>OZ017739.1:75390241-76861907 GCA_963969285.1 Odontomyia ornata | reverse complement strand
ATGTGTGTACCCGTACAGTTAACACTTAATCAGCGCAGCGATTCGCTGCCAGCGAATGACTCATACTATGAATTTCTGAGTCTTTTGGAGTTTTCGACGTGCACGAGGTTTTCGACCGTAGAAAACGTAGAATACAGTTTTCGACGTATGTATATTACCTACGGGACTCAAAAAATCGCGTAGAATACCATCCATGCTTACGAGCAACAACACAAGAAAAACAAAAAAAGTCGTGAAAAGCCTGAAACGTGGTTATCAGCCCAAAACCACGCTCTGTCGTGATGGCATCGGCAATACCATCGCTGATGTAACAAAAATTAAGGATAAATGGGCATCATATTCCAAGAACTTCCTTAGTTCTCCGCACAGCTCCAGAATATCGAAGCCTACAGATGTTTCCGGAGAGCTTCCATTGGCCCCACCAACTCTGAATGAAGTTTGTTTCACCATCAAAGCCCAAAAGAATAATAAAGCGTGAGACAGCGATGAGATCCCAGTGAAGCTCAACAAATATGCTATTCACAAAGTCATCCAACAGATTTGGCAACGAAAACATATGCCAAACGAGTAGACCCAATCAATTATATTCCCTATCCACAAAAAACCTGACAAGCTACAGTGCTAAGATCTTAGAGACATATCACCACTTTGTACGGCGTACAAAATATTATCAAAGATCTTAGAAAATCAAATCGGATCATACGACAATTGTGTCATTTGTGTGTATCAATGTGATTTTAGAGCAAGTAGATCAACGATAGACTAATTGCTCACTGCCAAACCGGTACTTGAAAAATGCTAACAATTCAACATAGACACTCACCGAATTTTCGTTGACGTTAAGCAAGCATACGACCGTATTGATCGTAAAGTACTGTACCAAATAATGCTTTGCCCTGGTATCCCAACCAAATTGGTCCGTTTTACCAAAACAACAATAACATTGACGACCTCCCAAGTCCGCATCAATAACCAACTCAACGATGTCTTTGACACAAATACCGGACTAAACCAAAGAGATGAGCTGGCCCTATTGCTATTCAATTTGGCTCTGGAGTACGTCATAAGAAAGCCACCTGTCGATACATGAGATTGATTACTATACAAGTCGAGCCAAGTAGTAGGCTATGCGGGCGCCATCAAAATTTTGTCCCGGTCATTAAAAACTGCCAAAGAACTCTTCCTGAAACTCGACAGCGAAGAAAAACTAATAGGACTTCAAATCAATGAGAATAAAGCAAAGTTCATGACGCGCTCGAGGAAAAATAACTCAAATACACAAAATACCACACTGGGCAAATGCCGTATCGAAAATGAGGACCAATTTGTATATTTAGGGGCCAAAATAACGAGAAACGGCAATGAAAGAGACGAAATACACCGTAAAATACAGCTCGTAAATAAAATATTTAATTCAGTATTGAAGATCTTTAAGACCAGCTACATACACAGGAATACAAAGCTGCAAGTATACAAATCTGTGATAACCCTGTGTTATGCTATGGGTGTGAAAATGAACCCTAACCCAAGCATCCGCAAATATAATGAACGCCTGCGATCGGAGCGAAGCTAGATGATGACCAGTGGCGAATTCGATACAACCATGAGCTGTATGAAATTTTTAACGAGCCGGAGGACTCAAGGATTGTAAGACTGCGGAAGCTGCAATGGGCTGGCCACATAAATTGTATGGGCGAACAACAGATACCAAAGGGCGAAGACCAGTGGGGAAATCGAGAAAACGCTGGTCTGACTCGGTCGACGAAGACACCAATGCTTGGAATTCAAAATTGGAGGATGCAGTCAATGGGCCGAGGCGGTTGAAGGTGCTATTTACAAGAAGCGAAGGCTTGAGGAGATTTGTAGTTTAACGAAGAAGAAGAAGATAATATCACGACCTTGTAATTTACCCAGATGGTGAGAACTAGACATCTTGGTTCTCAGCAAGTTTTCTTAGAAACTATGAAAGCTATCATGCTCAATCTAAGTGGAAAGGTCAGGAATGATGGTCTCTCAAAAATTAAGGCCTTACCATAACCTTAAAATTTTTTTAAGGGAGTTCCCCCTAATAACGAAGTAGCCCTTAAAAAGTTTTTTTAAACAAAGGTAGTCGAGTTGGGTATCAAATGAGAGGTATTGATTAGAACTATAAGAATCTGAAAGAACAAGGTCACTTTATGCATCAGGGGGTCCAGGGGGTGGCAAAATGTACCAACCTTTTTGCGATTGGACACCTTTGTGCCGAAAAATCTGAAAATAATCACGGAGGTGGGATGAGGACAAGGGCAACCAACACTTTAGAAATCAAAATTCGCTCAACTTTGTTGAGAATAGTATGATTTGTAGATTTTACATTTTCGCCCATAAAATCAAAACGGTAACCTCAAACTTCTTGAAATTTTGTAATTATATAGATTGGTATATGATCTTAATGCTCATGGAAATCAAATTATATTTAAGTGAGTTATCGCCTTTTCAAGTGAATGAAATTACAATAACAACAAAACCTAGGTACTTTTATTTTCTTCATATTATTATGAAAATTTAAGCAATAATGTCTGATTTAAATGTGTTCAATCGGCTGAGATTCTGGAAAATTATTTAAGCTCCATGAAAATGGCGGCTGCAATCTTTTGCATAAATTGGTATGTTTTCTTATCCATGTATTGGATGAGGAATTCAAATTATGGATTCACACTACTAGAAAATTGGTTTCGAACCCTAGGCTGGTTACAAAGACCTCCTGGTAGAAGCACTTTCCTGCTTACTAAACATGTTTATTTTATGGGTTAGCTTCTTAAATACGTTTAGATTTGAAGCGCGTTACTCCGTTTCTGTCACTACTTTCGTTTCTTCTTTAAATTCGGCTGACGCGTTGGCAACTTATGTCTGCCCGAATTTTTTTTTAAACAAGCTCTTTTGTTCTGGGTAACCTATTGTAGAATTTTTGGCAATCTGGCTTTAATCTTTCTTCCTTTTAGCCGAATAGAATTTTTCTTCCTCTTCACCGAATTGCCCTTTTACTTAGTTGGTACATTAGAAGTACCTTTATTATCCTACGAATAAATAAAAGTTCATCTCTTCTCTTTCTTATTTTTAAGATAAATTGCTTCATACGATGCAACTACACTTTATGATTATTTATAAAATTTTAAAATATATGGAACGAAAACTTTCTCTATCTTGTGGCTCAAAAATAACTCTCCCAAATAGTTTTTTAGGTTTCGCTGATTCCTCATATCTATTTTTCCAAATGACGTTTCCCGTAATTCGCAATATGAAACATTTTAAAGCGGAACGGGAGAAAATCTCCACAATCGCCACACCTATATTGGCTGCGATTACGATTACGAACCTTATGAAAAATTTTTGCACAGAAACTTTTAAGAAGACACGATTTTTGACCTATGCAAAAAATTGCATCATCCTGGGGTACACGGTTTGCGAGATAACTTGCTGTGACACACGGACGGACAGGCAGACAGACAGGTCGCGATTTTAGTAGGGTATAGTAAAATTATTTTAAAATACCCTAAAAAAGCGGAATCATGAATGGTCGGAGAAAAATTGTTAACCAGCACCGAAAGAGTTCCGGTTAAGTAGACTAAAATCCTTCTACCAACGAAGCGTGCACGGAAAGCGGAAGGACTTACCTGCATTTCTGGTTTGTATATCTAAGGCTGCTTGCTGTTCACGTTCCGTGGCTTGAAATATGTTTCATGATGGGGATGAAATATGAAACTAAGTAATTTTATATAGATTCGTGTCGGAATATTTTCTGCATCAATATTTCAGCAATATTACTTTTTTCATGGCATCGTGTCGTGCATGCGGTGAACGAGTATACCTGGTTGAAATGGATGTATCATCATTATTGCATTTACGAAGGATATGCAGTTGGACGTATGCATCATGTTTCTGCAATAAATAAAAATGTTTCGCATAAATATTAAAGATGGAGTTCGCATCCGGAGGGACCAGGCTTTGCAAAAGGTATTTTTCAAGCTAAATATTTTTTTATGAGTACAATGTTACAAATTACTGGAAATATGATAAGAGATGCAATTTTTATTGAAATATGATTTTAATCGGTGATTCCAATAGAAAGTGTAGACACAACTTAATCATTGTAAGAGTGCGTACTGGTTTAGTATGACACAAACCAAAACATATACTAACGCATAACTGTTGAATTAGTCAGTCTTAGCTACCCTCTTGAACAATAATGAACAGATGTTTCATCATACATTGTAATTTCATATTGTTACATGTACAAATAATTACATGTACAAATAATTCTGCGAGCTACTGTCGCAATTGTTTTCATCATCATTAAGAACGTCAACAAATGAATTTACTCGAACCCACGAGAACCCAACAAGCATGATCAACATCTGCAAGTGACGTCACTCCATTCATTAATTTGCTCGAACCTACCAGGTACCTCTCGGTAGAGCATTCGCCAATGTACGAGAAATGGGTGAATAGGTAGAGACCCTATATAAAGGCGAGCTGAATGAATGGGGGGCATCATTCATTCGACCGCGATAAGAACTGCGATAGTGTGTGGGAAGTGATTCTCGTAATAGTGAAGTGATTTAGAAGACAATTGCGATAAGAAATTTATGGAAAAGTGTTAGATGTTTTAATAGTGAAAATTAAAATTAGTGAAAGCGTTAAATTGCTCATTGTGCACTTTTTGTAATTAAATAAACTCTTTTAACTTAAATTAAAAGACATTGTGTTTTCACTTTCCCGGAACATTAAAATTACTATTGGCCGCGAACCAATAACACGCAACAGTGGTGTCAAGAAGTGCGAAAGAAAAATTTTGAAAGTGAAAATTTGAACATTTTTATAGTGCACAATAGTAAAATTTAAAGAAACATTAAAAATGCCACGAAGCTTAAACTTAAAATTAATGAATTGACCATGTCGGAGCTTAAGGAAGAGTTGGAACAGCGAAACCTGGCTACGCAAGGTACAAAGGCCACACTGATTGCACGCTTGCGTGACGCGATCGAGTCGGAAGGCGTGAATCTGGATTCGGGTGAGTTCTCAGATGCGGAAAAAGGCGCAGAAGGTGGAGAAGTAGAAACACCAAAATCGAAGGAGCCAGAAAATGCGCTAATGCAAATGTTAATGCTGATGTCATCGAGTCTGACTGCGAAGCTACATGAACAATCAGCGAAGCTAAATGAACAATCAGCGCAGCTAAATGAACAATCAGCGCAGCTAAATGAACAGACATCCAGTTTAGCTGTGAAGCTAAATGAACAATCAGCGAAGCTAGACCAACAAGCGTTCGAAACCAAGGCAGACATCGCACAGAAGCTGGAAAAACAGTCAACAGAAATAAAAGCGGAGCTCAGTAGTCTCAATAGCCAAATTAAATGCGTCGAGGAGAAGGTATACCAGGTCGAGGAGAGAATCAACCTTGAGATCAGCCAGGTCAACCATGAGATGGAAAAAGTGAAAAAGGACTTGGAAGCAGCGAAGGCAGTAGTAACCGCCTCACCAGCCCCAATTATAACCGCAGCGCAAAGCTCATCTAGAAATGTGCAAGCACCAATATTCGATGGGCAAACAGTCTGGACTATATACAAAACCCAGTTCGAAGCAGCCGCTCGCATAAATCACTGGAATGAGCAGGAACGCGCAACTGCATTGATTCTTGCTCTAAGAGGCCCAGCTGCCGAGCTGTTGCAGACGATCCCCGTTGAATTGCACTCAAACCCAAATGCTATAATGAATGCGCTCGACATGCGTTATGGAGACGATCATCTGAAGCAGATTTATCGGTCACAGCTAAGGCATCGAATGCAGAAGTCTGGTGAAACCCTACAGCAGCTAGCCCAAGACATTGAGCGACTGGCACTTTTGGCTTATCCAGCCTACGACCCAGAACATCGAGATGATGCAGCGACAGAAGCATTCATCAGCGCACTAAAGGACCCGGAATTGCAACAAGCCGTGCGTTTAGCTCAAAAGCAAACGGTTAAGGACGCATTGGCTTATAGTCTGAACTTTGAGGCAGCGAAAAATGTGACTCGTACCACTGCCCGGGTGCGTGAGGTAGTGACAGACGAGTGCAGGTGTGAGCGCGTGGAAATTGAGCGAGATCCGCATGTAAATGGTGCGCCTAGATGCTGGAATTGCGGAGAGAAGGGGCACCTGCAAAGAGACTGCAAGAAGCGAAGAAAACCGAGCTATTGTCCAGGGTGTGCAGCTAGGAGGAGATCCAGACCGAGTCAGGAGCCCAGAATGGAAGCCCTTCAAACAGAGGGGTCGGGAAACATGTAAGAGCCAACTTCGTGGGGCAGAGGTTGGCTAGGAGGATCAACGTCCCCAGCACCACCATCATCGTGTCAAGACTACATCGTGGAGAAGCGGACTTATGCCTTCCGGGTCAAATTGACGGAGAACACTGCACCATAACAATCGACACTGGTGCAACCCGATCGATTATCCGACCAGACCTAGTTAGACAGCAACAACTTCACAAGGGCAGAATTTTCTCACTACGGACAGCTACGGGAGAAACTGCACCTGTTCATGGAGAGGTCAACCTCCAGATACAGTTGAGAGACCTTGTGTTCCGACATAATTTTCTGGTCGCGAACATTTTGGATGCCTGCATTCTCGGAATGGATTTTCTGCGACCACATGGAATCACGTTGGATTTGAGCAAACGGGTATTGAAATGGCAGAATGTCGAAGTACTGATGGAGGATCCCAGCGTCCAAATTCCCAAGATGAATGTAGTGGTATGTACTGACACTGATGTACCGAATTCTTCCGAAAGCATTGTATGGGCCAAGCTTGATGGTGATTCTAGAGACCACCGTTCTTATCTGATAGAGCCAACGAAGACGTCGGCATTGCGCAGTTTGATTGTAGGACGAAGCCTTGTAAGATCTTTAAGGAACGGATATGTGCCGGATGGAGTCCTTAACACCGCAGACTCAACCACGAGCATCAAAGCGGGAGAAGTCATCGGCAGCTGCCAGCCTGTTTCCACCATCACCTCTTTGGAAGCTACTCACAACCATCATCGGAAAAGGAGGCAAGACACAGACAAAGCCTGAGAATCCACGTCTGCAATATTGAAGCAAGTCAAATTGCCGGTGCAGCTATTCAAACGAGCCTCTGATCTGGTCACCAAGTACAGTGATATCTTCTCAACAAGCTCGGATGACCAAGGCCGAACGAGTTTGGTAACTCACGTCATAGATACACATAGAGCCAAGCCGATTCGACAAGCACCAAGACTTCTCCCTATAGCCAAACAAGGAGAAGTGAGCGCGCTGATCTCGGACATGGAAAAATAAGGTATTATTGAACCTTCTGTCAGTCCATGGGCCGCGCCTGTAGTTCTAGTACAGAAAAAGGATGGTAGCACTCGCTTTTGTGTCGTCTGTAGGCAGCTTAACGACGTCACTAAGAAAGATAGTTACCCGCTCCCACACATCGATGACATCATGGACACTTTATCCGACGCAAAATGGTTTTCTACACTCGATCTCAAGAGTGGCTACTGGCAGGTAGAAATTGACAAGGAGGACCGAGAGAAGACCGCATTTTCAGTTGGGACCGGATTGTGGCAATTTGTGGTGATGCCGTTTGGGCTTTGCAATGCTCCAGCCACTTTCGAACGCTTGATGGAATACGTGCTACGTGGTCGAACCTGGAAAACCTGCTTGGTGTACCTAGATGACATCATCGTCATCGGGAGAACGTTCGAAGAGCATGTGCGGAACTTAGAAGAGGTTTTCTCCCGACTGCGAATGGCAAATTTGAAACTTAGTCCCGACAAGTGTACCCTTTTCGCAGCTGAAGTAAAATACCTGGGACATGTCGTATCAGCAGAAGGGGTCAAAACAGACCCTGAGTACCTGTATGGCCAGAAATTTGTTCTTCGAACGGACCATGCATCGCTGAGATGGCTACTTAACTTCAAAAACCCCGAGGGACAAGTTGCGAGATGGATCGAAAGATTGCAGTCATACGACTACGAAATTGTTCATCAAAAGGGCGGAGTTCATGGAAATACTGACGCCCTATCTCGTCGCCCATGTCCAGCTAACTGCAAGCATTGCCGACGGATTGAGGAAAAGGAGCCGCCCGTTGATCTGCGACTGATAACGGCCGAATTCGATGAAGGTTGGTCATCGGAGGAGATTCGAAATGCCCAGCTAGCCGATGAAGACATCGGACCATTGCTCGTATGGAAAGAGACGACTGGGCGACCTGAGTGGAAGGACGTTTCAACGCATGGCGCAACCCTGAAACGCCATTGGGCACAATGGAACTCCCTTCAGGTGGAGGGTGGCGTACTCAAGCGGAAATGAGAAACGGCGGATGGCAGCTCCTAAGGGATGCAAACTTTACTACCCAAAAGCCGAACCCACGATGTGGTTAAGGAAATGCATGAAGGATCCTCGGGAGGCCACCTTGGTGTTAACAAGACCTTAGCGAAATTGCGGGAAAGTCTACTGGCTCCACGCTCGAGAAGACGTAGAGGACTGTTGTCTCAGATGCACAATTTGCGCTTCCGTCAAAGGTCCAAAACGACGACTGAGAGGAAAAATGCAAACCTATAACATGGGGGTACCGTTTGAAAGGATTGCTGTTGACATCGCTGGACCCTTTCCTGAATCTGAATGGGGAAATCGATACACGCTGGTTGTAGCCGATTATTTCAGCAAGTGGCCCGAGGTCTACCCCATTCCCAACCAGGAAGCAACTACTGTAGCCGAACAGCTAGTGTTAAATTGGGTCAGCAGGTACGGCGTGCCTTGTGAACTACATTCGGATCAAGGCCGAAACTTTGAGTCACTAGTTTTTAGCGAAATGTGCGAGCAGCTGGGAATATGGAAAACGAGGACAACACCGCTGCATCCCCAATCCGATGGAATGGTCGAACGTTTCAACGGCACGCTCAATAAACACCTTGCCAAAATGGTTGACGAGAACCAAAGGGACTGGGACCGACATATCCCACTATTTTCAATGGCGTATAGAGCCGCTGAACATGCGTCGACGGGCCAAGCCCCAGCCAAAGTCATTTTTGGAAAGACTATTCGTTTGCCAGCCGATATAAAGTTCGGAACACCCCCTGAGGAACCCCAAACGGTCTCGGAGTACGCAAGTGATCTAAGACAACGGTTGAACCAGATACATTGGACAGTGCGAAAACACCTCGAATCGGCTACTGACCGCATGAAGACCAGGTATGATCTAAAGGCTAATTCTACTGGCTTCCAGCAAGATGACTTGATGTGGCTTTATAACCCGCAACGGCGAAAGGGTAGGTCTCCAAAGTTGCAACATAATTGGGAGGGACCATACCGAGTTACAAAGCGAATCAACGACGTCGTATACCGAATACAGGAACATCGTAAGCCGAGAGCTAAAATGAAAATCGTGCATCTGGACCGTCTTGCCCCATATTACACCCAAGGAGAATTGACTACAAATAGCGACACATCTTTTCGGGGCGAAAAGAACTGAGGTGGGGGCAGTGTTACATGTACAAATAATTACATGTACAAATAATTCTGCGAGCTACTGTCGCAATTGTTTTCATCATCATTAAGAACGTCACCAAATGAATTTGCTCGAACCCACGAGAACCCAACAAGCATGATCAACATCTGCCAGTGACGTCACTCCATTCATTAATTTGCTCGAACCTACCAGGTACCTCTCGATAGAACATTCGCCAATGTACGAGAAATGGGTGAATAGGTAGAGACCCTATATAAAGGCGAGCTGAATGAATGGGGGGCATCATTCATTCGACCGCGATAAGAACTGCGATAGTGTGTGGGAAGTGATTCTCGTAATAGTGAAGTGATTTAGAAGACAATTGCGATAAGAAATTTATGGAAAAGTGTTAGATGTTTTAATAGTGAAAATTAAAATTAGTGAAAGCGTTAAATTGCTCATTGTGCACTTTTTGTAATTAAATAAACTCTTTTAACTTAAATTAAAAGACATTGTGTTTTCACTTTCCCGGAACATTAAAATTACTATTGGCCGCGAACCAATAACACGCGACAATATTTATTAATTTATTTGAAGAGATCAGTGGGGAAACTGAGGAAATGTTGATCTGAATCGGTCAACGAAGACAATTCATCGCTCCTCGGATTTCGAAATTGGAGGACAAGGTCAATGGACCGATATAGCTGGAGGCACTTCTTGCAGGAAGCAAGGGCCTGAGAGAAGGAGTAGTGCTACGAAGAAGAAGAATGTATTTGAACTTCAAAGTGGTTTTTAACCATTTGTGCCTCCGTAACTACCGTAAACTTTGAAGTTCTATGTTAGACCGGAATGTGCTGAATGATGCAAATAATTGGAACCCAATCGAAATTATTTTTTTTTTTTTGAGCAGACTATGTATTGAGCTGCGAGTTTTGTATTTACTTGAATAAAAAAAAGAAAAACCTGTGACCACCAACAACCGGAAAGGCAAATTTTTCGTAGGCACCCTTAGTTCCAAAAAGCAATTTAATCGCCCGCTACTTTCAAAGTCGAAAAATTATTTGAAGATTTTTTTCCTCTACAAATACTTCTAATGCAAGTCAACGTTTCCATGAAAATATATTTAACACTTGCATAGCTACTAACTTAATAAACTTTGCTTTCTTTCGGAGACCAACACTAGGCTAACTAAACCAACAAACCCTAAGATTTTTTTTCGAAATGAAATTGTCTTCTGACGTTTTCATAAAGTTGAAACAAAAGATTAACTCATGTAGATGCAAACATAATTAGCCGCTGCATCAAAAATCGTTATTGAAAGTATCACATAATTTTACAGTCTCAGCAAAACAAATATAGTTATTCACATAACAGAAACGTTTTGAGTCTCACTGGTAGGTAACATCTGTCAGGCTAAAAACTTGGGAGCGCTATGACGCTTCTGTGCTAAAGTTTATGCTGAAAGCTCCAGCAATCTAATGATTTTCTCACGTTCGTTCGTCCGAGATAGCTTTGCGGATTTCGCAATGACGCACGACATGTTTAAAAGTGAATTCTGACAGACAGTAGAATTTCCACTTTTTCCAACCATCTATTAGCAATTAACAAACTGTCAAAATCCCCACGTGTTTTCCTTAACCTTGACCTCTGATTGCGGCTACCATAGTGCCAAATCTCAGCTCCCTCTCTGAGACTAAGCAAACCAGCTTTTACAGGACAGCTGGTTTTTTCTCTTTCTGTCTGTTCCCTATTATAAGGGCTGAGAAGGTGTCAGTACCCTAGAGAAAATAAAGAGAAGGTGTCAGTACCCTAGAAAAGGTCAAGCAAAAAAAGGAAAAAAGATAGCTGGAGGAGGCTCCTAATCAAGAGAGCCTGCAGAGATACGTTCAAGATAGAAAGAACATGCGGTCGGTACACCGCAGGTTTTTGGCATGATAGACTCTAAGGTCCAGGCCGGACGTAGCGGCTATTAAGTAGCGTGCCAGGCTGAACACATGTATCACTCGACATCTGACGAACTTTTTGTCCAACTTAGCACTATAGTGCTGGGAAACACTGTTATGTCGGGAGTTACGTTGGTATATTTCATGAATCGGCTTGAAACTAAGCAGATAGGATCACAAATTGTAGCGCTTCCCCCCTGCACGTCTGCTATCTTCAATCTTATCTAGGAGTTGGTCTCGCAGCTCTCGGATCTTTTGGTGTGGGTCAAAATTCACTAATCCCAAACAATTAAATTGCTGAAGCTGCCGATATATTTACCATGGCAAATCATGTACTGATCAAATGTGGCAAACTAAGGCGAGATGCCAGTGGCAGTACAGTATGAAGAGCACAGAGCACAGGTGATAAGGGAAGTCCTGCGGTCCAAATCGTTCTAATTCGAGTTTATATAGGCACGTGTACGAGGGTCATTCAAAAAGTACTTAGCCTACAGAAGAAAAACAAAAATTTTGGAAAGGTGGCAATTTATTTTTCCGCATAATCTCCTTCACGCTCGATACACTTGGCTCAGCGATGCTCTGACTTTTTCAACCCGTCCAAAAAATACATTTTCTCGAGGGCTGCAAAATAGGCCTCCGTGGCGGCGATGACCTCCTCATTCGACCCAAATCTATTCCCGGCGAGTGATTTTTTCAGGTTTGGAAACAAAAAGTAGTCACAGGGGGCCAAACCTGGAGATTACGGTGGATGGAGTAGCAATTCGTAGCGTAGTTGGACCAATTTGGCCATGGCGACGGCGGAGGTGTGAGCCGGCGCGTTGTCGTGGTGGAACAGTTTTTTTTCTTCGCCAAGCGGGACCGATTTTTCTTCAATTCGACGTCGAATTGGCCCAATAAGTCTGCATAGTAGCGCTCCGTGATTGATTTACTCTTCTTGAGGTAATGGATGTGGATCACACCTTGTGAATCCCAGAAAACGATGGCCATCACCTTTCCGGCCGATTGAACAGTCTTCGCCTTCTTCGGAGTACGTTCGCCGGGAGAAGTCCACTGTTTTGACTGTTCCTTGGTCTTTGGTGTGTACCAGTGAATCCATGTTTCGTTGAGGGTCACGAAACGACGCAAGAACTCCACCGGATTGCGCTGAAACAGCGCCAAACACGTCGCCGATGTGGTCTCACGGTTGCGTTTTTTCCGGTATGAGCAAACGCGGCACTTATCGCGCCGACAGCTTTCTCATGCTCAACTCTTTGTGTAGAATATGATGCACCGTTCCTTCTGCGATGCCCACAGTCTCAGCTATCCCGCAAACCACGAGATCGTGGATTTTTTAACGTTTTCGTCCGTAGCAGCCGTTTTCGAGGCACCTGGGCGTGGCTCATCAGAAACCAACGTGTGGCCACGAACGAACTCGTTGAACCAATTCTTGGCGGTCGCCATCGAAGAAGAATAGTCACCGTACACAGCATCCAAGTGATCTTTGATTTCACTGCGCGTTTTCCCTTCCAAAAACAAGAGTTTATTCACTGAACGATATCGTTCTTTTTCCATTTTTGTACAACCGACCGACACGCTCGTTTCCAAAGGCTATCAAAACAAAACTAATGAAGGGAATTGACGATGGTAAAACTCTTTTGTAATAGCAGTGCCATCGGGCGGTGAGGCTAAGTACTTGTTGAATGACCCTCGTAGCAGTTGGGAGCGTATGGTTTAGCCGATTTGCTGCATTTGCTTGTGGAGAGTATACTGAAATTCACTGGTATGTAATGCCGTACGTATCTATCACTTCAGAATATTTCATGCATGTGAATTGAACTCCATTGTCAGAGACGGAATAAACCAGCACTCCGAATCCATGAAAGACACGTTTCTCTAAATAGCTTAGGGTTAGGGATGTATTCATGTTCCAGATCAACTCAACCATCAGGAACTGTGACGGCTGGCTCAGGACTACGACAGCTCCGGCGTGTCCAGACTTCGATAAGATCCATGTCCAAGCGCTGGAATACATACTCGTGTAATTTAAATCAAACCATCGGAAGCCCAAGGGGGGCATTCATAGTGTTGGTCTACTTACACGTTTCACAAGTGGCTGCATACGTTTTATTTATTGAGTCGTTTCCACTCAACGCAGTCGGTGTGGGTGACAATAGACAATTTTTCTGGCACCACAGCTTCTACTGTTCCTCCTCCTATATGGGGTCTGTAATGAAAATGGTGTATTATAAATGTCCGTAAAGGACCGAAGCGATGGTGAGTTTCACCGAGATTGGCTTTGTCTGAGGACACGTGAATGCGCTGGTAGGCTAGCATTGCGTTTCATGGGGCGGGTTATTTTCTCCAGCACAAGAACTCACTAGGAAAGAAATTTCACATCCACGAATTTCGACGTTCAAATGAATATTGACCGAAGTCGAGAATGAGGTGACCCACTAAGGGTCAAAAATTGCTGACTCAGAGGACGAACCGGACCTGGAGAAAACAGACGGGCTTAAGAGGACTTCCTCATGACGGACGTTATTTATAGCCCCCAAATAAGAGTGGGGCATCCAGGTGGAAGTGGTTCCCCGTCGCACCATCAGCCAAATGAAGATCCAAATGTAAGCGTGGCCATATATGTATTTTCCGTTTAAGTGAAAAACTCATACAAACATAATTTGAATGAATTTTTCCTTTAAATGAAAGATATAAATTCTGTATGCTACTTTTTCAGCAGCAAAAAATGCAAATTGTTAACTTCTAAAACTGTTTTTTTTTCTTTGAATAAAGCGTTAAAAGAAAGAAAATCAAAATCTTAATAAACGATGAAAAAGGTACGAATTAGTATTGAATAATTTTGGTATATAACATAAATTAAATACAATTTTTAATAAATTAATTAAAAAACAGGGGAACTCACCAAAATCCTCACCGGGTGCCAGCTGATGATTTAGGTGATGCCTAGAAAATTTTTCTAAATAAAAACATCGCTCCAAATGATTTGGGATTGGGGACAATGATAGAGATGCGAAAGTAATCCACTAAGTAATAACCACGAGTTTATAAATAAAAAGGTTTTGTTTAGTTTCGTGTACAATTTCAGTTCCTGATGAAAACGTTTAATGCTTTCTTGACCTAATTTGGTCCACAATGTGAAAACGGATGTTGTAGCGATGACGCGCGGAAAGCAAGAACATTTATTAATCGATGCTCGATGGGGTCTCTTTGAGTATAATCCAATAAATTGTTTGACTACTTCTCGAACAGATACTCCAAAACTTGCTCGAATTTGATTCGGATTCGGTTGACGTTTGAGAATTGGCTCAACTGACAAGGACAATGCAAAGGCAAACGACAAGACCACAGCTTTCAATAGTTTGTTACATTCATTCTTCGCTAATACAACACTATTGATTGATTGCAGGTGTGATACCTGTCGCCCTCCTTGCTAGAGAGCGCCGCGCTATTTACCTGCGCCGAAACGAGGATGCGAGGGAGATGGTTGTCCGCGAGAAGAGACAACGCTCGCTCAACGATTGGCAGCAGTCTTGGGTGAATTGCACGAAGGGAAGGTGGACTGCGCACCTCATCCCGGATGTGAGACCGTGGCTAAATCGAAGGCATGGTGAGACTGACTTCTATCTGACCCAGCTTTTGAGCGGGCACGGGTGTTTTCAGTCTTACCTGCACAAGATCGGTAAGTCACGGTCTCCCGATTGTCGGTTTTGCCCAGGAGAGGAAGACAATGCCTGTCACACATTTTTTTCGTGTACCAAATGGGCCAGGCTGCGAAGGGAACTCTACAGGGAGACGGGAGAGCTCACCCCAGATAATATAGTTGCGGTGATGCTCGAATCGGTTGACAAATGGAACCTGGTGGCACATTATGCTCGGGCAGTCCTAAAAGATAAAAGGGACTCACCGCAGCTGGAGGTGCTGGGGCTGGGGGATCGCTGTTCTGGCATTTCCTCTTCCCCTCTCCCCTCCCGCTAGGAAAGGGACTCCCCAGCTTGAAGGCGCCCCACGGCGTAACAAAACGAGACCTGGCCCGAAGTAATGTGTCAAACGGTTCCAGGCTAGGTTCTCAGATTGACAGGGGAGGTGTTTAGTGGGTAGTCCAAGGGTATCTCCCATGGAAGTCCCACACTGCCAGACTCGGCGGGCGTAAATGCCTTCACCTCCCTACCACAAAAAACAAAAAAAAAAATACAACACTATTCATTATTTCTACGTTGGTTCACGAATAAACTTTTATATTTTCATTTTTAAACATTTAAAGGGTCACTTCTGCATTCACTCAATGGCACAATTTTTATAACCTCCTTTTTGAATGATATTTTTTCTTTCGCTCTCTCAATTTATTTGCTTTCTTTAAAAAATTCATGACTGTGCGCGGGTGGCCAGCGTAAACAAAACTCTTACATATCACACGTTCAACGTTCTATAACTAATCCCTACGATTGCTATTCATTTCGTTTCACTTCATTGACAACTTCGCGATCTCTCACACTCATTATACATTTGTTTTGTACTTGCATTACTTTGCACGACTCCACTCTTCACTCGTAAATATTCCATTTGTTTTCTTAAACTTTTCGCTATACGAGATGCACATGGGGCCCACCTCACAATACGGCTTGGACAAAATGCATTCGCTAGATGCGCAACCGAGCTCTAACGCTTCCGACTCACCAAGGCCATTCAAATGCGCGCGAGCATAACGGAAAGCTCAACCGTTCCAGCAATTTTGACACTGCTCTACGCCACAAATTCCTCGCAATAATAACTTGAGGCAGCCGATCCTCTAGTCCTTCGAGCAATTTGTCCGCTAGCTTAGCCACAATAGCACATAACCGCGTGCAAGTCGCGATACTTAACAATGCAACCAACTATGCCAAAAACCGATAAGTCTGCACAACTGGAATCGACTGATTTCACTTTATTCCTTACGCCTAAAGTCAGGCAAAATTTGCAACAGACGCAGAGATGTTCCCTAAGCGCTTAAATAACCGTTCATCGACAGGGAAATAAGCCCAAGGACAGCAGGCTGCACCACGCGATTGAGTTGGAGTTAATATGGAACCAACAACACGATACCGGTTTCACACTCCTTCTTCCTCAAATGCAAGATCCCGAACGATACTCGCATTGGCTTTCATGAGAAACTTAACCAGGCGCGACAAAATGCACACGCAACACCCGTATCCCGAACGATAACTTTTTCCCTCCTCATGCACGTCAGACAGCAAAAATGCAGAAGGGTGCATTCGTTGTCGTGCGATTTTCTCGACGTGCGCAACGCGTGGCGATCAGAAACAGACTCACCACCTCCTTTCCAATGCCAGCAAGATCTGCATGCCGCAATGGTGGCTTTCTCGCGCCTAAGCATTTTTCTCTGTTGCTTGTCCATCATCTACCGTATCGTCACGTCACAATGGTGAATGAAGACGAACTTCTGGCTCAGCCACTGCAGATTGCATTCGGCAATGCAATACGTGGATGGGCTGTATTATCTCAGTGTTCTCATGTCCAAAATTTTAATTGCAGATTTAAATTTTCAAATTAATAGAAGATAATGAAAAATTTTAGATAATAATAAAAGGTAAATATCATTAAGAATATAATTATAAACAAAAATTGAAATTTAATATAGAGAGGAAAAAGATACTACAAAATTTATATTAAGAAAAAAATATTTTATAATTTATAAACTGGAAATTGGAATGTTTAATTTTTTTAAATCTGCAATTAAAATTTAGGATCAGTGTTATGCCGGTTTTCGAGCAGTTAGCTGAGGCGACTGCTCGATCACGACAGGTCTCTGGGCGAATGTCTCAACCACTTTTAAACAAATTTAAATCTAGTAGCCGTGGTAGCTAGCTCTGGATGGTGTGCATCAGCTGAGTGTAGTCTGCCGACTTGAAGGTGGGTTGATCAAAAGGAAACTATTGTTCTACTAGGTTAACTTGGCTACTTTCGGGATGAACATCTTCAATAAAGTATTGTGTACTTCCAAAGTCGGATCTTAAAGTTAAACTACTACAATTTCAAGGACCCTCTTGCCAGACGACCATATAAATCAGATTGGCTCATCAACCATTTCAGAGTCGCAAGATCCGTACCGATTCCAAAAGTATGTACTCGGACATATGCACGGAAATTCTTCGCTGCCAACACCACTACCGGATATTCCTGCTCACAAACAATTTAGGTCAGCTGGGCTCGGCTTAACTTGTGGAACGTAAAGGCTATAAGCTCTTCATCGCCGTCTTCCATAACGTGGACTGCTCCCACTCCATTTTGACTTGCATCAAATGGATTGAGAACGGTTTGTTAAAGTACTGGCTATGTACTCGTAGTACGGGAGCTATTGTCAGGCTCTACTTTAGTTCTTCAAAGGCACGCAAGCTGGGCTCTTCCCAGATGAACTTACATTCCTTATGCAGCATTTCTGTCAAAAGCGTGGTGATAGTGGCGTAATTACCAACGAATCGTTGGTACCAACTGAATAAACCCAGGAATCGATGCAACTGCTTGATGTTTAAGGCAGAGGAAAGGTCTATCACCTTTGTTGTATCCGTTTCCTCTTGATGCTACCGCGACCTATGATGCGACCCAAGTACTTAATGCCAACATGAGGAACTGACTTTTTTGGTTATTAATAGTTATTTCTGCCTTCCGAATATGCAACGCCACTTCCTGAAGCAAGACGATATGCTCGTCAACGGTCTCGGCTATCATTTTAAAGTCATCCAGGTAAACGAGGACTAAGTGTGGTGGTATAACCTTATCCATAAGATGTGTCATTGTCTGTGGTCCATTACACAGTCCAAAAGCTATGGTCACAAATTGGTACACTGAGTAATCTGGGACCGTGAAGGCAGTCTTCTCCTTCGAAGTAGGATCGAACGGGATCTGCCAGAACGCGTCTTTGAGGTCTAGACTGGTAACAAAATGCGCTTTAGGTAACCAACTTAAGATACTCTTATTCAACGGTAGGTAGTCTGCTTATTCGGCTTAACCTCTAAGATAAATAGTGATTCCCATGCACTTTGCGATTCTTCAACCACGCCTAGTGCCAACATTCGATCGACTTCGGTGTGACGCGACCTTTTCTTTCCCAGAGATATAGCAAAATGTGTCTGCTTAATGGGTGTAGCATCCCCGACATCTACAGTGTGAAACACCAAAGTTATCCGACTGAGTTTTTCCATCTCATGTGAAGGAAAACTGCTACAACTGCGCCTAATTGGAGCTCCTGATAAGCATCTAGTGCATGTCAAAGTGGGTGAAAATTCAGTTTCATGTCATTAACGGTGGTGACAGAGTCAAGTGAAGTACTAGAAAATAACACTGGAACCAAGTTAAATTATCGGATGAAGTCCACACCTAAGAAGAGAGTTTGTGTCAGTTGGGGTATAATGTTATAGTCCAGTGACTTGGTCGTACCTATAAAGGTGACATCAGTTGTGAGTTTCCATACTATAGGATTTTCCATCGGTACTATAGGGTTTTCAATCGGTTGTAAGGCGTGCTGTGTGGCTAGTGGCGCCATCTTGTCGAAACCACATATGTTTGATGTCAAGTTCATACAATTCTAGCCACAAATAATCTTCCAACCTATCACGACAGCGCTCTCTATTGACTTTAACATGACCGTCGTTTTCATCCACGAAAAGATTATGAACAATCAAACCATCTACATGTAAACCACCCCAAACAGTAATTTTTTGCGGATACAATGGGGTCTAAGAAGCACATGTGGATTTGTTGCAGAAATAATGCATATTTTGCTTATTAATGAGCTTCATCGCTGAAGATGATTTTTTGATGAAATTTTTCATTTCCTTTAAGCTTTGCCAGAGCCCAATTGCTGGTTAATGAAAATGTTAACTTTAACTCATGTTTGAAAATTAACAGTTCATTAAAATAGTTTAAGGATGCGTTCGTGTAAAGATACGAAATTGTTATGTCCCTAAGCAAAACCCTATACATCTGCCGTGCTCAACTAGGTAATAAAGTGCTGGATTTGATCCGTATGGTTTTTCATAGCTTGCGGAAGTTTGGAAGAACTGTGGCCGGTGGCGTGAACCAGCAAGGATGAGGTCGTATTCGGAGTTTATTTGCGGTTTTTGATTTCGGACAGTTCTTAAAACTAGGGGCATATGTTTTGGTCTTGCCACAACGATAGCAAAAGACGGTAGGCTCCGCCGGCCATGCCATGAAACGATGACCTGGCCTATAGAAGTGTCAACAGGTAGTAAATAATTCGTGTTCTGCCCGCTACGTCGTCAATCACAATTTTCCCTGCGTCATTAATGAGCAAAGGGACTGAACCAACGTATTCATTACAGTCTTTTAAGGGTTCGGGTGCGGTTTCAAGGGTCATATTGTGCAGAATCGGTGAGAAGTTCTGCGACGAAGTGTTGATCCAGCCGATTCTTTCGATTCGCTATGAGTCCAGTCGCTGTTCGACTATAGCTCTGAAGGACAGCTTTCATTACCCTTGCTGAAGAAGGAAGTGCACCGATGGGGTGTAAGCTCTCTTAGCTCTCAGCGCATTCCACATAAGAGGACCTATAGGAGATCCTCTTCTGTAAAAAACTTGACTAACGCTGCATTAGACAACACAAAACCTCATAAAAGTCGTTCACTGTCTTTTGGGCTATTTGAAACCTGCCACGAAACTGCTGCTTGTTAATAGCATCGCTCTCAATTGGGGGAAATTTTTGCATACATTGCTATTGATCAAGAATCAGATGCTGGAGCTCGGTCCAGCTCCACCAGTGCACAGCCCCTGAGCCATGGCGAAGCCATTGGCCTTGGAATGCTCTACTGAAGGAACATACTAGCATATTATCGCAAAGCGCCTAAACACACCTCCAGAACCCGGTGAGGGCCTCGATCGCTGACCTTCCCACCATCGCCAGATAATCACACATGGTCCACCCGTCTTCGCAAGATTACGCCGCCTCGCGGGAGAACGCCTCTCTGCAGCGAATACAGACTTCGACTTCCTGTTGGAACGAGGTATAATTCGGCCTTCGTCAAGCCAATAGGCCAGTCGCCTGCACATGGTGCCCAAGGACCGTGGACATTGGTGAGCCACTGGAGATTACCGTGGACTAAATGCTCACACCCGCCCAGACCGCTACTCATTGCCCATTATCGAAGATCTGATCCAGGAGACCTGCAGTTCAGTATTCTCGATCATCGACCTTCAGCGGCCTTTTATCAAATCCCGGTAGTACGAGAAGACATCTGCAAACTGGCAGTCACTACACCCTTCAGGTCGTTTGAGTTCGTAGGAATGCTTCTTCTTCTACGCAACGCAGCCGAAACCATGTAGTAAACACTTAACCATCAGCTGAGAAAGCTCGACTTCATACGCATCTATCAGGATGATACTCTAGTATTCTCAGCTAGCCACGACCAGCACCAGCGTCAACTCGAGCAACTTCTTTCCATACTGCAAGTTGCAAGGCTCCAGTCCAACTGGTCGGACTGCCCGAGGTCATCTTTGTCAGGTACTACATCTGGGAGACAGGTTTCCCACCACTAGTTCCCAAGACGAAAGCCATTGCAGACTTTCCTAAGCCTGCTGACTGCTCACAATCGAGACGTTTACTGGGGATGCTCAACTTTGATCGCCGCTGCATACTATACACCGCCGAGTTATAAGTACCACTTTCAGAACTGATGAAAGAGATCGCAAATCGCTGAAGCCGCTTTGGAAGCTGCATCGCTCCAGCAAGTATAGCAGCATTCCTTCCACTCTTGCATCAGTTGTCGCTACGCACTGGCGCATCTAGCACCGCCATTTAGACAGCCTTGGACCAGCAATGGGACGGTGGTCCTTGGATACGCCTGGGGTTTTTCTCGAGAAAGTTATCCGAGACCGAGCTACGCTGCTCCTCCTACGATTTTTCCAGTGCATTCTCGAGGGAAGGCACTTTACGGTCCATACCAACCATCGACCACTCACCTTTGCCCCGACACAACGCTCGGACAAAGCCTCGCCCCACCAATACAGACAGTTTGATTTCTTCGGCCAATTCGAAACACGATTGGAGTATACACATGGAAAAATAACATTGTCGCTGCTACACTCTTTTGCGAAGATATGGTTGTGGTACTCACCACACTTACTACTGGAGCCATCAGTGAGACCCAAACCACATATAATCAGTTGCCACACCTCCTGACGAGCCTTGCTTCAAGATCCATCAGTTGCTTTTGGATGGCTACTCTGCGCACTACATCGAGTTCAATGGTGCTATTGATCCCTACTTGCCAGCAGTGCCATGCCGCCAAGCCTTCAACACCATCCGCCAGCTCTCGCACTCTGGTGGGCGGGCCACCGCAAAATGCATAACACTGAAATTCTTCTGGCCGAGTCTACGAAAGGACGTTTATCGCTTGGCCAGGCAGTGTGTATCATACCAGTGCTCAAAGGTCCATCGCCACAACCACGCCAAGCTAGGTAGCTTCAAGACGCCCGATGGGCATTTTGACCACATCTACGTCGACCTCATTAAACTGCCGCAGTGTGATGGCTATGAAAACTGCCTTACCATCATCGACCAGTATATACGCTACCCTCAAGCAATACCAGTGCGAGACATCCAGGCCAGCACCATCGCCAGAGCGTTGTTTGACCACTAGATTGCTAGATTCAGCACGCCACGCGAGATTACGTCGGACCGAGGCAATAAACTCGATCGCCTGCTGAGGGCCAACCACGTCCATACTACACCGTATCATCCACAAGCCAATGGCATGGAGAAACGGATGCATCTAACGCTCAAGAAAGCTTTGAAGTGCGTTCCTGAGACCCCTTGGCTGCAAGCATTTCCTGTGATCCTGTTGGGCTTGCGTACCATCTTCAAGGAAAACCTGCAAGCCTGCCCAGCAGAGATAGTTTTTGGCATGTTGCTACGAATCCCAGGTGAATTCGTCACACCTCAAACGATACCAAACCGTTGCCCACAGGATTTCGTCACAGACTGACGCCAACTATTCAAAGTGATTCGTTCGGTCCCACCAGCCAGGCACACCAAACATCATCCGTTCATCGTCAAGGGCCTTATCACCTGCGAATATGTGTTCCGCAGCATTGATGCAGTCAAGAAGCCGCCTGACTAGCCGTGCTCCGGACCCCACAGAGTTATCAAAAGGGCCAGCGACCGCACCCTCTCCGCCGACCATCTGAAGCCAGCATTCTTGGAGCACTTCGGCGTCCAGCCATCAACACTACAGTTAGTACTGCTTCAGTCACCCTCAACACCACCACAGTTACCCGCGCCACCGCCCTTGATACCAACTCAGGTGACTCAAGCAACTGCAAAGGCCAAGTGCCACCATGAAGAATGTCACCTTTTCTATCCCTTCGTCAAACGCGAAGATCATTAGGGAGGGGGTGAACGTTGCGGCACGGAATGCCCCAATACCAGCGCACTCTTCACGGTGCAAGCGGATCCTCGTCCCTCGAGAAATAGGAAAGTTTGCTTGAGCTGTTCTTCTAAGTTCTCATAAGTCACTATACCTGAGAGAACTTACTTGAGCCGCTCTTATAAGTTCCCATAAGTCAATATACATGAGAGAACCTAGGCAAACACACTACAAGTTTCGTCTTCAACTACAAGTGAATTAGTCCGCGGATATCAAACAAATAAAGTTAACTTTAAACCATACTATTTACTCAGTCCAATCTAAATTTCACAACCGCATCAAAATTTACAAAATAGCTGAAATCGTTCAATAAACCTTAAAGAGTAAAATTGACTCTAAATTCTCTATAGTCTACTGAATAACTATAAAAAATTATTGGAAAACCGAACATATTCACTCAATTTTGGATTTACTAAATTACTACTCATTTGTAATATGAGAGCCACTACAAAAGTTTTCGTAACAGGGGTGTTCTAATACGGTTTCATCAAATCAGATATTTTTATCGGAAACTTTAACATAAACGTACTCAGAACCGTTGAATATCAGCGCAATTTTTGTTGTTCCAGTGTGTTGAAAAAATCAATTTAGCCAAAAATGCGAAAATTTTTACGACTTGCGAGTTGGATTATCTCTACAACAATTATTCGTTTGGCTTCATAGAGCCTTTGACGATGAAGAATCATCCCTCAAAATAATTTACGAATGGTTTAACGAATTCAAACTTGAACGTCCCTCGCTCAAGGACAAATTTCGTGAAAGTCATCCAAAAACCGGTCATTGTGCCAGTAAACATCGATACCGTGCGTGAAGTTATTATGCAAGTTCATTACGTGACATATCGTCAGATAAAGACATCCTTGGGCATTGCTCTTCTGGCTTTATATTTGACATTACATGAACACTTGACCGTTTACATTGGATTACAATCGCTCAAAAAAAAGCTCTTGTCGATTAGTGCAAAGAAATGATGCAATGATCGATCGTGTGGGTGCTCCAAGACAAGCCAAATCTAACGAAAATTGTTCGCGCATGAAGCACTGCGTAGCAAATGGTCGCCTATATCTTCCGCCGAGTGTGGCCATTCAAAAACGTAGGTCAGTGGATTCTAAATGAACCGTGACCATTTATTAGCCGGAAATCTTAGGAAAACTTTGCAAAACGAACAAGAGAAGACAAATCATTTGTTACGAAATATAAATTAAACCCCGAAACCATTCCTAGAAGGGAAGGATTCCTTGCACTCCAACATTCTATTCGGAAGATTAACAAGGAACCACTCCACGCGTTGAAGTACTGGTGGGAAGGATTAAAGTAAGGTTAGGAGTACCGATGTAAATCATTAACATTAAGTAATGTTAGGTATGAAGTATTAAGCGGAAAAAAACAACTATAAGGTTCAATTGAAACTCAACATAGCAGCAATTAAAGCCGAAAGAAATGTAAGCACGATTGATTTCAGAGAACCATCGGAAAAGAAAAAAAAATGAGGAACGTATCATTTTATTAAATCTGTATTTGCAAATCTTATAATCTGACTGCAGCAGCTAGCCAAAATGCTGGCTTTGAGAAAGGTTTATCGGGAAACACAATCACAAAAATGTCGGGAAATCAAGCGGGTAAACAAAAGTTGTCCATAAGCCCTGCTACGACTGCAATTTTCTCTGGCAATAGCCAATTCCCAATGCAAAATACTATTAACTCTCCAGTATCACCGCAACCAACTGATAGAGTAGTGTTCGCTGCTAGCGGTAATGGAACAAGGTTGAGTTATGCTCAGGTAGCACAACATCGAAAGGAGAATTTAGTGACGGTGAAAGCCCGTTAAACTTCTCAGTCTTCATCATCAACCCTCGCTGGTAACGAGAAACAACAACACCAACAGCAGCAACCACTCACCAATGTCGATAGTGATAAGAAGGAGGATATCGTAGTCACTAATTCCACAGCAAAAACGACACAACACATTTCAAAATCAAATAAAGATCACGACACCAGTCATCGTTACAATAGTAACTCAAAGCGCAACAGCCACAAAACAAAAGAGCAAAAGACTCTGAACAATACGACGCGGGAAAGGCGTGACACGAATGATAGTGGCAACGGTAGCAATAATGGCAGCAGTGGCTCAGTTGCAAATAATAATCGAGCTCGTTTTGGCCGTACCAATCAATTTAAAGACTATTTACAAGGCTCATGAAGTTCCAAGTGATGTATTGTTTCGCATATATTAGTTATACGATCGGTAATGAATAACAGATTGACTCGTAATGAGAATACGTATGCGAATGCAACCTATATGAGTGCAAACGCAGAACACGTTTGGAAACAAACCGCTATTATTTTAAGATGTAGCGTTCAAACTAATTAAAATGGGAAGGTAAAAAAAATGAAATTGAAAGGGTATCTTTAGCTGAATGGCGAACGAGACTTCCTTCTCAGCGCTGCACTGCCGCCTTTCCAATTAAACAAATAGCCAATTACGATTACATCGTCATTTGCATCGCAGACAAATTTGGGCGATAAGCAGGTTATATTGTCGGCACAAAGAAACCATTCTGGAACTGAATATGTTCGCTCCTCGCAATTCCCATAATCTTAATGATCGAGGCAATCCTTGTGGCCATTGCATTGGTATCTGGCATCGATGCAGTTTCTAACTTTGCATCGAAATTCATCCTCACGACCAAACACCCGTGCTAAAAGCTTGCGACACTGGAGAATCGATAAAATCAGAAATGAAGTAGAATACCCTACGTCAATTGAGTGCAGGGCAAGAGTATTCATCGAAATATGATATGCCTACGAGATTCTAGGGTTGATCGCCCAACACATCCCTTCGCGGACCCAATCATTTTAAAATAACTCGCGGCACGGAGTCACAAGCATCAACACAACTGACATTTCAATTAAAACGATCGGTAAGGCTGTTATTAATAATGCAGTACAGTGCACGAAAGGAAGATGGTCGGGTTTGCGCCCGAGATAAACGCTGCAAAGTTGAGCAGCCGTGATGAATGTTGTGGCCTTGAACTTGGGTTCTTCAACTCAAGTAAAAGAGCCGTTGGGCCAAGTCGATAAAAGAGCCAGCGACGATGGAAACGATCTCTTTTTTTTTGCGGATTTTCGACCAAGCCCGCCGTAAGCGGGTGTGCAAGGTGTGCACCGCTCGCGGGCGGCACGTCTTAGGGGCGGCAAATACATATTTAAAAAAATATATTGAATTGATTTATGGAAAAATATTCATCGTAACAAAATCAAGCTGAAATATAAAAAATTTCATCATATGGACACTGAAACTCTAGCAGCACCGGCGCCGTGCAGTTAATATTTCGTATAACGTAAACATTGCTATCCACCAAAATCAAAAGGCGAAATGTGTGTTGGAGTTCGAACTGCCCGAGCTGAAATATAAAAAAATTCATCATATGGACGATGAACCTCTCACAGCACCGGCACCGCACAGTTAATATTTCGCATAACGTAAACATTTCGACCCTTTGGAATGAAAATGCGAAACAAAATGCACGAGGCGGTAGGGCGCTTGAAAATTAAGTACAGGGCAACAAACTATCTGGCCCAGTAGTTCTAAGTGCTGATGGGCACGAGCGTTTTTTAATGTTGCGTCAATTCAGCGGTACCGCAAATGCCATTTAAATACTATGTGATGATATTGGACAGCATACACGGCGGAACGCTGCAGTGCCGCCCGCTGCGGCATCCTAAATACTATTCCAACAACATTTGTGATGCTGTTGTCGACGAAACGTTGAAATTTGCTCATGTGCACCGACACTAAGGCTCTTGTGCACGGACACGCATGCAGAGAATCAACTTAGTCGCTCGAATTTGTTTTCTTCTCAGAACTATCGTACTACCTATATGAAGTTATTTAGGAAAAGGTTCTTTTATCTCGGTGTGGTTAATTCAAGTCGCTTAAACTAGGTTTTTCTCTCAGTCGAACTATTAGTTCTAATGGAAAAGGTTCTTTCATTTCAATCTGCTAATTTAAGAACAAATACTAACATTGTAATTTCATTAGTGAGTGGTTACACGTTTCAAAGTTTTATATCAGTGTTAAATACATATGTAAGTGAACAAATTGCAATTATGGTAAGTGTCTAAGTTTATTTATCGACTTGTCCAATTGATTCCCAGTAATTGTCTGTTAGTTAGCATTTATAGAACGAAAGTAAAAGAAGTTACGACTTTGCGTTGGAATCTTGTTTAAATTGGAAGTTGGAATCTTGTTCAAATTTCCTTTACGTTTAAATCAGGAAAACCTTAAGACATTTGATTCATCTGGAAAAATCATTAAAATCAGTTTATAATTAGCAAATATATCGGGTAACGCGTAAACAAGCAAAAATAAATACTTTTTTAGGGTTTTGTAAAATTATTTTACAAAACCTTTCTCAAATCGGTACTGTCTGTCTGTCCGTCACAGCATGTTTCTCGGAAACTGTAGAAGCTAGAAACATGAAATTAAGCAAGAAGGTAAATAAAGTCGGTTTGAATAAATTTTTATAAGGGTTTTAAAGGGAGTCTCCCCATATATCGAGGGGGTCGTTATACATTTTCTTTTTGCCAAAAGTATCCTATATACAGTGAGTGTAAAAAGTGTACGTACGACTATAAACGTTTAAGAAAAATCATTATTTACCCGAACCGTTACAACATTTTCAGTATCTTTTTGCACCATATAATTCTTTTAAGACTAGGGAGTGACAAAGTGTTCAAAAAAATCAATTTGAAAAACTTAGTAGTAGCGAAACGTTTGACAAAATATTAATACTCCCTTTTAGATGCGCAAAAAGTCTTCGTACGGTTGCACTTTCTTGTAAGTGCATGGAAGAAAAACCGTTAATTTTTCCAAATTTGGGGGGAAAATGAGCAATTGGTTAGTTAGAAGGACGATTCCACCCGATTTAGCTATTTTGAGTGCTACTGCCAAATGGCTTGATTAATGATTAGCCAAAGCAAGCCTTTAAAATGAAAGGAAGCTAGCGACATAGAGAAAAAGTCACCATCGGACATATAATCGTACGTACACTTTTTACACTCACTGTATGAGAAGTTTGCGTCCCCCTCTTCGCTAAAAGTCTGAAATCATGCAGGTAGACCTTAATGAGTAAAAAGGCAACAGAAGCCAAAATTCGATCAACTTTGTTAATAATAGCATGATTTTTAAGATTTTGTAAAAAATTGTTTTAACAATAAAAATTTCAGATAGTATGAGTAACATGATTTTCCTTGAGATCTCATTAAATATTACTTCATAATATTATAAGTACTGCATTGCAGCTTCCACAGTTTAAAAGCTTTGAAACCCCAGCTCGTCAAATATTTCATACAGCTCATGGCTGTATCGAATTCGCCATTGGTCCCCTTCTCGCTTCGCTCCAAAGATTTGCCTCAAGACCCGCCTCTTGAAGGCGTTCAACATGTTTACGGATGCTTGGGTGAGGGTCCAAGTTTCACGCCCATAGCATAGCACAGGTCTTATCATTATTAGTGCTTGCATATCATAGTATGAGTACAAAACCCTTCTGACACGAGCGTAGGTCTGTCTACCCGACTTGTTTTAATTTGATTGGAAGGATAGTAGGTACTTAATGTCTGACTTTGTACGGCTTCAATTGACGTGTAATGACCTAGAAAAGAAAGTTCTTTTGAGTTTGAGTGGAGTCAATATCCATTTTTTATTTTTGGCCGAACATGAAATATTTACTTAAAATTTCAGGAACCGCAAAGAAGGAGAAAGCTTTCTGGAGCACGATTTCGGCAGCAAAAGCGAGAAAAAGATGCACAGAACGAGAAATTGATGGGTTCCTTACGAAAATTTTTAAGAAAGCCAGAAAGTAAGAAATCAACACCTCAAGCAAATTTTGATGAAGCCTCAAAAAACGCAGCTTTAAATCCATGAACGATGGAGGTATCTCAAGAAAATTATGTAGATTGTAATCCTTTGTCAGAAAGAGACACTAGTCAAATAAGACAAACCTGTCCTGAAGATCTGGTAAGCATTTTATCGTCATCAGTGGTATGCGACAGTTTATATTTAAATGATGACCCCGGTTTGTGGCCCACTAGATTGACTAGTGATCTTGTTAATATTTTGGTTAGTCGTGGTCCCATATAAGTGGTTAACTATGATTTTCCCCCTAATGACGATGGGAGAAAGTTCAATGACAATTATTATTTCCGAAATCTCCCTAATCGAGAAAAATTTAAGAGAGAATGGCTTGTTTATTCTATTTCAAAAGATTCATTTTATTGTTTTTGTTGCAAAATATTTGGAAAATCTTTAAGTAGTTTCTCTAATTTGAATGGATTTTCTGATTGGCAACATTTATCATCAGCGCTGAAAAGACATGAAACAAGCGTGTCTCATAATGAAAATGTGAAATCATGGGTACAATTGAATAAAATGTTAAAAAATAAAATCACTGTAAACCAAATGCAACTGAAACTATTAGAGTCAGAAAAAAAACACTGGTGTGATGTGTTGGAAAGAATTATAGCCGTCATAAAGTTTTTATCTCAACAATGTCTAGCTTTTCGAGGCACGTCTAAAACTTTATATGAGCATGATAACGGTAATTTTCTAAAAGCAATAGAAATGATAGCATTATTTGATTCAGTCATGCGTGAACATATTCACAGAATCCAGGCCTCGAAATTTGATTCAAGCCGTATGGCCCACTATTTAGGCGATCAAATTCAGAACGAAATCATTGATTTACTTGGCACCACAATAAAAAATAACATACTAGATAAAATCAGAGATTCAAAATATTTCTCCATTATATTAGATTGTACACCAGATGTAAGTCACACAGAGCAAATAACTGTGGTGATCAGGCATGTTTTCTTAAATAATGAAACTAAAATTGTTTCAATTTGTGAAAATTTCATTGGCTACTGTCCAATCACTAATTCCACAGGTGAAGGTCTGTTAAATTTTGTTTTAGATTTATTTTCAGATTTAAATCTTAACCTTCAAAACTTACGCGGCCAAGGTTATGGTAATGGCTCCAACATGCGGGGAAAACACAACGGGTTGCAAAAGAAAATTTTAGAAATTAATAATCGTGCATTTTACGTTCCCTGCTCGGCTCATAGTCTTAATTTGGTAGTCAATGACGCAGCCAATATCACACACGAAACTGTAAATTTCTTTAATATAATTCAAGAAATTTATGTATTCTTTTCATCATCTACAAAAAGGTGGTCGATAATTTGCAAATATTTGCCGGGCTTCAAATTAAAAGCTTTAAGTTCCACAAGATGGTCTAGTAGAATCGATGCAGTGAAACCATTACGGTATCATCTCTAAAAAATATTTGATGCCTTGCTGGAAATATCTGATAATGCATCGGCGGGATGGGATTGTACGACATCTCACAAAGCCCATTCCCTTGCGTTGAGCATTCAAAATTATAAATTCATATGCTCAGTAATAATTTGGTTTGATATTTTAAACGAAGTTAATACTTTGAGCAAAATTATGCAAAACCCCACAATGAATACTCAAATCTGTGTAAATTTGTTAGATAAATTGATTATTTAGTTCACCGAATATCGCACGGACAAACATTTTGAGAAAATATTAGAAGAAGCTACCAATGTGGCCCAAGCTCTAAACGCACAAACAGATTTTCCACCAATAAACACCATTCGCCCAAGGCGAAGACCAACACAGTTTCAATATGAGCATAGCGATGAAGTTTTACTATACACTAAGATCAATTATAAAGTGGAGTTTTTTTTCAGAATCCTAGATCAGTCGCTCCTCTCTCTAAAGGATAGATTTGAAGAGTTAAAAACATTTCCCGATGTATTTGGCTTTTTAAGCAATAAATTATTTAATTACAGCAATAAATTATTTAATTAAACATTGCAAAGATTTACATTTAAAGCTTAAAGATAATTCCAATGGGGAAACAGACATTGACGGTATCGATTTATTTAATGAAATCAGAGCTTTAAATTTGCATTTTCCAGAAAACCAGTCGAATGATCCGCAGGCCTTGTTACAATATCTTTTTACTAATGACTTGATTTCAACATTTCCAAACATAACAATTGCGCTAAGAATATTACTTACCTTGCCAGTTTCAGTTGCATCTGGTGAAAGGTCCTTTTCAAAGCTTAAAATTATAAAAAACTATTTAAGGTCAACAATGCACCAGCAAAGATTAAGTAATTTGGCTTTAGTTTCAATTGAACATGAAATTTTAGATAGCTTGGATACGAAAAAATTAATAGCAGATTTTGCAAACATAAAGGCAAGAAGAGCTCAATTTTTGTAAATAATACATATTCATATAGCTTTGTGTTGAGTAAAACATTACTATGTATTTAAATAAAAAATAAATTTTGGCCGTTTAAATCGCGTTTAATTTATGTATTTACGTCGTGGGTTCAATATCATAAGGAACAAACGTTTTTGTATATGAACATATCATTAGCCTGGGTATTTTCCGAATACACTCCGTTTGATATCGCTTGAAATGCTTTTTATATAAGCGAGAGTACCTTGTTGTTCCTTCTACCACGGGGCGGCATAATGGGTATTGCACACGGGCGCACAAACAGCTAGCGGCGGGCCTGTTTTCGACCAACATCTTGCGAGCCAACAAGCAGCGATCAACCCATTCTCAGGAGGAGAAAGTAAACATCGTGAACATCTAGCAAATCAGCAAGTAAAGATCAACCCATTGGCAGAAGGAAAAAACTGCTCGAAAGAACTGACGAATTAAATCGGATCAGGCATATTGGGTTGAGGTGCGAGGACTTTGATCATCGGCGGGGCCCCCAACGTAGCAACTAAGAAACGGTGTAAGTGCTTAGACTTGATTGATAATTACTTTTGAATAATAATTTGCATTAAACATAGATATTGATTTAGAATTTGATTTCTTAGACAAAATTTTGTGTCGTGTAAAGTGTTTCAGCAGTGCTTTGGCGCGTGGAGCACGCAGTATTGGCGGAAGGCTTAGATTTGGCCTGGAGTGCGCAAGGATCCTTCACATCGGGGATCTCAATCCGCATTAGTTCTCTTCAGTTTTTCAGTTCATTTAGTTCTCAGTGTAAATTAGTGGTGTTAGGAGAACTCTGTGGAAGTGATGATACGCAGCTCGACGAGCCGAATAAGGGTCAGCAGTGATTATCCTGGTGGAAGGACCATTCCGGGGAGCCCCAAGCTCGCCAATTGGCTCCTGGGGGCAATTCGAGGTTTGGCAAGTGGCGCTACCTACCCCTCTCCACGGGCTTGTCGGGACCCCAAGGCGCCCAACTGGAATCGCTTGTTGCGACGTAGTGCTCATTTTTAACGTAACACATTCTCCATTATGAAAATACGAGCTCTCACACAACAGCTTAGACTAGCGCCTATCTTGTCTGTCAAAACATCGAATTGATGCGCCATCCGCCGTACAGTCCTGATTTTGCACCAAATATTCTCTTTATATTTCAATACATGAAAAATAAACTGCGTGGTGAACATTTTGCTACGTCCGAAACAGCTTGTTGAAGCGTCCAAAAGCCATGTTTTGGAGGTGTCTCAATCGGAGTGGGAGAATATTTTGAAAAACAATAAAACCATTTTTATTGAATACCGAATGCATTTTCATACTTTCTTAAAAACTTTTGTAGTGGCCTCCGTATTACTGAGTTACGTTAATAATACAAAGGACGTCAATTACTTAGTCTTTTGCGTGTGATATGATATTCAACATTGCTAAGTTTGCAGAATGAAACACAGACGTTTATGCAAACCTTTGTTTCTCTTAAAAATTCTACTTAGTAAATCTATTCACCCAACTCTCAATGCAATAACCATGTCTACATCGATATCACGTACAAGTACCGCAACAACTGAACTTAATGTACTTCGTCTATGACAAAACTTGGATCAATATTCTGTTTAATGTTGCCATTTCGCCACATAACAAGCATACATTTAAGGACAAACTAAAGTACAAAACCAACATGTTTTTCTTTTCCATTCATTTCAGGATTTACAGCACGACGACAACGCTAGTAACAGACAAAAGTAAAACAAGCGACCCAACTAAATATACATCACGGTCACTAACCGCAAGACCATAGTCCACACCTGAGTCCTGCCGGCTTGTGGTCAAGAGAAAACTTCCCAGTTCACTTCTTCTGTGGTATAGTACTTCCTAGAGTACAGCAGCCATCGTAAAATGAGTCATTAAAGCAGAACAGAATAAATAGTAAATCATGAACGCCCGAGTTTGCTAGTAAAACGATACTTAAAAGGACACTGTATTGAACTCGCCAGCGATAGGACTCACCTATTGAATGCAGCAGCAACAGAATGGGAACAAACTTTTCCAAGACCGATGCCTGCTTGCTGTCCGATGACGATGGTGAGTATTAAGGCGTTGTTAAATTTCCATTTTGAATGTTAAGTGCCCTTTAGTGTTGTTTTTGTATAAATTGCCATTCATGATTGCCAGCAATAGTGCTTTACTGAACCTTCTGTTCATAAAACTGTCAGCACCCACACGTGATCAGATACTACAATGATATGATATGATATGTTCAGATTAAAAACTACTCACTAACAGGACGGCGATTGTTAACATCTCATGTTGAACACCAGCATCCTCCTTTTGTCAACACAGATTCAATTCGTTCGCACACTACCCCTACTAGTGCCTTCGCATAAATAAGGATCTCAATCGATGACCCTCTTTCCATGCTATTTTTACATCGTTTTTCATTGTATTCTTGTATTTCCATTTTTGTTTTTTTTGCTTATTCATGCTAATCGTCATATTGCTCTTAAAATCAATCCCAAGCGAAGAATGGAGAACGAAATACAAACAAAATTGAAGGAAAATGTATGTCCTTTCGATAGCTTTAAGTTGAAGTGATTCCTTTCTATTTTAAATTTTCGTTGAATTTTTTGAGGTATTTCTAAGGACAACAAAAAGTCAATACACGTGAGCATTTTCGGAATGAATTATTTTAACTTGAATGAGTTTCGGGATGATTATTTTTGGATGAAAGAGTTTTGTGCTTGTGAAACGCACAGTAATAGTATGAGTCGGGTGGAAAATGTTACATAAAAGCTTAGAGATGGGGATGAAGGGTTTTGGTTGTTTTGTATTATACTCAAGAATTTCATTATCCCGTTTTACTCATATCAATAGCTGGTCCTTGATTCCCTGAAAATTTTTTCCTTCTCTGCGTAAACAAAGCAAAACCCATCTGGCTCTTCCGGATAAAACCTGAAAATTAAATTTCCAAATTCATAATGGGCACACTGTAAAAATATGTTTTTTATGGTTTATTACTGAAATACAAAGTCTTTTGAAATCACTTCTTACATCCATTGGTCTGTCTGTCCGTCCTTCTGTGTTTCACAGCAGTTTTTTCCGGAACTATCGAAACAATAGTCAGCATACTTTGTGAAAAGGTAAGCAATCATGACCTCTTTAAAGTGGGTGGGTTAAGGTAGAGAGTTTCAAAGGGAGTCTCCCCATACAGGGCAGATCCTTTCAAAGGTATTCGCTATCAAAAAAGTATTGGCGCACATTCATTTTTATACTTGTCATATATATTTGTTTCGTTTGTTCTCCATCATAATTTATTTACGGCTTTTCTTTTGAACTCACAAAATTTTAGCATCAAATATTCGAATAAATTACAGAAAAAAACTGTTTATCATGCTAAAGATAAAATATATATAAAATAAGTATTGGCACATTAATTAAAGTACTGTCGCATGTTATGGTTCGCAGCCGATAATTTTAATTTTCTGCGGAAAGTGAAAACACACTGCCTTTTAAATTAAGTTAAAAGAGTTTACTTACAAAGAATGCACAATCATGAATTTCACTACTTTCCATATCGCATTTTACGGTCTATAAACTTTATACTTCAACTGTCTATATCATTTCACTATTAATCAATATCGCCTTTACTTTGCGCTCCACTATATCGCAGTTTCACTATCGCGGTTTTACTATATGCCCCATTCATTCAGCTCGGCTTTATAAAGGGTCTCTAGTCATTCAATCCATTTCTCGTACATTGACGAACTACCTGGAATATTCGAGCGATTCTGAATGGTGCAGTGACGTCACTTTGGGGGATTCTTGAGCTTTCGAGTTCGTTCGTTTCTTGATCATGATGTTCTTGATGGTGGTGAAAACAACTGCGACAGTAGCTCGCAGAATTATTTGTACATATAACACTGCCCCCCACCTCAGTTCTTTTCGTCCCGAAAAGATGTGTCGCCAGTTGTAGTTAATTCTACCTGGATGTAATATGGGGCTAGACGGTCCAGGTGCACGATTTTCATTTTGGCTCTCGGCCTACGGTGTTCCTGTATGCGATATACGACATCGTTGATTCGCTTTGTAACTCGGTATGGTCCCTCCCAATTATGCTGCAACTTTGGAGACCTACCCTTCCGGCGTTGTGGGTTATAAAGCCACACCAAGTCATCTTGCTAGAAGCTAGTAGAATGAGCCTTAACATCGTACCTGGTCTTCATGCGGTCAGTAGCCGATTCGAGGTGTTTTCGCACTGTCGATTGTATCTGGTTCAACCGTTGCCTTAGCTCAATTGCATACTCCGAGATCGTTTGGGGTTTCTTAGGGGGTGTTCCGAACTTTATATCAGATGGCAGACAAATAGCCTCTCCAAAAATTATTTTGGCTGGAGCTTGGCCTGTCGATGTATGTTCGGCAGCTCTGTGCGCCATCAAAAATAGTGGGATGTGTCGGTCCCAGTCCCTTTGGTATTCGTAAACCATCTTGGCCCGGTGTTTATTGAGTGTGCCGTTGAAACGTTCGACCATTCCATCGGATTGGGGATGCAGCGGTGTTCCCCTGGTTTTCCATATTTCCAGCAGCTCGCACATTTCGCCAAAAAACAGTGACTCAAAGTTTTGGCCTTGATCCAACTGTAGTTCACAAGGTACGCCGTAGCTATTGACCCAATTTGACACTAGCTATTCGGCTACGGTAGTTGCTTCCTGGTTGGGAATGGGGTAGACCTCGGGCCACTTGCTGAAATAATTGCCCACAACCAGCGTGTATTGATTTTTCCATTTGTATTCAAGCAAGAGTCCTGCGATGTCAACAGCAGTCCTTTCAAATGGTACACCCACGTTGTAGGTTTGCATTTGTCGCAAATCGTGCATCTGCGACACCAGTCCTCTACGTCTTCTCGAGCGTGAAGCCACTAGAACCTTTCCCGCAATTTTGCTAAGGTTTGTTAACACCAAGGTGGCCTCCTGAGGATCCTTCGTGCATCTCCTTAACCACATCGTGGATTCGGATTTTGGGAAGTATAGTTTGCATCCTATAGGAGCTCCTATCCGCCGTTTCCCATTTCCGGGTGAGTACGCCACCCTCCACCTGAAGGGAGTTCCATTGTGCCCAATATCTTTTCAAGGGTGGCGCCGTGCATCGAAACGTCCTTCCACTCAGGTTGCCCCGTTGTCAACTTCCATACAAGCAATGGTCCGATATCTTCATCAGCTAACTGGGCATTTCGAATCTCCTCCGATGACCAACCGTTATCGAATTCGGCCGTTATCACAATCCGCCGGCAATGTTTGCAGATAGCTGGACATGGATGACGAGATAGGGCGTCAGCATTTCCATGAACTCTGCCCTTGTGAAGTAGTTTGGGCCTCACTCAGTCTGGTCGGATAGTCGATCGGGTTGCACCAGTGTCGCTTGTTATGGTGCAATGTTCTTCATCAACTTGACCCGGAAGGCATAGGTCTGCTTCTCCACGATGAAGTCTTGACACGGTGATGGGGGTGCTGGGGATGTCGATCCTCCTAGCCAACGTCCGCCCTACGAAGTTGGCTCCTTCAGTTTGAAGAGCTTCCATTCTAGGCTCCTGACACGGTCTAAATCTCCACCATCCTGGACAATAGCTCCATTTCCTTAGCTTCTTGCGGTATCTTTGCAAGTGCCTCTTCTCACCGCATTTCCAGCATCTAGGCGCATCATTTAAATGCAGGTCTTGCTCATTTTCCACGCGCTCACACCTGCACTCATCTGCCACTACCTCGCGAAGCCGGGTAGTGGTACGGCTCACATTTTTCGCTGCCCCAAAGTTCAGACTATAAACCAATGCGTCCTTAACAGTTTGTTTTTGAGCTAAACGCACGGCTCGTTGCAACTCCTGGTCCTTTAATACGCTGATGAATGCTTCTGTTGCTGCGTCATCTCGATGTTCTGGGTTGTAAGCTGGGTAAGCCAAAAGTGCCAGTCGCTCAATGTCTTGGGCTAGCTGCTGTAAGGTTTCACCAGACTTCTGCATCCGATGCCGCAGCTGTGCCTGATAAATCTGCTTCAGATGATCGCCTCCATAAGGCATGCCGAGCGCATTCATTATAGCAGCCGGGTTTGAGTGCAACTCAACGGGATCGTCTGCAAAAGGTCGGCAGCTGAGCCTCTTAGAGCAAGAATTAATGCAGTTTCTCGTTCCTGCTCATTCCAATGATTTGTCCTAGCAGCGGCTTCAAACTGGATTTTGTAAATACTCCAGACCATTTGCCCGTCGAATATTGGTGCTTTCAAATTTCTGGATGTGCTTTGCGCTGCAGTTATAATTGGGGCTCGTGAGGTGGTTACTACTGCCTTCGCTGCTTCCAATTCCTTTTTCATTTTTTCCATCTCATGGTTGATTTTTTCCTCGACCTGCCTGATATCATGGTTGATTCTCTCCTCAACCTGATAAACCTTTTCCTCGACACATTTAATTTGATTGGTCAGACTACCAAGCTCCGCTTTTATTTCGGTTAACAGTTTTTGCAAATCTGCCTTCAAATCAGTTGACTGTTTCTCCAGCTTTTGTGTGATGTCTGCCTTGATTTCGAGTGCTTGTTTGTCGAGCTTCTGGTCTAGCTTTGATGATTGTTCATTTAGCTTCGCTGATGGTTCATTTAGCTCCACTGATTGTTCGTTTAGCTTCGCTGATTGTTCATTTAGCTTCACTGTTAAATTGAATGACTGTTCATTTAGCTTTGCAGTTAAACTGGATGACTGTTGTCGCTGCTCTTGCTGCATCAACATCAACATTTGCATCAGCGCATCTTCTTATTTCTTTGATTTTGGCATTTGCACTTCTCCCTTAGGCTCCGACATGGTAAATTCATTAATTTTTAAACGTTAGCTTCGTAGTATTTTTAAGTATTTCGTCTTTTATTATTTTTTTCCAGTTTTTACGTGCATTTTTAAAAATGTTTATAAGTTTACACTTTCAAAATTGTCATTCTCATTTCTGACACCTTTGTCGTATGTTATGGTCCGCGGTTGATAATTTTAATGTTCCAAGGAAAGTAAAAAAGCGCACTGTCTTTTAAATTAAGTTAAAAGAGTTTATTTACAAAGAATGCACAATCATGAATTTCACTGCTTTACATATCGCATTTTACTGTCTATCAACTTTGTACTTCAACTGTCTATATCTCTCGTCTTAGCACTACAGCCCCTCTCGGGCCTTCGCTTCCTGCAAACAGCGCCCCCAACTGTCTCGGTCCATTGACCGCTCCTCCAATTCCGAAATCCGAGCAGCGATGAACTGTCTTCGTCGGCCGGCTCAGACCAGCGTTTCCTCGGTTTTCCCACTCAGTTCTCCCAACGAATATCTCTTGGGTATCCGTTATATGTCCATACGATTCATGTATCAAGCCCATTGCAGCTTCCGCAGCCTTATAATCCTTGAGACCTCCGGTTCGTCAAAAATTTCATACAGCTCAAGGTTGTATTTAATTCGCCATTTGTCCCCGTGTTGCTTCGCTCCGATTATTCACCTCAGGACCCGTCGCTCAAAGGCGTTCAATATATTTGCAGATGCTTGAGTTAGGGCTCATTTTTCACACCCATAGCATAACACAGGGTTATCACAGATTTGTATCCTTGGAGCTTTGTTTTCCTGTGCATGTAGCTGGTCTTAAAGATCTTCAATACTGAATAACATATTTTATTTACGAGCTGTATTCTTCGGCATATTTCATTTCCTTCATTGCCCGTTTTCATTATTTTGGCGCTAAACATTACAAATTCGCTAACATTTTCGATACTGTATTCGCCAAGTGTGATATTTTTAGTATGAGAGGTATTTTTTCTCGACTCCGTCATGAGCTTTATTTTGTTTTCATTGGTTTGTAGCCCTACTAGATTTGCTTCACTGTCGAGTTTCAGGAAGAGTTCTTTGGCAGTTGTTAATGACCGTAACAGAATGTTAATGTCGTCCGCATAGGCTACTACTTGGCTCGCGTATCGACAGGTAGCTTCCGTATGATGTACTCCAGGGCAAAATTGAATAGCAATGGGGCCAGCCCATCTCCCTGCATTAGTCCGATATTGGTGTCAAAGGTATCGGTGAGTTGGTTATTAATGCGGACTAGAGAGGTCGTTGACTTCATTGTTATTTTGGTAAGACGGACTAATTTGGCTGGGATGCCAAAGGAAAGCATTATTTGGTATAGTGCATTACGATCAATACTGTCGTATGCTTGCTCAAAGTCAAAGAAAATTCAGTGTACCTCTATGTTGAAGTCCCAGTATTTTTCAAGTACGTGCTTGACTGACTTGTGTGTCTATTGTTGATCTTCCTGCCCTAGAACCACCTTGATACTCCGCAGTAATACTGTTGGTGTATGATCCGATTTTATTTTATAAGATTTTAGAAAATATTTTGTACGCCGTACAAGGCACTGATATGCCTCTGTAATTTTCGTACTGCAGCTTGTCACCTTTTTTGTGGATAGGGGATATAATTGATTAGCTCCACTCTTTCGGCATGTGTTTTTGTTGCCAAATGTGCTGGATGACTTTGTGAATGGCTTCATGAACACTGCTGCCACTATATTTGATGAGCTCCACTGGAATCTCATCGATGCCCAGCGCTTTATTATTCTTTTGGGCTTTGATGGTAGAGCAAACTTCATCCAGAGTTGATGGAGCTAATTAAAGCTCTCGACAAACATCTTTAGGGTCCGATGTTCTGGAGCTGTGTGGAGAATTAAGGAGTTTCTTGAAATATGATGCCCATCTTCACTTAATCTTTATCTATCAGTGATGATATTGCCGATGCCATCCCGAAAGAGCGTGGTTTTGGGCTGATAACCACGTTTCAGACTCATCACTTCTTTGTATGCTTGTCTTGCGTTGTTGTTTGCTAGACTTACATCGGTTCTTCTCAATTGGTCATCAAAATCTTTTCTTTTCTTAATTCTAACTATCTTATTCGCTACTCTTCTGAGATTTTCATAGTGTTCCCTCCTCGTTCTTTGTACGCCTGGCTGTTTTTGTCTAACGCATTCTGGCACTCATCATCGAACCAATCATTTCTTTTTCGCCGGGCTTGATATCCGATTGTGTGTTCTGTCACGGTCTTAATAGCCGCTTTTACTCCCATCCAGAGCTCGTTGTTCGTTTTGACTGATGCGTCTGATAAGATGGGAGCCAGTTGTTGTTCGAGGATCTGCGTGAAGTTTTCGCCACAGACGCCATTTGGAGCCTTTCGATGTCAAATTTTTGTAGCTGGCTGGTCTTTGCTGAATATGCCTTTGACATAAGACATCGATACGGTAATTTGATTAAGTAATGACTGGAGTTAGAATTGGCTCCTTGGTATGTACGGATGCCAAGTATGCTCGAGGCCCAACATTGTTGGATCAGTACGAGGTCGATTTGGTTTTGTGTGTTGCTATCTGGTGATACCCAGGTCATTTTATGTATGCACCAATATGGGAAGCAAGTCAAACATATGACTAGATTATTTCTTCTACACGCACAGTCATATATATATATATATATATATATATATATATATATATATATATATATATATATATATATATATATAACTATAATATCCTCCAGTCGTTCCCCGATGAGATAGCTCATTGGCAACCTTAGCGTTGAAATCACGTTGTTTTTGTGGTGTTTGTAGGCAATGATTCGACTAGACATTCAAAGTGATTGTGAAACGTTTCCGTTGTTTCTGCGTCAGTCAGTTCAGTCGTGGTAGGTACATTTGTCAGCCAAATTTTCACTTTTATACTTTAATACGGATCGATTGCCTTAAAATCAATAACGTTTGATTTAAACTTCCTGTCCACAATGTAGGCCAATCCAAATTATCGCTTTCCAGCAGGCTTCCGTGGTTTGAAAATTGTTTGTAATCTCATATCTTGAATTTTACTTCCAGTCCAGTACATTTACTGGATTGCCAGTATGTTTAATTTATATTGACTGGTCTGTTGTAAAATGTCCTTAACAGCACCAGGGTGGTTCAGGGATCTGACATTCCAAGGATGATGCTACGGTCCTTTTTTGGTTGCGAGGTCATTGCTATAAGCCCAGTCCATTCCGAGACTCTGTTCCAGGTTTCGAAACGATACAGAGGTTTCTGGGGACGGAGAGCTAGTCGATTGCTCGGCCTCTATTCTGGTGGCATAGTTCTTGCTTTTAATTCCGTTATCAGGTGCGAAACACTTGCCTTCACCCTCTTACGTCCCCACAAAGGAGGTATAATTAGAATTTTTCAGTAGAGCCTTAGGCGTATTTACATGAGTTGCCATTTTTTAGGGTTTTGTACTAAAATACAAAACCCTATTGCAATCACGACCTGTGTCCGTCCGTCCGTCCGTCCGTCTGTATGTCACAGCACTTTTTCTCCGAAACTATAGAGGCTACAGCCATGAAACTTTGTGAAAGATCAGAAGTGGTGACCTCTTGAAAGTTCAAGGGTGGAAAAATTTTTCAAAGGGGTTTAAGGGGGGTCTCCCCGTATAGGGAGGTGACCCCTCAAAAAAAAATGTTCACCATTGGTAGTCGAGTAGGGTGTCATTGGAAAGGTCTCAATGAGATCTTTTCAAAACAAGTCTTAAAATTGCCTTCTGATTACCGAGGGGGGCAGGGGAAGGGGAAATGTACGAACTTTTCGCGTACCCCCCCCCCCCCCCCCCCTCGCGATTGGAAACCTTCCATCCGAAAAATCTGAGAAAAATCATGAATGTAGGCCTTAATGAGTACAACAACAACAAATACATGAGAAGTCGAAATTCACTCAACTTTGTTAGTAATAGTACATGAAAAATGTGTTTCTAAAAAATCTGGAAAAATTATCAAGGGAGATATCTATGGGTATAAGTAAAACAAATGCCTCAGAAGTCACAATTCTTTCAACTTTGTTAATAAAAGTATGATCCTCGAATTTCACATTTTTTGAACAAGTACTTTGAAGAGTACAACATAAATATTGACGAATAAATAAATATTTTTTTAAAACTGGCTCAACCAAAGCACGCTCCACTTACTATTCACTTGTAATGGAACCAGGACAATAGTCTCGGATTGGATTGGATAAACGGCGGCAAATTTCGCAACATATAAAGGGCTAATCTATTGGAACTTAGAAGGGTAGTTCACTGAACAGACGGTTTGCACTATAACAACTTCTGGATGAAATACAGAAATATGAAATCCACTTTCTCGCAGCGCAAGAAACTAGATAACATGGCATATTTGACATGCAATTGAACTACCTCTCCGGGGCAATACTACTTCTAACACGATTCCACTTGTCAGTATAAGAAACTCTTCAGACTGTCCATGGTTAACTCTTGATGTTAGGCGAGCCTTGCAAGCTAAAGATTGAGCTCGTCAACTTTTTTCACGTGACAGATCCCCCGGATCACGTACAGATTTTTATCATCTGAGGTCGGTAGCTAAGAAAAAGATGCAGATCACTAAAACATCTTATTTTCATCGTATTGAAGGCTCCTTAAACTCAAATCATTCAAAACCATTTGGAAATATATACGCTCTCTTAAATCCTCTTCCAGTTTCCCACCCTCGCTTCATTTGCACGGCTGCTTAGCAACTTCACCTCTCGAGATTTGTGAACTTTTTAGAACTCAGTTTTCTTCTACTTTTAATGCTACTGCCAGCAATAGTCCTTCGTTCCCAACCATACACACGCCATCTAGATTCCCTTTTACTTACTATCCAGAAGACGTTATGAAGCTTATTTTAGAACTTGATGACTCTGTTAGTTCAGGTCCCGATGGTATTCCTCATCATTTTGTGAAATCATTAGCTACACAAAGTGTCCCCCTTTCCTTTCTCTTCAACTCTAGCTTATCTTCAGGCTCTTTTCTTTCGTGTTGGAAAAGATCCTATTTTCCTCCTATTTTTAAAAAAGGTAGCACCTCAGACATTGGCAATTACCGGCCTATCTCCTTATTACCCTGTTTCTCCAAACTACTGGAGAAAATCGTGTACTTGCACCTTTTTTCACTTACTCGTGAGTTGTTCGTTCCTGAACAACATGGTTTTATCAAAGGGCTATCGACCTTAACGAATTTGTTAAAATTCATGACCGTTTACAAGTCGAAACCTTATATTTGGATTTCTCTTAAGCTTTCGACTCCGTAAATCACAATATTTTGTTTAGCAAACTTAAATTTCTTAACGTTCCTGATTATTTGCTCCACTGGTTATCCTCTTACTAATCCAATCGTGTCAGTCAGGTATCTTTTCAAGGCTGTCTTTCTACTCCCATCCATCCATCTTCTGGTGTTCCTCAAGGATCCATTCTGGGCCCACTATTATTCACGCTGTTTATAAATGACTTTTCATCCGTTGTCATCAACTCCTCCTGCCTTCTTCATGCAGATGACGTCAAAGTTATCAAAGTAGTGTCATCAATCAATGACTGTGCTTTGCTTCAAGATGATTTGATTGCCATTTCATCTTGGAGTTCTTATAACCAACTTACACTGAATGTTTCTAAGTGCATCTATCTTTCATTTTCTCATAACCCTTGCCCTTTTAGCTTTCAATTTGCGTTTAATAATAATATACGGTGACACACTTTAGAGACTTGGGTGTCACTTTTGACTCTAAATTAAAGTTTGATGTTCATATTTCTGAAATTGCTACTAAAGCCTCTCGCATTTCTGGCTTGATCTTAAGAAATTCCTATATTTTCCGATCCTTTGTTGTGTGTTGAATTATATTCTAGTTTGGTTCATTCCATCCTTGAGTACTGTTCGCCAGTGTGTTCGTCTCTTTTGAAGTGTTTGAAGTTCACGCTAGAAGCTGTACAAAAAAGATTTACCACGATCGTCTTCTTCAAATTCCAGATTTCCTACATTTTTTATGAATCACGCTTAGCTATCCTCAATATTCCTTCGCTGAAAATGCGTCGACTCTACCTTGATGAATGTTTCCTTTACAGGCTTTGCCGTGGTTTGCTCGATACTCGCCTTGTCAACCAGGTTCCTATGAGGCGCGTTATGCGTTCTACAAGATCGTCTAATATCTTTGATGTTCCATTTGCCCGTAGTTTGGTATATTTTCACTCACCCATGCTCAGATTACCTCGTAATCATGTTGATCTTCAGCTTGGGCCCTTCCCCTTCGCGTATTTTGCTTATGAAAGATTTGTCAACTGTCTTCTTCCCAGCTCTCAGTGATTTTTCTTCTTTATTTTCTCCTAATTTTGCATTTTTTATTACTTTTATCTTGCTTTTTGCAAGCTGTACTATTATTTATTCATTTTGCTGTACTATAATTTTCTCTATTTTGTTATTGGATTTTTTTTCTGTTAAATAGAAATAAATAAATAAATAATAACCGTGACTTAGCAATCTTGTGCAAGTAAGACTGAAAACACTCATGCCCGCTCAATAGCTGGGTCAGATAGTCACGGTCTCACATGCGGGGTGAGGCACGCAGTCCATCTTTCCTTCGTGTAATTCACCCAAGACTACGACCAATCGTTGATTGAGCGCTGTCTCCCTTTGCGGACAACCATCTCCCCCGCATCCTCGTTTCAGTGCAGATAAATAAAGCGGCGATTTCTAGCAAGGAGGCCGGCAGGTACCACGCTTGCAATGACTTTCACCGCCGAATCAGAAACTGTCGGATACGAAGATGCAATCCTCAGTGCTCCTCTTCTTTGTACCTGTGCCAGGCGTTTTCGGTAAACCTCCTTACTGAGAGCGTCACCCTATACCTCTGCTCCGTACAGTAGCGCTGACCCTACAGCACTCATCAAGAGGCATCTTCTTGATGGGCTGGATCCCCCTACGTTAACCGTAAGTCGGCTCAGAGCCGATACTCCCGAAGCAGCCTTCTCACCCGTTGCCGTGATTTGCTCAGAGCAATTCATCTTCGAGTCGATCGATAGCTTCAGATACTTCACCGCTGGCTTCGATTCGATTAGTATGTCTCCAGTACTGATCATCCTTACTCTAGGGATTCTCTTTTTTGTCAAGGTGACCACTTCGGTTTTCTTCAGTACTAAACTGAACCCGCGAGCAGTCATTCAGTCCCTCACTCGACGCACTAGAATAACTAGCCTGAGTTGCGCTTGTTGAACGGTGCGTCCAGTGACCAGAGGCGCAACATCATCCGCAAAGCCGATCAAGCCCGACTCATCTGGCATATCCAGTCTTAGTAGCCCGTCATAAGACACGTTCCACAGATCCAGACCAACGATAGATCCTTGGGCAAAACTCAATGTAACAGCCATCCTTCATTGGCCCTGTGTCGTGTCGTAGAGCAGGCTTCAGTCCTTTAAGTAGTCCCTCAAAAGTCACATAGATATTCTGGAACGTGAAACGGTTTTCCAGTGTATCCAGAACGTCCACATACCTAGTGGATTTGAAGGTGTTCCTGACGTCAAGTGTCATCAACAGGACGATCCGTCGCTTGATGCGACTATATGCCTCTACCTTTTGGTACACTACGCTCACCACACTACCTCTACGGTCACCACTTATGCAATTGCATCAATGGTAGAACGTCCTGCTCTGAAGCCGTACTGCTAAGGAGAGAGCTCGAATGGCGTCAGTGAGTCTTTCCTTGATGAGTTTCTCTAGCAATTTCCTAGCCGTGTCTAGCGTGCATAATGGGCGGTATGTAGGCGGCGATTCGGGATTTACCTTCCTCTTGCTGATCAGCACGTACCGGGAAAACCTCGTCCCGTAGGCAAGCGGAGAATGTGCTGAGCAGCAAGTCAGAACAATGGGGTTAGACAAGCCACAAAATCTCAGCCGGAACACTATCTGGGCCTGGAGCCTTCCTCGATTTCAATGAAAGGACTGCCTCCTCCAGTTCCGGCAGTGTGAAGAGTGGACACTCGACTGCCGTTTCACCATGAAAAGCGTCAACACGCATGGGATGGGCGGGGAAGAATGCCCGCTCTATCGCATCCATCTTTTCCGCATCATGTATGCAAGGGTTCCGTAGGGCGCCAAGCTTCCGCATAACTAGCTAAATTTGTTATACTACGATCTCCAAAGAAGATGTTTTAGTCTTCATTATCATTTTCAAGTTTTAAGTTAATGTCAAGTGAAGTTATGAGAAATACTAACTAATATAAAACATGTTGAATTTTGAAGGTTTTTATATTTAATTAAAATAAATTTATGAAAATTACTTGTTTTCTATCCAGATTTATGTTAATTTTATGCAAAAATGATTTTGGTGCTGATTTTCTATTGTAGGTCAAAAATGGTCCACGATGTATGAATTGTCCCCAGAAATAGCGAAATCAGTTAAGGGTTAATTTAAGGTTCCATATTTCAGGGGAGTTTTTGTAATAAGTACTGAAATTTTTCTCATGTTTCATAAATGATATGGATTTAATTTTAGGCAAACTTCACTCGAACAAAATTAAAATTTAGTTAGGCTAACTGTGTTTGAATCTGAATAAAGAAAATTTCAAGCGTAATTTACAACAAGAAGTCAATCTCGCCTCTCGTCTAAAAGCCGACTACTTAGCCCTCGAAATACGCAACATGACGTTAATTTCTGCATGTACTCGTATAACAATCTCAAGTTACATAAACTTTGTTTCGCATGTGCTTACAAATCGGGAAAATCGCAACTTCAGCGCTCTTCAAATTTTGTATGTTCTCAAATCTGTCGCTTCCGCTAGGCAAAGTTTTATTTTATTAAAGCTATAACTCTCCAGCATTTCATCATGATGCCATCCGGACTTTCATGTTTGATGCCATCTCCCTTAACTCACCCATGAATCATGTCATTGATCACTTTCATATTTCTCCCACAACGCCCCCGCGAATTCATCGTCGCTGATAGACATGTAAAGTTAGTTAGTATCCATTTTATCTTTCCAATCTGAACTTTTTAATACTTTGCCCAAATCCCATCAATCCAATGTAATGGCATCCTAAAAACTTGGTCTTCTACAATGCTATCAAAAGTTAATTTGATTTAACGACTTCAAACAAAATTACCCACTGTATGGATTCCCTTAGATTCCCGACATGTTGCGAAAGCGAAGGAAAAGAAAAATTTCAGCACGTTAAGAAAGTTAAAGCCAAGCGCCACGCAGTTACACACATCGTACTCTCCTCATGTAGATCCGTATTGAGTACGAACGTACGTTTATAAGATTCGTGTCAAATAATTCAACAAAATTGGAGTCCTTTTGCCGTTGACGGTAGCATTTCGATTAAATTTTTATCGAGAAAAAGGAGACCGAAATAAAATCAATAAAGTCACACCTGTGAATGTTCATGCACGCCATCAGCAAACCAACCGTCTGTGCTCTGTGGGTTTATGTTTGTATTCGCGGCTTGGGTGTGAATGAAGGATAACAACGTTAAGGTGATTCCATGTTGGATCACGAATTTCTTGCGAATGAATGGCACAGGAGGAAGAACTCGTATTTAAAAGGAAAAAGTTTTTTTTTGTTCTGATATTTCCAAGGGTTGGTTCGCATGAATATCAAGCAAAATTAAAAGAAGGAAGCTTCAATAAGGCAATTTTCATGTGAGGTTTACTAGGAACAGAATAGCTTTCTAAAGTCAGGGCGAAAGTTAGTGAGTGTCCTTGACTGTTCAACCTGTTAAGTGCGCCTTCAATTCGAATGTTTTCAGAGGAATAAACAGAAATTGCGTTTCTTAAAAAATGTTTTTTCCAATACGCTATTATAATCGGTACTCTAGTACAATCGGTACCTGTGCATACGGAACAAGGAATTGATAAGAGGATCTATTAGGGCGACTAGTATCCAATGTTCAACTGTAACTGCATAAAGTTTCGAGTAAGTGACCTTGATAAAGCTTGTAACATACAAGATGCATTCGTCAAGAAAGCATCATCTAAATTCAAGGGAAGGGAGTTTCAAACTACGAAGACGGTCCCTATAGGGGACGTAAGAGGGGTTGAATTTGACGAAAAGAGGCCGAGCGAATCTGCCTTGAATCGGCTCAATAGCATCAATATGATTTCTGTGGTGCGAGCTACATATTTGGATGCAGTATTGCACGTTACTTCGAACAAATAAAATGTTAAGGCACACGCAGAAGGCGACATGCTGGAATGAGGAAGCGGATCTTAAAATGAACCCTGAAGGGCGAGAGGCTTTGTTGATGACTCCGTCTTCCACATAGGTCAAACTTTAATTTGCGATCAAAAATCACATCAAGATCCATAAAGGAAGTTACACGGCACGAAGACGCTCCAACAAGACTGTAGGTGGAGGGAAAAGGATATTTTCGACCGGAGAATGTCATCTGGTGGCATTTGGAAACATTCAAGGAGAGATTGATTGATTTGCACCATTCACTTAGAAGCAATAAGTCAGTTTGCAAGGTATCAACATCACATTCAATTACCCGAAAGATCTTAAAGTCGTCAGCATAAAGCAGACAGAGAGAAGTGATAACAGAGGGAAGATCATTGACAAATAGTAGGAATAAAATGGGGCCAATAATGGAACCTTGCGGTACTCCTGAGCTGGGGTAAAACGTGGAGGAGAGGTAGCAGTTAACAGTGACAAGAAAACGGTGATCCCAAATATAGGATAGAAGCCAGGAGTGTAGAAAATCAGGAATTTTGAACTCTTTAAATGTTTGAAATGAAAGTGAACGATTTACAGAACCAAACGCTTTAGAGAAATCTATGAAAATAACGTCTATTTGTTGCTGATGGTCAAGGGCAGCACGGTAAAAGAAAGCAAGTTAGTGACAAAAGATCTGCCTCTAACAAAACCATGTTGCTGTTCTGTTAAGGATGGAAGTATAAGGGGAAACAGAGTATCGAGAATGATCGTTTCAAGGACAGGGAAGAAGCGATATAGGACGATAGTTGCAAATGGAATGGTGATACTGTTACGGATAAAACAGAAGGGCACCAGTATTACCTCATCCCGAACACTATCGTAGCATTCGCGTGACTCGGTATATTCAGAAAGCTAAGCCGCGCTCGACTAGGGTTTGTTTGCCACTCCGAATTGTATTCATAATAGTAGTTTAAGTACGATTATTTGTAGTTTTAAGCAAACATAATTGTCATCGAGCGAAGGGCAGAATAAACGCATGTTTGAAATTGGAATGTTTCCCAGAAATATTTCGAGAAAATCAAAACCTAACAGTGATATTAGTCGCCCAGTGCATGACTCATTCCGACATACAGGACACGGAAGCCCGTTTGGTCCTTCATGGGGTAGTCCCACATTCATTGATTCTGCTTATTTGGATGCGAATATTGAATTGAAAGGAAATACATTGGACAATAAGGCTCTAGATAGACGAAGAAAATGCGCTTCGTATCAAGTGAAGGAAAAGAAAAGTAATGCTGTGAAACAATTCGCGTATAATAAGCTTGTAAATGAAAGAGCCGAAAATATTCGCGCTAAACCGATGACACCATCGCAGCCGAAAATTAATAACTCCCATAACAACCAGGAAGCAGTGCTCATTGACTTGTCCCCCGATAGCAACGAACCTATTAGACAGGCATTAAGCCAACGTGACAAAGCTTGTTCGTTGAAATCGAATAATGGTATTTGTATCCTTGACGAGCCAATTTATATACCTACTGAAGAAGATAGCGATTTGGGAATGGGTATCGTAGGCACATTAACCGAACCTAAACCAGGTCCACCGCCATATCAAATGCCACTCACCTATTCGTACACGATCAAATTTAGTAACTTATCAGCTTCTTTCAGCCCTCTACACAGCATAAATCGATCGATGGACCGTAATGACCCATTCGACACTTCAAAGATAACCAACTTTGCAAACGGAGCTTTCCAATCTGCCAGTCTTTATAGTAACATAAATCTAACATCCGAGCATTCCCAACAGTAAAATTTAACATCAATTAGTCATGGTTTATACAAAAGTGAAAACATGAATGTTGACTTGTTATGCTATATACAACGTCGTCAATTGTCTAAGCTCCGCCAAGTGTAGACGGCCAAGCACATACGCCCATTGTCATTAAAACATGTACTTGTCGACCAACGGCAAGCGTAAAGTCTTCATAATCCATACCATTAGCGACGACGACCATGTACATAAGAAGCTTCGGGGTGTGCTTATAGAATTATCGACAAGCTACGCCCATTGTCGTCAAAGTATGTACTTGTCGACCAACGGCAAGCGTAAAGACCATTGTGTTTCTATACATAGTGGTGTCACGGTGAACGCCAATTGGCAGGATAGATGGCGTTGCGATGTCGATTTTAGCATTTCTAGCAAAAGTTTCTTTCCGCCGATGTGTCTTAGATGGATGCATGTCGCTTTGGCGAGCTTCAATGCATCGTTGGCTAATGATCAAATCTGCTATGGAAGGAAATGAATTTTATCGTAGTTAATTGCAACGTTGCAAATGATGTTCGTGGGCTCTTTTGAGAAATATAATATTTGCGATAGGAATGTTGAATGAATGAATGGAGTTGCTTTAAAAAAAGTAAATCACTTATGATTTCCAAATAAGGACAATATGCTTGTCAGTTGGAAATAACTAACCCATTATGAATGAAGTAACTAATTCATATTATAATTTAAATCAAAATATTTGAAAGTAAATTTTAATATCTTTTTAAACATGCCAACAGTTGCATGATGTAAAAGAAATAAATTATATAGTTTTTCATATACAATTTTTACATTGTATTCTATAGTTATTTTCCAGTAATGCAAAGCACATCTTTTAATACTAAGAGGGAGACCCGTAATCTCATGTATCAATTAGTGAAAAGAGTTTGCTTTGTATCGCTTCATTATAGCTATTCCTTATTTGAAACATCTAGGAAATATGCGATACTTGTATTTTTGTTGAGTTATTGGAGAAAAGGTGTGATCAAGTGACTTTCAAATGCGAAAAGTTCACAATATCGGGATTGAGCTCGAAGATAGCGTCGATGCAAAGTTGCCTGGTTATCATTATCTGATAGAAGCTGAGAAAATTATCATTGTTAGAGGCAACATGGCAAGTTAGAAGTGAATTTAAAGATATTTTGTGACTATTCGTAGGAAGATATAACTTGTAATATAAATTTTGCAGTTGTTAATAGAAGTTTTACGATACGCGAGTAAATGAATTTTGCATTGAGTGTAATTCAATTTAGATATGTGATTTTCAAGTTATGATTACGAATGCTTAATAATTCTTCTTATGATTTTGATTTGAAGAATTCCATACCTTACATTGATAGTAAGCTTTTGCGAATTAATTTCGAAATGTAAACACACATTTAATAAAATAGATATACCTGACTTTGTGTCAGTTTCTTTATTTTGAGTAATGATGATTGTGATGTTTGGAATAAATGAGTGGATTAGGAAGCACTAACAGGATATACCTAGCGAATTCATCCTGCTTTAATCTTTGTTGGAATCAAAGAAAATGTACGATGCACTTCTAAAGGGGAATAGCTCATCAAATAGAATCTAATTGAAAGAAAATATAGTTAGTAGCCAACTACTAGTAACAAAGTTGAAAAGAATGATAATATCATCTTTTTTGTATAAAATAATAATGATATTTGATAATAATTTCGACAAGTCACTAAAATAAAGAATGAAATAGAATAAAGGAATTCAAATTAGCATTGTTTTAAAATGGATTTGATATGAATCAGATGTTCAGAAGCAGTTAAGATGGCCTAATTATCTTACAAACAGGTTTTAGAGCAGTTTCTGAAATTCGAAACATTCTTCAGTTATTAGATAAGCCTTTGTGCACATAATAAATGCGCAAAAAATACAAAGCAATAGAAGCGCTAAAGACTGTGAAATGAAAACTCTAAGAAGAATTCAAAACTGGCTCGGAAACACGCTTAAGAGTAAAAATGATAATAATTGAGAGTAGTAGTCCATATGACTTATTCCATATAAAGGTCAGAATTGCGAATTTATATCGTCGGGATATGTGCAAATGGATGTGGCGAGACCCCGTGAAACTTTTGGACGTTTTACTGCATTTTTTGAAACCTCCGATTTTTTAAAAACTTTTTCACATTCGTAGTACAGTGTGATATGTTTTCGCCATTGATGACCTGCGAAGAATTCTTTTAAAAATAACCGATAATCTATATTCAATAAAATTACCGAGACATCATGGGTACACATTATCTAGTGAATAGAGCTATCCAATACTAAATTCTACGAATAACCATTATTCTAAGTTTTCACGAGATATTTTGGAATATATTCCACAATCAAATCTTCTTTGAGAACCTAGTTACAAGCACAAAAATTGTTGATTATAATGGATGGCATCCTGCGATGCGTTTTAGAAAATTCTACCATTGTGACACAAAAGCATAAAAATGTATTCTAAATAAGTAAACAATCAACTAATAAAAGGGAAAACCAAAACTAAAATTGGTACACAGACCGGGTATCGAACCCACACCCCTGGTTGAACCGATCGCGCACTATGAAAGACTTATTTATGGCAAATTTTTAACAACCCACAATCAGAAAAATAAAGCACCCTAACGATTTTGGCTACCTTCGAAATCGCTTTCCACAATCAAGATGCCTAAATGAAAAGCGTCTAAATGTGGGGAAAATTCATGGTGTCTAATGTTTCATAGGCTTCACCGTTAGAAAGTTTTGAATAAATGTAATGTACTGAAATGGGTCATTAAATCTTTAAATTTGAAGTGAGAAAGTGTTTAACTGTGAATTCATTAAAGGAAAGACTTAAGTATCAAATTTTAATTGTATTTTATTTTGAAATTTTTATGTAGATTTTTTATATAGAAATTCATATATAGAATCACCTTCACGGCTATACGTTTGGTTTTTCCTTGAGTTATTTTGGAATATCTCAGAACAAGAGAACCAATGTCTAGTTAAAGCGTATAGGCATTTAACACCCAAACTTTTTGAAAAAAATCCCAATTTCTGGGTGAGGATCATTTTTAAAGCCCTGCATTAGAAAATATGGCCATAGAAAGGTATTGAAGTAAAATGCATTGCTAACACCTGTCATTCGTAGCGTTTTCTCAAATGGAAAGAACAATATTTTGAGAAACCCCATCCCATTCATTTTAGAGAAAAGCCCAAACAAAGCTTCATTCATCCAACTTTAGCCGATTTAAATTTAAATAACCTGTCATCTCAGTTGTTTCCTCCACTTGAAGTGCGAAAAGATCCGTAGGATGAAAGCCATCTTCGGAATGTTAACTTTCATTCAAGACCTAGCATACTAAACGTACACCCATCTCAGTTTCCATCCCCAGACCGCCGCCTAACAAAAAGCACTGAGGAAAAACAATCAATTCCAAAAGCATGTTTTGTTTCTCTAAAGTATTACCGAATAAGGAAAAATAAATCGGATGTTGAAAAACAAGCAAGAAATTTGTTGAAGGATATAAGGCAAGAGGCTTAGCTTTTAATACGTTCCCAGCTTTCTCACAAGCCTAATGCCCCTTTGGATCAATGCGCAAATTTTTTACTTGAAATACTACTATAGGCCCCCTTCCCTTTACAGGGAATTTCTAAACATGGAATTCAGTGTTCCTTCAGTCAGGACTATTCTGCACTGGTATTCGAATCTTCGCTTAAAAACTGGTTTTGTTGATTCTATAAAAGACCTGCTTGAGAAAAAATCAAAGGAATGTCTAGTTTAGATGGGCAGTATGTTTTACTTTTTGACGAGATATCAATAAGAACGGAACTGGAATATAATTGCGCAGAAGACATTATTGATGATTTTTGTGATTTGGGCGGCTTAACAACGTAGCATAAAACACTCTGCTTCTAATTTTGAAGCAAGGAATTGGGTACATTGTTGGCTCCCAAAATGGAAATTTACTGGTTTTTATTATAATAACAACCATAAATTATATTCTCAGTGTCGGCTTCGATGTATTAGGAACGGTTTGTGATCAGACCGCAGTAAATCGACGATTCTTATACTTACCTAGGTCCTCTACTGAAATTCATACTTTGCGAGAGAAGGTAGAGGAACATACAACTGTTTTGACATGTTTCAATATCTTAAAAATTTAAGGAATATCCATCTGAAAAATGACATCAATTAATATAGTAAAATCTTTTCATGGAGAATTATTCGAAAGGTGTGTGAATTGGATAATAATGTTATCACCACTATTAGTAAACTCACGGACGTGCATATAAAACCATGTAACTTCGATAAAATGCCAGTAAAACTAGAAATGCTAGCCCTTAGCAATTCCGTATTTGCAACGATTTCAGCCGGTGTTGAATCGGGATATCCCAAACGTAATGACGATCAAGAGAGATGTGCTAGTTGCACATCTGTACTAGTTGTACGGCCGAATATTTATTCAAGTAGTCTTTTCATATTGCAACAGTAATGTCTGTTAAATATTCCACATCACTTATGGTTGTATGTTATCCACCTATTCCATATGCACTGCAACTAACCACCTCAGATCAAGATTTAAATGATAGATAAGTAATCGGTGATGTTTCAAAGCCAAAGCATTCCAAAGCTCTAGTTTAAACCTGAAGCTTTGTTTTCTATGATTTAATCAGTTTGCCACCTAATTTCTACTGATGTGTACTATTTTTTCATTTATCGAGCGCAGATTTTTGGTATTGGGGCTAATTTTTTGAGTTGCATCATGCTTATAGCTTTTGTCACGTAACCATGTACCCCAGCGTGCTTCGCGTGATAGTCGAGTTTCAGCTCCAGAAATTATTAGCTACATACTACATATACCTCTTCCTTTTTCTCATCGCGCAACACCTTATCAATGCTTTCATAGTTTGTGCTTGTATTAGAAGGTAATTTTATCTGCATCTATTTCCTTTGACACAGTTAACACCTTCGTGAAGATCATGTTAGTTGCCTTATTAAACCCAAAACTTCTAATTGTGATCAGCCCATCGGAGGTACTACGATTCTTACAAGTTTTAAACGCATGTTCTGTGAAATGGATAAGGCCTACAGAGGATACCACATTAAAAAAAACGTCTTGCACTTTACCATGATTCTCACAAGTTTTAAGCGCATGCTCTGTGAAATGGATAAAGCATACAGGGGATACCACATTAAAAAAACGTCTTGCACTTTATTCCTAGTGGTGTGGGAAAACGTGCTTTTTTTACGTAGAGCCCTTCATAGTATTTTATATACTCAGGCCTCCCGAAATGCCTCTGAGGTTGTTTTTTTATTAAAAACGTTCATTAGCTTATTGCTTTTAAACGAGTCCGAAAGGTCGATTATATCGTTTGTAGTTGCTCGAGAAACTTGCTGTAATGCAAAAATGGGCACACGGATGAGCAAACTGATATTCTCAATTTTGTTGAAAAAATAATTTTTATAAGCCCCCTACAAAACAAGATCATCGAAAGAACAATTTTCGAAACCTTCCTGACATCAAAATTACAAGCTTGAAATTAATGCATAGTAACAATTATTATCGATTTGACTTTATCATTAATTTTTTGCAATTTACTGATTGCAAAATGGAGTTATGCTCGACGAATAATTATATTTACCATTGCTTGAAAATAAACACAAGTAAGACTTAACGGGTAATTAAAGAGACGAAATACGTCGAAGAATACAGCTCGCAAATCAAATATTTTATTCAGTATTGACGATCTTGAAGACCAGCTGCATACACAGGAGAACAAAGCTCCAAGCATACAAATCTGTGATGACACCTGTGTTATGCTATGGGTGTGAAACATGGACCCTAACTCAAGCATCCGCAAATATATTGAACGCCTTTGAGCGACGGGTCTTGAGGCGAATAATTGGAATGAAGCTTGACGGGGACCAATGGTGAATTCGATACAACCATGAGCTGTATGAAATTTTTGACAAACCGGAGGTCTCAAGGATTGTAAGACTGCGGAAGCTGCAATGGGCTGACCACATGAATCGTATGGACGAACAACGGATACCCTAAAAGGTATTCGTTGGGAGAACTGAAGGCCGGAGGCCAGTGGGGAAACGGAGGAAACAAGACAGTTCATCGCTGCTCAAATTTCGGAATTGGAAGACGCCGTCAACGGACTGAGACAGTTGGAGGCGCTATTTGCAGGAAGCGAAGGCCCGAGAGGGGCTGTTGGGCTAAAAATAAGAAGACTAAACGAAAATCACTCTTCTCAGAATTAATTTTATAACTTTTATGAAACTAAAAATTCATTTCTAATTAACTTTCAGTGTGTACGTATTTGACGACTATGATTTGTTCTTAAGTAAATTAGTTTATTATATTCACGAGACAGGTGGTACCAGCGAAACCTGTAGATGCTAAAAATTAATCAAATAAAGTCACGAAAAGAAAACATGATTTTTATTTTGAAAGTTAAATAAGACAAAACACTTTAAAAAGTTTAATTGGATAATGCTACAACAAAATTTTTTGATACCAAGTGATCCATTTTTCGTGCAGAAATCGACGTACCATTATTATACATTAAAATAAAAGCAATTATATTGCAGTCCTTGCAACCATGAATCAGCATTCAGCTGATATCCCTTGACATACCATATAAAACAAAGACATACATTGATGTAACAATAATTTAGGAAAAATATTTAAACGAATTTCTCACTGATCGTACTTGAGTGTTTATTTTTTATTTCCAAGTGTTTGTCAGAGTCAAAAAGTCTTTTCATTGCAATTTATTCAATGATAACTTTAAAATCGACAAGAATAAAACCTATGGTTGTAATTTTATTAACATCACTATTTCTAACTCTAAGATGTATACTTGCTTAGTTAGATATTCAACGTTTACAAATATGATTACACTCAACAATCTAGTTTCATATTTATTATTGTTTAGAAAAACACATAAAAAGAACACTTAGCGATAAAGAAAATCGATTCGTATATAATGGATTTATAATCTTTTAAATTCTTTAAAAGTATTAATTCTTATATTTCACACAATAAAATTGTGCACTTCCATTCATGAAATGAACACACCCCAAATTTATGAATGGACACACAAAATCGAAAACATGTACATTTATTTACAATCTTCTATAATCGCGAAGAATGAAATAATCTTACGACTAGCTTTAGCCCTACATGGCGGTGGTGAATCTTCACACAAAACGCATAGCGAACATACATCCATCCTACATAATTCATTCGCTGGGATTTGCCAATATGTTGATATACGTACATCATATATCTCAAAACTCATAACCACTTTCAAAGCAGCTTTAAAAGTTTCTGTACTTGGATTGGATTTTCACTAAAGATATTCTACCTTAGACATTTACCAGCGATACGTGCGCCACCAGAAACATGGGTTCCCCCAATGTGGAGTTAAAATGTTCGCTACGATGACACCACTATGTATAGAAACACAATGGTAAAGACTATGGGGATTATTATTAAGCTATGCGCGATCCCCATGAGAAAGAAAAGAATAATACTTTATTAGTAAACACAAATATAACTTTATTACTAAAACTAGAGAACATAATTATAAGTGTAGAGATGAATGTAGCAAGCGACTACATGTTGGCGCGCGCGACTTGACTCGTCGGAGGTTGCGAACGAAGTGAGCGTCTCGTTGACTTGAGTTGTGAAATTCACTAACTCACTGACTGCTTGATGCGCTCCTTGCGGTGAGCATGTGGACGCCACAGTACTCCCTCCCAAGTGACATTTCGATGAGAATGTCACGATCCAAAAATGGCGTTGCAAAAATGCCGTAAATGAGGCTGGAGCAATGGCGAGTTGCGTAGCACGTGTTGAGAAGATGCGCTTGTCGTGAATGTTGCCGTGCGAGGTCGGGCATGCGACACTGTGCGAGGTCGGGCATGCGACACGGTGCGGGGTCGGGCGTGCGACACTGTGCGGGGTCGGGCATGCGACACTGTGCGGGGTCGGGCATGCGACACTGTGCGGGGTCGGGCATGCGACACTGTGCGGGGTCGGGCATGCGACACTGTGCGGGGTCGGGCATGCGACACGGTGCGGGGTCGGGCATGCGACACTGTGCGGCGTGTTGGCGGCGCAATCGAACATGCGATCGAGGCGGTGTGACGTACACATGCGAACGCGGCGTTTGTTCGGGCATGCGTATGGGGGTCGGTGCGTGATCGGGCATGTCGGGATTGCATGCGGCGTCTTGCGCTGACTCGTGAAGCTACGACCTGCGGCGATAATAAAAAGATGGCGAGCACATGACTCGTGTAACAAAAATGCGAACAAAAACGTGAACAAAAACGGGGTCACCACTATGGGGATTATTATTAAGCTATGCGCGATCCCCATGAGAAAGAAAAGAATAATACTTTATTAGTAAACACAAATATAACTTTATTACTAAAACTAGAGAACATAATTATAAGTGTAGAGATGAATGTAGCGAGCGACTACATGTTGGCGCGCGCGACTTGACTCGTCGGAGGTTGCGAACGAAGTGAGCGTCTCGTTGACTTGAGTTGTGAAATTCACTAACTCACTGACTGCTTGATGCGCTCCTTGCGGTGAGCATGTGGACGCCACAAGACTTCATAATTCGATCTTCATAAACCACAACATTAGCGACGACAACGACCATGTACATAAGAAGCTTCGGGGTGTGCTTATAGAAATATCGACAAGCTACGCCAAGTGTTATACTGCATAAGCCATAACATTAGCGGCGACAACAACCATGTACATGAGAAGCTTCGGGGTGTGTTTCCAGCGGAGTGACACTGTGCTAAACCCTGCCTTCAAACCATTTATTAAATTCGCCACAAAGCTTCACCATGCGAGTAGAGAGACGTGCGCGGAGGAAGAAGTTTACGTGGAACGAGAACGCACGTTTCAACTACTCAGCGAATTTAGGGCGAATTGAGGCCGCAAGAATCGTTTAAAAGACAATTGATCGAGCGAGAAACGGCAAGTAGTAACAACAGCGGTTACGGTTTTGTACGCGAAGTGTATTCCGCCGCGAAGTAATCAGCGAGGCCAGAAAGTATAACGAGTTCCGGTACAGTTGCAGGAAACCAACACAACAGTTAGATGGTGAGGTGTAGGCTTGAGCCGTGAACCTCATTCGGCTTGGATGCGTTTTTACGCTGCGTAGCCACCATCGATTAATTCCTACTTTCTTCCAGGCATCCTCCGTTCGAGTAGATACAGTGTAGAAAGATGTTAAAATAGTTAAAGAAGTGCAAAAGTAATTGATTTAAAATATAAAATAAAACTAAATTGTTTGATTATGTAATTCTATTTCTTTTTGTTGATCTGGTATTAAATGGACAGAGTAGCAGGTAAGTGGTGTTAATAGGAGTTCTTTCCCCGGGAGCCTTGATGATGTATATTGGATACACATCAAATGTGCTCCCAGTTCATACCAGTATACATAGGGTATACTGGTTATGTAACAGACTCGCCTACATCTACAAGCAAAGGTGCGATATCCAAGCAAAAGTTCAATGCCAACTACGAAGCTCGGCCTACTGCAGGAAGTGCAAGGAAGTGTTTGAATTATGAACCGACTGAATCTATTTCGTTATCAAACGCATACTCATCATATGAAAATCAATCGCAAATATCCAGTGATGTATTGGGAACGAATTCAGTAGTTGTTCCGACTGTTGATGCGTCAATTTCGTCAGATATAACAAACGTTGGAATTGACACAGCAAATGATTCAATGACAGTGAACCTTAGTCGTTATCGATAAACGAGGCGAATAGTCCAGATAAAAAAATTGGATGAATCATTTATTGCCGAGCTGAAAAAAGATAAATATACAAACCTGAAGACTATTCCCCGGGAAAATGGCAGCAAACCGAGAAACCTTCGTGACGCACGAGAAAAAAACACTAATTTCGGGCGGATTTCGGAAGGAATTGTAAAACACAACTGCGGCACGATTTCCCGAAATAAAGTTTTGAAATGGAAGTTCCTCCTCAACATAAAAGTAAACAAACACCGCTTACAGGTCAAACTGTCAATGAATTATGTTCAGCTAATTCAGCCGCACTTGGAGTGATCACCACCAGAGCGGAGCGGAAATCAAGTGGCGGCAGAAAGAAATTACCACGCTGAAGAGGCGGATGACCGGAGACAATGACATTCGATCGAAGAGCGGACCATTGGCCGTTAGGAGGAGGCTATAAACGCGCACGAAGAATGACGCGCCTCCTCTTTTTCTTTCTTATCGTGTGTGGCAAAACAGATGTTCAGGAGAAGCAGCAAGTGCGGAGAAAATTCGAAGTGCGGAGGAAATTTTAAGTGCGAAGCAACGAGAAACAGCAGTTGCGGAAGAAAGTAATATTAAAGTCGAAGCGACAAGCAAAGCCCAGACGTTGAAGGAATAATAATAAAGTGCAGCAACGGATGCAACCATCGAAGGGGCCCCTTGTAGGTACTCAGTAGAAGTAAGTTCTTTTTAGTGTGAACCAGATGTTTGCTTATATAGAATTTGAGAGTTTTATTATATGATTTTGAAACTTCATTGATATTTCATTGATAAAATTTACGCTTTGTGAAGAACAGTGAGAAGACAGGTAAAGACTTCTTTCAGATTACAGATTGTGACGGGTGCGGCTTGAGTGGCAAGTCGATGTAAAAGTTCAATAAAACAAAGTAAAATTGGTGATATATAGTATCAAAGTGTTCGGGGTTGGTGTAGTGGTCCCGGCGAGGGTTAGTGATAGAATGGAGTGTAGGAGGGTCGGATATGGGCGGTAAGGTTGTGCAGGCGTACGGTTTGAGTGGTAGTCCGTGTGTGCTCGATAGGTAGGGTTCGGCCGAATCGCGACGGTTGGGGCCTTGAGGGACAAGCGAGTGGCGTCCCACGCCCGTCTCCGGACGAGCTAAACTGGGTCCGTAAGCCCCGCCCCGCCCTGAGGGCCATAGTGGCTCCCGTGAAATAAAAAGGGGGTGTAACAATACCCAGATTTGAAGATAGGAAGAATATGGGCAATTTTTCACTGGAAAGGGGAAATCCCAGTGGCTAAACTCAAATTAAAAATAATTGAAAGAGAAACGAAGAGAAACGAGGATAGTGAATTTGGAAGGAAGTTTGGAATGCCATCTGGACCACCACCGGGACTGGTATCAAGACGCTTTAGGCGCAGTTCAACCTACAACGGATTGGTAAGAATCACGGGAGAGGAAAAGGAGAAGAAGAGGGATAGAAAGAAGGACAAGCATTTGAAATACGGAAAAAGGAAGAAAAGAAAGAGGCAAAAAGTTCACAGGACTCCTGAGGGTTAGATGACGTAAAGCTACCGTAGCTGAAACTACCTGGTATAAGATGATAACTCTTTAAAGATTTAACATAAGACCAGAAAGCGTGAGTTTGATTGTATTCAAGTGCAACTTCGATATGGTTGACGTAAACACGAAAAGCAATGTTTGCAATTTTCTTAGCCTCAGCACATCTCTGCTTATAAACGCCTCCTTGGAGAAAACAAAGGGGTGAATTAAGTAATTAAGGACAAGAGAAACAGATAGAACTTATCAACGCATTCTTCAGTGTTAAGGTTACTGAAGAAAGAATACCAGTTAACTACGTTCATACTAGAATCCATGCTGCAGATATCCGCTTTGAGAAAGTTATAGTGGTAAGGTGATTTATTTCTAGGAGAAGATGGAGAGGAGATAGAAAGCTCCATAAATAGAGACAGATGGTAAGGATCAGGAGTAACAAAGGGTCAGACTGAAGTGCATGCAATGAGAGAAGAGGCTGGCAAGTTAAAAACAACAAGGTCAAGAAGTTTATTATTGGAATTCACTCTAGTATTGAATTGGTTGAAGGAGCATATGGAGAAAAACGAGGAAAGGACAAACGACAAACTACCTCCAGGCACTATGAAAAACATTCTCATCATCCTAAATAATGGAAGAAAAGTTCAAGTCCCCACAAAGCAAAACAAGGGAAGATGGGAAGTAAGTAAGGATATAACTGGAAAATTTCGCAAAGAAACGTTCATACACCATAGCAGTGCTGCTACTTGAGATATAGACACAAGAAACGAAAACCGAGAGAGCATCAGAGAGAGAGACTCGTACAATAATATGCTCCACTGGAAGCGAAGGTATAGGAACCTCACAGAAGTTGCTAGTTTGAGAGAACGCCCCCACCATCACATATACCAATGGCAACATGATCGATTTCTCTACCGAAAATCAGGTAATTTGGAAGGAGTTCACTATTATACGAGCAAATATCAATTGTCAGCCATGTCTCAATTAGACAGATGATTTGATGCCGATATAAAACGGAGGAAATACGAAGTTCAGATGTCTTGGTCCTCAAACCACGGACGCTTTGATAATAACAGGACAATGTAGAAATTATACAGGGTTTACGATGTAAAGAGGTGCGAGGCTTATTACTTGTTTCTCCTGTTACGAAAGGACATGGAGTTTTTTTGCTACTGATTGGTTGGGTGATAGCTTTAGGGCTCAAAGGTTCTTTTCCTTTCTTCAAGATTGGAAATACCTTCGCCTTTTTCCAGCCATTTGGAAAAAAGGAATTGCTCAACATGTAATTGAACAATATCCAATAATTTCCAATAGCAACTTCAGGCAAATGTTGGAGTACTATGCTTGGAATACCATCAGTACCACATAATTTCTTGTTGTTTATCCTGCCAAACATGAAACGCTACTCTTCATAGCTGACAAAATAATCAATGAGATTCAAGCTCGGTATGAGGTCAGATGTTAATGTTGCATTGAAATGAAGAATTCATATGTCGTTCAGGCTTGATTTGAAGTCAGAAGCTTTTATTTCTATGACCTCTGAAAAAATTTCATTCCCTCCCTCAAGGTTTGATAGATGAACCAACTTAAAATGTATTCTAACCAAGGCAAATTTACGCGATCCATCACATATAATCCTGCTTCCGTTACGATCCGGAGTCGTACTATCAATTTCAATACCGGCCCTATCGAGAAGTTTTATCTCATCACTAGCAACTTCAAGTTTCGATACCTTCACTCGAGACGGAATAAGCTATTCACTGTGGGCTAATACCCCTCAATTTTTTCGCCCATTGATTGCTGACCTCACTCCTGAAGTATAAACGGACTAAGCTCTAACTTTCAGACATTCTTCAGGTATAATTTCAACAAAGTTAACGAGGGATGGTGGTAGTCCAAAAGTCGTCGATAAATATTGTTGACGCATCTGAGAAGAAAGCTTTTCAATCTTTTTAAGCTTGCAATGGTTCATGTTTCATATCCTTTCATATTGTTTCGATGTTTAATCTTGGGAACTACTTTCTCAATTGTTTACAATGTCAGCTTCTCTAACTATGAGAAATAGAGATCTATTTTATTGGTTGTTGGATTCCTGTCATTAAGAACCTTTGGGCAAGCATTGCCATCATCAGAAGCAGCACATTACTTCTAGTAATCCCGATTAAACTTCTTTTGAAACTTTCCCCAGTCTGTTTTTTTTTGAAATTCTACCGATGATTTTCATGTTGAACTGGAATGAGGAAGAAATCATCCCTTTGATGATTGAGTTTCATTGCGATTGCGTTGTGGTCGCTATTGTAAGGAAAAACCTGCAGTTATCGTGCGGGACTATTAAAGCTGAATTCTTGTCTTGCGTCAGCGATGCAGAGGTCCAAATATGAATTTGTCCCAGGGTATGTTGGGAACTCTACCCCATATAGATTGCACCTGTATTCAATTCTCTCTTTCTCTGCTATCCACGATTTCAAGATAAAGCTCTGGGATTATTGGTGGCGTTCTGCCATGATGTGTGCTTGGCGTTCAGTTCACCAGCAGGAATATAATAACTATGCAGCCTGTTCAATTTGAGTATTTCAAACAAGGAGTTGCATAGGCAGAGATAGGCAGAAATAACGAAGAGGTTATCCCCACCCGGCAGTGAAATTTTGATAATGGATACTTCAAGAGATTCAAAGATTTCGAATTCAATTTTTTCAATATTTTGGAAACAATGGGGTCTTCTTACCATTATTCCGGTGCCACCTCCCCCGTCACCGTTTACCCTATCGTTATGTGGGTTTCATTGAAAAGCATGAAGTTAGGATTTTGCTTAACAATAAACTCAAGGAGATAGTCACGTCAGTGTATAGTAACAATGAAGTTGACGTTAATCGAGTTGAAATGAATCGTATCCATGAGAATGTGACTGGATGACAAGTTATTTTGAGGCTTTTGAAAACAAAATTAATTTTTGTATCTTCTTTGTTGATTCTCTCTGATAAAGAATTTAGTTGCTGGTTAAATTTTGAGAACCAGCTCGTTATTGTAACCTACATTATTTACAGCATTTTCTGCTAGTGAGTGCAAATGATACTCCGGGCTTGACGAAGTTCGGAGCTTAGACACTGCAGTGTAGTTGTGTTTGCTTTGGGACAGATTTTGCTCTCGCATCTTGATATCGGGAGCATCCTCGATATGATGCCGGATGACCAAAAACACCGCAGTTAACACATTATAATTTTACTGTAGCCTCGTCTGGGCCAATTTGCACTCACTGGAAGCATGAATGTCCTTACATTTGACCCACCGGTGATGCATGGTGCAGTTGGTAGCCAAATCTCCAACTCTTTGACAGCGATTGCACTGGTTGACTTTCCTTTTCTGGAGGCGTTCCCACCTCACCACTTGGAAGCTCAAGTACCTAGTTTGTTGAAGATACTAAGTAAAGAGGTAAATCCTTGTTTTCTACCGTGGATCTTCCTTTGTCGAAAGTGTTAACGGAAATAAATTCAATTTCAGGTGCAGCTTCCTTGGGCACCTGAAAAAGATCGACGGTATCCTCTCCGCAGTCCAAGCCCTTCAACAAAATGGTCTGATCTTGCTCACTTTTTGTGGTATAGGTGAAATGTGAAACATATCAGAATTCAGTGCATCCATAGCTGATTTGAAATCAACCAGTGATTTCGTTCTAATTGTTAATTTCTCAGCATTAACTCTTGTAATCTCGAAAATGGTGGATTTATTTTCGGCTCCAATAGCCAAACCCTATCCTTACCGCTTTGACCGAACACATTAATTGGCGGAACTTTCTCTGTATTTTTGGCAACTTTTTGAGACGGACCAGCAGTATTGCGAGCTGGTTTCTACTCCTTGTTTTTATTTTTTAAGTAAAGGAGAAAATTATCATTGTTATCCTGGTGAACATTACCTTCAATGCTTTCGTCAACGTCCATTTTTTGTTGGAGTCCGTCCAGCACTACATAGTAGTTTTGGTTGTCGATAGCGCCTCCAGCACTTAGTATTTCCTTGGGATGACTTGTTTGACAGCTTCCTTTGCCTCAGTTTCCGCATTTATTTGCCGTACCGGTTCTGCATCTTGAGTTTTCATCCCTCTCTTGTACATATTCTCGTACATTTTCAGTCGTAGTCTCAATTCCTGAATTTCAACTAGAAGTCGACTCACTTCTTGTTTGTCTTCAACTAATTGAGTTTCACACCCACCATCTGCAGAATCCTGGTTACTCGTATGCCGTCTTTTATTGACGCTTGCCGCCAGTTTCATATTGCTACTCTCCCAGGGGCCCCCAATGGAGAGAAGCCATCGGGCTCCTCCATACAGCAGTCCCGAGTTAGTCTTAGGTTTATTTGCTTTTGTTGATTTATCGAAGTAAAGTGATATTTGATATGATTCCGTGGGTCGATTTCATCGACGATAAATGCTCTTTCCAATTAAAATCACAATTTGGTTTTGACTGACATAAAAATTTTTGAAACTGGCATTTGTGAAAAATTAATTAATTTTTGAAATTAATGACAAGAGCGATTGAAAAAACGTCTACACGCAACGAGTGCTAGAGGTAGATTTGGTCAATCGTCTCTTTACACATTGAATAATCGGTCAGTCGGTTGCAAAATTGTCTGAGCTGATTGGTCTCGTTGTTGATAAGGTTGTATCTCACTCAGTATGCCTTTATATCGTAGTATGCGACCATATTCCATTCATCAACTGTAAGGGGTACCGAGCCCGATTTTTCAAAATAAATTCCTTGCTGCATTTTGAATACGGTGATGTTTAGATTAGCTGCTCCTAGAACTGGTAAAATAAAATATATGACCAGTACTGCTGAAAGCAGAGACTGCACTTTTCTTGGATTATGTGGAGCAGGTGGTTCCAGACTCCTTTCGGCATTCAGTGTGGTAGTTTCATTGATTTACGCCTGATTTTCAACAATGTTAGTATCGATGGTAATTGAAAGAGGTGCTAGCTTATAAATCTGTCGTTTAACAATGCTTGTTGAGGTGTTGACTTCAGTCACTCTCACTTTACCGTCCTTTCCTTTGAACGTGTTTAAGATGCGAGCAAGGAATCAGGTATTTGGTTGATTGATGTCTTCTTTGATAATAACCATGGTGCCCCGTTCTACGTTGTCACTAGGAGACCTCCATTTATTTTGTTGCTATAATTTACTTAGGTACTCCTTGCTCCATAGTAGCCAGAAGTTATTTTTTACACGTTTTAATTTCTTTGACGCTTCGATGAGTGGTTGGCAGTATAGTTGAGCGAGCGGATCGATTGTTGCATTAAGATCGATTGTTGCATTAAGATGTATCAGAAAATGACCGAGCATCAATGCTGCAAGATCATAAGGGTCGTTTGATACTGGAATGAGCGACCTTGAGTTCAAAATAGCTCCAACGTCAACTGTGGTTTTCGTAAGTTCTTGATAGGTCAATGGACCGGAAACAGTTTTATGGAATAAATCTTTTGCGTGGTGGAATAAACTTAAAATTGATTCGCTTTTCAGTTGCAAAGTTTTTTATTGTTTGGGACGCGTCGTTACTGTATATGGTGTCGTTAATGGTGTCATAATAAATTGTCAAGTAACAACGACGTCTGCCAATAAAGTGTCTTAACCAAAGAAAAAACCCGGTGGTTAGGTTTTTGACAACTTCAAGATGAATCACTTTTGTCACGAAACAGCAAGAGATGGCTATATAAGCCTTTTGCGGTACCTTTCCTCTTGTTTCCAGTCGTACTACAAAAATCAACACTTGTTTTAAGAAAAAAACGGGCTAGTTGCACTCTGTCTTTTGGTAAGTCACCCATCATTTGTTCTAAGGGTTAAGTTTTTAGTTTAGCGCAACGAACGCAGTTTTGGACGATCGATCTCACTAAGGTCTTGCCATTGGTCGGCCAGAATTTTTGACGTATGATTGCTAGTAGTACTTGTGGTCCTACCTGGCTGTTGTCGAGATGTATCTGTTTTATTATCAGATTCGTAATGAAATGTTATTTTATTTTTTTATTTTATTTATATACATTTTACAGAAAAATTTCCAATTACAAAATAGATCCAGAAAATGAAGTAAGAAATTACCATTTATCAAAATGACAATTCAATAATTATGAAAAGAAAACGCAATTGAAAATTACATGTTAAGAATTCTTCGTAAGTTGGACTTGAAAATTCCGAGCGATTCCAAAGGAGGAACCAAGCTGAAGGTATTTATGGTCACGGACGAGTCGGACCAATGGCGAATAGAAATAAATATCTGTCCGTGCAAAAGGAATGGAGTAGAACTGGGTAGATCTAGTGTTAGATGGAGGACGTATGCAAATAGCATCTTGAACATTTGATGATAAGTAACCCCGAATAAGCTTGAAGAGCAAACATTGGTCGAGGTATTGTCGCCTCACCTTTAAGGAAGGGATGCCAAGGTAGATAAGACGATCATAATAGGAACGGTAGGCTAGTTTGAATTTATAGAAAAGCGAGCGAGTAAATTTTCTCTGTACGGATTCAACCGCGTGCAAAAGGTATGTGTGATGGGGAGACCATATTTGACATGAGTATTCTAAAATAGATCGCACGAGTGAGATATATAGACGGCCACATGTTTGGGTGCTAAAAGAAATGTGTGAACAACGCAGAACAAAGCCCGCAATTCGAGCTGCCCTGGATGTCATATGTGCAATATGGTGGTCGAATTTGAGCTGTAATTCAAACGTCACACCTAGATCCTTAAAGTGATCGACTGATGAAAGTATAGACCGACCAATCGAATAGTCGAAGCTAAGAGGATTATGTTTATTGGAATAACGCATATGGAAACATTTAGGAACGTTAAGCGCAAGACGATTGACTTGACACCATTCGTCTAATAAATTGATGTCATTTTGGAGTGCCAAGCAGTCATTCGTCGAGCGAATGATTCTAAAGATCTTAAAATCATCGGCATAGAGGAGGCATTCGGAGGTAAAACTACTGGGAAGGTCATTGATGAAAAAGTTGAATAGGAGTGGGCTTAGGATAGAACCCTGAGGTACGCCGGAAGTTGAGGAAAAGGGGACAGAGGAGAAACCGTTCCGAATTACAGAGCAAGAACGGTTGAGGATAAAGGAACTGATCCATGCAAGGAGGTGACCGGATATTCCGTATCTACTGAGTTTGCTAAGTAGTGTTTGGTGGTCAATGCTATCGAACGCTTTGGCAAAATCAGTGTAAATCACATTGAGCTGGCACCTGGAGTCTACCGCAAGGGCTACGAAGTTGGAGAACTCGAGTAGATTAGTAACTGTTGAACGACCCTTTATGAACCCATGTTGCTTAGCGGAGAGATTCATATGGAAGCCCTCGTAAGTTCGAGATTGGACGATTCTCTCTAAAATCTTGCCAAAAGAAGAGAGAAGAGATATTGGCCTATAATTCGAGACGGAATTACGGTCACCGGATTTATGGATTGGAAAAATATTGGCAAGTTTCCATGTATCAGGGAAAACGCCCGTGGAGAGACTCAAATTAAATATCAATGCAAGAGGAAAACTAAGAGAAGAGCATAGCGATTTTATGAAAAAGTTAGGAAGGCCATCAGGTCCAACAGATCCGCTTGTATCTATCGAGTTGATGATATCCTCCACTTCAGAAGAGCTGGTTGAGATAGAGCTGAAATCAAAATGGGGTAGATTGCCGGAGTTGGAGGAATTAGGAGAGGAGGATTTGCATTTGGATGGAAAAAAAACGGCAAAGAGATCGCATATGTCCTGATCATTAGTGGCAGTTTTATTAAGCAAAGATACTGAATTACGGAGATTCTTGGAAGATTTAAGGGACTTAAAATAAGACCAAAAAGGTTTAAGGTTATTTGAGGAGAAGGATGTTTCAATGGATTTGTAATAGGCAAGCAGAGCATAAGATATGGCTTTTTTGGCATCCGCTCGAAGAAGTTTGTACCTTATAAGATCAATATTGGAGCCCGATCGAAGATAGATTTTTCGGGCTTTGTCTTTTACATGTAATACTTTTGCAATTTCAGCATTGAACCATGCTGGATGTTTATGACTTGGTGCACGGGTTGATGGTGTGAACTGGATAATAATATTTCAGAGCGCAGCGTAAAATGATTCTATAGCTAGGTTGGGATTAATTGCATCCAAAAGAGAAACCCAATCAATGCTTGCGAGAGTTGATTCTATGCTTTCGTAGTCTGCTTTGAAGAAGTTAAGACGAGAGAGTTTGTTTTCCGTTGCGAGCCTATTGAATGTATCGATAATTGCATTTCTAAAGGAGGATGATGAAGATCCGGAGTAACATATGGCGTCATTGCTAAAGAAATTGTACTGACGGTGGAGGGATTACTTGAAAAAATGCGGTCGAGAATTTTTCTGTTAGTATTTGGCACAGAATTAAGTTGGGTTAGGGAACATAGGGACAAAAAGGACGAAAGAGCGATAGAAGCTTCATTAACCGAGGTTATAGAAGAGTTTTCCCACCATATCGATGGCATGTTGAAATCACCACAGATGAGGAATTGGAGAGATGGCTCTGCATTATTTATAAATAATGCAAGTTCATTAAACAGCCGGTCATAAGAACGAAGTGGCGAATTATAGGGAACATACAGACATAAGACGCAAACTCGAAGACTGGGAAATAAGTTTATTTGGATTGCGATACTTTCAACAGGTAGAGAAATGTTCAAATCGGAGCAACATGAAGACTGAAGACTACTGTTGACCGCTATGAGCATACCTCCGCCGTCTAATTTACCAATTAACCGTCGGTTTCTACCTTGTCTAAAGACAACATGAAGAGGAAGGATTTCTTCATCCGTAAAATCGTCTGTAAGCCAAGTTTCCGAAAAACAGATTATGTCATCATTGGCAATATAAGAAGCAAGATTAATTTCATTTAGTTTGGTCCTTAGACCGCGAACATTTTGATAAAAGACGTCGAGAGAGAATGACGAGTCAGAATGATTTAGTCTTTCCGATGAGAATTTCCGGAGGGACGAAAATTTTTTCGAGGAGTCTGTTCAAAACGCTTTACTAAAATACCGGGTGGCCAAAAGTCTAGGTTCAGCAAAAATGAAAGGTTTGCCGGAACCGTTAACTTGAAAGAGCCTACAACACGATTAGGGCGGTCGTCACGTGTAAGTTTAATCAAGTCCAAAAACTGCAGAGAATGGTCTAATCTAGCAGTAATATATAATTTTAATTCCTCGATAGATGTGTCATCGGCTACACGGGAAATCAGGATTGGATGCTTGGCCTCGTATGTGATTTCTGCGTTTTCTAGCAATCCACCCACGCGAAGAATACTCTGTTCATCTAGAAATGGATTTAGATTGGAAATGGGGCTCCTGTTGTCAGCGCCCTTATGTGGTAGAAGATCGTTGATATCCTTTGCGAGATTTGTGGACTGCATTTCTCGTATAATCGTGAGCATTGCTTTTTCTAACTTTAGGACCGTAAATTTTCCTTTACAGACTGTTAGGCTTTTTTTATTAATGTTGTACAGAAACCGAAGACAATATGCAACATTTCTCTTGATGCGTATTATTGAACTTAAATGATTAAGAGAGTCGATGAAAAAACTGTTCAGAGTTCAGAGTAATTGGAAGCACTGTCATTGGTTCATCGGTTTTTGGCCATATTTCTTGCTTGCTGTGTAAAAATAATGGCCCGTAAACCCCCTGTTGGCAGCTGTTGCATTTGGTGGGTGAGATACCTCGAGATATTAAGTCCACCGGATTTTGTTTGGAGGACACATGATGCTGTTGTAACTGAACTGATGCTTCTTGGATGGACGCGACTCGGTTGGCCACGAGCTTTTGCAACGATCAGACTGGCACTCGCAACAACGCTAAGACGATCTCAGAGTCTGTCTAAAGGTAAACTGATATTTCCATGCTAAGTCCTTACAGACTCGTGTCATCAAGTCACAGACAAATAATGAGGCGCAGAGTTTCAAGCGTGGCAATGTTGTTGGTTTAAGTGGTGCTCTCCGTGACTTGACGCATAATAATTAAACAAGTACTGTACCATCCGTTGCAGTGGTGCGAATATAAGTTGCGGTCCCGTATGCTTTTTCTGATGCATCAAAGAAGACATACATTTGCTTGCTGTGTGCTGTTTTGTAGGCGATGATATGTCGTGGTATTTTTATTATGGCCAGGGCCTTTAAGTTATTGTTACCATTCAATTCTATGGTAGATCGTCATCCCAGTCATGTTTCAAGCTCCACAGCTTTTGAAGAATTAGTTTTGCGGTCAAAAATTTTATTTATTTGGTATCCGCAGGTCAATTCTCTTTTTCTTTAAAAGCCGTCGGGCCTTGCTTTGTTGTGTAAGCAGACGCGTTTTGACTACTTCGAGTCATCTTCCGTGACAGTGAAGATGACGCGTTTCGACTACTTCGAGTCATCTTCAGTGTTACTGAAGATGACTTGAAGTAGCCGAAATGCGTCTGCTCACACAACAAAACAAGGCCCGATGGCCTTAAAAGAAATACCTCAAATACACAAAATATCACACTTGGCGAATACAGTATCGAGAATGTTAGCAAATTTGTGTATTTAGGCGCCAAAATAACGAAAACGGGCAATGAAAGAGACGAAATACGCCGAAAAATACACCTCGCAAATAAAATATTTCATTCAGTATTGACAATCTTGAAGATCAGCTGCATACACAGGAAAACAAATCTCTAAGTATACAAATCTGTGATAAGACCTGTGTTATGCTATGGGTGTGAAACATGGACCCTAACCCAGTATCCGCAAATATATTGATTGCCTTTGAGCGACGGGTCCTGAGGCGAATAATCGGAGCGAAGCTAGACGGGGACAAATGGCGAGTTCGATACACCCATGAGCTGTATGAAATTTTGGACGAACTGGAAGTTTCCAGGATTGTAAAACTGCGGAAGCTGCAATGGGCTGGACACATGAATCGTATGGACGTACAACGTATACCCAAGAAGGTATTCGATGGGAGAACTGAAGGCCGGCGGCCAGTGGGGACTCGATCGACGAAGACAGTTCATCGCTGCTCGGATTTTGGGATTGGATGATGTGGTCAACGGACCGAGACAGTTGGAGGCGCTGTTTGCAGGAAGCGAAGGCCCGAAAGGGGCTGTAGTGCTAAGAAGAAGAGAAGAAGAAGAATATGTACAATTTGTCATTTGATTCAGTTTGTATCATCAATGCTGTTTTGATGACAGATGATGACGCTGTAGACTGATGACACTTCAGTTGGTTATTGACTTCTTGCTTGATTAGCTTTCCTGTCTTCAAGGTCTCGACGAAGGAGGGTATTTTGCTTCTGTTTGCACTTGATGTATACTTTTGGTGTACAGGTAGCTGATCTGTGTCCAGCCTTCAGACAATTACGGCATAAATGGTTTTCATTAATGACCTCAAGTCGTAGTTCGGTTGATTTCTCTCAAAACTCCTTATGAGCCTGCTTGCGGATATAGCATTTCAACTCATGTGCACTGGCTGGTAAGCTAGAAGAGCGAGTTTTTGTTGGTTTTTCAGATTTGTGTGCAGATTTGTAATTGAGTGTTTCCAATTGTTGGAAGCACATTTTTAAGAACTCCAATACGTATTTCATTGTATCCAACGATCTTGGATTTGAAAGCGATTGTTTGTATAGAGAAGGAATGACTTCATCCATTTTCTTCAAGGTAATGTAAATTAATATTGCACGCCAGTATTGCACCTGCACATCAAGTGCTTCAAGGCTCCTTAGGCATTCCTTTGTAACATCGTGAAGTCGCTTGATGGCGTAAACTGATTCCGTTTGAATAGATGATTACCCCATCAGCTTGTTCAGTAAGGACGTAACTATCAAGCTTTCGTTGTCATACCTTATTTTCAGGATTTCCCATATTGAATCGTAGTTTTGCCCAGACGCCGGCAGACGTTGGCTTAATGCATGGGTTGCGTCACAAAGATTAATGATACGGTAGTACATCTTCTGGATATCGCTTATTAGCTGGTTGTGGACTAATTGAATGAATAATTCGAATGTTGTCATCCAAATATTTGAGAGTTGCATGCCTGCTTCATTCACATTATTCACAAATATTGGGTGGCTGAGTTCAAATGCGGTCGCACAAGCTTTTTTGACGTAGAACGTTCTGGACGTAAACTGTATCAACGGAAAATATCATCAGTTTAGTGCACACAACCGTGATGAAAGATCGCCGATTAATCATTAAGAGAATTGCTGAGGCTTGTGGGATATCAACTAAATGGGTGCATATGCTTTTACATGAAGATTTATGCATGAGAAAATTATCCGCGCGATGGGTGCCACGTTTGTTGAGGTATTCAAAATCAATCACGCCCGACAGCAGCGTCACCGCAAAAAAGTAAAGTAGGCTTGTTAATGCTTTGTTTTCGAATACGAAATTTCATTAATTCTCCAATTGATTTTACAGTAAATGTGCTTACTTAACTAAATTGTAAAAGTATCACAATTGAAGTGAAGGTGAAGAACAGTTATTCCTGACGAATTTAAAGTGAAGCTAAAAACATTAATTAAATGCTTATTACTAGAGAAGAAAAGAAATTTAATTACACGAGTCAATGATAAAAATAAGTTTGAACATAATACAAGTGCTCAAGGTATTTGAGAACATGCATGAATGTGACCATAACTTCACGAAATTTTTTTTATTTTTTTTCCTTTTCATGCTGTCATCGTCACTATATGTGCGAACCATACAGATTTAGGGATCTCTAATTTTCTTAATTGCGCCCGTTCCTTCGTGCATAAGGTTCGCCGTGAATTGGAAGCATCAGGAGGCGATACAGAATCGGTTGCAAGACACAAAAAGCACGAACAACGTTCTGAAACTGTCCGATCTGCGAAATTCTTAGAGCAAGTGCAAGCGATCATAGAAGAGGACCCTTCAAAACCAATGAGGGTCCTTGCGAGTGAGCTTCATGTCTCTGAGCTCCTTATTCGTAGAGTTGTCCACGAAGACCTTTGGTATAATTCTTGCGTGATGCGCAGAGGACAGTTCATGTCGGAACCAAGACGGGAACAGAGAGTCCTCCGATCAAAATGTCTTTTAAACAAAATCAAACACCCTGATATGCCCAAAATGTTATGGTTCTTTTCGACAAAAAAAAATGTTACCCAAGATCAAAAGACCAATCGCAGAAATGACAGACTGCTATATTCAAATCCGACAGAGGTTCCTACTGCTATGCACACAAAATTTCCAGGCACTGTTATGGTTTTAGGTGTTGTCAGCAACGAAGGACATATTATGCCACCAAACTTTTTTACTTAAGGACTTCGAGTGAACTCTGCTGCATACATTGAGGTTTTGGAGACGGTAGTGAGACAATGTAAGTGGAGGCAGACCATACATTTTTCAACAAGACTCTGCTTCTTCACATAAAGCGATGTCGACACAAGGTTAGATGGCCGAAATTTTCATGACCACATAACACCGAACCTATGGCTCCTATGACCTTTTTTTTGTGGTAGGGAGGTGAATGCTATTTATGCACAGAATGTGGGACTCCCATGCGACTAGACTACCCACTGAACACCTCCCCTGTCAACCTGAGAACCCAATCTCAAACCGTTTGACACATTACTTCGGGCCAGGTCTCGTTTTGTTACGCCGTGGAGCGCCTTCAAGCTGGGGAATCCCTTTCCTAGCGGGAGGGGAGAGGAATTGCCAGAAGAGTGAACCCCAAGCCCCAGCGCCCCCGGCTGCTGTGAGTCTCTTTTATATTTTAGGACTGCCGAGCATAATGTGCCACCTGGTTCCATTTGTCAACCGACTTGAGCATCACCGCAACTATATTATCCAGGGTGAGCTCCCCCGTCTCTCTGTAAATTTCCCTTCGCAGCTTCACCCATTTTGTACACACAAAAAAATGTGTGACAGGCATTTTCCTCCTCTCCTGAGCAAAACCGACAGTCGGGAGACCGTGACTTACCGATCTTGTGTAGGTAAGACTGAAAACACCCGTGCCCGCTCCAAAGCTGGGTCAGATAGAAGTCAGTCTCACCATGCCTTCGATTTAGCCACGGTCTCACATCCGGGATGAGGCGTGCAGTCCACCTTCTCTTCATGCAATTCACCCAAGAACGCTGCCAATTGTTGAGCGAGCTCTGTCTCTCTTCGCGGAAAACTATCTCCCTCGCGCAGGTAAATAGCACGGCGCTCTCTAGCAAGGAGGGCGATAGGTTTCACGCCTGCAATCACTCTCACGGCCGAGTCGGAGACTGTTGGATACGAAGATGCAATTCTCAGTGCTCCTCTTCTCTGTACCCGTGCCAAACGTTTCCTGTATACCTCCTTGCTGAGAGCGTCGCCCCATACCTCTGCTCTGTACGGTAGCACTGACCCTACAGCCCTCATCAAGAGGCGTCTTCTTGATGGGCTGGGTCCCCCTACGTTGGCCATAAGTCGACTCAGAGCCGATATTCCCGAAGCAGCCTTCTCAGCCGTTGTCCTGATTTGCTCAGAGAAACTCATCTTCGAGTCGATCAGTAGCCACAGGTACTTCACCGCTGTCTTCGATTCGATTTGTTTGTCTCCAATACTGATCATCCTTACTCTAGGGATTCTCTTTTTTGTCAAGATGACCACTTCGATTTTCTCCAGTGATAAACTCAGCCCGCGAGCAGTCATCCAGTCCCTCATTCGACGCATTAGCATACCAAGCCTAAGTTGCGCTTGTTCAGCGGTGCGTCCAGCGAACAGAGCCGCAACATCATCCGCATAGCCGGCCAAGCGCGACTCATCTGGCATCTCAAGTCTTAGTAGCCCGTCGTAAGACACGTTCCATAAGTCCGGACCAAGGATAGATCCCTGGGCAACACCCGATGTAATTTCCATCCTTCGTTGGCCCTGTGTCGTGTCGTAGAGCAGGCTTCGGTCCTTAAGGTAGTTCCTCAAAAGCTGCATTAGATATTTTGAAGCTTGAAAAGAGTTTTCCAGCGTATCCAGAATATCCACCCATCTAGCGGAGTTGAAGGCATTCCTAACGTCGAGTGTCACCAACAGGACGATCCGTCGCTTGGTGTGACTATATGCCTCTGCCTTTTGGACCTGGAGCCTTGCTACTGTTGATGAGTTTGCGAAGGCATTTCCTGGCCGACTTATATGCTGCCACCTGGTTGCATACCTCGTCACGGTTCCGCGCCCGTTGAGCCTCACGTCGAAGCTTGTGACACTCCCTTCGCTTTTCAGCGATTTCAGTTGACCACCAGTACACTGGGGGCTTGCCGTGCCGGGGTTTTTGACGACGCATAGAAGCACAGCAAGCAGTCGTAATGATGCTCATAGTAGAGTTCACCACGTCTTCACCTGCCAGTTCTTCCGTCCCTTCCGAAGCTCCCTGCAGCGGCTCACCTGCTGTGAGAGCCTTGACGAACGTCTCGACGTCCATCCTTCCGATGTTCCATCCAGTTGTAGAAGGCCGAGAGCACGGACGTCTGGAGACAGCATCACTTATCTCAAGCAGAATGCACTGATGATCACTGGCTGAATACTCCTCTATTACTTTCCAGTTGTGTATCCTTCATACTAAGGACTCCGAGGCGAATGTCACGTCCGGTATGGTTCCTTCACAGCCAATACGGCGGAAAGTCGGCGTATTTCCGGAGTTTAGTACGACGAGGGCCGTCCTGGCCGCCATTTCCAGGATTCGTTTTCCCCGCGGTCCGTCTGAGGCATGCCTCATTCGATTGCTTTAGCGTTGAAGTCGCCCCCCACGAGCACTTTGCCCTCTGCGTTCGAGACAGCGCCCTCCAAAGCATTAAGCTTGGCTTGGAAAGATGATATCAACTCGTTAGGCGTTAGGTACACACTAAAGAAGGTAATCCCTGAGCACCGACCCCACACGAAACCATCCCCCCGTCCACAACTCTCCGCTTGAAAGTCACTGTTCCGAACCCAGATAGCGGCAGTATCAGTTTCATCAGAATACCATAATGCAGGGCTTTTATTATGGTGTTGCTCACTCAGCAGCAAGAAGTCGGCTTTCATGTCCCTCGCAAACTGCTCAAGCAGATTTTGGGCGGTTGAACTTCCGCGTAGGTTTAGCTGCAGGATGCGGGTCATCGAAGCTCTGATTTTGCCTTGGCTAGGGCTTCCTGGAACACCTGGCATTTTCCTGATCTCAAGACGCGTCCAAAATCGGGTTTTGGATCAGTATCCTTGCAAAGAATACAGTGTGCCTCCTTCGTACACTCTTTCCTTTTATGTCCCGTTTCACCGCATTTGTAACATAGGGAACTCCTATCGGGTCCTTTGCATACTTGTGTGGTGTGACCATAACCAAGGCATTTGAAACATTGAAGGGGCGTTGCTCTTCGCCGTATCCTATAGACAACTCACCCTATTCGTACTTTGCCCTTGTTCAGGAATTGTTCGGCGTCCTTTTCGGTCAAGTCAACTATGGCCATGCGTTGTCTCCTGTTGTTTTCTGGTGTCAGTCTCACTTTGATCCTTCCCACGCTAGGGAACTCCCTTTAGATGGCCTCTTCTACCTCGGCCAGATCCGTCACACAGTCAATGTCCCGTATTTCGATCGTTGCCATCGGCTTGAGCGGGGCTATAGTTGCGCTTTTGCCGAGGACTTTCTTTACTGCGTCACAGAATGCTTCTTTATTGCCGGCCTCTGCTCCGAATTCGACAAGTATGTGGCCCGACCGCGTTGGTCGTACTATCTTATTGGTAGTATTGGTGTCTTCGGGCCTTACGTTTCCCCTGATATCCCACAGTACCTCCGCGTAGGATCGGCCATCTTGGGGCTTTACAAGCAGTGCCTGCTGCCGGGGTCTTCGTCGGGGCTTCTGCCTCTCCTGCTTTGCATCAAGTCCTTTTTCTGATTGGGCATCCGTGCGGAATTTACTTTCTGGCTTTTTTTGAAGGAGTTTCTTTGCCGCTTTCTTCACTCCTTTTGTAAGCACTGTCTGAAACCCGTGATCTGGTGCTCCACGCTCATCAAGTGCCTCTTCCTTCCTTCTTTTATCCCGATCTCCTTCGATTGGGCTAGACCCAGACCTTAATCCTTTGGATTATGACGTATGGGGCGTAGTTGAGCGTGAGACCAATAAGCGTCCTCATAATACCACTTCTTCGCTGAATACTGCTATCAATGCCGTTATGGTCAATATGAATAAGGAGCATTTGATTTGGGCAGTTAATCGTTTCCGGACCCGGATCCAAGAGGTTATTATTGCTAATGGCGATTTTATTGAATAACTTTATAGCCATATATTAATTTAACGTTGAATGAAAAATTCCTGAAATTTTATTAAATTTTGTTATAAATACAAGCTTATTAATTTTACTCTCAAGGGTCCTCAAATACCGTACGCACCCTGTAAATGCTTATTAATGAAACTGGAAGGAAGTAAATGATTAAGGATTGAAACAAATTTTAACAAATAGTTTCGAATAACATGAAAATGTCCATTTTTTGCTTAACTTTATTATTCTAACAATAGTACTAAAGATCGTTTTCGTTCTCATTTCAGTCAATTTCGATCATTTTCAAATATTACGTGCCATAGGGAAAGGTAGTTTTGGCAAGGTAAGTCTCATGATTAATATAAATAAAATAAAATTACAATAAATAATGTAGTTAGATGTGATAACACCTAATAATTGTAAGTTGATTCCATAATCGACTATAGTTCTCTCATTTTGCCATAACCGAGCCACACAATATACCTTGTATTCTACTTTATTGCTGAATTATTTATTCTCACGCAGCTACACCAAGCAATTTCTTGGGAAACAACACGAATCATCTAATTAATATTTATGACATCCTTGTTGTTCGGGGAACTTGAAAAGGAAAAGATTTTCCCAAAACACGCACTATAGCATCTTCGCAACAACCCTAACAACCGACCATCGAACAATAATTTGTAGAGCGAAAATTGGGAAAGTTTTGAACAGCTCCACCCACACTCAATACTCACATCCCTGGAACAGAATAATCACGCGTGAACTTTTGCAACTAATCCTCGTTTATCAATATGAAAGGACTAATTCAGTTGTCCGGAAGTCAAACCACACATTCGCATGCAGGAAATGGAATGTGTTGCGGCAAACAGAAACAGACCATGTGTCATGCTGCGTGCTGCAATAAATTATCCCTTTTGTTTCCTCATCAATGACTTTCCGTCGAAATAAATCTGTAATGGTAATGAGGCTAAATAAGGTGGGATCACTGTGTGGCTTGTTTGCTCTCGCTAATACTCTGCATCTCGAATGAAATAGACCCGAACATTCACCCAAAGCATGCCGGCAACATCATCATTGAATTCTCTTCGGTGCGGTATCAGGAAAGCTTTGCAAATTTAGCAGGCACCTCGAGGGTGAGTAATGTGAGTTAAACAGAAAGGTACTAAGGATTCCACGGGTATTTCTGGGAAATAGTTGAATGGCATATGATTGCAATATGTAAATTCATCGGTTTCAGGGGGATCAATTCAGTCAGTGTGTCTGGATTGTTCCTGCAGAAAGCGAAAAGGCAAACCCATGATTGATTGACTGGCTTATTCCTTCTGCTGGCTCCTTTCAGTCAGCATGAAGCTGAACTGATATATGAAGAATACATCCACGCACATGCATTGTGCTGAAACATATTTGAATGAGCCCCGTTTTGTGGAAACATGAATAATTGACATGAAATAAAATACACACATGAATGGTACCTGAATAACGGCTACAATTGCCATTCTGCTTGTATTCTGTACATGTCACGTGCTTTTTGCGAAGGTTGACATACATACATACGTATTCACATGGAAGCTAAAGGATCTTAAAATACGATGTGATGATACACATTCATTGAAAGCGGCATTTTAGGAACGTTTGTGCATGACGTTTGTTGTAGCCGTCCTTCTATGTGCTCTTTATTTTCAGCGACTATTTGACTCGTTTGGCGGTTGGGATTGTTTTTGTATGCAAACTTTGTTTAAATAAAGTGCTCACGTTTTTATTTCTGGCCATTTGCGTTTGATACGATAATACGCGAAATGACAATAAATACTCGTACAATAAAAAAGCGAATGAACGTGATATTTTCGACAGGAATTGTGAGCTTGTGATTATTTTGTTTGAATAAAATGCTAACTATAAGCTTGCGGTGATACGTTGGCTTTGGTTGTGATACTAGGACGAATTGAATAATCCTGTGTTATTTAATTGGTAAGTGATTCAAATCAATGTTCAGTACTTTATTTGTAGATTCAGGCTTTAGAATTTAGATGGAAACATTTCGTTCCCATTTCATTTTTATTGTCTTCCACTCATTGAATAGCATATTCATTGCGATGACTTCTTTGATAGCGCTACAGTCAGAAACGGGCTTTGGCATCCCGAATTCATCGCGCCCAATTACCTCAATCTATAATACCTATTGGCTAATTCCTCCAGTTTGAAATTCTGCAATAGTAAATGATTACAGTCGCACTATACTCGCGGGAAGTGTTCTGGCATCTCTGAATGCACCCGCAATGGGTGACGGAGCACTTCCAGACGTGATGACAGCTGTCATTTATGGAATCTCGGGCGAACGTGGGAGGACCGCGATAGAAAAAATCTGAGAACATCAGCAAGAAAAAATCCCTTAATCCATAGGGCGTGCAAGATCAGCGTAAATGGAGAGGCAGAAACACCAACAAAGAGAAAAGGCAGCAGCAACAATCACCATAAACTACCGCGCGATAGCTCTCACCATCTTTTTTTGCATTTTTTATACTCATTCAACATGTGCCTCATAATACGCAGTAACAGAACGTCTTAGAGAGTAAGTTAAGCGGAAATCCTCACGATATTTAGTCCATGGTTATACGATATTGATATCTTTATTTTTCTTCCTGGTACATGCAGACATACGTATCCCCGGTTATAACTACCGAACCACTAGAAATAAAAATCCTAGGATCAATAGTGGGGATTGTTTCGCCCAGTTATAACAGCAGTGAAGTCGATGGATCATCGAAATATCGGGTTTTTGACAAAATGGACGGTGCCCTCCCGTCCATTGCCCGACCCACTTATAATTGGTTTAGAGAAAATTGGAACACGAGCTTCCTTAGAACTCATTCGAATGCATCCTGATGCTCGAGCATTAGTTAGTCAAGTGCAGTTCTTGAACAGACACTACTCCAAAGGATTACATTGTTATCATCATCAGATACCATATACAATTGAAAGCACGCCAGCCAACTAGTTTTTTACGAAAGAAGTCCCACAATGAAAACATCATAGGAGTCTCGGAACAAACTACTTTAGATGCTTATGCTAGTTAGCTCCGGTGATTGCTCTCTAAGAGAATGCTACCATGCTACCTCCTACCTACCAACACCTACAAGTCTTTCAGTAGACAAGGAAAACATTTGAGGTCAACTTAGTTAAACATTTATTGGTAACCACCACCACCACCACCAGTATTGGGTCTATTAAAAAGATCTTGGCTTGAAGCTCATGCTGGCTAGGTGATCTCCTTCAGCGGGTTTGTTCTTAGTGCGTCGCCTCCGGATGTGGCCGTTCTTATGGACCAGGTGCTATTGTTTCTCTCTCCACTCCTTGGTACAACGAAACTTGGTCTGTTTCGTAATAAAGAAATGGTCTTCCGGAATCTCGGGTACGGATATTGTAGACGAAGTTAGATAAATTCTAGTCGCTCTACCATACGCGCACCACCTCGGAGACGTCTGGCTGTTTCTGCTGAAGGGACGAGTGAGCCTGTGCAGGAGCTGTCGGTGTTTTCACTTCACTGAAAGTCCAGCAGGGCCTCGTTGCCGTTAGAACCCCGGGAGAATGGTTGCGAGCTGGACGGGACGACGAACCACAAGAGTCTGATCTGGTTTAGGCGTCACAGGCTACGGGGGAGTGTGGTCGTACCCCGGTGGGGTACCTTCCCTATACCAGTACCTCTTCCAATGGCGGTAGTAATCTACGAGGTCCTATGGGCTGGTGCTGTATTTTGCTGGCGATTCTCAGGGGAACCGCAGAAAAAGAAAAGCACATCTACGTAGTGAGGCATGGTACCCGGGCGGATGCGGTGGGGCTTCAATGTCTTACGACTAGGTGCAGGAAGGTGTTCTATCGCAAATCTGGCTATAACGGGGGCCTGTAAATTAATCAAAAGGTGTATTTATATGGCTCAGTCAGATGGGGAAATCGGGGAAACATACTATGTGTGCTAAACGACAGGTTTAGTGGCATACAAAATCGGATGCAGAGTAAGAGGGAGGATTGACCTGCGGATAAAAGCCCCGCTAGCCAATACTCGAAAGTCTTGGAAATGTGTTAAGACTCATAATCATCCCAACCCGGCAAGTCCACTATATCTGCAATCAGCGCAATAGTATCAACAATATTTGGTAAGACTTACAAACATCCCAACCCAAAATATCTGTGTGTTTTCAAATCAAAGCAAGCCCAGGCAGACCAAGGCGATACCCTCGAGTTTGACACCGCATAAGCGAGACGCACGGCTGTAAGCAGGCATGCCAATTTTCGCTACAAAAACTCTGACGGAGTCATGATCCAAAGGATACATACTTCTAGGTACAGCCATCATTAAGCTGATTATCAGCAATGGTAGGACGATGGAATGCCGATAGAACAATCAGAAAGCTGAGACTATCTTCGGCACCACACACCACATTCATCGAAAGGTTCGGCGGTAGCACTGAGAAGGCACACTACAGGGCGGATCTGGGATTGCATTCCAAATAAAATGGGTGCGCCACGCAGGTGAAAGCCTATGTTATGGAGAAGATCATTTGAACTTAACCTTCTCAGGATTTAAACATATCAGGATAGCACATTCGAAAGAATATCAAATTGGCACTCCTAACTTCCACCGAGTCAAGCGGATAAAGCTGCCTGGATAAAAACTCTGACTTGAGGTTTCACTACGAAGAATTCATGGAGACGTACGCTCGACTTAGACACATGTAATAAGTGACACTGCAGCAGTATATAGACTTGCGATATTTCCTGCTACATCATTTTGTATTGAAGCCGGAGAGCAGCACCACCTCGTTACGAGTGGCCTACAATGCATCCAGTAAGACGACAACGAATGTTTCCTTGAACGACGTCCTTTATACGGGACCCGCCATCCAAGATGACCTGCTTGTGATCCTACTACGTTTCCGAATGCCCCGTTTTGTGTTCACCGCTGACATTGAAAAAACGTATTGGCAGATACCGCTTCCGCCATCAGAACGCCGGTACCAATAGTTCAGCACAATCATTTCACTACTAACAGCTGAAAACTGTGCATGTCTGCAGGTTCCGGCACAAGGAAATCAGCCAAAAAGTTCTCTGGGCAGTAGCGTGTGGCAGAAAATGATTTACTTTGACAACCTCATGACTCAAGTAGACAGTTTGGCTGAAGCAGCCCAGAAACAAATGTTGCGCTAACCATCCGAGACCAGCTGGATTTCACTAGTTTCTCCAAGGATTACATCAAAACATAGGGAGTAATCTGGCATCTAAAGGCCGACAAACTCCAGATTCACATCAACCTGGAACGAACTGATATGAAGTTCTCCAAGCGAACAGTCGGAACTGATGACGATGGCTGCAAGAGCATTAGACTCATCAGTAGCATCGTGTCGCGTAGAGGTAGGAACATGTAGTGACCTCCGGAGTTCACCACCGAGTTACTACTGGCGCCACCGTCGCTTAGAAGACACCTTATGCATCTTGTCATTCTCGATCTCTGTCTGTGACAAGCCGCCAAGCCATCAACAACGAAACTCAGACGCGCTCATCATAAATTCGAAATTATACGATATTGTATTTATGTGTTAATTAAACAAGTTTGTCCATTAACTGTTGGCGTTGTTATTTCCACATCCCAACAACTGGTGACCCCTAAATCAAACGCACAAGCAAGCAGCAAGTTAATTACGCAGAAACAAAATAAACACTTGGAAAATGGCGGAAGAAGAAAGCTTTGTCGACGCCGTCGATAGCACGCACGCGCAAGTAAGTTCCGTTTTATCTTTTAAAATTCCCGTTTTTTGGAGGAATCGACCAGCGGTCTGGTTTGCCAGACTCGAGGCCCAATTTCGTAATCACCGCATTACGAAGGACGACCAGAAATTCGACAAAGTCATAGAAGCGCCGGATTCGGAGATTTTAGAGCAAGTCGCCGACATTGTTGAGAAACCCCCAGCGGAAAAAAAATACGAAACGTTTAAACAAAGAATACTTAGCACGTTCGCAATGTCCGAAGAGGCGCAAAATAGGGAACTACTGGCTGGCCTCGAACTGGGTGACCAGACGCCGTCCCAACTCCTTCGGGTGATGCGCATCAGGGCAGCCGACCGAATTCCCGACAGTTTTCTGAAAACAATGTGGCTCCAACGACTTCCCGTAAATGTGCAACAGATTGTGAGCATAACTGAAAAGTCTGACCTGACCAAACTTTCCGAAATGGCAGACAAAATTCTAATGATGCACGAGCCACGAAACATCGCAGCCATTTCTTTGCCATCCACGCGAATTGGCGTGGGAAAGGAGCTAGCTTTTATAAGAAAATCGTTGAAAAAAATTCAACGAAGTCGATCGCAGACTCGAAACTCTGCACCATTCCGAACCCGTTCTCCTTCGCAGAAAAAGGAGAATCCGTCTTGGTGTTATTACCACAACACCTACGGCGAAAAGGCGCGACGATGCCGCGACCCATGCACTTGGCACGCAGATCGACAAGCAAAAAAACTGAGTGCGCTACAGTCAAATACGGCGGTTGACAGTAGAAGCGCACCGCTAAGCCGACTACACGTTCTCGACAATGCCACTGGATTAAATTTCCTCATCGACACAGGCGCAGATGTCTCTGTTGTCCCTCGACAAAACAACCAACACAAGTGCAAACCGACGCCATTCAAGCTTTACGCCGCGAATGGAACGACCATCAATACATATGGCCTTAAAACGCTGACATTAAACCTGAACCTGCGACGAGCGTTTACCTGGAAGTTTTGGATTGCTGATACCACACGACCGATCGTTGGTGCTGATTTTTTGAGACACCACGCATTATTGGTGGATATTAAAAACCGCTGTATACGAGACCCCGAGACTGAAAGAACGTCAAAAGGAACTATCAGTGAATATAAGTACTCGGGAATCGCATTAATTGCAAACACATCGTGTTATGAGAGTCTATTAAAAGAATTCCCTAACATTCTCAATCCAGTGCAGCAAACAGCTTTAAAAAACGAAGTTCGCCACTACATCGAAACGACTGGCCCGCTTGTAGCGGAAAAACCTCGACGCCTCACGCCAGAAAAATTAGCTATCGCGAAAACAGAATTTGCATTTATGATGAAAAAGTTGTTCTGTCGCCCTTCAAAAAGTTCTTGGGCAAGTCCCTTGCACCTCGTTCCGAAACAAGACGGTTCATGGAGACCATGCGGAGATTACAGACGATTGAGTGCAATTACGAAGCCCGACCGCTATCCGATGCCCCACATACAAGATATTACCGCCGGATTGGAAGGAATAAAAATCTTTTCGAAAATCGACCTGTTAAGGGCGTATCACCAAATCCGGGTAGCTGAACAAGACATCCCAAAAACGGCGGTGATTACGCCTTTCGGGTTATTTGAATTCACAGTAATGACATTCGGATTACGAAACGCTGCCCAATCCTTTCAAAGGTTTATGAACGAGGTACTCCGAGGACTGGACTGTTGCACTTGCTATATTGACGACATTTTGGTGGCATCGGAAAATAAGGAGCAACATTTACAGCACCTCCGATTATTATTTGAGCGTCTCGACAAATTCGGCGTGGTGGTCAACGTGGCCAAATGCGTATTTGGAACCAGCGAAATAGAGTATCTGAGTTACAGCATAAATCAATTCGGAATAACGCCACCGGTTTCACAGGTGGAAGCCATTAAAAACTATAGACGACCCGACACCGTGAAAGAGCTACGAAGATTTTTGGGAACGCTAAACTATTCCCGTCGTTTTATCCCAAAAGCAGCGGACTTACAAGCGCCGTTAAACGACTTACTATCAAACGTAAAAACCAAAGACATTAACTGGTCAAAAGAAGCCGACGAAGCATTTAACAAATGCAGGGATTCTATCGCGAGCGCAACATTGCTCGTTCACATTCGAACAAACGCACCCATAGCACTGGTAACAGACGCATCCAGCGTAGCAGTCGGTGCAGTGCTGGAACAAAAACATGGTGACAACTGGGTACCCATAGCATACTTTCAGCGAAAACTTTCAAACGCAGAAAAACGATACAGCACATACGACCGGGAACTGTTAGCTGTCTACGCCAGTATTCGACATTTCCGACACATCCTTGAAGGTTCGGATTTTGTGGTGAAAACCGATCATAAACCATTAGTTTATGCCTTTCATCAGAGAACTGACAAAGCGTCACCGACACAAAGCAGACAGTTATCATTCATCTCACAATTCACAACCAGAATTGAGCATATCGCTGGCGAAGCTAATATAGTGGCAGACGCTCTATCTAGATTGGAGGCGATCTCGATGCCATCAAGGATTGACAAAAGACTCTTAGCGGAAGAGCAAGCTGAAGATAGCGAGCTACGACAATGGATTTCACCAAACCAGACATCATTGCAATTAGTTCCAGTATCACTGGACAACTATTCGATATACTGCGACACTTCTACGAAAGTAGCCAGACCATTCATTCCTGAACCATTGAGGAAGACGATCTTCGACACTTATCATCGATGTGCCCACTCCAGCAGCCGAGCAACTCTCAAAGCTATTAAAAGGAAACTAATTTGGCCCAACATGAACCGAGACATACGACAATGGTCACGCACCTGCATTATTTGCCAACGGTCAAAAGTCGGTAGACACTGTAATGTGACGCCTACGCCCGGGAATCGAAGTGATTCCGATCCCGAACCCTTGCACCCGGCCAGATGGGTATGACCTCGAAATGCAAGCGGACCTCATCTTTCGTGCGGATATCGTTGCGCAGAAAATATTTTTTTTTTCTCTCCAAATATTTAGATCTGTGGATTTAAATATTTGAAACATAACATTAATCCAAACCCCGACACATTTCAAGGCATATTCATCTGGGAATGCCCCCCTCCACCGTGGCCATCGAAAAACTATGCCACTGGCGACAAATGGAAATGCACACTGCCGTCATGTGGCGTTCCATTCCGCGCATCTGTTTTGTCGGTGGTTGTCGGATTGACAGTCCGGCGCCACGAGGAAAAGAAAACGGCGGGAAAATCTACGCCAATCATAGCGTACAATCGACGTCGACGACTTTGCAATTTAAACAGTTCTCCACTCTCCTCTATAGTTATTTATAATAGAGCGAACGTGTCATACAATCGCATTATACGTCGTAGTTTCTGCCCTTGATTATTGTGTGTGTGATTTTTCCCGGTTTTGCAATCGCGGATTTGCGAGAGAGCACCTTCTTGTTCTGGCGACTGGACGAACGATTGATGATATTCCCGCTTCCAAAGATTTGGGTACACCGTTTGTAATTTATAGATATAAAAATGGAATATTTGTACCATTTCAGCAACTGTAATTCCATACGTTACGCATTTTTTCCTGGTCATAAACCATGGCAGAAGTTTGTGCTGCGTGTTGCATGTGCAAATCAAGAAGTCAGATACCTGCGATATAATGGACGATCTTTTGTTTTATCGAACGTCCAACTGACGAGAGGTTCTTCCGCTCAAGGAGTTGTGGCTAGGCGCACTTTCAAAGATCATCATGATACATGTGGTGCAATGGGACGAAACAATGACCATCCGGATTCAAGACGCGGCCAAGCGCCTGAGCTGACACGAAGGCCGCCCCAACAGCCCCGCGAAACCATCACACAACATGACGAGTTAATTCGACACATCAAGGAGGCGTGGAATCAGGTGATCGTTCCATTGTTTTGATTTTCCCCTCATTCCCAAATCAACCAATATATTGAGGCATGTGTAAATAAAACTAGCGATAGAGTTAATAAGATACAAACAATTGTGTGAAGAGAGTAGCAGTAATAACTCTTACAACGTTATGATCAGGGAATCATATCAAGTTTTCATCGGATTTTAAAATGACACGCAGTTTATAAACCTTGGCGATTTCTACTTTTAATGTGTTTAATGTAAATCTTTCATTCCTTCAACACTGTTACGGTATCCAATTGTTGGAAGAACGCTGGCGCATTCAACTTAAAATTCAACGGAGGTTCGTCTCATTCGTGAGTTTGTTATACAAGTAAAATGTTCTATCCAGTGTATTATACCGATGATGTCATAAATCATAGACTATTCACGAATTTTATCCACTGGCATTTAACCTCTAATTGGTAGGAAATATGAACGGCTTAACTTCTTGTATGAAACCTTATATATTTTTATATCTTCACATTTTTCTATAATTGACTCATTCATCTGGCGGGCGACCCACTCGAAGAGAATAGAAAACTATTCTTTCACTGTATGCTCAGATTTTTATTGCAAAATCTCGCTGCCCTGAATAAATACGACGAACCCTTCCCATTCGAAAATCGGTTACAAAACACGGTTGTCGCCCAATGCAGAATTTATATTTGCTGGCAATAGATTTTCAATTTGAGAGGCTGCTTCAAAATGATGTTATTAACTTGGCGATTTTAATGATTCTTGTAAGATTAAGAACTATTTCAATTGACAATTTAAACATCAACGTGTTCTTCTCGTCGAATCAATTGGTGCCAGATTTAACAATTTACCTATAAGTTAACCGTGTTTAAGTTGCGCATTCTGTACGAGCGTAAGATACATATATTTTATTTTATAATCGTATGAGCAATTTGCAATATTATTGCCATAATCAAAAATTCTTATAAAGGGGAAAAATAATTTAAGCTTTTATCGAGCTATTCATAAAACATCGTAAGGGGCTAATGTAATGCTTGGCATCGATTTGAACGATTGGTTTTGGGGAACGATACGATATCTGATGAAGTATGTAGTAGATCTACTGCAATAGCACTTTAGTGGGTATCCTAGTGCACAAATTACTTGTTGTATAGAATTGTTTGGAAACAGTTCTAGCGAAACATTCAATCTTGGTATCAATCTTAAGGATGCAATTTATCGAAGTGAACGTTATGCATCGTGCAACAAGATTTTGATTTGTTTCATAAAGAAAATAAAACGTAAAAGAAGGAACACCAACAGCTATAATCGGAAATTTCCATCAAATTAGGAATGTGTGTGTGGATATTGTGGATGAATCTCTACTAAACCAACATTCCAAAATATGTCGTTTGCTCATTCGACAGTATTGTGGATGGTAGCGACATTATCAAATCACGAAGTAGCAGAGGAGAAGATAAGATATAAATAACATAAGGACACCAGAAGGCCAAATTAATTATTTTCCTCAATATATGAAATCAATGTAAAAAGAAAACTAAAATTTTCTAGTAGGGAGAACCAAGAAAAACACATTTCCATTTAATATATATTTACGATGAAAATCAAGTAAACTGATAATGATTCCATTTCATCCGATGACTATATAACATTTATAAACAAAGATCAACATTTCTTCATTTTAACTTTTCTACGTTAACACTCACATACAATGAGACTTCTTACGATTGTTATTACTTACTATATAAATGCCAAGTATGGATTACAGTCTATTTATAAATAAAAACAACATTAACCATACGATACTTATCGGCTCTCGATACACACAATTTGGTATCTTTAGAAATATTGGATAAACAATTTATATATTTTCTTTGTTTTTTTTTTGAAATTCGCGACAAAGCACATCAGTAATACTTTTAAGGTTACAAGCAAATAATGCGAAAATTAATGTCTTAAAACAACTTTTAGGATAGATGATGAACTCTAAGTAGGGTAGCTTTCCTACACTGAACGTTATGTTATATTTTGTCAAATTTTATTTTTGATATCAATTGGATAAGAAAGACTAGAAGAAAAATTTTATATGGGAAAAATGTTTAGTGAAAATGATATACAAAATTATTGATAAATGTAAATTAGATGTGACAGACATAAGAAAAAAAAAATTTATTTCTGTAGTATATCCAATTAAACCTAGATCTGTATTATAAAAACAAATGAAAAATAGAATCAGATTAATTTAAATAGGTATATATGAATAAAAAAAAAAATATAAATTGAATATGTTTGAAACCATAGAAAAAATATAAATATTGACATTAAGATTTTGCTTAAAATGAGCTTTGAACTCTTTGTACATATTTTGTAATTCAGATTCGAAAAAAAAAATACAACATGAATTGCGAAAGATAACCACGACTTTCCTTTTCAGCGGTTCTTCTTTTTCAGTGGGAAGAGAGAGTGCAGGGTAGGTATGCCGTCGCGAGGGTAGGGTTTCGACAAATCCGCGGAGGTCGGTTTCGCGTCGCGCACGGTGCGCGGTACCTTTGTTGTTTTGTTATTTTATTTAGAGTAGTCTTCGTCGGGTTGAGTTAGAGTAGTATACTTTTCGGTACCGTGTCGAAACCTCGGGAACGCGAAATGAAAATTAGATCTTGTATTCTTGACTGGTTATAAGAAGAAATACGGAGTAACGTAAAGTAGGTTTCTTCTCCGTATGGTTTTGTTTTGTAACGCGTTTGTAAAACGGGCATGTTCAGGTGGCTGAAAATATTGTAATTGAGCGTAACCCATTCGGAGACCCGCGACCGAAATCCTCTCCGAACTAGCTGGCCGACAAGCAGCCACCGCGTGAATGGGTTACGGTGCACGGATTGGTTGACCTGTTGGTACCATCCGTTGGCACTACTCAGACTTAACGTCTAGAACCGATGAGAAGTCGGTTCCGCGTTCGAACCTAAAAAGGTGAAAATCATTACAACACGTGAAAAACGAATTTCAACCATTCAGGGTACCGGACGAACGCTTCAAACATGTCCACCTAGACATCGTAGGACCTTTAGCGCTGTCAAAAGGTTACAGATACTGTTTGACCATGTTGGATCACTTCTTGCGCTGGCCCGAAGCGATACCCATCCCGGACCAAACAGCTGAGACGATCGCAAACACATTTTATTCAAATTGGATCTCACGCTACGGAACACCTCTGGTAATTACCACTGACCAAGGAACGCAATTCGAATCATCTTTATTCAGCGCTCTTGGAAAACTACTTGGGTGCCAGCGAATTTGCACTACTCCGTACCATCCAGCATCAAACGGTGCAATCGAACGGTGGCACCGCTCACTAAAGGCAGCAATTATGTGCCACGAAGACAATTCTCAGTGGACCGACGTCCTTCCCACCGCCTTAATAGGACTACGCAACAGTCCACATGGGCATGTAAACAGCCAGCAGCGACATTCTACCCCGGAACTCACCTTTGGACTGGTATTCATCAATTCACCATGCACCAAAGTTGGGTGGCCTGTCGTCCATTGTGGTCTCACCATGTTTTCGATTTTGCTATGGTCTCACAACCGGTATCATCCAAGCCTCCTGCCAACCGTTGTGTGAGTGCTGTCTTTCTTTGCGGACAACCATCTCCCTCGCATCTTCGTTTCGACGCAGATAAATAGAGCGGTGCCCTCTAGCAAGGAGGGTGACAGGTATCACGCCTGCAACAACATTCACTGCCGAATCAGAGACTGTCGAATACGAAGATGCAATCCTGAGCGCTCCTTTTCTCTGTACCTGTGCCAGGCGTTTTCGGTAAACCTTCTTGCTGAGAGCGTCATCCCATACAGTAGCACTGACCTTACAGCACTCATCAAGAGGCGTTTTCTTGATGGGCTGGGTCCTCTTTGTTGGCCATAAATCGACTCAGAGCCGATACTCCCGAAGCAGTCTTCTCAGCCGTTGCCCTGATTTGCTCAGAGAAACTCATCTTTGAGTCGATCAGTAGCCTCAGGTACTTCAACGATGGCTTTGATTCGATTCGTATGTCTCCAATACTGATCATCCTTACTCTAGGGACTCTCTTTTTCGTCAAGATGACCACTTCGGTTTTCTCCAGTGCTAAACTGAGCCCGCGAGCAGTCATCCAGTCTCTAACTCAGCGCATTAGCATACCTAGCCTAACTTTCGCTCGTTCAACGGTGCGTCCAGCGACCAGAACCGCAACATCATCCGCATAGTCAATCAAGCGCGACTCATCAGGCATCTCAAGTCTCAGTAGCCCGTCGTAAGACACGTTCCACCGGTGTGGACCAACGATAGATCCCTGGGCAGCACCCGACGTAACCGCCATCTTTCGTTGGCCCTGTGTCATGTCGTAGAGCAGGCTTCGGTCTTTTCGGTAGTCCCTCAAAAGCCGCATTAGATATTCTGAAACTTGAAAAGGGTTTTCCAGCGTATCCAGAATATCCACCCATCTAGCAGCTGATAAGGTTGGATGACAGATCTCTGCCACTGAACTGGGATTTGACGTAGCTGAGGTGTAGATAAGGACCGGGGATCGAAAATATGTTCGGATGTGAGTTGTTCGGGAATAATAAGACGTCTAGCGTGTTGCTCTGTTTAATCTCTAGAGTTGACTTTTAATATTGGGCTCATAAGCATCAAGAAACATCTTGGAGGCTGCGTTGGTTTGTGATAATCGCTTAAGTTTCGTTAGTGTCTGGCGTCAGATATTTTACATGCATGTTGAAATCAATACCGATCCCAAAATCACAGCAAACAGCGTAAGGGTAACGGAGATGTGATCAGGCGTAAACTTATCATGGGCGCTTAGAAGTTTCAGCTGGTTGATAGTTATAAAACTGGTATAGCCGGGGAGGTTTCGTTGATTCGTGAGTAAGTGCATTTTTTCCTTCTACGGATAAAGTGGTTAATTATAACACTTTTGTTAGTCACTGCGATTGAAGCAGTACGCAACAAGTTATCTGAAAAGGTTCTGTTACAAGAGAGTGTGAATTGTAGATCGGACTTTTGAACAGGTGTTCTAACAACAGTAGAGTTTAGAAGGAACAGTGGTGCCCTAAAGCAGTATACGTCGATAAATGAAGAAAGGTGAGTATGCCGCCGAGAAGGTAGGGTTTCGGTGATATGCGAATGGTCGGTTTCGTGTTGCGGTCGGTACATGGTGCCATATCTTGAGTTTTGTGTTTTTTTTTATTAGAGTAGAATTTTTTCGGTTTTGTGTTCGAGTTGACTATTTTAGGCACCGCGTAGGTAATATTTGGGAGCGCGTTTTTATGTTTAACGGTTTTTTGTGGTCCTTTTCCTTGCATCGTAAGAAAAAGGAATGGAAGTAACGTAAGTTAAAGTAGAGTCGGTGGAAGTCATTTGACGCGTTTTAAATCGGGCATTTGAACTGATGGCTACTTCGGGCTTATGCTGCTCGCGTAAGACCTGCGACTGAAATTCTTCTTTGAACTAGTTAGTGAGCCAGCAGCAACCTCGGAGTAGACTTTGAGTGTTCGGACTTGTCGACTTGATAAGTACAGTCCATCGTCACGTCCCAAGACACCACGATCAGAAGTTGGTTTAGATTTCCTGCGGGCAATCACGAACGGACGAATTAACGATAATTAAATGCATTCCAATTTGTCTAGGTGGACTGCTTGATTACTACAAAATAATTTATAAATAATTTGTGCATATTGTCGCGTGTTCTTGGTTCGCGGTTGTAATAATTTTAATGTTCCGGGAAAGTGAAAACGCAATATCTTTTAATTTAAGTCTAAAAGAGTTTATTTGATCACAAATATGCACAATAATCAGTTTAACACTTGCACTAATTTTAATTTTCACTATTAAAAAAAAATCTAACACTTGTCCATAAATTTCTTATCGCAATTGTCTTTTAAATCACTTCACTATTACGAAAATCACTTCCCACACACTATCGCAGTTCTTATCGCGGTCGAATGAATGCCACCATTCATTCAGCTCGCCTTTATATAGGGTCTCTAATCATTCAACTCAGTTCTCGTACAATGGTGAATAAGCGGGAACATTCCAGCATGAATGGGCAGTGACTCACTTTCAGATGTTGATAATGCTTGTTGGGTTCTCGTGAGTTCGAGTAAATTCATTTGTTGACGTTCTTAATGATTGTGAAAACAATTGCGACAGTAGCTCGCAGAATTATTTGTACATGTAATTATTTGTACATGTAACAATATATATAAATGTATGTGTATTTAAAAATAATTTTATGGTCAAAGAGAAAATAAGGCTTACAACTAACTATTAAAATAATTCCTATTGATTTTTTGCATGATATATTAAATTTTCATTGCAAATAAAGCAAAACTATATCTGTACTTAAATTTTATATTAATGAGCTTTTGCTACATTAAATTTATAATTGACTCAAACTATGTAGTTTAATAACTATTTGATCTAAGTTCTTTTAGTAATTCGTACATGTAGTTAAAATATATCAAATAAATTTCAAAAAAAAAGTTATCTGTTCGTATAGGTTAGTGCTTACAAGTGCCAATTACTGTCTGGATCCAGAAGCGTTCTCTCTGGACATCAACTTCGATGGACATGTTATAATTGTTCTGTTATAACAAATCTCCACTTTCTTTGGGTATTTTAGATTGTTACCTTCTGTTAACTTTTTTCTTTATTTTGAATTTTTGTGTTTTTTTTGTAGTTGATTTTTTTTTCAGCACCTAGTTTATTTTACAATCTTCACAGTTTCATAACCACTAATTTTTTGATGATGAATTTATGAGTACGGCAGCATACACAATTCTTATGAGCATGTATGGAGCGATTGATGCACAAAACACAACACAATTAATGGACTAAAGGTCCTTAATTGTTCTTTTCACAGCCATTGCTTCAAGTTGTTGGCTTATTAATCGTCAAATGAATCAACAACAATGTTCTTCGTTTAGTGAGTTTATCAATTGTCTTTTTACATTATAAACGTGCAACCATACTGCACGAAGTTAATTGTGAGTCACATCTTACCGTCAAGTTTTTCGCCCAATTTGATTTGACATTTCCTTGTTTCAGTGTTGGGCAAATTCAACCATGGAGAGGTACACAATTAAAAAGCGCGTTACGGTTGTTGAAGCCTTGTATGAAAATAGGCGATCAAATCAAAATGCATTTTGTGCACTTCGTGATTTTTTTGGTTAGCATAATCGACCAAATGTCTCCACAACCGAAAGAATTGTCTGCAAATATCAACAAACTGGGTCTGCAGGAAATGTGAAATCACCTGTGCATACTTGCCCAGTTCGTGCTGCGGAAAACATTGCTGTTGTTCGCGATAGTGAGCCAAAAGAGCCGTCAACCTCGACTCATTGTCGTGCCTAACAATTGAACTTCTCACGAACATCACTGATGCAAATTTTGAATAAAGATTTGAATTTACAGGCTTACGAGGTTCAATTGACTCAAGAGCTGAAGCCTACTGATCATGTCAAGCGTCGGCAATACGCCGAATGGTTGTTTGAACAGACTGAAAGGGATGATGTCTTTACAAAGAAAATCATTTTCAGCAACGGTGCACACTTTCACCTCAGTGGATTCATTAACAAGCAGAATTGCCGCATTTGGGCAAATAAGAATCCATGAGTGATTGTTGAAAAGCCGATGCATCCACAAAGTGTGACTGTTTGGTGTGGTTTATGTGCTGGCGACGTCACTGAGCCGTACTTCTTCGAAAATGAGGACAGCCAAGCAGTTACCGTGAATCTTGTTCGCTATTGAAATGGAGGTTATGAACCTGGACGATATGTAGTTCCAACAGGATGGTGCCACTTGCCACACAGCCAACGAAACAATGGCTCTTTTGCGCGAGAATCTCAATGGCCGTGTTATCTCACGTTGTGGCGATGTTAATTGGCCGTCACGATCATGTGATTTGTCAGCGTTGGGCTTGTTTCTCAGGGGATACTTAAAAGAAAAAGCGTACGTCAATAAGCCAAGAAGAATTCCAGAGCTAAAGGATGAGATAATTCAGCACATAAACGACATTGAACCTCAATTATGTCTCAGAGTCATTGAAAATATGGACCATCGGATAGAAGTATGCCACCGTAGCCGTGGCAAGCATTGGGGCGATACTTTGTTTCACACAGAATTGCCATAAATCCTTCTATTATAATAAAAAATATTAACATATTTCTCTGAAAACATTTTGTTTTATTTACAGAATTTTCCAATAAGAGATGTTACTTTGATATTAAAATAAAAATGCCATTTTTTAATATAAATGATTGCATGTTTATTTCATTATGAAGAAAAAAATATGCAGTTAATAGTGGAAAATAACATCAGGCAAATGACCACCATGACCACGCTTACAGGATCATATCCTTTTCATGAAATTTTCCTTAACCAATTCGCAAAGTGGCGGCACTATGTCCTCGATAGCCTCATGATTTCCATCTTTGAGGTCTTGAATCGACGCTGGGCTGTTGGCATAGACATTCTCTGTGGTAAATCACCATATCTCGGTGGCCAATTGTGATCACCTCTTCGAGAGATAACACGGTCCGGAAACTTTTCCCGTTAAAGATCAATGGTTTCGTTGCTTATGTGGCACGTAGCGCCGTCTTGTTAAAAATAAACGTTGTCCAGGTCAATATCATCATCAATCATCAATCATTCTCGATAGCGCAATCCATTCACCGTAACTGTTGCTCCAGCCCCATTTCATTTTCAGAAAAGTAAGGTCCAATGACTCCGCCGGACCATAAACCGCTACAAACAGTCACACGTTGAGGATAGAGAGGCTTTTTAACCATAATTCTACGGTTTTCCGAGCCCCAGATGCGGCAATTTTGCTTGTTGACAAAGCCACCGAGGTGGAAATGGGACTCATCACTCAAGATGATTTTTCGATGGATGCATTTCAAGGGCCCAATCAGCAAAGACACGACCTTGCTGATGATCGACCGGCTTGAGTTCTTGTATTAACTGAATTTTATAAGCCTTAAGACCCAAATCTTTATGCTAAATACGGTGTAATGACGTTTGTGGAATGCCTAATTCCAAAGAATGACGAGGAATTGACAAACATGGGTTTTCTTCAAAACTTTCGGCTACAGCAGCCATATTTTCAGCTGTTCTTGGATAACGTGCACGGGTTTTATTCTTCATATCACTAAGTTGTCCTAACAGCTCAAATTTTTCCCACCAATTTCTGTATTGTGGTCCGACAAAGTGCTTCAGGACGACCCAAAAATGTTCGAGTTTAATGAACCGTCTCGGCCAAATTTTCACCATTTTGATAGTGAATTTTAATAATTTCAATGCGCTGTTGAAGCGTATAGCGTTCCTGTATTATTAGTGGCATAGTTTTTACTTGTTAAATGTCAAAAAATGACACTTCAAAAGTGACATCTGCCGAAATAGCGGACTATTCAAAATAACACCTCTTATTGGAAATCCCTTTACAATTAACATTGTGAGTTTTGGTTGAGCCACCCTTTAAGAGGGACTTAAAATTTTTAATGATAGTTTCGTGCGGATTGCCAGAAACTTCATCTTGTGGCTTTTTCACTCTTGATGCCTCAAGACTTCCTAAGAAACTGCCTTGGTATTTTCATTTAGTTTAAGTTTATGAATATCCTTCGATTGACTGCTTATATTGGCGTCTGTGCTGGAATCAATTCAATTGAACTTCAATTTTCCGGATACACTCCAGTGAGTCGTAAAATTTGCATCTGCGTAGGTTTGTTTACATAGTATAATCAAGGTAGTTTGATTAGATTTTCTGAAAAGGTCAAGGAGACCTTACTAGCCTTCAGCTTCTTTATTTTATTCCCTTTTCCAATTTTCTTCTGCATTCTTCTGGATGAATAATTTTTTTGCGACCATATTGAAGGCCATGAAGTATGCTTGAATTCAATTGTTTCTCCGAATGTTACTATAAAAACTACTTGTGCCTTTTTATACGTTCACCACCGCTACGTTCCTGGAAAAGCTAATTCCTTTGCAAGCAATTTTTCCCTCTGTTTGATACGTAGGCTCCCGCCATCCTAAAAAAGTTATTAGCTACTTCAATGTTGATGTTGTTCCCCACCAATTTTTTTTCGACGATTATAAACGACCCTAATAGCAACAGTCGAAGCAAAATTGATGCCAGGATATGGAACGTCGAAGGACGACAGCTGCTGAAGTTTATTTTCTATTCTAGTTCGTTTGTTTGTTTGTTTTTCCACGCCAAAGGAATGGCGTGAAACGAAAATGCTGTTATTAAGGTTTCTAGAATTGTTTCAAGGATATTACGACTTTTTTTCAATTCACTATGCGTGGATGTATGGCTGTGTGTTGTGGGTGTGTGTATTTCAAATATTTCGAATTCTGCGCTTTTTACGAACAAACGAACATTTCAATAGTGTAAGTTTGAACAAATGCTGAATGAAGAAAAATTGCAATAAAAAAGTTATTTCTGTTTTGACGATTTGTTTGAAGTTTGAGTGATCCACTTGGTGGAGTTGAAATATTAATGATTTAAGAGGGTTGAAAATGTTTCTTCGACTTGTTCTGCTGAATTTTGAAGGAAAGAAAAGACTGGATTAGGATATATAAATAGAAACATTTTACTACAATTTAGTATAATTTGAAATCCACGAAAATAAGTAATTGAGTTGGTGATTATGTCACGCAATAGTTGAAATTAGTTGGGGGCGATTTTAAGGATTATATACATACCTTAATTGTTTAGTAAGGACTTAGTATGGTATGTTTGGACGGATATCAATGTTATTAAGGCTAATATTTACAAACATTAAGATTTAAAAAGCGATAAAGATACAACTTTTTTAAATTGATAGTTTGTACCAAGAAATTTAGGAAAAAGGACAAAAAAAAAAAAGATTTGAAGTCCGCGGATTTTAGAAGGCTCAAATAGAACAATATGGGTCGGTGATTCGATTCTTGTTTTTGGAAAGGAAATCACGCATCGAAAGCAAAGAGACGCATAAATGCTGCAAAGACGACTGCCAAAAATTGGTTCAATGAGTTTCGACGTTGTCGCACGTCGACATTTGATGAGCAACACCCAGGTGCCTCGAAAAAGCCTATTACGGACGATAACGCAACAAAAATCCGTGAGCTCGTTTGGGCAGGCCACTGATTGAAGGTGCGCGAGATAGCTGAGACAGTAGGCATCTCAAAAGAGCACGTGAGCTTCCGTTGCGATAGGTGCTGCATTTGCTCACTCCGGGCAAGAAACCCTGTTACACCCAAAGGTTGGGTACTCCGGTGGGGCTTGCGGATCCAGGTAAATTCAGCTTTCTGAAACAAGTTTCCTTGCTTTCTGAAAAAAATTCCAATTTTCACAACTTTGGGCATTCGCCACCAATCTTTGCGCGCCATTAGGTACTACACTATCGAAAGAAGTTGAAACCGTTTCAATGGCAGCTCAGACCACCGTTAGGAATCAGCTCAATTTCCCCTCACTCCACTCGGTTATCACGCTATCTACGCTTGTCTATTCCTACTAACATCACCTTCTTCCACACTGGTGAATCTCTTACACTTATTTTCTTTTTCCCTGGTTCCAGCACTAAGACACTAGCTAATTTCTCACTATTTAGTCACTTTCATTTCTTGGGTAACTGGTTCAATTGTCCGAACACCACCTTACTTATTTTTCACATGGGGATTCACCATCTGTACGTACCGGACGCGATTTTTCCTAAGACGCTTTTTTGTTTGTTCAATTTGTTCAATCTTTGCCAACCCTATAATTGAAACAATTAAAACACATTAATATTCAATAATGTTCTTCAAGAAATTCTAAAATTATATCAAATTACGTAAAACTCTACTCAATCGCAATTTTACTCACAATCGGAACAAAATCTACGACTCCTGCTGATTTGCTCTTAAAAGGCTTTTTGGGCGTTTACTCTTCCAGTTCCCGTTATCTCCAACTCTTGGTGATTTCTCGTAGGGAATGTCCATTATCGAAAATAACTTTGTCGGAAACATTCTTTGAATACTACGATGTCTTCATGAGTTTGCCCCGTTCTTCTTATCCTTTATAGTATACTTTCACTGGCTTCTCGTTAATTTCCTGCAGTTCACCTGCGCTTCAACCTTGAACACCTCCCTTTTGTTGTCTTCACTCGACAATTCCCACATAGCCTTCGTCCGCCAAAACTCTTTTTTTTTTTTTTGTGGTAGGGAGGTGAAGGCATTTACGCCCGCCGAGTCTGGCAGTGTGGGACTCCCATGGATACCCTTGGACTACCCACTAAACACCTCCCCTGTCAATCTGAGAGCCTAGCCTGGAACCGTTTGACACATTACTTCGGGCCAGGTCTCGTTTTGTTACGCCGTGGGACGCCTTCAAGCTGGGGAGTCCCTTTCCTAGCGGGAGGGGAGAGAGGAAGAGGAAATGCCAGAAGAGCGATCCCCCAGCCCCAGCACCTCCAGCTGCTGCGAGTCCCTTTTATATTTTAGGACTTCCCGAGCATAATGTGCCACCTGGTTCCATTCGTCAACCGATTCGAGCATCACCGCAACTATATTATCCGGGGTGAGCTCTCCCGTCTCCCTGTAGAGTTCCCTTCGCAGCCTGGCCCATTTGGTACACGCAAAAAATGTGTGACAGGCATTGTCCTCCTCTCCTGGGCAAAACCGACAATCGGGAGACCGTGACTTACCGATCTTGTGCAGGTAAGACTGAAAACACCCGTGCCTGCTCAAAAGCTGGGTCAGATAGAAGTCAGTCTCACCATGCCTTCGATTTAGCCACGGTCTCACATCCGGGATGAGGCGCGCAGTCCACCTTCCCTTCGTGCAATTCCTCCAAGACTGCTGCCAATCGTTGAGTGAGCGTTGTCTCTCCTTGCGGACAACCATCTCCCTCGCATCCTCGTTTCGGCGCAGGTAAATAGCGCGGCGCTCTCTAGCAAGGAGGGCGACAGGTCTCACGCCTGCAATTACTCTCACCGCCGAGTCGGAGACTGTTGGATACGAAGATGCAATTCTCAGTGCTCCTCTTCTCTGTACCTGTGCCAATCGTTTTCGGTATACCTCCTTGCTGAGAGCGTCGCCTCATACCTCTGCTCCGTACAGTAGCACTGACCCTATAGCACTCATCAAGAGGCGTCTTCTTGATGGGCTGGGTCCCCCTACGCTGGCCATAAGTCGACTCAGGGCCGATATTCCCGAAGCAGCCTTCTCAGCCGTTGCCCTGATTTGCTCAGAGAAACTCATCTTTGAGTCAATCAGTAGCCCCAGGTACTTCACCGCTGGCTTCGATTCGATCTGTATATCTCCAATACTGATCATCCTTACCCAAGGGATTCTCTTTTTTGTCAAGATGACCACTTCGGTTTTCTCCAGTGCTAAACTGAACCCGCGAGCAGTCATCCAGTCCCTCACTCGGCGCATTAGCATACCTAGCCTAAGTTGCGCTTGTTCAACGGTGCGTCCGGCGACCAGAGCCGCAACATCATCCGCATAGCCGACCAAGCGCGACTCATCTGGCATCTCAAGTCTCAGTTGCCCGTCTTAAGACACGTTCCACAGGTCCGGACCAAGGATAGATCCCTGGGCAACACCCGATGTAATTTCCATCCTTCGTTGGCCCTGTGTCGGTGCTTCGGTCCTTTAGGTAGTTCCTCAAAAGCCGCATTAGATATTCTGGAACTTGAAAAGAGTTTTCCAGCGTGTCCAGAATATCCACCCATCTAGCGGAGTTGAAGGCATTCCTGACGTCGAGTGTCACCAACAGGACGATCCGTCGCTTGGTGCGACTATATGCCTCTGCCTTTTGGACCGCGTTTACCACCTCTGCAATCGCATCAATGGTAGAACGTCCTGCTCTAAAGCCGTACTGCCGAGGAGATAGGTCCCCAGCAGCACGAATTGCGTCAGTGAGTCTTCCCTTGATGAGTTTCTCTAGCACTTTCCCAGCCATGTCTAGCATGCATAACGGGCGGTATGCAGACGGCGATTCAAAATTTCCCTTCCCCTTGCTGACCAGCACGAGCCTCGCCACCTTCCATCGTACCGGGAAAACCCCGTCCCGTAGGCAAGCGTTGAATGTGCTGAGCAGCAAGTCAGGACAATGGTGATAGACGAGCTGCAAAACCTCAGCTGGAACACCAAAACTCTTACCAGTCGATCTCACACCAGCCAATTAAAAAGGACCCTTTTTGTCGAGACTTACAAGCCTGCTGTTTTCCAGGTCAATGTCCAAGAATCAACCCTTCACAGTTTCCATTCTATAGCTGGTAGTTTTACTGTCTTAGTATAATTTATTCCACATCACACGCAGCTAGCCTGACGTTTTGAAGTCTGCATTATCTTCCCAAGTTTCCACTTCCACCTGATGTTTGCTGGCAGTTGTCAGTTTATTGTTTCTTTTCAAGCACCAGTCTATTTTTAGCTTCTTCTTTGTAGCACTACAGCACCTCTCAGACCTTCGTTTCCTGCAACAAGTGCTGCTATCTATCTTGGTCAATTACCCGTGTCCTCCAATTTCAAAATCTAAGCAGTGGTGAACTGTCTTCGTCGACTGAGTCAGATCTGCATTTCCTCGGTTTCCCCACTGGTCTTCACTCTTCAGTTTTTCCTAACGAATACCTTCTTGGGTATCCGTTGTTCATCCATATGATTCATGTGGCCAGCATATTACAGCTTCCGTAGTCTTACAATCGTTAAAACCTCCGGCTTGTCAAAAATTTTATACAGCTCATTGTTGCACCGAATGCGTCTTTGGATACCGTCTATCTTCGCTCCGGTTATTCGTCTCAGGATCCGTTGCTCAAGGCATTCAGTTTATTTGCGTATGCTAATGAAAGCTCCCTGTCGTGGGCCAATGAAAGTTCCCTGGGAATATCTATAATCTTCAATGTTCTATAGCTGTGCAGAAAATTAAGGAGGTTCTTGAAATATGATCCCCATCTTTCCTTAATCTTGGTTTCATCAGCAATGAGATTGCCGATGTGATCATGTCAGAGCATGCTTTTGAGCTAATACCCACGTTTCAGGCTTTTCACTACTTTGTGTGCTTGCCTTGAATTATTGTTCGCTAGACTTACATCGATACTTCTCAATTGGTCGCCATAGTATTTTCTTTTCTTAATTCCAATTATCTTATTCACTACTCTTCTGTAATTTTCATAGTGTCCTATCTTCGCCCTAGTTTACCTATCTAAAGGGTGTTCCAACCATAATGCACGATGTTAATTGTGAGTCACACCTTAACGTCAAGTTTTTCACCCAACTTAATTCGACAGTTTTTGTTTCAGCGTTTGACAAATTCAACCATGGAGAGGTACACAATGGAGCAGTGCGTTAAGATTGTTGAAGCCTTTTACGAAATCGGGTGTTCAAATCGAAATGCATTTCGTGCACTGTGTAATTTTTTTGGTCAGGATAATCGACCAAATATCTCCACAACCGGGAGTATTGTGCGCAAATTTCAGCTAACTGGTTCTGTAGGAAATGTCAAATCACCTGTCCATGCTCGCCTTGTTCGTTCTGCGGAAAATATTGCAGTTGCTCACGATACTGTGGCAAAAACGCCGTCAAACTCGATTCGTCGTCGTGCCCAACAATTGAACATCTCACGAACATCACTGATGTGATTTTTGAATAAAGATTTGGATTTACACATTTACAAGGTTCAATTGACTCAAGAACTGAAGCCTACTGACCATTTCAAGCGTCAGCAATACGCCGAATGGTTGGTTGAACAGACGGAAGGGAATAGTGACTTTACAAAGAAAATCATCTTCAACGACGAGGCACACTTTCACCTCAATGAATTCGTTAACAAGCAGAATTGCCGCGTTTGGGCAAATAAGAATCAACAAGTCGTGCATTCATAAAGAGTGATTGTTTGCTACGGCTTATGGGCTGGCGGCGTCATCAGGCCTTACTTCTTCGAAAATGAGGACGGCCAAGTAGTTACCGTGAATGGTGTCCGCTATTGCGAGATGATAACGGACTTCTTGTGACCGAAAATTGAGGCTTTGGACCTGGACGATATGTATTCCAATAGGATGGTGCGACTTGCCACACAGCCAATGAAACATTAGCTCTTTTGCGTGAGAAATTCAATGGCCGTGCTACCTCATGTTGTGGTGATGTTAATTGACCGCCACAATCATGTGACTTGACACCGTTGGATTTCTTTCTCTGCGGATATTTAAAAAAAAAGCCTACGTTAATAAGCCAAGAACAATTCAAGAGCTAAAGGATGAAATGATTCAGCACACTAACAACGTTGAACCTCAATTATGTCTCAGAGTCATTGAAAATATGGACCATCGGATAGAAGTTTGCCATCTTAGCCGAGGCGATGATTCAGGCAATATTTTGTTTTACGCATGATTGCCATAGATTTTTCTATTATAATAAAAAATATTAGCATAATTCTCTGTTTCTGTTTTATTTACAATTAACACCATGCGTTTTGGTTAGACCACCCCTTTTATATTCTTTGTATGCCTGATTTTTTTGGTCTAACGCAATTCGGCACTCCTCAGTGAACCATCAATTTTTTTTCCCGGGGCTTGATGTTTAATTGTGTGTTCTTTTACTCGTTGCTTGGTGTCAGCGATGCTTTTGATAAGATGGGAGGCAGCTGGTCCTCGAGAGTCTCCGGGAAATTTTCGGCCACAGATGCTGTTCGGAGCCTTTCGTTGTCAAATTTTTAAAAAGCCTTTGACATACGACATCGATAGGTCAATTTGATCTGAGTTACAATTGGCTCCTCGCTATGTACGGACGTCAAGTATGCTCAAGCCCCAACGTTGTTGGATCAGAACATGATCGATCTCGTTTTTTCTGTTGCCATCCGGTGATACTCAAGTGTTTTTATGATATGGAAAGCAAGTCAAACGTATAACCAGATTTTGCTAAATCCAAAGTCAATCAGGTGCTGGCCGTTATCATTCGTTTCATCGTGGAGACTTTATCCTCCAGTCATTCCTAGATGAGACAGTTCATTGCCAACCTTAGCGTTGAAATCACCCAGAATAATTTTTGTGTCATTTGGAAGCAATGAGCTGACAAATCTTTACATGTGATTGTAGAACGTTTCCTTCGTTTCTTAGTGCTTCTCTTCAGTTGGGGCGTGAACATTTATCAGTCTGATTTTGAAGAATTCCGATTTTATACGAATCGCCTCCAACCGTTCATTGACTGCCTTAAAATCAATACCGTGCGATTTGAACTCCCTATCCACAATAAAGGCCTCTACGAGCTTTCGTTTTCCAGTAGACTTTTCACTTTTGAATATTGTATGCAATTTCATGTGTTGAATATCATTTTCAGTCCAGTCCCAACCTCCATGACAGCGGCATGGTTATTACTTCGATTCCGTTAACAGGCGCGGAAGACTTGCGTCCACCCTCTTACGTCCCTACAAAGGGGGTGTAAGTAGGACTTCGGAGCAGAGCTTTAGATGCATTTACAGTTATTAGCATTTCTCGGCATTTAATGCCCCAGTATTGGGGAACCATTAAACCCAATGTGCGACCCCCAGAACATTTTATAACATTTAATCATGGGGCTTAGGATGAGGACTCATAGAAGCTGTGGGTTTTGTGAAACAAGCGGTTCCCTTCTCCTTTATCAAACGGGCTTGAGACTGTCTACCGCGGAGTTGGTTTAAATTGTATAACAATGGTTTTTCTTTTAAAGTGAGCACGGAATTGTTGTGGGTGTCGTTGAAGTTTTTCTTGCGTTTATTCATTATTGGTGTTGCTAAATTTGTATCAAAATAATATTACTTGTATACTATAGTGACACCTATTGTTTATTTAAGTGCAACTACATTAGTACTGAGATGAAATGTTAAAGTAGTAATGCCACTGTAAATTGAAGTGAAAAAATATATTAGTTAGTCTGTGTCGAGCACTCGGTAGTTTTATTAGGTTATGGGCCCAGTCCCGCTTAAAATAGTAATTTGTTGTGGAAATACTGTGAAAAATGGCTGGCAGTTATATTATTAATGTTCCGAAGCTCCGGGGTCGTGAGAATTACGATGAGTGGGCATACGCGGCCGAGAATTTCTTAATTTTGGAAGGCGTCGACATCAACAAGCAAGAAGCTGGCGATGGCGGCAACGCAGTCACCGTCGACGAACAAAAGGCAAAAGCGAAATTGGTGATGACAATAGATTCGTCGTTATACGTACATATCAAGAATGAAAAAACGGCTTTGGACATATGGAAAAAACTCAAGACGCTATTCGACGACTCTGGTTTCACCCGAAGGATTAGCTTGTTACGAAATTTGATTTCCATACGCCTCGAGAGCAGCGAGTCAATGACGGCATACGTTACGCAGGTCATAGATACGGCGCAAAAATTAAGAGGAACGGGTTTCGACATTAATGAAGAATGGATAGGATCGCTGTTGTTGGCAGGATTGCCGGACAAATTTTCGCCCATGATCATGGCGATCGAACATTCTGGGTTGGCCATATCTGCTGATGTCATAAAAACCAAATTGTTGGACATGAGCGATAATGTTGGGAGCAGTGAGTCCGAAAGCGCATTTTTAGCATCTAAAGGTTGGCAGCGCCGTAAAGGAAATAAAGTTGTCGAAACTGTTGAAAAGTCAAACCGACCTGTCAAAGTGATTAAATGCTATCAATGTAAACAAACCGGTCACTATAAAAACCAATGTCCGCAAACCAAGGAAAAACAAGTAAATGCGTTCAGTGCAGTATTTCTTAACGGCAGTTTTGATAAGCATGAATGGTACATTGACTCTGGTGCCAGTAGTCACATGATGATCAGCCAAGACAACATAAAAAATGCGTCATGTAACCTCACTACAAAGGAGATTATAGTTGCAAACAGAACAACTATGCCTGTATTGTGCTCTGGAGATACACAAATTATGACTGTTGTGAACAATAAGGAATTTGATATTGTTGTCAAAGATGTGTTATGCATTCCCACACTCACCACCAACTTATTGTCTGTCAGTCAGCTGAAATAGCATGGTAACAAAGTCAGTTTTCATCAGGAATGTTGTTACATTAGAAATCGGCAGAATGATCTGATTGGCATAGCACAGTTAGGAAATGGGGTCTACAAGTTAAACACCAGGTCAGCATGTTTGTTTGCGGCTTCAGCAACAACGACCTCAAATGTAATTTGGCACAGAAGACTTGGACATATAAATAGCAAAGACATGAATGACATGAGAGAGGGTGCTGTTGATGGCTTAGAATTTGACAAGAAAGCTGAGATCAGCAAGTTCAATTGCACAGTGTGCTGTGAAGCCAAACAAACCAGATTGCCATTTCCACAGAGCAGTAATAGAAGTACGCATGTCCTCGATTTGATTCATGCAGATGTGTGTGGGCCGATGGAAACCAAATCAATCGGCTCATCCAGATATTTCTTGCTATTTGTGGACGACTATGGTAGAATGTCATTTGTCTATTTTTTGCAGAATAAAAGTGAAGTCTACTCCTGTTTTAAAGAATTCAAGATTATGGTTGAAAAACAGATGAATTGCAGTCTAAAAGTTCTAAGGACAGACAATGGCACAGAATTTTGCTCAAATGAAATGGAGAAATATTTAAAACAACATGGCATAATACATCAGCGCACCAACCCATATACCCCAGAACAAAATGGGATGTGTGAAAGATTTAACCGCACTATTGTCGAGAGAGCCAGATGCTTACTTTATGAAGCAAAGTTTGAGAAGAAGTTTTGGGCAGAAGCAGTTCACACAGCTGTGTACTTAAAAAATAGAACAGTTGCTTCTGGGTTGAACCAAAAAACTCCCTATGAACTTTGGACTGGCTGCAAGCCAAATGTCAGTCATCTAAGGTTGTTTGGAAGCACAGTTATGGCTCACATCCCTAAACCAAAAAGGCTGAAATGGGATAAAAAGGCAGAAAAGCATTACTTAGTTGGGTATGCTGATAATATAAAGGGGTACAGGCTGTACAATCCCAGTACCAATAAAGTGATAACATGCAGGGATGTCACTGTCATGGAGCAGGATAATTCAGAAATAGTGCAAGCAACAATAAATGAAAACAATGTGTCCTCATCTGACAGTCTTGGTCAGAATAAAGATTCTTATGGCTCGGACTCTGAAGTGTTAGCTGGTACAGTGAAAAGTAACAATAATGACAGTATTTACATCGAAGAATCAAACTCACACAGTAGTTCAGATGAATTTTTTGACAGTATACCAGCAAAGGAGTTGAAAGATTTAATTGAGTGTGAAAAACCAGATAAAGCTGTTAGAGAAAGGAAAAAACCTGACAGATATGGTTATAGTAATATGTGTGTTGAAACAGACTTAAATTTATGTGCAGACCAGCTGATAACATATGAAGAGGCTGTTAATGGACCAGAATCAGAGGAATGGTGTAAAGCTATGCAGGAGGAACTAAAATCATTCGAAGAAAATGAAGCTTGGGATGTGGTGAACAGGCCAGAGCAAGCTACAGTGGTTGAGGGTAAGTGGGTGCTTAGGAAAAAAGTGGACTGTGAAAATAATGTGAGATATCGTGCTCGTCTAGTCGCCAAAGGATTCTCCCAAAAGGCAGGAATAGACTATACAGAAACATTCTCCCCAGTTGTCCGTCATTCAACATTAAGATTGTTGTTTGCATTAAGTGTCAAATATAACTTAGATATTACTCACTTAGACGTAACCACAGCATTTTTAAATGGATATTTAAATGAAAATGTGTATATGAGCTTACCTCAGAACTTTGAATGTAGTAATAAAGAAAACAAAGTGTTAAAGCTGAAACGTGCTATCTACGGGCTAAAACAGTCTGCTAGGGCATGGTATAAACGCGTAGAAGATTGTCTACATGATTTAGGTTATAAAAAATCAGAATATGAACCCTGTTTATTCATGAAACTTAGTAATAATGCCAGAATATATGTGGCTTTGTTTGTAGATGATTTTTTTGTTTTTTCTGACAGTCAGAAGGAAACTGAATTTCTTAAAAATCATTTGAAAAGTAAATTTAAGTTGAAAGACTTGGGAAAGATTAGACAATGTTTAGGTATGAGGGTTAGAAGGGAAAATAATGAGATTTTTGTAGACCAGGAACAATTTGTTGATTATTTGTTGAATAAGTTTAATATGAAAAATTGTAATCCAGTCAGTACACCCATGGAAGTAAACTTGAAGCTTGAAAAGGGTGATAATAATTGTTCTAAACAATACCCCTACCAGCAGTTAATAGGAAGTTTGCTCTATTTGTCAATGTTAACCCGACCTGATATATTTTTTTCTGTTTGCTACCTTAGCCAGTTTAATAACAATCATAATGAAACTCATTGGGAGCATGTAAAGCGTATTTTAAAGTATTTGCAAAAAACTAAACATTTTGGTTTGAAATATGTAAAAGATGATTTAGATCTGATAGGTTATGCCGATGCAGATTGGGCATCAGATTGTGTTGACCGCAAATCTTATACAGGTTTCATGTTTAAAATGTCTGGTAGTCTAATTTCATTTGAATGCAAAAAGCAGTCAACAATAGCTCTGTCAAGCACAGAAGCTGAGTATATGGCCATATACTTAAAGAAATTGTTATCTGAGTTGAAATGTAGAAATGATTTGCCTGTATTGTTATATAATGACAACCAGAGTGCACAATTGTTAACTAAACATTCTGTATTCCATAAACGAAGCAAGCATATAGATATTAGATTTCATTTTGTCAGAACAGCAGTTGAAAATAATTGTATTAAAATAGAGTACTTAAATACTAATTCTATGCCTGCAGATATATTTACAAAAAGTTTGAGTTGTCAAAAGCATAATAATTTTGTTGAACAGTTAGGTGTAACTCCCATGTAAATTTGTTTCATTTATGTACATTTTTTATATTTTTTCAATATCCGTGTGCCAATTATTTTGACATGGGAGCGTGTTAAATTTGTATCAAAATAATATTACTTGTATACTATAGTGACACCTATTGTTTATTTAAGTGCAACTACATTAGTACTGAGATGAAATGTTAAAGTAGTAATGCCACTGTAAATTGAAGTGAAAAAATATATTAGTTAGTCTGTGTCGAGCACTCGGTAGTTTTATTAGGTGTCTACATATCTTTTGTTGAATATAAAACCCTTCTGACATGAGCCTTGTTCTAGTCGCATAGAAGACATAGGCCAGTCAACATCTCCTGCAATTTATGATTCGAAAAGCTGATAGTTGAAGTTGAAAAGTAGAGTAAAGAATAGTGCATAGAAGACAAAAGGAGAAGAAGGAGAATGAGATAGAGCATAGGAAGAAGGAGACAGTAGATAGAAAGTAGAATACAAAAGAGATCGATAATAGGAGATAGGGTGAGACAGCAGATAAAGTGAAAAAGAAGATAATGTTTGAAGGAAGATGTAGTGAGAAAGAAAATAGAGCGAAACAGAAAATAGAAGGAGGCAATGGAAAGAGAGAGATAGAAAATAGAGTGAGACAAGAGAGAGAAAATGGAGTGAGATGAGGGATAGAAGTTGGAGTGAGACAGAAGATAGAAGGCAAAAAAGGAGAAGAATACAGGGGACCCTGGGTGAGCATTATAGTATTCTATTCCTCACCTGGGTCAGTTACAGTCATGTTTTCTCGTTTTTCCAAATTTTGTATTTTTTTATATTATATTGAATTGAAAAATTGTTATTTGGCGGATATTAAACAATATTATATATATATATATATATATATATATATATATATATATACTACCGTTTTGGCGGGCAGAATGGTGACAGATGGTGGCTTGGTTACCGTACGTGACGTATCGGACTAAGACGCGAAAAATGCTTCGCTAGTTGCCCAGATTAACAATATTGTGCTAAAATTAGATCAATTGTTTGTTACGCTATAGCAACCACAAGAAACACTGGCGAAAACTAGTGCCAAGCTGGCCGAGCAGCGAAACAGAAACGAACTGTAAAAAATGCAGAACTAGTTCAACTGTAGAAAAATAATGCTAAAATAAACGAAAAATCCCAGAAAGACAGCCCTCAGATGAAAAAAAAAGAAGGTGAGGACGTCTTCACCTCCAAAGTCTTGTTCCTGTTCTGAAAATTCGGAAAGCTAAATGGAAGTTGACTGCATGGGTAGCAGTAAAGATAAAGAGAATGAGATTTTCCTTGCCCTTCCCCCACCGAAACCAGCTACGACATTTACAGGCATGGCTATTACAGAAATACTAAAGCCAATTCTGCTGAACACTACAGACACACAACCCGTACCACAAACACAAGAACCCAAAGCAGTACCAATCATTCTTCGAGAGCCCTGATAATGTTCACAAACACTTCAGATTATTAAAACTCAAAATATATCATATACATCCGCGAGAAGGGGCTATCTTAGCATACAAATTATACCAGCAATACCCACAGATCACATACGACTCACAGAAGTGTTAGCAGACAATGAAATACAATACCACACCTGCATACTTCCAGAAGAGGATTCAGTCAATTGAAGTCTATTTTATCAAAATGAGGGAAGGTCTTTCTAGGGTAGTCAAGGTTATGCTCCCAAAATCTGAAACTAACATTTATAATATTAGAACTGTTTGCCACTTTACGCGCATCGGGGAGGCACAGGGTTCTTGTACAGCCCAGGATATTTACCACAAATGCCAACAATTTGGTCATTCTTCTAGAAACTGTCATGCATAGTCGATGGGCTGTATGGGATTTACTTCACCATTCCTCAGACTGTCCAACAAAAATTGAAGGGCAGCCAAAATGTGTCTGCTGCAGCGGAAAATATCCAGCAAGCTACGGGGATTGTCCCAGAAATCCAAAAAACATATGAAGATCGTTCGCGCAAGTTGCTGCAGCCCAAAACACACAACCAGAACAAAAACAATCAATTCCAACACAAGCACTTCAACGCTTACAAAATCCACCTCACAATATGGACCGAGTGTTTGCCTAAATACAGACACAATTCCAAAACATGATGCAAGAGATGATGGCAAACATGATATAAACCTTGCTCGCTGCATTTCATGAGTTTAATGAACCACGCTTCAATTCTGACGTGGAATGCGAATTCCTTACTCCAGCATACTAGTGAACTACAACAGTTTATATTTAATTATGAATTCGACAATAAAATCATCTAGGAAACCTTTCTGAAGCCAAGAAGATGATTTCGCATCCCTAATCACATTTTGTGCAGAAATGATAGAATGACGGTTAGAGAAGGTGGAACGGCCATTCTCTTGAGATGAAACGTGATTCATTAACTCATTAATACACCCACACTTCAAAAATCAGAGGCCAAGGCAATCAAAGTGCGAACTGATTTTTTAGAGTTCATTGTAATTTCTGCTTAAAATCTCCAGGAAATACAAAATTTCTTAAATGATCTAAGAGCACTTGCTGGATTTGAAGGCCCTTTCTTCATCGCAGGAGATCTAAAGCCCCTTTACTCCCTGTGGAATGCTGTGAGAAGCAACAAAGCTGGGACCGAGCTCAACCCATTCATCACAGCTAATCACTTCAGTCTAAATATCTCCAATGAGCCAACACTTTTTGAATCAGAAAATGGCTTTGCACTGGAAATTGGGATATCGCGAGATTTCACACAAAATGTTTGGTTAACTGTCCTCGAAGAAATGTCGTCCGACCACTTCCTTATAAAAGAAATTTTCATTGATCTTCATATACAGGAAAAGAAAACTACAAACAGGCAAGCGTTTAAATTCGCATTGGCCGATGAAATTAATTTTTAATCACCTGAAATGGCTGACAATATTGACAACATCATTGAGAACGTAGCTCCGAAAATTTTACAGGCAAAAGAGCGCCATACGGTCATAACTCCCTATGAACTACCTCAGAACATCAAACAACTGTTAAGGAGAAGGAATCAAGATCGGAGGAGAGCTACGTATACATCGGGATAAAATAAGGGTATTCCGGAACGAGCTGAACGAGAGCTTTTTGCAGAATCTTGAGCCTGGGTGTGGTAGTTTTCGGAGAATGTCAAAATGCTGTCGGTTAAACAAAAAAATTGTGGAACGGCCTATCCACGTTCCCAATGGGATGCAATTCTACGACGCGGGTAACGCTGAAGCATTTGCAGATTGTCTGGAAATGTAATTTTGCGAAAATTCTTCAGAATAAAGAATTGAATCTACTGTCAACAGACTCCTGATAGATAACATACAACATGAATACAGGATTGAACCAACAAACTTGGACAAAGTCAAGAACATTATACAGACACTCTACAAACATAAAGCACCTGGAGATGACTCTATTAGAAACATAATGATTTTTTGGCTACCGGATACGCTTACTGAGAAAATATGGAAAATATGGAAATCAGCGGTTATTATTATTTTTTCTGAAACCTCAAAAGGACCCACAATTTCTACAAAACTGGAGACCCATTAGTTTCCTCTCATCACTGTCGAAAATTGCGGAAAAGTTGATTCTGCATGGATTCAATGAGGTTGTATCCAACAAAGATATTATACCGGAAGAACAATATAGCTTCAAAGCCAAACACTCTACTGAACTCCAGTTAGTTAGAGTGGTTCAGCACACCAGAACAGGCTAAAATCACAGGAATTCAATAAGCCTAGTTATGTTTGACATACTCATAGCCAAGGCCTTTAGTAAAGTTTGGCATACAGGACTAATCTTCAAAATGCATAAAATCAAAATGCCACTACAGTTCACTCAAATTCTGGGCTCCTCTTGGAAGGCAGAACATTCCATGTTACGATTGACAAACAACTCTCAAATCTGAGACCAACTGATACTGAAGTTCCTTAGGGCTCAAACATCTCAACGGCCCTATACAATATATTTACTGCAAACCTTCCCACTCTGCCTCCAGAAGTAAAACTATCACTTTACGCTGATGATACTTGTATATTTAATACAGCACGACAAGCAAGAGTGAACACTTCAAAGTTGCAACGATCAATAAATATTTTATTAGAATAGTTTAGTGAATAGAAAATTATGATTAATCCGGACAAAATGCAGGTACTATTTATCACAAGGAAAGAACGGCAAACTCCACAGAGACTAATTGTTGTTAACAAGACAATTGACTGGATACCAACGACTAAATACCTTGGACTTACATTCGACGAAAAACTTACATGGAAACAACACATTCAAAATAAACGAGGCCACTGCATTGGACTCCTCTCCTCTTTATCCCCTCTCATTAAATCCAAAAGACTTAGCCTTAAAAATAAAATGCTCATATACAAACAGATTATACGACCGACGCTACTGTACGGTAGTTCTGCTTTCTACAAGACGACAAAGACTAACAAAGAAGCACTCTAGTCCACCCAAAATAGAATCATTAGAAAGACGTTAAGAATTCCATGGTACATTAGAAATACTGACATCTACAAAGACCTAAGAATTGAAATGGTTGAAAAATACTTATGTGACAAGGCACTGAAACTCTTTTCTACAATTGACAACCATACAATAGTACCCTGCCATTCCTTCGAGCTTTACAAAAAAGGGATGAATGAAGGGTTCCAATTATCCGCCAAATATCACTGTAAAAATTATATCTTAAAATCATATAATGACTGAAACTGGCTCAGGAAGGTAGACAGATACTGAAGTACTCACAGACATGAAACAGTTAAGGTACTAAATCGCACTAACTCCACACTTCACTCATTTTGCGAGCATAGTTCTGTCTACATAGCTTTTTTCCAGTTAGTGTGCTGAGTCGATCAGTAATGTGTACATGTGAAACTCTTTGTAGTGGACTTGGTGCTTGGAAAAAGGAGCCCACCTCATGACAGTTAGCCTGCCAGCACATATGTATACGCGACCAAGCCATTTCTAGTTGAGCTTGGTAAAGCCGCATTCCATCGCTACTGTCCTTTACGGCCTCATAACAATCTATGAAAACACTTCATAGGCTTGCTTAGCTTCTTTAGTAATCATTCGAGATTTCGTCAACGAATTTTTCCTGAGTTGGGTTATTTCCTTCGATAGAGCGATTGTAGTGCTTTGTGAATTTTGATGTCATTCTGAGTGATGACTTACTAGGGAAATATGGGGCTAGGTAGGTTCGGCTTTTAAGTGATCCCTAGCAAATGAGTGAACATAGAGGAAAATTTCAGGTGACCGCAATCTCGTTCGGCGGTCCACTGGGGACGCCACTGCAAACGGGCAAACGCATGACGCCACGTCCCCTCATGATTGGCTGTCTGGACCCCAAAAGCCCCACCTGATAGACTCTCACTTTTGAGGGTAGCAATAAATAACTAGTTGGACAGAACACTTGATTAGTATTCAGTTTATTTAGTTTGAAAAGCCAAAAGAAAACCAATGCATAAAGAAAAACAGCAGAAAAAGAAGAATGGATACCGAAAATGGTATCATATGAAAAATCATCGAATATACCCCATTCGAATATAGGGTTCAATACTAAGTGGATTTAATTTAATTGATTTTCACTATGTTTCATATCAGACCTATTATGCAAACAAGTTCAAAAAGTTAAAACACAAAATGAGCGAGAAATATTGTTTCTGATTAAAATTGTACTCATACCCGTACAATATTGCGTTAAATCGCTTCACTGCATTTATGGGATTAATTTTTATCTTTATTCCCACACATGTTACAAATTATTTATTGGAACCATATTTCCGCTCTTTTTGGACTCCAGGGTAAAGCACATAAAATTAAGTATGTTGGCAGTAATTGGACACAGGATATTCAATCAACCCATTCAACAGACGGCAGATACGAAACACGCTTATTTTGTTCAAAGTTTTTAACACATTGTAAATAGTTCAGCGAATTGTACGAGTAATTAATATTGATTCAAATGGAAAAAGGAATAATTACAAATGGACAATACTTGGCTCAACACTTCTCAAGTATTGTTTTCTGAAATGAATTATTCTTTTTCTGTGTTGAAAATACTGGCGATAATCGGATGTTTGCATTCCCTGCATCGACCGTAATGCTTCCGCTTAATGAAAATTGAAGGATATACATACATCATAGCTGGTAGACGTTGTGGATGGCAATGAGCTCAATGATGTTCCCATCAATAATCAACTTCAAGCCGTTAAGTTGTTGCTGATTGTTTATATAATAATCAAGTTTCTTACAGTCTGCAAAAGGTCGTTAGGATTCTATTCCCCCAATTCACAATGGACACCCCAAATACGTTTGACTTCACCACTGCCGAATGTAGTATAGATTGTATACCACCAATTAGTCTTGTGAATATTTAGTAGGAGCCATGGTCTTACAATCAATATATGATAGACAAACTCACAGCAGAGATGGCATTTTTCATCATTCTATGCAGAGCAGAGTCAGCTTAAATATCCAAACAGTATTAAGAACGCATCGGAATAACTCAGAGTCAACGGAGGTGATTGCTCAAATAACCAGAGCCTAGGCTGTGAGAGATTCCGCAACTTAAGAACATACATCATATCCCCTAACAGACACCATTTTACAGCGGGTGTTGCCCAGGGATCTATCCTTGATCTAGATAGAGAGAGACTGGAGATGCCAGATGAGTCACGCTTGATCCGCTATGCAGATAATGTTGCGGCTGTAGTTCAACGGTGCGAACAAGCACAACTTAGACTAGGTATGCTAATGCGCAGAGTGAAAGACTAGATGACTACTCATGGGCTCAGTCTATCACTGGAGAAATAAAAAGTTATCCTTTTTACAAAAAAAGAGTCCTTAGAGTAGTCGACTTATGCTAAACTTAAAGGGACCCAACCCATCAAGAAGATGGCTTTTAGCGAGTGCTGTAGAGTCAGTGCTACTCTACGGAGCGGCAATATGGGACGACGCTCTCAGTAAGGAGGTTTCCGGAAAATGCTTCGAAGCGAGAACGCGAAGACAGCACTCACTCAAAAATTGGCAGCAGTCTTGGGGAAAATGCACGAAGGGAAGCAGTCCATCCCGAATCTGAGACCAAGGCTGACCCAGGTTTTGACCGGGCATGAGTGTTTTCAGTCTTGCCTGCACAAGATTGGTAAGTTACCGTCCCGCGATTGTCAGTTTTACCCAAGAGGGAAATGAAATATTTGCCACATATTTTTTGCGTACAAAATATGGGACAGGCTGTGACGGGACTTCTACAGGAAAACGGGGAAGCTCACCCTAGATAGTATAGTCACCGTGATGCTTGAATCGGTTGACAAATGGAACCATGTGGAACATTATGATTGGGTAGTCCTAAAAGATAAAAGGAACTCACAGCATCCGGGGACGTCGGGGCTGGGGAATCGCTTGTCTGGCAACACCTCTTCCTCTCACCCCTCATATTATAGGAGAGATCCCCGCTTGAAGGCACCTCATATCGTAATAAAACAAAACATAGCCCGAAGTAATGTGTCAAACGGTTTCAGGCTGGGTTTCCGGGTTGACAAGGGAAATGCTCATTGGGTGGTTAAGTCACTTGCAAGCATGGAAGCCCTACACTCAGTGCGTAAATGACATTCACCATCCAACCAAAAAACACAGACCCCCGTAGATGAACTACACGCTAGACAGTTGAAACTCATCTGTAGATTACCACAACATACTGGCGAATTTAAGGAATGCATAGCCAGACAAACAGCTTCGTTAACCCATCGCAAACAGTTGGCTAATTCATTCACTCAAAGATTGAAAAATTACGCTAGCATCACGGTATATCTTCTTCAATTCAAAATAATCTATGGTTGGAGGAACACCTGGCAAAATTGTAGACGACATAGAAGTTGCTACACTAATGTGAGAAATTATGCCCTTATATTCAGGAGCCCCGAGACCTACTATATGGTATGAGCTACAAATTTGTTATAATCCAGGAAAACAGTTTGGCAATGCTTAATCAAGCCAAAGTACAATATGCAATTTTTTCCTACCAGATAACGTGATAAAGCTTACCAACTAATGTTTTCGAATGGCCCCACAAACCTTGAAGCTTCTGATGAGCTACTGAATCGTTGATATTTTGAATGGGAAGACTACTTTGAGCAAGTCACCGGGCCCGCTACACCTTAGCAATTCGCTAAAGAAGCAACCACAGCTTTCAGTTTTTGACCGCGACACCTCCTAAAGCATTGCAGGAAAACAGCAGTTATCAAATACGGTAAGAATACAGCGAAGATATTGAACCAACAATTGATAGTTCTTACCATAACGTCCCTGAAGAAAATATTCGCGGATTCCCATTTGAGTCAATATTCTGCCACCTGAGAAGGTAACATTTAAGGAATTGATTACTAAGATTCTGGATGTGAGGAAAATACTCCTTAATTCAGCATATTAACTGGGATCCTGCGCAGCCCAGAATTGACGGTCTAGCAAGCCAAACCACATTTGCACTAAGCTCCTTCCTACCGCCATTTCTGTGTTGATGGTGACGGTGGTCTCCTGTTTTTTGTTTGTGTGTAAATAAAAAATCACAATAATAAAATTGAATTAATGAAATGATTTCGAAGTAGGTAGAATGAAAGGGTAGGTAGTATGAAAAATTTTTAATTTGGAATCGATAGACCAAATAGGTTGATCATGGAATAGTTGGTTATCTCGATATATTTTTTTGTGGTAAGGAAGTGAATGCCCATTCACGGACAGAGTGGGGGACTCTTATGCTCGTAAGAAGGTGACTGGACTTCCCACTAAACACCTCCCCTGTCAACATGAGAACCTAGCCTGGAACCGTTTGACACATTACTTCGGGCCAGGGCTTGTTTTGTTATGCCGTGAGGCGCCTTCAAGCAGGGGGATCCTTCTTCTGGCGGTAGGAGAAAGGGGATGAGGAAGTGCAAGACGAGCGATCTCCCAGTCCCAACACTCCCGGCTGGTGTGAGTCCCTTTTATCTTTTAGGAGGGCCCAAACAGAATGTGCTGCTTGGCTCCATTTGTCAACAGATTCGAGCATCACTGCGACTGCATTATCCGGGGTGAGCTCTTCCGTCTCTCTGTAGAAATCTCTTTGTAGCCGGTTCCATTTTGTGCACGCAAAAAATGTGTGGCAGGCATTGTCTTCCTCTCCTGGGCAATACCAACAATCGAGGAACCGTGACTTAACAATTTTGTGCAGGTAAAACTGAAAACAAACCTCCTTACTGAGAGCGTCGCCCCATATTTCTGCTCCGTATAGCAGCACTAACCCTACAGCACTCATCAAGAGGCGTCTTCTTGATGGGCTGGATCCCCCTACATCGGCCATAAGTCGACTCAGAGCTGATATTCCCGAAGCAGCCTTCTCAGCCCTTGCTCTGATTTGCTCAGAGAAACTCATTTTCGAGTCGATAAGTAGCCCAAGGTACTTCCCCGCTGGTTTTGATTCGATTCTTATGTCTCCAATATTGATCATCCTTACTCTAGAGATTCTCGTTTTTGTCAAGAATACCACTTCGGTTTTCTCCAGTGCTAACCTGAACCCGCGAGCAGTCATCCAGTCCCTCACTCGGCGCATTAGCATACCTAGCCTAAATTGCGCTTGTTCAACGGTGTGTCCAGCGACCAGAGACGCAACATCATCCACATAGTCGATGAAACTTGACTCATCTGGCATCTCCAGTTTCAGTAGCCCGTCGTAAGACACGTTCCACTGGTCCGAACCAAGGATAGATCCCTGGGCAACACCCCATGTAACAGCCATCCTTCGTTGGCCCTGTGTCGTGTCTTAGAGCAGGCTTCGGTCCTTTACGTAGTCCCTCAAAAGCCGCATTAGATATTCTGGAACTTGAAAAGGATTTTCTAACGTATCCAGAATATCCACCCATCTAGCGGAGTTGAAGGCGTTCCTGATGTCGAGTGTCACCAACAGGATAATTCGTCGCTTGGTGTTACTATGTGCCTCTGCCTTTTGGACTGCGCTTACCACTTCTGCAATTGCATCAATGATAGAACGTCCTGCTCTAAAGCCGTACTACCGAGGAGATAGGTCCCCAGCAGCATGAATCGCGTCAGTAATTCTTCCCTTGATGAGTTTCTCTAGCGCTTTCCCGGCCGTGTCTAGCATGCATAACGAGTGGTAATCTTTACATTGCTTCCAAACAATTTTGTCAAAAAAGCGTTTTTCATTACGGTATATATGGTGTACACCGGAGGTTGTATGTAGTTCTTATTTGAACCTGTGTTAATGAAAAACCTATATGCTCCGCCGGTTCTCACTACAAATCTAAAATATGGTAGTAACGAGCAAGTCATTCTAAAAAATGAGTGTCTTGTAAGTCTTGATATCCTGGATAGGCTTCGATTTCTTCGCTATAGTGTCTCCCGGGGTTTTGATCTGAAGGAGTTGGCTAGTTTGTTTATTTTAAATATCGCTTCTCTCTAGATACCATGCTTCTTCTCACATATTTTTACGAAAACTTAACCGTCCCAAATTTAGGTCGTACTATTTGCTTAGATTAATGCTTTGTTATTTCCTTGGAAATTGTAATTACTCTGGAGGCTGTCTCATTGCAGTTTGAGGGTGCTGTGTTCGCTTCTGATAGTTAATCATACAAAAGTGTAGACTTTGGTTCATATCCATGTATTCAAGCTGAAGTTGACGACTTGGAGGCAGTTGAGGCGTATTTGGTGGCTACGAGGTATTTGCAAAAGGAAAATTTGACCGCAGCTTGTTCGGATTAAAATTTTGGTAGTTTGGTGGTAAAACTTGGGTTTTTTGGCGTTCAAGACCAGGAAAAATGTATATGTATGCATTCGAGATCAGGAAAATGTATACCGAGAGGAATGGTGTAGTGTATTGAATAGATAGAAATGTCCGTAAAGGACTGCAGCGATGGTCTGCTGCCTCTGCGAGCGAGGATGTTGGTGCTCGCCGAGTTTGGCCGTGTCAGAGCACGCGTGAATGCGCTAGCAGACTAACATTGCAGTGTCGTAGGGCGAGTCCTTTTTCCCAGCACAAAGGCCTACTGCAAAAATAATGTCGCACTCATGAATTAGTGGATAGCATGACTCGGTCCGAGGGTGTTGAGGTGGAGGTAACATACTAAAAGAGGGGATTGCCAAAGCAAACAAAAATCTGGGCTTGGCAAAAATAGACGAGTCTTGGGAATATTTCGTCTTTACCGACGATACTTATAGCCCCACATAAGAGTGGGGCATCCAGGTGGAAGTGGTGCCCCCTCGCATCCCCAAACCCGGATCAGGATCCATTGTAGACGACACATGCAAACATAATTCGTATGAACTTTTCCCTCAAATGAAAACCCTCAACGTTGCAGATTTATATTATAGCCTTTGATGATGGAATCAACTAATACTTTCACATAAATAAGCACGCAAACGGAAGGCCAGCCTGCCCTGCAAGAGCAACCGTAACGTCAGAATAGGGGATGAGCTCACCCGATGGCTAGCTCATGAGTGGAGGGGCCAACCAGCGTGGCGAGTCCCTTTTACGGTCAGGTATCAAACTGAATAGAAAGACCGAGAAACCTTTTTGTTTAGCAATTCATTATTTGTCATTGTTTCTCTCCTTCCAATAAAAATATGTGAACAATCATTTACTCAGATGATCAGAAATCGTTACCTTTTACGTTCTTGTGTGTGTATGAGGGAACACATCATCAAAATGATGATAACGTAAAGTGTAGTCCTATTTTTAAAATGTTACACTAAGCAAAACTGACAAAAAATTCATAAATAGAATTTGTATAAAGTAATTATTTAAACATCATAAAAAACAATAAAAAATTAGGGTACTCAACCAATCCTCCTCCGCTCGTGTTTGGGCTGGCCAAGTCTGACTAACGAATATCAGAAAAATTAAAATCCATGTAAAAAGGCTAAAGTTAATCCAATTCATGGTGTTTGTGGTGGTGAAACTGCTTTCACTGCAGATTGCCAATATTTTGTTATTGTTGTTTTTAAATATATCTGGTTATTATTTATGACTTTTGAGCTATGATTTTTTTCCTGTATTGTTTGCCGTATTTGTTACTATCGATTTCAACAACGATGACAGCGGCAGCGAAGAGTAGATTAAGTATGAAATTTATTCACAGGCACGATCGTGTAAATGTTTTATTATAATAGAAAATATGAGTTCTATTTCTAAGTTTCATCACCTCGAGTTTATCTTGGAAAGTTATCGTCAATGAATTCCTGTTTTGTGGATGATAAATTAAAGTACGAAAAAAACGCAAAATTAACGAAAAACTCGACTTGATTTTTTTTTACATCACGGCATTCAAAATATATTTTCTTTGTGGTGCATATACTCAAAATTGCTCAACCGATTCATGCACTGCACATTAACTTCAATGGCATCAACTATCGCCGCAGGTTGCTGGCACTTATTTGTTGCTGAAAACACATTATACATACATACTCGTATGTGTTACGTTGGCGCACAAATTCAGCAAAGGAAAATTTTATATCATGCAGAAATGTAAACTCGACACGCAAGTTTGAGAACTTTTCTCACCACAGGAAACGTTTGCAAGATCATTGAAGCAAAGTGTATCCACAAATCAGTACTTTCCACATTCAAAGATGTGCAAAGAAAATCAACCAAACAGTCAGCCCGGCATGAAAACTTGAGTTTTCTTCACACAATGTATTTAATAATATTACTTCATTATTGAGGTATAATATAATATTATTTATAATTTAGATAAAAGTAACACGCTTTTTGGTCAATGATAACACTTTCAGTCTTATTATTGTAATATAGAAGTGTATTTACTTCAAATCTAACCGATAACATATGGCGCAATAGTTAACGTTATAAGTAAAAGCATCGTTCTTGCCGCCACTTACCGCTTGTGTGCTAGCCCAATTTGTCCGCCACCCATTCATGACGCGTTCTTATCGCTGACTCTCACTCGCGAAGTTTGAAAATTCGCCCATCTAATGATTCACCGATAATTGACTTCTGCCGGAACAAATGTATTTCCGCACAATAACTTTTGCTGTCCGGATTCTTGTTGCCACACAGCTCCTCGTGACGTCCTCTACGCTCCGCGATCACAATCAGCATCCCTCTTGTCTGTCGCAACCGGGGTTTCTTGGCGAGCCCACTCATGCCGTAAACTGTAGTCTGCCTTGCAACACAACGCGATTCATTGATAAGTTGCGTTGCAAAGGGGTTGCCGTGATCGAATTTCAATTGTAAATTTAAATATTTATTTTTTTAAATTTACAATTAAAATTGGATCAAGCATGATGTTGGTTTTTGAGAAATTTGCTAGGCGGCTGTTTGATTACTACAACGGGCGGTGGTGCTTGGAGCAGTGAGCATCTAAGGTTGTTATTGGTGGAATGTACGTGTTATTGCCGATAGTTGATGGTTTCTGATTTCATGCAGAGATGAAGAGCCTGCGGCAGATCAGCAGGTTACCTTGTACTGAGGAGCCTGAGCAAACTCAATTTAGACCACATATAAATGTGTCCAGCGCCTTGCCCCTATATGTGTGGATTAACAGGTTCATCGATCCGGTACTCAGATCCATGCTCGACATTTTGTTTCGGATTATAGGTAAATGGTGGTTTATTCTCTGATATAACCCTTTTTTTTGTGGTAGGGAGGTGAAGGCATTTACGCCCGCCGAGTCTGGCAGTGTGGGACTCCCATGGAGGATACCCTTGGACTACCCACTAAACACCTCCCCTGTCAATCTGAGAACCTAGCCTGGAACCGTTTGACACATTACTTCGGGCCAGGTCTCGTTTTGTTACGCCGTGGGGCGCCTTCATGCTGGGGAGTCCCTTTCCTAGCGGGAGGGGAGAGGGATAGAGGAAATGCCAGAAGAGGGATCCCCCAGCCCCAGCTGCTGTGAGTCCCTTTTATATTTCAGGACTGCCCGAGCATAATGTGGCACCTGGTTCCATTTGTCAACCGATTCGAGCATCACCGCAACTATATTATCCGGGATGAGCTCTCCCGTCTCCTTGTAGAGTTCCCTTCGCAGCCTGACCCATTTTGTACACGCAAAAAATGTGTGACAGGCATTGTCCTCCTCTCCTGGGCAAAACCGACAATCGGGAGACCGTGACTTACCGATCTTGTGCAGGTAAGACTGAAAACACCCGTGCCCGCTCAAAAGCTGGGTCAGATAGAAGTCAGTCTCACCATGCCTTCGATTTAGCCACGGTCTCACGTCCGGGATGAGGCGCGCAGTCCACCTTCCCTTCGTGCAATTCCCCCAAGACTGTTGCCAATCGTTGAGCGAGCGTTGTCTCTCCTCGCGCACAACCATCCCCCTCGCATCCTCGTTTTGGCGCAGGTAAATAGTGCGGCGCTCTCTAGCAAGGGGGGCGACAGGTATCACGCCTGCAATCACTCTCACCGCCGAGTCGGAGACTGTTGGATACGAAGATGCAATTCTCAGTGCTCCTCTTCTCTGTACCTGTGCCAATCGTTTTCGGTATACCTCCTTGCTGAGAGCGTCGCCCCATACCTCTGCTCCGTACAGTAGCACTGACCCTACAGCACTCATCAAGAGGCGTCTTCTTGATGGGCTGGGTCCCCATACGTTGGCCATAAGTCGACTCAGGGCCGATATTCCCGAAGCAGCCTTCTTAGCCGTTGCCCTGATTTGCTCAGAGAAACTCATCTTCGAGTCGATCAGTAGCCCCAGGTACTTCACCGCTGGCATCGATTCGATTTGTATACCTCCAATACTTATCATCCTTACTCTAGGGATTCTCTTTTTTGTCAAGATGACCACTTCAGTTTTCTCCAGTGCTAAACTGAGCCCGCGAGCAGTCATCCAGTCCCTCAGTCGGCGCATTAGCATACCTAGCCTAAGTTGCGCTTGTTCAACGGTGCGTCCGGCGACCAGAGCCGCAACATCATCCGCATTGCCGACCAAGCGTGACTCATCTGGCATCTCAAGTCTCAGTAGCCCGTCGTAAGACATGTTCCACAGGTCTGGACCTAGGATAGATCCCTGGGCAACACCCGATGTAATTTCCATCCTTCGTTGGCCCTGTGTCGTATCGTAGAGCAGGCTTCGGTCCTTTAGGTAGTTCCTCAAAAGCCGCATTAGATATTCTGGAACTTGAAAAGAATTTTCCAGCGTGTCCAGAATATTCACCCATCTAGCGGAGTTGAAGGCATTCCTGACGTCGAGTGTCACCAACAGGACGATCCGTCGCTTGGTGCGACTATATGCCTCTGCCTTTTGGACCGCGTTCACCACCTCTGCAATCGCATCAATGGTAGAACGTCTTGCTCTAAAGCGGTACTGCCGAGGAGATAGGTCCCCAGCAGCACGAATCGCGTCAGTGAGTCTTCCCTTGATGAGTTTCTCTAGCACTTTCCCAGCCGTGTCTAGCATGCATAACGGGCGGTATGCAGACGGCGACTCGGGATTTCCCCTCCCCTTGCTGATCAGCACGAGCCTCGCCACCTTCCATCGTACTGGGGAATCCCCGTCCCGTAGGCATGCGTTGAAGGTACTGAGCAGCAAGTCAGGACAATGGTGATAGACGAGCCGCAACACCTCAGCTGGAACACCTTCTGGACCTGGAGCCTTCCTCGCTTTCAAGGAGAGGACTGCCTCCTCCAGTTGCAGCTGTGTAAAGAGTGGACACTCTACTGTTGTGTCACCATGGGCAGCGTCAACACGGACGGGATGGGCGGGGAAGAGTCCCCGCACTATCTCGTCCATCTTTCCCTTCACTTATCGCGACAGAAAAAGCCACCAATTATTTACACCTAATCATCACCAATGCCCATTTTCAGGCGCAACCCTAGCATTACAACCCTCTGCACTAGTGTCGACATGAATTTTCAACGACGAAAATATGAGTCACTTAGAATTGGAAATTTTACTCCTTTCCATTTAGCACAGTTACTTTGCAATAAGTCACTTCTTGGCTCTACAGAAGAAACACCACGGTTATATTTCGTTCGTCAACCAACATTTTCGAACGTCCAAGAAAGACGTAAAAGGAAAATTTCTCCACCAGATCAAGAAATTTGCATTAGACTTAGGACAACTGCTAACACGTAGAATGGTGAAAGCTTCTATCTTGGATCTAAGATCAAACCCCTCCTGTGCCACTAGCGATGCCATTCAAGCAGACTGGAGTTGGCAAAACCCACTTTTGAATCAATTTGCGCCTTGCGATTTATCCATGCCAGTGTCGTTCGTGAATATTACTCTGCGACGAGAAAATTTCCTGGATGAGACGCTTTTGATCCGCCCGAATCGGGAACAAATTAAAATTTCACCGCCCGAAAACGTCACTCACGTGCACAACACAAATTAAATTTTGTCGCTCTTAGGCGACAGCTCCAATAACGTGGAATGGGGCACGAGAAAAAGATTACTTGATATAACGTTCTCCTGCCTTCCCGCACAATTTTCTGCGACGATGGATGGCCAATTCTGTGAACAACGTTTTGCGATTCAACAAAAATATACGCGGGAATTTAAATTCTACACCCTCGACCGACGTTCACTCGCCGTCCAAGTTAATTTTTCTTTTTCCGGGCAGTCCTTGTGGCGTGTCTCCTGTATGGCAATACGTCATCGACTCGTTGATCCGCCCAAGCAGATCTCTCACATGTTACGAACAGTCACCATACGGGACATGTCGCAACGGTAGTTGACAAGCCTCTCATCCATCAACCGTGGATTGCATTGCGGTAATGCAATTCGAGGATGAACTGTGTTATAAAGGTGTTGCCGTCTCCAAATTTAAATTGCAAATTTAAATAATTTTTTTTAAATTTCGAATTAAAATTGGATTAGGATTATGATGGTTTTCGAAAAGTTTGCTTAGGTGACTGCTCGATTACTACAGTCGCCTCACCTTGATTATGCTAGCGGAACGTGACCGGCGGCTTCCCGACAGGTATCGTATGCGCGTGGCGCTGATAATGTCTGGTTCCCAGAGAGGTGTCAAGTTTGGATATTTAGAATGCTGTGTTGCTGGACGGACTGTTGGGGCATCAGGTAGCAAAATGAATGTCGGAAATTCAGAGCGCGTGGTGTTAAAATGTAGTTAGACTGGAGCTGTTTGCGCTCGAGAGTCATCTTTTCGTCATCCTGCAGATCAACTATGTCCAAAGTGTCCCTACCGTCAGCCCAAAACTTCCAAGCAAATCCATTGGTCAAATCCTACTCACATATTATTCAGGGTCATAGTGCGGGGAAGAACATTATCGAAACCTCCATTCAAAGCTCGGACTTGCCAAAGAACAGTAGCTTCCAAGAATACCCTTGCTGACAGGCATTACACCCGCGGAGGAAAAACCGTATATTATTTGGTAAATTCTGCTACAAATTCAAACACGTTAAGGATTAACTTCCTAACATATTCAAACTAATGGATCATACACCAAATCGGACTATAATTTAATTTGCTTAAATAAATAGCTAGTTAGATTTAATATGGTGATTCGACGAATGTACGCCTAACAACATTTTCTCATTTATATCTGAAAATACAGTAAACAGCACGTGAAGTGCAAATAAACATTCCTGTTCAGCCTACCTTTCGTGTTAAATTGCTCTTCATAACTCCATAATTGCTAGCATTTCAACCAATTGTGCGCCCAAAGTAAGCCGATTTCCTTTTTAAAGCATGTAATCATCCTTTTATCGTCAGAAATAGCGTGGGCTATTTTCTAGCATGCGTCTTAAGCAAATGTATTTCAGGAGGTTTTGTGTTGATATTATGTTGAAAAAGGCGATTAAAGAAAAAACCTTTAACAAAATTAAGATTGATTAGATTCTGTAGTACAAATCAGATAAGATATCACAATAGAAAGATGGTTTTTATTCTAATTTGGTATATGGAAACTTTTAATTACTTTTCGGTTTTGTTTGACCTAAATCCCTTTGCTTACCGCGTAAATCCTTCCAAACCCTCATCCACATAAGCATTTGAATTATGTAAAAATGTGATTAATACTCGTCGACAAAAGTTTTCCCAGAAAATTTCCTAATTATTTCTGCCTGCATACAGTGCAACTACTCTATCCAAATGAGCTTGTAAAAACTTCTTCCCTACATAACCGCCATCCATGTCGAGCTAAACTTAACCTCTTCGCTCTATTACATTCACTACATCATTACAAGTAATTCTCATGAAAATAGTTGAATCCAGCACATAGTTAAAGCGATACGCAAGGAATAAGTATGGAGTTGAAAAACTTAATTGTTCATACGAAACTTATTCCGAGTTGCTTCAAAGTTTCATCTAGCTCTTGGCAAATTAAAGTTTCACATCACGTCCTTATTAAACTTTAGACCCTCATCATTCTCTTCTTTTCCATCTTAGAACTTCCAAATGTTGGCTTAAGTATGTTCGAAATCGGGTATATTAAGAAAGACGCTCGTATTTAAGGGATGTAGGAGTTCATGTAGGACTAGGAACTCTATGTAAGCTATCTTGCATTACAACTCGAGAAAATTGCCTGCTCATGGTCGCTGAGGCTACAATAGACCTCTTCGCCATTCACATGGTCGTCATTAACATCGCCATCATCAACTGATGATATTGGTGAAATGGTTTTTCCCCAAGGATATTTTCCATACGACCTTCAATTGCGGTGGAGTTGTATGTTCTCGGTTGTAGACACACTTGATGTGTTATTGGGAATCATTGTTTGCTGAATGTTCTATGTGGGCGTGCATGTGTTTTGGTAAGCGTTAAAGACCCGCAGCAATGTTACAATGTGTAATTTCAGTAGGAATATGTCCGCTGTAATGAATTCATCTCCAGCAAACCTGAAAATAATTTAACTTCGCACTGTTGTGGCAACGGTATCTACCGCAGTCGTAAACAAGTTGGGTAAATAGACCTACGCTCATGTCAGAAGGGTTTTGTACTCAACTTCTCAGAAATGCAGTCACCAGCAACGGATAAATTTAAGAAATATGTCAAAGAGATGTGCACGTTTAAAAAAAAATCCATTGTTGGTGCGGAATTGTCGATGAAAGAGTTCAACAAGTTCACGTGCTCAGGGGACTTCAAATTAACCTGCATCCAAGGTCCAAGTTGCGGCATTTATTCGCGACATTTCTGGTGACCCCGACGTGATCCATATCCACGAGACCTGGAGTACGACAGCTGTGATCCGCGAAGATCCTTCAACACAAATCTCGTCAATTTTGAATCCTTTCTCAAGATATGGATAGGCTCGCCACAGAGCAGAAGGAAACCGGAGATCAAATTTAATTGCTGATCCGGAATTATAGTAAAGACAGTGTACAGAGGAAAACAAAGTCTAATTATGAAAGGTGCCTTCAAGAGTTGGCAGCTGCATGGGATAAGTTTGAGAAAACGAACTGATGACACAGTTCTACTTTATTCAGGACGAGACAAAACTGCCATTGAGTACACTATCAACGACGATCTAGGAAAATTCCATCAGTGGTTAATTGGAAACAAACTAGTATTGAACACTTCAAAGACAAAATATATTGTTTTTAAGCAAAAGAACAAAGGAGACATAGATGTCGACCTAAATATTAATGGCGAAAAATTGCAAAGAGTGGTAGATATAAAATATCTTGGGCTTATCATAGACCATCGTATGACATGGCTACCACACATAAATAGCTTAAAAGGGCAATTAGCCCCAATAATAGGATTGTTAAGAAGATATGAGGATTTTCCAATGCACATCAAGAAACTTGTTCTAAATGCGTTTGTCCTGGCGAAATTGCATTATGGAGTACTTATTTGGAGTCAATCAGCAAAGCAACATTTAAACAGTATATCAAGGCTGCTGACCAAAGCGTATAAAAACATTCTGAAGCTGCCAGTGCTTACTCAAACTAGTTTGGTTTACCAATTGGCTAAATCATTAACCTTTAGTCAAATTATTATTATGGAGAAAGCTAAGTTTATCTACAGAAATTTTAAAACTAATGGATCGGAACGAGCGCTATTAATTAAGGTATCAGAGATCAACCCATATAATGCGAGGAATGCAGATCAATTCGTAATACCATTTGCCAGAACGGATCGTCTAAAGAACGATGCAACGAATGATGCTCTGCGTATATATAACAATCTACCAGAGATTGTTAAGGAAGCAAACTCACTCATGGTATTTAAGAAAAGACCAAGGGAGCATTTAATGACCACTGTTTGAAGCGTGGACCTGTAATCCTGCTTTTATGAGCCCAGTATCTTAGGGCGTTCTTTTTTGACCCTATTGGCGAGATACTGAAGTGACAGTTACTCAGAGTTTTTTTTTTTTTGAATGCGTCGTATTATATTGAATTTTTTTTATCTCTGAGAGCTGATCATGTTTTTTTTTGGACTAGATGTTCATGAAAAGGACTAGTTCACATTATATTGTGTGCCCCCTTATACCGATGTGTTAAACATTGTCTGGGTGACACAAAGGACCAAGCGACGTAATGTGAATGAAGATCGCACGAGCGTTGTGCGACGAAGAAAGAGTTATGGAGAGAGTGGTAGGGAATGGAGGTATTAAAAAAAAAAATCCGTGCATTGGATCCAGTTCCCACTGAACACTCGTACTTCCAATCAGACTACTTCAACCAAATTGCTGACTTGGTGACAAAGTACCAGGATATTTTCAACGAAGAGCTCCACATCATCCAGGGCTCAACGATACTAAAAGTCAAAGATCACGGCATGAAGGACAATAAGCAAGGGCCAATTAAATGCCAATCCGTGGAGCCAATGGAGCTAATTACATTAATACGCCGCCAGAAGGCTATCATGGCTACAGCTCAGCGTCACCTGTCAACCATCTCGGCACAAATGAGTCCCCAGTGTGTGAGCATGGTGCATAATTTGGTGAGGGAGTTATGGGGCCAAATTGAAGACCTTCATTATTCTATTCTGGAGCTTGGAGATGATCCTATAGATCACGACATGGAGGCATATATAAAGCTCGAGGACACCATTAGAGAATGCTCAATGATGGCAAAAACACCACAACTAAGCTATACAGATCATGCTGCTGCAAATAAAGGTGCTCCAGCAATACGTCTTCCCAAAGTCACTATCCCAACGTTCGACGGTGATTACCTCAATTGGGGTCAGTTCTGCGACATGTTCACGCAGATGATACATGTGCAGTCAATACCAGCGATACAGAAGATGTGGTATTTGAAGAACCATCTGACTGGTGAGGCAGAAAAGCTTATCCGACATCTCCCATTAATAGAGGCAAATTATGATTCAGCCTAGGACCTAATCCAAGGTCGATACGACAACCAAAGGCTATTAACGTCAGCAATAATAGCAAAGATCATGGGCACATCAACCATCGCTACTGAAACGCCAACATCAGCGATGGTAAAAACCTTCATGACACCGTCCATGAAGGCCTTCTGGCCTTGAGCAATCTGGGAGTGGATGTCTCATCATGGGATCCGCTACTACTTCACTTCCTTGTTAAAAACATTGGACCGGCAGAGCCACACACTGTATGAGCAGTCTATAACGAAGCCGAAGGAGAATCAACCTTTGAGAGCATTTTTGGAGTTATTGGAGTCTCGCTTCCAGTCGCTTAAATCCATCGGTCACAGGGAAAAACCAAGTTCAGCACGATTTCTCACATCTACTGTCCCGAATAAACGAAACCCGTCATGCGTAGTGTGCAAGCAATCAGCACACCCATTATTTTCATGTAAGCAGTTTCTGCAAATGCCTGTCACGACTAAATTGTGTGTTAACTGCCTTCGACCAGGGCACAAGGTCAGTGCTTGCACCTTGCGAGCATACACCAAGTAAAACCATAAGCACAACACACTTCTGCATCTTGACATGAATCAGCAACCTGCAATAAGGTGAGATAGCATCAAGACTAATCAGCAGGATGTTCGGCCTTCAAACTTATCGTCCCTTGCAGCTTCATCCAACCACAATCACCATAGAAACGTCATCCTTGGGACAGCAAAAATTTTGGTGAAGTCACACAATGGGCTAACCGTGACACGCAGAGCATTGCTGGAGTCCGGATCAGGTCAACCTGGTGACCGAGAGGCTTGTGAAGCGATTGAGTCTGTCATCACAGCGAGCAGATTTGCAAATTGAAGGAATCGGTGGAGCTGCAAGAAGTTCTAGGCGAAGAATCGAGTTGGAAATTTTATCTTGAATCACAAAATATGCGACTACACTTGAAGCATTTGTACTTCCGAAGATTGTGTCTATGCAATCAACAAGACATATTGACATCACTTCATGGCCAATACCAGCAACAGTGTCCTTGGCAGACCGCACTTTCAATCAACCTAAGCATGTGGACATCCTTCTGGGGGCAGAGTTTCATCATCAGCTACTAAGGTTAGGTCAAATATAATTAGATGAGGGTTTGCCAATTCTCCAGAATACTGTCTTTGGATGGATGATTCCCGGAGGCATCTATACAGCCAATATATTTAGCGTTACATGTGGTGTATTTACGTCAGAGAAGCAGGCTACCAATGATCTCATCGAGCGATTCTGGCGAATTGATGAAGTTACAAACAATCAACCAGCGCTATCCTTAGCCGAAAAGCGTTGCGACAGCCATTTTGTGGAGAACACCAGGAGAGTTCAGGATGGTCGCTTCATGGTTCGACTGCCTTTCTTGCATGAATTCACCACGCTAGGCGAGTCAAAGAAAACAGAATATAATCGACTCTGTGGTCTTGAGAGGTGTTTGGCGAAGGATGCGGCCTTGCGCGAACAATACAACGAATTTATGAGGGAGTACGAATCATTGAGTCACATGTCCAGAATTAGTGCTTCCATATTACCAGACAAGTATTACGTCGTACCACACCACTACGTGCTGGAGCCCGAGAGTACAACCACCAAGCTTCGAGTAGTTTTTGATGCATCATCCAAAACCAAATCCGGCGTGTCGCTCAACGACATACTACATAATGGACCAACAGTGCAACCGGAATTATTCACAATTCTTCTCCGTTCTCACCTTCCAACCTACGTATTTACGGCAGATATCCAGAAGATGTATCGCCAGATTTTGTTACATCTAGAGGACAGGAAATATCAGCTCATCCTTTGGCGTGATGATCCCAAGCAGCCAGCTCGATATTATCAACTCAATACTGTCACATATGGCACTCGTGCTGCACCTTATTTGGCAACCAAGTGCCACCAAAAGATCGCGCAGGGTAACCACTAGAGGTATCCATTAGGATCTATCGCTCTGAAGGAACATTTCTACGTGGATGATGGATTAGTTGGCTCCAACTCATTAGCCGAGGCCATAGAGATCCAAAAACAGCTGTCCAAGTTGCTGGGCCTTGCTGGCTTTAATTTGCGCAAATGGTGCGTAAACAACAGAAGACTTCTAGATCATATACCAGTAGAGGATCAAGAAGTTGACTTAAATCTGGAGGGGCTCCAAGCAAATACAGTCAAGACATTGGGTCTTATGTGGCGGCCAAGCGATGACCAGTTTCTCATAAGAGTCTACCAATTGGCTGAGGAAACATTCACTAAGCGCATAGTCACTTCGGAACTGGCCAGAATATTCGACCTGTTAGGGCTGCTTTCACTAATAGCAGTCACGGCGAAGATGTTTATCCAGGAGCTGTCGCAACTAAATAGCTCTTGGGATGACCCATTACCTTCGAACTTGGAAGCAAGGTGGATATCGTTCCGTAATGATGTCAAGTGTTGGCTGAATCTACGTTTTCCACGGCATGTATCCTCTCAGCAACCACCCAAATCAATTCAGGTCCATGTCTTTGTGGATGCCTCACAAAAGGCCTATGGAGCGGCGGTGTATCTACGATCCATTCAACAGGATGGAAAGGTGATTGTAAGACTCCAATGCGTAAAATCTCGTGTGGCACCTCTTAAAACCCAACCAATGACACGTCTGCAGTTGTGTGCGGCTCTTCTGGGCGTCCAGCTTGCCACAAGAGTAAAGCAAGATTTTAACTACGAATATCGTCCAATATTTTTCTGGAGTTATTCTGAGGTGGCTTTTGCATGGATCAATACACCATCGTCATCGTTTGAAACCTTCGTGGCTAACAGAGTAGCTACAATCCAGGAAGGCTCATTAGCTTCACAATGGCGTCATGTGAAATCTGCTGACAACCCAGCTGATTTAGTATCCCGTGGATTGCCAGCCCGCAAGCTAGCAGCAACAAAGATTTGGTTTTATGATCCCTGGTTTCTGCATGGCAATAAAGCATTATGGCCAGCTCCCTTTCACAAAAACATTAACCGAATTACATCCAGTGGTTCATCAGAGTTAAAACAGAAGAAGGCAGAAGTGACAGTGGCCGTCACCTCTCAATCAGTCGATACCATATATCTTATCAACCACCATAATTCATTCACAACATTGCAGATAATGGTTGTGTATATGCTCCGTTTTGGTCGTCATGCCCGGCAACCAAAACTCAGCCGCACTGAACACCTCTCATTAACACCAGAAGAATTGCAGAGGGCCCTGATGTCCATCGTTTGCACCATTCAAGTAAATGATTTCGTAGATGATCTGCTACAGCTCAAAAAACACAACATGGTCAAAAATGGAAGCCCTCTCTCTGATCTGACACCATTTACCGATGAGGACGGAATCATCAGAGTATCCAGCCGTCCACAAAATTAGTCAGGTTCGTACAATGCCAAACATCCCATGCCACTTCCTTACAATGATCCATTGGTCAAGCTGCTCATGCAAAGTATTCATTCCACTGTGGACCTCAGATGTTACTCAACCAAACCCAGCAGAGATTCTGGCCTATTAAAGGAAAAACTATGGCGAGATCAATTGTACACCATTGCATAACGTGCACCAAAGCCAAACCAAAACTCATGAATGACTTCATGGGAAATCTACCAGGAACTAGAGTTCAGCCTGCCAGACTATTCATAAATACAGAAGTGGACTTTTGCGGCCCATTCTGGGTACACTACAAGGTCCGAGGTAAAAAACCACAGAAAGCCTATATTGTGGTGTTTCGCTACTTTGCCATCAAGGCTGTCCCCCTAGAATTGGCCACAGATCTTTCTACAGATGCATTCATTGGTTCACTTATACGTTTCTTGGGAAGAAGAGGTCATTGTGAGAAGCTCTATTGAGCTTGATTCAATAATATCTAGGCATGCAGTTCAAGAGGAATACAATTGAAATTCATTCCACCAAGAACACCTCACTTTGGTGGCCTGTGGGAGGCAGCAGTCAAGTCGGCAGCTTCACTCACCTATGAAGAACTGGAAACTATTATGGTTGGGGTGGAGGCAGTTTTAAATTCCAGACCAATTAGTCCAATGTCGACAGACCCAAGGGACTTAGAAACTATCACCCCGGGTCATTTTCTGATTGGTGAGCCCTTGACAGCACAAGTTGATACCCTTTCACGGCCTAATACTTCCGGCTTAACGGCAATGCACAATGGAAGAGAAGCACTACAACACCTGTGTGGTCTGGCACAACACAACACCACATGTAGTGCTCTAGTCAAGCAATTTGATTACATTATTGCTGAACTGGAGCTTAATGAAGTGCTATTATCCAGAAAACGAATTGAAAGAGGCGCCATCGATCTGGTGGGTAACATCGCTCATTCACTCTTTGGGATTCTGGACACTGAATATACGCAAGAGATGGCGAAAGCTATTGACCACGTCAAGACAAACGAAGGTCATCTCCTTCACCTTATAAAAAATCAGACAACAATTCTTGATGCAACGATCAATATCATCAATTTGGATCAAGCACAAATCAACGAGACTTTCGGAGACATAGAAAACAAATTAAAGAGATAATTCACAAGATCCAAGAATACGATGCTCAAGAGAGTCAGCAACGTATCACCCAATTGATCACCATGATATCCATCTAGCTGACACTAAGAGCATCCAGTTTACAAAGAGTGCAAGCACTACTTATCGACGTTCTTGTTGATACACACCACGGAAGACTCAGTTCAATGCTATTGCCAGTCGGCCAGATCAAACAGGAAATACATGGGTACACTACAAGGTCCGAGGTAAAAAACCACAGAAAGCCTATATTGTGGTGTTTTGCTGCTTTGCCACCAAGGCTGTCCCCCTAGAGCTGGCCACAGATCTTTCTACAGATGCATTCATTGGTTCACTTATATGTTTCTTGGAAAGAAGAGGTCATTGTGAGAAGCTCTATTGAGCTTGATTCAATAATATCTAGGCATGCAGTTCAAGAGGAATACAATTGAAATTCATTCCACCAAGAACACCTAACTTTGGTGGCCTGTGGGAGGCAGCAGTCAAGTCAGCGAAGCATTTTTTAGTACGCAGTGTCTCGGCAGCTTCACTCACCTATGAAGAACTGGAAACTGTTGTGGTTGGGGTGGAGGCAGTTTTAAATTCCAGACCAATTAGTCTAATGTCGACAGACCCAAGGGACTTAGAAACTATAACCCCGGGTCATTTTCTGATTAGTGAGCCCCTGACAGCACAAGTTGATACCCTTTCACGGCCTAATACTTCCGGCTTAACGGCAATGCACAATGGAAGAGAAGCACTATAACACCTGTGTTTTCTGGCACAACACAACACCACATGTAGTGCTCTTGTCAAGCAATTTGATTACATTATTTCTGAACTGGAGCTAAATGAAGTGCTATTATCCAGAAAACGAATTGAAAGAGGCGCCATCGATCTGGTGGGTAACATCGCTCATTCAATCTTTGGGATTCTGGACACTGAATATACGCAAGAGATGGCGAAAGCTATTGACCACGTCAAGACAAATGAAGGTCATCTCCTTAACCTTATAAAAAATCAGACGACAATTCTTGATGCAACAATCAATATCATCAAGAAAGATCAAGCGCAAATCAACGAGACTTTCGGAGACATTGAAAATAAATTCAAGAGATAATTCACAAGATCCAAGAATACGATTCTCAAGAGAGTCAGCAACGTATCGCCCAATTGATCACCATGATATCCATCCAGCTGACACTAAGAGCATCCAGTTTACAAAGAGTGCAAGCACTACTTATCGACGTTCTTATTGATACACACCACGGAAGCCTCAGTACAATGTTATTGCCAGTCAGCCAGATCAAACAGGAAGTACAGTAAATATGGTCTCATTTGGTATACCCACTTCAATTACCCATCCAGGATGACGATTTAATAGTTTTTTTAAAAATTGATGATCATAAAAGGTGCCGCCACTCGGGACTACTTCATCTTCGGTGTAAAGCGGCCATTAACGAACCAAGAGCCATTTCACCTCTTTCGGCTTACACCCATCTCAATCGTCCTCAACAACACCATAGTTGCCATCCAACCGAAGCTCTCGTTATTAACTGTGAACTATCATAGAGACCATTATTTACCCTTTTTCTCGGAAATACTCGGAACATGCATCGAGAGTAAGACAAATTGCTTCATTTGTCCCAGGCCACAAACTATATTTATGTCAGCATCTAGCTACTTAGCATGCGAAATTGATATTTTCAACAACAAGAGCAACACTCCTTGCCCCTTAGCACGAGCAGTTGATGAACATTTGTGCGTGAAGCTACAAACAATGAACCAATGGATATTCGCAATTTAAGGAACCCACCAAACTTAATGCAGCCTGTGGCACGAATTCGTTCCAGATCACATTTTTATTTTTTTTTTTGTCGTAGGAAGGTAAAGGCATTTACGCCCGCCGAGTCTGGCAGTGTGGGACTCCCATGGAGGATACCCTTGGACTACCCACTAAACACCTCCCCTGTCAATCTGAGAACCTAGCCTGGAACCGTTTGACACATTACTTCGGGCCAGGTCTCGTTTTGTTATGCCGTGGGGCACCTTCAAGCTGGGGAGTCCCTTTCCTAGCGGGAGGGGAGAGGGGAAGAGGAAATTCCAGAAGAGCGATCCCTCAGCCCCAGCACCTCCGGCTGCTGCGAGTCCCTTTTATCTTTTAGGACTGCCCGAGCATAATGTGCCACCTGGTTCCATTTGTCAACCGATTCGAGCATCACCGCAACTATATTATCCGGGGTGAGCTCTCCCGTCTCCCTGTAGAGTTCCCTTCGCAGCCTGGCCCATTTGGTACACGTAAAAAATGTGTGACAGGCATTGTCCTCCTCTCCTGGGCAAAACCGACAATCGGGGGACCGTGACTTTCCGATTTTGTGCAGGTAAGACTGAAAACACCCGTGCCCGCTCAAAAGCTGGGTCAGATAGAAGTCAGTCTCACCATGCCTTCAATTTAGCCACGGTCACATTGGAACATGCTAGACTGCTTGAAATTCAACAGGAGTGTTCTGTAAGAAATGTTCAACTTAATCTACACAGCTATGACGTTTTCAACACGACCACTCACCTTGCCTTCACAGCGTTCACAGACTTCAATATATCGAAGGATACATCAGTTTTACGCCCATTGATGTACTATGATCAAGCACCTTACACTTCCGATATCAATGACCTCACATCGCTGCAGAGAATTCTGGCACATCAAAAAAATACAGAGCTACCCAATGAAGTTAAACAATCGATTCAACATCCGTTGGTAATCAGCTACACCACCTTAAGTATGCTGACTGTATTAGCTGTTATCATTTGCTGGAAGGGGCAATTCCAATGCCAGAAACGAAGTAATTCCAACAACTCAAAACCGACACCGGCGCCACGACGTCTTTCAAATACAGATTTCACCATTGATGTATAAACCAGCGGTTGATGTACCCCTCAACGGGGGGAGGAATGTACAAATACATCACAGCCTAAAATTTCATAATTCTTAGACTTCAATACTTAGCTTTCATCTTTGTATCAAAATTCATACAATGTCCAATGCAATGTAACGTAATATTACAATGTATCATGAATGTAACGCACAAGCCCCACATAGACATTTTGTCAGCATTTCTTCAAGTGATATCCGACATTCCATCACAAGCGTCAGCAATTTTTGCTGTAGAATTTGTTCACGAGTAAAAAGAGTCAAGTGTCGCTTGATTGTTCCACAAGCGTCATCAGTTTTCCCTTCATCGATAATAGCTTTTTGTCAAAGGGTACCTATACGATTTTATTGGGGAAAATATGAAATTCGAATATCATACTATTATTATCAAAGTTGGGCGAATTTTGACTTCTAAGGTATTTGTTGTTGTTGTACTCAATAACATCTCCACCTCTGGTTTTTTCAGATTTTTCGGATCAGAGGTGTCCAATCGCGAGGGGGGGCACGAATTTTTCGTGTATTTCCCCTCCCAATGCACCCCTCGAAACAAACTTTGCCAAACTAAGACCTGTTTTGAAAAGTTCTTATAAAGACCTTTCATTTGATGACCATATCGGCTACCTTCGATGAAATTTTTTTTTCGGGGGTCACTCCCTTATATGGGGAGACCCCCCTTAAATACTTTATAAAAATTTTTTTATAGTTGAACTTCAAAGAGAGCACGACTTTACACCTGCAAACAAAATTTGATGTTTCTGGTTTAAGTAGTTTCCGAGAAAAACTGCTGTGACACACGGACGGACGGACAGACAGGTGGTGATTTTAGTAGAGTTTTGTAAAATTATTTTACAAAACCCTAAAAAGGACTCCTTTTCAGGATTTTGTAAAATGATTTTGTCTGTCACACCACTTTTTCTCGCAAACTACATAAGCTAGAAGCATAAGATTTTGTAAGTAGGTGTAAAGTGATGCCCTCCACAAAGTATCACCACAAAAAAAACTGTATAAGGGTTTAAGGGGGGGGTGTTCCGATACAAGGAGTGGCCCCTGAAAACGGGTCTTAAAATGATAAATTTTGCTTGGAGGGGTGCAGGAAAAGGGAAATATACGAAAATTTTGAGTCCACAACCCACAAATTATTACATACTTTATGATTTAATTGGAAAAAGGAGAAAAAACTAATTCTGTTCCAAATCAATTATAATCAACATAACATTGAACTTTTATTCTACATCTAATATGTTATAACCTAATTCTAACCAAATTCAATCAAAAACTTTATCTTATACTAATACAAAGCTAACACAAAATTCCTAACCTAAACGTCAAACCTTTCCTCTAAACCTAACAAAATAACCATAACATACACCTATCCTAAGTATTGACACCTTTCGCTAATTTTTACCATAAACCAACAACAATTTAAAGTTTAGCAAAAACAATAACATTAAATGTAGCAAAATGAGCTGAAACTCAAAGCTAAGTAACGACGAACATAAAAAATAACCCGTTCTAAATTACCGTCACCAGCCATAATGTGGAAATCCTTCCAATTACGTTTCAGGTCTTGACTGCTCCTCCGCGGCGTGGTCCGAAACAAAAGTGATTCGCACTTCTGCTCATTGATTTTCATCCGCCAATTGCCGGTGTAGAGCTGCACATCATTAAAAATTTTTCGAAAATCGCTCTGAACTATTGCAGCTTTTTGGTCTGCCGTATGAATGATCAGATCATCAGTAAACGCTACCATTGATCACGTTGGCGAGACGTTAAAATCAAAGCCGTTCAATAATTTGCGAATTATTAATGAGAAAAGCAGAGGCGCAGTAACTGTTCCCTACTGTAAACCATTCAGGACCTTGATGTCATGCATTGGCGTCAGATTTCCATCAGTTAAACAAATGACTTCCCGTACAACATATTGCCTACCATGGCAGCACCACAATTAATGAAATATAATTTTTCTTCAGGCTCCGTCTTAGCCAACTTGCACTCACCGGTTACATGAACATCTTTGCATTTTACGCACCAATAGTGCATGGCACAGTTTGTAGCTGAATGACCAAATTGTTGACACTGATAACACTAGTTGACTTCTCTTCTTTTTTTGGGGCGTTCCTATCTCACTGCTCTAAAATTCAAGTACCTCATCTGCTGTCGTAGGTAAAGCGGTAAATTTTTCTTTTCGACTGTCAATCTCCATAATGCAATGTTTTTAGCTTAAATGTGTAGTAATTGAGCAGTCGCCCAAGTAAACTGCTCGAAAACCTTCGTAACACCTATCCGAAATTTCAACTGCAGATTTAAAAAAGAAATTTTTTCTAATCATTTCAATTTGTAGTTATAAATCATAAAATATTGTTGATTTTTTTTTTAATTTTTATTTAATACAAATTTCAGATCATTTTTTTCTGTGTAAAATTTAGACTTTTCGTTATAATTATATTCTTTAGGATATTTACCTTTTTCCATTATTATTTACATTTTTTCAAAGTATTATTTTTCATGATTTAATAATTCAAATCTGCAATTGAAATGCGGACATGGCAACGTCTTTTCCCACTGCACATGCACGTATTGGATTGGCCAAGGAAATTATGCAGCGGAATGAATGAGAAGTGGGTCGAGTCCCAGTGCGACACAAAGAGCACGGGACGACTGACAACAACGGGGAGTCTGCTTGAGATCGCGGACGCCGCGAGAAAAGAAAACAGAAGCGCACATAAATTCTTCATTTGTTGTCGTTTTTTCAGTGATTTGTTGGCGAAATATTTGTATAGTGAACAAGCAGAAAAAAAGTGAAAATTTGGACAGTGAAATTAACAAGTATTCACGGTGAAAAGGTCATAGCCTAAAATTAAAAAAAAATTCTTTGCTATAAATTTCGGAAAATATTTCACCCTCCCAGAAATAATCAGGTCCTCAAAGGAGATACATTGATGTCGACGTGTGTTTTACTCCTATGATTATAGGGGGCTCGTTATGTCAAAGTAATTTGTTGCGAGGAAATGCGCTTGCGACAAACGGAGATGATTCGCCAGTAATAGCACAATTTGCCGCTCAAGATTCAATTGAACTTTTAACAGCCGCGGAGCGGATTTATCTGGACGCGGATGGAATAGATTCTAATTGTGGCTGCTCACAATACTGACCAATCACTGCAGGCTAGCGTTGTGCAGTTTTAAAACAGCCTGAGCTCCTCTAGATGTGATTCCGACGATGTTGGTTACAAATCATCCGTGGATTTGTACCGAACCATAGAGAACTGTGGCGCCTCTTTTATATCCGTGCATGCTCTAGCTCTAAGCATATTAATCAATCTGTATAAACACCGGTGATGTGCGCACGGTAGATGATGCAGAAAATATTTTTTCAAAAACTGAATGTTTAGGAATAATGGCTGCACGAGGTCGCGCAAATAGACGGTAATCAACTAACATATCCATGTTTTTATCATCACCTAACTTTTATGATCGAAAAATTGATGTGGCACGACCAGGGCGCAGTACTTAATAACCTGACTGGAACAAACGACGGAAAAAATTTCAGCAGAAATAATTTGTTTACATTTTTATTCGATAAAAAAAATAATAATTTAGTTAGCATCAATCAAGCAATTTTCAGTCATCATAGCATCACCAGCGGGCACCCGGCGAGGATGTAGTGTCACAAATTTAATGAATTGTATTGCCGTAAGTAAACGTCATCACTTCGACAGTATTATGAAATAAATTTCAATTCTTATAGACTTCAGAAAAAAACCTAGTTTAGCAATACTAAAACCCCAATAAACAAATATTAACAATATTAATGAAGTCAATGGTACGATAATGAAAAGAACTGAAATTGCCATAAAATCATGACAAAGAATAGACTTCATCTTTGATCGACTTTATTGCAAAAAAATTTTGACTTTTGAAAAGGAATTCTACGAGCAAAAATTCAATTAGCATTTCGATTCAATCACTTTCCCATTGTTTTACCGTCATCATTTATTATTACGGGTTTTGTTGTGAGGTGAAACAAAAAGGATTCAGGTTGTGATCTCAGTATAAGTACTATCAACAACATTAAATACCAAAGTTTTCATTAGGATTTAAAATTTGCGTCTAACTTTTGAATTAAAACAATAATAAGAAAAAAATGTTTTAATTATTTTGTGCGTTTTTTATTATACTCGTATTATCATGAGATCCAAATTTTAACTCGATTCTAATACTCATAGAATAAAAAGACATTTTTAATTAAAACATGAAAATTCGGTCCTTCCTTTTATGAAACCTGACCGGGTATGGGAACCGCAACGATGGCCGACCCCTCCACTATAATGAGCTAGCCATCGGGCGAGCTCCTCCCTTTTGATGCGTTACAGGGACTCTTGCCTGCGTAGAGTGGCCTTCCGCTCGCATGCCCTTTTATGGTATAGTGTTATGTGATTTCATCGCATGATACTATTGTAATGATTCATGATTCTCATACTTACCATTATTACCTGAAATTATTTCCCATACTTACCATAATTCAAATTGCAAAACTAGAACATTGTAATGATTTAAAAGTAGAATTTAAAAAATAGACCAAGAAGCATTAATCAATGGAAACGTAAACCCAACGTAAAGAATTCTCAAAACAAATGTACATGTAATACGACACCCACTCATTCAATTGTTTTGCTTTCGCTTTTACTTTCTACCGCGTTCTTGAAAGAAACTCAAAACAATTGCCATATGTTTGCATATAGTCAATAGCATATACTTGAGATTTCCACATTTTGTTTTGTAGTTTATGACATAGATTTTAGGTTTTAGAAAGTATAAAAAGAATGTAAAATGTTAATTCGGGATCAGAACTTTCTGACCTGTCGTAAAAATAAAGATTCGGCCTTTGATAATTCTTAGGCTGAAAATTATTTGAAGACGAGAAGGATTTTTCTGATTTTTGGATTTTTTGGCTGGACTATACGGCCAAATATAGAAGATATTGCGGCATAGAAGCTTTGCTTCAGTGCATGTCCAATTTGGCCAGATACTAATCGGGCTAGACGACAAAAGAGGTAATTTAGCTAATTAATTATTTATAAAAGGACCAACGCAACATGGCGATCCTGCAGACTACAGAGAAAGATGGAATCGTTGTTCGGTTCATCTTAGTTGAAGGCGCTGAATAAAAGGTTTCAAGATTTGTTGATGCAAGCAGAAGAAGAAATACGGAAGAAACGCGAAGAATATCAACCGGAATCGACGAGTACGATCGAACCACCTGCGTACACTCCAGTTCCGATCAATAAATTGGGACCAAAAAGGTTAACAGTGAAAGAGTATCTACGGTGGCAGAAGAAACCAGCGCCGGAAATCATCACGGTACAAAAACAAAGGGAGAAGAAGCACCGCGCAGGACATAAAGCGAAGCTAAGGGGAGAGCGGAAAGAGCTGCATCGGCTAATTATTATTAAATTAGCCACGTTTATGTTTAAAGTAGCCACGTTTATGTTTGTATTTAAGGGTAAAATTCATACAAATTATTTTTGTATGAGTTTTTCACTTAAATGGGAATTATATGGCCACGTCTACATTTGGATCTTGATCCGGTTGGGAGGACGCGATAGGGCATCGCTTCCACCTGGATGGCCCACTCTTATTTGGGGGCCATAAGTATTGTCTGTCTGTTTTCCCCCGGCCCAGTTGGTTACTGGCTATAAGCAATTTCAACCCTTAGTAGGTTACCTCGGCCGCGACACTAGCCGATCGGTATTATACCTGTTTCAATTCGTGAATGCGAAAATTTTTTTGTAGTGGTTCTTGTGCTGGGGAAAAGAACCCGCCCCACGACACCGCAATGCTCGCCTGCCAGCACATTCACACGTCCTCAGACAAGGCCAATCTCGGCGGACCTCACCATCTTCTTTCGCCGAAGTAGCAGATCATCGCTGCAGTCCTTCACGGACATTCAAATAGACATATTTCACTAGAAATGAATTTAATTTCTGGTAAAGCTCCTTTGAACACTTGAAAGAGATAAGCCGTGTTCTCTCCCCAGTTGGCACCCTTCACCAGACAGGTCGAATTTTATCGCTTTTTGGGGTATAAGTGAAGTATGGAACTTGTCAGAACTCAGAACATCTTTGGTTGAGTTGAAGTCAACCAGCAATTTCATTCTAATTTCACTCTTTTGATTTCAAAATGGCACAATTTATTTTCTACTGCCAACGCCGAACCATATCCCTTCCACTTTGACCGAATGCATTTATTGACGGGACTTTTATTGCCTTGTCGCTGGCTGTTTCTGAAGAACGAGCGGAAGTGCAAGTTGGTTTCTTCTCCTTGCTTTTATTTTGTACATATTTAATAAAATTTACATTACATTATCAGAATTACCATGAACATCTTCTTCAATTTTCATTTCTTCTGCCAATTTTTCGAGCGCTGCAAAATAGTTTGGATTGTCAATATCGTCGCTAGCACTTAGAATTTCTTCCGGAATCGTTTGTTGCAAATTTTATCCACCTTAGTTTACTGTTGGACTTGTTTTTGCCGCTGTGGCTTTTGAAACTCTATCTCTTTCTTGACAAGCTCTTCAAAAGACTGTATCTATAGCTTCAGTTCATTGTTTTCTTTGCGTAGTTTAATCACTTCTGCATTATTTTTGATAACTGGTAGTTTACATTCGCCATCTATGAAGTTTTCTTGACTATGTATTCTTCTGTTGATAATTGTCACCAGACAAATATTAAACGTTTTTCCAGGTATTTTCAACGGTGGGAAGTCGTCGGGCTCCTCCACACCTGCGGTCTCAAAAATATCTTGAGATTCTACGCTATGTAGTGAAAGTGGGTAGATGATTGTCCATGTAGGACTGCAGCGATGGTAGAAGATGGCAGTATCCGCCGAGACTGGCCTTGTCTGGGGTCGCGTGAATGCGCTGGCAGGCTAACGTTGCGGTGTCGTGGGGCGGGTTCTTTCCCCCTAGCACAAGGACTCACTACAAAAAAATTTCGCATTCACGAATCAAAAGGGTCGAATGCCGATCGACTGGTGTCGTGGCCGAGGTAAACTACTAAGGGTTGAAAATTGCTGATGCAAGGGACAAACTGGACCTGGGGAAGATGGATGGACTTCGTCGTTACCGACGATTCTTATGGCCCACAAATAAGAGTGGGGCATCCAGATGGAAGTGGTGCCCGCTCGCACCGTCCCAGCTAGACAAGATCCGAATGCAGACGTGGCCATATATTTTCCATTTGAGCGAAAAACTCATACAATCTTAATTTGCATGTATCAAATGAAAAAAATAGACGTGGCCAATTCATGTTATAGAATTATGTGATGTCATCGCATAACTCTTGGCCATAAAAGGGCACGCGAGCGGAAGGCCCCTCTACCCGGCAAGAGCCCCTGTTAAACAAAGAAACGGAGGAGCGCGCCCAATAGCTAGCCCATGTTATAGGAGGAGCATGCCATCATTGCGGTTCCTATACCCAGTCAGGCAAAACGAAATAGAAAGACTGTCAGTTACAGTTTAATAATTCATTTTATTTTTTTCGCATTCAATGGCAACTAATATTAACAAAGGAGGACTTTCGAGTTTTTCAATTTTCGATCTGACATTAAGTTACGTTAAAGTTAAATTCAATCGCTATTATATGTGATTTTTACATGATTTTACTTGTTTCAAAAGATTTAATTGAAGTTGTTCTTAAATTCGATGCAGTGTTGAAAAATAGAAATTTTGTTATTTAGATAATGCTACGTATGCTTTTTTGGGCAAAAAGAAAAACGTTTGACTACTTGTTCAACAAGAAATATTCAATATAAGAACCATCCTGGTGAAAACAAATGACAGTTTTACAGAGAGCGGCGAATAAATGCAATGCAAATTTAACAACTAAAATACAGGAATCATTTACTCGACAATAACGATATAACATACATATTAAGATCAATTAATTTACTAAACGAAAGTTAATCTAACATTCCCATTTTTAGCTTAGAGCTCTTTTGTGAAGTCTTGTACTTGTATTGGTGTTACGATCGAATGATCGCTTGGTTTTAGCCACGATTATCCAAATAACTGTTAATGGTTGTAGCTTATGTAAAGAAATCACCCAGGTAATCGATCTGAGGTCTCCTCGAATGTGACAAGTTGTTTAAATATAAAAGGTGTTGAAATACATTGATTTTTAACTATCCTCAAGTATTTTCCTTTCAGATACTGCAAATCTACTCAATTCGCCGGCCCATTCAATTCAATATGCGATTTAAAGTGTACAGTGTAGAACATAACCGATCCTTCAATAACCGCATCTGAATTTGATAGCCAGACACTATTAGGAATATCGTTGAAATCTCGTCCATTTGAAGACAAAATTTCGGAGGGTTTTTCAAAAATTACCGAATCACCAGTCAGCTTTGCGATTTCCGATTGTCCTGTCAGATGGCTTGCAGCTTTACCAAATCAATATAGTTGAAGGTATTGAGGCCTGCGTGTTTGCCCGAGACTCTAATATCGCCGTCAAAATATCGGATATGCGAAATTTTATCCTGTCCATTAAAATGAGGTTCTTCACTTTATTTTCCTCTTACTAATCATACTACATGCAAATTCTGCATTTTAAGGAATTCATTCGCGTGTTTTTTTTTTAACTTATACAAGTCCCCATATGATTTACCAAAATAAAGCAGCGATCACGAACATAACGGATATAATCAAAGTGAGAAGACTTTAAACCGAAACAAAATCCTGTTGGGCTCAGCACTGATTAAATTTGGGGATTTCTGCGACAGTGCATTTGAGAATTTTATATATAATTTAAAAATGTTCACCAAAATACTTAGATTTTTGAATGTTTCACATTTACTTGTTAGTATCAAGGGTATATCCTTTACTTCTAGCAATTATTTTTCAAAAATCTAGGCTAGACGAAAGTATTATGTTCCCCGAAATCAACATATCTTAATATTTGCAGCTAATATGCTGTAAACGTTATCAATTTTTCATTCTTTTATTCCGCTATATCATCGAAATTTAGGATACCCACGTGTAATCCAAAAATTTTGGCGCCAAGTTCAAGATTCAATAACCAGATATGTACTTTCACTAAATTATTTTATTAATTATAACCACTGACAAGTTTCTTATATTCATTACTTTTGCACCCGTTTGACCCTTCTACAATATTTCTTTCCTCTTAGTCCACTTTCTTCCCGACCGGCAACTAGATTTTTGCTCTCAGCAGCTTAATACAGAAATTAGCGATTAACTGTCCATGACCGCGAAATCTAGCTAACTATGAGTTTCGAACTAGCTTTAGCAACTACCTTGTACCTGACAAGAACTGATTACCACGCGACAAAATAAATAATGCAATTACTGTGAGGACCGATGGACTTGCGGGAACTTCATTTATGTTGCCTTCAAAGGTTAAGTGTTAATATTTACCCCATCATATAGTCATTTAATTCTTTCTCGTCAGTCCGAACTTAACTCCTTCACATCAACTCTCGAATCATAATGCCCTCCTCGCAGAGCTATCACTTCACGATCGGTGTTTCATGATAAAAAAAACTATAATTCGATTTCAATTTATGTATTTCCAATTTTCGTATTTCAATATAATACTGTCTAATTCGTGACTTGAAAACCTTGCAACTAATTATAAACTATTTCGAGAACGAGTTAACTGGTGAACGAACAATACAAAACTGCACAATGGAAAAATCTCTTTCAAAGAATTTCCCGTTTGATGAAAATTTCGGTACATTTTCCCCGCGTAAAATTAATCTTATACTAAATTTATAATATTCTAAACAATTACGTGATTCTGCGATATTAATAGTTTACAGGCACCCTGTGACATTTTGTAGTATGTCAAGTTTGACAATAAATTGTGTTGAGCATATAGTGCAAGCTGATAGCAGAAGAATTTCACATTATTAAATAATCCAAGGCTAACGTTCAAATTACAGTTTTTATCTTAAGCACCAGGCATCCATGAGATTCCTGTATTTTTGGCTCATCAAATATGGTGGTGTCCAGAAAGCCATTCGAAAAGTGATCCAGTTCATTTGGCAGAATATACGCAGAAGGGTGAGTACTCAACATACTCCCCCGGCTGAGGGGTGCAACGCCTCAGCAGTAACAATGCCCTGTAAGTAAACTAGTAATTATTTAGTTTTGCAATTTGGAATACCTTTTGGTGTCGTTTCATTTCCAATCGATTCTTTGCTGCGCTACGCTTTATCTTCAGTTGACTTTGGTTGGATAAGTCTTGTCTATTGAGTTAGGCGTGGTTGTCCCACCTATGCTGGCCGTCCACCTCCACCTGTACTGCAAACCACCTCCAAATTGTTAGGTTAAAGCAAAAAATTGACTTCAATCGTAGTATAATACTAATGTTTGTTCGGCGCAAGGTTTGAGTGAAGGATAGGATAGGGGAATGTAGGGATGGTGCGACAAATATATACGTTAATGTGTAGATTCCTGCGTTGACAGCAGCGCAATTTTCGTAATTGGTCTTGTATACCTTTTGCCATTTGTCCACACAGTCACGACACGAACTAAATTATCCCTTCCGGGGTGTACTTGAATGATCCTCGCTAATGGCCACCTTGAGGATACACAAATCTCCCACCTTTATATTGGTTTCGTGCTTAAGCCATTTTGGTCTACGTTGCAAACGACTCAAGTATTCTGTCTTCCAACGTCTTCAAAAATCTTGTGCAATCTTCTGAGTCATCTGCCATCTATCAAGGTAGTTAACGTTGACATTTTCCAATTCAGCTTCAGGTAGTGCTATCATTACGTCGCCAATCAGGAAATGAGCTGGCGTGAGTGCAGCGGTATCCACCGGGTCATCGTTGAGAGGGCAGAGAGGACAGGAGTTGAGACAGGCTTCGATTCTAATCAACACTGTGGATAGTTCCTCATATGTTAGAGACACGTGTCCGGCAACCCGACGTAAATGTGCCTTAATAGATTTCACATCAGCCTCCCAAAGTCCGCCAAAGTGAGGCGATGCTGGTGGATTGAAGTGCCAAGTTACTCCTTCATTTGCAACAATCTCCGCCGCTTCATTACTAATTTTCGTGATCCGCTGCAACTCAGCAGCTGCGCCAACAAAATTGGTACCACAGTCCGAATATATATGACTGCTGAATCCTCGTCTTCCCATGAACCGCCGTAATGCTGCTAGGAATGCAGGTGTGGACAAGTTGCTAACGATTTCGACGTGTATGGCTTTTACAGCTAAACAAATGAAAATAGCCACATAACCCTTTGTCGTCCTGCTGCCTCTTCCTCGTCTATCTTTAATTTCAAACGGGCCACAAAAATCGACGCCGGTGTGTGTGAATAGACGCGACATAGTTACTCGAGCTTCTGGCAAATTGCCTATCAACTGGCTGGCTTCCTTTGCCTTTGCGCGAAAACAACGAACGCATTTGTGGATAGATTGTTCAGCCCGGTTGCGCCCATCAATTACCCAAAATTTCCTTCTTAAGGTATTCAACATCAGTTGCGTCTGTCCGTGTAAAGTAGCTTGATGGACTTCTTGTAATAATAAATCGGTGAATACACAATTTCGCGGTAAAATCATCTGATACTCTGTCTTTAATCCCACATTGACCATCATGAATTTTCGTTTTTCTTTGTCAGTTAACTGAATGATTTTATTTTTAGGCCAATCATTGACACCTTTCGTTAACCAGCTTGGCCCATGCCACTACAGCTGACAATCGATTAAATCACAGGGCTGGATTATCCTTCGAAGGTACATATCTCCACGGTATGTTACCGGTGACGTCTAAGATGTGAGCTGTTCGGTTACTCACAAAGACAGTCCATCGTGTTGGCAATCCTTTCAACCAAGCCAAAACGACCTCGGAATCGGTCCACAACCACGTAGGTATTTGATCAAACTTTAATGCTGCCTTTACTTCTTTTAGCAATCGGGCCAACAAAACAGCTCCGCAAAGTTCCTAACGAGGAATCGTAATTGGCTTCACCGGCGCCACCTTAGTTTTGGCCGCTAACAAATGAGTTGCAACTGTGGAATCTGATCGCACCGTCAAATAAATAACTGCTGCATATGCCATTCGAAAAGTGATCCAGTTCATTTGGCAGAATATACGCAGAACGGTGAGTACCCAACAATTGGTGAAGCCAACATATGTTGGTACAATTGACTTTGGAAATGCAAATAGTCACCATCCCCATCACAATCTGTTCAACTTTGGCAGATGCTGTTCGACTGCCTGCATGGAAACAAGATTGACAGCAAATCAATTTCTCCTGCACAATCACTGCACTAAGGTGATAACCACGACGTGCAAACCGTTTTGTTTTAAACCGGCACTTTTTGGCTTGAGACTTCCCACGGTTGCGTGCTGGGAAGTTGTGAAAGGCAAAAATGCAGGTAAATCCGAAAACTCTTGTCGGGGGGAAGAGGACGCAAGCCACTAAGAAGTTCAATATCGCGTTCAAACAAATTTCCTTCTGGTTCGTGGGCCGCAGCACTATGCAGAAAGTTTTCTATTATTCCCGTCGCTTTTAAAAGTGGGAACACGTTTCATGCACAGTTTCCACGATTGCAGTGAACTCAGAAAATCAATCAAACTATTGCGGCTGCTGGTTGCACAAGCTCTGACTATTTTCAACTATTTTAGGAGGGATCGAAATTTTTTTTGCGGTCTTCTGTATGAATTTCGTCGCGAAAGGAACTTCACCAATGGCGCGATGGCGGGCAATTTCTCACTTCACAAATTCACTCGATGGCCCAATCTTTTAATCGTGAAATTCCGCGTTAAGGTTCCCAGCAAGCTGTCAACTAGGTGGCGGAGATGACGCGCATGGTAATTCCCTTCCTAAATCGTTTTCTTTGATCGCGGTTCTCGCGCGTGCTTGCCGGTTCGCTAACTTAAGTCGACCCTCTCATCCGCGTTACAGCACTTTTCCTATTTTGCACCGCGGCCGTGTGCCCAACTCGTCTTTCTCGCGTAGCAGCTGTAAGTCGACTCTCCATCCGTCTCAGAAACTCCCGACCTTTCTTCTTCCTATTATCGTGTACACGGTAAATCGCCTCAGCTGAGTTCTGTTGCCTTCCGTAAGGTGATGCACCGTTGCAGTGCACTCATCAGCGTTCTCATACTCAAAATTTTATTTGGAAGATTTAAAGTTAAAAAAAAAAAATTTACTGAAGTAAAAAAATTGGAAAATTGAAAATTGAAGAAGGTTTTAAATAGTAATAAAAGTTAAATATAATTAAAGGGAAACATTTAAATTTAATATAAAGGAAATTTGATATAAAATTACATTTAATAATAATAAGAAAGAAAACTATTTTATAAATTACGATTTTGAATGGAAATAATTAAATATTTTTCTAAATCTTCCTTTAAAATTTTGAATAGGAGATAGGAAGGTTTTCAAGCAGTTTGCTTGTGTGACTGCTCGATTACTACAGCTTTTCTTGATATATTGAAGTAAAATTATAACATTTGATATAAATTGCGTGCTTTGACGATATAAAATGCTTTTTCCAATAAAAAACTAATTTCCGACTGACTGTTGAAAAATTATTTATTGACGAAACAAATGCTAGACGTAGAATTCTAATTTTGAATCAAAACTTATAACTGCAAGACCGCATACTCTGTGGAAACTCTGTGAACTCTGTGAACTTAGGCATAATTAGTTCATGCTCTAATGACACCTAGTGGGACTACCAAACCATTGCATACTCCTGCCAAAACTGGAAATATATTTGCATACTTCTCTAGAATATATTAATATTTGTTTAAAATATTCATAACCTTAAGTTCGCGGAATCCTGCCGAGCCACTTCAATGCAAAGAACTGTTAGAAGTAACTTTCTCTAAATAATTTGCCACTAACTTAATCCAAGTGTCTGTTGAGTTCCTTTCTTCTTTTCAAAAACATTCAAATCAAAATTAAATACGAAATTTAAAGCACATAAAACATCCCCAAAGGACTCGCTCTTTTTGTAAATAATAGCCATTCCCAGCTAATTGAACGTAATATCTTCATTAAAAATGCACAGTGAAGAACCTTTCGGCGCTTCTTGCAAGGAACATTAAATTTTCGCGAGTTTACTGCTGCCATAAAATTACAAAAGCATATCTGCGAGTACCTTTATAGCGCTCCTTGTAAGGAAACATTCCTTGAAGCCAGCAAGCGTTTCTAATTTTCCAGCTGAGAAGAGCCCTGCTCACCTGTAAAAACTTACACTTGAGTGAGAATCGTAAAAATCCTTGATACTAATTATATACTGAGGCACTTACAGATAGTCATCAAAGAAAAATAGATAATAAAAATAAAATCGCTCATTCATGTTAATTTATTACAACAAACAACTGCGCCAAGCAATAAAATAGACAATTCAACGAATAAAAACGATAATTTTTGGTGATATTGGGTTTACTCCAACCTAAGCTCGGGCAAAGGAATTTAGTCCACATAAAACACCTTGACGGTAATTCATTCGATGAAATTTATTACTCAATTAAATGAATGAATAATCTCACACCACATGTCGTTTATTGGAGGCGCAGCAGAGCGATATGGCAACACGATTCAATGTACAGGCTGAAATTTATTTATTGAGCGGAAAAAGTTAATTTTCATATTTCATACATTTGTCGCGCCGCAAATTCACCTGTCGGCGACGTTTAAGGTGAAAATTGTTTTTTTTTTATCGTATAAATTCATACCAGGAAAGTGTGACATTTATTTCCATGGATGACAGTTTGGGGCAAGCAATACAAAATTTGTACCTGATACAATTGTTGGGTTGTACTCATCAATCATTTGGTGAGAATCAATTGCGATTAACTGTGCGTTATAAATTTTTAAAGTAATTGCTTTGTCGATATGGAGAACGATAATATGATAAGGGAAAAGAAAAATTCGTATTGGAATGGAAGGTTAGGTTGAAGATTCGTATTAACTTCTTCGCCTTGAATGAATTTTAAAGTAGAACTTTTTTGCTAGCAGGTAAACATTTTCGGATGTAATGGAAAAGCAGAACCGTTTAAACTCCGGGTGAACACCCAAACAACATTCGCGCGACAATTTATTTTAAGTAGAAGTTTACTCACACCGCCATATAAATTTTTGACAAAATGTTCGTATCCCATCCGAACCCTTACAGGAAATAGTAAGGTAGTTTGTCGAGAAACTGTTGAAAATGTATATGGAGGCACACACATATTGACATACCTTTCGTCGATAAACCACTCGCTACTATCAGTCAGCCTGCTTGTAACCCTCGAACAATAATCTTGATCTGACGCGTTTTAATAGTTTCACGTGGAACAAATAATACCAACGCACAACAGGTTATGGGTCCATGTGTGAAACGATCGTGATAAATTATTTGGATTGATCGGCAAATCGGTTGATTTATGTGAATTTAAATATCTGTGATTTGGATCGTCACCCTGCACAATGCCACCATCTGATGTCCAGTAGAATGTTAAATGTATTCAACAGGATTTCCAAATACAGCTTACTTGCCCTTTGGAATCACAATATTGCCATGTATCTATTAAATATTAAAGAATCAAACTTGTCAATCTCTATACAAAAGCCGTTCTTCTCCTGAAAGAAATATTTAAAAACCTTGAGGCCAGACAATGAGAGCCGAATCTTAACCACAGATATGCTGCCGGATCCTTTTCCAATCTTTTGCGGTTGATATAAAGGCCAAAGATTGCAACTGATTGAACGAGTACAAAAACATTATTAAACTGGTAGATAAAGGACGTCGGTAATGGATGTGAATGATGCCCTTTAAGTTTCTTACCTTTCTTACGAAAAGTAAGCAAAATACAATTATTCGTAAGAATTTTCATAAAATGTACATCAGCTGCTATCGAGTTATTTCCAGAATTCCCTGAAGCAGTCTCAGAAATTTTTTAACATTTCCAAACACATTAAAGCTCCATAAAAGTAACCAGACACTTAAAAAATTACTTTTTTCTATTTTCTTGCTAAATTTTCTTATTTTGGTCGCATCCAAGTGCCTTTATACATTTAAGTGCACATTCATTCCTGAAAACACCTTAAGGCCAGTTGACCCAAAAAAGAAACATAAAAAGAACTGATGGAAATGTTAACATTTTCACGCTCACCTCACAACTCGACCATGCGTCCTTTATACGAGTGTTCGTGGTTGGAATATTAAATGCTGAAGTCCTTAGGAGGAAAATCAAGACAATTTTGTTACATCATATTATGACCGTGCGACACAGTTAAGTCAAATGTTTTAAAGGGAAAAAGACTTTTAGTTCATTTTATGGTTGCTTGCATACAAGTGGATTCTTTCACGATATACTATACTCGTATAGCACTAAGGGGACCATTTGATATACAAAAATAAACGTCAGGAATAAAAGGTGACCATGACTTTTTATGAGGTACTTATGGAAGGCAATTCTTTCTAAATGATTCACAAAGGAGACGGAGTAGAGCTCTTTGGAACATGATGGTGGAGTTTTTCTGCTTTCTTTAAGGTAACGAGTAGTCAATAATAATGCGGTTCTTGCGTGTTAAGGCTCATGCGATTTATCATGAATTGAAAACTAACTAGTTTAAAGTAAATTGGCTTTCAATGTTGTTGTTGGCTACCAATTTCCAGATATACGTTTGTAATTACCGGTTATTTTTGATGCGCCGGTTTATATCTGTTGAAATATATCAAATATCATGTAAATACTCAGTTGTCTAGTCAGTCTATTTTGTATTCTCGAGAAGAAAGGTTGTTCTCTTAGTAAAAATTATACACGATTCAATATGGGCTTAGCATCCTATCAATTGCGCCATATAGTACTGTGCCAAAAGCTTCTTTCTGTGTTTAAAAAAAAACCGAAATTGTTAGTCGCTATCTTTTGTGAAATATCAAAGGAATAAAAATTCCTATCCCACAATGACATAACGGAGTAACATCGTCGGTAAATACACGTGTGTATTTGTATGAAGTGCAACAAAAAAAAAACTGTAAAATCTTTCGTCGGACGGGACAATTATAACACTTGGTGAATTCAACTTCAAGCATTGCTAATCAAAGCCGATGTCTGGAAATATGTTAATGGGAAATGTGTTAAGCCCGACGCAAGTGCACCGAAAAAGGTGGCTGAGTAGGAATCAAATGATTTTAAAGGAAAAGAGATGAAATACACCGAGGAATGCAGCTCGCAAATTAATTTGTTTTATTCAATTTTGATGATCTTGAAGACCAGCTTCATACACAGGAAAACAAAGCTCCAATTACACAAACCTCTGATAAGCCCTATGTTGTGCTATGGGTGTGAAACATTGACGCTAAGCCAAGCATACGCAAATATAAAAAACACTTTTGAGTGACACATCCTAAGGCGTTTAATAGGAGCAAAGCCAGACGGGATCAATAGCGAATAATAGGAACAAAGATAGAGAGGGACCCATGGCGAGTTCGATACAACCTTGAGCTGTATGAAATTTTTGACGACCGGGAGGTCTCAACGATTGTAAGACTGCGAAAGCTGCAATGAACTAGCCACATGAATCGTAGAGACGAACAACGGATACCCAAAAGGGTATTCGTTGGGGGAACTGAAGGGTGAAGACCAGTGGGAAAACCAAAGAAACGCTGGTCTGACTCGGTCGACGAAAACAGAAGATTGCTGCTGGGATTTCAAAATTAGAGGACACATCAATGGACCAAGATAGTTGGGGTGCTATTTGCAGGAAGCGAAGGCCCAAGAGGGGCTGTAGTGTTATGAAAAAAATGTTATGCGAAATGAGTCATTACTAATCGTTGTCAAAGTAGCTTAAATGTTAAGAAACGAGCAATTACGAAATCCAGAAATTTTTATTTTAACGCTTGTTTGAATTGTAAAGGATCAAAGAAATTTGAGTACATTTAATCTGCAATTATTACTGATATTTAATTAAAAATAGTGATGATGGTGGAAAAATATTTCGCAAAAAAAATTATAATAAATATGAATTCCTGAGATGACTAAACCATTCGATCTTCTCATTTAGAGAATTTTCAACGGGTATGAGACCTGCTTCGGTGGCTGGACACTCTTCTTCTGAGCTAGCCATCGGGATGTAGCTCCTTCCTCTCTTAATAGTTACAGAGGATCTTGCTGGGTAGAGTGGCCTTCTACATGAGTTTTTTATTTATGTTAAAGATTTATATGATTCGATCATATAAAATGTTAATATAACATTTTATTTTGCATTTACCGGAAAGGTTCATATAAATTGCTTTATATGAATTTTTCATGCAAATGTAAAATAGTTGGCCACGTCTACAATATTTCTTGGTCTAGATGGGGGTGCGAGGGGGTACTGCTTACACCTGGATGCCCGGCTTTTAGTTGGGGGCCGTAAGTATTCGGAGTAAGGACGAGATTGTCTCGCGTCCCACCCGTGTAAATCGAAAATTGTCGTCATTTTCCAAATGTCAATTCTTTGGGCAGGTTACCTCGGCCTCGACACCGTTGACGTGTTAGCTCTCTTAGATACAATACGTGAATGCGAAATTTTTTTGTAGTGGGCCCTTGTGCTGGGTTCGCATGCGAACCACGTCATCGGGACTTTGGTGTCCAGTCAAGAGGGTGCGTGGGATTCTTGAGACCGCCTTAATCGTACGCGTGATAAATACTGTGTAGTGCAAGTTTTGCACTGGTAGAAAGAACCCACCCCACGACACCTCAAAAGCTAGCTAGCAAGCGTGCGCGTCACCAGGCAAAAGCATTTCAGCTGAACTTGGTTCTCGTTTATCAGTCCGTGCCCGTGCCCTGTACGGACACCATTTACATTGATTGTGTTTAGTTGCCCCACCCCAGAATTTTTTATAACAAATCTTAAATTCTAGCATAGACAATGAAATAGCATCACATAAAATCGATTCCAATCAAATAATCTATAGGGGAGAAATTACGTACAAAATTTACCTAACAAAATTCATTCCATTTGGCTATTTTTGAATTGACAAAAATGATCAATTCAGCAACAACTTTCAAAGCTATAGTACAATCGAATTTCACGCTAGAATGCAATGCTGCATTTACACGCTCGCGTTCAAAGCCACATTCAACGGGTGCGAACACGAACATAAGCACGTGAACGGGCTGCTCGGCTACTTGTGCATGCGCTCGCCATTGAACTGGCGCTCGCCGTTGAACTTCAAAGGAGGAATTTGCTTGCACATGTTTGCCTGCTCATATGCACTCGATCACCTTAGTAATCTGCGCACATTTGCGACAACCAGGATGCGTGTGAGCATCTTGCTTGGCCTACCAGCCCGTGCCAAGCTGCTTGTGAAGCTGCATGTCGGGGTGCATGGCACGCATCTGAACACTCCTTAAAATACACACCTGCACGGAACACCTCCACTGCTGCAATCAGTTGGCCCAGGCAGACATACCTGAATAAAATTTCTTTTTGTGGCATGCGTGTACGCTACTATTTTGTAAAATTCAATCGTGGACTTCTCATTATTGTTAATTGGTTGTATTTGTTACATTGTTCACCACATAAGTCAATCGAATCGATTTATTTTTTTTAAATATTTAATATTAAAGGTTTTCTTCCTTTATGATGTTTTAGCGTTTGAATTGTTGTCCCAAGTTGCAGACGTTATTATGCGTCTGAATTCTTAAGATGATTCAAACATTTATGTAAATAATTTAGACACATTTAGCGTCTCAAAATAAAGACACGTGGAATTTTTGTTTCCATTTCTCGGACGGATTTTCGCCAAACTGCAAAAACTGAATAGGTTCTAGAACATTTTTGGGGCAAATGCAAGTTTATATGCGAATCCATTTTTAAAGTTGATGTTTTCCATACAAATTTTTCTTTGGTCGACCCTGTACTTATGCTCAGTCTATTTGACTGCTGCAAGTGGAGGTGATTTGAGCGGCCGATTAAATATTGAATTCACAGGCAAAAATGTGTGCAGACACGCGCGTGGCGCCACTCACGCATATTTTACAGGTGGCATTTGTCTCTTTATTGACATGTAATATTTTCCTCTTTTAGGCCATAATGTTTTAATTTTTCTTAGTTTAAAGAAACTCGCTGCAGCGTGCAGAAACAGCATCTAAATTATTAAGACGCATGAAGGCGCTTGAACGATATTAGTACAATATCATACAAGTGTCTTCATGTGACCTAATAATTTAGATGCTGTAAAGTTATTTGCGAAATACAATCCTACTAAATTGCGTCGATTTCACACAAACGCTCCCGAAAAGTACTGTACTTTGCGTGAGTTTTTTGTGTCATTTTATTTATTAGTTAAGATGTTTATGTTGTTTATTTATTTATTCATGTACATGTTTCAGCATCGACAATTTTATATGTCTTAATATTTCAAGAAGCCTGGTGTCAAAATTTAACACTTTTAAGCAACGCATGTCATATTTTAAGACGCGGGTGTCTTCTTTTAAGACGTATGTGTCTTATTTTATGACGCGCATGTCTTTAAAGTAAGTCATCCGTGTCTTAAAATCAATCTGAAGTCTATTTATTCCTAGTCAGATAGATGTGAATGTGTAAAATGTGATCGGATTTGTAGCGAAAAAGTGATTAAATGTTAAAATTGCTATCTCATTGATCCTCCACCCATTGATTTAACGGCAAGTGCTCGCAATTTAGAAACAACATAGGACCCAGTCACTAAACTGAATTTTGTTGTCAATCGGCTAGAAAATGATAATACTTTTCCGGCCCATTTCCGATAATTCTATAGTATATAGAAGAATCGCAATCTTCTAATCGTAGTCTGAGTGGTGTAGTGGTTAGAGCACTAACCTCTAGCGCAGTAGGTCCGATGTTCAAAGCTCGTTGGGGGCAATGAATTTGTTCTTATAATTCCCCTGTCAGACTATGAAACTACCCAGCCGCGATGGGTACTGATTGTGATATCAAGTAAAAATCACACGGTCGAGCATTATACTTACCAAATTGTCTCCTAGAGTACTGTTATGGTCATGGAAAGAGAGTTTTTAGCAAATCCCAACGCCAAGGTTCAATCTGAACTATCGCGCGATGATTAATAGAAGAATTGTAATTTCGCGAATAAGTTTGACTTACAAATAGTCATCTATTGGAGCTTTTATGAAAACAATACGTAAAAAAAGTAGTGTTTTCGACACCTAAATTGTGTGCTAATAATTTAGATGACAGGAATTTAGTTCCTGTGGTCTGTATGATCTAGTGGTTAGCACACTAGTCGCATAAGCTGAATGTCCCAGGTTCAAGTCTCGTTGGTGAACAACGTGATTTGTTCCAGGGGATCAGTGGTGCTAGGCACTGATTTAATCAGATCATATCACAACTGGTCAAACACATGGAAAGCATGATACTGATCCAATGAACTTTCAAAAAAAGCCACACATTCATGAAAATGAGATACTCTAACTATCTGTAAGCGAAGGCCCTAAGGGAGCAGTAGTGCTAGAACAAAATGTTAGTTCTTATTTGAACAACGGACTTTAAAATAAGATTAATCTCTTATTTTAAACTAGCACCTCAAACCGTCCACATCATAAAAATAATGTTAATTAGAAAATTTTTTATCTTCCTAGGTATTAACATAATGATGAAAATTAGGGACATCCGATATTTCTTCAATAAATCTCGGCAATCTCTTGAAAGTAATACGGATAAAAAGTTATCAGAAACATGCTCAGCAGTTCCTGTGGCAGTAGCTGGTACATCTTCTAAGTCTTCATACAAGATTACAAATGACTTAGGTTGACTTGAAACAGGACCAAGGCAGCTTCGAATTGACTTCACAAAATTTGGTGAAAAACTACGGGCATTTAATCAACAAAATTATGAAAAATATAATTTGCTAGAATATAGCTGTAATAAGGATAAAGTATTGTCGCGTGTTATTGGTTCGCGGCCTATAATTTTAACGTTCCGGGAAAGTGAAAACGCAATGTCTTTTAATTTAAGTTAAAAGAGTTTATTCAATTAAATAAAATGCACAATAATCAGTTAACACTTTCACTAATTTTAATTGTCACTATTAAAATTATCTAACACTTGTCCATAAATTTATTATCGCAATTGTCTTCTAAATTACTTCACTATTACGAAACACACTTTTCTACTACTCGAAGAATATCGCTTCCCACACACAATCACAGTTCTTCTCGCGGTCGAATGAATGATTCTCCCCATTCATTCAGCTCGCCTCTATATAGGGTCTCTACCTATTCACCCATTTCTCGCACATTGGCGAATGTTCTACCGAGAGGTACCTGGTAGGTTCGAGCAAGTTCATGAATGGAGTGACGTCACTTGCAGATGTTGATCATGCTTGTTGGATTCTCGTGGGTTCGAGTAAATTCATTCGTTGACGTTCTTAATGATGATGAAAACAATTGCGACAGTAGCTCGCAGAATTATTTGTACATGTAATTATTTGTACATGTAACACTGCCCCCACCTCAGTTCTTTTCGCCCCGAAAAGATGTGTCGCTATTTGTAGTCAATTCTCTCTGGGTGCAATATGGGGCAAGACGGTCCAGATGCACGATTTTCATTTTAGCTCTCGGCTTACGATGTTCCTGTATTCGGTATACGACGTCGTTGATTCGCTTTGTAACTCGGTATGGTCCCTCCCAATTATGTTGCAACTTTGGAGACCTACCCTTTCGCCGTTGCGGGTTATAAAGCCACACCAAGTCATCTTGCTGGAAGCCAGTAGAATTAGCCTTTAGATCATACCTAGTCTTCATGCGGTCAGTAGCCGATTCGAGGTGTTTTCGCACTGTCCGATGTATCTGGTTCAACCGTTGTCTTAGATCACTTGCGTACTCCGAGATCGTTTGGGGTTTCTCAGGGGGTGCTCCGAACTTTATGTCGGCTGGCAAACGAATAGTCTTTCCAAAAATGACTTTGGCTGGGGCTTGGCCCGTCGATGCATGTTCAGCGGCTCTATACGCCATTAAAAATAGTGGGATATGTCGGTCCCAGTCCCTTTGGTTCTCGTCAACCATTTTGGCAAGGTGTTTATTGAGCGTGCCGTTGAAACGTTCGACCATTCCATCGGATTGGGGATGCAGCGGTGTTGTCCTCGTTTTCCGTATTCCCAGCTGCTCGCACATTTCGCTAAAAACTAGTGACTCAAAGTTTCGGCCTTCATCCGAATGTAGTTCACAAGGCACGCCGTACCTGCTGACCCAATTTAACACTAGCTGTTCGGCTACAGTAGTTGCTTCCTGGTTGAGAATGGGGTAGATCTCGGGCCACTTGCTGAAATAATCAGCTACAACCAGCGTGTATCGATTTCCCCATTCAGATTCAGGAAAGGGTCCAGCGATGTCAACAGCAATCCTTTCGAATGGCACGCCTACGTTATAGGTTTGCATTTGTCCTCTCAGTCGTCGCTTTGGGCCTTTGACGGAAGCGCAAATTGTGCATCTGCGACACCAATCCTCTACGTCTTCTCAAGCGTGGAGCCAGTAGAACCTTTCCCGCAATTTCGCCAAGGTTTTGTTAACACCAAGATGGCCTCCCGAGGATCCTTCATACATTTCCTTAACCACATCGTGGATTCGGCTTTTGGGTAGTATAGTTTGCATCCTATAGGAGCTGCCATCCGCCGTTTCCCATTTCCGCTTGAGTACGCCACCCTCCACCTGTAGGGAGTTCCATTGTGCCCAATAGTTTTCAGGGTTGCGCCATGCATCGAAACGTCCTTCCACTCCGGTCGCCCAGTCGTCTCCTTCCATACGAGCAATGGTCCGATATCTTCATCGCCTAACTGGGCATTTCGAATCTCCTCCGATGACCAACCTTCATCGAACTCGGCCATTATCACTCGCAGATCAACGGGCGGCTCCTTTTCCTCAATCCGTTGGCAATGTTTGCAGTTAGCTGGACATGGATGACGAGATAGGGCGTCAGCAATTCCATGAACTCTGCCCTTGTGGAGCAGTTGGGGCCTCACTAGGTCTGGTCGGATCGTCGATCGGGTTGCACCAGTGTCGTTTGTTAGGGTGCATTATTCTTCATCAACTTGACCAGGAAGGCATCTGTCTGCTTCTCCACGATGTTGCCTTGGCACGGTGCTGGGGATGTCGATACTCGTGGCCAACGTTCGCCCCACGAAGTTGGCCCTTGCAGTTTGATGGGCCTCCATTCTAGGCTCCTGCCACGGTCTGGATTTCCACCACCCTGGACAATAGCTCGGTCTTCTCCCCTTCTTGCAGTCTCTTTGCAGGTGCCCTTTTTCCCCGCAATTCCAGCATCTAGGCGCACCATTCACCTGCAGCTCTCGCTCATTTCCCACGCGCTCACACCTGGATTTATCTGTCACTACCTCGCGAACCCGGACAGTGGTGCGGGTCACATTTTTGGCTGCCTCAAAATTTAAACTATAAGCCAATGCTTCCTTGACTGTTTGCTTTTGAGCTAACCGCACGGCTTGTTGCAATTCCTTGTCCTTTAAGGCGCTGATGAATGCTTCTGTTGCTACGTCATCTCGATGTTCTGGGTCGTACGCTGGGTAAGCCAAAAGTGCCAATCGCTCAATGTCTTGTGCTAGCTGCTGCAAGGTTTCGCCAGACTTCTGCATCCGATGCCGTAGCTGCGCCCGGTAAATCTGCTTCAGATGATCGTCTCCATAACGTGTGTCCAGCGCATTCATTATAGCAGTCGGGTTTGAATGCAGCTCAACGGGGATAGTCTGCAAAAGCTCGGCAGCTGGGCCTCTTAGAGCCAGAATTAATGCAGTTGCTCGTTCCTGCTTATTCCAGTGATTTATCCTAGCGGCGGCTTCAAACTGGATTTTGTAAATACTCCAGACCGTTTGCTCATCGAATATTGGTGCTTGCACATTTCTGGATGTGCTTTGCGCTGCGGTTATAAGCGGGGCTGGTGAGGTGGTTACTACTGCCTTCGCTGCTTCCAATTCTTTTTTCACTTTTTCCATCTCATGGTTCATTCTCTCTTCAACCTGGCTGATCTCATAGTTGATTTTCTCCTCAACTTGGCTGACCTTCTCCTCGACCTGGTAAACCTTTTCCTCGACGCATTTAATTTGATTGTTCAGGCTACCGAGCTCCACTTTCATTTCGGTTGACTGTTTTTGCACTTCCTTGATTACGATCGCTTGTTGGTCCATCTTCGCCGATTGTTCATTTAACTTCGCTGATTGTTCATTTAACTTCGCTGATTGTTCATTTAACTTCGCTGATTGTTCATCTAGCTTCGTCGTTAAATTGGACGACTGTTAATTGAGCTTCGCAGTTAAATTAGATGACTGTTGTCGCTGCTCTTGCTGCATCAGCGTCAACATTTGCATCAGCGCATTTTCTGGTTTCTTCGGCTTTGCTGTTTCAGCTTCACCACCTTCTGCGCCTTTTTCTGCATCTGCAGGCTCACCCGAATCTAGATACGCACCTTCCGACTCGATCGCATCACGCAAGCGTGCAATCAGTATGGCCTTTGTACCTTGTGTAGCCAGATTTCGTTGTTCCTACTCCTCTTTGAGCTCCGATATGCTCAATTGATTAATTTTTAGATTTAAATTTCCTGGCATTTTTATTGTTTCGGCTATTTTTCCACGTTAACTTTCACAATTGTGCACTTCAAAAATGTTTAATCGTTTTCACTTCCAAAATTTCCATCCCACTTCTGACACCATTGTCGCGTGTTATTGGTTCGCGGCCTATAATTTTAACGTTCCGGGAAAGTGAAAACGCAATGTCTTTTAATTTAAGTTAAAAGAGTTTATTCAATTAAATAAAATGCACAGTAATCAGTTAACACTTTCACTAATTTTAATTGTCACTATTAAAATTATCTAACACTTGTCCATAAATTTATTATCGCAATTGTCTTCTAAATTACTTCGCTATTACGAAACACACTTTTCTACTACTCGAAGAATATCGCTTCCCACACACAATCACAGTTCTTCTCGCGGTCGAATGAATGATTCTCCCCATTCATTCAGCTCGCCTCTATATAGGGTCTCTACCTATTCACCCATTTCTCGCACATTGGCGAATGTTCTACCGAGAGGTACCTGGTAGGTTCGAGCAAGTTCATGAATGGAGTGACGTCACTTGCAGATGTTGATCATGCTTGTTGGATTCTCGTGGGTTCGAGTAAATTCATTCGTTGACGTTCTTAATGATGATGAAAACAATTGCGACAGTAGCTCGCAGAATTATTTGTACATGTAATTATTTGTACATGTAACAGTATACTGCTTTTGGTGTAAGGTATTTGGTAAGGAAATCTGGGATCAAAATGAGAAATTTACAAACACCGGGTACAGCAACTGGAAGAAGTTGTCACAGGCTCTTCAAAAACACACGCAGTCTGCGGCTTATACAGCAAGCATCAAATGTCCATGGGCAAATTATCGCCCAAAACGAAAAGGAAGTTGAGCAAAATAAAGAAAATTTGTTTAAAATTATAGATGTTATACTATATCTGGTACGTCAAGGATTGCCTTTGAGAGGCCACCGTGAAAATCGTGAGTCACAAAATAGAGGTAACATTTTCAAAACATCTAGAAAATGGTATTTATTGCAGTGCTGGCATACAGAATGATTTAATCGACATAACAAATCAGACCACAATAGATGGAATTGTGAAGGAGATAAAACAATGTGGTTTTTTCTCTATAATGGTGGATGAAGCATGATGCTACAAAGAAGAGAAATGGTCGAGAGTTTTGAGAGTCATTCACGGGGTTTATTGATTACTCTACTAGTAGAGATGGAAAGGGTTTCAGTGCGATGATTTTTGATTTTCTTCATAAATGTGGTTTAGACAACGCCCTATACTCGAGCGAACGTTATGTCCACAAAACACAAAGATCTGCAAGCAATAATCAAAGATAAGTATCCTCACGCTATTTACGTGCATTGTATAGCACATAAACTTAATCCTGCATATCACGTGCAATTAATTTTTTTAATAATCTCGAAGAACTATACATTCAATTTTCACATCCTGGCATTCATAGTCATCTAAAAACATTTCAAGATTCTCTTAATCTAAAGACTGGTCGTGAAATGGGCAGTTTAAGTACTACAAGGTGGAGTAATCGTTATAAAAATTGTAAGGCTGTTATGAATAGTTACAATGCACTGAAAATGCACTGGAAGACGAAATTGGTCAAAATAAAGACTATCATGTGGTGGAAGCCAAAGGTTTATTAACTTCGATTTCCAAACCAGGCTTCCTATTTTTTTACACGTACTCCACTCAGCATTATCAATCATACATGTATTGAGTAAATACTTCCAAAGTTAAAAATGCAACTCTCGGACAAGCTGACAGTATGATAAAAGGCATTATCACTGGCTCCGAAAGGATTCGGAACAAATTTGATAAAATTTGGGAAGAAGTAGTACAGTTTTCAGGAAAGCATGAAATTTCTCTGGAGCCCACAAGAATGAGTAAAAGAAAATATAACCGAGATGGCGGAGGAGCTAGGAACAGGAACTTTTATATTGAATCCACACTCGATAAAGGCAATTGGATTGATTTGCCGTCTAATACACACCGCTTGGTCGGCTATGCGGATGATGTTGCGGCTCTGGTCGCCGGACGCACCGTTGAACAAGCGCAACTTAGGCTAGGTATGCTAATGCGCCGAGTGAGGAACTGGATGACTGCTCGCGGGCTCAGTTTAGCACTGGAGAAAACCGAAGTGGTCATCTTGACAAAAAAGAGAACCCCTAGAGTAAGGATGATCAGTATTGGAGATATACAGATCGAATCGAAGCCAGCGGTGAAGTACCTTGGGCTACTGATCGACTCGAAGATGAGTTTCTCTGAGCAAATCAGGGCAACGGCTGAGAAGGCTGCTTCGGGAATATCGGCCCTGAGTCGACTTATGGCCAACGTAGGGGGACCCAGCCCATCAAGAAGACGCCTCTTGATGAGTGCTGTAGGGTCAGTGCTAATGTACGGAGCAGAGGTATGGGGCGACGCTCTCAGCAAGGAGGTATACCGAAAACGATTGGCACAGGTACAGAGAAGAGGAGCACTGAGAATTGCATCTTCGTATCCAACAGTCTCCGACTCGGCGGTGAGAGTGATTGCAGGCGTGATACCTGTCGCCCTCCTTGCTAGAGAGCGCCGCGCTATTTACCTGCGCCGAAACGAGGATGCAAGGGAGATGGTTGTCCGTGAGGAGAGACAACGCTCGCTCAACGATTGGCAGCAGTCTTGGAGGAATTGCACGAAGGGAAGGTGGACTGCGCGCCTCATCCCGGATGTGAGGCCGTGGCTAAATCGAAGGCATGGTGAGACTGACTTCTATCTGACCCAGCTTTTGAGCGGGCAAGGGTGTTTTCAGTCTTACCTGCACAAGATCGGCAAGTCACGGTCTCCCGATTGTCGGTTTTGCCCAGGAGAGGAGGACAATGCCTGTCACACATTTTTTGCGTGTACCAAATGGGCCAGGCTGCAAAGGGAACTCTACAGGGAGACGGGAGAGCTCACCCCGGATAATATAGTTGCGGTGATGCTCGAATCGGTTGACAAATGGAACCAGGTGGCACATTATGCTCGGGCAGTCCTAAAATATAAAAGGGACTCACAGCAGCCGGAGGTGCTGGGGCTAGGGGATCGCTCTTCTGGCAATTCCTCTTCCCCTCTCCCCTCCCGCTAGGAAAGGGACTCCCCAGCTTGAAGGCGCCCCAAGGCGTAACAAAACGAGACCTGGCCCGAAGTAATGTGTCAAACGGTTCCAGGCTAGGTTCTCAGATTGACAGGGGAGGTGTTTAGTGGGTAGTCCAAGGGTATCCTCCATGGGAGTCCCACACTGCCAGACTCGGCGGGCATAAATGCCTTCACCTCCCTACCACAAAAAAAAAAAAAAGATTGGAAAGTCAACAAATATTATACAGTGATTGATAATATAATTGTAAATATGAACAATAGATTTGAAAGTGTACCTTTAGCCAAATCGTTAGGTGTATTTTTGAATCTACACCTCGAAACTGAAAAGCATTTGTAGATAATGTCAAAAATATTCTTCAAATTGACGAGATTTTTTTAGGAACTGCATTTTTAACAATGAAAAATGTGCTCAAAGAGAAGGATATTACAATAAAGGAACACATAAAATAATAATTTTGCCAGAATCTCTATAAATTGATCCAAACTGCCATTGTCATTCCAGTCAGTTCGGCTGGATGCGAGGGGAGCTTTTCAGCAATGCGGAGAATTAAGACTTGGCTAAGGTCTACTATGGGAGAGGAAGAGTTCTCAAGCACTACTCTTCACCATATAGAAAATAAGTATGTCAAGGAAAACGTCACGACAGTACAAGTTTTAAAGATTTTCGCAGTAAAGGAACGTAAATTAAAGTTGGTTTAAATAATTTACTCTTGTAATTAATTAATCGAATTAAACACGATTTACAAAACATAAAAAAAATATTTTATTATGCGGCATTCGGAAGGTCTATTCCAAAACTTGAAGTTAAAGTAACTTTTAGTGCGTATGGTCAGCATCATCTAACAACTACTATACGACGTATACATTGTTTCTGAGCATCATAGTGCTGACGTAGGTACATAAGAGGTATAAAGCTTTTTTAGGGTTTTGTAAAATAATTTTACAAAACCCTTCTAAAATTGCGTCCTGTCTGTCCGTCTGTCCGTCTGTCTGTCCGTCCGTCCGTCCGTGTGTCACAGCAGTTTTTCTCGGAAACTACTTAAGCTAGAAACATCAAATTTTGTATGTAGGTGTAAAGTGGTGATCTCTTCAAAGTTCAAATACTAAAAAAATTTATAAGGTATTTAAGGGGGGTCTCCCCATGTAGGGGAGTGACCCCCCGAAAAAAAATTTCATTGAAGGTAGCCGATATGGGTATCAAATGAAAGGTCTTGATGAGAAATTTTCAAAACAGGTCTTAGTTTGGCAAAGTTTGCTTCGAGGGGCGCACAGGGAGGGGAAATACACGAAAAATTTGTGTCCCCCCCCCCCCCCCTCGCGATTGGACACCTTCCATCCGAAAAATCTGAAAAAAATCAAGAATGTAGGCCTTGATGAGTACAACAACAACAAATACGTTAGAAGTCGCAATTCACTCAACTTTGTTAGTAATAGTATGATTTATCGATTTTATGTTTTCTTGAATAAAATCTTAACGGTATCCTAAAATTCAGTACACAGATGTCTATTTACAAGATTGATTAACCCTGCAAGTTTCATAAAGATTGCGTCATATTTAGCGAAGTTATAGCGGTTTGAATTTTCCTGTATTACTATGGAACAATATGCGCTGCATGTATTACTATGGCAACATATGGCTATGCAACAACGTGCGCTTTTTACCGACTCAGACACTACAGTTTTGCTAGGATTTGCATGAAAATTTCAGGAATGATAGATGTCATGATAAACTTTGAAAATCAGTTCAGCTAGTGGTATCAGTAATCGTAAAACAAAACAGTGGCTGTTTTAGATGCGAAGATTGAATAATTTTGAGTTATTTTTTCCCAACTTCAACGTTTAAGGTGCATGCTTTGAACACTTGATTCAATTTAATGAATGACTGAAGCTGAGTACCTACAATTAATACTCATAAGTGAAACAAGTCAAGGAGGCGGGAGGGAGCTTCTAACAAAAGGGCTTTGTAACAACTCTAGGATTCGAAAAAATTGGCTATTAATCGATGATAACAGTACAGGAGAGTGGCCCCTGAAAAAAAATCATCAAACATAGCCGATATGAGTATGAAATGAAAGTTTTCATAGAGCTTTTCAAAACAGTTCTTAAACTGTTCAGTTTTTGCTTCAGTGGGGGCCCAGGGGGGGGGGGGGAAATACATGAAAAATGTGTTTCCTCCCTCGCGAATGGACATCTGAAATAATTATCAAGGGAGATATTTATGAGTATAACAATAACAAAAACCTCAGTAGTCGGAATTCGTTCAACTTTGTTTATAATAGTATGATCTTCGTGTTTCATATTTTCTCCAATAAAATCGTCTTTGACATGTTTCTTGATTTGATTCGATCTGGTGACTGCATTTTGTAAATTGAATACAAAACCCTTCTGACATGAGCGTAGGTCTGTTTACCCAACTTGTTTTATATTATTATGTTATTTGAGCTCACTGACTCACATTAGTCGTCGACTCGCCTTCATCAGCCATCGGACTTCAGGAGCCAGGCCAACTCCAGAAAAAAGTTCTAAAGATACCAATGCCTGTAAGGGCCATCTCCGAGATTAAGATTTGACCGTGTAACTTCTGGCCATTTGGTCGGTAATATCTACAGCGAATTTGGTACTATTATAAAATCTAATAGCCTCTACTGCAAGTGTATCGTTGTCCTCAATATCCACCGATTTATGCGTTGAGCTAAGCGTTAAGACTCTTTTATTTGGCTTAGCTTTGTAAACAGTCAGAGTACAAGTATCTGAACGGTATAATCTCGTAGAGAAACGTGCCATATTTAGTTTTTGCAAATTTTGATAGCTCCTCCTTATTTGCGGAAATCGTTCCAATTACCGTAGTTTTATTTGCCAACAGTTCATTCGCTAAAGAAACGGTTGTGGAAAAATTGTCAATTGTTATATTTCTTCCACATCCTGTAGATGGTTCCATTACTTTTAGAGTGACAAATTCTCGGAGCGAAACTGAAGTGTCTCTCCTCTTATCTTTTCCCCAATATGGTAAGTCGCTTATTACATATTTGCTTCTCACATCGGATGCTAACATGAATATTATCCCAAATTTGTCCGGCTTATTTGGCATATACGCTGTAAATCTACATCTTGCTTTGCTGGGAACAATTGCTCATTGATGGTGATGTACCTTGAGAGATCAAAGCAAATTTATCGGTCTGTAAGTGTTGACTTCGTGGATTTTTGTCATCAAACCTATTTGGTATGTTGTAAATGTAGAAAAGAACTGGCACAAAATCCCACTATCGGGTTACGCGAAGGTGAAGAGGGAACGCGAGGACATCGATATCAATTCGATTGAAATTGAAGATACTATGATGAATACGTTACTTAAGGCGGCAAGTCCGAACAAACGGCTCCCACCACGACGGGATTTATCCTTGGAGCGACAAGTTTCAAAAGAAGTATAAACTCGAGCTCTTGTATCAAAAGTGGCCAAATACTATGAGGACTATGTGAAGAAAGTGAATTTGGAAAAGCATTTCATGAATGACACACTGGTGACAATGATCGCGCCTATTTCTGTAAATTGTCCAGTTGGAAAGCACGAATCAACAAAATGGATCGTTTATGGCATCAATAAATCGACATCAAAGGCATTCAGCTTCATTAGCAGAAACGTTGTTCTGGCTAGTGGAACGTCAAACTTACCCAACCGATCTGAGTGGCGCAACGAAGACTATAACGTTTCATGGGTGAAATATGAGCACTTGCAGTTAGAATGGTCTTTTGAAATGTTCGGTGAGCGGGAACGAACTCAACTGAAACCCGTGCTTGTTGTGGGAGCTGGCTTGAGTGCAGCCGATACTGTAACCATTTGTCGATCATCCAACATTCCGGTGATCCATGTGTTTTGAAGTCGAGCTGCTGGCTTGAATAAAATACTACTGGAAAATGTTTATCCGGAGTATCATGAGGCAATGGACCAAGTGGTTTGGCACTATCTTATACGCTGGCCGGTAATTGGCCATATTGTCAGCCAGGCAAAATTTCGAAACTTCCTGACAAATTGTTACGAGCACGTTTAAGTGATGATGAGCTCAGTTGTACAAGATTAAGAGGCATTAGCTGAAGGCTCGAAACGACGTAGTACAAATCCTGTTTCATTGCCGCTAGCTAGCTTAGAGCACCCGTGCGCCAATGGAAGTACGGAATTGCTGTCAATGTTGGAGTATAAAATAAATCCAAATACACAAATCGATCACATTGCCTCGACTTTTAATATGTCCATCAGGTGGAACATGGCATCGAATGGACCCAAACCTGCGTACACTTACCTTAGCCACGTGGATGTCCTTCACGGGCTACAGTTTTGAACAATGGGAACGGGATCAGCAGGAAAAAGCGGAAAAACGAACATGCAATACAGGAATCTTTGAATCAAAGGATAACCGATACGAAAGTAGAATCAACGGCACTACAGAAACAAGCCATCCTGAACAATACAAATAACACAACGCCATACCGAAAATGTTTAGAGCTACGAGCAAAACAAATCTAAGCTGTCAGTGAATTGTCTCAGTGACATTTCCCCAAACTAGTTTAGTAGGAGTGAGATTCTTGTTATCACCCAAAGGCACCGATTTTCGTGGTGGAATAGTGCACAGTCTACCACACACAGTGGGATTTATAAAGTCCCCAACCAACAAGAATGTGCCGTTTATTGGAAAACTAATAAAAGGGGGACCGAAGGATGTCCCGCTATACTTTTGATTAGTGAAAATCATCCGGTTAAGAGTGCCCGTTGGGAAACAAAGTTAGTAGATGCACAAATCGAACGAAGGATTGAGTTTGGAAAAAGTGTTGGCAGCTAAATTGGCCGCGGCCGTAAGCTAAACGGAGAACGGCAATAAATTGGCAGCGAAGTAAGCGAAATAAAATTATTTGGCGATCCCCACATCTGTAGTAATCGAGCAGGTAAGGTTGTGGCGGCCTTCGTTCGCCCGAGAAAAAAGGATTTTTCACGTAGTTTTCTTTCCGTTCACGGTGTAAAAGAAATTTCTAATTCGTAAATACAGTGTGTTGATTAAAACACGACCATTTCTTTGATAGATTTTTAATTTAAAAGCCCACCACAGCCAAGTTCAAACAGTTGCCATCCGCTTATCGAGGCATCAAGCTTAAGTTTCTCGCAAAGCAATTCAAATGCATCTGGTGGTCCATCAAATCAAGATGCATCTAAAGCAAAATGGCCATGCCCGAGATGTACTTACTTAAACTGGCCACGCTCTAAACGCTGTGTACAATGCTATACGAAACGGAATGAAGATGATTGTGATATGGACACAGTAATATCACCACCGGGAGCTATAACAACGCCTACAATGATTACGCAAACTAATAATACAATAAAAAGCAATACTCTTCAAGATCAAATGAAGAATTTAACAATTGGTGAATTAGGAAATAACGATGGTGGTTGCCCGATTGTTACAACTGGGTCTGATTCCGATCTAGCCGGCAATGCATTGGTCACGGCTCGAGGTCAACAGTATCGATTAAGTCCAGTAGGATCTGTAAATAATTTAGCTAGCTCAAGATGTTTGACGGGAGCTGTGACCAACCGCATTAGTCCCAGCGAAAGTCGGCCTTTTGTCAATAAGTGGGCTTGCAATAGATGTACTTATGAGAACTGGCCAAAGAGCCTGAAATACTCGATGTGGGGTAATTTAAAAGAACATAATAAGGAAAAAGTTGATCTAAGTAGCGCAAACAACGCAAAATTGTTTCCAGATAAAGATCTTAACGAAGAGAACTCTACTGCAGTAACCTCAAACAACACGATGCCCAATAATAATATTAATAATAAGCGGAGTAGTTCTAATCGCTATCAATTAGGTTCTTCAGACACTACAAATTGTGATTCCATTCAAGAAAGACAAGAAAGGCGGGCGCAGCAGGTGAGAAGACAAGTCGATTGGCAATGGTTGAATGCTTGTATAGGTGTAGTCGAAAATAATTTCACTGCTGTAGATTCTTACTTATCAGGTGGCGGTAACCCGCGTCGAGCACTAACTAGCAGGGAAATAGCAGTTTAAATAGGAATGCAGCATTCGATGTTGGACATACACTCATGCATTTAGCTATAAGATTTCATCGTGATGAAATGCTGCCCATGCTTCTCGCTCAAATCTCCGGCTGGGGACCGGGCATAAAACGCGTGCCCTCGTACATAGCACCAGATCTGGCAGCTGATATACGGCGGCACTTTGCCAACTCCCTTCGAATACGCAAATCACCATTCAACTGTCATTATATCCACGAACATGCAACTTTTGCTTTACCAGCGGACATAGAAGAACTCCCGCTCCCAATACAAGAGCAATTGTATGATGAATTACTGGATCGTGATGCACAAAAACAAATGGAAAATCCTCCGCCAGCCTTAAATTGGTCACTAGAAATAACAGCACGTTTGGGATCCCGTTTAATGGTGCTTTGGAATCGAAGTGCAAAAGATTGTTGATTACGTTCGGCTATTCAAGCTACTTTCACTTGCAAGTCAACCAGGTTCCCCATTAGAACCATTACATACATTCGCTTCGGCGCACACACTACGAAGACCAATTATTGAGTACGGTGTAAAATATGTAAACAGCTTTCGGGGGGGAAGATATCGGATACGCTAGGTTTGAAGGATTATATTTACCATTATTATGGGAACAAAGCTTTTGTATAAAATCTCCTATAGCTTTAGGCGATACCCGCGGTCATTTTTAGCGCTTGAGTACCAACAGAACCATATTCTAGAATAGAAGCAAGTCGTGATGATACGAAAGATGTCACATTTTTACCACTCATGGATTGTGAAATGAAACAATTGCCAATTCATTTTCTAACACAAGCAGAAATCGGAAGAGAAAAAGCGATCCAACAACAATGACCAAGCAGAGAGTACTGCAAGAAGTACAGTAAGTTCAGTGGCCAACCCCACGACATCTGCAAATAATTGAGCTCACGATCGGTAGGACTTACAAACACTAGAGAGAGTCGATGTGTGTGTTTGAAGAGGTGGAGTGTTGCTTGTGAGACAAGACGACTTTTCTGGCGGTTTCTGTTGGTGGCTTCTCGAGTTGTTGCGAGAAGAGGATGAACTTTTCGCGAGGAGGAAAGAAAACGACACGAGAGTGGAAGCGGAAAGAGTTCCGAGATCAGCTGGGATGTTGGGTGTGTGTGCGAGGATCGTCGGATGGACTTGGAGGAGTCTGATTGGAACTGCCAAGCAAGAAGCACGCGCGAGAACCGCGATCAATAAAACCATATACGAAGAAGAGACGACGCGCACGATGCGCGTCGTCTCCACCACCTGGTCGACAGCTTGCCGGGCATTTTAACGTGGAATTTCAAGTGAAAGATTCAGCCGTGTTTTCGATATCAAACTGAGCACGTGATCGTGGACAGTATTTTCCCATGCTTGTTACTGTCCGTCCGAAGTGGAAGTTGCGACATCATAACTCAGCTGAGCAATCACACCCCAATTGACGCTCTAATATATAGCCGGGAAATTGAAGTTTCATGTTGTGAAATTGTTTCGATTGACCCCGTTGTCAGTTCCATTGTCTGCAAGTGGAAATAAACGTTGTTTTCCCCCTAGAGTGGAATATTTACGTGAAATAATTACAGTTGTGTTTAAAAATTATCTGTAAAGTTCAATCGTTTTTGGTTCATTAATATGTTGTGAACCATGGAGTGATCGGAAATGCTGATAGAAGAAGGGTGCAAGTGCATACACGTACCTAAATATGTACCATGGACAGCGTGAGAAAATACAAAAGACATTGTGGAGATATGGGAGATGAGTGCAATCGAATTGAGTATCACATGTACCGGGCAATAGAATTTTAATATTTGATGGAGAACGAATTTACGATAAATATCAGTATGATGACGATTCGATAGAGTGTAGATTTTTTGTGAATAATTTGTAGTTTGTGAAAACATCTAACGGAATCCTTTATGTTAGTGATTTGTTCTGCAGAGTTATGATAAATTGAATAATTGTGTTCGGAAACAGCTTCACAAATTTGGATACATTGAACCGCTCAAAATTCAATTGGGATTTGAAATATTTCACGGTTATTTTAACGGCGGTGGTGGATTGTGATTGCATATACATTTTGAAGATATCATCTTGAAGTTTTCTCCATCGGGACGTTATTCGAAATTTTCGGAAATTCGGGACGGAATCATATTCGTATTCTACATAAAGGGTGTGCAACAAATTTTGTTTGTCAGTAGAAGTTAAAATCATCCGTAGTTTCCATCAGAAATTCTGGTATTTCCGTCATTTCTGCGCAATGAATTTCAAGCCAACAGTTGAAGTGAAGTGTTGGAAATCAAATAAAAACATCTACCATGACTGTCATTTATCGCGTGAAAGGCGGCAATAAAAATTACAAATCGCAAAAGAATTCATTAATTGTAGATCGAATTCTTTTTGCTTATATCATGAAAAAATAGTGTAGAAAAGTATATAACACTAAGAATACGCCCGATAATAGATATGGTATTTCTTAAAATTATAATTTCTCAAATACATCGTTGTAGTAGAAGTACCAGTTTAGCTAAACAAATTATTTAAACGAACGTAAAATTGGATATCTATGCTTTAGTTCTTCTTATACATATGGACAAATTCATATGGATACTAGCAGCCATTAAGGATGCCTAATGATATTTTTTATGAAGAATATATATCTGTGATTAACCTTACCCGCCCCGAACACGAGCGCTCGTAGGAGGAGGTTTGGGTAAGTAGCCTTTTGGTTTCGAATTTTCTGCATGTTTGTCCATTTAAAAAAAAAAAATTTTTTTAAATATTTATACTTGAATTATTTAAATAAGTAAAAAAATATTTATGTAAATTTTACTCTTTCGTTTAAAAATGCTCTACGAAACTTTGAAATAAATTAAGAAATATCTAAATTATAAAAAAAGGCATATTACACGAGAGTAAAAATTACGGCTTTAGGTACTTCTTGTAATCCATTAAATAAAAAAAGATGTTCATAATGATAAATATTTCTAGTTAAAAGACAAGAATATTATAAAAAAAAACATTGAAGTCCTCTGACATTAAATCGCGATCAGATTTTTATGCATCCAATATTTAATGTACAACAATAACATCTGAAACGCTAGAGCAAGATCGCATACACATTGAGCAAGCTGATATTTGCATATAACATTTGCACTTGATGTGAATAGAAATCAATATTTAACATACGAGTATAATCGTTTTACATCCAAGAGAGAAGAGACTTGGTTTTTAATACATACGAGTACATTCAGAACAAGAAATGCAAGAGAAGTTGATCTTTAATCTCTAATCGTTGTATTTAAGCAATTACTTCAACAAGAAAAAGGGGGAATGCCGGTCGACATGACCACTCTTGGAGGCTAGCATTCTTTGGGGAGTTCCGCCCCCACGTACCCGAGGAAATTCCCACAGGGAGAAAGCCGGTCGACAAGAACATTCTTGGAGGCTAGCATTCTTTGGGGAGTGCCGCCCCCACGGACCCGAGGATATGGGGGGTGCCGTGAGGTTCCCTCCTGGGATGACAGGTAACGACTCTTATTGTATCTGGATTACGCTTTGGACAACGAACTGGAATTGACGCTTTGGGCTGGCGGATGTGATGGTTCGGACCTAGTTGCTTTGCACAGTAGCGCCGATGTGAAACTCGTGTGTGAACGGCTCCAATTCAACTATCATACCGTCTCCGTCCCGGTAAAACCTTGGCAGGCCTCGGAGTACCTTCGAAGTTCGCACCATTGGGTTGGTGGTGTAGGTTCGGTTGAGACGGACTCCCGATTAGCGCTGGTCTGGCTCTGAGCACTTGTCCCCATAAGGGCTTGTGCCAACCCTCGCATGGCCTCCCTGCTCTGCAAAGATAATCATGGGACCAAAAAGGCGACTACACACACGAACGGAGATAGCGGCTCCGAGGGGGGACCCAATAAAATGGAGCAAACAAAATCAAAAGATCAAAAACATCCAAAAAATGAAACCAAAAATAATAACGACGACGCAACCAGCGGTTGCATCCACGATGTCAACACTGCATCGAGAGCTGTACTTACCACGAAAAAAACGAAGACTAACACGACGACAGTGATGGTAGACGAAAAACGGAGAACAGCAGACAGTCTGGTGCAGACTAAGATTCTTGCGGCGTTTGGGCGCAGCAAAAAAATTATGCGAACGCCCGAGCGTCCTTTTAAGGAGAAGCGGGAGACTCAGCAAGATGCTTCAGGTGTTCGAGCAGTGGAAAATAACATAAAGAGCACCGAAAATTCGATTGTCACGGCTGCGATCGTTACTAAAGCGACCGATGCAAGGGTCACAAATCCCGACAATGCAACGAAAAATCCAGAAGCAAACGAGGAGATTACGGTACTAAAAGCAAAGTGACCAGACACCGCGTGATTGTACCGCCAACGTTGAAAATGTGGCGGAATTACTGCACTCGGAAACGGAACGCGAAAACCTCTCCCAAGGATGGTTGCAAGGTACAATTGTGGCCCAGCGATACGAAGAAGAAAGACTACTTCGAAAAGCGGGAGATGTTCTGAAAAGAATACAAGCTGCATGCGACTCCCCAAAAATTAGCAAAGTAGCAAAGGAAGGGCTCCTTGAACTAGAGGAGCTCCTAGATCGCATAGGGCACTATCGGAGGAGCTGGTTAAGGGCCGAAGATGAACAGAAGGCTAAAGAGGCGCTTGGAGCGAAATCTAAAGGCGACATACAGATAGCTCCATCATTAAAAGTCAATAAAAGAATGGCGTCTAGCCCAATCGAAGGAGATCGGGATAAAAGAAGGAAGGAAGAGGCACTTGACGGGTGTGGAGCACCAGATCAGTGGTTCCAGACAGTGCTTACAAAAGGAGCGAAGAAACCCGCAAAGAAACTCCTTCAAAAAAACAAGAAAATAAAATTCGCACGGAGGCCCAATTAGAAAAAGGGCCTGATGCAAAACAGGAGAGGCAGAAGCCCCGAGGAAGACCCCGGCAAAAGGCACTGCTTGCAAAGCCCCAAGATGGCCGATCCTACGCGAAGGTGCTGCGGGACATCAGAGGAAACGTAAGGCCCGAAGACACCAATACTACCATTAAAGTAGTACGACCAACGCGGTCGAGCCACATACTGGTCGAATTCGGAGCAGAGCCCGGCAATAAAGATGCATTCTGTGACGCAGTAAAGAAAGTCCTCGGCAAAAGCGCAACTATAGCCCCGCTCGAGCCGATGGCAACGATCGAAACACGGGACATTGACTGCGTGACGGATCTGGCCGAGGTAGAAGAGGCCATCAAAAGGGAGTTCCCTAGCGTGGGAAGGATCAAAGCGAGACTGACACCAGAAAACAACAGGGCACAACGCATGGCCATAGTTGACTTGACCGAAAAGGACGCCGAACAATTCCTGAACAAGGGCAAAGTACGAATAGGGTGGGTTGTTTGTAGGATATGGCGAAGAGCAACGCCTCTTCAATGTTTCAAATGCCTTGGTTATGGTCACACCACACAAGTATGCAAAGGACCCGATAGGAGTTCCCTATGTTACAAATGCGGTGAAATGGGATATAAAAGAAAAGAGTGTACGAAGGAGGCACACTGTATTCTTTGCAAGGATGCTGATCCAAAACCTGATTTTGGATACGTCTTGGAATCAGGGAAATGCCGGGTGTTCCAGGAAGCCCTAGCCAAGGCCAAATCAGAGCTTCGATGACCCGCATCCTGCAGCTAAACTTACACCGCAGTTCAAGCGCCCAAAATCTGCTTGAGCAGTTTGCGAGGGACAGAAAAGCCGACTTCTTGCTGCTGAGTGAGCAAAACCAGAATAAAAGTCCTGCATTATGGTACTGTGATGAAACTGGTACTGCCGCTATCTGGGTTCGGAACAGTGACTTTCAAGCGGAGAGTTGTGGACGGGGGGATGGTTTCGTGTGGGTTCGGTGCTCAGGGACCACCTGCTTTAGTGTGTACCTAACGCCTAACGAGCCGATATCATCTTTCCAAGCCAAGCTTAATGCTCTGGAGGGCGCTGTCTCAAACGCAGAGGGTAAAGTGCTCGTTGGAGGTGACTTCAATGCTAAAGCAATCGAATGGGGCATGCCCCGGACGGATCCGCGGGGAAAACGAATCCTGGAAATGGTGGCCAGGACGGCCCTCGTCGTACTAAACTCCGGAAATACGCCGACTTTCCGCCGTATTGGCTGTGAGGGAACCATACCGGACGTGACGTTCGCCTCGGAGTCCTTAGTACGAAGGATACACAACTGGAAAGTACTAGAGGACTACTCAGCCAGTGATCACCAGTGCATTCTGCTTGAGATGGATGGAACATTGGAAGGATGGACGTCGAGAGGTTCGTCAAGGTTCTCACAGCAGGTGAGCCGCTGGAGGGAGCTCCAGAGGGGACGGAAGAACTGGCAGCTCAAGACGTGGTGAACTCTACTATGAGCATAATCACGACTGCTTGCTGCGCTTCTATGCCCCGTCGAAGACCCCGGCACGGCAAGCCGCCAGTGCACTGGTGGTCTATTGAAACCGCTGAAAAGCGAAGGGAGTGTCACAAGCTTCGGCGTGAGGCTCAACGGGCGCGGAACTAGGCGAGGCATGCAACCAGGTGGCAGCATATAAGTCAGCCAGGAAATGCCTTCGCAAACTGATCAACAGTAGCAAGGCTCGCTGCTGGCAAGACCTAGTGGACAATGTGAACAAGGATCCGTGGGGCCTTGGCTACAAGCTGGTCATGGGGAAACTTGGTGCCCTACGGAAGCCTTGTATACATGACGCGGAAAAGATGGACGCGATAGTGCGGGGACTCTTCCCCGCCCATCCCGTCCGTGTTGACGCTGTCCATGGTGAAACAGCAGTAGAGCGCCCACTCTTCACACAGCTGGAGCTGGAGGAGGCAGTCCTCTCCCTGAAAGCGAGGAAGGCTCCAGGTCCAGATGGTGTTCCAGCTGAGGTGTTGCGGCTCGTCTATCACCATTGTCCTGACTTGCTGCTCAGCACATTCAACGCTTGCCTACGGGATGGGGTTTCCCCGGTACGATGGAAGGTGGCGAGGCTCGTGCTGATCAGCAAGGGGAAGGGAAATCCCGAATCGCCGTCTGCATGCCACCCGTTGTGCATGCTAGGCTAAATCGAAGGCATGGTGAGACTGACTTCTATCTGACTCAGCTTTTGAGCGGGCACGGGTGTTTTCAGTCTTACCTGCACAAGACCGGTAAGTCACGGTCTCCCGATTGTCGGTTTTGCCCAGGAGAGGAGGACAATGCCTGTCACACATTTCTTACGTGTACAAAATGAGTCAGGCTGCGAAGGGAACTCTACAAGGAGACGGGAGAGCTCACCCCGGATAATATAGTCGCGGTGATGCTCGAATCGGTTGACAAATGGAACCAGGTGGCACATTATGCTCGGGCAGTCCTAAAATATAAAAGGGACTCACAGCAGCCGGAGGCGCTGGGGCTGGGGGATCACGCTTCTGGCATTTCCTCTTCCCCTCTCCCCTCCCGCTAGGAAAGGGACTCCCCAGCTTGCAGGCGCCCCACGGCGTAACAAAACGAGACCTGGCCCGAAGTAATGTGTCAAACGGTTCCAGGCTAGGGTCTCAGATTAACAGGGGAGGTGTTTAGTGGGTAGTCCAAGGGTATCCTCCATGGGAGTCCCACACTGCCAGACTCGGCGGGCGTAAATGCCTTCACCACCCTACCACAAAAAAAACAAGAGAAAGAACTAGAGAAAGGCAAAGTTAATGAGAACAAATCGTAAAAATAATTATATATATATGAAGAGAAAATAAAAAAATGAATTAATACCCCATACCCTTCGGTCTTTCCATTACGTTGGTTCAGACCAGTTATAGGACCCGGTACGGTGGCAGGCTCACCCCATAAAACATGAGCCAGCCGCCGGGTACATAACTAATCTCCTTTTGTTTCAGGTGACGGCGCGGGTTGAGTGGCCCAAGCAGAGTGCCTCTTTCTGACATAGAGTTATGCATAATTCTATGGCATAAATTGGTCACCGGGGTACTTCTCTTCTGATGGGAAAGCTTATGCAAGTTATGTTGAATGAGTTTTCCACTCAGAACAGGAATAGGTATTCCTGTTCTGAGTGGAAAACTCATTCAACATAACTTGGCCACTGCAACAAATATGGATTTTAATCCGGTTGGGTGGGTGCGCAGGGGCTCCATCACCGCCCGGTTGCGCTTCTCTCATTTGTGGGCCGTGAGCCTCTCCGGGTAAGGACGAGGTCACCCTGCTTCCACTTCTTTTTACTTGTTACTCTTGTTCCATGAACAAGTCAGTTGTCCCGGGTAGAGTTGCCTACAATTTTTGCGACTTCGGTCGCTTTGTTCTTTTCGACCCCAGAAATTCGTGAGCGCGAAATTCTTTGTAGTGGGTCCTTGTACTGGGGAAATGAACCCGCCCCACGACACCGCAATGCTAGCCTGCCAGCGCATTCACGCGTCCCCAGACAAGAGCATTCTCAGCAGATATTGACACCTTCTTCTGCTGAGGCAGCAGACCATCGCTGCAGTCCTTTACGGACTTTGAAATTACCTTATTCACTACACATCTGCGGCCGCAGAAACATCGTTGTAATTGTTGGCCACCCGTTTTCATTTTTTGATATTTGATTGTAAATTTTATTGTGAATTTTGCATTAATATGCAAAGGTAAAGTCAAATTGAATAGGATTTTCCGATTGTTTCCCTTCCTTCTTTTTTTTCAGTTCTAGATGCTGTGAACTTTCAGCTCCTGGGTGAGAAGATATTTTTTTCCCCAAGAAGGTGCTTTACTGGTGCCGGTTTGAAGTCGCGGGATTGCCAAGCGCTCATCGCGGTCAAGTTACGCTTAAAGTTTTCAGGGGTTTTCAAGTGTTTCTTTCAGGTGTTGTAGTGAATTTCAATTTGGTAGAGTAGAATCTCAGTTCAGTAGACTCATTGTTCTCCAGGGATCGGTAACCTCATTTGGCGAAGGAGCTCTAAGGTAGGGCGAGTGGCACCTGCGCCATCTCCGACGGAGCTATCCGGGGCTGAAAAGAGCCTGATCGGAGCATCCCTTTTAAAACGGTAATAGAGTGTAACTTACTACTATTGTTGCGAACGTTTTTTTTTTTCTTTCAATATAACATATGTATATAACGCTTTTCACCATATAAGAAAGCAAGGAAACTCAAAGAATAAATATAAAAACTAATGAAACACTGACGAACATGTTTTCTCTAACACTTTTGAATATGATATTCTCTGCTTGGATTCTAAACCTTGGGAGATTAGTGCTCATAGAAAAATTTCTATTCATCTCCATTGAGTATTGTTTTACTTTATTTTATTCACAAACTGAACTAATAAAATGATGTATGAACGTACAGAATTAGGAATATTTCGAATAAAAATCAGGCAAATAAAGAACGAGCGAGTGAGTACAATTTGTAAATATTTGATGAAGTTATGAAACAACTCTTGAAAGGCACTTCTCACCAAGAATCAGCCACATATGCATCACATCTTGTTTATGATGGCTTGATATTTCCAGAATCGTATTTTAGAGAAGAAAATTCTTGGAAATAAACATCATTTACAATAAATCCTTTTATGGGAATACTTGAATATTTCAACCGGTCATATGACCGGTCATGGTATATAACATAAACTACAAAATTTCCTCAGTGATTGTCGCGGCTTTAGTGATAGTTTTTCCAAAAAATACAATACAGATGCAATCATACACACACGCAGGGCAAAGATAAGTAGATTTATTTTCTATTTAAAATAAAACTTTTAAGATAAGTAGATTTATTTTCTATTTAAAATAAAACTTTTACAAATTTATTACATTGAGAAGATTATTAAAATATTACTTGTTGTATTTCATCGCTGTCCAGGCGGAGATCGCGTTCAGTCACGTTTTCTCCCAAAATGGCTACTCAGTAAACGGATCCGCTAATTCGATTGGCGCTGTCGTTGGTGTTGCCATTGTTGACCGTGTGATTAACAATATTGACACCGGTGCCATAATCGTTTTCGCTCTGGTTCGCCGACATCCCGCACCCCGTGAATCGCTCGCAGGGTTCACCATTCGTTATGTCCAGGACTGCAATTTTTGCCGTGGGTCGAATAATCGTCCCATTGACTGTCTTGATTTCGGCGCCTTGGTTTTGACCATCCTTCCCGTAGTTTACGCGCACGATGATTCCCTTTTTCCACTTCCATTTAGGCATATTCTCGTCACACACCACCACGACTTCTCCTTCCTTCAACGGGTGCACTTTCTCATGCCACTTCTCTCGCCTTATCAACGTTGGCAAATATTCGATCGACCATCTTTTCCACAATTTGATTTTCATCTGCTCTGAAACTCGATTCAATTTGCCGATGTCGATTACAACTTCCTGATCCGACCCCGACGTCTGAACTGAACTGGCTGCTCCAAGCAAAAAATCATTTGGTGTTAGCGGATCAGCTTCCGCATACTCCATGGCAACATCGGTAAGTGGCCTCGAATTCACCATATATTCGGCTTCCGTCAAAACGTGATGAAGGACTTTAATCCTCGGCGCTTCATTTTGAAGTGTTTACAACAAAACCCGCTGCACAGCCTGCACGAGCCTCTCCGAACATCCTCCGGCACTAGAGTCTCCTGGACAGTTGAATAACCATTCAATTTTTTTATGTGCCAAAGTCGCTTGCAGGTCATCATTGTTGTAAGTTTGATTGTGTATGTCCTTTGCAGCCTTAACGAAGTTGGTACCACGGTCACTGCGAATTCGATGCGGAACCCCTCTCCTATTTATGAAATTCGCAATGCACATTAGACAGGCACTACTTGACAGATCCTTGGCGATTTCAAGGTGCAGCGCACGCGTAGTTAGGCAGGTAAACAACGCTATCCATTGTTTTTCCTTATGTCTCACTACTGTAACCTGTAAAGGTCCAAAGTAATCAAGGCCAGTATAGGTAAACGGTCGTACAAACGGAGTGACCCGATCGATCGGTAACTGACCCATCTGAGGCGTCTTTGGAACGGCATTCTTAACCTTGCACGTGTTGCAATTACGTTTTATTGCCTTGACAACGTATCTCAGTTTTGGGATGTAAAACTTCCTTCGCATCTCACATAGAATTGTATATTCATTTTGGTGCAGAAAACTGTTATGGTATTCAGCAACTATCAACTCGACAAATTTACTCTCTGGTGGCAATATAATGGGTCTTTTCTGTGACTCTGGCAAATGAGAGGCTTAATCAAGTCGACCAAAAACACGTAACAACTCAAATTCGTCGAGCCCAGGATTCAACTTGTACTAGCTACTCTGCTTGTCAATGGTAATTCCCAATTTTAATGATGCTATTTCCTCGCTGTACTTCCTAGTTTGAACGTATTTATAGATAGAACGTTCGGCTTAACGCAGCTCTCGGACAGTTAATTCACCTTTAGACTTCTGAGCTGACCTTGAATTGGCAATAAATCGCATGACCCAGGGCAAGACCCGTTTTAGTTTCCACCACTTAGAAAACTTTTCCAAGTGTTTGAACGTGGGGTTTTCCTCCATGGATATTTTCAAAACAAAATCTCTTCGGATTTCTTCTTCCGGTTCCATAACCTTATTCGTTGTACTCGAAGACGGTCAATCAATTTCGGGACGTTTCAAAAAATCTGGGCCCTTTAACCAGATGCTCGAATGATTAAGGTCGATGGGGTATACTGTTCGAGTCAACGCATCTGCGGCGTTGATTTTCGTTGGTACCCAACGCCATTCTGATATGGATGTTGAATTTAAAATTTCTCCGATTCGATGTGCCACAAAAGGCTTATACTTTCGGGATCCAGCTCGCAACCAATGGAGAACAGTCTGCGAGTCGGTCCATAGTACGATACTCCTGATGGCGATGCTTAAACTATGTTGCAGCGATATCTTAAGACGAGTACCAAGCACTGCGGCTTGTAATTCCAATCGAGGAACCGATAATCGCTTCAATGGAACGCATCTCGACTTACCACAGACGAAGGCGACCTTCACTTTGGAGCCTTTTACCCGTAAATATGCGACTGCGCCGAATGCTTCCTCGCTGGCATTAACATAGATGTGTAGCTAAATATCATCCGATTGAGATATTTGGGGTGAGTAGCATCGAGGCACCCCCAACTGAGCCCATGCGTTAAGACTCTGCAACCAGTGATGAAACTTTGCCTGCATTTCTGGTGGTAAATCGTCGTCCCAATCTAAATTAATTTCCCACACTTCTTGTAGTAGCCGTTTTGGGTAGATCAAAACATTAGCTAGTATACCGTACGGATCGAAGATAGACATGGTTGTCCGCAACAGTTCCCTCTTCGTAACATTACGTTTTTCGCTGATGGTACCAAGGTCAACTTTGTTCGTGTTTATTTTAAAAACAAAAACGTCACCTCTTGGGTCCCAATGCATGCCAAGAATTTTGTTTGTTGCAACTTCTGCAGCCTTATCCATATTTATGGTTTGACTTCCGGCAAAATCATTCAGCTCTGCTAACACTCGACAGGAATTCGACGTAAATTTCTTCAATATAAATCCGGCATGTTAATAGATTTCAAGAACTGCTTTTGAAATGTCAATCGCCTCCTGTTCCGAATGAAAGGTATCAACGTAGTCAACAACATAATGTCGATTAACAATAGACTCGACGGCATGGCATTTTGTTTCGGCAAAGTGTTTTGCGTTTAAGTTCTTGACGAACTGGGCAGACGCTGGCGGAAAAGATGCCCCGAATATCATGGACGACATAACGAAAATGCGTGGCTCCCTCGATACATCTCCATATTTCCATAGAAAGCGTTGAGAGTCCTGGTCCTCACATCTGATTCGTATTTGGTGGAACATTTCCACTATATCTCCACAGACTCCTATCCGGCCTTCCCGAAACTTTATCAATACCTCTACCAAACTCGTGTATTGATCCGGTCTTTTCAATAAATTGTCGTTGAGGGAGGTACCATTCGCGTTTGCAGCGGCGTCAAACACTAGTCGATACTTTCCGGAATTGTTGACATTTATTACCAGAAAACGTGGGAAATACCAAGATCTGGCTCTAATCGTGCTCTGCTCTGACTTTGACAGTTCACGGGCATATCCCTTCTTAATATAGCTCTCTATTATGGAGTTGTACTGCCTGGCATAGTTCTCATCCCTTTCCATTTTCCGTTCGACAGTTACCAACCGATTGGACATCTCATAACTGTCTGGCAGTTTGATGTTGTCCGCTTTTCATATGAGCCCCGTCTCAAATCTATCAACGAGTCAACGTGTAGTTGTTTTCATAATTTCCAGCGCCCTTGTCGTTTCCTCATCCAGCTGATCGTCTTTGATTGGCCTTGTGCCAAATCCTTCGGTAGAGAAGTATTCACTCACGATTTCGTGTAAATCTTGCTGAATTAAACACACTCGTGGAAGCTCGTTCTTGGGACAGTCTACGGTTGGGTCGTAGACAACCCATCCTAATTTAGTTTGAGTGGCTATTGGCGCTGGCTGATAATTAGCGGCGACAGTTCGACTACCAGTTCCCAGGTGGCAATGTTCCAAACCAATGAGGATTTTTGGTTTGGCATTCTAGCACTCGTCGATTGGCAAATTTTTTTTGTGTCGGAAAATGGAACTCAGCTCATTAATATTCACTGTCTGTGTGGGCAGATCCCTGACTGTTTCAACATTCATCATTGGGTATATTGAGCTGCCTGGCCTCCTACTACTGGCTCCTCAGTAACTTTATTGCCATACCACTGCAATCTCTGCAATCTCAACAATTCTGTTTTACCAGAAGATCCAATCTCATCGGCTAAACTCTGTTCGATCATGGTGACGGATGATCCCTCGTCCAGGAAAGCGAACGCTTGTTTCTCGCCCCACGGGCCGTAAATATTGACAGAAACAATTCGATATAATAGATGTCTTCTTTTGGCAGAATTTTGTCAACCGCAGGCGAGCGCGATGGTTGCACTAGAGTGCAGTTGGCTGTCGATTCTGAAGTTGATACTTCGGGCATTCGTTGTTTTTTGTGCAACATCTGATCGTGGCGTTTGCGACACCCGTTAACTTTGCACGGTCGTTTTGTTTGGCAATAAGCCGAGGCGTGTCCGAATTTCAAGCACGAGAAACACAACCGATGTTTTTTAACAATATCTCATCTATTCTTCACGGAAGTAACCGCAAATTTTTCACATCGCGAAATTAAATGATTGTCACCACAGCACTGGCATTGAATTGTCACAGACGGCTGATGTGTTGACGTTTGTGTGTGCAACACATATCCTTTTTGTTTACTGTCACTGCGATAAAACAGTCCGACACCCATAATAGACACGAATTTCGCGATTTCCGAAAGCCACGAATTAAAGTCGGCAACAGTAGCACACGGCTTTATATAATACGCGGTTCTTGCCCACTCTTGTTGTTTCGACAGTGGTAATTTGCTCACAAGTTCCTCAAGCAGAATCGGATTATTTAAATGCTGCTGGCTGTTCGCAGATACCAGAAAGGCTACCAAGTTTTGAATCTTTATGTGCAATGAGACCAACAATTCAGGTTTATTTTCCGGAATTGTCGCCACCTCACGGACTTTTTGTAGTTGATGGCGGATTAAAAGTTCCGGACGGCCAAAACTGAATTCGAGTGAGTCGATTATTTGATTAACATTACTCGGGTGCATAAGTAATGACTCGACCACTTCCTTGGCTGCACCTTTCAAGCACTTCTGAAGCCGAAACAGGTTTTCGACGGCTGTATACTGATAAACTGTTGAAGTCTCCTTGTAGGTGCTATAAAACAGTGGCCACTGTTGAGGGCTTTCACTGAATTCGGGCAAATCCCATAATTTACGACTTGCAAACAAATTACGAAAGTCTGTGACAGTAGTATGCGGCTGGACTGAAGACGTATGGCAATTTGCGATAAGTGGCGGTGGCTGCCCGGCCGACGGTACTTCGTGGGGCAATTCCACGGTTGGTTGCGCGACTGATAATGACTGTACATATTGGGGCAACTGGTAATAAGATTTACCTGGCGGTGGCGATGCGGCTGGCATTAGTTCATGAGGCCATTTCGCGAGTATCGATGGAGCTAGTGGTGCTTGCAAGGCTTGCGGCAATCGGCAATTAAGTTTACCTGGCGGTGGCGGTACGGCTGGCTGTGACTGTGCAGTCGACGGAAATCGGTGATTTAATATGTCCCCGGATGGCTGTGCAGCAAACGCTAGCTGCGCTGACTGTGTCTCGGTGGCCGACGGCGATTTCGCAGTTGACATGTCCCCGGGCGACTGTGCAGCAAATGCTAGCTGCGCTGACTGTGGCTCTGTGGCCGATGGCAATTTGGGAACTAAAGTGTCTCCGGGCGGCTGCGCAGTGGATGACGGCTGCACGGCTGGTGACAGTTGAGCTACTGAAACGTTCGGATGCTCGGGCTGGTTTATGGCGACGCGACTCTCGACGTACTGCGAGAAGACATTTCTTCTCGCTGTTTGCAACCGGCAATTTGAACTCATAACGTCATCAGAATCCTTTTTTGTAGTTGCTAGTACGGCTTTGGTGGTTTTTAGCTCAGCTTTGGTTGCCTCAAAGTCGCCTTGTAGAGCTTCTAACTTTGAGGTAAGGATGGCAACGGCATCTAAAACTTTCAATGATCTGGGCTTTTCTGGATTAGGCGAGCCAGTGGCTTTGATTTGTGTCGTTGCAGCTACCGGTGGCGATCTGGCAGTGCGATCTATTCGTTTCGGAGCCCTTTTGGCACTATTTGTTTTTGGACAAGTGAAAACTCGAGTCTCCCCTTGAATGGCGGCTGGCGACGGCCTCACACGATGGTGAAGAACAAAAAATAAAGATGTCGCGGCTTTAGCGATAGTTTTTCCAAAAAATACAATACAGATGCAATCATACACACACGCAGGGCAAAGATAAGAAGATTTATTTTCTATTTAAAATAAAATTATTACAAATTTATTACATTGAGAAGATTATTAAAATATTACTTGCTGTATTTCATCGCTGTCCAGGCGGAGATCTCGATCAGTCCCTTTTTCTCCCAAAATGGCTACTCAGTAAACGGATCCGCTAATTCGATTGGCGCTGTCGTTGGTGTGGCCATTGTTGACCGCGTGATTAACAATATTGACGCCGGCGCCATAATCGTTTTCGCTCTGGTTCGCCGACAGTGATTAAAAAATGAACATCAAAATAACTATTGATAAATAAGCTATGCTTTTGTTTTAGGAAAATTCATGAAGCTGCTCGAGGGCAATACAATAACAATACATATTGATAATTCTAATGGAAATTGTAACAACGGTCATTTGACCGGTCATGCTAGGAATAGTGTTAACAATTTAGGTATCTTGTTGATATCACAAATAAATTCGAACAAATTCAACATCACAACTTTTAAGAATTCAAATCTTTTCGTTGATTTATCCTCACAGAGATTAAAGACAATCAATCTCTACTTCATACTTCATCACCTTTTGTAAAACCTGCACACAAAGAAAAAGTAAACAAAATAAAATCAAGCCACAAAACCACAAAGTAAACGAATCACGACAGCACAAACCCTTAGGGGCCATACAGACTACGACTAATACAGTTGAAAGAGCATGTCTGAATTCCCACGAATCAAAAAGGCATGAATAAAATTATTCTCCGAGAACATGACGTTGTCCCTTCGAGGAATTGTTTCACATTTTGTGTTAACAGCAACGTTACACTGAAACGTCACACTAACGGAATAAATTGACGGAGTCCCGACGAAATAAGGAAAATGGAAACTGCGAGCAAGGGAAGAAAAATAAGCCGTAAAAAAAAAGACCGGGAAAATTCAGTATCTACTCACTCAGCACCGTCCACTTGATATAGTATTGAAAGATTTCATTTGTATTCATTAAACAAATTCAATTGGAGGCTTTTATATTGAAAGCTTTTTATTATTTCTCACAATTCTTGCCGCTAGGTGTGAATCAAATTTTCGTGGAATTTTAAGCTGTAATTACTTTAGGTGGGAAAAGTGATCAAGATCGAGTTTGCTCTTTTCAGAAGGAATTTACCGCAACACTTAGCGTTCTTAAATTTCATTCGGGAAATAATTTAAGGTGGCTGAAAGGAAGTTGTGAGGATTGTAATTTGATGAAATGTATTTTGAGAATTTTAAATTTAGATCAAAAGTAACCACAACAAATAAAGTGAAAAGAACAAGTCATGGGTTCGAGGAATTTGATAAGGATCTAAGAGATTGAGTTTTTGTTATTTTTTGACTATAAATGTCAAGAAATTGTTGAATTACGAGTATTTTCATTAAAAGGCTTCGGTGAAGGATGATAAGAATTGAAAGGGACTGGGAAAATTAATTATGAATATGTAGGTGATAAACTTTCTAAGAACTTCCGGCTATGAAATATATTTTAAACATTTCTATGTTAAAATTATTTAGTTGAAAAAACTATATCCAAAATAAAATTTCTTGCTTCGATTTAATGATGTACGAATAACTAAAACGAACATGTTTCAAAATAAAATACATAAAATTCATATTATTTACACGATTAAAGTTCTTTCCATTCACCAAACAGTCATAACACCTTATCAATTAATAAGTGAATTCAATACCACTTCAAAATTATCGTTCCCAAATGACTTTATTCCAGGGAATTCAATGAAATGATGTTCGGAAGAGGAACGTCAAAAGGAGCTGGACCATTGGCTATGACAATTAGTCATCCAGTTTCATCGTATCCTGAATTTGCTCTTGGTTTTAACTATATGCTGATGGCAATTGACGGCAACTGATGGCAAACGGAAAAGCCAATTTGGTCAGCAAATGAATCTTTTGGTTGATATATTGCATTTGAAGTATGATGAAAAGTTATGCAATCAACGAGTGGCCTTATGGCTATAATTGAGGCAATCGGGAATGGGAGCATCAGAGAGTGTATTGATGAATTGAAATAGAAACTTGTGCTTTTGTTTCAATTTTCATTGGTCGGATATATTGCAGGATATTGGATAATATTTGACCATGTGTGGGGCTAAGTATTGCTTTAAGTCTTGGACTACAGTGTCACAGAACCAGTATACCCTATGTATACTGGTATGAACTAGGAGCTTATTTGATGTGTATCCAATATACATCATCAAAGCTCCCGGGGAAATATCTCGCTGTAACACCATTTACCTGCTACTCTGTCCATTTAAACTAAACCAACAAAAGGCGAGAGTTAATTTTTAATGAATTACTTTAGTTTTATTGTTCATTCTTTTTAAATCACTTACATTACAATCGAATTCAAAAAATATACTTTCAATTATTTAATTATTTAAAACTCCAACTATCAGCCATCCTGAAGAGGGTAACGATTGGACGAGCTAATGGATCGGGGTGGCCATACGGCGTGAAACGCCAAAAGGCCTATTGAGGACCGCGGCACAAGCCAATACCTCACCCCTCACCATTTTGTCGAATACTGGACAGCACTTCGAACTCGAACTTGAATCGCGTTATTGCATGTACGATTAAACTACTGGATTTGAATACAAACTCACTCGAGTGCTTTGCCGAAGAACTTTAAATACTGTTCTTTCGTGAGCTTTCAACCTAAATTCTCTTTAAAGGTGCTGAGTAGCCGAACACGTGAGATCTCGTTCCACAAACGTTTTTCCTCCCGCTTCGTCTCGCTTGCTCGGCTGGTGAATATGCGAAACTGGGGAAATTGTGCGAAGGAGTGTTTTTCGCTTATGCTTTAGACTTCGAAGGGGTGCTTTCAGCTTTAGCTTTTGGCTTTCCCATGATCTCTTGAGGTAAAATAGCGAAACTGGTTACATTGAGCGAAAGAGTGTTTATGCCGGAACTTTCGGTTTTCCTCTCCGCTTACCTCACTTCGAAGCACCCCGTTCGTTCATGATGTAAATATCGTTGCGGGTTGAACTTTCTCGTTTACTTAACTGCTCGCTTATTTACTTGCGCATGTATTTCTATGGCTTATTTTCATTGGCGAAGTGCGAGTAAATAGGTGTTGTTTGCTCGCTACTATTGCAGTTATGAAGCGGGAATATATCCGAGCATGTTTTATGTGTTCACTCCAATGCAACATTCCTCCGGCATTTGAAGATAGGATTTAATGTACTTGGAGAGTACAATAAATCGTTGCTCTCCTCCGGTGATCTGGATTACTTAATGTACCCCAAAGAATTACGCTCACTCTTGGTTTTTTCGCAATTTTTGTTGTTGGTTGATTCTCGCTACCTTCCCTTTTGTGCAAATTATTCGTACTTATATCTCGCGCTGTTATCGCCATCGGTGTTGTCCACTGTACTTCTCGCAACAATTGACGTTACTTAATATGTTGTTACAAGACAACGTTAGAATTGTAAATTTCCACATTTATGAATTAATGAGGTAATGTTTGGTTTGATACTATACAATGTTTTGTTTGCTTCAATCATAAGTTACTGTACTTTAGTATTTCTTTGGATACAATGATCCAAGATATAATTTGGTTCTATATAATGATGGATTAATATATTGTTTGCTTCAATCATTAATCAGTCTATATAATTATTCACTACTGTTTTTGTTTGATAAAATTTTAAGTCAACAAGTTCGTGTTTGGGTTGATTCTGTGCAGTAAATAATCTGTGTTTCATTTGATACAATTATAAATTAAGATGTTAACATTTCATTTCTGCCGTAAACTACAGGATTATAAATTATTTCGTTTTACTAATATATAATGTTGAAGAATATACTATTATTATTTATTTTTTTACAATTAAAGAATAACGGAATTCAATTATTTCTTTGCAATAGGTGTATAATCGGCTTTACTTGGTAATACAATACATTTTCTTTTAACATTCACATTCAATGCCGATTTTTCTTTTTGGAAGTTAATGATTTTCTTTTATTTTAGCATTTTTCATCTCAAAATAGATTTTAATATTTAATTGTTACACATTCTGCATTCCTCTTTTTTTATTTTCTTTTTGAATACTGTAATTGTAATTATTAACTGTAATTGCCAAAGATAGAATTTTACATTTTGTTTCGTTAGTGGTTATTATTAGTGTGTTGCTGTTCGATTAATGCAGGTTTTAGTAAATTATAAACAGTTAGCGTTAGTGAGGATTTAATGTGAACGGCTTTCAAAATAGTTTAAATGTGCAAAGAAATTCGTTTTTTATTCCATTCATGGTTTATTAATATTCTATTAAATTACTTTCTTTAATGCTATAACAAAAGCTCTTTATGTAAGCTTCTGCTAGCATTTTCTTAAATTATGTATTGTGATAATAGGTTAGTAGGAAAGTTTCAATAGGAAATATTGTTAAAGTTTAGGCGGTTATTTATTGGGAATGAGTTAATATGTAAAAGGGGAATGAATATTTCCCAGGATCGTTACGTTTGGGAATTAATTCGCTTCGGACAGAGTATTGCCGAGAGAATAGCTTCCCATTGATGTAGCTTGGGAGCCGTTGTTGTTGTATTCCCAAGACTTTAGTGTAAGCTATCTTGGCTTTATAAGGTGCGATATAATGTGTGTAATAAATCAACTTTCCCCTGAATATGTGTGGTTAATGTTGTTAATGGGAGTGGAAGTCATAGATTGAAGGTTTATGTGATTGTTTTTTCTCGCTGCTAATGAGCTTTGAAGGTATGATTAGCATTATTTCTGCAATGACGCATGAGCAAATTGAATGAAGCGATATATTGTAGCTTCCACATGCGCTAAATGTTAAGAGTACAGGAAGTATATGATATGTATGTATTAATTCGTGGTTGGCTGGTAATTGCCTTGAAGAGCATTTGTTTTTAATTAAGTCGGCTTAACGCATTTCGTTGTAGGCAGGGCTTTTAATCTATCTATGCTGTGGGATTGTGTAGGAGGAAGAGCTTTCAAGGTATATGCATTTAATTGTCGTTTAATTGGCTTAAGTTGTCTATTACATACTTATTTATCCGTTTGTTGTGGTAAAAAGGGAGGGTTGTTAGAAATGTATTCAGCAGTATGTGTAAATAGTTGTGGATTATTTATAAATCGGAATTATTATGTAGGTTTTTTATTAAGTATAGAAATGTTTAATGAGTGAATATAAATTAAGTCGACCTTTTTCTCAAACTGAAATTAGAAGAAGCGATTCTGAGCTCTGGTGTATACTTTTATTGATTTTAGTGAATTGTTAAATAGATATACTGCATTGAAAATATCTTGCAAGAAATTATTGTAAAAAATGATCAAAGCGACACAATCACTATATGGGCTTGGGAACATTTAGTTTCGATCTTCATTCAAGACCCTATATGTGTTCCGTATAATTTTTCCTTAGTGTGTGTCTACTTAGTTTGGCCTAATGCTGTCCTGGACCTTACTGGAAGACAGTACAGTGCTGTGCGAGGTCACTTCATTAGCCGTTCATAAATTTTTGATCTTGATCTTGAGAAAACGATTGTTTAAAGCATCTTAAAGTACATATTATAGCATTCTAAGACGCCATTTGGTATTTTCGCCATATATGAAGTAAAAGGGTGGGAAATGGGTGTGTTTTGAATTGTCTTGCGCTTTCTACAGGGGTTTTATTTATGACTTTTTTCTAATAGTTAGCAGTTATATAATGTATTCATTATGCAAGGAAACGTAGTGGCTTGTTCAAAGGGTACATGGTTGATAGCGTGTTGTAAACCCTTTTGGATCAACAGCTCAGAGGCTACGACTGGATGGTAAATTGATGTCCCTTTTGCATATGACTTAATACTATACGAGTATGTAGCGTGTCTGCCGAAAGTTGAAATCGGGCAGCTCAGAGGCTATTATGTGTTTCTTTAGGGACTTATAACTAAAAATAGCGTGTCCGTCGACAGCTTATGTCAACGGTTCAGAGGCTGTTGTTGAATCTACTGGTTTTCATTCTAGTGATTGTGCAATTAGACATAGAAAAAGCATGTCTGCTGATAGTTATGGTTTGGAGTTTCGACGGGGTATTACCAACTTATCTGCCACTTTTTCCGTTTCCTTAACATGATGGAATTGTTGTGGATCTTGAAAGAGATACTTGGTTTTAGGGTAAGACCGTTTGTATTGTTGTATTATTCTAATAACTAAAATTCTGTTGGTTCAAAGTTCCCATTCTTAAATTGTTTCAGTGTAACTGGAAATTAAATAAGTTTCATGTTTGTTTGCGTTGGAAAATTGCCGTTCTCATGTAAATTATTCTTTATATTTGTTTAGCGTAGTTAATTTATTTGGTTTGCTCTTCCATGTTATTGCATTTAAAAATTATTGCCCAGATATCTATCTATTCAATTTGCAGTTAAATGTTTGTTTTTATTTGCTCTTTTAATTGTGCTTCAGGCAATTTGAATGCTCATTCAATTCAAGAGATAAGACTTTAGTATGCATGTGGGTACGCGTATTGTCCAAGCAGTTGGAGTGATAAGTGGTATCATATTTCGATAACAATGGGCACGCGTTTGTTTGCTCGCTATGAAGTTTTCGTTTTGCTTATTTGTGTTTAATATTTACTTGTAATGTTTTGTGTTTTGCATGTAAGTTGACTGAAACTTTATATCTTTATAAATTTTACGTTGGGTTTGAAGAGTTAGGAGTTAGATGAATGGTCTTCACACATGTAAGATGAGACTTAAGATTTATGAATGAAGAATATCAATTGAAGATTTCCCTGATTATATTATTGGATGTTAATGTTATATTTGACTGTTTGATTTTAAGACTGATTTTATTCGATGGACAGTATGGGTAGAAATAATACTTTATTTGAATGTTGATATTATGTTATAGTTATTAAAATGATCAATATAATTTTTTGTTTCATTTAAAGGCTGTTCTGGGTAGATGATCTGTATGAGTAGCGTTAAACTGATATTATGTTTTTGTTGTTTAAGTGATTAAGTTTCATACTTTCTTTTTGCTATTTAAATGATTGAACTAATTATTTGATTTTTTTTTTTCTTAAGAAGATTGGTCTAGTTTTATGGACTGAATAGCATTGATATGAAAGTTAGGTATTGATATTATTATTTCTTTTTACTTGAATAATTAACATTATTATTTGATTTTTTTAAGAAAACCCGATATCCTATCGGCTGCGCCAATTTTGTTACATAACCAGTATACTCTATGTATACTTGTATGAACTGGGAGCTCATTTGATCAAGGCTCCCAGGAGAGAACTTGCTGTAACACCACTTACCTGCTACTCTGTCCATTTAAAGCAAACCAACAAAAGACGAGAGTTAATTTTTAATGAATTACTTTAGTTTTATTGTTCATTCTTTTTAAATCACTTACATTACAATCGAATTCAAAAAATATACTTTCAATTATTTAATTATTTAAAATTCCAACTATCAGCCATCCTGAAGAGGGTAACGATTGGACGAGCTAATGGATCGGGGTGGCCATACGGCGTAAAACGCCAAAAGGCCTATTGAGGACCGCGGCACAAGCCAACGCCTCACCCCTCACCATTTTGTCGAATACTGGACAGCACTTCGAACTCGAACTTGAATCGCGTTATTGCATGTACGATTAAACTACTGGATTTGAATACACACTCATCCGAATGCTTTGCCAAAGAACTTTAAATACTGGTCTTTCGTGAGCTTTCAACATAAATTCTCTTTAAAGGTGCTGAGTAGCCGAACACGTGAGCTCTCATTCCACGAATGTTTTTCCTCCCCGCTTCGTCTCGCTTGCTCGGCTGGTGAATATGCGAAACTGGGGAAATTGAGCGAAAGAGTGTTTTTCGCTTAAGCTTTCGACTTCGAATAGTGCTTTCAGCTTAAGCTTTCGGCTTTCCCATGATCTCTTGAGGTAAAATAGCCAAACTGGGGACATTGCGCGAAAGAGTGTTTATGCCGGAGCTTTCGGTTTTCCTTTCCGCTTACCTCTCTTCGAAGCAAACCCGTTCGTTCATGATGTAAATATCATTGCGGCTTGAACTTTCTCGTTTACTCAACTGCCCGCTTATTTACTTGCGCATGTGTTTCTATGGCTAATTTTCATTGGCGAAGTGCGAGTACACAGGTGTTGTTTGCTCGCTACTATTGCAGTTATGAAGCGGAAATATATCCGAGCATGTTTTATGTATACACTCGCAACAGGTTTACATACTTTCTTAGAGCTTTTTATTTTTCGGCTATCTTTGGATCCAGGGCTCACAAGTTTATCAATCTTTATCCTTGAAAATCATACCATTCCAGGAACAACCGCCTTTCTTCTTCCTAAAATCCTTGAAGAGCCAGGCATATCGTATTGAAATAAAACCTCAAGATCTTTTTTGTTGGAAATTGTATGATCACCAAACTTTTTCTTCCAAAAAGCCCATAAATTCTCGATTATATCTAAGTCAGGTGACTATGCTGGGAGAGCCATTAAACGAGGATAACTCCAAACAAGCCAGTACTGTACAATTCTTCTTCTTTGCAGCACTACAGCCCCTCTTGGGACTTTGCTAAGTGATAGTTAGAATATCTCATTTTCATGACCGTATTGATTTTTTCGGAAGTTGGTTTGGTCAGTACAATGCTCCCGTGTGCCTGCTCAGCTGTGATATGATTTGATTAAATCAGTACATATCATCACTGTCACTCATAGTCTGTCCAAAAATCCCCTGAACTAAATCATGTCGCTTCCAACGAGATTAATACCTGGGACCTTCGGCTTATGCGTTCATGCGGACTGTACAATCCCTAAATTATATTTGGGGCCGTTATTATGGTAGAATCGTAATCCACCCCTAACTCCGACTTCATCTGCACATTGGCGTAAATTTTTCTTCAGGATATTAAGATACATGATCTTTTCCATATTTCCTTCAATGAAAGTCAACTTTCCAACTCCAGCTCCTGACATACAAGCCCAAATCTTTACACCGGCGCCACACTGCCTAACAGTCTAATGTAGATTTTTGTTGAGCTCTGTATTCGGCTTGCGCCATACTATGTCATTCCATTTGAGCCAAATATGTTAAAATAACGACTTCCATCACCAAAAATAATGGTCTACTAAAAGTCCAAATCGTTTGAAATATGCTCAGTAGAAAAGCTTTTCAATTTTCGTTATTGATGAAAGGTATCCTCCGAGCAACTAAGCCATTAAAATTTTGCTTTCTTAGCACACGAAGTATGGTTTCAGCACTGCTCGCTTCACCAATCCCAGTAAATACTTCAACTGCCAGTTGAGACGCCAAAAGCTTCGAGTTTTCATTATTTTCTTTATGATTTCCAATCTTTTTTCATTGGAAAACCTTTGAAATATATGCTGAACCAGTGACGAGCTTAAATTAACAATCTTATTTATTTTTCGATGAGATTCATCATTTTTAAATGATGAATTACAAGCTTTCGCTGCTCAAGTGTTGTTCTGCGACCGGTTGTAAATATGATACAATTTATCCACTTTTTAATTGTCTCGACGAAATTATTTTTTGAGAAATGAAATGAGAAAGACACCAAAATCAATATTAAAAAAAAATTTCGATGTTTTGCGTGCACTTTTGACAATGAAAAGCAAAGAAGTAACTGCATCAAATAAGCTGTGAGCTATCCTATGTACGCGCTTTTGCTATTTTCCTGCTAGTGGGACATTTGAAAATTTGTTTTTAGTTTCCTACATTAAAAACTATATCAGACGACTTGTTGTTATATTTATTTAAATGAGGATAACCGTTTGTTCGATTTTTATTACAGTGCATTAAATAAGCTGTGAGCCACTGTATCCATTGTATTTTCTCACAACGAATCAATAATGTCCCCACAGTTTACATGATTCCTCATCCGAAACCCCCCAACTAAATGGTAGTAAATGCTCTCGGGGTCGCACATTGGGTTTACTGGTTCCCCAATAATAGGACATTAAATGCCGAAAAATGCTAATAACTGTAAATACATCTACAGCTCTACTACTAAATCCTACTTACACCTCCTTTGTGGGGATGTAAAGCATAGTACAAAAAGACAACACGTGTTCACAACCAGGTTGCCAACACATTGGCCATAGACACGCAAATATTTTCTTCAACCAGGAAATAAACATCCGTATTCGGAAGCTTCTTGAAGAAGAACGTTCAGCAGTGAGATATATTCAGATTTAGTGTGAACATGAGTAAAGACATGGTGTTATCATATATTCTGATAAGTGAATGCTTGGATGATGATATTAAAGTAAAAAAGAAAAGATTATGGTGTAAAGAGTGGTATAAAAACCAGCAAACATTTTTTCATACTAATTTATTGAGTGAACTATGTGTAACTGCTCCGGATGACTTAGGAAACTTTTTAAGAATGGATCATAAAACTTATGAAGACCTACTAAAGGCAGTGAAACCGTTTATAGAAAAAAAAAACACATTAATGAGGGACACGATAATGACCAATGAAAGACTAGCTACTCTCCGTTTTCTTGCCAGTGGACAAAGCTTTGAAGATTTGAAATTTCTGACTGCAATATCTCCTCAAAGCCTTGGAATAATTATTATGGAGACGTGCTCTGCGATTATAAAAGCTTTAAAAGGATATATCAAGGAAATTTTAAAAATAGTGATATTAAGTATTCAAATATATATTGTGCTCTTTTCCAGATACCAAAAACAGAAAATGATTAGAGGGAAACAGCAGAAGGATTCGGAAGAAGATGGAATTTCCCAAACTGTATCGGAGCAATCGACGAGAAACACATTGAAATAAAGAAACCACTTAATTCAGGATCATATTATTTCAACTATAAAAAACCTTCAGCATTGTTTTGTTAGCGATAGTGAACGCAAACTACGAATTCATTATGGTAGAGGCAGGTACAAATGGACGCGTATCTGATGCAGGGGTTTTTTCAAGTTGTAATTTTCACGAAAAACTTTCCGAAAATATGCTGGGAATTCCAGACTCTTGTCTGCTGCCGAACACTACAATAAAAGTGCCGTATGTATTTGTTGGTGATGATGCTTTTCCTCTTGGGATGCCTTTTGGAGGAGAAAATATTGATGATAGTGAAATCATATTCAATTATCGTCTTTCTAGAGCAAGAAGGATAGTCGAAAATGCTTTTGGGATTCTGTCTTCCCGTCTTAGGATTCTACTGAACAAAATGAATTTGCGGCCAGAGAAAGCAACAATTATAACGTTAGCAACGTGCTATCTCCACAACTGCCTGCGAAGAAAAAATTCTGATGTTTATTTGCGTGGAAGTGTACAGATTGGTACAATTCAATATAGAGCTTGAAGATCAGAACAAAGGCAAATGTTACCTTTGGAACCAACGCGAGCAAGGAATTCAAAAGATGCTGCGAAGAAAATCAGAAATGACCTCAAAATCTTTTTCAATGGAATTGGATCTGCTCCTTGGCAAAAATGAAAATAAAATGTCGTGTTATTTTTCAAAATTTAAGCAAAAATGTTTATTAAAAAATAAAATAATACTAAAAGAATACATATTTAGTCTATATTAAATAAAATCATTATCCGCTAGCAGCTACTGAATATTTTCGTAAACTGGCGCAGGATTTCTTGACCAGGTAGCGTTTTCACTTGGAATTTCCAAAACTGGTGTTACCACTAATGGCGACTCCCGTCTACGCAAATTCGACGTAATGAAAATACCACTTTCACTAGGTGAGGACGAATACGCCATCAGCGGTGTCGAAGATCTATGCGACGAGGATATAGACGACATGTTAACAGCGTTGGTTGTCAATTGCTCAAGTTGCCCCATAATAAGAACTTCTTCTATGGCACGCTTGGCATAAATTTTTTGCGTAGAGGATAGCTGCCGGAACGATGTCGCCCAAGAATCAGCATATACGCCTGCTTCGTCCTTCTTCTTTGAATGAGCCAATGTATCCTTCAGGATTGCATTTTTCTCGGCTAGATACTGGCTTTCTGACTTCCTTTTTTTGCAGCGATTTGATACCTCTATTTGCACGGCCTCCTGTAAAAGATCGAAAAAAATCTGTAAAATCCACTTAATGCTCAAATAATGTAACTCATCTATAGCAAATATACTAATACTTACTTCGGCTACCTCGATTTCAGGATCATTCTCCAAATGTAAAGTGGATACACTGGGACCCTGTGCTTCCTGATCTCGCAAAAATTCTAGGGTATCAAAATACCATAAGTTCGGAGTATAAATGTTGTCAGTGCCAGCTCCAGACTTTTTGGAATTCAAAACTTTTTAATTCGTGTCGAAAACACGTACGAATGTTCATCACACGCCTTGTCAAAGTATCAATATTTGCGTCTTTTTCGATTTCCTGATACTTTGAGAGTAAATTTTTCCACGCGGTATCGTTCATTGTCTTATTTTTGAAACAATTACTTTTAATTTGCCACAATTCCGGCAATTCTTTAAATAAATCAAAAACATCCTGCCATTTACTATTATTTGGAATTGTGCACATTTTCACTTTATGTCCGTTCAGTATCAACTATTCAGAATAAATGAATGATTGCCAACTCTTACCCAGCCAGGAAAACATAGCCAACAACTTGTTGACTCCGCCCACAAAAATCAAAAAATGTTGATTTCGGTCCAACTCAACCACCAACCGAATTTCCAACACATACACCACCTCATACGTGTTTACAACTCGGTTGCCAACCAACCAAAAACCGGATTTTGTTCGCATGTTGTGTTGGTGGTTGGATGTCTAGGGACCCTTTAAGAGGGTGTAGGTGAATCTTCCGCGCCTGATGTTGGAATCGACGTAATAACCATGCCGCCAGAATAGAGGCTAACTTCTCGTCCCCGGAAAACTCTAAAATCTTTCGAAACCAGCAGACGGGCCTGGGAATTGGTTGAACTCACGGCGATGACCTCGCAATCTGAAAAAGGACTATGGTATTGGATCCTGAAATGTCAGATCACTCAATTACCCTGGTGCTGTTAAGAACCTTTTACAACAGGCCAGTCAATATCAATTAAAAATACTAGCAATCCAGAAAACGAACTGGACTGGAGCGACATTCAATACATGAGATCGTACACAATATTCAAAAGTGGGAAGCCTACTGGAAAACGACAATTCGGTGTGGCAGTTGGATGGGAAGCTCAAACGGCACGTTATTGATTTCAAGGCATTTAACGAACGTTTGCGTGCGAACCGTTAAAAGCGAAATTCTTCAAAATCTGGCTGATCAATGTTCACGCCCCGAGCAAAGAAAGGACGAAGAAATGAAGGAAATGTTCTGCAATCACCTGACTAGTCAACTCATTGCCTACAAACGACACAAAAATAATTATGGGGGATTTCAACCCTAAGGTTGGCAATGAGCTATCTCATCGGGGAACGACTGGAGAACAAATGACAATGACCAGTGCCTGATTGACTTTGCATGTAGCAGAAATCTAGTCATATGCAAATGTCCTAGGTATCATCGGATGGCAACACATAAAACCAAATCGACAATATTCTGATGCAACAACGTTGGTCCTCGAGCATATTTGCCGTCTGTACATATCAAAGAGCCATTTGTAACTCAGATCAATACTTAATCGGATTAACCTTGTCCTTGACCCTCGACAACCAGCTGGCACTCATCCTATTAGACACATTGCTGAAAACAAGCAACAAGCTCTGGATGGAAGTGACAGCGGCAATTAAAATCGCGGTAGCACAGACAATTGGGCACCAAGCTCAGCGCAAAAGAAATTACAGATTCGATGATGAATGCCAAAATGCGTCAGACAAATAGAATTATGCATACAAACAATGTTTGGGTAAAAACTGGAACGAAGAGAGAACATTATGAAAACCCCAGAAGAGTAGCGAATAAGATAATTTGAACTAAGGAAAGAAAATACTAAGGCAACCAATTGAGAAGCATCGATGTAAGTCTAGTGAGCAAGAACACACAACAAGCAAACAAACTATTGAAAAGCCTGAAACGTGGTTATCACGCTCCGCCATGATGATATCGGCAACATAACCGCTGATGAAAACAAGATAAAAGAAAGATGGGCATCATATTTCAAGAACTTTAGATTATCTCGGTGAGCTTCCATTCACCCCATCAACTCTAGATGATGATTGTTCCACCATCAAAAACCAAAAGTATGATAAAGCACCAGATGGTAGCAAAAACATATGTCAAACGAGTGGATCCAATCGATTATATTCCCTATTCACAAAAAACGTGACAAGCTGTAGTGCGAAAACAATAGAAGGATGCCACTACTTTGTACAGCATTGAAAATATTTTCAAAGATCTTAGCATGTAAGGTTAAATCATATGCTAACAGTATTATTAAGGAGTATCAAAGTGGATTTATAGCAGGCTAATCAACAGTAGACCAATTGTTCACAATCAAGCAGGTACTTGAAAAATGCTGGGAGTTCAAAACAGAGATATACCGAATTTTCCTTGATTTGAAGCAAGCATATGTCAGTATTGATCGTAACCTACTGAACCAAATAATGCTTGGCTTTGGTATCCCAGCTAAAATTCTCCATCTTACCAAAATTTCAATGACATCAAAGACCTCTCAAGTCCGCATCAATAACCAGCTCACTGACTCCTTTGACACAAATATTGAACCAAAGCAGAGAGATGGACTGGCCCCATCGCTATTCAATTTAGCTCTAGAATATATCATCAGAATGCTTTCTGTTGGTACAAGAGGTGCATTATTATATAAGTCAAGCATAGTAGTAGAATCAATGAGAATGAAACAAAGCTTACAACGCAGTTGAGGAAAAATACCGCGAATACCCAAAATATCACACTTGGCAAGTACAGCATAGAAAATGCTGGTAATTTCGTACCAAAATAACGAGAACAGGTAATAAAATAGACGCAATATGCCGAAGAATACAGCTCACAAATAAAATTGTTCATTTCGTTTTGACGATCTTAAAAACCAGCTGCATTCACAGGAAAATAAAGCTCCAGGTATTCGAATCTATAGCAAGATCTTTGTTATGCTATTGATGTGAAATATGAACACTAAACCAAGCATCCGCAAACATATAGAACACGTTCAAGAGTTGGGCCTGGGATGGATGATCGGAAAGAAGCTAGACGGGGACCAATAGCGAACTCGATACAACCATGAGCTGTATGAAATTTTTGACAAGCTGGAGATCTCAACTATGGTAAGACTGCGGAAACTGCAATAAGGAGGTGACTTGAATTGTATGGATGAACAACGGATACCCAAAAAGGTATTCATTGGGAGAACTAAAGGGCGAAGACCAGTGGGGAAACTGAGGAAATGCCAGTTTGGCTTGGTCGACGAAGACAGTTCACCGCTACTCGGATTTTGAACCCCGAGCACGTGGTCAATGGACCGTGACAGTTGAAGGCAATTGTTACATGAAGCGAAGCCTAGAAAGGGGCTGCAGGGTTACGATGAACAAGAAGATTATAAAGTTCCATATGAGTACTGGGCGTAAACCACATCCAATTTGAATTGATTTAACACCGTAAATTTTTAATAGAAGAGTTAGCAAAAGGAAGGAAGAAACGTTTATCGTTGAATACTTTTTTAGTTTTAGGAGGAACTACTGAGACTTCTGAACCTGTTTCTATAAAATAAGTTAATTCAGTCAGAGGATAAAAAAAAGTATAAACGACTATTCCGGTTGGAATTACTCCTTAGCATCACCGGAGGTAAACCCATTTTATATTTAGATACGACTATATATATACATACGACTATATAGACATATCTACGAGGGGGTCCGATAGTTACTTAGCCTACAAAAGAAAATTGGAAATTTTGAAAAAATGGCAATTTATTCCTCAACACAATGTCTTGTCAGCTCGATACACTTAACCCAGCGATGCTCCACCTTCTTGAATCCGTCTGAAAAATACATTTTCTTGAGTTCTGCAAAGTAGGTCTCCGTAGCGTCGATGACCACCTCATTTGACTCAAATTTCTGAATACAATGGATGGGGTAGCAGTTTGTAGCCTAGTTGGCGATAGCGAAAGTTTTAGCCGGTACGTTGTCATGTTGGAAGACCACTGTTTTCTTTGCCAAATGGCAAAGTAGAGGACTGTGACCGTTTTGCATTTTTCCTGGTACTCGGTGTAGATCCCACCTTGCGAATCCCAGAAAACCAGGGCCAGCACATTTTCTTGGCCTTTGGTATGTATCAGCGGGGTCATGTTTTAATGAAAGTCACAAAACGGTACAGAAACTCCTTCGGATTGTGCTTAAACAGCATCAAACACTCCTCTGAAGTAGTCCCATGAGTGCGTTTGTTGTCTGTACGAACGTGTCACCCACTGCGCCGACAATTTCTCATACCCGAAATTTCTTGCAGGATATGACCCATACGGTCTTTTGAGACGCCTACTGTCTCTGCTATCCCGCGGACCTTCCGTCGGTGATCTGCCCATACGAGCTCGTGGATTTTTGTCACGTTATCCTTCATGGTAGCCATTTGCAGGGCGTCTGGGAGTGACTCATCAAAAACTGAAGTGCGACCACGATGAAACTCGTTAAATCAATTTTTACGGTCATCATCGCAGGAGCAGAATCACCGTATCCAGCATCCAAGCAAGCAAGCATGAATCAAATCCCCTACCAATGTTGCTCTTCTTCATTTTTCTAAAATCCGCCGATATCCCCGCTCCCGCAGGTGCTCAAAACAAATCTACGAGTAGCCTTCTACGAGAATATACTACAAAAGTAATCTTTCTTGGGATAGTGGACCATCGGGCTAAATACTTATCGGACCACCCTCGTATGTATGTATAAATATATATATACATAAATATACATATATATATATATATATATATATATATATATATATATATATATATATATATATATATATATATATATATATATAAATATACATATATATATATATATATATATATATATATATATATATATATATATATATATATATATATATATATATATATATATATATATCAAAGGCAAATCAATATTTGCAGTGACAGCCAGGCGGCACCGCTTGTCCTCTCGGGATAGAAAGTAACATCGAAAATTATCAAATCAAATAAACTCTACTGGGATAGAAAATTTACCCGGGTTTTCTGGGTTTTCCCCCACAGAGGATACAAAACCTGACAATCTGGTAAAGAAGGGCTCTAAAACCTTACCTAAAGCCCAAAATTCTGTATAGGAATCCCTAAAACTCAAATGATTTATAAAATAAACTGCTGGCTGAAGACTCAGTCGCCGGAGTTTTGGAGCGGATCAGACGACTGTTAACGTAGTAAATCCTTCCTAGAAAAGTGTATAGGACTGTGATTGGACTAGTCACAAGGCACAATACACAGTGAGCTTATCTGCAAAAAATAGGTATTGCTGAAGACCCTATGTGCAAACGGTGCTTAGAAGAGGATGAGACAACCATGCAATATGTATGTATGTGATTGCCCGCCGCCTGCATATTCAAGGCTGGAGATATTTGGCGTCACAGCGATGCGCTGTAACATGCTCCTGGATAAAAATCTATCGGATCTACCTGATTGCCATAAAATAACAAGTACGGCCACAACACCTTCTCGGAAATCAGGTAACTTCATTGTCTGACCATAAGACGATGTAAAAGGTAAGCATATACCATGTTCACATCATTTAAATGATAAAAAATACGATGCAAAAAACTTTTCATCCGCATTCGAATATGCTACCACCCAAGAAACCCATCCACGAGGTCAAACCCCATGCATATGATGATTATATTCTGTTAAAAAGAAAAGGAACGAAATGAGGTTCACATATAAACAAGTTTGGTTGACAGACCTACGTTCATGTCAGAAGGGTTTTGTTCTTTACCTACAAAATGCAGTCACCAGCAACAAATAAAATCAAGATACATGTAAAAGAGGATTTTATTGAAGAAAATATGAAATTCGAAGATCATACTATTCTTAGGAAAGTTGAACGAATTTTGACTTCTGAGGTATTTTTAATTGTTGTACTCATAAATATCTACCTTGATACTTTTTCAGATTTTTTAGATCACATGTGTCCATGCACGAGGGAGGAAACACATTTTTCATGTATTTCCCCCCCCCCCCCCCCCTATGCCCGTACTGAAGCAAAAACTGTCAGTTAAAGAACTGTTTTGAAAAGCTCCCATAGAGAACTTTCATTTGATACTCCCCTGTACGGTGATCATCGATTTCATGGCCAATTTTTTCGAATCCTATAATGGTTACAAAGCCTTTTTGCTAGGAGCTCTCTCCTACTTCCTCGATTTGTTTCACATATGAGTATTAATTGTAGGTACTCATTTTCAGTCATTCATTAAATTGAATCAAGTGTTCAATACATGCACCTTAAACGTTGAAGTTTGGGAATAATACCTCAAAATTATTCAATCTTCGCATTTAAAACAGCCACCGATTATTAATACCACTAGCTGAACCGATTCTCAAAGATATTCATGATAGCTTTCGTTCCTGAAATTTTCATGCAAATCCTAGCAAAGCTGAAGTGTTTGAGTTGGTAAAAAGCGCATATTGTTCCATAGCCATATGTTTCCATAGTAATACATGCAGCGCATATTGTTCCATAGTAATACAGGAAAATTCAAATCGCTATAGCTTCGTTAAATACCATTCGATCTTTATGAAACTTTCAGAGCAGATCATCTGTGTATTGAATTTTATTGAATATTAATTGAATTCAATAAATCATACTATTACTAACAAAATTGAGTGAATTTCGACTTCTCATGTATTTGTTGTTGTTGTACTCATAAAGGCCTACACTCATGATTTTTTCCAGATTTTCCGGATGAAATGTGTCCAATCGCGAGGGGGAGTACGCGAAAAGTTCGTACATTTCCCCTTCCCCTGCCCCCCTTGGTACCAATAAGTCAATTTTAAGACTTGTTTTGAAAAGATCTCATTGACACCTTACCAACGACATCCTACACGATTACCAATGTTGAAAATTTTTTTTAAAGGGTCACCTCCCTATTTGGAGAGACCTCCTCAAACCCCTTTCAAAATTTTTTCCACCCTTGAACTTTCAAGAAGTCACCACTTCTGACCTTTCCACAAAGTTTTATTGCTGTAGCTTCTATAGTTTCGGAGAAAAAGTGATGTGACATACAGATGGACGGACGGACAGACGGACACAGATCGTGATTGCAATAGGGTTTTGTATTTTAGTATAATGCAAAACCCTAAAAATGACTAGTTATAGCAACATTTGATTATATTCGGTAAATCCAATTCTAATTGTTGCTTTTTTTCCGGTCATATCGAGTGGCCTTCGGTGCTGAAAGACTTTCCGATGATATGGTGGAAAACGGTAAAACTCCAACATACGTCGATATCAAGCGCACGTTCTTCGTGTCTTTCCATTGCACACTAGTTATATCGATACCATATACTATGCTAACAAACTCCAAAGATTCACCACGATTCATTTTGGTGTCTTTTTTACTTGGAAGTTTGCAATTTGGGATGCGCTCACGACCGACAGTACCTAGGGAATATATTCCAAGCGACCTCAGAAGCACCATCAGTGGTAATGATGTATAAAAATTGTCAAAATAGACAATGTTGTTCACCGTGTGTGGCACCCTGTAAGTCAAACGAACAACGACATTTGCACTCGCGCCTATGTTAGGATACCTATCAATTATAACGTTGTCGCCAGCCCCAGAATAGATTTCGAAGCGATAGGAATATCCAAAGGAATCGCATAACTAGATCGAAGCGAATATTGAGGTGGCCAATGACTGGGCGTATTTTGAAAAGGGTGTCATAGCCCGGTTCCCCCTTTTTAGAGAAGTCATTGAAACGTAAATATATCCAGATATGAAAAAATCTCTTTGATGTGATTGCGGATGCGATGGGAGCCAGTGCTAGCTTGCCCCAGTAGTGTTGTGCCGTTGAGTAACGATACAACGACATATAGTATACAGCATAAAACCAACGATTTTTTTTACGTCAACAGCTGTAATGGTGAACTGCGTGTTGGTTTCCTACTCTGGAATTTAGGTTGCTGAACTCTACGAGCTGTTCATAAAATGTATCGGTGAAAAAAATTGAAGTATTTATATGGGGGTTTCAAATGCCGCATATCCTCTGGAAGATTAGTAGTACCACGAAATGCCACTTCATTTTCATGTAGCTGCATGTGCTTTTTTTCCACTTATTTTTTGTAAATTCAGTGGACTTTGTGCTGATATTCATAACTGTTCCACTAAAATCACCATCATTCGGTTCGAAATTTTGCCATACGAATCATATAATGTCAACAGGGAATGCAATCTTTTTTTGGTTTTTGGATCGTTTTTGGTTTTTTTGACATTATTATCTCTTGACGATGTGTTGCTGTAGATGTTGATGCAACTGCAGACAGACGAGAAGGCGTAGCAGATGGTCTAATGGACTCGATTGTACTGAAGTTGAGGCTAACACTAACGGCCTGAGATAAATATCCAGTTGATGTGTCTCTCGCCAACTGTCAAGAAGAACTCGCATTCCCTTCCGAATCCGAGACAGAAGCTCCGGTGACGTCAAATAGTTGGAGGAGTGTAAAACTGTCCTCGTAATCTGAGTCATCCATATTGTTATCGTTGCCTTATTCGAAATCACCCCCTAATCATCATCAGGCTCTGAGTCGATGTCAGATGGGACCGAAGTTAAAAGTTCCTCGATTTTCTCTGCAGTCATCCTGCTGATTTCGGACAACCGAAATGATTTTCGGGGTTTCACCATCTTCCTAAAACACAAATACATAAATGTTACAACAAACATCCATAGTTAAGTTGATGTAAACCGGCACTCTAGTCCTAGTCCTTACTGTAAATAACACATTTGCATCCAATTTGGATTACCATATTCTAGATATGTATATTTACCACGAAATAATTCTTTTTGCTACAAAATCTGCACAAAACAAGCTATAAACTCACAAAAAAGTAGATAAAGCACAATTAATTTTTTATGTCTAAAGTTTATGGCTCACGACATTCAAATGCAGATAAAAATAGAACTGCAGCACAGGATGACATGATGGTGGTTGAAGGCGATATGAGACTACCGGCTGCATTGCCGGTGAAGAAATATTAACGGTTTGCACCGTGAAAACCAGAACACCGTGAAAAAATCGTGGAGGAAGGAAACGTGGAGAATATACAAGAGCTCTCCAGAGGCTACTGAAAACGTGTCAAGGTGAACCGTTTAGCAATACATTTGGTCCACCAACTGGGGCTGACAAGCCTATAGATAACGCAAAAAACCTTTACTTTTCAAGAAGAACTTTCGAGACCAGCTGAATTTCTGCAAAAATCTTAAAAACCTCAGACTTGGCGATAGCAATGCGCATGATGAAAGCCTGCATGCAAACATCCTTTTTACGGACGAGTCGTGGATTCAACTGCATCCAATACCTAATCGACAGAATAGGACAGTGAGAACCAGCGATAACAGAAATATTTCCGTAATACTGACTCCAAATTCCGACTAAATGAGTTAAATAAGCAGGAGAGTGCTCCTACCAGAAGGTCTTTGTAACCATCCCAAGGTTCAAAACAAGTTTTCAAATGGTGTGAATCGATAACTTGAACCATTCATCCAATACTTGGATAAGCATATTGCAGCCGCCATTTTGGCCTAGCTTAAATAATTTTTCTTAACACTCTGCCAGTTGAATATATTCAAATTAAACACTATTCCTGAAATTTTCATGAAAATTGGAAGAAAATAAAAGTGCATTGGTCATTATGACATATGTATCAATCATAACCACGTGTTATTAGGGTTTTGTACTAAAATACAAAACCCTATTGCAATCACGACCTGTGTCCGTCTGTCCGTCCGACCGTCCGTCCGTCCGTCCGTCCGTCCGTCTGTATGTCACAGCACTTTTCCTCCGAAACCATAGAGGCTACAGCCATGAAACTTTGTGAAAAGGTCAGAAGTGGTGACTTCTTGAAAGTTCAAGGGTGGAAAAATTTTTGAAAGGGGTTTAAGGGGGGTCTCCCCATATAGGGAGGTGACCCCTCAAAAAATTTTTTCACCATTGGAAGTTGAATAGGGTGTCATTGGAAAGGTCTCAATGAGATCTTTTCAAAACAAGTCTGAAAATTGCCTTATGAGTACCGAGGGGGGCAGGGGAAGGGAAAATGTACGAATGTACCTCAGAAGTCAAAATTCTTTCAACTTTCCTAATAATAGTATCCTCGAACATGACATGTTTCTTGATTTTATTCGTTGCTGGTTACTGCATTTTGTAAGTTGAGTACAAAACCCTTCTGACATGAGCATAGGTCTGTCTACCCAACTTGCTGTTTTAGTAAATGGGTAAAATTGGAATAGCTATAACTCCCTTGATTATAATTCGATTTCTATAAAATCTTGTTGGCATAAGGTTCTTATATTAGTCTATATACTTGCAAAGTAGTCTATATACTTGCAAAGTTTAAGGGTACCGTTTTTATTTTATGGGCGAAAATGTAAAACTTGCAAATCATACCATGAATAATTAAGTTGAGTGAATTTCGATTTTTAAGGGTGTTTGCTGCTGTCATAAATACCCACCTTCGTGATTATTTTTAGATTTTTAGGCTCAAACGTGTCCAATTGCGAGAAGGAGACACAAAATTTGGTACATTTTGCCTCTCCCTGGACCCCCTGATGCTTAAAATTACTTTTTTCTTTCATATTCTTTCTAATCAGAGCCCCACTCGACAACACCTGAAAAAACAAAATTTTTAAGGACTACTTCGGTATAAGAGAGAAGGGCCTCCTTTAAAAAATTTTTGGTGAGACCTAAACTTTTGAGGTACCACTACTTCATACCTTTTCACGAAGTTTGAGCATTCTAGCTTCACTAGTTTCCGAAAAAACTTGCTGGGACGCACGGACAGCTCAACGAACGGATAGACGGACAGACACGTCGTGAAATTAGTATGTCTTTGTAAAAGAAATGTTTACAAAGTCCTAAAAATCATGGTAACTGACGGAGTGAGCATAAACTTAAAAACTCAACTTCTTAAATTCAGCAAAGAGTGTTTGTTAACGAAAAACATTACAGGGAAAATGTTCTCCCTGTTTTTGTCCAATGTCTTACTACTCGCCAACAACTTAGGGATAGAAAGGAAGTGATTTTGACACAAGATGACGCCAAGGTGCATACTGCTTTGAATGAGGTGATTAAGGAGCATTTTTCTCATGTGTGGGTTGATTGGCTGATTGGCCTAGTAATTCCCTTATTTAAACTCCATCCAAAATGAATGGTCCAAATTAAAGGAGAGTTTCTTCGAGATACCAGGCCAAAAAATAAGTAGAAGCTGATTTGGTGTGTACGAGTTAAGTGGGGCGCAATTTTTGCAGACTACCTTAAAAAATTTATTATTTATTTAAGTCTCAGAAAATGACTTTGGCGAAAGCAAAGCAGGAAATATCTCACATTAATTATTTATTATATTGTGTTACCGAATTTGTGATGTTTATAATAAAATTATAATATAGGGTTATCCAATTTACGCTTGGGAAAGTAAAGCTAAAGAAAATACATAAAATATTCAGATGGAAACGTAATTTTTTATTCAATATCATTCAAATGTCCTCCACGGGACTTCTTACAGACCTCAATCCTTTTGAGGTAATTTTCAATGACTTTCCGACGCACTGCCGGCAGTATCTCACGAATATTGGTTTTCAATTGCTCAAGATTTTGAGGATTGTTCGCGGAGACGCGGTCTTTTGCATAGCTCCATAAAAAGAAATCCAAAGGTGTTCGGTGGCAGGAGTGCTCGATTAGCCTGTGTTGTGTGGCTTGTGGCTTTGTCCTGTTGGAACCACATGTTCTCCAGATCATAATCTTCAATTTCTCTCCAAAAATAATCGGTTAACATCCGTCCATAGCGGTCAGAATTGATTGTAATGGCTCTTCCTTGATCGTTTTCAAAAAATACGGGCCAATAACACCACCAGACCATAATGCACACCAAACAGTCACTTTTTCTGGGTGAAAAGGCCTTTCTGCGATCACCTTAGGATTTTGAGAGCCCCATATGCGGCAATTCTGTTTATTTACGTAACCACTGAGCGAAAAATGAGCCACATCACTAAGAAAATTTTGTTCGAAAAATCGTTATCAATGGCTTGTTGTTCAATCACCCAATTCGCATACATTCTGCGTTGTGTATGGTCTTGAGTTTTAAGTTCTTGAGTGAGTTGGATTTTGTACGGATAGAGATGCAAATCCAAATGCAAAATCCGCCACAATGAGCCGTAAGACAAGCTCAAGGAATCGAAAAATTTGGGTCTTCCTCTACACTTTGAGCAACGACAGCGATAGTTTCAGCAGAACGAATGTTGTGATGATGCACAGGCCTTGCAATATCAATAACCGATACAGTATCTTCAAATTTTCTCACTGTGTTCGAAATTGTTTGCTGTGTAGGCCGATTATGTCGACCGTAATCGGCTCGTAATGCCATAAATGTTGATACAGCAGAATCAACATTTTTATAATAAAATTTAATAATTTTAACGCGTTCTTCGACTGTTAAACGATCCATAAGTCAAATGGCAAATCTTAAACTAAAAAAAACACATTTTGGATGACATTTAATTTTGACCAATGTCAAATGGCAAGGTTATACTTTCCTACCGTGAATGGATAACCCTCTATTAGACCAATCTGTTTTTTTTCAACAAGTAATACTATTGACAGAAACTTTTGCGCCACCATTTGGTATTATGCAGTACCTCTCGAAGACAATAAAATGCGTAGATCATGAATTCAATATGCTAATCTTTGGACTCAAATAAAGTGTGTAAAGGACACCAAAATAATTTTTTTACTCGAACGAAATTTGTAAAGTTACCGCATAATATTTTTGATGGCCTTCTGTTCATACAAAAAATACTTACAGCCTACCCAAGAATGTATACTTCTTCTGATTTTTCTTCGTAGTACTACAGTCCCTCTTGAGCCTTCGTTTCCTGCAAATAGCGCCTCCAACTGGCTAAGCCATTGACCGCGTCCTCCAATTTTGAAATCTAAGCAGTGATAAACTGTCTTCGTCGACCGAGTCAGACCAGCATTGCCTTGGTTTCCCCACTGATCTCTTCAGTTCTCGCAACGCAATCCTTTTTGGGTATCCGTTGTTGGTCCATACAATTCATATGGCCAAGCCATTGCAACTTCTGCAGTTTTACCAGCGTTGCGACCCCCGTCTCGTCAAAAATTTCACAGGCTCATAGTTGCATTGAATTCACCATTAGTCCCATCTAGCTTCGCTCCGATTATTCACCTCAGGACCTGTAGTGTTCGCACGTTAATTAAAAGACGACCGATCTTAATGAGTTCAGTTTATTGACTGCCTCCTTTCTTAACGCTATGTGTTACATTACGAATAATGTGTATGTATATACTATGGGATAGAGTGGGACAGAACGATACTCCACATCTCCCCCGTAAATTATTAATGTTAACATAACTTTAATTCATTTATTTTCTTTCCTCATAATATAAAGATCAATATAGAGTTATAATGTATTCGTGGTATGTATATAAAAAGATGAAAATAATATTATATTTTGCTTTGAAACAATTACATAGCTACATATTAATTCATAAGTAATTTTTGATTAGTAAGTCAAACAGTCGGGTTGTCTTGATATTCTTCCTGACCTTGTCGTGTAGTGGCCTGTAGATGTTGTAGGTTGACATGTTGTTGGGATCATTTTTGATTCACTTCGAATATTCACCTTCATCTCCCCCTTCGAAGGTTTTGAACTTGAAGCTCCGAGCTCTCCTTCAGTTACTTCTTCGGGAATATATGGCACGTTCTTCCTATGGGCGTTGTTAAGATGAAACACATTTCTTCGGTAAACCACAGAATTGGTTTTTATATAGAAAGAACGGGGAGTATCGGCTTTGGCTGCAATGCAACCCCACTGATGTATGTCTCTAATCCAGACAACGTCACCGATTTTAAAGTTTCTTCCGCTGCATACACCATGGCGTCTATCGTAGTTATTTGTTTGTTGTTGTCTTTGTTGTTCCTCAGCCATTGTTATTTTGTCCATATTGAGAGAATTTGGCTCATATCGTTCACTCGTCATCGGGGTGGTTGATCGAATTTTTCGACCCATTAAAAGTTCTGCTGAACTGTAACCGTTATTAAGTGGTGTGGCTTGGTACTCCAATAGCGCTAATAAAGGATTTTCTTTATTTTTCTTTAAAAGCGTTTTAATAATTTTAAATGGGGCCTGTTATCAGTTCTAACCGTTTCCGGAATGCCAAATCTCGCAAAAATCGATTTTAAGTGTGTGATGACGCATCTGGCAGTCGGTGATTCCAAATGTACTATCTCCGGGAACCTGGAAAAGTAGTCACTTATAACAAGAAACGTCTTACCATAACATACGCAGAGGTCCATTCCTATGGTAAGCCAAGGGCGCTCTGGCATTTCAGAACTGATGAGCGTATCATGTCTTGGAACTAAAAACTGTATATAGGTAGTATTCTTCCATCTGTGCCGAATATATTCTTCCATCTGTTTTGACGAGCCAGGCCACCAGACAGACTGGCGCATCCTGCTTTTGCACTTTACAATTCCTAAATGCCCGGTATGCATCGTTTCTAACATCCCGTTTGTAAGGCCGTTGGGATGACAAGTTTCTTGCCGTGCATCAAAAATTGGCCATTAATTGAAAGATATTGGCGATCGTTACAGTATAACCTTGCGTCTTGTGATAGTTTTGAACAATGTGGCCATCCGTCTTGGCAATACTCGTTTACTTCTCTGATGATGGGATCAGCTTGCTGGGCTTTCCGAATAGTGTTTAGTTTGTCGGTTAATGCTGGTAGCTCTTCGATAATGCTGTTGATGAATGCTTCGATTTCATCGTCCGGTCCTGTTCCTTGGATAGGATGGCAAGATAGCGTATCAGCTGCTATACGATCTTTTCCAGGAGTAAAGATTATGTTAAAAGTAAGACCCATCATTTTCATACGGAATCTTTGGATCCTTAACGTCAAGTCATCGAGGTTTTTCGTAGTAAAAATTGGAATCAACGGCTTGTGATCCGTCTCAATTGTAAAATGGATGCCAACGATGTAGTCCCGGAATTTTTCACATGCCCATTTGATGCCTGAAGCTTCCTTTTCTATCTGCGCATACTTCTTTTCGCTGTCAGACATCGCTCGCGAAGCGTATGCTACGAGCTTCCGGATACCGTCCACATCTATCTGAAGGAGCACCGCTCCCAATCCGAAAAAGATGCATCAGACGACACAAGGGTTCTATGTGTAGGATCGTATGTCTTCAATACCGGAGCCGTTGTTAGTGCTCGTTTCAGTTTTAAGAAAGCCTCCTCCTGAACTGGCGTCCATAGAAAATCAGCCTGGGATTTTAAAAGCTCATTAAGGGGATAGCTTACTGAAGAGAGATATGGAACGAACTTACCCAGGTAATTTACTAATCCCAGAAACTGGCGCAGCTCCCTTACATTTTGCGGATGGGGAAATTCATCAATTGCCTTGATTTTTGATGGGCAAGGGTGTATACCCTCGTCGTCAATTTTGTGTCCCAAAAATGTTATGGATTTGATACCTATCTAACACTTAGATTCATTTAAGGTTACTCCATTCTCTTCTAGCTTTTTAAGTACAGCACGCAATTTTAGATCATGCTCTTGTATGTCCTTCCCTTTCACCAATATGTCATCCATTTGGCAGATGACTCCATTTAGGCCTTCGAAAATCAACTGCATTCGTTTTTGGAACAACTCTAGGGCCGTGCAAATACCAAAAGGCAGCCTTTGGAAGCAGAATCTTCCAAATGGAGTTAGAAAAATTGTAAAAAGCTGTGATTTTGGAGATAGCTTTATCTGCCAAAATCCATACTTCGCGTCTAACTTGGTGAAGTACTTTGCACCTTCCAATTGCGCCAGTGAATGGTCAGCAACTGGCATCGGGTGTATACCTCGTTGAATGGCTAAGTTGAGTTTCGCGAGGTCAACGCAAGGACGAATATCACTGTCGGGTTTCTTAACGATTACCATCGGAGCGCACCAATCTGTTGGCCCATCTACACGTCTGATTACACCCAACTGAAGCATTTCATCATGTTTTGCCTTGAGCTTTTCCTTTGATGGAATCGGGACTCGTCGAGCTGTTGCAATTGAATAAGGTTTCGCATTTGGTTGTAATTTGATTTCGTAATCCTCCTTAAGATAACTGAGTTTGTTAAATAATTTTGGGTATTCCGTCTCGATATTTACCAACGATTTTTGAATTGTTTTGACACTCAGACTATCAAAGGTGTTAATTCGTTGTATAATTTTCTAATTTTGGCAAGATTTTAAACTCAAAAGTGGTGATTTTAAATTGTTCACAATGTAAAGTGTAGATTTACAGAATATGTTTCTATATTTAAGCACGCAGTTCATTATTCCCGTAACGTTGAGACGTTCACCAGAAGGGCCACATAATTTTTCATTCAATTTATTAATTTTCGCGTCAGGGAAATTTATTTTAAATTCTTTAAGTGGGAAGACATCTAGCGGAGCTCCCGTATCTAGCATAAAATTAATTTGCTTTTCGTTGACCGTTACTTTAGCGGTCCACCGTTCATCGTATTGTTTTCGTCTGTCATTGCGCCTATGAAGAGTGTCTCGTCTTCGTCTTCGACATGAAATATCTTGTTGTTGTTGATTTTTATTTTCTTTTGACAAGCCTTACTAAAGTGGTTCCACTTCTTACAGAAACGGCATTGTTTGCCTCTAGCGGGACAGTTATGTTTGTTGTACTGCTCTCCCGCACCGTTCGCTTCGTCTGAAGTTGTGTGAAGGTGATGATGATGACGTCTTTGGTTTATGAGAACGCAACTATTAACGGTTGTTGCGTTTGCAGTAAAAGGTGTTGTTGCCAAATCTACTTGCTGCCGTCTCACTGCCTCGTGTTGCCTTACCGTTTGTACCGCTTTTTCAAGCATTAGGTTTGCTTCTAGTTGCAACCTTTCTGACAACCTTCTGTCTCGTACATCTACCACCAACCGATCCCGTATTATCTCTTCACGCAAGCTTGAGTATGAACAGTTCTCAGAAAGCAAATATAATGATGTTATAAAGTCCCCAATGTTTTCTCCTTCTAATTGGCATCGAGAATTGAACTTTGCCTGCTCGTAAATCATGTTGTGTTTCAACACGAAAAAATTCTCGAATTTACTTATGACGGAATTGTATTTCTTTTGGTCGGGAGGAGAAAGATTGAATGACAGAAATATATCATCTGCCTGATCACCCATTAGGTAGACTAAGGTGTTAACCTGCTCCTCTTCATTTCTTTTGTTTTGCCCGGAAGCAATTTTAAAACGATCAAACCGCCGTTTCCAACGTGGCCAATCCGAAGGGTTAAATGTAAAATGTTCCGGCGCTTGAACAGCAAAATTATTACCCGATAAACCCGCCGCCGCAGGCAGTTGTTCCAAATCGTTTACCATTTTATTGATTTAAATATTCAGCGAACGACCTAATTTTTCTTTTCTCTACTTTCCGACACCACTGCCACCATGTAGTGTTCGCACGTTAATTGAAAAACGACCGATCTTAATGGGTTCAGTTTATTGACTGCCGCCTTTCTAAACGCTATGTGTTACATTACGAATAATGTGTATGTATATACTATGGGATAGAGCGGGACAGAACGATACTCCACAGGACCCGACGCTCGAATGTCTGCATTGTTAAATTAAAATATAATTGTGCATTTCACATCTTTATTCTGTATTATTTCATATATGCTTTTATCCAACTATTAAGTAATTTTTCCTTAACATAATCACAAGTTAAAACGGAAAACAATTGCGTTTCATTCCATAGAAATTTATGGCTACTAGTTAACAACCCATTTAGAGCTTCTCATAAATTGTTCCTTATTTCCTTCAAACCCCACAATATGTTCTCCATACTTACAACCACTTGTTTGATTTATCACAAATGGCATCTTAATGTGTCTTACATCAAGTTGCGTTATCGAAATCAAGAGCTAGTCGCCCAACAAATAAGTATATAATATCTTAAACAGCTTCCTCAGATTTCCAACAACGATTTCATTCTAAAAACATTTCATAAAATTTGAATCCTTTCGTGTAATCTGTTCTAAGCTCGAAACCCTCTAACAACACTATTCACATCGTCATAAAATCTAAAATAAATTCTCTTTTATAGCAAACCTACAGACATATTTATCACCGTCTCCGCTCTCTCTTAACAAGGACAAAAGGATTATCATGTCACCTCGTTTCCTCATGAGTTGCAATTCAATTGCTTGTTTAACATTTTCTTGTATGTTTTCTTAATCCTGCTCCCCAGGAAGTCTCCTCTTTTGTATCATGGTTTTAATGATCAGATTTTACCCACTCTCCTTCCTCTGTCTTGTCTGTTTTTTGTCGATTTTAATCTTTTCGACAATATCATCTAATCTTGTTGCTGGCAAACATTTTTCACGCCATCAAACTAATTAATAATTCATGTTCTAAGTAAATAATGAGTACGAGAACAAGAAGTGTTGTGAATGGGTTCCATGATTGTAGCATTTTCCACACAATTTCTCAAGTTTTTGGAAGGAAGTCGCGAATGACGACAAACTGACTCTCATCAAAACTCCATAACGACCATCCTTGGGAAGGGATAAGAAGTGGATAAGAAAACATTGCGGATGTTAGTTGACTATGTAGTTGTTTAGAAGAGGCACAACTGAGGGTAGTTGAAGATGAGTACTTGGAGCTTTTCCACGTCCAGCTTATGCGAAGCCTCTAGCGCTGCCTCTCTTCTTGGAGAGGTGGTTTTTTGGTGATGGAGGTTTTTCTGTGGAGAGCGATGACTTCCATCTATTTTTCATGACACTAGCTATGTAGGATTGCGGCGTTTTTCTTATCCTGTGGATTTTCTGGTGACGATAACGAGAAGTAGTTTGTTTTTAAACAAGGATTTGAAGCAAAAAAAAGAAGAAATAGTTGAAGCGAATCTTAAGTTTAGAGCGAACGCAAGAAAAGCAGAAAAGTTTCAAGAGTTCTACATATTGTTCGTCAGGTTTGCTATGTTAAGGAAAATCTAGAGCTACATAATGGTATTTTCACCAAGTTATAATTTACTTTTTCTTTCATAGTTTTTCCCTTGCATAGTCAGTTTATCTTTGCTTCGAGATTTCTCCTGCAGAGTGTTTTTTGTTTCGCGTAGAAAAATGATTTAATAAAATGTTGACTGTCGAAAGAAAATGCTTTGCTTCGTTATAATTTACTTTGAAAAATTGTTGACGAAACTATTCTACGACAGCGAGGTAGAATATTATCCAGAGTTGCATATTTCAAAACTTATCTACCAAGAATACGAAAGAATTTGTCTGTTCTTTCATTGAATATAACTTCAGCATTCTAAGTTTTTCTCAACTCGGAAAAACGTACTGAAGAAAGCTGTTTTCATTTTCACATTGTCCTGACTAAAATTCTTTGGAAGTTATTTTTCATTCAATATTGAAGCTATTATGCTAATTTAAACGAGGAATTTTGAATTTGTAATTTTTTTATGGACAATAATATGATTTTAACTAGCCAACGTTTTAACACAATGTTTATTGACAGACAGATTGACAGAAGTGAACAGAGTCACAAATGACAGTTGTAGCATTAGGTTAAAGGAACATAATTTTGAATTCAAAATATCAACGTTTTACATCAATACTTCCTCTAAAACACGATATTTCAATAACAAACTAAATTCAAATTCAAAATCAGGTCAGATCATTCCAAGAGCAAAACGTAGATCAGCAAATTTCAGACGTGGCAGCGGCATCGTCAGGATATCAACGAGTTGTTGATCACTTGAAACATGTTGAATATTCAACCTTCCATCCTGCGATTCCTTTCGAATGAAATGACACCTCACTACAATGTGTTTGGTCCTCTTGTAGAACTCGTGATTCTTCTCTAACTTGATTGCACTTTGATTGTCCACAAAAAGAATTGGAATGTTGTCTAAGGGAGAGACTTCTGCGAACAGTCGAGACAACCACACAGATTCCCTGGCAGCTTCACTAGCAGCCACATACTCAGCCTCAGTTGTGGATAGAGACACACACTCTTGACGTTTGCTAGCCCAGGGTATCGGTCCTTCACTGTGTATGAAAACGATTCCACTAACAGACCGACGAGTATCCGATTGACCAGCATAGTCTGCATCACTGAAGGCCTTCCAGACACTTCCTTTGGAACCAGCCTCGCACCTGATACCAACTGACGTAGACCCTTTGACGTATCTCAAGATTCTCTTTACCAGCAACCAATGGACATCTTCCGGATCTTTCAAGAACTGCGACGCATAATTGACTGCAAACCCGATGTCAGGACGCGTAGCAACAGCTAAGTACATCAAACATCCTACAACTTCATGGTAGGGAGCAGATGTTCTTAAACCAGTTTTCTCTTCCAACTGCACGTACTTGTCAATGGGCGTTGAAACAGCATTGGCTTCTGCCATGTTGAACTTCTGAAGAAGATTTTCCGCGTACACCTTCTGACTCAAACGGATTGAACCATCTTCTTCACGTTCAATGAGCATATTCAGGAAACAGCCAAGCGGTTCAGGAGTGATCTTGAACTCCATCTCCAGCTTCCTCAGGAAATCTTGAATCACATTCTTCTGTGTTGCAGCAACCAGGCCATCATGAACATAGAGGACAGTGATCAGTTTATCTTCACCAGACATACGAAAGAAAAGACATGGATCAGCTTCACTCTGGACGAGACCAAACTTGATAAGAACCTCCTTGAAACGGTTGTTCCAGCACCTCGGAGATTGCTTCAGTCCGTAGAGACTTTTAATCAGCTTGCACACACAACCAGAACCATCTTCAAAACCTTCCCTGATCCATGTTGATTTCTTCATTCAAAACACCATTTAAAAATGCCATATTCAAATCAAATTGGGCCAACTCCAGACTTTCCTCGGCAGCAATACTTAGAATCGCCCTGATAATATCAAATCGAGCTACGGGACTGAAAGTTTAATGATAATCAATACCTTCTTGTAGACTACAACTCTTCGTAACAAGCCTAGTTTTTTAGCGACAAGCCGTCCCTTCTGCATCTGGTTTGATAAGATACACCCAGCGATTAGCAATTGTCTTCCTTCCTGGAGGTAATACCGTTAAAACCCAGGTAAAATTTTCCTTCAGTGAAGACATTTTTTCTTTCATCTCAAGCTTTCCAGTGTTCACGATTACCCGACTTCATGGCTTCTTTGTAGTCTTGAGGTTCTTCCAACTCTCCAAGAAACATTTCGGTCAATTTTAAAGGTCTCTGAAGTTCACTTCTATCTCAAAGACTTCGTTGAGTAGTATCTTTTGCAGCCTAAGGAGTTTCTTCAATTTGCGGTTCAGCAAGAACAACTGGCAACACAGGATCCGGGACCTCAGGCACGGGCGGAGCTTCAGGTGAGTTCAGAACTCTGGGAAAATTGCGAAGCTCGACAGGATCTTCAATTTCTTCAACAGGAAACAAAGTTAGAACTCCAGAGGAATGCTTTGGACCAAAAACTACCTCACGAATTCGGATCACCTGCTTTGTATCCTTCTTCCACACAAGAAAACCATCAATGTCTTCCGAGTACCCAACAAAAACTGCTTCAACGCCTTTAGCACCCCACTTCTTCCGACGTTCTTTAGGCACCATCACCCAGCATGTGGTTCCAAAAATATGAAACCTGTTCAAATGAACACTCTTCTCAACGAACAACTCGTACGGAGTTTTGCCCTATACAGAGCTTGGACCAGTTCAGTTGAGAATGTAAACCGCAGCGTTGACAGCTTCAGCCCACAGAAGCTTTGGCGAATCCTTGCTAACAAGCATGGCTAGTGCTAGCTCACCAATTGTTCGGTTTGATCGTTCAGCACAATCGTTCTGCTGAGGCGTATAAGGATTCGTTATCACCATCTTCGTACCTTTGGAATCCATGAGTTCTCGTATCTTCCTGTTGACAAATCCCTTTCCTCCGTCGCACTGGAACACCTTTACTGGTCGACCTCGTTGAGTCTTCACCAGCTGCAACATTTCTTTGGTCTTGTCAAACACCTCCGATTTTTCCTTCAAGAAGTAAACCATGCGAAATCTTGAATAGTCACACGTCAAGCAGACCAAGTACCTGGCACCAGCAAAAGACTCCTGTCCAGATGAAACACCGACATCAGCATGGATCACTTCTCCTGGCACAGATGAACGCTGTTGACGTAACTTGAATGGTTCTCGATGTTGTTTACCTTCTACACAAAATCCACAGAATTCATCGTCTTGTTGTACTTTAATTCTGTGATTCTTGAGTATCTTCACAACATGTCTTTTATTCTGATGACCTAAACGCTCATGCCAGACTTGAAGAGAGTCCTTGACCGCCAGATGCGCCTCACTCACACAGCAAGTGTCCGGTTCCTTGACCTTGAGCATCATCTTGAACAGCTGACCAGATCGCACACCTTGAGCCTTGACAACACCAACAAGCAGGAATTCACAGCTTTCCTTAGATGGGCTGAAAGGCATACCTTTGTCCAGTGCACTTGTAACCGAGAATAAATTTCTCCTAGCTTCAGGAATATACAGCACGTTTTCCATGTGACAAGAAGTACAACGGCCATTCACAAGCGCCTCGAAGTCAATATTTCCTCTTCCAAAAGCACTCATCATAGAATTGTTTCCGATACGAATCTCTGCTGGAACAGAGAAAGCCTTAAAGAAAAAATACCACTCTTTCTTGAAGGTCATGTGGTTCGCCGCACCAGAATCGATGATCCAAGCTTCGTTCTTGCTTTCTGGACTGGACACTTCGCTAACGAACGCTAACAAACCCTTACTTTCAGACGCTCCATCACTCTTCTTCTTCCTGTTTGGACAATCTCTTTTAAAATGACCAGTTCCATGACAACCGTAGCACTTGAAAGCCGACCTCTTCCCCTTTTGGTTGGACTTCACATCATCTTTGGCCTGCTTACCAGCTGCACCTTGTTGACTTCGACTTGCACCTTGTTGACTTCGACTTGCACCTTTGGACTGGATTTTCAACTTGGTTGCCATCAATGCCGTCAGATTGTTCTCCTTTTCTTGTCAAAGTTTCGGCCTGTGCTCATCAGATGTCAACACGTTGATCAGGTTATTGAGGGTCTGCTGATCATCCGACCTGGCCCACCAAGCTTGCCTGAAACTTTCAAACTGTCAGGCAATGTTTCCAGCATTTTGACCATCAAAGCTGACTCGTCGGGCTTAACTTTCAACTGCTGCATGCGTAGTATCAAACCTTCAAATTTAGCAATATGACTTATCATATCATCCGCTAAATTCATGCCAAAACTGAAAAACTCAGCCTGAACTGAATGATTGGCTTGTCTTGTTTGTTGTTCATAAATACCATGCAATTTGTTCCACATCTGATGATCAAGTCATGACACTCGAATCAATTGTCTTGATTATGATTTGACAAGCGGCGCGATCTGCCTTATCCCAAATTTTAATTGCCGCATTGTGAACATCAATCGCAGCCGCATTCGCATGAGCCGCCAGCACCGGTTGAACCAATTCTCCGATACTCACTTCGTATGCTCCTTCAGTTGCTCGCAATAAATCGCGCACCATGAACTTTCAAATATTCCAGTTTTCCGAACCTTTTAACTTCTCAATACCTTGAAATTTCATAATTGTCAGTCACCAAAATTCCAGCAACTATCACCTTCAAGTTTCGAGAAAATCTCTTCGAAAAACACTATTTATTTTGCTCAATCTTCTTGTAAAAAAACGTTGGTCCACTCAAATCGAACTACGCTCTGCTACCATGTTATTGTTTTATAAACAATAAGATGATTTTAACTAGCCAACGTTTTAACACAATGTTTATTGACAGACAGATTGACAGAAGTGAACAGAGTGACAAATGACAGTTGTAACATTACGTTAATGGAACATAATTTTGAATTCAAAATATCAACGTTTTACATCAATAGAATTAATTTTGCCTTCTTTATTGTGTTTGAAATAAAAAATCGACAAGTTTCGCCACTGGTTTCTTTGCCCTTCATCTGGAAATATGTTCATATGTCAAAGCAAGTTTTTTTTTCTTCAGTGAAAGAACTACCGCTCCAAACTCTATAAAAAAGCAGAAGGGAGTTCCTCGCAAATGACCTAGTCATATAAAAATTTTCAAGAACTGAATTCACTGAGTAATGCCTTGTGATCAAATTCCTGAAAGATGCGCATGAATTTATCATGGTAGACACTTCCTATCGATGATTTTTTCAATGGCGATGTCAAGAGTTGTCACAGGTAATAAATCTTTACCTTACAAGATGGGAACAGGCACAAGTAAGTTTTACATATTCAAATACACGTGGATCCAAGATCACGCCCACAGCCCAAAACAGATTTCTAACCTTAGTCATCCACCTCTTTGTACAAAACATCCAACCGGAAGATTGTGACTTACCAAGCTTTGCAGATATCAATACCCGCTCAAGAGCTTGGTCAGATAAAAGTCAATCTCATCGTGCCTTCAGTTGAACCATGGCCTCAAGTCTGTGACTGGCTGCGCGATCCACCTTCTCTTCCCCAAGACCAATCGATGAGAGAGCGTAGTGTCTCCATCTTGATGACGTCTCTTCTGTCACTTCATTACTACGCAAATACTAAATATATTTCTGCACTCTCTGACAAGGAGGGTAGTGGGTCCTTGTGATAATGAAGAAAGTCGACCTAGAGACTGTTCAATACGCAGTTGCAATCCAAAGTGCCAACTGCTTTCGGTTAAACTCCTTGCTGAGGATGTCCCACATAGCTTCAATCTGTAGAGTAGTACAGATTGCATGGCGCTCATCAGGAGTCATCAGCTTGATGTAGTGAGCCTCGCATAGTTTGTTCACCATCAATCAAGTAAGCATTGCTATGAATGCTGTAATAACATCAGCTATTGCCATAATTTGCTGGGAAAAGCTTTTCTTCGAGTCTATCAGTATACCTAGATATATCACTGCTGGTTTAAATTCAACAGATAGTCCTCCGATACTAATATTCATTACTTTAGGGACTCTTTTCTTTGTCAGGATGACTACCTCGGTTTTCTACGAAGTCGATAGAGCCCGCGAGCAGTCATCCAGTCCTTTGATTAGCGCGCTAGCATAAATAGTCTAAATTGAGCATGTTTGACTGTGTGTCATTCGACTAGGACTGTCACATCATTTACCTAGCTGAACAAGCATGACTCATCTGACAGCTTAAGCCTCAGAAGCCCATCGTACGAGATATTCCTCACATGAGGGTAGAACATGGAGCCCTAAGTGACACTAGACACTCTGTTGACTTTCATTTGTTTCATAAAGCCGACAACGATCCTGCGGATATTCGCTCAGAATTCGCATAAGGTACTCTAGTTCTTGGAAAGGATTTCCGAGTGCTATCAGAATATTCACCAATCTAGCGGACTTGAAAGCATTTCTGATGTCAAGAGTCACCAATAGACCAACTCATCGAGTGGAACTGACATGTAATTTTGCACCTTGGATCCCACTTACTACAATTCTGATAGCGTCGATGACATAATGACCTACTCTATAGCCCAATGCTATAGAAATACGTACCTAGCAGCATAAATCACGTCAACAAGTCTTACCTAGATAAGTTCTTCCAACATTTTCCTGACCATGCCTAGCATACGCAATGGGCTATATACAAACGGTGACCCAAGATTCCACTCCCCTTGTTAATCAGCACAAGACTCGTTACTTTTCAGCACTCCTGAAATGCAGGCAAGCGTTGAATGTACTGGGCAGTACGTCAAGACAAAAGCGATAGACCGCCTGCAGTACCTCAGCTAGAGTCCCATCTGATTCTGGGATCTTGTTTGCCTTTATAGATAATCCAAATCCATCTTCGTAAAGAGTGAGTTATCCGCGAGAGTTTCTTCGTCGGCCCCATCAGCAAGGATAGAGTGTGTATAGGAAAGAGCACACACGATCTCGTCTACCTTTTTCGCCTCGTATGTGTAAGGCACACGTTAGGCTCTGAGCTTCCGTATGAGTAGTTTATAGCGCCTGCCCCAGATTTTGCCAGCGGCTGGCCTTGCTATTGTTGAAAAGTTGCTTTCAAGCTGGTTTGTTTTAATAATTGTAACCACCCGGCACTTTCGATGAGTCTCATGCAAGCGGAATCTCATACAAGCGTTTGCACGCCCTTAGCAGAGGGATATATTATACTTACGCAATCAGTTGAATAAAGCGACCAGCGTATCTAGAGAGGGAGGATTTTATAGTAATAATTTTGTCTTCTATGCCAACTTAACTTACTTTATTTTACTTAACATTTAACTGCTTATATTTTCACATTAAAATTAGATTGCTGAATTAATAAATTATGGTACTGCTTAAATTTGCTCAATATTTAGCACAAGACTCCACCATATCGAATATATGAGATGACGTTTAATAATTATCTAATTATCTTATTATTGTGATTGTAAAGGATGGTCCAACCATAATGCGCGATGTTAATTGTGAGTCACACCTTAATGTCAAGTTTTTCGTCCAACTTAATTTGACATTTCTTTGTTTCAGTGTTTGACAAATTCAGCCATGGAGAGGAACACAATTGAGCAGCACGTTAAGGTTGTTGAAGCCTTTTACGAAAATGGGCGTTCAAATCAAACCGCATTACGTGCGCTTCGTGATTTTTTTGGTCAGCATAATCGACCAAATTTGTCTACAATCGGGTGAATTGTGCGCGAATTTCAGCAAACCGAGTCTGTAGGAAATGTGGAATCACCTGTGCATGCTCGGCCAGTTTGTTCTGCGGAAAGCATCGCTGTTGTTCGCGATATTGTGGCAGAAGAGCCGTCAACCTCAACTCGTCGTCGTGCCGAACAATTGACTATTTCACGAATATCACTGATGCGTATTTTGAATAAAGATTTGATTTTACACGCTTACAAGGTTCAATTGACTCAAGAACTGAAGCCTACTGAACATTTCAAGCGCCGGCAATACGCTGAATGGTTGGTTGAACAGACAGAAGGGAATGGTGGCTGTACAAAGAAAATCATCTTCAGCACTTTCATCTCAGTGGATTCGTTCACAAGTAGAATCGCCGCATGTGGGCAAATGAGAACCCAAGACTGATTGTTGAAAAGCCGATGCATCCACAAAGAGTGACTGTTTGATGCGGTTTATGAGCTGGCGGCGTCATCGGGCCGTACTTCTTCGAAATTGAGGACGGCCAAGCAGTTACCGTGGCTGATGTTTGCTATTACGAGATGATAATGGACTGTGGCCAGAAATTGAGGTTACGGACCTGGACGATATGTGGTTCCAACAGGATGGTGCCACACAGCCAACAAAACAATGCCTCTTCTGCGCGAGAAATTCAATGGCTGTGTTATCTCACGTTGTGGCGATGTTAATTGGCCGACACGATTTTGTAATTAGATACCGTTGGAATCCTTTCTTTAGGGATATTTAAAAGAAAAAGTGTACGACAATAAGCCAAGAACAATTGACGAGCTATAGAATGAGATAATTCAGCACATTAACGACATTGAACCTCGATTATGTCTCAGAGTCATTGAAACTGTGAACCATCGGATAGAAGTATGCCACCGTAGCCGTGGCATACTTATTTTTTTATGAATATAAATTGATATTACATATTTTTTATTTATTTCAGTAACGAAAAAATTTAAGTTAACGATATGTACCTAGCCAATTCAATTTCCATTTCTAAATATTAAGTACAATTCTATTTTTTATTTGTATGGTTTCTCTGATGTATAAGTAATAACAGATATTATATATATATATATATATATATATATATATATATATATATATATATATATATATATATATATTGGTACATGTGCAAATAATTCTGCGCGCTACTGTCGAAATTGCTTTTGCAACATCATGATCAACAAATGAGTGTACTCAAAAGCACAAGAATCCACCAAGCATGATCAACATCTAAGAGTGACGTCACTGCGCCATTCAGGATTACTCTAATATTCCAGGTAGTTCGCCAATGTACAAGAAATGGATTGAATGACTAGAGACCCTATATAAGCCCGAGCTGAATGAATGGTAGATATGGTATTACCGCGATAGTAAAACCGCGATAGTAAAATTGCAATAAGTGCGGAGCGAAAATTAAAGCGAGCGAGGTGCATATCCGATCCCCTATGTATCGGCCACGTTGGACAAACTCCGGAACGCAAAATATTTATCAACACTGGACATTAAGTCCGCTTATTAACAGATTCCGTTAGCCGAGGACTCAAAGCCTTTGACGGCATTTACAATTCCTGACCGTGGCTTATTCCAGTTTAAACGTATGCCCTTTGACCTCTACAATGCCCCGGCAACCTGGCAGCGACTTATCGACAGAGTTTTGGGAGCATATTTGGAGCCATATGTTTTCGTCTACTTGGACGACGTTAGAGTCGTGACCGCTGACTTTCAAAAGCACTTGGAAATCTTGCGCGAAGTGCTACGCAGATTGCGCGAGGTGGGCTTGCGGGTGGCGAGGGAAAAATTTGAATTTTGTCGGCCCATGCTGTGGATGAGTGAGGCGTACACGTGGATCCGCTAGAAAGTAGAGTACTTGTTGCGGATTCCTCCGCCGACTAGTGTAAAGAAGGTTAGACAATTTCTCGGGATGGTATCAAGGTATAGGCCTTTCATCCCAGACCATGCTATCCTGACTGCACCACTCACAAATATACTCAAATAAATAAGAAATTTGTGTGGTCTCAAGAGTATAAAGTAGCCTTTGCATCATGTAAAGCTCAACTCTGCTCCGATTCTCACCTGCCCAGATTTGTCTCTACCATTTAACGTGCAGACAAACGCCTCAGATACCGGTCTTGGGGCAGTGTTTAGCCAGTGTCACCCGGAGGGGGAGAAGGTGGTCTGGTATCTAAGCCGCAGCCTCTCGAAGGCAGAACGGAAATACTCCACCACTGAAAAGGAATGCCTTGCGGTGCTATGGTCCTTGGAAAAATTGAGACCGTATTTAGAGGTAGCTCGTCTTAGTGTGATTACAGAATACCACTCCCTGGTATGGCTTAACAATCTCCGCTACCCTAATGGGTGACTTGCAAGATGGGCGGTCCGTCTGCAGCAGTTCGATTTCAACGTCGTCCACATGAAGGACAAAGAAAATTTGGTACACGGATGCGCTTTCAAGGTCGGTGCCGGAAGTTGGTGTGGTTGACGACATGACAGTCCCAGAAGATAAGTGGATGAATAATATACAAGCTTGAGTGAAGCGAAGGCCAGATCTGTTTCCAGATTGGCGCGTGGAGGGTAATACCTTGTGGAGGAACGTACCAGTCCAGTACGCAGAACTAGCAGGAAATACAAAGGACCGATACTTCTTCAATCACGTCATAATAACGCCACAGCGAGGCACATATGGGCCCGCAGAGCGTACAATCATGTAAGGCAATGGTTTTTCTGGCCAAAAAAGACGGCAAACATAAAACGTTATGTGGCAAGATGTCAGAATTGCCAATCCACGAAGGTGGAAAGGAAGCTTTCCTATGGTCCGATGGTTTCCAGAGCTAGCCAAGTGAAGGAGCCCTGGGAAATAATTTGTGTTGACTTAGTTGGGCCTCTCCCCAGGTCGACGTAGGAGAAGTGCTACATTTTAATGGTGGGAGACTTCTTTACTAAACTGCCTTTGATCTTCCCACTTCGGCAAGCGGCTGCCTTTGCGGTGGTTCGGACTTTGGAAGGGCTTTTTTTGCTGTTTGGAGTGCCTGCAGTCGTAGTGTGCGACAATGGGATACGATTCCGGTCGAAAAAGCTTCAAGAGCTAGGGGAATCGTACGAAATTACCATTCAGTATACGGCATTTTACCACCCACAAGCAAATTCTACAGAGCGCATAAATCAAAATATAAAACGAATGCTGAGGTCAGTGAAAGTAGGATAAAGACCTGCCTAAAATCGGTTGTACGTTACGGACGTTTACCCACGAGGCAATGCAAGTTAATCCTTTTTTTGCGAACTTTGGGCGAGACATGGTTGTTTCGCGGAAGGGGTTGACTTCATTTAACGAGGGGAAGAGTCAGCAGGACCCTAAGGTACGAGCCGAACTGATGGCGAAAATGAGAGTGGACATTCAACGGCGTTTGAAGAAAGCAGCAGAGCAAAGCTCACAGAGGTATAATTTCCGGAAGCGGGACCCTCCATTTCAAATCAATAAGATGGTATGGAGGCGGAACTTCCTTGCATCAGATGCAGCCCAATACTTTTCGGCGAAATTGGCACAAGAGTAAGTAGAGTCATTCAAAATCACCTGCAAAGAGTCTCCGTACACGTACTGGCTGCTACATCCAGATGGACGTGACGCGGGTGTCTGGCACGCCAAGGATTTGAAACCACACGTGGGGTGAAATTAAAAACTGTTTCCTTGTGACGAAAGGGGGGCGGAGGATAAATTGGGGATGAAAAGATGGGTTCGTTTGGAAATACAAAATCTTACTGCACGCGGGGGGAGGGATAAATCGGAGATGAAAAGATGGGTTCATTTGGGAATATAAAATCTTACCGCACGCAGCTCAGTTCAAGGTTTCCAGAGTGGCAACCTCTCTAGGTTGTACCCTCTTGTGTTTACACGCTAACTCACCGCGGCTTTAAGGTACTTTGTAACAATTCTGCGACAGAGTATCGCTTCCGTGCCCTCTGGTGGAGCTTTTGACTGGGGCCCTCGGACCCGGTTAGCGCAATGGAGAGGGGCCGTGCGCCACTCGCTTTGCCAATGGGCCCCACAGGAGTCGCCAAGCGAGAATCACGACTCGCCAAAAGGCTCGTACCGATACCGTTCACGACACGACGCGTAATGCACTCACGCACCGCCTATCCTCCCTAACCGCGATTACGGCTAAGGCAGGGGAACCTAAGACAAAGGATGAGCCCTGACGAACCTCGGAGTCACACCACGTGGCGGCGAAGCGCCTTCGAGCCTTCCACACACGGGGTGACGCTCGTACGGGAACGCCACCTCACTTCCCGAGCCAACTTCACAATTTCTAATTCACTGCTTTACTCAAATGTTGTTCTTTTTTTTTGAATCACAAACCATTTAATTTGACGATTTAATAATATTAGAAGAAAATACAAAGGATATTTTAAAAAGAAATATAGGACAAATTATACTTATATTGGCCAAGCTTACACTTTTCAACCAGGCTTGTTCGACTCGGGGGGCCCCCAATCTTGCTGCCGCCAACTTCTGCTGTCGATCCAATTCCTTGATCCACCTCGGTCGTAGAAGACGCTCTCCTCGTTGTTTCCAAAACCTCCTTGATTCCTCCGATCAATCCTCGAATTCGATTTTTTTTCAGCTCGGCTATAACTTCCAAAAATCCCGCGGAAAATTCGTGCTCCCTCTTGGGAAAATGCAAAGTGAAAAAAAGCTTCCCAAGCTCGATCCGGGGTCTTATATCCCCTCTGGTGGCCACGCTTTCATACAAGGGAGCTTTTCGATGTTCCACTAGTTCATCGCATACACTGCATTACCCGCGTGTCGTGTCAGCTGGCATCTTGCGAGCTTTAGATGTCATAATATGGTGATGGAACGATGAAACATTTGATGAGCTATGACGCGATGATGGTTGATGTTGGTGTTGTTGCTGCTGTTGCTTCGATGCAGATGACAGATTCGATTTATATTGCTCAACATATGGTATACCTGCTCCCCCACTTCCGCCTACATTTCTACTGCTGTCCTGATATCTGCTGGACACTTTTTCCGATTGTTCTATATTGTGTTTGCGATCGTATCAAAATGTGCTATGTGTTGACGGATGCTGTTGGCTTTGTTGATGTTGTTGCTGCTGTTTTTGGCTGTGCCTTGATGAATTCGATGGTTTCGACGACGGCAGTGTTTGTGTATTATATTGTTGGTTCATGCGCGATAATTGTTGCTGATCGTCTTTGTGTCGATTCTTTGGCGGTAGCGACGGCGGAGTTGCTTTTGAAGTCTGTTGTTGTGGATGAGTGGAGGCATCTGACGATGCTTGCCTACTACTTCCACGCAATTGACTTCGTGATGGCCTTTGCAAGGAACGGTAATTGTTCAAATTTGCAGTACATAGTGGTTGGGAAGTGTTGTTTGTTATATCTGGTAATTTTAAGTTGGACTGGGGAATGTCTGGAAGCGATTGATTTGAAATTGAGATGCCTTTCGATAGTTTACCACTAGATGATTGATCATTTGATGTTTCAATGCTGTAAACAGTAGGCTGTCGAATAGGCTGCTGGTGATGTGATTGATGTTGTTCCAGGCGTATGATTTGTTGTTGTTGGGCAGGTTGAATGATTTGTTGTTGCAATACTTGAATCTGTTGGGTGTTCTGCTGACCTGTCTGCTGCGGCGCAGCCACTAACCGCTGCCCAGGGCTCAACAATATCCTTTGAATGACTTGCTGTTGATTTCCAGTTTGAACTAATTGCTGAATAACTTTTTGACCTTGTTGGTTGATAACAATTTGCTGTTGCGGCTGAACTGCTTGCGCATTTTGTACAATGATTTGCTGTTGGACGGGCTGTTGAGTTTGCTGTTACTGTTGTTGCACTGCTTACTGTTGTACCAATTGCGGTTGTTGCCTTTGTATTACTTTTTGAACAACTTGCTGACCGTATTCACTGTAATCTGAACTTCAGTAGCCATCTCAATTGTTTCACATTCCTCTTTTCTTTTGTTTGACGAAGAAGAACGGGTGAAGAATTCGTGCAGGTTATCCATACTGTGGCGCAAACAGGATCCGAAAGATTGCATAGCAGCTAATTTGCTCTTGCTTGTATCTAAATTCATAACATTACAATCACTACGAACGCTTAAATTACTTGGCGACCGAGACCATGTTATGTTCTTCCTTAGTTCACATTTCTTCCTCTAATTTTCGCAAATCATATAAAACCTCTAAAACTGTTGCAATGCTCCAAGCTTGTGTTCTACAAGAGTCCCTACAAAAATTGCCTTTATCATTTGTCAGCTCAGGAAGACCGCGCCAATGTGATGTTTGCAATTCTTTCAGATGCGCGGTCAAAACATTCCAAGTCTCAGCAATCGTCTCCGTCAACTTTCCATTATGTTTCGCAAATATCAATCGCGCTCTTAGATAAAATCCAATTGGCCAAAGCCACTCGGGTCCTTGATGGTAGTTGGCACCGTGTGCTACAGAAGGATCGTCACCATCATTGCTATTATCGTAGTTTCCTCGATAAGCCCAATCCTCAGGATCAAGTGTTTTCATACCAAGAGGCCCAAGCAGATACTTCTTGGCTTGTTGTAAAGCTTCCCAAGCATGTTTAGGTTCGAACATTTCTGGAGCAGCAACCATTGCAATTGGGAAATTGCAGCGTAACTGGAAGTCTGTCCAGGGCAGAGACGATCCAAAAGAATCCTTATAAATTCCTTTTTTATTACCTTTTGGGCCTCCTTCATGACCTACATAGAATTTGTCTTCAAAGTTCAATTTGATTTTATCTACCCATTCCTCATACGTCCACGATGTCTGCTGGCCATTCTTTCCCGCTCTTTCTACTCCTTTAAACGGAATGTCGCCATCTTCACTTAGCTTCTGCATAAACCGCAAAACAGACATTTGTAATCCTACTAGTTCAATGGCTGTGCCATCACGCGGTGTACTAGGTTTGCCACGACTTCCTGCTTTATCTGATGAGCCCGTCTTATCCATCCAAGTTCCTGATTTGAGCTTGGGCGTAAACTTGTCCATACGCTTATTTTCCATCACGCTCCAATGTCGCTGAGCTAGTTTCATCAGTATTTGCCGGTCCGATTCGGTGAAATGAATTGCACGCTTTCGACATTTCAGCACAATGATTGAATGCATTGTCAGCGGAAGTGCTCGTTGATTTGCTTAGAACCTACTTAATTCTAATTTCTAAGTGTGATACAAAATATAAAGCGTTGCATACATCGTTAAACCTCGACTTCAGTTGGCTCGGGAAGTTATCCTCGCGGAGAACTTATTATATCTTTTTTTTTTGTTGTTTCTTTTTTTCCGTTTGTTTGTTTTCTTGTGTGTGGAAGGCTCCCGTGACAACTTTCTCCCAGATGGGAGACGATTTGGGAAAAAAGTTAGAATTGGATTATACCGACTAGTTCGTTCATCGAATCAGACACTGCATTTTTGATTTGATCTCCTTTAAATTTTCAAATAAGATCAATTACATAAATTTTTTGGCAATTACTAATTTGAGTGATTTTTGTTAGTTTGCAACAAAATAGCGTCCGTTTGAAATCGAGAAACAATGGATTTTCTTTTAATCGTACTCATCTCTTTGACATATTTCTTGACTTTATTCATTGCTGGTGACTGCATTTCGTAAGCTGGGTACAAAACCCGTCAGGTATGAACGTATGTCTGTCTACCCAACTTTTTTTTTTGCTTTAACACCACAGCCTCTTTCGTGCCTTCACTTAGAGATGTTTCATTATCTTGTTCAATGTATCGACACTCCACAAGGTGATATCTGTCCGTCCACTCAGCTACAATACGTTCTGATTTTTATTTCTTCATGAACCAAACAAGGTACAAAATATTTACATTGCATTATAGCTCCATTTTATTTTCTTAACAATTACAATTGGGGGAAAATGGGCTAAGGAATTCCAGGACAGAGAATATTTAAGGATTCAAGGTTTTAAGTAAGTTTGTTTTAAAAGTGGCCTTCGAAATGCCTGGTGTATAGCAATTCTTCACGTTGTTAAAGATTCTGCAGCATTTATTAATAGGCTCACTATCTGCATAGACAGTTCTATGATGGGTTACTTTGAGAAAAGGAGTATGCCTAGTTTGTCTCGTTGCATTATTAAAATTAAACTTCGTGAAGAGTGATTTAATCTGAATACCTTTTTCGATATTTAAAAAGGCGAAGCAGCAAGATGAAATTTGTCTTCTAAATGACAGAGAAGTCATGTTTAGTTGTTTAAGCCTTTGCGAGTATTCTGGTAAGGTTGAGAATTGACTGGGATCGTAAAGATCCCTTAAGGCAAATAGTAGAAACTGCTTCTGGATGGACTCAAGTCTATTTGAGTGTATTTCAAAGATAGGGTCCCAGACAATGCTTGCATATTCTAAGATTGGGCGAACAAGGGCCGTGTACAAAGATTTTGTTACCCATATATTCTTGAACTCCTTCACACGTCTTTTAATGAAGCCTAGCTGCTTATTAGCCTTCGCTAAAATTTTATCATAATGTAAATTAAAACGCAGCTTGTGATCCAAGATGACACCAAGATCATTAACATGCTCAACTCTTGCCAGTTCGACATTATTAAGGAAGTAGGTATTGCTAACGAAGTTTTTTTTTGCGAGAAAAACTTATGACCTGACATTTACTTGCGTTGAGTTTAAGTTTATTAATCTCACACCATTGTTGAAGGCAAAAAAGTTTAGTTTGAAGAAAGCTCGCTTCAGTTTGTGAGCCAATAGCGTGGTAAATTTTTAGGTCATCAGCACACAATAGGTGTGGTATACCCGCCAGTTCTTTTGATAGATCAGATATGAACATGTTAAACAGGAGAGGTCCTTGTAGTACACCCGATTATGCTACAATTTTCTTTGAATAGTAACCCTGAAATTTTACAGTTTGAGTGCAATGAGAAAGGTAGGATAAAAGACAATTCAGAAGAGACCCAGAGATCCCAAAGTTTTGCAATTTTGTTATTAAAATGGAGTGGTTCACTTGATCAAAAGCCTTACTAAAATCAGTGTATACTGCATCAACCTGCTGGACTTTTTCCATGGCATTAAGAGCATCGGAAACCATGATTATGAGATTAGTGGCAGTTGAGCGACCTTTACGGAAACCATGTTGCTGGTCGTTAAAGAATGGATCAACAAAGGTGGCGAGCCTATCATGTATCATTTTTTCAAATAGTTTTGGTATAGTGGATAGTAGTGCGATGCCTCTGTAATTCTCCACTGATTTTTTGTCTCCACTTCTGTGGATTGGTGTAAGGTGGGATAATTTCCACACAGTCGGAAAGACACCTGATGAGAGAGATTTATTAAAAATTGTATGCATCGGTTTGGATACCTGTGTTAGACACTGAAATAAAAAAGATGGAGGAATATGGTCTGGACCAGGGACTTTATTCAGGTCCAGATCGTTAATGGCTTTATGGATTTCTTCTAAAGTAAGAGTTATTTCTGCAATACCACCATTATGAGATATTTGCGTCTGATGATATACCGGTGAGCTAGCAGGGAGAAAAACTTCCTGGAAGTATTCAGCAAACATATCACAAATCGTTTTATAATCAGAAGAAATAGTTTCTCCCTTAGTCATTGTTGCTGGATACCCAGACGATTTTCTTTTAGTATTTACAAAATCAAAGAATTTCTGAGGGTCACGCATTATATTTTCTCCTGTTATATTAACGTAGAGATCGTATGCCTCTCGAGACTTTTGAGAAAATTCGTTGGCCAAGTTTTCATAACTTACCCTGATTTGTTCGTTTGGGTTTGGACTATTTTTTAAGATCTTGTAGAGTTTGTTTCTATGATTTCGTCATTGTCTAAGCTCTCTATCTAGCCATGGTTCAGATTTCTTATTTCTTTTCTTTATTTTAGGGACGAAATTTTCAACGGCGTCAAATAATATCTGATAGAATGATGATACTGCATCATCTACGTCTAACATTGAAAGAGTTTCTATCCATTCTATAGTTTCTAAATAGGCTCTAATACCTACATAGTCTGCATTTTTAAAGTCATATAAAATTTCATCATTGTATAAATTCGATGTTTTCAGATCGGATGTAGAAAGCTCAACAGAAAAAGCTCTATGATGTTTAGTATTAGAAAACAGGTTTTCTTCGTCAGTCGTTGGACATACTACTACTTCGTCAACAAAATTCTTAAAAATCAAATCTAACCAGTTGCCATTTGGGTTTGGGGTTGGAGCAGTTTGCTGCAAATCATTGCCATAAAATGTATAGACTAATTTATTGTCAACGGAGTCTTTAAGGTTCAAAGGAAGGAGATTTTTTTTCATTTTCGTCAACAACAAAGGATAAGTGAGGACGATTGAAGTCACCTAAAATGATGATTCTATCATTTTCATTAAGGGATGACATGACTGAAGAAGCTACCTCAAAGAAGTCGTTGTAAATAGTTTAGTCAGAATTGGGAGGTATATACACTACACCGATGTATAAAAACACATGACCAAGGATAACTCGCACAAATATATGTTCGAAGTCTTTAGAGGATGCAGTTGGAACCACTTCACATGATAGGAAATTCTTTATAGCAATTAGAACTCCACCTCCTCTAGATTGACCTGAGCGCTGATAGTCTCGATCACAGCGGTGGATAGTCCAACTATCATCAAGAATTTCCGTATTTGTATACGAGCTATTCAACCAAGTCTCGTTGATGGTAATAACATTAAAGTGGCAGGATTTGGCGTCAATAAATAAATAATTTAATTTTCCTCTTATACCACCGCAATTGTGGTAGAAGAGTTTAATGCGCCTTGAAGTCAAACTTTGGTTAGGAATGATATTTCTTAAAGTCATCTCGAGATTTTTGAAGAGCAGCGATGTGTTTTGATCTCACATACGATCTATACGTTTCTAAATCCTTTTTTACCTGGTCGGAGCTCACACTAAATTGCTCATGGAAACGTGTAAAGACAAGTGTCAAGGTTTTAAGGTCAGTAGGAAGCCCTTCCTGTTGTATTTTAACCTTTAAGTTGGTTTTTGTCTTCCCTTCGACACATGTAGTTTCAGGAGAATCGTACAGATAGGAAAGAAAAAGACGAACATCATTATAAATGTTGGAGTCTCGCGAACGTGATATAAGGTATTTACTCTCTAGATCACATTGAGAGTTGATCGTGACCTTAACTCTAGGAGGTACTAGCGGATCAAATACTGTTTGCGTCATTGCTGATTCAACAGGTGGAGCTTCTGGTATATTAATATATCCAGAAGAAGATGGCTTTTGGTCATCACCGCGTACGAATTTTATTAGTGGGAAGCTATGGGTGGTTTTAGGGTTTGAATTATTAGTTGTGATGACTTTTTGTTGAATTTCGGAATTTTTATCTATTTTGTTACTTTGAGCCACATGCGATTTGTTGATGGATTTGTTGGATAAAGGAATATTGCTCAAAGGTGAGGGTTTACATTTTATATTAGAATTAAGCTTATTTTTAATACTTTGCTTACTACTTTTCTTCACATTATTCTGGTAACGCCACTTGAAGAACTTGATGCCATTCCATGATAGATATGTAATTTCTCCCTGATGATTGCTGAACAACCAAGCATACTGCGTTGGAATGTGAAGTTTGAACGTTGGTCGATGGGTTTTTTTCTTTCTAGGGAGAGGTTCGACATAGCAGTCACTAATGCAAAACTCGTCCCGAACAAAACGAAGAACCCAAGCCTCATCAGCAGCTGATGGTGCACCTTGAACGAAAAACTTCTCGTAATTGCTCTTTTCGTTGTTGACAAGTTGTACTCGTCGACCTTGCGTTTGCCTCATGAATTCTGGCTACCCGTTTGCGCCATTCATCCTCGGACCAGAGAGTGCCAAATTTTGATATCATGTTAGATGTGTCTTCAGCAATTCCATTTCGTGACAAGTCACATACAGATGTTACCTCATCAACGTTTGTTACATGCTGGTTTTCGTTTACTAACACAGTATTATCGGCCTCTAGCATTTCCTCATTCAATGACTTGGCACCATAAGAGGATGTATGCTTTGAGTGTTCATGTTGGTAATCGGATTGATGGTCCAGTTTCTCTAAGAAATTTAGAATCTTGCTACCAGCAGATGCGAGCCAAATAGATTGCTGTTCCTCCAATTGTAAGCTTTGAGTCCGGAAAAGTTTCGTCAAATGATTTTCAAGATCCGTGTTGTTTTGAACAGATAAACTGTGGGAGGGAAGTGTAGGCGCCATAGATTTATTCATCAAAGATAATGAATCCTCGATTGCGTTGAGTTTTCTCTCGAATTTATCAAAAATTCTCTCAACTGCTAGGCTATTGTTGTTTGTTGAGATCTTGCTTGCCAGACCGTCGAAGCAGTTAGCCATTTCTGTAAAGCTTACGTCATTAGCTCGCGTTTGGGCTTGATGCTTAGCAACAAGTTGAGCTGTTTCCTGCATTAATTGATCGATATGCCCTATGATGTTGTCATACATACACTTCAACAGCCTACTCGTGTTTTGGCAATCCGAACAAATAAAGTGCTCATCCATATATGGATTATACCAATCCCTGGGAGCATTAATACAGACACCATGAAACTGCCTATTACAAAAAGCCTTGCACGAAACAAGCTTAAAAGTGTTATCGAAGGCCACACAATTCGCTATACTGCACTTTTTGGACATTTTTATTGTTTTTATGGTTTTATTTAATTTTCAAAACAACCTTGAGACGGCGAAGAAAAAATAAAAGCCAACAAGAACTTGACATTGCCCTATACGTCCATGAACAAAAATTTTGCACTTCATGCAATTAAATTAAATTGTCCACATAAGCACAATAGTAAACAGTTGTGAAGTTGTAAAGTATTTATATTGATTTTAATTTTTTGAGAATCGACACTTTGATTTCATTGATTTAAATGAGTACTGACACACTTAATTTTTAATTTTCAGCTGACACATGCTTATTTTTACGACACGATTGTACTATATGGCACATTTATCACATTTGAGTTTATTGATTAACGAATTCAATAAGCGGCAATTAATAATTAACACAATATATTTCAATGGGTTTAGTTTCTTATAAAGTTACACACATTACATGTTTAAAGAATTAAATTAAACACATTCAATATTAAGAACACAATCAATATTTTAAATGTTCTTGTCGCCAACGAGACTGGAGCCAGGAATCTTCGGCTTACGGGACGAGTGCTCTAATCCAACATCACGTGGACTACATGTGCAGGGTTTTCCAATAAGAGTTTTCATTTTAATATTAAAAGAAAAATCCCGTTTTTAATATAAATAATCAAATGTTTATTTCATTATAAAGAACCTTACAGAACTTATATCCCTTTCATAAAATTTTCAATACCAAAATCGCAAAGTGGCTGCCCTATGTCCACGATAGCCTCACGAATTCCATTTTTGAGGTGCTGAATCGACGCTGGGCTGTTGGCGTAGATCTCCTCTGTCACGATGTCCCAAGGGAAGAAGTCACAAGGTGTGAAATCACAAGATCTTGGTGGCCAATTGTGATCACCTCGTCGAGAGATAACACGGTCCGGAAACTTTTCCCGTAAAAGATCAATGATTTCGTTGCGTGTGTGGCACGTAGCACCGTTTGGATGAAAGTAAACGTTGTCCAGATCAATACCATTCAAATCCGGCCATGAAAAATTATTAATCATCTCTCAATAGCACAATCTATTCACCGTAACTGTTGCTCCAGCCACATTTTCGAAAAAGTAAGGGCTAATGACTCCGCCGGACCATAAACCACACGAATCAGTCACACGTTCAGGATAGAGAGGCTTTTCAACAATAACTCTTGGGTTGTCCGAGCGAGTGCTTGTTGACGAAGCCACCGAGTCGGAAATGGGTCTCATCACTCAAGATGATTTTTCGATGGAATTCCGGATCTTTTTCATGCATTTCAAGGGCCCAATCAGCAATGACACGACGTTGTTGATGATCGACCTGCTTGAGTTCTTGTGTTAACTGAACTGCAAAATACGGTGTAATGACGTTTGTGGAATGCCTAATTCCAAACAACGACGAGGAATGGACAAACCTGGGGTTTCTTCAACACTTTCGGCTACAGCAGCAACATTCTCGGTTGTTCTTGAGTGACATGCCCGGGTTTTAGTCTTCACATCACTAAAATATCCCATCAGCTCGAATTTTTTCACAAATTTCTGTATTGCGGTCCAACAAGGTGCTTCACGACGACCCAAAAATGTTCGAGTTTTACAAATCGTCTCTGCCAAATTTTCACCATTTTTATAGTGAATTTTAATAATTTCAGTGCGTTGCTGAAGCGTCCATCGTTCCATTTTTATTAATGGCGTATTTCTACTTGTCAAATGTTGAAAAATGACAGCTTCAAAAGTGACATCTACCGAGATAGCGGGTTATTCCAAATAACACCTCTTATTGGAAAACCCTTTATATTTTCTAATTAAATTGATAACTTACATTTCATCAACTCAAAACACAAAAAATAATTAAAAGCTCCCACAAACCAATGTCGCATTGCACATATCTCATTGAGCAAGGAACTTAGTCAACTTTCTTTAATTCCCAGAACCGATTTCGGTCAAATTTTCGAGGAATCCCAACTTGACCTTAACTTTGACTAATGTAAAATTCAATTGATTCCTTATTTCAAAATTTTCTTTTCAGTTAAAGAATTTTCTAGCGTACAGCTTACTCACATAACACCATTCATTATCCTTTTTCCACAAGTAAAATTTTCTCAACTTTTCCTCGTAGAAACAAGTCATCTTAACTTTTCTTCGGATTGAGAAGGATATTTTCTCGCTTACCGAAGATGATGACACCATTATATAAGATAAAAGTCTCCCACATTCCGTCATGTCTCTTTCGCCATTCACTTTGCGTGGGGATGTATATTGTATACGTCTAAAGTATATTTCTCAATCATTAGACAGGATCATCATTGAAAGCTTCTCGAGTAAAGCTGGTTAGTTGGTTCGCTTCGTGTCACTTCTTGACGTTCAGTCATTCGTTTGCTTCCTCTTTTTTTTATTTCACTCCAAAAATATTTTCTTTTCTATGCCAGCTACAATTTCCGTCACCAGCTACTTATTTGTTCTTTGTCAATATCTCAAGAGTGTCAAAGTGACCATTATTTGGATTGAACTAATTTAATGGGGCTGCTATTATCCTGCCATTATCTCAAGTAGAAAAGGAAATATGCTTTAGCAAAATATCTTCTTTTTTGCTATCTTTTCCCATTTGCGGCATTGAAAAGAGAGAGAGAGAATAAAGTGATATGACATCATATGTGTTTATGTGTCTTTTTGAGTAGGGTTCAGGAGTTTAGGTCCTTCTCATTTGTCTTTGGCAAAATGATTGTCAACGATGGAGTTTCCACACACGTCATCTGTGAGTCTGCGATATCTTTTATTCACATAGAACATCGTCTTGGCTCTCCTTAGATTAAAAGATTGATTAATATATCCTCGTTAGAGTTGAATCCAGTGATACATGTCTGTCAAGTTTCTTGTTTTCAGTCGTACGAAGGCTTCGTTCTGCGTCCTGAATTTACACATGCTCGCAGAAGCACAAATGGGTTTTCCGTTTTATCTTGACATAGTTGTAATTTGATTCTATTATGCTTCAACGATTATTAATTGAATTTCAGATAAACCACTGAACAATCTTTTATCCTTTTGTTGTCGACAAAAGGAACTACTGAACTTTATAAGAAAGAGGAGGCTCTTTCTTTTGTTGACGGAAAAATCTTTCATTTGGTGTAAGAAGCATATTTGAGTTGTTTAATTAAATTAACTTGAAATAATGAGAAGCTGAAATAAACTACTTGTACCAGTGTACTTTCGACGCTTTATAATTTGTAGACTTAATGTAAACATTTTAACAAGCTTTGAAACTATCTACACGCGTGTGAATTCGTCAATATCGCAATTATAAAAAACTCACTGGAAAACAAAAATTGATACAGCTACGTTAAGATAACATAATTAACAGTAAGGTAAATGAATTTACATTAGTGAAGGGTAAATTAGTCGTAAAACGTAAAAACCCGGCTCTTTTGCCAATCCCACCTGCACCTAGCACTAATCCTTTAAGCGCACCGGCGAACCTATGTACCTTGCTTGATAAGGAATCTTGGCCCCCTGACGTATTTGTCACAAAGTTCTCTCCAATTCGTAAGCGGAACCATCCTGTGTCGTTTGGCCCCAGAAGATATATCTCTTAGGCCTCTTAATTCTTTCTTAACTTGCTATTATCAAAATGTTCGTGGCCTGAGGACTAAGACTACTGAATTTCGCATTTCTTCCATCCTTTTTCCGTATAATATCATCTGTCTAACGGAAATATGGCTGACAGATGACATTAGTAATAGTGAGCTACTCTTGAACCATTTAATCTTTCTCAAAGGTAGAGACTATGATGCTACTGGTAAGTCTGACGGTGGAGGCGTTCTAGTGGGTATACATGTTTCCCTTACTAGCAAATCGTGTGATTATTTCATCCCATCTCTATCTGACACTCCTTCCTTCCTCGTATCATCTGTGTATATCCCTTGTGACTGTCCTGCTATCGTTTACAAACGTTTCTTTGCGGAATTCTCGAGCTTCATTAATACTCGTTTCCCTTCTACCACTATATTGGTCTGTGGTGACTTCAGTTTGCCCTCTTTTGTTTGAAATGTTAACTATGTATCCATAGTTTCAGGCAGTAGCGTGTACTTAACTCTTTCTCCTTTTATTTCCCGCTGTTCTTTCATCCACTACAACACTTTTCCTAATGCTTAATCTTTTTCTTTCCATCTTGTCACCTTCTTCTCTGTCCGCATCGGTGGCACTCTCATCCTTTGTCAAACCTAATCCCCACCATCCACCGCTCTCTATTGAGCTTGCTATCACATCTTCTCGTTTTTTGAAGAATTCCTCACCTTCCCGCTTTAATTTATTAGAGCCGATTTATCGAGCGTGGAAGCTAGCCTTAGTGCCGTGAATTGGTGTTCCTTCTCATCCCCATACTGAAGATTGTGTTGATGAGCTCTATATATTTCTTTCATCCTCAATCTCGAAATTTATTCCTGTGTTACCAGCAAGAAAACCTAAAGATACTCCATGGTTTAATTCAAATGTTGCCATTGCAATTAAAGCTAAAGATGCAGTCCGCAGAAAATTCTTATCCAGTGTTCTTCCAATTGACCTCGCTAAATTCAAAGAGCGTTGTGCCGCGGCCAAGAAAATTGCCACCACTGCACTTCATGCATATATTAACCACATTGAAACTACGTCAATGTCGAATCAAGCTCGTGCGTTCTGGTCGTACGTAAAATCTTTAAGGATCTCTCATCATACCCCTGATAATTTTAGTCTAGATGGCGTGACATCATCTACGTCTCAAGAATCTTGTGAACTCTTCGCTTCTTATTTTTCTTCCTTTTTCGGCAGGGCTAAGCATTCCCGTTCCTTCAACCAATCTTCTTGCTCTTTTCCCTCAACTACTTTTCGTACAAACCCCTTGCAGGTTGAGCTACTCCTAAATTATCTTGACAACAGTACCCAAATTTTCTAGCAAAACCTTAATCTTCTTCACTTTGTATTCCCCTTTCAATTATTTTTAATTTGAGTTTATTCTGTGGGGGTTTCCTCCCCCCCCCTATGGAAAATTGCCCACGTTTTTCCTATCTTCAAATCTGATGATCGTAAAATCGTCTCAAACTATCGTCCTTTTTCCCTTCTTTCTTGTTTTGGTAAAATCTTAAAAGATAGTTTTTGATGTACTGTATCCACTTGTCCTCCCATCTTTAGCAGATCAACAGCATGGTTTTGTCAGAGGTAGATCCAGCCTTACAAATTTATATTCTTTTACCCATCATATTGCAGCTGCCCTGGATCAACAAAAATAAGTGGACGTTATTTTTACGGACTTCTCTAAAGCCTTTGATTCAGTGGATCACTCTCTCCTATTTGAGAAACTATTAGTAGGGTTTAATGTCCCTATTTGCCTCGATTCCTGGCTTCTCTTCTATGTTCTGAATCGTTAATGTGTAGTCATTTTTAACTCTTGCTTCTCTTCTTCCTTTCAGGCGAGCTCGGGAGTTCTGCAAAGTTCAAAACTTGGCCCCATACTATTTTCACTTTTTGTCAATGATCTACCTTCTGTTATCACATGCTCCTGTCTCCTTTATGCTGATGACTTCAAGATTTTTCGAGTTCCCTGTTAGACGTGGATATCCTTCAAACCAACTTTCAGCGTCTTAGTGACTGGTATGAATCAAACCATCTCTCCTTAAATGTTTCCAAATGCCATCAGATGAAATTCTCCTGTAAACAATTTCCTCTTCTCTCAACGTATAGGCTTGCTGGTATCCTTTAAAAGGATCTTGGTGTGCTTTTTGATTGTAAACTGAAGTTTGATCTCCACATTGCTGTAATTATTAAGAAAGCCTCCCACTTAACTGGATTTATTTTACGACCCGTTTCGTCATTCTAACATATCACATCATGTATGTGTCTTTACTTCTCACTTGTACGCAGTAATTTGGAATACTGCTCCTAAATTTGGAGTCCGTATCACAGAAAGCACATCGATGCTCTTGAGTCAGTTCAACGCAGATTCACACAGTCTCTATTCTTCAAATTCCAGCTTCCTTACTCCCCTAATGATGACCGACTACATATTTTGAACCTTCCTACCCTCGAGCCCAGACGATTTCCTTGACGAATGTCTTTTGTTCAAGCTTCATCATAGTCTTTTACCTCAAAATGTATGCAGGCAAATTAATATATTCGACGCTGCTCGCCTTAATAGATCATCGCTTCGATTTCTGGTTCCGTATGCACGTACTAACACGTTCTTCCACTCTTCCTTGCTACGCTTACCTCGTATGCACAACCAGCGAAGTCTTGGTCCTCTACCACAATCTCTTGGCGTATTCAAAACTTCAATGAAAAGTCAAATTTATAAATACTCATATAAGTCTTAATTTTTGATATCATATTGTGATCTTTTTTCTTTAATTTCCTCCATATTTTCAATTCTTATGTTTGTATTTAAATATTAACTGGATTGTAATTGGACTACTAGTCTGCGAGTTGATTTTTAAAATAAATAAACAAATAAAAAGCCAAAATAATAAAGCAAATGCGACTAACAACCGAACAAAGAAGGTGTAGTTCTCACCAATCACCGTAGAGGATGTGAAGGCAACAGTGGATAAAAGGCATTATGGATGGGTATATCCCTATGGATGGTGCCCGTCTAGAGTACACAATTATAAAGTTGTCGAACTTCTGACTGAAAATCACAGTGGACAGGCTTGAGGCCCACGATTACATAATGAATCTCCTTAATAACACTGAAGAAGTGGGGTACTCGTTCACTCCCAAAGAAAGGAAAGAATGTGTCGTGACCCTAAGAGATGTTAGCTCAGACTTTGGAGCTGAGGCAGTTCGAGAGGACATAACCAGCCAAATACGAACTTTAGGCTTCAAGTCTGTCAGCCCATTTACCACTGCGTGGCCGAGGACAAATCAGGTCGACTTGGACTTATTTAGGCTAACAGTGGCATGGGAAGCAGATAAGAACGCAGTAATAAAACGGCATTACATACTAAACTAACGAGCCGTATGAAAACGCCCCAAAAGGAGCGATATTGTTCAATGTTCCCGTTTTCTGACATTCGGGCACTTTTCCACCAATTCGACATGCATTGTATAGCATGTAGGGAGGGGTAACGCTTAGACAAATGCCCCAGAAAAAGGCGTAAACCGCTCCATTCTACACTATGTGTAAGATACATGAACATCCAGCCAATTTTTCCGGCTACCCGGAATGAAAAAGATTATTAGAGAGAGGAATCGAAACTAAAGCCAAACGGATGGCACCTTCGATCCTATACTCACCACTCTCCAGCTATCAAAAAAACACAAAACCCCCAACAACCTCACACCACTTTGCGCCTCTTACCAACCGGACCTCATACTCATATTCAGAAGTTCTAAGAAATGGAGCTCCGCGCCACACTTTGATTTTACCGACTTTTAACCCCGTTGAGCACTTACAACAGATATCTATGGAGTGGCTGAGAGTCTCTCCCAATGAACTTCATTCCAAGGTCAAGGCTTTCCTCTTATCCTTTGACGCCACTCTCCTCTCTTATTAGTTGCAAATGGACTTACCATAACAGTAATAAAGTTACAGCGATACTGTTTCGGGATGATCAAGACGTCCATCAAATCCCTTTTCAACAAAATAATTCCTCATGTACGCTAGCATCTTTCAACACCAAACGACCCAATAGAAGCCCAGCCGAAATTCTTAATGGCGACCTATACCTCCCGTGCGATCTACGTCGCCTGGTCCCATTCACGCTTAACCAAATCCATGCAAAAACCTCAACCCACGACTCATTTCTACTCGGAGGAGCCCTTATGCCAGACACGAATGCTGGGAGGACTCCACAAGAAACACCAATGGGAACTACTTATTCAAATGGCTCCATATGGACGCCCGCCTCTCAGCATCAATAGAAAATGCTGGGGTCCCAACATTTCCCAGAAGGAATTCATTTTTAAGATCATTTCATAATATCAACTTACCTCAACGATATCACGATTCTTTTAACTTGCTTCACATTTATCCTATTATCGGACTATCATTACCTCCATGTCACCATTACCATTTGATCACACATACCAGTTTCTGCTTGCCCACCTCACTATAGACCGTTAAGGTCCATAGAATGGCTAAACTTTAGAAAAGACCTCAAAGACCTCCTACCAAATCTCCCACCTGAAAATATCATTCTCTCGAATGCAAAAATAGACTCTCATATATCGGCACTAACATCTGCCATTATAGAGGGTCTAGACTGGCATGCTCCCTTCCAAAAATCACGCAGCCCGCTTTATATATGTCTAACCCAGGAGACTCTTCAATTGAACAAAGCTCGGGAACATATGCTCCAACGGCTTAAGCATATTTAACATCGAAACTTTAACCGACTGAATGAGGAGTATTTGGAACTTAAAATGCAAATAACAAGCATTTCCCGTGAAATCCAAAAATGCATCAAATCCGAAGTCAACAACTTCTATAAAAGTAGACTGAGATCACCGCAACCATCTTCAGATGTATTTAAAACTAAAGGCCAACTCACAGGCCGTTAGAGTTCCAAATTCAATATTGAATGAAGTCTTCACTGCACAATCTGACAAGATTGTTACATGTGAGGGATAATTCAAATAACTATATCGTCACCATGAGTCGTCCAACACAGTTTTCAATAACAACGCTAATGCAGAGGTTCTAATAACGATGAAAGGACACGAGAGATCTTATTTAACTGTATCCTCCAGTTATAATAAAACATCCTCCCCACAACATCCAGTCTTCGCCGGATTTTTCACCTCAAAAATGGAAGTAGAAGATCTCCTAAATGCCTTAAATAGCAAGCTATCTCACGGCCTTGAAGACGTCCCAAGCAAAATACTCAAGAAGTGCAGGAAGACCATCCCCTCCTTCTTGGAAATGTTATACAATAATTGTTTTAATAATGGATATTGTCCAAAACCTTGGAAAGTCAGTAAACTAATCGCAATACCAAAACCAGGCTGCGAAGGCAACATCAATAATTTTAGGCCAATTTTCCTTTTGTCCAACAAAGGTAAACCCCTTGAAAAGATTATTTTGGGAAACGAACAATTTTACTAATCTCCTTATCCCCGATTTTCAGTTTGGATTTGAACGTGAATGATCTACGAAGCAAGCAATAATTTTATTGCCAAATAGAGTCATTAGTAATCTTCGGCAAAAAAAAGTGCGTAGTGGCCTGTGCTCTAGACCTGAAAAAAGAGTTTTAGTTTGGATCAACGGTCTCAAGTACAAATTGAAAATGTAATCCTGTCCGGTCACAAGCCTCAGAATTCTATATAGCTTTTCTCGGATAGAACATGCCAAATTAAACTGGGGAATATAACTTAAAATCCTATCTCTATCAACGCGGGAGTCTCACAAGTTTCTATCCTTGCTCCCGCCCTGTTCAACTTTTTCCTTTACGATATCCCACGCCTAAACTGCTCGACCATCGATGTAGCAATGCATGTAGACGATATTCTCCTCACTGTCACCCATAGCCTCCCAGCGATAGCCCAAAAAAGCTTCACATGCTCTATTCACAACACCCCTCAATATCTACAGAATTGGGAACTCGAAATAAATGCCAGCAAATCGGAGCTGAACTGCTTAAGAAATGCGAGTGGGAGAGGGCATCGCCTTGCTTTGTCTCAAAGTAGGAATGTGCAAGTACATATTGCTGTTGAAATCATTCCTCTCAAGGAAAATATCAAATACCTTGGAGTCCATTTTAACAATCGACTCAAGGTGAAAAGACACACCAGGAAAACCCTCAATAAAGCTAAAGCAGCGTCCGCAATGATTTCGTCCCTCTTTTCCTCGAAATCAGTCTGTCCAAAAGTGAAGGTCTTAATATACAAAACTCTTACTAAGCCAATCATTACCTACGGTACTGGAGTGATGTGGAATAACTCGAAACCTTCATTAGATATCAATGGAAGTTTTAACCGAAAAATTATCAGATGGTTTAGTTGGTAGACGCTAATGCGAAGGAAGCTCGTCCTTAATGAAGCTCAGCTCTTGTCGAAGTTGGTCGGGCCCTAGTGATTAGGTATTGAAATTCCCACGATGGGCATCCATCAATACACTGATAAGACTTGACTGCACCTTTTGGTTGTTGTTTAGAACTAGTAGTAACAGAAGTGCCGCTGATGTGAATCCCTGCGTCGCTTCCTGGTCCCATAGATCCCTAATTATACAGTTCATTCTTCCAGTAACTTGATTCAGTACCAGCTGAAGTCCTTGTAGCGTTTGATGAGTAGATCGTTCTAAATTAATCATCAAATTGGCTGACGAATCTAAGATTGAGGTCTGATTTTTAATCAGGCACAGAAGATGCTCGTCGTTAGCTTGCAACCCCTTGATGGAAGCTGCCATATCCCTCGCATATTCTGAATCCAGAATGCCAAAGAGAGAGTTTGCTATGTTGGCCACTATATTTATTGCCCCTCTCTTCTTGCGTAGAGGGCCTTGCCTGATGGTGGGGCGAAGTAACTCATTTTTAGCTGCTATGTCACTCAATGCATGGGCCAACTATTCATTTGTATTGGCGTAAGGCTGGTGGTTTGTTAATTTCCCACAATGCCTGCCAGTAGCTAGTCAGATTGTAGTACATCACCAAATTCCATTCACTTTGAATTAGTCCGGTTGATCCCAAGTTTTCAAGATACAAACCAGGCGGAGTGGAAAATCTTTGTATTTCGACTGGAGATCCCAATATGGGAAGAATCAGACCTGTCCATAGAAGCAAATTCAAAGGCGAACACGATCTTCTTGGCTCTTTTGACGATTTAGGGATCGTTATGCCACTGGGGCCAGCAACATGTTCATTTTGGAGTTTTTCGTGACTTGATTGGGGTATCGTCTCTGTAGTTGACATTGTTGGCATGACTAAAGATTGCTCGTCTCTTGGCTCTACAATAGCCTCTTCCACTGACAAGGGTGCTAGTTTGTGCACACTTCTTCTTTGGACTCCGGAGCATGTTTTGAGGTCCACCACGCTAACAAGGTTATCAGAACCCCGAATGCAACAGATGATACGTCCCAGGGGCTATCTTAAGACTGGTATGTTGTCTTCTTTGATGACCACCAACATCCCTGCTTTGGCTTCCGTGCATACTTGCTTCCATTTGTGTCGGATGTCCATCGCTGCCAGAACTTGTTTTTAATGTCATTAATTTCCTTACATCGTTTCATCTGCGTCCACTATAGAAGTCAATGGCTGAGCAATCAAAGTGTCTCGGAGTTAATGCCGTCAGAACGTTTGCATCCGAAGATATTGCAGTGAGCGGTCTTCAATTCAATATGGCTTCTATCTCTACAATAACGGTTTCTAGCTCATCATATGTGAGGGACGCTGGAGCTATGTTCCTATGTAGGAAATGCTTGGCCGACTTCACTGCAGCTTCCCACAGACCACCAAAGCGGGGAGATCTTGGCGGAATGAATTTGAACTCGATGCCCCTCTAGGTACAAAATCCAATCACCTTTTGTTGGGCAGCCTCAGATGTTCTCTTTCAGTCCAGCTAGCTGGTTCCTGGCACCAACAAAATTCGTGGCATTGTCGTAATTTAGTCCTCTACAGGGTCCTCTCCGGCCAACGAATCTTTTACGGGTATTGATAAATGCTTTTGTAGTTAAATCGTGTACGAGTTCCAAATGCGTTGCCTTTGTGCTGAAGCAACGAAATACTGCTAAAAAGGCCTTTTGAGGACGCTTACCTCGAATCTTGAAGTGGACCCACAACGGTCCCACAAAATCAACGCCTGTATTTAGAAAGGGTTTGGCTGGTTGCACTCTATCGGTTGACAAGTTACCCATAAGCTGTGACATTAACTTTGGACTCACACGACTACATCTGACACACTTCCGGACGACGGATCTATTAGCTGTTTTTCCGTTTATTGGCCAAAACCGTTGCCTGGGTGCAGCCAGTAATGTCTGTGGACCGGCATGCAGATGGCGAACATGCAAGTCCTCCAATATCAGCCTGGTGATGTAATGCGCATACGGAAGGATTGTTTGAAACATGCATTTCTATTCTGCATGACGACTCATCCGAAATTTGGGTCAATGAAGTCAAGGTTTGGCGACGCTACATAGCAGATAAAGCAGTTTTTAATTCATTGGAAGCTCTTAACATTTGCAAAAAGTATGCTTTCCCTAATGTATACCAACTGTTAAAAATTATGGCCGCGTTGCCGGTGAACTCAACGTCAAATGAACGTTTATTTTCGGCCTTGCGTCGTCGCAAAACCTATTTGAGGTCAATAATGAGAGAAGATCGTTTAAACGGTTTAGCTTCTCTAAATATTCACCGTGACGTAAGCGTCAACGTTAATATGGTTCTGAATGACTTCTTTTCTATACCACGGCGCATTAGCTGATAAAAAGAGTAAAAAATTGAACATCTGTTATAAGTGTGTATTGTATGTATGTATGGCTTGTATGATTATGGATCTGAAGACAGCTTTGATACGGTTGATAATTATTGGTGTATAGTATTATAATTTGTATATGTTTGTGTAATAATAATAATATGTATGTGTATAGTAGTATAATTTGAATATACGCAGACTAAATGGGCATTATACATTATATACCGATGAAACAGCACTTCTTCTCGGTATGTGACTAAAATACGATTGGAATCGCCATCAATGACGATCTGAATACACGCAATCTATGGTTAAAGATAATATACTAGCGTTGGATATTCCAAAGACAAAATATGTTATTTTTAAACAAAACAACAAAGGTGACATAGATATTGACATAACAATTAACGGCAAAAAGCTACAAAGAGTGCTTCAATTTAAATATATTGGCTTGTCAATACCAAATAACCTGGCTCTCACATATAAACACCTGAAGGAGGCAATTAGCGCCAATAATATGCTTACTATGAAGATACACGTATAACCAAGAATATCAAAATACTGTCGCGTGTTACGGTTTGCGGTCAAAAAGTTTAATGTCCCGGAAAAGTGAAAACTTACTGTCTTTTAAATTAAGTTAAAAGAGTTTATTTGCTCAATAATTAATTTCACTATATTACAAATAACATTTTAATTAATTTATGTTTCAACTGTCTTCAAATGTATCACAAAAATCTTTCACTTCACTATCAATCAATATCGCCTTTAATTCGCGCTCCACTCTTATTGCAGTTTTTACTGTCGCAGTTTTACTATCGCCGTTTTACTATTACTATCTCCCCCATTCACTTTATATAGGGTCTTTAGTCATTCAAGCAATTTCTCGTACATTGGCGAATGTTCTGACGAGAACTACCTGGAATATTCGATCAATTCTGAATACCCGTAGTGACGACACTTTCAGATATTGATCATGGATCTACTTGATCCATTCTTGTGCTTTCGAGTACATTCGTTTACTTTTCAACCAATATCGATCATGATGTTATCAGTAGTTGCAACAACAATTGTGACAGTAGCTTGCAGAATCGTTTTGACATGTTACAATACTCATACAAAATGCATTCCTTCTGTCGAAATTACAGTGCAATATACCAAAGCAAAATATTAATACCTCCAGAACAAAGACATATAAACAAATGGACGAACAACGAGAATCTGTGTACTCGTCCATGTGAGAAGCGAATTCGCCACATAAATAAGCTATAAATAACTTACGCTCTCGAAACTATATGATTCCCTCTGCTTCTCCTTCCCCTTTGTTACCGCACAGGTTTTTCTTTTCTCTCTTCAGAAGAATCGCTTCCCCCCACTGACACCCGCGCACACCAACGAAATTTCATTTCAGTTTGAGTATAAACAACAAACAACTCTCACGGAAAACTCGAACGTCAAAGCAAAAGAAAATCGAAAAGAGCGCGAACCACGCGGGAAAACTCATGTGTCAAAGCGGATGGAAATTTCATAAATTTTTAATTAAAACAGTGAATTAAAGTTCCGATTACGTACGCGCGATCTTTAAAATTAAAAACTTTTTAAACGTAACGTGTTTCGCTGTGAATCGAGTGCTAAATTAAAAGCATATCGCCTCAAACCTCAACTTCACACAACTTTAGCGCAGGTTGCCAATTGCTTCGGCTCTCACGACCGGTTGCGGATCCAGTACTCTCTATATCTATGCTCCAGAATATTAACCATGCCATATAAAAGTATACATAATCTCCCAAAACTCACGCCAACCAATGTAGCAATCATGCAACGCATTAAGTTTTAGCCAACTCATTATAATGGGGAGAGATACGAGTATGTTTTTCTTCAAATGTTTAAATGTGAACTTGTCATCGCAAACAAAATTTATTAAAGTATCAGAAAAGAATTAATAATGTGCTAGGAATACAAACCAATTTGTAATACTCGTACTTTTTGCAACAACAGATCGCCCAGACAATGACGCCACAAATGATGCCTTGCGTGTAATGCAACAATCTTCCTGAATCAATTAAGGAAGCGAACTCATTTATGCTTTTCAAGAAAATACTAAGAAACATTTAATGAATAACGATATAGTATGTTTGGGTGTCTTATAATCCGACCACCGAGATCCTTCAAGAAACAGATACTCTTACGATTTAGCCTCAGTCCTGTAAATTTCAACACACTCGTAGTATCTTATGGAGCATTTGAGCATTTGATCGTCGAAATACTTGAAGAGACAGCTATTTTTCAGCTCAGAGTTTTTTTTTTACTGCGTCGAATTTATACTTTTTTTTACCTCTGAGACCTGATCATAAACTGGTAAAGACAAGATTAACAGGATGACTTTATCTATTTTTTTTGTGCCCCTTATAGCGATGTTCTATACATTGTCTTGGTTACATATCTGAAGAAACGACGAAATGCAAAGAACGGACCACACGAGCATTGTGGGACGAAAAAAGTGTGATGAAGAGGGTGGAAGGAAGTAGAGGTATAAGTTAAAAAATCAAAGACTTGTACGTCTTTTTAAAAATACGCGAGACGATTGTCTCGCGTCTTAATTGCATGAAAATTACAATAAGATTTGTACTTAATTCTAACAATTTGGATTTTTATTAATTCTAAATGCTGCTAAATGCTGGTCGTTCGTGGGAAGCTTTGCCATGTGAATCGCTTGCATAGCATTTCCAGAATTGTGGAGATGCAAAGACGTTGTTGTGTCTGGCGTTAACTCCTCCCCCTTTAAGTTCGATCGTCCTCGATCGTCAGAAATATGGGATGCTGTTGAACCGGGTGATGGGTGCATTGTAAGTAGGCTGTGTGCTAATCGGTATCGGTGGAGTAGGGGCTTCTTGAATACGTGATGTCAAAATTTTTGGGGCTTCTTGTTGGTTGCTGGAAGTATAGATCTTAATGTTTTTGTTACGGTTGAAAATTTTCTTTAGGCAAAATAGGTTAAGAAACGCAATGCAAATTATTATTGCTATTAGGCCATAATTTGTATATTGTAAGTAATCATTTGGTAGCGGAGATAGCGTATCGGTGTTGTTGATGCGCAGTTCTGATAGAGCTGTTATCTCACTAATTTTCCGAAATTTAGAGATATCTCCCGATGGTTGCAATATCGCCCGTTGACATCTATTGTAGTGTTAGCATATTTCACGAGGTACGTTCCGTTTGGGTAGTGCGAGGAGTCTTCGGTTGTGAGGTTTCCGTTAAAGTTATTTAAAAGAAGGATCCCAGGTAAGATACGATCGATGGTTAGGATGTCGGAAGCGCTGATGATATTACATTGAGCCTCTTTACTACTTAACAAATTCGCTATACAAGAATTATTACTTATATCTAGAATGTCTTTTGACCTACAAATTGAGAAATAGTTAAATAATTTACATTCATTTAGAAGACCAAATATCTCTTTCTCTTTGCGTGAAATTTTTTCAAATTGGATTTCGTTTATATATTTGTCCTTTTTTATTGGGTTAATCAAAAGCATTTCATAAATTTCGTTATTTACAATTGGTATATTTATTATATATAATATTGATGAGCCATTCGTTATTACTTTTGTAGTAGCAATGTCTAACGCTTCCTCTATAGTGGAGTACACAAGATCATCTTTATCAATTAAATCAGTGGCCATTTGTACTTCTTTTTTTGATAATATTAATGAATTGATAATGCCCACTTTGGCCCAGTGAATTGCAAAGTTGATATTACTTAATTTGTCTTTTATTAATTTTATTTTAAATTGTATTTCATGTATGAATTCATTATTTACTCGATTATCTCTTTTAACCAGATCTAACAATTCATTATTTATCTTGGTTATGTTATTAATCCTTTCATTATATAATTGGTTGATGATAACTTGTTTGTTTGAATTTTTAAACATATCATTGACAGTTTCTGTAATGGTTGCAAAATCTTCATGATCAGGATTACCTGCCAACCATTTCCAGGCAGTCTCTATGAAATTTAAGGATCTTTTAATTTTCTTTGGTTTCAAATTATGAATAAGAGTCTCAATTTGTTTTACTTCGTGTATTAAACATAGATACAGAGAGTACTGGATCCACAACCAGTCGTGAGAGCCGAAGCACTTACCAACCTTCGCTAAAGTTGTGTGAAGTTGAGGTTTGAAGTGATATGCTTTTGTTTTTGCACATTATTCACTCCGAAACACGTTCACGTTTAAAAAGTTTATAGTTTTGAAGATCGCGTGTACGAAATCGGCACTTTAGTTCACTGTTTTTATTAAAAATTTACGAATTTTCCATCCGCTTTGACACATGAGTTTTCCCGCATGTTTCGCGCCTCTTTTATTTTCTTTTGCGTTGACGTTCGAGTTTTCTGTGAGAGTCGTTTGTTGTTTGCACTCAAACTGTTTTCCGAATGATAACGAAGTCGCGATCGTGTGCACGTGAAATGAAATTTCGTTGGGGTGCATGGGTGTCAGTGGGGGAAGCGATTCTTCTGAAGAGAGAAAAGAAAACCTGTCTGGGAAAAAGGGGGAAGGAGAAGCAGAGGGAATCATATAGTTTCGAGAGCGTAAGTTATTTATAACTTATTTATGAGGCAAATTTGCTTCTCACATGGACGAGTACACAGATTCTAGTTGCTCGTCCATTTATTTATATGTCTTTGGTATTAAATATCTTGCGAGGGTATTCCGCTGCACTATGGATGAATTAATTACTTGCTGGGTTTCGAATAGGAATTTTTCGTATTGCTGCAGATTTATGATTTATTTGGTGTATGAGGTGGAAATTTCCGTTCTGTATCCTTGTTTGTCCAAATGTAGCGTCACTATTTGTGAGTAGGTGAAGTCGAGTATTTGTACCTTAGCCTGAACCAGAATGAGGGTGGATCTGAAAAATTTAATTACGGATTTTATCTTTATGGAAAACTTTTCCGGATTCTGTTAGTACAGTAGTGCTGTTGTTTTCTTTAACTTTTTCTTCCTTGTAACGTGGTGTAAGTTTTGAGCCTTTACGCTTATTTTGCCTAACAAAGATAATTTGTCCTACCTCGTAGTTCTTTGTTGGCTGCCTAACTTTATTATGGCATTTGAGATCTTTATCTTGCTTAGCTTTCAGCTTTTCAATGTTTTCTTTCCTCACTGGGGTTTTGTAAAATAATTTTACAAAACCCTACTAGTTTCGCGACCAGTCTGTCCGTCTGTCCGTCCGTCCATCCGTCCGTCCGTGTGTCAGAGCAGTTTTTCTCGGAAACTGCTTAAGCTAGAAACATCAAATTTTGTGTGTAGGTGTAAAGTGGTGATCTCTTCAAAGTTCAACTACAAAAAAATTTTATAAGGTATTTAAGGGGGGTATATAGGAGAGTGACCCCCCGAAAAAAAAATTTCATTGAAGGTAGCCGATATGGGTATCAAATGAAAGGTCTTGATGAGAACTTTTCAAAACAGGTCTTAGTTTGGCAAAATTTGCTTCAAGGGGCGCACAGGGAGGGGAAATATACGAAAAATTTGTGTCTCCCCCCCCCTCGCGATTGGACACCTGTGATCCGAAAAATCTGAAAAAAATCAGGAATGTAGGCCTTGGTGAGTACAACAACAACAAATGCAATTCACTCAACTTTGTTAGTAATAGCATGATTTATCGATTTTGTGTTTTCTTAAATAAAATCCTAACGGTTCCCCTTAAATTGAAAATGAAATTCAGTATGTAGATGTCTATTTATAAGATTGATCTATACTGAAAGTTTCATAAAGATTGAATCATATTTAGCGAAGTTATAGCGGTTTGAATTTTCCTGTATTATTATGGAACAATATGCGCTGCATTTATTACTATGGCAACATATGGCTATGGAACAACATGCGCTTTTTACCGACTCAGACACTACACTTTTGCTATGATTTGCATGAAAATTTCAGGAATGATAGGTGTCATGTATATCTTTGAGAATCGGTTCAGCTAGTGGTATCAGTAATCGTAAAACAAAATAGTGGCTGTTTTAAATGCGAAGATTGAATAATTTTGAGATATTTTTTCCCAACTTCAACGTTTAAGGTGCATACTTTGAACACTTGATTCAATTTAATTAATGACTGAAGATGGGTACCTACAATTAATGCTCATAAGTGAAACAAGTCAAGGAGGTGGGAGAAAGTTCCTAGTGAAAGGGTTTTGTAACCATTCTAGGATTCGAAAAAATTGGCCATGAATCGATGATGACAGTACAGGAGAATAGCCCCTGAAAAAAATTCATCAAACGTAGCCGATATGAGTATGAAATGAACGTTTTCATGGGAGCATTTCAAAACAGTTCTTAACCTGTCAGTTTTTGCTTCAGTGGGGGGCACAGGAGGGAAATACATGAAAAATGTGTTTCCTCCGTCGCAGATGGACATCTGAAATAATTATCAAGGGAGGTATTTATAAGTATAAAAATACCAAAAACCTCAGAATTCGAAATTTGTTCAACTTTGTTAATAATAGTATGATCTTCGTATTTCATATTTTCTCCAATAAAAGCGTCTTTGACATTTTTCTTGATTTTATTCGATCTGGTGATTGCATTTTGTAAATTGAATTCAAAACCCTTCTGACATGAGCGTAGGTCTGTTTACCCAACTTGTATTTTCTATGTCTTCAGAGGTTGCTTTAGGGAAGCGACTAAAAAACAAATCGACTGGCTTTCTACCGGTTACAGAATGTATTGAGTAGTTAAACTCTTTAACTGCTTTTTCTCAGAGCTGGTCGAAAGGACACGTTGGGTCTTCTCTTTTTAAGCACCTCATGGTTTCGGTCAGAGTTGAGTGCCAGCGTTCCACCTGACCATTTACCTCACTTTTGTACGGTGGGGTCTGGTAGGTTTTTACCTGGAGCTCGTCCTCCACCATGGACATCAAGGTTAGTGACCTTAGAGCTCCTTCGTTGTCAATTACAACATTCTCAGGAACACAAAAATAAAATAAGATCTCTCGCAAAGAGTTCTTTATGTCATCCACGGATTTGGAAGCTATCTTTTTGGCAAGTGCAAATTTCGAAAATTTATCAATCGCAGTGAGAACTCGGTGTTTCTCCGTTGCGAAAAGATCGATATGGATAGTATGGCCGGGATAGTTAGGGGTAGGGGTTGCTCCAATAATTTGTTTATTTGGGTGGCGATCGTGTTTACATTCCTTACATATTGTACATTGTTTAACAAGCCTTTTAATTTCAGCTGCCATTTTGAGAAAGTAAAAATTGTTTAAAATTTGCAGGCGATTTTCATCCGCATTTCTGTGTGCTCTTTTATGCACTTGCAGAATTCGCTCTTCCTGCTATATTTCATTGGGGATATCTTCTACTAATTTCCTGGTGAATCGTATTTTATAATTTTGAAAGTGGTGAGGATAAATGCTTTGTATTATTCCAAAACTTTCCTCGTCAGTCGTGAATCCGTGAATTGTACTTGGATTCAGATAACGTTTAAGTGTTTGTAACATGTCCTGTTCTGTGAAATTTGGTTTTATAATTATGTGTCTGGTATAGTTGTTGAAAGGATTCTGAATCTGATAACTATCCTCGTGTCCTAATTTAAAGATGAGTTGATTTCAAAATGCGTTTATAGGGGTTCGACAGTTTGGATTAGATTATGTGCAGAACTCTCAGCACTATGTTATGTAGGGGTCATCGAGTAGACATTTGAAGAATGGGGTGGCCTTGAAAAAGAGTGAGCGACAACGTTGGCTTTCCCCGGCTTATATTTAAGCTCGTGATTATACTCTTCGAGGATCGCCTTCCATCTTTTCATCTTAGAGTTATTATTTTTGCTACTCAAGGCATAGGTTAGGGGCTGGTGGTCCGTGAAAATTTTGACCTTTTTGGAACCGAACAGGTAATTTCTCAAAGAATTGAGAGCCCAAATGATTGCCAGCATTTCGTTTTCGTTGGCTGCGAAATACTTTTCAGTTTTTTGAGAGTTCGAGATAAAAAGAATATTGGCTTATCTTCTTGCGACAAGGCAGCGCCAATGGCAAAGTTAGACGCATCTGTGGTAAGCTCAAAAGGCTTAGAAAAGTCGGGGTACGAGAGAACTACTTCCCTTTAGGTTAGGGAGCTCTTCAATTTTTCGAAGGCTTGCATAGCTTCTGGGGATGAAATAACTGGCTTATTTTTGGAAAAAATTTTGGACACATGTCTATCCTCCCCTCTTAAAAGGGATTTCAAGGGCTTGGCGAGTCGAGCATAATCGCCGATGAATCGCCTGTAATAGCCGGACATTCCAAGAAATGAACGCAGCTGCTTAAGAGTTTTCGGGGGTGGAAAAGAAGCAATTACCTATACCTTTTTAGGATTACTTTTAATGCCTTCAGTGCTAATGATAAATCCCAAAAACTCGACTTCTTGTCGGAAAAATTCGCACTTATCAGGATTTATCCTCATATGAGACTTTTCAAGAGTTTTTAGGACCGCGTCGGGGTTCCTAAAATGTTTCTCTTCATTCTGCCCAAAAACGATAATATCGTCAATATAAATGTAGCATTTACTACCAATATGATCCCGCAGAATGTCATCCAGGGTTCGCTGAAATATTTGTGGGCCATTCTTAAGTCCAAAGGGTAATCGTACAAATTCATATTTACCATTGTTTATTGAAAGTGCAGTTTTTTCAATGTCACGGTCCTTGAGGGGTATCTGATGGAACCCACTCTTTAGATCTATTATAGAAAAGTACTTGTTGTTACCGAGGTTTGCTAAAACCTCATTAATTTCAGGAATGGGGTAAGAGTCTGAAATTGTCATAGAGTTCAATTTTCGGTAATCTATTACTTACTATACTTCTTTTCTCCCGAGGCATCCTGCTTTTTTGGAACTACCCAAACAGGTGCATTGTAGGGAGATCTGGACGGCCGAATAATGCCATCCTGCAGTAATTTTTTTATTTCTGTTTCAACTATTCCCTTTAAAGCTTGGCGATATGGATACAATTTTGAGTATACTGGTTCTTCTGAAGTTGTTCTAATTTCACCTTTAACTATAGTGTTATAAAGTTGACTTGGATTAGGTTCTGAAAGAATGGTAGGACAATCATTGAGGATCTTTTTCAAGCGATGAACCTGGGCGGTAGTCATATGGTTTGTCCTCATTTCTAAGGTGTTTACAGTGTTAGATTGTTGTTGCTTAAGGGGAATACGGAGTTCTGCTTTAATGATTATGAAATCATTATTTGTGTGTATAATACTATGCATCTTTTTAAGTGTATCGTTGCCTATAATACCTGCGAATGTTCGAAGATTTGGTAGAATAAAGAATTTTAGTGTTTCTGTAAATGGTCCAAACAGATTTACATACGTATAGTGTGTCACGTTTACAGTGCCACCAACAGAATTCACAGAAAAGGGTTTTTTATTAATTATTGGTTTGAAAATATATTGCGGTTGAATATAATTTTTATTCGAACCAGTATCTACTAAAAATTTCAAAACTTTCCCACCCTTCGCTGTATATTCAAAATATGGAAGCGAAGAGCTCATAGATCTAAAAAATTCACGTCATCATTTTCCTCTGTCCTATCATTGTCGTCCAAAGCCAATGCGTCCATGTATTCTTGAAGGGAAGGATCCTCTTCTTCTTTTGAATTGTCGGTTTCCTCCGGCTCAGGCTCCAAATTAAATAGCCTCTGCTGTTTGTTCGGCGGGTTTACTTGTGCCTGATTAAAGTCTTGTGGTCGTTTGGAAGGAAATGTTGGTCTTGCTATTTGTGGCTGATTTTGATAATTTACGGCCCTTGTCCTTAAGGATGATTCAACGTCCATTGGTGGTAACGTGTGGTAATTTGGGTTGGGATTTTGATATCGAATTTGCTGGTGGAAATTAGGTCTTTGCGGTACTTTTGGATAATGGAAGAGTTCCAGATGGAAATTACTCTTCATAGGCTGTTGGCTATAATTGTTTTGATTCTGTTTGTATCCTTCCTTCTTTGGAGGCAAAGGAGGAGGATTGCTGGAATCATGTTTGCGAAAGGTGTTATTGGCGTGCTGGGTCCTGTAATTCACATTCTCTAATTTCAAACATAAGGATAAAGCTTGCGGGAGGTCCACAGGCTCCCTTATACTGAGCAGGCGAGGTAAATCACCTCTGAGCCCTCTTACAAAAGTATCCAATGCGTTCTCGCGGTAGCATTGAGTAAGGCTGTTTAGCGCGTCTTGACTAAGATTCATAACAGAAAGCTTATTTAATATTAAAGAGAGATGATGATAGACACTTTGATAAAATTCGTTAATTGTTCCAGATCCCTGAATCAATGTCGTAAGTTGGTATTCCAGAGTGCTAAGTCCCGTTTGTCAGCGTAATGTAACGTTAAGCATTTCGAAATCCTTACCCAATTCAAAGGAGTATTGTAGGATTCTAATGCGATATCGCCTTGGCTGATTATTTTTTCCGGGTTACAGACAGTATGCCGTAATATTTTGGGGTTCCCTTAGACTTTTAACTACGTCCGGAATTTTGTCCATGTCAGTTAAGTTTCTGTCGTTGTTGGCGTTAATGGGTATGTCACAATCATTGTTACCGTCCGCGGCAGGATTCATTAAAGCATTAAACAATGATGGTCCTTGTGTCTGTACTGTCTGAGAAGCAACACGCGTAATTAAAGAGATTAATTCCCGATTATTTTCATCCTTCATGTTATAGGCAATGCCACCTACTAGGTGATTATTGGCAGGGCCAGCTTGTGGGGGATTATTTGCGGCACCATCCCCTTCTGCAGGGATGTTTTCGGGATACATTTGGTCTGGGCGAAATATAGCGGGACGAATTAAATTCTGAAGATTACGCATCAAAAATTGACACACTTTTCACAAAGAGTCACGATTAATTCCGAGAAGGGCAAAAATTTCAAGGTATTTTCAAACAAACAAGCTATATACTACAGACTTGATAAAATATTTTTTCAAAAACACAACAGCTATAAGTCAATGGACCCATCAAAATTTAGCTGATTATTTTCAGTCACAGTAAAACCATAGTCCGTCCGTGTCTCACAGCAGTTTTTCTCGGAAACTGCTTAAGCTAGAAACATCAAATTTTGTGTGTAGGTGTAAAGTGGTGATTTCTTCAAAGTTCATTTACAAAAATAATTAATAAGGTATGTAAGGGGGGTATATAGGAGAGTGACCCACCAAAAAAAAAATTTCGTTAATGATAGCCGATATGGGTATCAAATGAAAGGTCTTGATGAGAACTTATCAAAGCAGGTCTTAGTTTGGCAAAATTTGCTTCAAAGGGCACACAGGGAGGGGAAATACACGAAAAGTTTTGTGTCCCCCCCCTCGCGATTGGACACCTGTGATCGGAAAAATCTGAAAAAAATCAGGAATGTAGGTCTTGGTGGGTACAACAACAACAAATACGTTAGAAGTCGCAATTCACTCAACTTTGTTAGTAATAGTATGATTTATCGATTTTATGTTTTCTTGAATAAAATCTTAACGGTACCCCTCAATTCAATGAAATTCAGTACGTAGATGTCTATTTATAAGACTGATCTATCCTGAAAGTTTCATAAAGATTGAATTAAATTTAGCGAAGTTACAGCTGTTTGAATTTTCCTGTATTATTATGGAACAATATGCGCTGTATTACTATGGCAACATATGGCTATGGAACAACATGTGCTTTTTACCGACTCAGACACTACAGTTTTGCTAGGATTTGCATGAAAATTTCAGGAATGATGGGTGTCATGTATATCTTTGAGAATCGGTTCAGTTAGTGGTATCATTAATCGTAAAACAAAATAGTGGCTGTTTTAATTGCGAAGATTGAATAATTTTGAGTAATTTTTTCCCAACTTCAACGTTTAAGGTGCATGCTTTAAACACTTGATTCAATTTAATGAATGACTGAAGATGAGTACCTACAATTAATGCTCATAAGTGAAACAAGTCAAGGAGGTGGGAGAGAGCTCCTAGCAAAAGGATTTTGTAACCATTCTAGGATTCGAAAAAATTGGCCATTAATCGATGATAACAGTTACCGACTTGCAACGACCCGAACACAGGTCCCTGCTCGGGCGCCAGTTAAAAAATCAAAGACTTGTTCGTCTTTTTGAAAATACGCGGGACTGGTGTCTCGCGGTCTTTATTGCATGAAAATTGCAATAAGATTTGTACTTTATTCTAACAATTTGGATTTTTATTAATTCTAAATGCTGCATCAGCGTCTAGTCGTTCGTGGGAAGCTTTGCCGTGTGAATCGCTTGCATAGCATTTCCAGAATTGTGGAAATGCAAAGACGTTGTTGTGTCTGGCGTTAACTTATATATAAAAAAAAATATTTATTTATATATTTTTTTCTTTTTTCAAACCAAAGCCCCCCCCATTCGAAAACCTGCGCACGTAGCTAGCGGTAGGCTCAGTGGCGGCTCTAGCATATGTGCACAGGAGCACATGATCCCCTGAGAAGGAAGTAGAAAAGCATAAAAATGTATTCAGCAAGAATTATTCAGAGCGCCAACCCTCAACTAAGTTATCAATAGTAATGTCTTTAAAGTGAATGACGGGCCTCCCAAATGAATTCTTCAAAGAAAATCAACTCATATGTTCGCTAGCCTGATGGAATTTTCCTCCATTCTTTGTGCTCAATTTCATTTTCCTCGTTCGCATCCGAGATAGTCTTATGAACATGAGTATGTCGCGATCGCACGTGCACCTAATTTTGGTTTTTGGGGGGTTAAAAGTACTAGGAGTGCTAACCATAATTTGTACTGCATTCGGCGCACGAATTTAGAGTGCTCCATCAGTTCAAATCTTTGTAATTCTTAGCATTACTTTGGGCTGCCAATCGAAAATTTAAAAACTTAATTATGGATTGTGAAAAATGTTGCGTTGGTTTATTTAGAGAAAACTTTAAACAACTTTCCTTAGATGAAAATCAAGTTTAGAAATCTCGGATGACCAATTCCTAAAATTGAAATTGTCCAAGTGACGAACTCGAGATCGAGACAGTTCAAGCGCGAATTTAAATCGGAAACATATGAAAAAACAAAGTGGATTTGTGGATGTGCAGTGACAAACAAGTTATTTTGTTTTCCGTGCATTTTGTTCGGTAGTAAAAGCTCAGATTCTAGGTGGACAAAAACAGGTGTTGGCGATTTGAGCCATCTTGCTCAAAAAATTAAAAAGCATGAGAGTGCAGCATCTCATATCAATGCCCAACTAGACTTCGACTTACTAGGTAAGCAAGATATTAGGCAACAACTTGAAAGTGCTTATAGACGCAGTATCGAACAAAACAACGAGCAAGTGCGGAAAAATCGGTATGTTTCATCTAAAATCATAGACTGCGTAAAATTTTGTGGAGTATTTGAGCTCGCTCTTCGAGGTCATGACGAGACGCAAAAAACACTAAGCCCAGAAGTTTTCGTGGCCTCATAAATTTTACTGCTGAATTGGATACAGCTTTGAAAGACCACATAGAAAAAACTACCGTTTTCAAAGGTACTACAAAAACAATCCAAAATGAATTGTTGGACTGCATGTTGGAAATTATGCAAGAGACCATCAAGAAAGAAATACTCTGCGCTGACTTTGTATCTGTGATTGCTGATGAGACCACAGATGTGTCTTCCATTTTTCAAATGTCAGTAGTTTTTCGGTATGTTCTTCAAGATGGTAGTCCTGTGGAACGTTTCTTGTCGTTTTTAAACCCTAATGGGCACGATGCTGTCAGTTTGGTGGAAGCTATTCATGGAGTCTTGGAAAAAGTGGTCAACAACCCCGAAAAGCTGATTTCGCAAAGCTATGATGGTGCCAACGTTATGTCTGGATAAACTGGGGGTGTTCAAAAAATTATACAAACGCATTACAAATATGCATTTTATATTCATTGCTATGCCCATCAGTTAAATTGGGTTTTATCTCAAGGTGCAAAACAAAATCAACAAGTACGCGTTTTTTTTTTTCTAATTTGAGTGATATAAGTAATTTTTTTTCGAATTCTCCGCAACGAGTAGCCATTTTAGACGCGATTGTTGGTCGTCAAATACCACGTACTTCCAACACAAGGTGGAATTTCAAAAGGAGAGTTGTTACCCCTGTATATCAAAATAGGAATTCCTAAATTGAGTGCATGGAAGAAATAAAATCAACTTCAAAGCAGACTCTAACTATCAATCAAGCATGTGCAATATCTCGTATGCTTCAAGATCCTCTCTTTTTATTTTGGCTGACCATCTTCAGTCGTATAATGCCACATTGCGATATTTTATACAATCAGTTACAGAAAATTAGTATAGATGCAGTTGGAATTCAAGAATGCGTGATGAGTTTTAAACAATCTATACAAAATGAAAGAAATAATATTGAAAATATTCAAGATGAAATCCCTACAGAAATGACTAGTGCTAAAAAGCAAAGAAAAAATGACGATACATACATTACGCAAATTGTAGCAGCCAAAGAAATTTGTGATTCAATCATAAGCCATGCTATTGATAGGTTTGCTTTCACAAATCATTTAAGTGCTTCAAATCTTTTCTTAGCGAAAAATTTTCTTCAGTTCGCAACAGACTTTCCGATCAACTATTTAAATAGTTCTGTCGAAGCTTATCCATTTTTAGATGCAGTCAGGCTACGAACGGAACTTGAAATCATATATAAAAGGCCTGACTTCAGGAATTTATCAGGTGCCGTTAATCTTCTCAAGTTTATAAAAGAAAACTGCCTTGAGAATTTATTTTATGCCAGTTCTCAGCTTTTGAAACTCATAGTAACTATCCCTATGACAACCGCTGAAGCAAAGAGGTCTTTTTCGACTCAAAAAAAATTAAAACATTTTTAAGAGCAACGATGAGCCAAGACGAAAAAAAATTATTGCAGGAATCGCAAAATTTTAACAACATGGTAATCGACAAATTTGCCGCTAAAAAAGAAAGAAGATTGGATTTTACGTACAAGCACTGCACTTGAATTACTTGTTCATTTGCTTTGGACACTTTTTTTTGTAAAATATTATTTCACTTATTTTCAATATTTCAATTATTAAAAATTACTTATAAAGATTCATTAGAATGAATAAAATAAAAATTGTGCTTAAATGGCAAAAACTGTATTTTTTCATGACATTTTATTCTAAATTAAATTCGTATTCGAACTGCTACGCAATTCTATGTATCTTGAAAAATTCGCATGTCAAAGGTAAGAAAAATGAAAGGCAAGATGAAAACGAAATAATATGAAATATTTCATATTGACTCGGAAATGTGGTAATGACTTGTGTAATGAGGTACAATTACATTGTAACGCTAACTTAGTTTAAAGCCCTTCTGATTGTAGCAACTGCTATTACTGTGAACTGTGAGCCCCCCGGTAACAAACGCAGGAGCCGCCACTGGGTAGGCTATCCTGATGGTGGTAGGCGCAGCTAAAACAACTTCAGCATGAATCTGAAGTTTAGTAATGATTTGTTAAATGCTCTAAATTGCGACATACGTGACACAATGGATGGAAGCTATAGCAGCTATGAAATAATTGCTAAAAACATTAATAAAATCATAAATTACCGTAAACAATTTTTTTTCAACTGATATTTAAATTCACTATTAAATACCAGCCTAAAAGCTTTTAAAAATTAAGGAATTTTTCCTTAATTTCCTTTTCACCTTTAATCAAATATAGATGGACATGATTAAATGAAATAAAATATTTCTCAATTTTATTAGATTACAAAATTTTCATATTCTGAACCATATGAAAATTCAATTCTCTTATGAATATTATGATGATTAATGAAGTTATCATCTTCCATAACATTTTACGAAGGCATATCGACAAAATTTTGTGTTTCCCGGAAATGTTAACTCTATTTCCATCAATATACGAGTGAATTCACTAGCATATGTACGATACTCGTACATCAATATATAGATATCAAGAGCTTGACAGTATTGCAAAATGTGACCCAAGATAATTTTTGTGTGGTTGGAGAACCAATATTCAATAAATATCAAATATTGATGAAGTTCAAACCCTAAATGAAATTTGTTACATCGTTTCGGGTTCGCTGGAATGTATTTTATCACTCTGAGGATTCGATTATTGATTTCTGGCAAATACCTTATGAAGATTCATTGTAAGTTTTATACAATAGCAGATGGAAGTTCCCTTTCGGAGAAAACTATTGTCAGCAGTCTTACAATACATGGAAGCCACTCAAATGAATGTTTGATGAAAACGAAAAGGATTGCCTTACACTAAAGCAGAAGTCGTTCATTACTCATGAGAATATTCAATGGCTTCATTGTAGAAGCTACTCTTAGCCTGTAGTTTGGTATCACTAGCTGAAAATAAACATCACTTCTAGTACCTGAGCAAATAAACGGAAGTGTAATTTGATTCCTAAACCAAATACAACCATTCAAAGATCTCGGAGTATTAAGAATCTCTTCATCAAAACCTTCATTCAAACCTTTTCCTTATTCTCATACAATTTTTCAATAAATACCAATTTCTAATCTCCTCGTTTCCTCTAAAAGGAAAGATATGTCTCCTTTAAGTTTTGAGCAATTTCTGTCCTATCAGCTCCTTAAATTTCAATCTGTTCTGTACACTTGTGGGTGGCTTTATATCTTCGTGAAAAAGAATCCACAGTTACTGAACAGGATGTGAGAAGGACAAGTGGAGAGAACCTTTTCAACTTTCAAGTGTGAACTTGATGATGAACGATTAAAACTTTTGATCGATATTTGGCGTTTCACCTATAGAACTCGAGCTTGGAGTTTGGAATGGAAAATATTATATACAAAGCTTGAATATCGAAGGGGTACAAACTAATGCAGAATGAATCATAAAGTGTGTACAAATGAAAAAATACTAAATAAACGTAAAAAAATCAACAGACATTTATTTCAAACTTGAACTAAAAGGTAAGAAATAAATTCGAGTAATACCTACTATAACGCTTTTCGAGTACGTAGCTTCCGAATTGGTACTCCGGCACGGTAGTAAGTAGCAGGACCCTACTTTTGTATATAAACATAGATCATTTCATAATATTAAATAAATATACATTTTAAAAGGTTGAAGCACTGAAGTGTTGTTCAGCTTTGTTACAGTAAGTGCCTTAAGCTTTTGGTATGCTAATATGTCAATATTTTGAGATGATCTATTTTTATATAGCAAAAGGTTTTCCATTAAAGACATAACAATTTTATCTATTAATAAAACACAGAAATGTTTGAGATTTATGATTTTGGTCATATAACCATCACGAGCCCATTTACAGCAGTTTATTCGTTGGACCCAATTTCCCATCACTCTCACACATTTCGATCGGAGCGTTGGCAATTTCGCGTTGGATACTGCTCGTATAAAGTTGCTGTTATTGATCAATGACTTGATATAGCCCCATAACAAGAAATCCAATGGCGTTAGATCGCATGAACGAGGCGGACATTCGACCGGACCATTTCTCGAGATAAGACGTTCTACAAATTCGTCTTGCAATAAATCAATTGAGAGGCATGCTGTATCACCAGTGCCACCATCTTCTTGAAACCACATACCGTTGATGTCAAGTTTATCTAATTCTGGCCAAAAATAATCTTCCAACATTACAAGGTAGCGCTCTCCATTGACGGTAACATGACGGTCGTTTTCATCCACGAAAAAATACGGCCCGATCACAACTCCGGCATGAAAACCGCACCAAACAATAATTTTTTGCGGATCCAACGGCATTTCAAGAAACAAATGTGGGCTTGTTGCTGACCAATAACACATTTTGTGGTTATTAACAAAGCCATTGACCCAGAAATGAGCATCATCGCAGAAGCTGATTTTCTTTAAACCTTTGTCAGAGCCCGATTGGAGAAGTTTCTTTACTTCTTGAGTCAATTTGATCTTGTGACCATGTAGCTCAAGATCTTTTCTCAAAATATGCCACAGTGTCCTTTGAGCGCTTCCCAAATCTTGAGAATGACGTGGAATTGACTGATTTGGCTCATTTCGAATCGATGCACTTACGGCTGCGATATTTCCTTCGTTTCGAGCGGTATATCTTTTTGGGATCGAAACGTCCAATAGTGAAAATTTGGACTCGAACTTATCCACTATAGCACGCACAGCCTGCCGGGTGGGACGATTATTACGGTTGAAAATTGTAGTAAGCACTCTTAAAGTTGCGAACACCAACTCAGAATTTCGGTAGTAATTTTAATAATTTTCAGACGTTGTTGGTTATCATGATGAAAACGTTGGTGCGTTCATATAAAGATACAAAATTGTTAGGTCCGTAATGGAAAACCCTATATATATTTTCTAAAATGACATCCAAACTGCCTTACCAATCATGTAAATTATTACTAATAATAATAAATATCTATGCTGAGATAACTTGAAGTGCAGTTCAATATGTTTTTTTATATTTCAAATAATACAGTAGTTAAATTACGTGGTCAAGGCATGTCAACCTTAGCTCTGATTAGTTTTGCGGCGTGCCATTGCAGCCTCAACCAACCATGTAAGCGATATACCTTCAGCAATGATCTTCTTTGGTGAGACATCCATCAGCATGTAGGAACATCAATGCAGCCAGCAGCTTGCTGGTCCAATCTAGAGTATAAAATCAACAACAAATTCAACAGGCATACACAAATCTTGCTATGTTCATGCAACCAAGTCAACTATATCAGTTTCCAAAAACAGCGACAATCGCCCCAACAGAAACTATTATTGACAGCTGCTACGTTACAGAGCAAGTTGATGTTATTATTGAATCAACAGGAAAGTATGCTTCCAAGCAACTAACCAGTCGACCATAATATCTCAAGCAAGCACTCTGCAACAAAAATACACTTAACGATCAGCTGCGAAGAAATTTTAAGACGCCTAACAGCGACCTCGAACTCAGCAGTTGGAAGAGATATTTCGCAACTGGCCAACTACTAACCAAAAGCATTACTGCGCAACCAACCAGCTATTAGAAATAAAAGCTCTGATATGAAACTAAAATCATACAAACAAACCTGCAATGGTGATGTGAATATGCCAAACCGGGTTTAGATTACTCTTGAAAACTACATCAAAAGACCATTAGATGCATCCAAAAGCTTCAGCGGAAGAGAATGCTTATACAGATAATTCAATAGATACTTCCTGCAAACTGTTCACTTCATTCAAAATCATTGATAACTCATAAATACCAGACATCTGATGCTGAAGCTGCGGCCACAACACACCGGAACTTGTATACAACCCAAATCATTGCTTAGCCTGTAGTGTTATAAGATAATGAAGAGGCTAACTTCATTTAAAAGCTCATACATGAGCGTTCAAAGCATAGGTTGTTTTCTTTTTTCCCTTTCGCAAACTACTTATATCTTCTTCTTCTTAGCACTGCAGCCCCTCTCGGGCCTTCGCTTCCTGCAAATTGCGCTTCTAACTGTCTTGATCTATTGACCGCGTCCCCCCATTTTGAAATTGTAGCAGCGATGAACTGTCTTCGTCAACCAAGTCAGACCAGCGTTTCCTCGGTTTATCCACTGGCCTCCGCCCTTCAGTTCTCCCAACGAATACCTTTTTGAGTATCCGTTGTTCGACCATACGATTCATGTGGCCAGCCCATTGCAGCTTCCGCAGTCCAATAATCGTCGAGACCTCCGGCCCGTCAAAAATTTCATACAGCTCATGGTTGTATCGAATTCACCATTGGTCCCCATCTAGCTTCGCTCCGAATATTCGGCTCAGGACCCGTCGCTCAAAGGCGTTCAGTATATTTGCGGATGCTTGGGTAAGAGTCCATGTTTCACATCCATAGCATAACACGGGTCTTATCACCGATTTGTATACTTGAAGCTTTGTTTTCCTGTGCATTAGATCGTCAAAACTGAATAAAATATTTTATTTGCGAGCTGTTTCCTTTGGCGTATTTGGTCTCTTTCATCACCCGTTTTCGTTTTTTTAGCACCCACATTTTTGAAACTGTATTTGACAAGTATGATGTTTTGTGTATTTGAGGTATTTTTCCCCGACTGTTTTGTTTTATTTTCATTGATTTGTAGCCCTACTAGTTTTACTTCGCTGTCGAGTTTCAGGAAGTGTTCTTTAGCAGTTGTTAATGACCATGACTAAATGTTGATATCATCCGCATAGGCTACTACTTGGCTCGGCTTGTATAGTAATGTACCTCGTGTGTCGATAGATAGCTTTCTTCTGACGCACTCCAGAGCCAAATTGAATAGCAATATGGCTAGTCCATTTACCTGCTTTGTGTTGAAGGCATCGGTGCATCGGTGAGTTGGTCACTGATGCGGACTTGGGAGGTCTTAGGCGTCGTTGTCATTTTACTAAGATGAACCAATTTGGCTGGGATGCTAAAGCAAAGCACTATTTGGTACAGTAGGTTTTTTTTCTTTTTTTTATTTATAGGGAGGTGAATGCCCATTTGTGTGCGGTCTAGTGGTTAGAGCATGAAACGCATAAGCCGAAGGTCCCAGGTTCAAATCTCGTTGGGAGCAACGTGACTTAGTTCAGGGGATTTTTCGGACAGACTACGAGTGTTCACTCAGTGGTGATATGTACTGATTTAATTAGACCACATCATAGCTGAGCAGACACATGGGAGCATGATACTGACCAAACCAACTTCCGACAAAAATCAATACGGTCATGAAAATGAGATACTCTAACTGTCTCTAAGCGAAGGCCCGTGAGGGGCTGTAGTGCTTAAAAAGAAGAAGGAGAAGAATGCACATTTACGTACAGAGTGTTGAACTCCCATGCTTGCAAAAAGGTGACTCTTCTACCCACTAAACACCTTCTCTGTCAACCTGAGAACCTAGCCTGGAACCGATTGATACATTGCTTCTGGCCAGGTCTCGGTGTGTTTCGCCGTGAGGTGCCTTCAAGCTGGGGGATCCCTTTCCTAGCGGAAGGGTAGAGGGGAAGAGGAAGTGCCAGACAAGTGATCCCCCAGCCCCAACGCCTCCGGCTGCAGTGAGTCTCTTTTATATTTTAGGACGGCCCAAGCATAATGTGGCACCTGGTTGCATTTGTCAACCGACTCGAGTATCACCGCGACTATATTATCCGGGTTGAGCTCTCCCGTCTCCCTGTAGAGTTCTCATCGTAGCCTGACCCATTTTGTACACGCAAAAATGTGTGGGAGGCATTGTCCTCCCTTCCTGGGCAAAAGCGACAATCGGGGGACCGTGACAGATAAATAGAGCAGCGCTCTCTAGCAATGAGGCTGACAGGAATCACGCCTGCAACGACTTTCACCGCCGAATCAGAGACTGTTGGATACGAAGATGCAATCCTCAGTACTCCTCTTCTTTGCACCTGTGCCAGGTATTTTCGGTAAACCTCCTTACTGAGAGCGTCACCCAATACCTCTGCTCCGTACAGTAGCACTGACCCTACAGCACTCATCAAGAGGCGTCTTCTTGATGGGCTGGGTCCTCCTCCGTTGGCCATAAGTCGACTCAGAGCCAATACTCCTGAAGCAGCCTTCTCAGCCGTTGCCCTGATTTGCCCAGAGAAATTTATCTTTGAGTCAAAGAAGATGCGATCCTCAGCACTCCTCTTTTTTGTACCTGTGTCAGGCGTTTTCGGTAAACCTCTTTACTGAGAGCGTCGCCCCATACCTCTGCTCCATACAGTAGCACTGACCCTACAGCACTCATCAAGAGGCATCTTCTTGATGAGCTGGGTCCTCTTACGTTGGCCATAAGTCGACTCAGAGCAGATACTCCCGAAGCAGCCTTCTCAGCCGTTGCCCTGTTTTGCCCAGAGAAATTCATCTTCGAGTCGATCAGTAGCCCCAGGTACTTCACCACTGGTTTCGATTCAATTTGTATGTCTCCAATGCTGATCATCCTTACTCTAGAGATTCTCTTTTTTGTCAAGATGACCACTTGGATATTCTCCAGTGCTAAACTGAACCCGCGAGGAGTCCTCAAGTCTCTCACTCAGCGCATTAGCATACCTAGCCTAAGTTGCGCTTGTTCAACGTTGCGTCCAGCGACCAGAGCCGAAACATCATCCGCATAGCCGATCAAGCGGAACTCATTTGGCATCTCCAGTCCCAGTAGCCCATGGTAAGACACGTTCTACAGGTTCGGACCGAGGATAGATCCCTGGGCAACACCCGATGTAACATCAATCCTTCGTTGGCCCTGTGTCATATCGTAGAGCAGGCTTCAGCCCTTTATGTAGTCCCTCAAAAGCCGCAGTAGATATTCTGGAACTTGAAAAGGGTTTCCCAGCGTATCCAGAATATCCACCCATCTAGCGGAGTTGAAGGCGTTCCTGATGTCGAGTGTCACCAACAGGACGATCCGCCGCTTGGTGCGCCTATGTGCCTCTGTCTTTTGGACCGCACTCACCACCTCTGTGATCGCATCGATAGTAGAAAGTCCTGTTCTAAAGCCATACTGCTGAGGAGACAGGTCCCCAGCTGCACGAATCGCGTCAGTGAGTCTTCCCTTGAAGAGTTTCTCCAGCACTTTCCCAGCCGTGTCTACCATGTATAACGGGCGGTATGTAGACGGCGATTCGGGATTTCCCTTCCCCTTGCTGATCAGCACGAGCCTCGCCACCTTCCATTGTACCGGGAAAACCCCATCCCGTAGGCACGCGTTGAATGTGCTGAGCAACAAGTCGGGACAATGGTGATAGACGAGCCGCAAAACCTCAGTCGGAACACCATCGGGATCTGGAGCCTTCCTTGCTTTCAATGAAAGGACTGCCTCGTTTAGTTCCAGCTGCGCGAAGAGTGGACATTCGACTGCTGTTTCACCATGGAAAGCGTCAACATGGAGAAGCCGGCTTTCATGTCCCTCGCAAACTGCTCAAGCAGATGTTGGACGGTTGAATTGCGGTGTAAGTTGTAGCAACAAGTCGGCCTTCATGTCCCTCACAAACTGCTCAAGCAGATTTTGGGCGATTGAACTGCGGTGTAGGTTTAGCTGCAAGATACGGGTCATCGAAGTTCTCATTTTGCCTTCCCTAGAGCTTCCTGGAAAACTCGGCATTTTCTCGATGCCAAGACGTGTCCTAATCAAGTCTTGGATCAGCATCCTTGCAAAGAATACAGTGTGCCTACTTCGTACACTCTTTTCTTTTACGTCCCATTTCACCACATTTGTAGAAGAGGGAACTCCTATCGGATCCTTTGCATATTTGTGTGGTGTGACCATAGCCAAAGCATTTGAAACGTTGAAGAAGCACTGCTCTTCGCCGTATTTTACATACAACTCACCCTATTCTTACTTTTCCCTTGTTCAGAAATTGTTCGGCGTCCATTTCGGTCAAATCAACTATGGCCATGCGTTGTCCCCTATTGTTTTCTGATGTCAGTCTCGCTTTGATTCTTCCCACGATGGGTAATTCCCTTTTCATAGCCTTTTCTACCTCGGCCAGATCCATGACGCAGTGAATGTCTCTTATTTCGATCGTTGCCATCGGCTCAAGCGAGGCTATAGTTGTGCTTTTGCCGAGGACTTTCTTCACTGCGTCGCAGAATGCTTCCTTATTGTCGGCCCCTGCTCCGAATTCGACCAGTATGTGGCCCGACCGCGTTGATCGTACTGCTTTAATGGTAGTGTTGGTGTCTTCGGCCATCTTGGGGTTCGAACAGTGCCCGCTGCCAGGGTCTTCGTCGGGGCATCTGTCTATCCTGTTTTGTATCAGATCCTTTTCTGGTTGGGCATCCAAGCGAACTTTACTTTCTGGCACTTTTTGAAGGAGTTTCTTTGCGGCTTTTTTCGCTCCTTTTGTAAGCACTGTCTGGAACCCATGATCGGATGCTCCCATCAAGATCCCCCTCCTTCCTTCTTTTATCTCGATCTCCTTCAATTGGGCTAGACGCCATTTTTTTATTGATTTTTACTAGTGGAGCTATCTGTATGTGGTCTGTATATTATTTCACCCCCAGTGCTTCTTAAGCCTTCTGCTCGTCTTGGACCTTTACCCAGTTCCTCCAATAATGCCCTATGCGGTCTCTCTAGTTCAAGGAGCCCAATCTTTACTGCTTTGCTAATTTTTGGGGAGTCGCATGCAGATTTTATTCTTTTCAGAACATCTCCCGCTTTTCGGAATAGCCTTTCTTCTTCGTATCGCTGGACAGCAATTGTACTTTGCGACCATCCTTGGGAGAGGTTATCGCTTTCCGTTTCCAAATGAAGTACTTCCGCCTCATTTTCGACGTTTGCGATGATATCACACAACATCGAAGAAGGATGAAGGCAGTGAAGGAAAAACTCCAAGAAGTGAAGACGAATATAAATATGGAAAATGAAGATCAGTAGGAGATGGAAAATAAGCTCAAGAGTAAATTAGTGATGGCTATGAGCGCTTTGTTGGAGAAGGCCGATAAAGGAACTGGAGTAGCAGATGCGACTGAGACATTAAATGACGAGCAGCTGGGATGTACTTATATAGAACGGCAGCCCACCAATGGTCGAACGAGGAAGAGCCGCCTGGTCAGGAGCAGGAACAGAACCTCGAGCTAAATGAGCGTGCATTGCAGTCAAGAGAACCCCATACTCTACCGGAGGCGAATAAAATGGAACAAGTGACAACTTCTCAACGAGGTGGGGAGTTGGGAGTTTCTAAATGGGGCTTGAAATATAGTGGAGATCCCGGATCCCTAAGCACATTCCTAGAACGAGTCGAGGAAGTATGTATTGCAAGAGGAGTGTCAACAGACCGACTATAACTGGATGCCGTAGAGTTGTTTGAGGGCAGAGCACCAGTAGCGGTTCATGGGCGGAACTTGTAAAGGAATTACGTGCAGAGTTCCTACCACCCGATTATGATAAGAGACTTCTTGAAGAAATCAAGTAGCGTACCCAGAGGCGAAAGGAGTCCATGGGGATGTATGTGGCCAACTATTTGAAGTAATTTACCCCCTTGTTTCAGACACAGGTAGCCGTAAAGGCGGTTGGGTCGATTGCGGAGTTGGTCAAACTGGGACGCACCCTGGAAGCTACCCTTGTTTCTGTAGACGCCTATCGACCACCACCACTGATGCAGGGACAACGTTTTTTGGAACCTGAACTCACATATGCTGGGAGGAATAAGAATGTGCGAGTGGCGGCTATTTCTAGTGGAGGGATCCAATATTGGAACTGTAAGGCACAGGGGCATACATCGAGGGAATGTGCTGAACCAGCAAGGTATTTTGGTTGTGGGCAGCCTGGAGCGCGGAGAGCAACCTGCCAGAACTGTTGCCGGGAAAGAGTCTCAGAAGTACCGCGAAGGTGGAATCAAGGGAGCTCAGACAGTGGTAGAAAAATAGGTGGTAGCACTGATCAAGAGCAGTCTCAACGTCGGGGGCCGGGAAACTTGTCTCATGCTCAGTAAGCGGCAAGCTGAGAACGATGGAGGGGAATGAAAAGGCCGCAGAGCCAGAGGTAGCTTGTGTGATTGAGGCGAGGAGCGGGACTAATAGACCCCACTTGGAAGTTAAAGTGCTTGGTTGTAAGCTATTAGGCCCGTTAGACTCGGGAGCATCCAATACCGTCGTGGGGGCTAAGGGCTGGGAAACCTTGAGAAGACTGGGAGTTGAGAGGTTGGGGTCTACATTAAATGTTATCAGGATGGTGCATAATTCCAGTGTGGAGGTCACCGGGAGAACGTGCATCCCTTTCACCTTACAGGGGCGGACAAATTGGGTTACGTTGTTGATAGTCCCATCTCTGACCCAGGAGGTTATCCTGGGCGTCGATTTCATTCGGCGATTTGGATGGATTGTGGCATTAGGGCAAATCACATGGAGCTTCCTGGATGCTCTACAGGAAGAAGGGGGAACAATTGCATTTCCGGAGTTGGTTGGTCAAGACAGAGAGCCGAGTGCTGGAGGCGCTTCTAAAAGAACGATTTGAATTGGTAGGGGAGGGCATTGGTTGTACGAATTTGGTCTAGCGCGTGATCAAAACAGAGTCGCCCCTAATTAAACAGTTTTAGTACCCGGTATCTCCGGTTGTACAAAAACATATCGATGAGGAGCTGAACTCAATACTAAAACTGGGTATCATTGAGCCATCAGCTATTCCGTGGGCCTCGCTAATTCTTTTGGTGAGGAGTAGGCATGAAACCTTCCGATTTTGCGTAGATTACTGGAAACTGAACAAGCATCGGCGATGTGGCAACGGCTGATTGACAGGGTTCTGGGACCAGAACCAGAACTTTTTGTTTTTACTTATCTCGACGATTTCATCGTGGAAGCCCAGGACTTTGAAAAACATCTAGAGGTGCTAGGGGAAATTTTCCGCAGCTTGCGGTCAGAGGGTTTGAGAGTCTCTAGGGGAAAGTGCGAGTTCTGCAGGTTGATGAAAATGGCCTGAATGTGGACCCAGACAAGGGCAAGTGCATGTTGGGAATCCCTCCTCCGGGAAATTTAAACGGGTTCGTCAGTTTTTAGGGATGGTGTCGTGATACCGGAGATTCATTCCGAATTTCGCTATGCAGATCTCATCTTTGACAAATGTCTTGAAGAAGACCTCCATGTTTGACTGGTCGCAGGAGTTCACCGAGGCGTTTAACCAGGTGACGTTGAAGCTATCCACGGCACCAATCCTTACCTGCCCGGACTATAGGCTACCACTCACGTTGCAGACAGACGTGGCGGAGCTGGGTTTGGGAGCAGTGCTGTCTCAACAACATCCCGATGGAAAGAAAGTGATTTGTTTTCTCAGCTGGCCCTTGGCCAAAGCGGAGAGGAAGTATTCCACAACCGAAAAGGAGTGCCTGATGGTTGTGCGGGCTGTAAAAAAAGCAAGACCATATGTAGAAGGTACTAAGTCTACGGCCGTTACGAATCATTATTCACTAGTGTGGCTGAGTAGCTTAAAAGACCCAGCGGGACGATTGACGAGGTGGGCGGTCCGGTTGCAACAGCACGATTTTGAGATCATACATCGAAAGGGTGAAGAACGTTTAATCCCAGACACTCTGTCTAGAATGTAGCCCTATCCTGCGGTGGCTTGCATGTAGTCTACGGACGCTTGGTACGGAAAAATGGTAGCAAATATCGTGCAGAACCCGGAGCGTAACACGGATTGGCGAGTGTATGGGGAGAGATTTGGAAGCATTCACCTGATGGGTACCCGGAATTAGAAAGAAATCAGGCATTGAAGGGGGTTATCGCTAATCCCGGTCAAAAAGAGATTCTTATCCGGTGTCACAACGATGCTAAGGCAGGCCATATGGGAATCAGTGGCACATTGGCGAGGGTTGCGATACAATTTTATTGGCCAAATTGGCTGCAGATGTAGAGCGCTAGGTAATGAGGTGCGAGGTGTGCCAGGCCAATAAAGTTAAAAGAAAGCCACCAGTTGAACAGATGGTGTCACAGGGAACGGGTCTACAACACCCATAGGATATGCTGTCCGTTGACCTGGTGGGTCTCTTACCACGTTCGAAATGACCGCATCACAGGGATGTTAAGCGGACACCTAAAAAGTATCAAAATTCAGCGGGAATAAAGGCAAAATATATATGTGATTCAAGGAAATCTGCATAATTCTGACCAGTTATGTACATACGAGTATATTATGGTATTTAATTGAGTTTGACGTCAATTTGAACTAGATTTAAGCTTGTGAAGCACTCACCCGCGCATTTCATCTTCCTCATTAATTACTTAACAACAATTGATTATCATAGTCAAAAGGGAAAACTTAATTTACTTCATCTACACCAAATTGACGTACTGTGTATAAATCATAACTTCATTATCCCTTTCTGCTACCAGATCTTTACCAACATTTTCTCAAAGCTCTTTTGACGTGCAGTTGAAGTGAAATACCATCTTCAAAGTCTTTGCTTGGCTTTTAAGGTTTCTGCCGTATCACCAAAGTTGTCTTTCTTGTCTGTTATCTATGCTAACTACTAACCCAAATGCTTCAACAATCCTCACATGCATACTCACATGCTACATACATCCTGATATATCACATGCATACGAATAGTTGTGGTTCTTTTTGTGTTTTCAATCCTCCATTTCTCTCTCTATTTCAGGTATGCATAGTTCAAAAACGGGACACGGGGAGATTATACGCTATGAAGTATGTAAGCAAAGGACTGTGTGAAAGTCGTGGAGGTTTGAGTGGCGTTCTGAAGGAAGTTGAGCTTCTTGCATCCTTGGAGCATCCATTTCTAGTCAATCTATGGTTCTCGTTTCAAGGTGAGTGTAGAAAGGAGTAAAGTTAGCGGCGTATGGTGTTTGATAGGGAGGAAAATAACATAAAGTCAAAGAATAAGACATAATGCACCCTAACCTTTTCGTGTGGGAGGAAAATGTCGAAGGAAACGATTTTACATCATATGCAAATTATTCAAGTGTTTTCTTCTGCGGAAAATTGTATGGTATACTCGTACATTCGTTGTATTACTGCATCCTAGCAGAAGGGGTTTTATGAGTGTGCTCCATATTGTTGATTTTTCCGATGTGTTTTCCTCTTTTCTGCCATCATGTGTTGTTTACAGGAGGGTAGGTTTCAAAGAATTAACTGATTTGTATTTTCTGCTTTTTATACATTCAGATGAAGAAGACTTGTTCATGGTATGTGATCTTCTAACGGGTGGTGACCTACGGTATCATCTGCAGCAGCGTGTAAGTATTGTCTTAACATAATGGTTCTTATTTTTTGAAAAGCAAAAACATACATGCAGTCTGTCAAGAATTAGTTTTCATACTATGAAATCCTCCAGTTTTTCAAATTACTAAGAAAAAAACTCTGTTTTATTTCTATAGACAAACTTTATCCATATATTTTATCTGCTTATAGTATTTAAAAAGGTTTCATCTAATAAAAATGCAAATTTAATCCATAAAAAACTAGCAGTACAACAAAAACAAATACTTATTCTTTTAGTGTCAAGTAACTCTTTTCACAAACTATAGAAAGTATATTTTCGTGCAATTTATGTATCAATAGATCAATTTTATTGTAGTCCGCGTGGCTTAGTGGTTAGAGCACTAAGCCCGTAAGCCGAAGGTCTCTGGTTCAAGTCTCGTTGGCGTCAACGAGATTTAGTTCGAGTGGTTCTTCGGACGGACTATAAGCCTGTTCAGTTATGATACTTTCTGGTATAAAAATCAGAACGTATCGCAGCTGGGTGGACGGACACACAGCCGAAGCATGATAATGATCATATTACCTTGTGGAGTGCCGATACATTCGATCATGACAATGAGATACTCTAGCTATCTCTAAGCGATGGCCCGAAAGGGTTTGTATGACCACGTTTTGTATCTATAACGCATCACAGCCGATTTTGTATGGGTCAGACCTACTTTTGAAGGTGAGTCGCTAAACGGCATCCAATGAATAAAACAGCCCTAAAAATCAACCCATAAACCCTTTATGGGATTTAAGTCTGAGCTTCGTGGTGGCGTGCCAAAAACTTTACTACAGATGTACAATAGCCACATTGGTATGGTTTATTCCTTATGTTTTGGGTCATTGTCTTGGTAAAACTTGAACGATGCCTTGTTGTTACCGAAAAGCCCAAATTTATTTGCAGTACTAGTTAAATGGCTCTACAAAATCCTCATATACTATTGCGCATCTATGGATGTATCGATAAAAACCAAATTTTCGACTCCTTTACAAGATATACAACCCCAAATTATTACAGAAGTTTTCCAAATTTCATAGTTGGAATGATGTTTCGAGTTTCCAACGATGTTAACCACACCTGGTTCGGTCCATCATTATAACACAGCAGGATTTTCGTTTCGTCACAGAGTATGACGTCATCACAGTATTTGGCCGGTTGAGAAATATATTTCTTTATGAAGGAAAAACGCGGGGTGACGGCATATTCCTGGCATAGACCCTACGCGATGCGGGCGCTGACTCAGTGTGCAAATCGGTTCGTATTAATCCTTAGTAATTTATTAGCCCCCGAAAATCGCAGCAAAAATACGCAGAAGATAGTTAATTTCAATTTCCTGCGGAGCCATGCAAAGCCCGCGGCGCAAAAATTTTAACACTTTTTTATAATTTTTTAATCTGACAGTCAGCTGCTTCTCACATTCCTTCTGGTACAACACTTCGCGGCCATTCAATCTTGTTCAAATTTCGTATGAAGCATATTTCAAGGTTAAAATTAACTATCTTCTGTGTGTTTTCGCATCGCTTTTAGGGGCTAATAAATTACTAAGGATTGATACGAACCGATTTGCACGCTGAGTCTGCGTCCGCGATGCGTAGGGCCTATGCCAAGAAAGTGCCGTCACCCCAAAAACGCTCCTCTAAAGTTTGTGAAGAGACCAGTGGTTTTTTTCGAGCAGCTCTTGACGAATGTTTGTTCGCAGGTATGACCTGCCGAACTGTTTCATGCGAAACAAGAATGCAAAAATCTCCATCGTAATCGTCCTTAATGAAATTTGAGGATTTCGATAAATTTTCTTTATTATAAGGAGCTTTACACGTTCATTTATCTTTGATTTGGGGCCAACCCTACGCTTTGGCTCCACTCTTTCCTCGTTTACAGCTCGATTTATTATGTTATATTATAGATTATCCTACATATTACTGAAAACGTCTTTGAAATATCCTGTAAGCTTTTACTCAACTGGTAATTATAATACACCAGCTGAACAGCCTCAAAAGATAGCCTCTGGCCTGGTATTTATAAAATAAACTATTATGTCTACGAAACTAATTAGTCACTAGTGTCAGAATGGCAGAATGGGTAATGAATAAAACCAATCGAGTTCAACCAATTTAGCTTTTTATTTAATTAATTTCTCTCCGTAAGCAACACACGTCTACTCGGCTTCGCTGGCGTGTTCGACTGACTGCATTTCACAACTGTTATCCGTTGTCGCCATTTGTCCAGTTTCTCCAGTGTTGACAGCTCGGCCATCCTAGAGTGACTCATCCCGAGACACATCTTCAACCAAAGCAGGATCGGATCTAACTTCTGATTCGTTATCCGTTGATTTATCGTCCGTTGATTTATAAGTGAAGGCTGCGCCTCGGTCTGATATGATTCGTCGCGGAAGCACAAAAAAGGTAGTTAGATCATTTAGCGCATAAATCATTGGGAGCGTACTTGTCGACTTTACAGCCTTTACCACAGTAAATTTTGAAAATGAGTCAGTTAATCCTAGCACGTATTGGTTTCCAGCGGTACTTTTAGTAAAGGGTCCCAGGTGGTATACGTGTATCATTTCAAACGGGACAGGGACAACCGAGCTAACATACAGTGTCCCAACTGACTTCCCAGCAGCCCTTTTAAAATAATAGCATTCGATACAGGCAGCGATGTATACCTTAACGTAATTTCGCAGTCGCTTAAACCAATAATAGGGCCGTATCTGTTCTAACGTTTTGTCCACCCCAAAATGTCCTCGGTCATCATGAGCTTTTTTCACAACTCTCCAGCGTATAGCTTTTAGCACGACCCATCGAAGCTCTCCCCGCACTTTTCGATATAGTCGGTTGGATTCCAGTACATAATCCTCCCGTAACTGTGCCAGCTGGTCGGAACACTATTCGCCTCGAATTATCCGCGGGATATTTTGTAGTGCCTCGTCCTTTTGTTGCATTGTAACCAGCCAGTCTTCGTCAGTAATGTTGACTGTTAAAATCCTTTCAACAACTTTAGTGGTATATTCGATATGTGCACGACTTAAGGCATCCACATGCTGCATCCGGCGGCTGTCCCGATGAATTAGTTTAAAATCATACACGGACATCTTCAGCCACCATCGTGCCATCTTTGGGGGTAGGGGCTTCTTTAGTCGCACCGTGGTAACCGCAGAGCAATCTGTTACAATCGTAAGAGATTTCCCTAATACATAGACCCGGAACCTTTTCAACGATTCTACGATAGCGAGTACTTCCAGCTCACACGAATGGTAATTTTCCTCTGCCTCGCTACAACAACGGCGATAGTAGCAAACCGGTTTAATCTCACCTGAAGATTCTTCCTAGAACAACACCCCGGCCAGCCCTTTGGAACTCGCATTTGTATGGATGTCATGGTGTTTCGTCTATCGTAAAAGCACAGAATTGGCTCGTTGGATAACATCTGCTTCAGATGGCTAAATACGGCTTCTTGATCAGCATCCCATGGGAAAGTTGCATTTTATTTCAGTTGGTGGGTGGTTTGTCGTGCTATTTCGGTAAATTTTTCAATATACTTCCGGAAAAATCCGATTAACCCTAAAAATCTTTGAACGTCGTGAACATTTTCGCGTGGGAAATCTTTTATCGCTGCTACTTTTATCTCCCTAGGGGCTTTACTACTGGCGTCCACTCGGTGGCCAAAAAAGTTAATCTAACTTTCCAAAAATCTGCACTTTGAGCGGCGAAGGGTGATTCCGACTGCTCGAATCACTTCGAGTACCTTCCGCAGCTTTTCCATGCCTTCGGCAAAATTTTTGCTTTTGATCATTGAGTCGTCGAAAAATGTAATGAATATCCCAGGGGGCAACATACGCTCAATTCTTCTCATTACTTCCTGGAACACAGCTGGTCCGTTTACAACTCGGAATGGCATACTTAAAAATTCAAAATGCCCATCGTGCGTAATAAAGGCAGTACATTTTCGTGACTCTGGCTCGACTTCGATAGGAGGTCCAAAGTTGTGAACAACTCAGCATCTGCAAGTTGTGCTAGCAGCTCATCCACTACAGGCATCAAGAAGGACGTTTCCCCGTAATGTTATTTAGTTCGCGGTAGTCCACACATAGTCTATCTTTTGAATCTGATTTTTTTTTTATAAGTGCCACCGGAGAAGCATACGATTATTCACTTGGCTGAATAATGTTTGTTTCCAATAATTTGTCTACAATTTTTGTCACTTCAGGTCTTTTCGCAAAAGCAATGCGATTAGGTCGTCTGATATTAACTTGATTTTCAGCTGTCCCAGTTTACACTTCCCAATCTCCGATAGATTCCCGGCGAAACAATCTTTCAATTCGCATAATAGTTCATCTAACTTGCGATACTCGTCCGCGTTCAAGTTCTTTTTGTCTTCGGTTTTACAAACTCCATCTCCAATGATCAGGTTTAGACAAGGCAACATTCCATCTTCCACGATATAGAATGTGCGAAGAAAATCCCTATTTTCAAACTGCATCTCCGTTTTAATTTTTCCCGTAGAGCGATATTTTCCTCCACCGAAGCCAGAAAATTTGATTGCAGTCGGTTCGACTGGCCCAACGGCATCAGCAACGGATCGAGCTAATAATGAACGTAAGCTACCTGAGTCTACTATTGCGAATATACTTTTTCCCTCAACAGTTTTTTTTTCAGGGGCAATAGCGGTCCAGAAACAATTGATAAATTTTCCTCCTCCTATATTTGCAATACGACATCTGACTGCTGTGGTGTAGATCCTCTCGATTATTGAGCTCTGTCGAGGCATTCGCTCGTTCTATGTCCCGTACGATGGCCACAATCGCAACGTGGACGTCGTTGTGGATGCAGACATCGCACTGCCAAATTACCTCGGTGACGGCAATTGAAACATGTCGGTCTGGTTTCGCGCATATCGACTGACCTAGTATTCGACACTCGTACCGATTGGTGATGCACGTGGTGCATGCATCTGATGTGGATCTATAGCCGGCACAACATTCTCCTCGAAATGGCTAATCACCATGTGAAATTCTTGTAGTTCTGCGAATTCACTTTCCGCAAGAGCATTTTGCAGTGGTGGATTGATTGAGGCCTCGTTGGATATACTTTATGATTGCTGTATCGACGCGTCTCCCCGTCGCCCAATTGCTGTCATTTTATAACAGTATTCATCCAAACTTTCCGAATTTGCACGAATAGTTCTCATCACCTTTAAATACACATCGGCTTCGTCGATTTGAGTAGGAAAGTCGATAACTAGTTTGTTCGCAAACTCTGGAAAACTTTAGATACTTGCGTTTGTCCATAGTTCCATATTTTTGCATACCCGCACAGTTTTAATTGTGCTGCAAACAATACCAATTTATCGTTCCAAGCGTATACCTCCCTTAACTCGCATATGTGCTTAATAAATTGTTCTGCCGTCCAGTCTCGCTTGTTCGGGTCAAAGCTTGGCAACATCTTCGCAATGTCGTGGACGGAGAAAAACTTTCTCGTTTGTCGATATGTTGATTTTAGGAATGCCTGCTCCCTTTCCAGCAAAGTGCGTTCACGCTGTTGAAGATTTAATCACCGCCTCATGCTCATGCATCACCTCCTCGACTTCACGGGGTGCGCCCTTCTCTTCCGTTAGAGTGATTTTATCGTCATGACTGCTCACGTTGCCACTTAAATCTCGCAAAATTTGAGCTTCAGTCATCTGCCTTGGAATGCTGCTTGCTTCTGGGAAATCTGATTGTACTAACCTTTTGATTAATTCGGGTTCATTTCACGACGGCGGCAGCCCACACTCGCAGCACAAGTCTTGTATCTCTTTTTTCGTTTTAACCGTGTACAAGACTGATTCCACTTCTGAACTGGCAGAATGGGTAATGAATAAAACTAACTGAGTTCAACCAATTATGCTTTTTATTGAATTAACTCCTCTCCGTAAGCAACATACGTCTACTCAGCTTCGCTGGCGTGCTCAACTGACTGCATTTCAAGATTGGCATCCGTTGTTGCCAGTTGTCCAGTTTCTCAAGTGTTGACACTACCCAATACCCAGTAATAATGGCTCACTAACTAACACCAACTAACTTATTGAAAGATGAAAAAATGAACATGTGGAGTGAAAACAACTGTCAAACAAAGCTTTTCGCTCAGTTTTTCCCATATGTCAAAAGAGTTAGTTGACACTAAGAAAATAGATTGGTATTGGATTGTGTTGTGCTTCTCGTTTCTGAGGAATTGAAGTTGCACCTTTTCCGTAAAGAAATGCTTTTAAGTACTGTATATTTGTTGAACTGATGAAAATATTTGTAGAACAGAAATCAAAATGATTTGTATTTTACATTGTAATTTGAAAAGCTGTTAATATTTGCTGTGCTAAAACTGATGCTTGACATACTGTATACATAGATAAAAATAATGCATGCTCCAATTCCGAACAAACACTTGACTAGAAATCAGGAGATTAAACTACTTATTCAGAAAGCAAATTTACAAGAAGTAAAAAAAAATTCTTTGTCCTTTATTAATTATACAAACTTTAATTGGATGTTTTCATTGAATGTTTTTTCTTCATTATTCAACTTCGCAGGTAGAATTTAGTGAAGCAAGTGTTGCCTTATTAGTCTGTGAATTAGGCTCAGCCTTGGATTATTTACAATCACAACGAGTTGTGCACAGGTAAAATCAATTCATATTAATAGTAAATATAAATTAACTAATCTTAGATGACCAAATTTAGAGAAATATACACGAATTTGATTCAATGTATAATTGTTTATCGAGTTTGTTCCACATTATTTAAACACTCTTATGCCAAATTGCAATAATAATTGATACAAAGGCTTAGAAAAGACAATTTCGAGAAATTAGCCAAAGACTGGTTTATGCCCTGAAAATAACTAAAGTCACGCAATTCAAGCAACCCACATATACAGGATATAATGAAAAGCGAAATAGCATACATTTGGTGTGATTCCGGGGCAGATAGCCATACGGAAGAGATGCCCATTGAAATAATTCATAAAACCGATGGCTAGGTCTTGCTAGTTTGTGTTTAGTTCGCTTGGGAGCAAACGTAGAAGCAACATTTTGGCACAAAATCTTATGTTTCTGGCTTATGTAGTTAGCGAGAAAAAGTGGTGTGGCCCACGGATGGACAGGCAGAACGCAATTTTAGTAGGGTTTTGTAAAATTATTTTAAAAAACCCTAAAAAAGCCCCGCTTAAAGGTGAGATGCCTTCAGGATCAAAACTATTCATTTCTCAAAAATCACCTTACATGACGTCAGAGATATTTTTAAACTAGTAAAAAAAACACTGTGTTTCAAGAAAACCGGCAAAAGAAGTCATATGCATAAGAAAATAAAGCTCCAAGTATACAAATCGGTGACACATCCTGTGCTACGCTATGAGTGTGAAACATGGACCCTAACCCAAGTATCTGCAAATATATTGAGCGTCTTTGAGTGGCGGGTCTTGAGGCGAATAATCGGAGCGAAGCTAGATGGGGTCCAATGGTGAATTCGATACAACCATGAGCTGCATGAAATTTTTAAGGACCCGGAGGTCTCAACGATTGCAAGATTGAGGTAAATGGAACGTGCTGGCCACGTGAATCGTATTGGCGAACAACGGATACCCAAAAAGCTATTTGGACATCGATTCATGTCCCAACACAGGAATGCTTCTGGAGAAACGAAGCCCGAAGCAAGTCGCAATGTACCCGTCTGTAGGGTGGACCAGCTGTGGAATCCGCCCATATTCACAGATCTTGCGATATGATTCTGAAAAAATTTCAATGTGAAGATATCGACTCTCGTTACTTTAGAAGTTTAATAAATTTTTCTATTCAATATATAATGCTTCCACTCCGTTTCAGTCTTTCTGTACAAACCAGTACATGCACGAAGACATTTCCTTTTAAAAACTCTTAATTTTTCCATAGTACTAGCACTCTGGTTGTATCAGATCTCACATCCATAAGTCAAAACTGGTCTAACCAGGGTCTTTTAATAGATAATCTTGACGTTTTAATCAATGTATCTGGAATGAAAGAGTCGTCGGAGGGCCATGGCTACTTTTAACATGTTCAGTGTAGTACAGATACTGATCAGGATGAACACTGAGGTATCGAACACAGGATTTATGTGGAACCCGTTCTGAATTACCCTCACCAGCCATGATGTGGAAATCCTTCCAATTACGTTTCAGATCTCGACTGGCCCCCTGCAGGGTTGTCCGAAACAAAATTGTTTCGCACTTCTGCGCAATCATTTTTATTCACCAATTACCAGTGTACAACTGCACAGCATTGAATATTTTTTGAAGATTACTCTGAACTATCGTAGTTTTTTGGGTCTGCCGTATGACTGATCAAATCATCAGCAAACAATCCCAATGTTCGCGTTGGCGAGACGTTAAAATCAATATTGAGAAAAGCAGAGACGCAGTAACTGTTCCCTGCTACAGACCTTTCAATCTAACCACACCGTATCGAAGGCTTTCTCCATATCAATGAGACATGCTCCAACACATTCTCTGTTGTTTAGTTTCTAACAGATGTCTGAGGTTACTTTCGTTATCGCATGTATAGTCGAATGCCTAGCATGAAAACTAAATTGGCAATTCGGCATCAACTCATATTACTCAATGTGGGCGTTTAATGCTTGGTTTATTAGCACTTCAAATACTTTGCTGATGTTAGGCAGCAAGCTATTTGGGTGATAGCATTTAGTACTCAAAAATTCTTTTCCTTCCTTCAAGATCAGAAATACCTTAGCCTTTTGCCACTCATTTGGGAAATATGAATTGCTCAACATGTTTTTGAACAATATGCAATAATTCCTAATAGCAACCTCAGGCAAATGTCGGAGAACTATGTTTGGAATATCATCAGCACCACATGATTTTTTGTTATTTATCACAACACATAAGTCTTCATAGCTGACAAAATAATCAATAAGATTCAAGCTCGGTATGAGGTCAGATGTTAATGTTTCATTGAAAGGAAGAATTGATTGGCCGTTCAGGCTTGATTTGAAGTCGTAAACTTTTGCTTCAACGACACCTGAAAGTATTTCATTCCCTCTCTCAGGGTTTGGTAGATGAACCAATTTAAAATGTGTTCCAACCAGGGCAAGTTTATCCAATCCCTCACGTATAATCCTGTTTCCATTCTATCCGGAGTCGTACTATCAATTTCGAAACCAGCCCTACTGAGAAAATTTATCTCATCACTAGAGATTTCAGGATTCGGTACCTTCACTCGAGACTTCTTGCGGAATAAACTATTCACTTTCGCGAAAATGCCATTTGGGTCCTGTAGGCTGATACCCTTCAGTTTTTCGTCCATTGATTGCTGACATACTTCATGTGTAATTTCAACAAAGCCAACGAGGGATAGTTGTAGTCCAAAAATTGCTGGTAAATATTGTTGACACGTGTGAGGAGAAGGCTTTTAAATTTTTTTTCTTTCTCAATCGTTTCCAACGTCAGCTTCTCTAACGTCGACAAATAGAGATATGTTTCATCGTTAGTTAGATTGCTGTCACTAGGAACCGTTGAGCAAGCGTTGCTCTCTTTTTTAGGGTTTTTGCACTAAAATACTAAAGCCTATTGCAATCACGACCTGTGTCCGTCTGTCCATCTGTGTGTGACAACACTTTTTTTCCGAAACTTTAGAGGCAACAGCCATGAAACTTTGTGGGAAGGTCAGAAGTGGTGACTTCTTGAAAGTTTTGAGGTGATAAAATTTTTTCAAAGGGCTTTAAGGGGGATCTCCCCATACAGGAAGATATTCCTTCAAAAAAAAAATTTCAAAATTGGCAGGAATGTAGGCCTTTATGAGTACAACAACAGGAAATACGTGAGAAGTGGAAATTCACTCAACTTTAATAGAAATAGTATGATTTCTCGATGTAACATTTCCTTCAATAAAATCTTACCAGTACCTTTAAGTTCGACGAAATTCTGTTTACAAATAACTATTTATAAGATTGACCTGCCCTGCAAGTTTTATAAAGATCTATTTAACGAAGCTATAACGGTTTGAATTTCCCGGTCTTACTACGGATCATATGCGCTGTACGAGTATTACAAGATGTGACAATTAAGTAATGAGACTGATTTAATTGCCGCACTTGTGGTAAGCCTGCGACCTTGAAACTCCCTTCCCTTTCCCCGGCATTCTCCCCTCTCTATTGATATATTTACCATCGCTCTAGCTTGTTTAATTCGCCTGCTGTGTCGTATTGAGTAGACGTGTGTTAGTGATGCTCGTCACGAAAATGGAGAAAAGAAATCAAGAACAACGCGTCACGATAAAATTTTGCGCCAGATCAGGTGAAACACGGAAACAGAAACGTACGCGAAAATTGCAAATGTGCATGGTGATATTGCCATTAGTCGTGGCAGGTGTTTCGATGGCATAAAGAGTTTAAGGAGGGGCTTGAAAGCGTGGAAGACGAGACACGGAGCGGGAGACCAGTCGAGGTGCGGACTGACGCAAATGCGCAGCGTGTGCACGCCTTAATCCGTGAAGATCAGCGTTTAACAGTTTGAATATTGGCCTCGTAGCTGGGTATGAACCGTAAAACAGTCAGACAAATTTTAACCGACGATTTTGGGATGAAAAAGTTGTGCGCAAAAATGGTTCCACAGAACCTTTCTGAGGAGCACAAGTAGAACAAAATCTGTGGTCAAAGGAACCCATTTTGAGTCGATTACGGACATCTAGGCAGCCGTGACGAGGGTACTTGTGGACACCTCAGTCGAAGCGTTCCAGAAATGTTACGAAGCATGGAAAACGCGCTGGAATCGGTGTATTTCTGCCAAAGGGGACAACTTTGAAGGGGATGGCAGAATTGTAGAATAATTTTTAAATAAACGGTTTTCATGGAATCAGTTTCATTACTTAATTGTCACACCTTGTACTATGGAAACATATGACTATGGAACAAAATGCGCTTTTTACAGACTCAGACACTACAGATTTGCTAGGATTTGCATGAAAGTTTCGGGAATAATAGGTTTCATGATTATATTTAACAATTGGTTCAGCTAGTGGTATGAGTAATCGTAAAACAAATTAGTGGCTGTTTAAAATGCGAAGATTGAATAATTTTGAGTTATTTTGCCCCAACTTCAACATTTAAGGCGCATGCTTTTAACACTTGATTCAATTTAATGAATGACTGAAGATGAATACCTACAAGTAATACTCATAGGTGAAACAAGTCGAGGAGGCAGGAGAGAGCTCCTAGCAAATGGGCTTTGTAACCATTCTAGGATTCGAAAAAATAGGCCATGAATCGATGATTACAGTACAGGGGAGTGGCCGCTGAAAAAAATTTTCATCAAAGGTAGCCGATATGAATATCAAATGAAAGTTCTTTATAAGAGCAGTACTTAAACTGACAATTTTTCCTTCACAAGGGCACTAAATACCTAATAATAGTACATTTTATAAATTTTGCTTTTTTGTCTATAAAATCAAGATGGGACCCTCAAATTTCCCAAAATCTATAATTTAAGTTTTCTGAAAGTAGTTGTATATGGTTCGAAAATTTCACAATAACTGAACAATAAACAGCTAGATTACAGCCGATTGAATATTTAATTACAACAACATTAACACGTGATACTAGGGAGATACACGCTTGCCACGGACCTAGACACTACAAGTATGTCGAAATTTTGATAAAAATTTTAGAAATGGTTTGTAAACTTCATGTGTTATGACTAATCAAGCGACGGGGTCAAAACACTTGAAAAGAAATGATGGCGAGTTTAAAATCATAATAACCATAATAGTTTTTTAAGTCAATTTATGGAATCTGTATATTAGTCAAGTTTTGATATGCAAAATATATTGTTTTTATTACTAATTGTTTTACAATACCCTTCTAGAAAGAGCATCCTTCTGCTACTTCAACTTGTTTTTTAGGTAAATTTCTCGAGAGAAATTTACCTATTGCGGAGAGCATCATATATATATATATATATATATATATATATATATATATATATATATATATATATATATATATATATATATATATATATATATATATATATATGGGATATAACGAAATTTGTGACCACGCTAGAGGTTGCAATTTTGCTTCGATTTTCACCAAATTTTGAGGAAAAGTGTATTGGGTAATTGTCTCGGTTAAGTTCGTGAACCAGCTATATCGGCCGGGCAAAAACAAAATGGCGGCCATTTTAGACGAAAAATCGCGATTTCTGTTCTGACCAAAGTATAGCTCCGATTTGGATGAAATTTGGTACAAAGGTTCATTGAAGTATGTGATGAATCTCACAATAAAAAATCCAAAGTCGGTACGGCAGAAACAAAATGGCGGCCGCTCAAAGATCGAAAGACGTGCAAAATTTTGTTGTTGTAATAGTGGTCAAAGCTTTCAACAGATTTTCATGAAATTCGGTAATTTGATAGAAATTATAAGTATCTAAAGAATTAGAAAAACAAAATGGCGGCCAGTTGAAGGTCGAAATTTCAAAGGCTTTTAAAAGTCGCAATTTTGATTCGACATATATGAAACTTAGTTTCAAGATAAACATTACTTACACCTACAGTCTTTGATATTTTGGTGATCATACATGTGCAAATTTCAAAATGGCGGCCGTTTAAATATGCGTTTTTTTCATGTTTTTGTGGCCCTCTAGCGGTCACATTTTCCAACGGATTTTGATGAAACTTGAGATTATGAATCCCTGCACTATGTTCTTGTATTTTGCGGGAAATTATTAAAATTGAATGAAAAATAAAAAAGTCAAAAATTTAAAGCCTAATATTTTTAGCTGCGATTTTCTTTAAAAATTGAATTATTTTGCCCTGTCTAGAGTGAAACTCCTATTTGAACGAGATAGTACATTGATTGATGAGGTCCTAGCATACAAAGATTTAAAATAATCCAAAATCAAATGCATGCATTCAAAATGGCAGCCCCCAAAGGTCTGAAGGCAAGCGCAATTCGCTATTTTAGTGCCAACTGAAATAATGAATATTTTTCATTGAAACGTTTTAAATGACTTTACTTGAAAGAACTTATAAACCAGATCATTTTTAAGATATTGTATAATATTTTTAACAGTACCCTAAAAAATTATAAAATCGCGACTTGTCTGTCTGTCCGGCCCTCCGCCCGTTTGTTCGTGCGTCATAACAAGTTTTCTCGCAAACCACATGAGCTAGAATGAGGAAATTTTCTACATAGGTCAAAAGTGGTGCCTCTTGAAATTTGCAGTGCAAGAAAATATTTTAAGGTATTTAAGGGGGGTCTCCCCATACAGGCGGGTCTCCCCATACAGGCGGATGGCATACAATTTTTTTTATTTCTGTAGCCCTCTAGCAGCCAAGATTCTCAACAGATTCCGTTGAAACTTGAAATTATAAGTTATTAAGGCAAGTGCATTTAATTTGATTATGCAAATCGAATGACAAATAAAACAGTCGAAAATTTACAGCTTAATATTTTTAGCAGCCGATTTCAATAAAAATCGAAATGACGGCCCTCACAGTTCAGAAAAAAATTGAAATGTATATATTAATGGCAATGCAAGTGCTGATTAAACTTTTATGGAAATCTTTTGAAATTAACTATTCGAGCTATTTAAGCCTTTGTGTGGTTACCACTGTGAACTGTGTAAACAGCAGATGCGAGAAGGGCGAAACCGGTATTTAAATGTTTACAACAATATGTAATCCATACGCATGCAACTCAATTTAATTGGCAAAATATTTGCGCCCCGATAAAAGGTTTCTAAAAACGAACGTGGCCAGATTTTTTTTACGTTAATAAATACCCATGTGGTACTACCAAAATTGCAGAAAGAAGTTTAGTAGTAGGTAAGCCAAATTCTTTTTCGAAACTTTACGCTACATACGAGAAATTTACCTTTCCGGCTGGTGCTGCCAACGGGGATTTTCTAAAATCAGCCGATAATTTGCATGTTGAAGTTAAATGAGGAAGACACCTTTGATAATTGATTTCCATCGATTTCTATCAGGATTGCATTATCGTCGCTCCATAAGGAAGTACCCGTAGTTGCCGTTAAGGACTATTAACGCTGAATTCAAGTCTTGCGTCAGCAGTGCAGAGGTCAAAATATAAATTTGTCGTGGGGTATGTTGGGAACTCCGGCCCATACAGATTGCACCTGTATTCAATTTGGTTCTCTGTTATCCACGATTTCAGGAATTCACCTCTGGGACTATTTTTGACGTTCAACCATGATGTATGCTTGGCGTTCAGGTCACCAGTAAGAATATAATAACTATGCAGCCTGTTCAATCCGAGTATTGCAAACAAGAAATTGAGCTCCTCCTTGAACTTGAGAGCATTTCGACCAGTTACACAGACAGAGATAACGAAGAGATCATCCCCAACTGGCAGTGAAATCTTGAAAACGAACACTTCAAGAGATTCAAAGTTTTTGAACTCGACTTTATCTATATTTTGGAAACAATGGGGTCTTCGAACCAATATGCCAGTGCCACCTCCCCCATCACCTATTACCCTATCGTTTCTTACGAATTCAAAATCCTTGAATGTCATGGAGTGGCATGAATTGAGGTGGGTTTCAGTGAGAAGCATGATGTCAGGTTTTTGCTTGACAAGAAATTCCAAGAGACAATTACGCCTGTGCAGACTCACTATGAAGTTGACGTTGATCATTGGTTGACCTCGCCCCTCTGGAGGCGTTCTCACCTCGCCACACAGAAGTTCAAGTACCTTATATTTCGAAAAACAGTTGGACTACTTTTGCTCAAAATCTGGACTAAGTAAAAAGGCAGATTTTTATGCTCAACAATCGATCTCTTTGTTACAAAGGCTTTTACTGTAATAAATTCGATTTCTGGTGCGACTTCTTGAGGCACCTGAAGGAGATCGACTGTGTTCTTTCCGCAGTCCAGACTCTTCATTAAAAAGGTCTGGCTTTTTCGCATTTGGGGGTGTACGCAAAGTGCGCAATCTCTCCAAAATTCAGCGCACTTTTTGCTGCCTGAAAATCAACCAATGACTTAGTTCTAATTGTCAGTTTATCGGCATTCACTCTCTTGATCTCAAAATCATTTAATTTATTTTCGGCTGCCAAAAGCCGAACCATATCTTTAACCCAGCTAGCGCAGCATAATAGTCTGAATGACATTTGCTCCGTCTGAGCTGAGGACATCTTCTTGATCAGATTACTGTTACGTTTTCTTCGATTTCTTGTCTTCGGTCACTTTTGACTTTACTTCTTTTCCTTTCTTGATGGTTTCTTATCCTTTATTCAACATTAATTTTCCAACTATTTCTTCTAGCGACTGGCTCCGAAGTTGAAGTTTTTCGATTTCTCTCTCAATCTTCTCAGCTTTCTCGTTAGCTTTGACCAACTGCTCGATCTCGATGACTGATAAAATTGTCGGTTGTTTTTCATTGCTATAGAATCTTCGTTTTAGCTTTTTTCGACCGGCGATGGACACGATCGTTCTTCTTGATGGCTGAAGCCATCAGGCTCCTCTATCTCGTTGCTTTTGCAGCGAGATTAGAGGAAATGTTCATAAACCGGGACTTCCCTTGAGGAAAGATTTTCAGTTATTCGAAAATGTTCGAATAGTTCGACAGTGATGATTTTCAATTAAAAAATTAGTTTCAACTGACTTTTGCGTGTTTCCTGCGTCAAATAAAATTGAAAGGCGTTAGTCAAAGTTCTACAAAACAATGCTTTATTTCCATTTTCCATTTTATTGTCTAAGTTTGCTAATATGCCAATTTTACTTCGTAGCGCGTGTTGGAAATTATTGCCATCTCAAGCAAATTCAATATGCCTTGATTGAACTTTAGAATTTATTGTCTTTACTAAAATTGATTGAGATGGCATTAATTTTACATAGTCGATTTAATTTGTTTGAGTGCGTGCTGGATGAATAAATTAATTTAGAATCATGAATTTTATTGATTTTGCTACTTATGCAACTTTGAATGAACTTTTAAAATATTGAACAATGATTGAATAATTTGATAGAATTATACTACTGGATATTGAATGATAAAAAATGCTATTTTTAGCCTTGTATTATAAGAAATTTCTCTACTTTAAAACTAATTAGTTTACATTGCGAAAAATTAATTAACTTTTAAAATTTAAGACGATTAGCGAATAAAAACTCGTCTACTACTATTAATTCTTACATAAAATACAAATTATATGGTGGAAATATAAAATTTTGAAAAATATTACTTTATTCTTCGACTGTGTTGTTCTACTTAAAGAGCGGTTTCTCTGTAATATTTTATTCTATATTTCTTATGCAGAAACCTCTTTTTCAAAAAAATCGAGATATGATAAATCATTCAAACAAGACGCAACTAGACTTTATGGTACAATGCCCACACAGGGTGCTAATTCCCCCAAGCCTACTTCCAACGAACTGGCATGAGTTAGACAAACTTTTCCTTGTACTTCACCATATGTTAAGTTTCATGACTTGCAATTGCTGCATGTTACTAGCCCATTTATTATCGCCATGTCTAAAGCACGAACAAATCAACCCACCCTCACCCTTTCAGTGCCCTTAAATCATTGAAAATTCACAGCCATATTAGTCTGGAGCGTGCACCATGTAATTGCTCAAATAAAATAAACTTTCCTTAGTCCACTTATCCACGTCATCCTTTTTCATTAACAATTTTCCACCACGACAAAGTGAATTCTCTCTTTTTGAATGTTTTAACAACCGCATACGGGCATTAACTTTATTGCATGTGTGCACGTGACAGCATGATTGTATCGTCATTACACCAATGAGAAACTTTATTATTTCCTACCATTTATACTCGTATGCATGTACATTTGTATGCATGTTCAATTCTATGTGTAACATTTGCTCCCAACACGATCCTGAAAAGACAAAGTTTGGAGCCAACGTCCTTTCGGTCAAACTCAAGGAAGTTATGGAGCAACTGAACCGAACGAAAGGAAACGTTCTCGTCTCTATGTTTCAAACTTGAAGGTTTTCAATTAGAAGATAATAGACAAAGAATAGCGCTCTGTATTTTCATGTCATGATTAAGCTCCTTATCCTCTTTCTTATTACGGTTAATTTCAAAAGTGACCATGGGAATCGAACAGATGAATGCAGCAAATTAGTAAAGAGGTATTGGAGGGTGTTTAAGTGGAGGTCGTGTTTCGAAAAAGAGCTGAACTAGTAGTTCCAGTGAAGCAGGGATGGCTTAGATTTCAGTAAGAAATTAGTTGGAGTTGTTTGAATTACGTTTTAATTGGATAAACTGGTCGTTTCATTCCGATTTGTAGAGAACTTTGAAACTAGTGTGAAAAATTCCAACAAGCTTTTTAAGGTTTTTAATAAAGATAGAGACATTTTTGGGAAAATTAGTCTAGATTTTAGGTGATTGATGAATTATTAATACGTTTATTAGTAAACTCACTTTAAAGGTCAAGTTGCTTCAATATAATAATAGTAATGTTGGAAGAAATTTAAAACTGCCACCTTCACCTCTATTTATTTATTTAAATCAATTTTACTGACAAAAATCCAATTACAAAAAAACTTAAACAATTAAATATCGTTTAAAGTAAACACATGTATACAACAAAATCAAGCAGAAAAAAGTTAAGCATGCTAATTAAAACATATAAGGGAAGAAATTAGAGGCTAGATGAAAGTTTGAAAAAATTGAGTAATTAGGGAAATATTAATCGCAATTCGCAAAAAGCATGTGAGAACCTCGATCCCACGGATCAATATTCCGCCGAGATGTGTCACCCCTATATTTAAATTTCCCAACCAGCTGATGAGGTTGTGTGACATATCTCTACCCCCTACGCCACTGATATCGACGGGTTTTGAGCGAACTAAAAAGAAAATCGTGTGGTAATCATGTCATGCCATGTCAAATGGGTGTGCTTATGACATCGAGGAAGTCAAGTGAAAAGTCGTGGAGAAATGAAACTGTTTTTGGCGTTTTCACTACTTTTTGTGTCGTATAAGTTCCAAAGCATTTTTTCATGTTTTGTGTTGCCGGCTAAAGAATTTAAAATTTGATCACATTAAAGCGAAATTAAAGTCAACCGTCGTTGCTTTTGTATACAATACAATCATATATTAAATGATTAACTTGTGTTGAACGTTATTTCGTTGATTTATCCATACGATCTGCAACAACGGATGACAAAATTCGCACGATGAGCTTTCGGAGTTTAATAAATTCCAAGTTGAAATTTGATGTGCAGAGAAGTGCAGTGTGGACAGATTTCATGGTGCACAACGGATTGATTGGAGGGACGCTAAAAATTGACATCAAACGGTCCAATGCTGAGTACATTGAAGGACATAACCTAACAAGCCAAACTTGAAATACAAAAGTCCCGTAAAAAGAAATCTAAAGAAGCCGAAGAAAGTAAAATTCCTACAATGTTTATCGACTGGTACATAAGATCAAGTTCATCACTAGTTTTGGATAAAAACCAAGACGCACAGAGTGTGAGAGTCCAACGCAAGAAGTTGACTGAGCTACCCACCAAACACCTCCCCTGTCAAGCCAAGAACCTAGCCTGGGACCGTTTGACACGTGAAGTGCCTTCAAGCTGGGGCATCCCTCTTCTAGCGGGAGGGGAGAGAGGAAGTGCCACACAAGTGATCCCCCAGCCCCAACGCCTCCGGGTGCTGTGATTCCCTTTTGTCTTTTAGGACTGCCCGAGCATAATGTGCCACCTGGTTCCATTTGTCAACTGATTCGAGCATCGCGGCGACTATTTTATCCAGGGTGAGCTCTCCCTGTCCCATTTTCTGCACGCAAAAAATATGTGGCAGGCATTGTCCTCCTCTCTTGGGCAAAACCGACAATCGGGGACCGTGACTTACTAATCTTGTGCAGGTAAGACTGAAAACACACATGCCCGCTCAAAAGCTGGGTGAGATAGGAGTCAGTCTCACCGTGCCTTCGATTTAGCCACGGTCTCACATCTTGGATGAGGCGCCCAGTCCACTTTCCCTTCGTGCAATTCACCTAAGACTGCTGCAAATCGTTCAGTGAGCGCTATCTCTCATCGCGGATAACCATCTCCCTCTCATCCTCGTTTCGACGCAGATAAATAGAGTGGTGCTCTCTAGCAAGGACTCCACTGCCAAATCAGAGATTGTCGGTTACGAAAATGCAATCGTCAGTGCTCCTCTTCTCTGTGCCTGTGCCAGGCGTTTTCGGTACACCTCCTTACTGAGAGCGTCGCCCTATACTTCTGCTCCGTACAGTAGCATTGACCCTACAGCACTCACCAAGAGACGTCTTCTTGATGGGCTGGGTCCCCCTACATTGGCCATAAGTCGACTCAGAGCCGATATTCCCGAAGCAGCCCTCTTAGCCTTTGCCATGATTCACTCACGAGCAAATGAGCTCCAGAAGTGCGAATGTAAAGTGACATTTTGACAACATCAAAAATAATATGTGGAAAACTAAAACTTATAAACCGAACATTTTGAGAATTAGCCACAAAGTCATTTATCTAATTGGATCGTGTCCTAGATTTTAATCAAATTGCCTTTTTATGTAAATGCAAACGTCTTGTAGAATATTACCAAATTTTATATCTGTGATCCCAGATACAGAATACTAAATTATGAAAGGGAATCCTTGACTGCTAACAATCCTTGGACTGAAAAGTATTCATAAAATCGAAATATATTCTGCTATAATTTTCCGAAAATTTTATTAAATTTCTTGTAGTTTCTCCATTAAACTTAAATATCAAGCTTTATTGTTGACTGCAAAAATATTCCTGATAGTTTGCATGTTGGGGCTCAGTAGAATTTATCTTTACTTCACTAGACATTTATTTTGAATATAAAAATTTGCAACATGTCACATTTTATTCGCTAAATAAATTCTTACGTACCATAATTGGATGGAAAGGGATAGCCAAAGCATAATTATTTATCCTTCTGCTTATTTAAGTAACTTTTTAATGATTTTTGTGACTAACATAATATTTTTGGGAATAGTACACATTCTGAGTAGAATTTTTACTCAGAGATCAATTATCCAAACTGGTGCAATATTTCGAATAGGCCCTTACCATTAATATTGAATAAGGTTATTAAAAAATTGTAAAAAACTATAGACATAAGAAAGATGACGATTAATTGCTAAAACAAAAAATATAATTAATTATGAGTTGCTGAATTCCTAATCACGTCATTCCTTTCCAGTAACACTTTCTATTTCAGCAGGATAATGCGGGCAAGAAGTGAGTATGCCGCCGAGAGGATAGGGTTCCAGTAATCCGCTAATGGTCGGTTTCGCGTTGCGGTCGGTACACGATGCCATATTTTGTATTTGCGTGTTTTCATTAGAGTAGATTTTTTCAGTTTTGAATTAGAGTAGAGTATTTCGGGCACCATGCCGGCAATATTCGAAAGCGCGTTTTTTACATTTTTTTATTTTGCCTCAGCGGTTGTTTTTGTTCCTTTTCCCCGGAATGAAGATACGCAATTTTAAGTAGAGTCGATGGAAGTTGTTCGACGCGTTCTAAATCGGGCATTAAACCGATGGCTGAGTTTTTGTATTTAGGACATAGTCTGCACGCGTAAGACCTTTGACCGAAACTCCTCTCCGAACTAACCAGCTAGCCAGCAGCTACCTCAGAGAACACTAAGAGTGTCCGGACTTGTTGACCTGATGAGTACAGTCCGTTGTCACGTTCCAAAGACTTCACATCTAGAACCGATGAGAGGTCGTTTTAGATTTCCTTCGGAAAATCTCGAACGTGCCAGACGTCTTTAATTTATTTTCAAAAACCAAGTATGACGTGCATAGAAAACCAAGCTCAGGGTTTTTATGCTTTTTGATGATTCGTGGCATGATTAACTGAAAATATAATTCTGCCCGGGCATACGGAACCTCGAGAATGCTATTAGACTGACTAGGATGCGCATCCTGTCTGCAGTGCAAGTCTTCAGCTAGAGTGGAAGCAATTTGTTGGTGGTACAACTTATAAACGAAACGTTGATCTAAGAAGGTTCTACCGGATGTCACAGAAGGCAGACAAATTATAGATAAACGATGCTCATAGGACTCATAGATTTAGTTGAATTGGAAGAAGAAAATATGGGTAAACTTACGCTGAAAAGCTTCTAGCGAGCTCACAAGAAATAAGTGTCATCAGCCAAGTTCGAGGAAGTTGAACGACCCTTCAAGAATCCATGTTGCTGTGGTTTGACAATTGGACTCAATGACATAAGAAGCCTGTTGTGTACAAGTCGTTTCAGCAGCTTAGAGAAACAGGAAAGGAGTGATATGGGACGATAGTTTGAAACAGTTGATGGGTCACCGTTTTTAAAGATAAGAACAACATTTGCAGCTTTCCAGTACGTAGAAAAGGTGCCAATACTAAGGCTAAGATTGAATATAAGGAAGCGAGGAAAACATAAAGAGGAACAAGTGATTGAACAAATATATTTGGCAACCCTTCGGGACATGGACTAACTTTCGGATCGAGTAAGTTAATAAGGGATTAAACTTCAGAAGAATCAGTCGAGTAGGATGTAATTGATGCTGGATATGTTTGAATTGAGTTTATGGAGGAGTGTAGTATATCATAAGAGGAAAGAGTAGTGGAAAAAATATGGTAAATAGGTTTGAAATATCCTGTGGGGAGGAGGCTTCAGTGTTATTCCATTTAACAGTATGCGGGACGGTGGAGGGAGATTTAGAAGATCGAATGTAGGACAAAAAGAGTTTAGCGTTATTTGTTAGCAGAGAACTCTCTTAGCTAATGAAGTATTTTTCATGGCTGTTTTGAGCTCTTTTTAGCCAAAGAACGCAGTCGACAAAAATTTTGTTTGAAATCATTGTTTGCGGTTAATTTAGAGTGCCTTTGCCTCTTGTCTTTGGCTTTTACAGCACAGAGAACTCTTTGAGTAAGTATAGGCAATGTGCAATTATTCTTTTCAGCGTATTCAATGCTGAAGGTACGTTTGCAGGTAATGTGCAATAGTGGCGCTACAGCACTCCCTCCCGAGTGACATTGGCAGCTGAAGAAATGTCACGAAAACAAAATGTGATTTCATTTTTCGTTCTCAGCTTTCTGATTTTGTAGAATGTAATTAAACGGTGTATTCCATCTCGCGAAAATCTAACTGAGGCTAGAGACAGGAGGAATTTCGTAAATTTCTACGATTTAGCTTAGCTGCAGCTTTTAGTGAAAGCGTCAGTAGCTTTTTGCTGGGTGTATATGTCCTCCGTCCTTTTGGTGGGGTCTTTATCGGCGGAAGACTACTGCGTTGCGCTGCTACCGGACCTGGCTCCGGTTGATGTGAATCATTCGTCACCATCTGAACCCTCTGTGCTTCGGTTATTGTTGGTTGCGATGTTAACCTGAATGAAATGCCAATGGCTATTGGTTAGAACACCCTGAACCTGTTGAGCATTGTGACAGTGTACTGTTTCTAGAACGATACGTTTAAGCTGCTTTGGTGAAAACATTGGCTGTGCATCTCTTGATGTCGATGGCTTTAAGGGTGTTTGAAATTTTCCTAAGAACTTTGTGTGGTTCCGAATACGGCTGAGTTAATGGTTTTTTGACTGCATAAATCCTCATAAATACGTACCAGCAAGTCCTGAGACTTTTTTTACAAATCGTGGCCGTGAGTTTTGTTGAGCTGTGGTCGAAGGACGTAGTTGGCTCATAGTTTCTGGTAATTTAACTAGGAACTCATGTGGCTCGACGTCTGTACGCCGCGGAACTGCTGATTCTCCGGGAAAATTAAGCGCCATTCTATAAGGATTTTTTTCACAAGACTCTGCTTGGTCCTCCTTGGCGGTTCTACGTAATCCTAATAAAACTGTGGGTAGTATCTCCGGCCAAGACGGATTTTACTCTTCGCACATGATTGCCGCTTTGGGCACGTGGTGCCAGCGTTAAAAGGGTGATGTCCTGGTTTCTTTGCATCCGATGAAGCGGGTAAGCACCTTGAAAAGTGATAACTTGAACTGGGTGCATTGATCCGTTGTAATTGTGGGTGGCACGCTAAACCGCGCTTCTCAGTTATTGGAAAATGTTTGAGTAACCGTTCCAGTTGTTTGGTTAGTCCACGATATTGCCTCGGGTCACCTTAAAAATCGGTAGATTACCATGTGGCAATACTAATAACCTTGGGGTGGTATCAAAGGGGTGATGATATCCAAGTGTACATGCTGAAACTGATCATTGAGGATCGAAAAGTTTTTCGTTAGATTTTTTTATGGTGGCCAAGTTTTGATAGCTGGCACGGTACGTAATTTTGTGCCCATACTTGAACTCTCTTTTCATGTTTGTCCATTTGTATTTCCTTGATATAGACTTGAAAGTTGCTCGGCTGCTTGGATCTGATGGATGATGAAATACGTTGAATAACTTTCTACGCAATATTGATGGAAAGAACGGGCGCACTGTCAAAAGTGACGTGTTAGTAGTTGATTCCACGATATCATCAACGATAACGTGTTGTAAGATAAGTGACGGGTTATTATTGCGGAAGAGTTCCTGCAGTTCTTCGTCCTTTTGCTGCTCAAGCGCCAATTCGTTCATATCAACAACAGATGAAACTGAGACTATTTCAATCCGTGACAGAGCGTCCGCGATGTTGTTGGCAGTTCCAGGAATGTATGTTACGTCCATAAAAAACTGGGAAATGAAGCCCATGTGGCGTAGTTGCCGTGATGATGTTTTGTTGGATTGTTGCGCAAACGCGTGGGTAAGTGGCTTGTGGCCCGTGAGAATGTGAAACGTCAAGCTTTTCAAATAGTGCCGGAAGTCACGTATGCGTATGGTCAGCAGTTCGTGGTCATACACGCTTTAGTTGCTTTTTGGTCTGGATAACTTTTTCTGATAAAAAGCAAGTGATAGCCACTTGCCCGCTTGCAGCTGCTCGAGCACTGTACCTACCACTACGTCTGATGCATCAGTAACAAGCTTCAGTGGCATGTTTGCCTGGAAGTATACCAGTACAACCGCATCAACAAGACTGTTTTTGTAATTTTGGAATGCTTTTTCTGTTGCTGGTGACCAAATTATTGGTGTTTTGTCATTTTTCTATGGAGAGGAGAAGTGATTCTTCAATGGCGCTTGCAAACTGGCTGCATTTCGAATGAAGCGTCAATATTAGTTAATACATTCCAGAAAACGGCAAAGCTCCGCTACCGTCACAAGTTGTGCGTAGCCTCGAATTAACTGCACGCGGGACAGGGGGGGTAAAATGCCTTGTGCGTTGATCACATGACCTAAATATTTAACCTCTGTTGTTCCCCACAATGAGGCGTTCGAACACCAACCGCAGAAGCTTTCTTCGTTGGTCCTCTGATTCAGAAGTAACCAGAATATCGTCGACGTCGCAAATACAGTAGTCGAAGCCTTGGAGTATCTGGTCGATAAATTGCTGGAACGATTGAGCTGTGTTGCCTAGACCAAACGTCATTGCAGTGAACTCATACAGGGCAAAAGGAGTCGTTATCGCTGTTTTTGGAATGTTCTATTCTCAAATCGGGTTATGGTAAAACGCCTTGAGTAGGTCGACTTTGGAAAAGATGCGTTTCCCGGCCAAATCAAAAGTTATATCCTGAATGTGGCGCATTGGATAACTTTCTGGCACAGTGGCGGTGTTTAGTCGTCACTAGTCCCCACACGTTTGCCCGAAACCATCTTTTTTTCAAGCGAGATGCAGGGAACTCGCCCAAGGACTGCTTGATGGGCGACACAATCCTCAATGTTGTAAATATTGGATTTCGTCTCTAGCAATCTTACACTTCTCTTGAATAAGCCGTCGAGGGTGCTCAGCAATAGGCGGGCCTTTGGTAACAATGTGTTGCCTGATCCTATGCGTGGCTGCTTCAACTTAAATGGCCGGATTAGTTATACAATAAGACCCCGCTCAACGTGGGGGATATGTTCCATCAAAGTAGAGCGTAATGCGAAACAGCGCTAAACAAGGCAATCTTAACATGTAAATATGTATGTAATGGGGTTAGGGATGAATAGAAAACTGTTTAGGTATTAAATTTAATAATTGTGTTCCTTTTTTTAATAAAACTAAAACGAAACATTTATTTCTTACAAATATAAAAACAATATAAACGAATATACTTATAAAAACAAAAAACAAATTGTCAAAAATGCACCTAATGCAGTTTAAGTTTTCCTTTTGCGTTCTGTTAGAAGTTGTTGATAAGTAGATAAAGCATCTAATATATCGCGTCTTGCTTTTGAACTCCGGTCAAAATTTGGATCATTTTCAACAAATTGGTCCATAATTCTAGTTATAGTGGTCAAACTCCTTTTTACAAACGCCATCGAAAGTTCTTTTCGCTCTCCTTCAAAATCACTACTATCAATATTTTTGTTTTCTTCTTGCTCATTCAATTCCTTGAGCTCATCATAAGAAAGACTAGCTGTGGTTTTGTGAACTATTTCTTTGACGTCTTCCACATTTACCTTATCTAAACCGGTTTGTTTTGCTCATCCCACTATTTCATCCACTTTTTCATCCTTATCGACAGAGTTTCCAATGCCTTTGCTCTTACTTAAATCTGGCCAAATGTTCTTCCATAGGTACTGTTTTCAAAGATCTTTCTGTTATGTCATTCCAAGAAAGGTTTATGTTTTCTACAACATTCATGATATTGTAGTTTTTCCAAAATTCTCTTATTGATTGCTTCTCTTCTCCGTATGCTTTTTCAAACATCTGCTCAAATGTTCGCCGCAAGTAATAAGACTTAAAACTGGATATAACGCCTTGGTGCATTGGTTGGATTAAGGCAGTTGTGTTAGGCGGCAAGAAAACAACTTTGATAATTTGGGTGGCTTGGAGCATTATCAATGAATAGTAGTGCTCTTTTTTCAAGTTTTTTTTAATTTTGCAACAACGTTTAACCGACGGGCAGTACGATTTCTTTTTTTTCATCAAAATAAGTCTCAGTTTCAGCAATTACTTCATCATTGGGCTGAAATTTCTTTCCAGCAAATATTCTCTTGAGATTCGATAACAGGAAAAGCTGCTGGGGGCTAGATCTGTAGAAAACGATACATGGATAAGCAATTCGAAGCCCAATTCATTCAAATCTGCCATCGTTTTCATCGGTTTGTGACACGGTGCAATGTCTTGGTGAAACAACACTTTTTTCTTTTGCAAATGCGGACGTTTTTTAACAATTTCAGCCTTCAATCGATCCAAAAGTGCACAATAATAGTCGCTGTTGATGGTGGTTCCTTTTTGGAGATAGTCGACGAATATTTTTCCATTCATATCCCAAAATACAGAAGCCATCAGCTTCCTGGCCGACTGTTGCGTATTTGCTCGCTTTGAATTCGGTTTGTGGACTGCTGTCTACTCAGCTGACTGTCTTTTGGACTCTGTGGTATAATAGTGAAGCCATGTTTCATCCATTTTCACATATCGACGATAGAATCCGATTTTATTGCGGTTTAACAGCGCCAAATACTCCTCTGAAGCATCAATGCGTTGTTGTTTTTGGTCGACTGTGAGCTCACGCGGCACCCACTTTGCACAGAGCTTTCGTATACCCATGTGTTCATGTAGAATGCTAAGGATACTACCATCTGATATCTTTACAATGTCAGCTAGCTCGTGCGCCTTCAACTTGCGATCTTTCGAATTTGTGGATTTTTTTGATGTTTTCTGGAATAAGAGCCTCATTTGGGCGTCCACTGCGCTCTGCATCATTTTTGCTGGTACGACCACGTTTAAATACAGAAATCCACGTCTCTATCATTTGTCCCGATGAAGCAGATTCCGAATAATGTTTACCAAGCCATTGTTTGGTTTTCACTGTGTTTTTTTTTTCATCAAAAAGCAATGCTTTATCAAAACTCGAAATTTACTTTTTTCCATTTTTTTTAATAACAAAAGTTGCTTAGCACAAAATACTATAACTCACAAATCAATGGTCCGATTGCTCTCAAATTTATATACGTATCGTTTGAAGGTTAGTACTAATACAATTAAAATATCATATGAAAAAAGTTCTAGTAGCGCCATCTATGCGTCATCCTATGGACTTATTGAACTGACTATCATTACGATGTTTAAATCTATTAAACCATCCTTGACTAGCAAAGAAAGTTTCACTCATGTCAATTGCCTCAGTATGAATGTAATTAAAAATTCTTCTAGCTTTTTCCATTATGGTAGATTGCCTTAATGGCATCGTCGTCAATCCATATAGACAGTAATTTTCCATTTTCTCTATAATGTTATTTCTAGAGCAGATAATTCTAGTTGCAGAGCTTAACGTAGTTGCAATTGCCAGTGACATTATTTTTTTTATTCTTAAGAATTGTCCTTATTGTTGATGTTGCCTAATTTAATGCAGCACTAATTTGAGATTGACGTCCACCAGAATCTAATCTTCTAATCACTTGCATTTTAGTTTTCAGTGAAATGTTTTTTCTGGTTGCTTCCTTTTCTTGTTTTTCAATATCACCCAGGATAAAAAGTAAACACCATAATATTTTTTTGTCACTGTATTAATTGTTATAGATAAATTTATACTTACAATAATGTCAACAAATGTTTCAAATGATAAAAATTCGTCCGTACAACACCGCACCAAACAAGAAACACAACTACATTGTTTCGGATATGTTATGTACATATTTGGAAACCTAGCACTGCGCACAATTTTGGAGAGCCCCCGTAGTGCTGCGAGCAATTTTGGGAAGTCCTTGGGTTGAAATAAAAAAGCGTTAAACCGAAACAGCGCTAAACAATACAGCGTTAAGCGGAGTCTTATTGTACTTGGAAATTACCTGAGTATCTCGCGATATTGTGAGTCCTTCAGAATATTCGAGTTCTTCAGGATACTCCATCCTCTAACAGCAACCTTTGATGCAGGTTCACGTAGCCGTCGCTTTTTTATGTCCTCCAATAATCCATAATGCTTAAGGAAGTTCGTTACTATAATAGGGTGTACAACATGCGCACCGAAAAGTTACCAATGGAAAGAACGTTGAACGCCAAGCGACATGTTTAAAGATACCTTTCCGTAAGTATTGATTGGTGTGCCGTTTGCGATAAATAATTTGTAAGCAACGCATTTAAGTATTTTTTGCACTGAGGTTAAAGGAGATACAGACACATCTGCACCCATGTAGATTGAAAATTTTAATGTTGATTTTGGATCTGGTAATTTCAGATGGTTCTGACAAGAATTACTAGCCCTTCCTTGCTGAGCTAATGATTTAAGAAGTTTACCGTCGATGAAACATGGCAACGGCATGGTGGCGGTACCGCATGGTGGCCGCTCCGAAACGCGTGTAATAAAAACAATAGTTCACTTCTTGCTTTCTCTGGACCGTCACGGTAAACGTTTGGCGTGTTGGAGGGCGACTCTGCTTGCTGCTTCTGACAGGGGGTTGGATTCCGTTAATCTGCCCTCTCAATTCAGACATTTGTGGGCCAATGTTTTCGTAGTAAATTGTGACAGGCTGTATATTATTACGAACCTGCACTTCGGCAATAGCATCGCTTACCGCACAACTAATGATTCTATCTCCAGTCACAACCAGCTTGTTCAAATCGTTTGTATCTGCTACGGCGAGGATTGATCGTATTTGCGTGGGAAAATGTTGAAGCCACAATGCTTTCAACAAAGTGTCGGACAGAAAACACCGACTGTAATTACTCCAAAAATTGAGATGGTCACTGCTCCTCAAATTCCAGCAAAGCTGCCAAATACGTTGTTGGTCCCTGTGTTATGCTATATACAACGTCGTCAATCGTCTAAGCTCCGCCAAGTGTATACGGCCAAGCGCATACGCCCATTGTCATTAAAACATGTACTTGTCGACCAACGGCAAGCGTAAAGTCTTCATAATTCATACCATTAGCGACAACGACCATGTACATAAGAAGCTTGGGGGTGTGCTTATAGAAATATCGACAAGCTACGCCCATTGTCATCCAAGCATGTACTTGTCGACCAACGGCAAGCGTAAAGACTTCATAATTCGATCTACATAAACCACAACATTAGCGACGACAACGACCATGTACATAAGAAGCTTCGGGGTGTGCTTATAGAAATATCGACAAGCTACGCCAAGTGTTATACTACATAAGCCATAATATTAGCAACGACAACGACCATGTACATGAGAAGCTTCGGGGTGTGTTTCCAGCAGGAGTGACACTGTGCTAAACCCTGCCTTCAAACCATTTCTCAAATTCGCCGCAAAGCTTCACCATGCGAGTAAGTGAGAAGTGCGCGGAGGAAGAAGTTTACGTGGAAAGAGAACGCTCGTTTCAACTACTCAGCGAATTTAGGGCGAATTGAGGCCGCATGAATCGTTTAAAAGACAATTGATCGAGCGAGAAACGGCAAGTAGTAATAACAGCGGTTACAGAACTGAACGCGAAGTGTATTTCGCCGCGAAGTGATCAGCGAAGCCAGAAAGTGCATCTAGTTCCGGTGCAATTGCAGGAAATCATCACATCAGTTAGATGGTGAGGTGTAGGCTTGAGCCGCGAACCTCATTCGGCTTGGATGCGTTTTTACGCTGCGTAGCCACCATCGACTAATTCCAACTTTCTTCTAGGCATCCTCCGTCCATGTAGACACCGTAGGGATAGATGATAAATAAATAACTAAGAGGTGTAAATGTAACCAATTTAAAATAGCAACATGAATAAAACTTAAAACTTTCAACATGTAACTCTATTCCTTTTTGTTGTTCTAGTTTAAACGGACAGAGTAGCAGGTAAGTGGTAAATTAGGAGTTCTTTCCCCGGGAGCCTTGATGATGTATATTGGATACACATCAAATGTGCTCCCAGTTCATACCAGTATACATAGGGTATACTGGTTTTGTAACACCTGAGCGTGGAAACAGCCAAGATTCTTGCTTTAATGGACTCATATTTTCCAGCCGCTTGTGTGATTATTGATATATCCAGTTTGAAGACCACCTTGTCGAAACAGGCCGAGTCGCTCATAATCTTATACACCCGAAATTGCACCTCTTCAGGAGCAAACCACAATTCCGTTTGCCCTACCCTCTTTCACCCCTTTTGCGTGATATTTTCATGGATTGGCTAGAGTTCGAAGTGGAGAAAAAAGGAATGATGCCTAAGATATGGGCCAGATATGTGGAGGACATTTTCACGATGGTTAAAGCAAATGAGGCGGATGAGTTACTACATGTACTCAATGGGATACACCCTAAAATAATATTCACGATGGAAAAAGAGAGTGAGGGCCAATTACCGTTCCTGGATCTTTTGATCATAAAGGCCAAAGGTGGATTAGAATTTGATATCTACAGGAAGAGCACAAGTACCCAGAGAACAATCCCCTGTTCTTCTAACCATTCTTATGCACAGAAAATGGCTGCATACAATTGTATGATCCACCGAATGTTAACAGTACCATTGAACAACCAGCGTCTGGAACGAGAAAAACAGTACATCGTGGACACGGCTAGCAAAAATGGGTAAAGGAGGAGTTTGATCGAGCAACGTATTCGAAAAATGGAGAAACAACATAGAAGAAATGGGCTCACTTCACTATTTCTACAAGAACGACGGCAAATACGAAAATGGATGCCAATCACTCATTCATCTTCTACCAAAAGATTGGAACGCATTTTGAGAAAGACAGGATGCAATACGGCTAGCACAAGCAGAAAATACAGCATTGAAACAATCCTTGGATCAACTAAGGATGGATAGAAAAAAGAGGAAAAGAGTGGAATCTATAGGACCAGTTGCCCTGAATGTAATAAAGTATATATTGGACAGACGAAACGCTTGGCATAAACTAGATTCCAAGAACATATTAAGGAGGCTGAACGGATCATCAGAAGAGGTGGAACAGATACAGCAAGATCATCATTAGCCAGACATATTATTGAGGAATCTCATACTATTCAATGGGCTAATCTTGACATAGTACAGGAAGTCCGGGACTGGAAAAGCTGGATGATTGCGAATCCTTATGAATCTCCAGAGTCCCCAGTGAACAACGTTTAAATACGGATCTAGGGAATGGATACAGTGACCTAATGAAAATCATCAATTAACTAATCATTTTTTTTTTGTAATTAAATCCCCACAATTATTTTACTTGCCATAGCTAACCCGTAATTACTTTACAACTTTTGTAATTCCCGGTAATAAATTTACCTTTAAGCTCTTTGTTAATCGTATACCCTTAATTGCATTATAATTATTTATTTCTCGTAGTAGTACTTAAGGATGTTTATGTTTATTACCTTTAAATGTGAAAGGTTTAAATATTCGGAGGATTGTAAGAAGAGCTTCAGAATACCGCCACTGATGGGGAGGATGACTTGTCCTCGAAATACCGGTATCGCGCTTTATAAGGAAATTTTATAATTTTTTATTTTTTTCAGGAGGAATAACTTCGGATAAGCAGGAGAAGTTTGAACTTGTAATTTTGGTTATCTCTTTAAACGGCTTAAGTAATTTCAGCAATTGATCTACAATCTCCCACTGCTCTGCACTGAGATTAGATATACTTGATGTATCCGTCAAATATAGAGAAATAGCTCGTTTTTGTTCAAGAAGCCTTTCTAACATGTAGAAAGTTGAATTCCAACGTGTTGTTATATCTTGCACTAAATTATGCTTGGCTATCCCCAGCTCTTCCTGAATTCTTTTCAGTTTTTGTTTTGCTATACCCGAATGATGAAAGTGAGTTACTATATTTGATTACTAACTGTAATGTGTGTATGCAGCAACAAACAGAATTCATTTTAGCTTCACTGACAGCTTTAACAATATTGCGCCCATTGTCATGAACAATAGCATGAATGTTTGATGTAGGAAATCCCCACCGGCTCCGTATATCTTACAAAACATGAACTTTATTTTGACCTGTATGTTGTCCTTCAAAGTGTTGTATATTCAGTGCAGCATGCCTCAAGTTAAAATTGCTGTCAAGCCAGTGTGCAAAAAAACTGAGCATGTGTGCAGTAAAACTGAGGAAGCACGTCCACACATCGGTAGTTACTGATATATAGTCTATGTCTTCAAGCATCTTTTTTATTTTTATTCCTACTTTTTCATAAAGATCAGGAATAATTTTTTCTGCAAAGTACGGTCTACTTGGTATCGTATATCTCGGCAGTGTCTCCTTTAATAATCTTTGAAAACCAAGTTTTTGAGCCATACTCACTGGATGATTATCAACCGCTATCATTTTGGCAATCAGATGGTGATATTTTACTGCCTTAGGATCATTTATATCCCATTTTTTTGTTTTCTCTTGACAGTCGTAAATAGTTAATTGTTTTGTGGACTTACTTGAACAAAGAACGGCACTATCTGCTGCGTTTTCTTTCGTTGAGGTCGAGTTGGATTTCTGTATCTTCTGATACTCGTCATACTGTTTATTCTTAAGATGATTCATTAATCCCGACGTTGAAGCTTTTTTCCCCATGCCTCCCCGAGAAATTTTAACATCACAAAATTTGCTATCAACCGAGTTCATCACAGTGCTCGAATCATTTTACAGGAAACGCAAAACATATCTGACTGAAGTACACTTTTCATAGTTTACATGTGAGCGAAAAGCATGGTAAGCAACGCACCGATCGAAAATAGACTTTGCCACATAGAATGTATCGAACTCAGGCGATTGGAAAAGAAATTCGATGCAATTGAGCGCAAAACGATCTCAAATTGCTCGAAATTCATCAGGAATTCTGGTAAATATACACAAACTGGCTTCGAAGTTTGTTTACATTACAAAGCAAAGAATATTTGACTGAGAAGTATTTACATTGTGGTGTGAACAACACCATGAATGCTGCTCATGTATAAGCGTTTGTAAGTGTATTGATCAAACCGAATAGTTTGGCCGAATATTTGGTATTCGGCCAAGCTTCTAACCGAATATTCGGTATTCGGCCGAAGGCCGAATATACTATTCGTTGCAACACTAATAATTACCTGTTTCGCCGGAGCCACTTATGTACAGATGATCGTTATACAGGAAGGATAAAGAAATCGTTAATACTAAATGGATAAACTTTATTGGCTAGAGTTCGAACACGTTATTTATTCCGTCGTCGGAGAAATCATCTTTACCTCAAGCTTGTTCCGAATCTCTTTTTTGGTTTTTTAATGCTGAAGGCGCATTTACAGGCAATGTGCAATTGTGCTTTTTAACACATTCGATACTGAAGGTGCGTGCGTCTACAGGTAATGGGCAATTGTGACGCTTCAAACTCATTGCCGAGCTTTGAACTTAAGGACTGCCGGGCAAGTGGCGAGTTCCATAACCGCCAGTTTTAGTGCATGATGAATTTTCTCAATAGCATTCACCAAACGGAGTTACCCTACACAGTTCAATTTTTTCAAAATTATACAGCAAGTATGAATACGAGTATATTTCCCAAATCTAGTGACTCATGAAAATCACAAACAACTTCCATCAGGTACGATTTTTATAAAATCATATTTTACGACTCGTAAAAATGAAAACATATGCCTATTCCTAAAAGAGCTTGAAAATATATTCCTTTTTCCATCATCCAAGGGGGTAAATGACTTAAAAGATTACATACAAACCCCATCAATTCGTGTCTACATGGTTCCTTACTCGTATGATATCCTGACCTATAAATCAGTTTCATTTTCTTCTCTATTACTCATTCCCTCCTTCATCGCGTTGATGGTACAACAATTTTTATTCTCGAGTACAAGAAAACAAGGCAATTTCTTTGTCTATTTATCTTCGTCTTTTTCCCTTTCACGTCTTCTCTCCCCGAAATTGCTTCGTGGTGGAAATATCTCTTTTGGAAAACTTGTAAATTGTTCAAGCGTTTTCTTTGTGATTTTTTCCAACATTTTCACTTTTTTTTTATGACAAATTGCTTAAAGTTTGCGTAGGATGGGAATTATGAGCGTGCTTGTTTCTAAGATGAACGAATAAATTTGAGTTTGTACTCGTGCTGCTCTAACTAAGTAGGTGCAGACAGAAGAGGAAAGTTTTTTCTAGAATTTTTATAATAAGTTGGGTTGACAGGATTATGGTCCTGTCAAAAGGATTTCATTCTCAACCTATAATACGCAGACAACAGCAATGCATAAGCTAAAGAAGCAAATCAATGAGATGTAAATGTTTAAAAGGATTTTGATATTCATTTCGGAGTTAACAGCGCCTAGAATGACAAAATAAATGCAAAAATTCAAAATTTAAAATTCCGTATTTGGTTTATTATATAACAATACTTCCCAATTTCGAAAACAAGTTGTTTTCTTCATCAGTGGTAAGGGTTTGAAAAACTCAATGAAGAACGGCTGCTGTTTATACTCAGAAGGATAAAGAACAAAAGGGTTACAAGATTTTAAGTTAATGAGAAGATAAAGACGTGTTAATGAGTTTGCCGTGCAAAATGATATTTGGAACATATGGTTGAATTTAAATTACTGCTAACATATTTAACTCATTCAATGATTTTAATAAAGTCGCTTAAGGCGTTCCCCAAGTCCGTGCTCTATCGGGGTTCTCGCTATCCACAAGCTTTCCGAAGCATCCAACCGTCTCCAATCACGCACTTCCTGAACGATCTCCTAATTCCGCCATTTAATAAAATACGACTTCCAGAATACGTTTCGCTACCGTTGATTTCACTGTATCCGTCTTTCCATTTTTTGCATTATGCTCTGGCTCCCTTATTAGGGTTTTGTACTAAAATACAAAACCCTATTGCAATCACGACCTGTGTCCGTCTGTCCGTCCGTCTGTATGTCACGGCACTTTTTCTCCGAAACTATACAGGCTACAGCCATGGAAAGGTCAGAAGTGATGACTTCTTGAAAGTCCAAGGGTGGAAAATTTTTTCAAAGGGTTTAAGGGGCTGGTGAGGTGGTTACTACTGCCTTTGCTGCTTCTAATTCTTTTTTCACTTTTTCCATCTCATGGTTCATTCTCTCTTCGACCTGGCTGATCTCATAGTTGATTTTCTCCTCAATTCAATTCAATTCAAGGTGCTTTATTAAGTAAATCCGTAACATTTTTTATAAAAACATAAAGCAAAGTTTCAAAAACATTATACAATTGGAAAAACTTAATGGCCCACTTGGCACTCTAAATTTAAATAATATCGATACTAAAATTGATTTATAAAAACATTATGTGAAATTAATCAAATGAATATTATTAAATATGATTAATCAATTGGAAAAAGCGGAAAAAAACCAACCAACGCTATTTAAAAATTAAATATAATACAAAGAACTTATATCTAATATGTTGTTACTTATGTCTAATAAAATTTACTCAAAAAACTCTAACTTATCCTACTATAATACTTTTACAATACTCCTTATCTACAAAGTAAACCTTATCTCTTAGCCTAATCCTATAAGCTGATTTTAAAGAACACAATCAAATAACAATTAAATGTAGCAATAATGAGCTGAAAATAAAAAGAAAACAAATACAAACGAGACACGCGAACACGAATAATTTAGTCATTGTCATTCAGCCACCAATACCGTGCCAGCTCCCTCCCAGCTCGATCAACCTCAACAAATCTCGCAAATGAGTATCGCCATTGTAGGTCGTGGTCTCGCGAGCTCAAATTCGGAGGATATTCTATCTCCTTATCGGTGGCCCGTCTATATATATGATATATAATCGGGACTCCGTCAGAATCAAAAACATACCAATTCATGTCCAAATACACGAATGCTTCTGGAGGAATGAAGCCAGTATCGAGACAAGTCTCAATGTACCCGTCTGTAGGGTGGAACGGCTGTGAAATCCAGGGGTTTTCACTCACAGTTACAGATCTTGCGATATGATTTCGAATGAGTTTCAAAATGAAGATATCGACTCTTGTCACTTTAGCAGTATGATAAATTCTTTTGTTAGATATATAATGTTTCCAATCCGTCTCAGGTTTTCTGTACAGACCAGTACATACACGAAGACATTTCCTTTCGAAAACTCTTAACTTTCCCATTGTACTAGCACTCAAGTTGTACCAGATTTGGCATCCGTATGTCAAAACTGGTCTAACTAGGGTCTTGTAACAGATAATTTTGACCTTTCGGTCAATGTATCTGGAATGAAAGAGTCTTCGAAGGGACATGACTACCTTTTGCGCCTTACTGAGCATGATTTTAACATGTTCGATATTATACAGATACTGATCGAGATAAACACCGAGGTATCGAACGCAGGATTTATGTGGAATCTGTTCTCTATTACCCTCACCAGCCATAATGTGGAAATTTTTCCAATTCCGTTTCAGGTCTTGAATGGCCAACTGCAATGTTGTCCGAAATAAAATTGTTTCGCACTTTTGCGCATTGATTTTCATTCGCCAATTGTCTGTGTAGAGCTGCACGTCATTAAACATTTTTTTTAGATTGCTCTGAACTACTGTGGCTTTCCGATCTGCTGTATAAATGATAAGATCATCAGCAAACGCTACCAATGATCGCGCTGGCGATATGTTAAAATCAAAGCCTTTCAATAGCTTGCGAATGCAGAGGCGCAGTAACTGTTCCTTGCTGTAGACCATTCAAGACCTTGAAATCGCGCATTGTTGTCAGATTTCCATCAGTTACAAGAAATGATTTCCCGTACAACATATTACACATCATGGCGACAAGGTGTCTGGGGAACTTGTCCTGTAGGAGTTTAAAAATCAGTCCATCTAACCAAACCGTATCGAAGGCTTTCTCCATGTCAATGAGACATGCTCCAACACATTCTCTTATATTTAGTTTCCAACAGATGTCTGAGGTTACTTTCGTTATCGCATGTGTAGTCGAATGTCTGGCACGGAAACCAAATTGGCAATTGGGCATCAACTCATACTTTCCAACGTGGGTGTTTAATGCATCGTTCAGTATCACTTCAAAAACCTTGCTGATGTTAGGCAACAAGCTGATCGGGCGATAGCTTTTAGGGCACGAAGATTCTTTTCCTTTCTTCAAGATCGGAAATACCTTGGCCTTCTTCCACTGATTTGGAAAATATGAATTGTTCAACATATTGTTGAACAATATACAATAGTCTCTAATAGCAACCTCCGGCAAATGTCGAAGTACTTTGTTCGGAACACCATCTATACCACAAGATTTCTTGTTGTTTATCCTGCGAAATATGACCCACAAGCGATCATAGCTGACAAAATAATCAGCAAGATTCGAGCTCGGTATGAGGTCGGACGTCAATGTTTCATTGAAATGAAGAACGGATTCGCCGTTCAGGCTAGATTTGAAGTCGGAAACTTTTGCTTCAACGACTTCTGAAAGGACCTGATTCCCTCTCTCAGGGTTTGGCAGATGAACTGATTCAAAATGAGTTCCAATCAGAGCAAGTTTCTGTAATCCATCACATATGATCCTGTTTCTATTTGTATCCTGAGTCGTACTGTTGAGTTCGATACCAGCCCTATCAAGAAGATTTATCTGATCACTAGCAACTTTAAGATTCGATACCTTCACTCGAGACCTCTTGCGAAATATAGCATTCACTTTCGTGAAAACGCCACCTGGGTCCTGTGAGCTAATACCCCTTAGTTTCTCCGCCCATTGGTTGCTGACCTCACTCCTGAAGTGTGAACGGATTAAGTTCCGAACATTCTTCAGGTGTAATTTCCACAGAGCCAATGTGGGATGGTTGTAGTCCAAAAATCGCCGATAAATATTGTTGACGCGCCTGAGAAGAAGGCTTTTCAATCTTTTCAACCTTGCGATGGTTGGTGTTTCATATCCTTCCATATTGTTTCGAAGTTTAATCTTGGGAAATACTTTCTCCATCGTTTTTAATGTCAGCTTCTCTAACTTCGACAAATAGACATCTATTTCATCGTTAGTTAGATTCCTGTCATTAGGAACCATTGAGCAAGAGTTGCCATCATCAGAAGGTGGACAGTCCTTCTGGTACTCCTGATCAAACTTTCTTTGAAGCCTTTCCCTATTGGTTTTTTTTTTAAATTCAACCGATGGTTTTCATGTTGAACTGGAATGAGAAAGGCATCATCTCTTTGATGATTGATTTCCATCACGATTGCGTAATGATCGCTACCGTAAGGAAGCACCTGCAGTTTCCGTTGAGGATTATTAAAGTTGAATTTAAGTCTTGCGTCAGCAATGCAAAGATCCAAATATGAATTTGTCCTAGGGTATATTGGGAACTCCGACCCATATAGTTTGCACTTGTATTCAATCTGGTTCTCTGTTATCCACGATTTTAGGAGTACTCCTCTTGGATTATTGGTGGCGTTCAGCCATGAAGTATGCCGGGCATTAAGATCTCCAGCAAGAACATAATAATTATGCAGCCTGTTCAATTCGAGTATTTGAAACAAGGAATCGAGTTCCTCCTTGAACTTGAGCACGTTTCCACTAGCTGCATAGGCAGAGATAACAAAGAGGTTATCCCCGCCTTGCAGTGAGATTTTGATAACGGACACTTCAAGACATTCAAAGCTTTTGAATTCGACTTTATCAATAGTTTGGAAACAATAGGGTCTCCTAACCAATATCCCTGTGCCACCTCCCCCATCACAATTTACCCTATCGTTTCTTACGAATTCAAAATCCTCGAATGTCATGGAGTACCATGAATTGAGGTGGGTTTCAGTGAGAAGCAGGATGTCAGGCTTTTGCTTGACAAGGAAATCTAGCAGATAGTCACGTCGATGTATAGCAACAATCGAGTTGACGTTGATCGAGATGAGACGAAGTCCATCCACGGGAATGTGGCTGATTGACAAATTATTTCGAGACATTTAAATTAAGACGCTAAAAAATTAGATTAATCCTCGCGTCCTGCTTGTCCATTCTGCCAGACAATGAATCAAGCTGTTGAGTAATTCCTATAAGCAGCTCATTATTGCTACTTACACTATTAATACTAGGCTCTACTGGTCCTCTCGAGGTGAGTGCAAATGATACCCCGGGCTTGACGGGATTTGGAGCTATACTGTGGCGTTTTACTTGATTTTGCTGCGGTGTAATTTTATTTTTTGCATCTTGATATCGGGGGCATCCTCGATATGATGCTGGATGACCAAATGTGCGGCAGTTGACGCAATATAATTTTTCTTTGGGCTCCGTCTGAGCCAATTTGCACTCACCAGGAGCATGCACTTCATTGCACTTCACACATCTGTAGTGCATGGCGCAATTGGCGGCCGAATGGCCAAATCGTTGACACCGGTAACACTGGTTGACCTCTTGTTTCTGTAATCGCTCCCACCTCACAACTCTATAATTCAAGTACCTTATCTGTTGAAGGGTACTTGGGCTGCTAGTATTTGTGATTTGTACCAAATAAAAAGGTAACTCTTTATTCTCAATGGCTGATCTTCTTGTTACGAAATTTTTCACCGCAACGAACTCTACATTTGGTGCAATTTCCTTCAGCATTGCAAGAAGATCAACGACATTTTCTCCACAATCCAGGCCCTTCAACAGAAAGGTCTGATTTTTTTCGCTTTTTGGGGTGTATGTGAAGTGGGGAACCTCTACAGATTTTAACGCATCTTTAGTTGCTTGAAAATCAACCAGTGATTGTGTTTTGATGGTGATTTTTTCTGAGTTTACTCTCTTGATCTCGAAATTTTCAATTTTTCGTTCAGCCGCCAATAGCTGAACCATGTCGCTACCACGTTGTCCAAAAACGTTTATAGGTGGGACTTTGTCCTTCTTCTTACTAACATTAATTTGGCCCTGAGAGCCAGCAGAACCACTAGTTGGTTTTTTTCCAAGATTTTTTTGTTTTAAATTTTTTATGAAATTTATATTATTATTATTATTTGATCGTATACCTTCTGATGTGGATGGTTCCGTTTCGTTTCTTAAGTTCGTCTGTGATGTCTCTGCTTCCAATTCCATGGATTCGCCTAGGTCTTTAAGGGCCGCATAATAGTTTCGGCTTTCGTTTGTGCCATCTGCACTTAGAATGTCTTCGGTTTTATCAAAGCTTTTCTTCAAAATATTTACTTTCTTTTTTGTCTCCTCTTGCTTCTTCTCTTTTCTTTCTAACGTACTTATTAATCCTTTCATTGTTTCTTCCATTGAATATATTCTCTGCTTAAGTTCATCATTTTCACGTCTGATTTGTTCTATCTCAGCGCTGGGCTCCATTATTTGCAGCTTTCGTTGCGATTCGTCGGATTTTGCGCTGATGATTCGCCTTTTTGAAGTTTTATCTATCGCCAATTTCACACCGTCACTCTCCCCGGGGCCCCCCAACGGAGGGAAGCCGTCGGGCTCCTCCATACAGCAGTCCCGAGTTGTCTTTGGTTTGTTACCTTTTCTTGATTTATTGGTATGGTTGGTCGATGCCTTCGACGATCAACTCTTCCCGAATAAAATCAAAACTTGATTTTGACTGACTCGTACAAAATTAATTCAATTATTTGAAACTGACTTTTGTGAAAAATTAATTAATTTTTAAAATTAATGACAGGAGCGGTTAAAAACACGTCTACACGCAACGAGTGCTAGACGTAAAAATCTTGATTTTCTCGTCAACCTGGCTGATCTTCTCCTCGACCTGGTAAACCTTTTCCTCGACGCATTTAATTTTTGTTCAGGCTACCGAGCTCCACTTTTATTTCGGTTGACTGTTTTTGCACTTCCTTGATTTCGATCGCTTGTTGGTCCAGCTTCACTCTTTGTTCATTTAACTTCGCTGATTGTTCATTTAACTTCGCTGATTGTCCATTTAACTTCGCTGATTGCTCATTTAACTTCGCAGTTAAATTAGATGACTGTTCACTTAGCTTCGCAGTTAAACTGGATGACTGTTGTCGCTGCTCTTGCTGCATCAGCTTTAACATTTGCATCAGTCCATCTTCTGGTTCCTTTGATTTTGGCGTTTCTGTGTCTCCCTTAAGGTACGCCATGGTAAATTCATTTAGTTTGAAATGTTAGCTTCGTGGTTATTATTTATTTTTATTATTTCGGCTTTTATTTATTTTTCCAACAGTTTCTACGTTACATTTCACAATTGTGCATTTTGAAAATGTTTAAATGTTTTCACTTCTCGAAATATTTTTTCTCACTTCTCGACACCACTGTCGCGTGTTATGGTTCGCGGCCAATTATTTTAATGTCCCGGGAAAGTGAAAACGCAATGTCTTTTAAATTAAATTAAAAGAGTTTATTTAATTAAATTACAAATGCACCATCACTTATTTTACTACTTCACAATTTTAATTAGAATCTAACTTTCACTTATCCATAAGTTTCTATCGCAATTGTCTTCTAAAATTACTTCACAATCACGAAAATCGCTTTTCTATTACTCGAACAACATCGCTTTTCTATTCGCTTCACAACCTTACTATCGCGGTTCTAATGAATGATCCCCCCATTCATTCAGCTCGCCTTTATATAGGGTCTCTAATCATTCAACTCAGTTCTCGTACATTGGTGAATTAGCGGAAACATTCGAGCAGCGTAATGAATGGGTAGTGACTCACTTTCAGATGTTGATCATGCTCGTGGTTTCGAGTAAATTCATTTTGTTGATGTTCTTAATGGTTGTGAAAACAATTGCGACAGTAGCTCGCAGAATTATTTGTACATGTAACAATAGTATGATCCTCGAACATGACGTGTTTCTTGATTTTATTCGTTGCTGGTTACTGCATTTTGTAAGTTGAGTACAAAACCCTTCTGACATGAGCATAGGTCTGTCTACCCAACTTGTAGGTTCCTGGATCCGCATTTTGGGCAATCGTTTGGTTTGTCCAATATAAACCATGTCGCATTGGGGGCGGGTGATTATATAGATGCCACTTTTTTCCTCCATGGGTTGCTTATTTTTTGAAGTTCCTAGTCTCGATTCCAAGTTGTATTTCTCACTAGTTACTGCTGTACAATATTCAACCTTCCTTAGTAGAGGATCAAAACCCCAAGTAGCTGATGAGTGGGTGACAGAAATCCATTTTTGTAATTGATCTTTTGCCTGTGAGTAAAGAGAAGTTAGGTTATTTTTCTTTATTTTCAATTTCCTGTCACCGAAACCATTTGAAGTTTGTTTTCTTTTAGCAGTTGTTAAAATACCACCCGAGCCAAGGTCAATATTAAAAGTGATTAAGGGTTAAAATAATAAAATAAAAATGTAAAATTAAAAATAGACAAAAACGAAATGTTAAAAGATTAAAATAAAAAATATGGAGTAAAAAAAGGCAAAAACAAAGTCCGATTACGATCACTTACGACCAAAGCAGAGCTGGAAACAAATCCTGAATTATCAATTCAAAAAGGCGGAAAAGTTCACATTCCAAATAGAAGTCAATCGTATGATGGAACTTATCATCAACTTCCCAACGGATCTTCTTTGACGGCAGCAATAGCATCGCTAAGTGCATAGCCAAAACTCCCTTGCCGTAGATGTACAAGACTCCGATTTGCATAGTATGCCGCATTGTGTGGACTATAATTAAGAGCCTCCGAATAGCAGTCTATTGCCTTGTTAAATTCTCTTTTTTTATATGCTCATTGCCCAAGTTTTTATAATATTCAGCCTTTTCCTCGTCAATTACTACGGCAGGCATTTATGCTGTCTTATCGTCTTTATTCACAATTGTCGGCGACTCTGAAGACATTGTGTCTAGCAATAAATTTAACACGTAATTATTTGCAACTGATCGCTTACTTATCCGGGACCCGGTTTATTTATCGCGCGATGTAAAAACGTGCTGAAACAATACCAACAAACGAATCATCAATGAGCAATAGAATAGGGAACTTGCCGTCTTCGAAAGATTTAGAACCGAAATCGCAAACAAACTAACATGCAACGATGGGAGAAAATCCCAAATTTGATAAACCTTCAGTATCCTGTTCGGGCTGCTTGAATTCTGTCGAAGACCCTGAATATGTATCCGCCTTAGGACAAGAATGGCATACCGATTGTTTTCGCTGTTCAGCATGCGATGCGAAATTAACAAAATCGATGTAAATACGGATCTTATGTCCCTTCATATGGGAGATCGTATCTTAGAAGTGAATGGTACTCCTGTAAAGGATTCAGCAATTGAACAAATTGCTAAACTTATACAAAGTAGCGATAATGTTCTACAATTAACTATCCAACATGATCCGGAAGATATAAGTCGTAGTAGTAGTCAAGCGAATATTACATGTCGAACAGGATTATCTTCACAATCGATTAATTTGAATACACATGATAGCCGTAGATCGGGAAGTAAAGAACCTGCTGGAGATACTCTTGGCAGTAATAATAAACTTTCAAAACAGGACAAAAAAGGATTATACAAACGAGTAACATCTAAAAGTCTTTTATACATACCGAAAGTACAACCACCAGACGCCTGCAATCGTTATGGCATTCAACTACTCATTATCGATGAATTTAAGGATATTGGAAACAAGTCGCGACCACAATTTCTATTTTCCAAACCCAAAAAATTTTGCCCAAAATAAACAAAACACAACACTGACAGAGTGTCAGTCACTTTGAAATTTACACCTGATGGGCGAGTGTACTAAAAAGGGAAATTTGGATTTCAATTGCCTGATGCAAATCAGTTGGGGGATCGTAATTGAACATTGAATCGCCCAGGGAAAAAGTTAACGGCTCGCCGGTTGAAACCGAGCCGATGAAAAATCAGAAAAGAAAGAACGGCTCTTTCTCTTTTCTGGCGGGTAAGAATCAACAACCGAGGACTAAGTGTGGATAGCGAACCGAGACTTTTGGAAATTCATCGAGGGAAGAAATTGCGACAGGATAAAATTACAACAGCGGCAACGATTCAATTAAGAGAGATTGGCGACATCAACTCAACAATAAGCGCGCTTGCAGGAGAACTTTGCAACGCAGATTACTTCGAAGGGCCTCCACTTAGATAGAGTAAGTAAAGTTCCACATTTAAATTAATGAACGTTATATTTTTGAATTTCCTTTACACTTTACAATTAAATATATAGTTAAATAGTGTAAGTTTTTTTGTGATTATTTAAAATAAGTAGGATTGCCACGAAAGTAAATTGTACCCCTGGCTTGGCTGTGTTCGGAAGTAAATTTCCATTGCGATTTATTTGGGGATTTTTTCGCACAAGTGTTTTTTTCTTAGTTTTACGCTCGGTGCGAGTCAGGAGTAAATTACTAGTACAAACTATTCCGGGATTGTTTAGCGCGGGTGTTTTCCTCAGATTTTTGCTCGGTGCGAGTTACGCTGGAAAATCTGAGCCTAGCAAGCTGTGCAAGTGGTCACGCGGTGAGTCTAATTCTCCCCTGTCGGGCGGACTATTGGCGGTTTTTTAGGACCAGGGGATAAGCGAGTGGCGCCTAATACGACCGTCTCCGACGGGAAGCCGGTTCCGAGGTCCTTAGCCGAAGGAACTCCCACACCGAGGGTATCTGAAGGGTGACATTCTTTTTTCGAATCCTCTGTTCGATGAGGGGCTTCATGTAACCATTCTTCTTAGCTGTTTCCAAGATATATAGTAATTCTTTTCATTTGGAAGCGGTCTTTGTTTAAAGGAACAGTTAATATGCGATGGATCATCATATTGTAAGCTCCCGTTTTTTGTCCAAAATGATGGTTTGATGAGGCTGGTATAGTCTTTTAAGTGTTGGTTTCTTTCCTGTATATATCAAATTCTAGCTTTTCTAGGGCTCATAATAAGAAGGTCTAAAAACGGTAGCTTTCGTTCAATCTCTTATTCCATGTAAAATATATTTTCGGATGTATCTGATTGGGTACTTGTAGAAAATGTCGTCCATATACCTGAGCCAGGTTTCCGATATCATTCCTTTTGCCTCTTGTTCCATCTCTATCCAATCCAAATCACTTAGTAGTAGTAGTGATAACTGGTTCCCCATCGCTGCTTCTGCAGTTCCTTTAAAGCACTTGTCTCTAAACAAGAAGTAATTTTCATTCATGGACAGAGAGGCCAGCCAACTATAACACCTGACTTTTCTTTTCCATTTCACTGTGTGGTTCATATTTAGAAAGCAATTCTCGAACAGCGCCAAAACTTGCTTTAATGGAAGACTCTGGAATAATAATTTCATGTCGTAAAATCATCATCAGCTATTTCCGCATGTTTACCAACCAGCTCGTTTCTATTTTTTATCGCTCGAGTGCTTGCCTTATAGGGGAAATTTGTTAAACAACTCGATCTTCTATTACTATATTTCAAATTCAAAAACTTCGATTTTTGCTATTTCAACGTTCGACCGGTCACTTTCAAATTAGAAAAACTAATATCGGTACTTTCTTCTTCACTATCAATGAATTTCTAAGTGACAATATCGTAACTTCGAAATTCACAATATATCATTTCTGATAAAATCATCACCGTGATCTTCAGTAATTGTTGACAATCAGCTGTCATGTCAACATTGACTGGCAGTCCGTGTGGATTCAAGATTATGGTGAATCCGCACGGCCATCAAATAAGTTTTCCATTTTTGTATAAAAAAGGCACGGTTTATTTGTGTTTTTATTTTGTTTCAGGTTTCAGCGCTGGATTCGTAATTAGTAACAGGAAAACTTCGAACATACTCCGCTGGATGAGGAGTTTATTGAAAACTGACAGCAGCGTTTACTCTTAATTGAAGTTTCTGTAAATGTAAGCATTAGTCTGATACGTTTATTATTTGATACACCTTTGATATCAATTTGGCTCGGATGCATTAGCGTGTTGAAGTAATCCCACCTTATGCTGGGCGTCCACATACACCGTCATCACGCTTTTATTTTGCGGTAATGTTCGTAGTTCGTACGCCAAGTCTGCTCTTAGAAAAAATGGGAATAATTGATGGGAAGGACTGGCAAAACGACGAACTAATAAATTGGAATGTTTGGCTATGGTGTCTATGGTGATGGTGTCGTTCTTTCTATAGACAGTGGTGCTATTTTTGTGATGGATCGTTTGTATGTTTCGCCATTTGCCCAAACCGTAACACCACGTACAATTGCATCAGGACCCGGATGTACTTGCGTGATCCGAGCCGGAGACCATTGATAGAGCGGCATCTTCTCATCTTTTGATATACGTAAGTCACCAAAGTTGGTTTCCTTATTAACTATTTTGGCCGACGTTGAAGATGACTCAGGTATTCTTTCTGCCATCGCTTACAAAAGTCTTGAGTAAGTTTTTGACTCAATTGCCATCTGTGATTGATATTGACCGTTTCAAATTTCGTCTCAGGTGGTACTCCCATAATATCACCGATGAGAAAATGGGCTGGTGTCAATGCGGTGATATCACTAGGGTCGTCACTTAGAGGACATAAATGGCGAAAGTTAAGACAAGCTTCTATCTTGACTAACACTGTGGAAAGCTCTTCATACGTTAATGGTACGTTGCCTACTATTCAACGTAAGTGCAATATAATTGAACGCACTCTGGTTTTCCAAAGCCCATCAAAATGAGGGGAAGCTGGTGGATTGAAATGCCATTTTACTCCCTCATTTGCTAAGGTCTCAGCCTCATCAGCAATTATTTTCATCATCGTTTTTAGTTCAGTTGCTGCTCCAACGAAATTTGTCCGACAATCAGAAAAGATGTGCTTGCAAACTCCTCTTCTTGCCATCAATCTGTTAGTGTGAAAAGATTACTAACAACTTTTAGTATATAGCCTTCACAACCAGGCAGATAAATATTGCCACATATCCCTTTGATATTGTCGCGTGTTATGATTCGCGGCCAATAGTTTTAATGTTCCGGGAAAGTGAAAACGCATTGTCTCTTAAATTAAGTTATAACAGTTTATTTACTAAGAATGCACAACCATTAATTTAACAATTTCTCCAATTTTACTTCTCACTGTGTCTATAAATTTTTAATTCAACTGTCTTAACTAAAGCAACTTCACAATCAATCCATCAATATCGCCTTTATCTCACGCTCCACTGTATCGCAGTTTTTACTATATCGCGGTTGTAATAATCCCCCCATTCATTCAGCTCGCCTTTATATAGGGTCTCTAGCCATTCTATCCATTTCTCGTACCTTGGCGAATGTTCTGACGAGAGGTACCTGGAATATTCGAGCAATCCTGAATGGCCGCAGTGACGTCACTTTCAGATATTGATCATGCTTGGTGGGTTCTTGTGCTTTCGAGTACATTTGTTTGTTGATCATGATGTTCTTAACGGTTGTGGAAACAATTGCGACAGTAGCTCGCAAAATTATTGGTACATGCAACACTGCCCCCACCTCAGTTCTTTTCACCCCACAAAGATGTGTCGCCAGTTGTAGTCAATTCTCCCTGGATGTAATATGGAGCAAGACCATTCAGATGCACGATTTTCATTTCGGCTCTCGGCTTACGGTGTTCCTATATGCGATATACGACGTCGTTCATTCGCTTTGTAACTCGGTATGGTCCCTCCCAGTTATGCTGCAACTTTGGAGACCTACCCTTCCACCGTTGTGGGTTATATACCCACACAAATTCATCTTGCTGGCAGCCAGTAGAATTTGCCTTTAGATCATACCTGGTCTTCATGCGGTCAATAGCCGATTCAAGGTGTTTTCACACTGTCCGATGTATCTGGTTCAACCGTTGCCTTAGCTCACTTGCGTACTCCGAGATCATTTGGGGTTTCTCAGGGGTGTCCGAACTTTATATCAGCCGGCAGACGAATAGTCTTTCCAAAAATGACTTTGGCTAGGACTTGGCCTATCGATATATGTTTAGCAGCTCTGAACACCATCAAAGAAGTGGGATGTGTCGGTCCCAGTCCCTTTAATTCTCGTCAACCATGCCATCGGATTGAGGATACAGCGGTGTTGTCCTTGTTTTCCGTATTCCCAGCAGCTCGCACATTTTGCCAAAAACTAGTAACTCAAAGTTTCGGCCTTGATCCGAATGTAGTTCACAAGGTACGCCATACCTACTGACCCAATTTAACACTAGCTGTTTGGCTGTGGTGGTTCCTTCCTGTCTGGGAATGGGGTAGAACTCCCACTTGCTGAAATAATCGGCCATAACCAGCGTGTATCGAAACGTGAAACGTCCTTCCCCTCAGGTCGCCCAGTAGTCTACCTCCATTCGAGCAATGGTCCGATGTCTTCATCGGATAAATGGGCATTTCGAATCTCCTCTAATGACCAACCTTCATCGAATTCGGCCGTTATCACTTGCAGATCAATGGTCGGCTCCTTTTCCTCAATCCGTCGGCAATGCTTGCAGTTAGCTGGACATGGACGACGAGATAGGGCGTCAGCATTTCCATGAACTCCGCCCATCCAATGAACGATTTCGTTGTCGTATGGCTGCAATCTTTCGATCTACCTCGCAACTTGTCCCTCGGGGCTTTTGAAGTTAAGCAGCCCTCTCAGCGATGCATCGTCCGTTTGAAGAACGAATTTCTGGCCATATAGGTACTTGTGGAACTGCTTGGTGGCACCTATTATAGCCAATAGCTTCCTGGTCACGCAGAAGTTCCTCTCACTTTTTTCGCCATCGATCCATTGGGAGAATAGACCTCCAATCCCACCGTTGCTTGCATCGGTGTCAACTACAAACATTTTTCCAGGTTTTGGGTATGCCAGCACAGGTGATTCACACGCTTTTCGTTCAAAGGCTGTCTGGCATTGTTCATTCCAGATATACGGACGATTTTTCAGCTTTGCTAGGATTTGCACGAAAATTTCAGGAATGATAGGTATCATGAATTTCTTTGAAAATTGGCTCAGCTAGCGGTATTAGTAATCGTAAAGCAAATTAGTGGCTGTTTTAAATGCGAAGATTGAATAATTTTGATGTATTTTGCCCCAGCTTCAACGTTTAAGGCGCATGCTTTTAACACTTGATTCAATTTAATGAATACCTGAAGATGAGTACCTACAATTAATACTCATACGTGAGACAAGTCGAGGAGCCAGGAGAGAGCTCCTAGCAAATGGGCTTTGTAACCATTCTAGGATTCGAAAAAATAGGCCATGAATCGATGATTACAGTACAGGGGAGTGGCCGCTGAACAAAAAATTTCATCAAACGTAGCCGATATGAATATCAAACGAAAGATCTTTATGAGAGCTTTTCAAAACAGTACATAAACTGACAATTTTCCCTTTACAAGGGCAACAAATACCTTAGAAGTCGAAATTCGATCAACTTTGTTAATAATAGTACATTTTATAAATTTCGCTTTTTTGTCTATAAAATCAAGATGGGATCCCCAAACTTCCCAAAATCTAAAATTTAAGTTTTTTGAACAATAAACATCTACGTTACAGCCGATTGATTATCTAACAATGACAACAACATTAACACGTGATACTAGGGAGATACACGCTTGCAACGGATCTAGACACTACAAATATGTAGGAATTTTGATGAAAATTTTAGTCATGGTTTGTAATATTGATGTGTTATCATGACTAATCAAGCGATAGTGTCAAAACAATTGAAACAAAATGGTGGCGAGCTTAAAATCATAATAACCACAATGATTATTCTAACTCAATTTATGGAATCTGTATATTAGTCAAGTTTTGATATGCAGGATATATTATTTGATTTACTAATTGTTTTACAATACCATTCTGGCGGGAGCATCCTCCTGCTACTTCTACTTGTTCTTTACAAGAACTACTTGTGGGGCCCATGGACTGACAGAAAGTTCGATAACACCTTGTTTTTTAGTCCGAGATCAGTGCGCTCACTTCTCCTTGTTTGGCTATTGGAAGACATCTTGGTGCTTGTCGAGTCGGCTTGGCTCCCTGTATATCTATGACGTGAGTTACCATACTCGTTCAGCCTTGGTCATCCGGGCTTGTTGGGAAGATGTCGCTGCATTTGATCACCAGATCAGAGGCTCCCTTGAATAGCTGCACTGACAATTTGACCTGCTTCAATATTGCAGACGTGGATTCCCGGGCATTGTCTGCGTCTTGCCTCCTGTTCCAATGAATGTCGTGAGTGGCTTCCATAGAGGTGATGGTGGAAACAGGCTGGCAGCTACCGATGACTTCTCCCACTTTGATACTCGTGGTTGAGTCTGCGGTGTTAAGGACTCTAACCGGCACGTACTCGCTCATTATAGATCTTACAAGGCTTCGTTCTACAATCAAACTGCGCAATGCGGAGCTCTTCGTTGGCTCTATCAGATAAGATCGGCGGTCTCCAGAATCACCATCAAGATTGGCCCATACAATGCTTTCGGAAGAATTCGGTATATAAGTGTCAGTACATACCACCACATTCATCTTAGGAATTTGGACGCCCGGATCCTCCATCAATACTTCGACATTCTGCCATTTCAATACCCGTTTGCCCAAATCCATCGTGAGTCCATGTGGTCGCAGAAAACCCATTTCGAGAATGCAGTCATCCATAATGTTCACGACCAGAAAATTATGTCGGAACGCAAGGTCTCCCAACTGTATCTGGAGGTTGACCTCTCCATGGGTAGGTGTAGTTTCTCCCGTAGCGGTCCGTAGTGAGAAAACCCTGCTCTTCTGAAAACGTTGTTGCCTCACTAGATCTGGTCGAATAATCGATCGGGTTGCACCAGTGCCGATTGTTATGGTGCAATGTTATCCGTCAACTTGTTCCGGAAGGCATAAGTTCACTTCTCCGCGATATAGTCTTGACACAGTGATGGTGGTACTGGGGACGTCGATCCTCCTAGCCAACCTCTGCCCCACCAAGTTGGCTCTTACATGTTTCCTGACTCCTCTGTTTGAAGGGCTTCCATTCTGGGCTCCTGACTCGGTCTAGATCTTCTCCTAGCTGCATACCCTGGACAAAAGCTTGGTTTTCTTCGCTTCATGCAGTCTCTTTGCAGGTGCCTCTTCTCTCCGCAATTCCGGCATCTAGGCGCACCATTTACATACGGGTCTCGCTCAATTTCCACGCACTCACACCTGCACTCGTCTGTCACTACCTCGCGAACCCGAGCAGTCGTACGAGTCACATTTTTCGCTGCCTCAGAGTCAGACTTTAAGCCAATGCGTCCTTAACCGTTTGATTTCGAGCTAAACGCATGGCTTGTTGTAATTCCTGGTCTTTCAATGCACTGATGAATGCTACTTTTGCTGCGTCATCTCGATGTTCTGGGTCATAACATAAGCTGGGTAAGCCAAAAGTGCCAGTGGCTCAATGTCTTGTGCGAGCTGCTGTAAGATTTTACCAGACTTCTGCATCCGATGCCGTAGCTGTGACCAATAAACCTGCTTCAGATGATCGTTTTCATAACACTTGTCGAGCGCATTCATTATAGCAGCCGGGTTTGAATGCAACTCAACGGGGATAGTCTGCAAAAGCTCGACAGCTGGGCCTCTTAGAGCAAGATTCAATGCAGTTGCTCATCCCTGCTCATTCCAGTGACTTATTCGAGTGGCTTCTTCAAGTTCGGTTTTGTAAATAGTCCAGACCGTTCACCCGTCGAATATTGGTGCTTTCACATTTCTGGATGTACTTTGCGCTACGGTTATAAGCAGGGCTCGTGAGGTAGTTACTACTGCCTTTGCTGCTTCCAGTTCCTTTTTCATGTTTTCCATCTCATAGTTGATTCTCTCCTTGACCTGGCTGATCTCATGGTTGATTCGCTCCTCGACCTGGTAAACCTTTTCTTCGACGGATTTAATTTGTTTGTTCAGACCATCATAATCCGCTTTTATTTCCGTTGACTGTTTTTGCAAATCTGCTTTCAAATCGGATGACTGTTTTTGAAAATCTGCCTTGATTTCGATCGCTTGTTGGTTCAGCTTCGCTGATTGTTGATTTAGCTTCACTGATTGTTCATCTAGCTTTGCAGTTAAACTGGATGTTAAATTGAAAGGCTGTTGTCGCTGCTCTTGCTGCATCAGCATCAACATTTGCATCAGCGCATTTTCGGGTTCCTTTGATTTTGGTGTTTCTGCTTCTCTACCTTCTACGCCTTTTTTCCACATCTGAGGGCTCACCCGAATCCAGATTCACGCCTTCCGACTCGATCGCATCAGGCAAGCGTGCAATCAATATGGCCTTTGTACCTTGTGTGGCCAGACTTTGCTGTTCCGACTCCTCCTTGAGCTCCGATATGGTCAATAAATTAATTTTTAGAGGTAAGCTTCCTGGTATTTTTATTGTTTCGGCTATTTTTCCACCAGTTTCCTCGTTAAATTTCACTATTGTGCACTTTTAAAATGTTTAAAAGTTTTCACTTTCAAAATTTTCTTTCTCATTTCTTGACACCACTGTCGCGTATAATGCTTCGCAGCCAATAATTTTAATATTCCGGGAAAGTGAAAGCGCATTCTCTTTTAAATTAAGTTAAAAGAGTTTATTTACTAAGGATGCACAATCATTAATTTAAAAATTTCACCACTTTTACTTTTCACTATGTCTATACATTTTTAATTCAACTGTCTTAACTAAAATAACTTCACAATCAATCCATCAATATCGCCTTTATCTCGCGCTCCACGCTATCGCAGTTTTTACTATATCGCGGTTGTAATAATCCCCACATTCATTCAGCTCGCTTTATATAGGATCTCTAGCCATTCAATTCATTTCTCGTACATTGGCGAAGGTTCTAACGAGAGCTACCTGAAATATTCGAGCAATCCTGAATGGCCGCAGTGACGTCACTTTCAAATATTGATCATGCTTGGTGGGTTCTTGTGCTTTCGAGTACATTCGTTTGTTGATCATGATGTTCTTAATGGTTGTGAAAACAATTGCGACAGTAGCTCGCAGAATTATTTGTACATGTAAAAATATTTTTTTCATCCTCTTCCACGGTGATCTTTGAGATTGAATGGGCCACAGAAATCAACACCTGTGTGTGTGGACGGGCATGATATAGTTACTCGAGCTTCTGGCTTCTTCTTTGCGTTAGCACGAAGACAGCGGAAATTTTTTTTATTTGTTTGCGTCCGTCTATTAGCCAGAATTTTCTCAATGATTTAGAATTAGCTCAGTAAACTTTCCATTCTGTGGTAAGATTATTGGATGTTTTTCCGCGAAGGATAGTTGAGCATGTTGTCGACCTCCAACCCGCATTTCGCCCCTTTTATCTATAAATGGATTCAGATTAGCTAATTTGGCTTTATTTCCGACTGGTTTCAATTTCGTTGAATTATCTGCCCCAGAATTAAAAAGAATGTAGTGAGATATGTTTGAGAGGTTGGTCAGTTCAATTTCGATTTTATCGGACGAAAACAATAAGCGGTGACTTCTATTAACTTTGGTAGTGTCGAGTATTTTCTTAATAGGTCATCCAAAAAATTGTCCTTTTTTATTACAATATTAACCATCGGACGTTTCCGTTGCTCGATATCAAGTTGATGGTATATCTTTATTTTCAGGCAAATGATCGATTGGTCCAGGTAACCAGCTTGGTCCGTGTCACCATAATTTATTGTTGACTAGCTCGTCGGGTTTAATTCCCCTCGACGCTACATCAGCTGGATTCTATTTTGACGGTACGTGATGCCATGGAACGTTGCCAGTGTTTTCAACAATGTTGGCCGTTCTATTGCTGACGAAGATAGACTATCGGATGGGACGACCTCTCAACCAAGCCAAAACGATCTCCGAGTCGGTCCATAACCAGATGGATATCTTTTCAAATCCATATGCCGTTGTTACTTCCTTGACTAACCGAGACAATAATACTGCTCCACACAATTCTAAACGGTATAAGATAAAGTTATTTGATTGAATTTTATTTGAACTAGGTTATGACATATTAGGTGTAGGATAAAAGTTCACTGTAGTGTTGCAATAATAAATATTTTTTGCAGGGTTGGTTGGTTTTTTCTCCTTATTCCAATTTAATTAAAAATTATGTAATAATTTTCATTAACTTTAATTTGCTATGTTTTTTTTCATTAAATATGTTTCATTGATAACAACAATATGTTATGGTTGAACATTGATGTATTTCTACAAAATGTGAGTAGAGCAAGTTTCAATGTTAATTTTTCAAACTTACAGAAACATTCAAACATCTGATAAAACCAAAAAACAAATCTGTTTTCATTTATAGAACATTGTTAGCAACATTGTCAACAAGTTTCTTTACAATCCCCAATTTGCTCTATCAACGATCGTCTGCATTTTCGCGAAGACCGTTGAATGCCATACAAGAATTCTCCGTATTCACAAAGAATATTCTAAGGATTCGACGTTGTTCAGATTTTTGCAAAAGTAATTTAACTATCTCGAGCCATTCTGAAAGGGTTGCAATAGTACAAAAGATACGGTAGGTTGATTCTATTTGAACGTCAACGAAAATATTTTCAAAACCACTACAATACTAATGCAATTCAAAAGAAATGTCCTTAACGAACAATAAGAGCCATTTGTAACGGAATGTTGTTACTGAGACTAAAGCATCAATAAACAAGATAAGTTTTTTGCATCTTCTCGTCCTTTTCTTTAAGACACTAGCACTTGGAGTAATATTCCATTGTTCTTTTGACTAAATACTGAAGGACAATAACGAGATGCAAAAAACGATATATTTGATTCACAAAGAATCGCATGAACCGTATGAACAGAGAAAAAGAAAGATACAAAATAATTGGATTTTTAGCGTCCTCCTTTTCATGCTAATTCCCTCCTCTTTGCCATTTTCCACTTTGCACTGTGGCGTTTAGTGTCAGCTTGCATTAGTGAAAATCTTGAAACTGAAACTAATAAAGTGTCTGAAGATATTATGTTTCCGTGCAAGATAACGGTTGGGTGAGGCCATTTTCATCCCTGCACAAATCCCAAACGATTATCAAGGACAATTAAACAGTTTGAGGGCAGCAAAATTTTATGCGAAATGAGGGATAACTTTCTTTTGGGGTTTCGTCAACGGCTGAGCTCCTTTACGAGGATTGGCATTAAGTGGAAAATGTTAGCGTCTTTATGAGGATACTCTTGGAACAATATGCTGCTTCATAGTCGGTGACCGACATGTTTAGGGTGGATTAAAATTTTAGAAATTAATTTTGAGAAGTTACTCAATGTCGATGAAGTATTTTAATTATGGATATTATGAGGCGTTTGGAGTTGCTTATTAAAATGATTTTAGATTTAGCGTTGGTGATTTTGTTTCTTAATTAAAGAAAAGATGTTTAGCAAGGACGTTTAAAAGTCGAAGAGCAACTCAAACCTGATATGGGATTAAGTCAGTTATCAGACATATTATTCAATCATCAACAAATTTACTTTTGAAAAATGCAGGTAGGCTTGAAGAAAATAACAGAATATAACTTCGTCTCTATTTAAATGTAAGAGTGTTCACCTTCTTAAAGGTGAGTAAAACAAGACGTACTAGTTTTGTCTACTTGATTTATCTTGGTGCCCATCTGAATAGCAGAGGAGCCAAGCAGGACGAGACTAGACGCCGAATGAATGCCGCAAATAAACCCTTACTCTCCGTACTTCCCATTCTAAGGCCAGAGCTATGTACAGGCAAAATACATTTCTATTTACAAGCCACAATTCAAGCCTACTGTGCTGTTTTAGGGAAGTGAAACGTATACCCTGACGAACGAATCTGAGCAGGCAGTGGACACATTTGAACGCAAAGTGCGGTGAAACAAGGAACAGAGTGTATGACAGCAAATCCTTACTGGGACTGATCAAGAGGCGAACGAGATCGCAGAACCATGATGATTAGAGGAGATTAATCCTAGAGGACAAGACGCGGCTGCTATCGCGCCTTGGATAATTTTTTTTTTTGCGGTAGGGAGGTGAAGGGATTTACGCCCGCCAAGTCTGGCAGTGTAGGACTCCCATGGAGGATACCCTTGGACTACCCACTAAACACCTCCCCTCTCAATCTGAGAACCTAGCCTGGAACCGTTTGACACATTACTTTGGGCCAGGTCTCGTTTTCTTACGCCGTGGGGCGCCTTCAAGCTGGGGAGTCCCTTTCCTAGCGGGAGGAGAGAGGGGAAGAGGAAATGCCAGAAGAGCGATCCCCCAGCCCCAGCGCCTCCGGCTGCTGCGAGTCATTTTTATATTTTAGGACTGCCCGAGCATAATGTGCCACCTGGTTCCATTTGTCAACCGATTCGAGCATCACCGCAACTATATTATCCGGGGTGAGCTCTCCCGTCTCCCTGTAGAGTTCCCTTCGCAGCCTGACCCATTTTGTACACGCAAAAAATGTGTGACAGGCATTGTCCTCCTTTCCTGGGCAAAACCGACAATCGGGAGACCGTGACTTACCGATCTTGTGCAGGTAAGACTGAAAACACCCGTGCCCGCTCAAAAGCTGAGTCAGATAGAAGACGAAACAAAATTGTCTCACCATGCCTTCGATTTAGCCACGGTCTCACATCCGGGATGAGGCGCGCAGTCCACCTTCCCTTCGTGCAATTCCTCCAAGACTGCTGCCAATCGTTGAGCGAGCGTTGTCTCTCCTCGCGGACAACCATCTCCCTCACTTCCTCGTTTCGGCGCAGGTAAATAGCGCGGCGCTCTCTAGCAAGGAGGGCGACAGGTATTACGCCTGCAATCACTCTCACCGCCGAGTCGGAGACTGTTGGATACGAAGATGCAATTCTCAGTGCTCCCCTTCTCTGTACCTATGCCAATCGTTTTCGGTATACCTCCTTGCTGAGAGCGTCGCCCCATACTTCTGCTCCGTACAGTAGCACTGACCCTACAGCACTCATCAAGAGGCGTCTTCTTGATGGGCTGGGTCCCCCTACGTTGGCCATAAGTCGACTCAGGGCCGATATTCCCAAAGCAGCCTTCTCAGCCGTTGCCCTGATTTGCTCAGAGAAACTCATCTTCGAGTCGATCAGTAGCCCCAGGTACTTCACCGCTGGCTTCGATTCGATTTGTATATCTCCAAAACTGATCATCCTTACTCTAAGGATTCTCTTTTTTGTCAAGATGACCACTTCGGTTTTCTCCAGTGCTAAACTGAGCCTGCGAGCAGTCATCCAGTCCCTCACTCGGTGCATTAGCATACCTAGCCTAAGTTGCGCTTGTTCAACGGTGCGTCCGGCGACCAGAGCCGCAACATCATCTGCATAGCCGACCAAGCGCGACTCATCTGGCATCTCAAGTCTCAGTAGCCCGTCGTAAGACACGTTCCACAGGTCCGGACCAAGGATAGATCCCTGGGCAACACCCGATGTAATTTCCATCCTTCGTTGGCCCTGTGTCGTGTCGTAGAGCAGGCTTCGGTCCTTTAGGTAGTTCCTCAAAAACCGCATTAGATATTCTGGAACTTGAAAAGAGTTTTCCAGCGTGTCCAGAATATCCACCCATCTAGCGGAGTTGAAGGCATTCCTGACGTCGAGTGTCACCAACAGGACGATCCGTCGCTTGGTGCGACTGTATGCCTCTGCCTTTTGGACCGCGTTCACCACCTCTGCAATCGCATCAATGGTAGAACGTCCTGGTCTAAAGCCGTACTGCCTAGGAGATAAGTCCCCAGCAGCACGAATCGCGTCAGTGAGTCTTCCCTTGATGAGTTTCTCTAGCACTTTCCCAGCCGTGTCTAGCATGCATAACGGACGGTATGCAGACGGCGATTCGGGGTTTCCCTTCCCCTTGCTGATCAGCACGAGCCTCGCCACGTTCCATCGTACCGGGAAAACCCCATCCCGTAGGCAAGCGTAGAATGTGCTGAGCAGCAAGTCAGGACAATGGTGATAGACGAGCCGCAACACCTCAGCTGGAACACCATCTGGACCTGGAGCCTTCCTCGCTTTCAGGGAGAGGACTGCCTCCTCGTTCCAACTGTGTGAAGAGTGGGCACTCTACTGCTGTTTCACAATGGACAGCGTCAACACGGACGGAAGGGGCGGGGAAGGGTCCCCGCACTATCGCGTCCATCTTTTCCGCGTCATGTATACAAGGCTTCCGTAGGGCACCAAGTTTCCCCATGACCAGCTTGTAGCCAAGGCCCCACGGACCCTTGTTCACATTGTCCACTAGATCTTGCCAGCAGCGAGCCTTGCTACTGTTGATCAGTTTGCAAGGGCATTTCCTGGCCGACTTATATACTGCCACCCAGTTGCATGCCTCGTCACGGTTCCACGCCCGTTGAGCCTCACGCCGAAGCTTGTGACACTCCCTCCGCTTTTCAGCGGTTTCAGTAGACCACCAGTACACTGGGGGCTTGCCGTGCCGGGGTCTTCGACGGGGCATAGAAGCGCAGCAAGCAGTCGTGATTATGCTCATAGTAGAGTTCACCACGTCTTGAGCTGCCAGTTCTTTCGTCGCCTCCGGAGCTTCCTGCAGCGGCTCACCTGCTGTGAGAACCTTGACAAACCTCTCGACGTCCATTTTTCCAATGTTCCCTCAAGTTGTAGAAGGCCGAGAGCACGGACGTCGGGAGATAGCATCACTTATCTCAAGCAGAATGCACTGGCTGAGTAGTCCTCTAATACTTTCCAGTTGTGTATCCTCCGTACTAAGCACTCCGAGGCGAATGTCACGTCCGGTATGGTTCCCTCACAGCCAATACGACGGAAAGTCGGCGTATTTCCGGAGTTTAGTACGACGAGGGCCGTCCTGGCCGCCATTTCCAGGATTCGTTTTCCCCGCGGATCCGTCTGAGGCATGCCCCATTCGATTGCTTTAGCATTGAAGTCGCCCCAAACGAGCACTTTACCCTCTGCGTTCGAGACAGCGCCCTCCAGAGCATTAAGCTTGGCTTGGAAAGATGATATCGACTCATTAGGCGTTAGGTACACACTAAAGAAGGTGATCCCTGAGCACCGAACCCACACGAAACCATCCCCCCGTCCACAGCTCTCCGCTTGAAAGTCACTGTTCCGAACCCAGATAGTGGCAGTACTAGTTTCATCAGAGTACCATAATGCAGGACTTTTATTATGGTGTTGCTCACTCAGCCGCAAGAAGTCGGCTTTCCTGTCCCTCGCAAACTGCTCAAGCAGATTTTGGGCGGTTGAACTGCGGTGTAGGTTTAGCTGCAGGATGCGGGTCATCGAAGCTCTGATTTTGCCGTGGCTAGGGCTTCCTGGAACACCCGGAATTTTCCTGATCCCAAGGCGTGTCCAAAATCAAGTTTTGGATCAGCATCCTTGCAAAGGATAGAGTGTGCCTCCTTCATGCACTCTTTTCTTTTATGACCCGTTTCACCGCATTTGTAACAAAGGGAACTCCTATCGGGTGTTACGTACAAAATCAAGCCGTTCACGGCGCGACCTCAGGGATGTTGCCGGCCAACTCGCGGAGACGAGTCGTGGTGATGCCACGCGCTTACTTTGTGTATCCCTGGGGCCAACTGGTCGCTTGAAGCGCGAACCCTCGACCAGAGCCGTTGCTCCTTGTTCGAATACCCTGAGGAGCTAGGTTTTCACAGGATGTGCTATTCGTTGCATTAGCCCCCGTCGCGGCACACTCGAAAGTCTCCTCCTAACACCGTAACAAAGTCTTTGCCTAAAACCCGCTGAAAGAAAACTTTGCCTAGTCACACAAAAGGAATCTTCGCCTAGAACCACACTTCCTGCAGAGCCACCGGCACTACGTTCCGCCACCATACAACTTTGTGGCCACTTCCTTTTAGGCAACAACCTTCACTTTTGCGATTAGCGAGGAAAGAAAGAACACCGATAATTGAAGGAAAAAACAGCGGCTCCAATCCGTTACACAATTCATATATTTTTTTCCACTAATAGAACAAAACAAAAAAACCTAACCTCCTGGATCACTTACATTTCAGCATTTACACATTAATTAAAATATATTTGATTTGTATCGAATGTGGTAATTTATATTTTAAAGGCACTCTTACTCGCTCACCTACAATTTCCCTAACCGATGGGGGCCCCTTTCTGCGTCCTTCGTACTCGAACGGCTCCTTAGAGGAGGATTCCGCCAACCGACACAATCCGCACCGAGAATTATTGTTCCTTTATGTCACAAATTTAACGCTCATCAACAATGATCACCCTTAATAACTTTTATTTCGCAACTTCGACACCAGTAATCACTTCAGCACCTCCGTCCACAGCAAAAAAAACAGAGGGAAAAGAACAAAAAGAGACCCAAGCGCGCCAAATATCCTCCTTATATATCCTCTCCACCCCAAAATAACGGCAGGAACACTTTCCCGGTTTTTTTCCTCCCCGGTTCACCAACTTTGCCCACATTCCACCGTTCTTCCGAGAATCGTCCCAGTTCGGGTTAGTTCGCTCCATTTCCCATGTTCCATGTTCACGCCGTCCCACTGAAATCATATGGGATGGATTATCCGAGTTGTTGCGAAACATCAATCGCAATTGTTTATGTTTGGCAATGGTCGCCGTGCGGGTGCTATTTTCGTTGGTTTTTGCGCGATTATGAGTGCTCGAGTCACGTGAAGTGAATTCCTCAATCCTGGTAGGTGTTTATGTGTTGCAATGGTCGCCGCGCGGGTGCTATTTTCAGTGGTTTTGCGCGATTATGAGTGCTCGAGTCGCGAAAAGTGGATTCCTCAATCCTGGTAGGTTGTGGCTTGCTACTTTCCCCCTAGAATTATTAGTTTTGTGATTGTGTGTCTTCTCCTTTTCGATGTGTCCTCCATCGAGTGGGTGGCGGTTAGCGATTACTTGGTTGGTTGTGCCGTGCAGTTTAGCTGCCCTGTTTTGGTCCTTGCGGTGGCAATTCGCTTTAGCTTTAGTTCGATTAAGTGGCGGATTGTCATCATGTAGCGCACAAATTGTATATCGTTGACGCTGCTGCGACGGTTGACATAGCCTCGTAGTAGTTGATGTAATGCGCTCTAATAATATGCCTGGTATCTAGTTAACCTAATAGTGCCTGGTGGTTAGTTAAATTATTGCTACAGGTAAATAGTGCCTTCTATTCAATAAAATAAAATGTGATCCTGGTTACATTTTTCTATTCTCCTGACCTGAAAACGGATTGGAGCCTGTTCACCCTTGAGTGATTGTCGGTCATGGTTCGAATACATCTCGCGAGGGCGGAAGTGTATGGTGGTTACTTGGCCCCGATTATCTCGTGGTGACACGGGTCCTTTGCATACTTGTGTGGTGTGACCATAACCAAGGCATTTGAAACATTGAAGAGGCGTTGCTCTTCGCCATATCCTACAAACAACCTACCCTATTCGTACTTTGCCCTTGATCAGAATTGTTCGGCGTCCTTTTCGGTAAAGTCAAATATGGCCATGCGTTGTCCCCTGTTGTTTTCTGGTGTCAGTCTCGCTTTGATCCTTCCCACGCTAAGGAACTCCTTTTTGATGGCCTCTTCTACCTCGGCCAGATCTGTCACGCAGTCTATGTCTCGTATTTCGATCGTTGCTATAGTTGCGCTTTTGCCGAGGACTTTCTTTACTGTGTCACAGAATACATCTTTATTGCCGGCCTCTGCTCTGAATTCGACCAGTATGTGGCCGGACCGCATTGGTCGTACTACTTTAATGGTATTATTGGTGTCTTCTGGCCTTACGTTTCCCCTGATGTCCCGCAGCACCTCCGCGTAGAATCGGCCATCTTGGGGCTTTACAAGCAGTGCCTGCTGCCGGGGTCTTCGTCGGGGCTTCTGCCTCTCCTGTTTTGCATAAGGTCCTTTTTCTAATTGGGCGTCCGTACGAACTTTACTTTCTGGTTTTTTTTGAAGGAGTTTCTTTGCAGCTTTCTTCGCTCCTTTTGTAAGCACTATCTGGAACCCGTGATCTGGTGCTCCACGCCCGTCAAGTGCCTCTTCCTTCCTTCTTTTATCCCGATCTCCTTCGATTGGGCTAGACGCCATTCTTTTATTGACTTTTAATGATGGAGCTATCTGCATCTCGCCTTTAGATTTCGCCCCAAGCGCCTCTTTAGCCTTCTGTTCATCTTCGGCCCTTAACCAGCTCCTCCGATTGTGCCCTATGCGATCTAGGAGCTCTTTTAGTTCAAGGAGCCCTTCCTTTGCTACTTTGCTAATTTTTTGGGAGTCGCATGCAGCTTGTATTCTTTTCAGAACATCTCCCGCTTTTCGAAGTAGTCTTTCTTCTTCGTATCGCTGGGCCGCAATTGTACCTTGCAACCATCCTTGGGAGAGGTTTTCGCGTTCCGTTTCCGAGTGCAGTACTTCTGCCATATTTTCAACGTTGGCGCTACAATCACGCGGTGTCAGGTCACTCTTTGCTTTTAGTTCCGTAATCTCCTCGTTTGCTTCTGGATTTTTCGTTGTAATGTCGGGATTTGTGACCCTTGCACCGGTCGCTTTAGTAACGATCGCAGCGGTGACAATCGAATTTTCGGTGCTCTTTATGTTATCTTCCACTGCTCGAACACCTGAAGCATCCTGCCGAGTCTCCCGCTTCTCCTTAATAGGACGCTCGGGCGTTCGCATAATTTTTTTGCTGCGCCCAAACGCCGCAGGAATCTCAGTCTGCACCAGACTGCTGTTCTCCGTTTTTCGTCTACCGTCACTGTCGTCGTGTTAGTCTTCGTTTTTTTCGTGGTTAGTACAGCTCTCGATGTACTGTTGACATCGTGGCTGCAACCGCTGGTTGCGTCGTAGTTTTTTGGATTTTTTTGGTCTTTTGATTGCTCCAGTTTTGTTGGGTACCCCCTCGGAGCCGCTATCTCCGTTCGTGTGTGTAGTCGCCTTTTTGGTCCCATGGCTATCTTTGCAGAGCAGAGAGGCCATGCGAGGGTTGGCACAAGCCCTTATGGGGACAAGTGCTCAGAGCCAGACCAGCGCTAATCGGGAGTCCGTCTCAACCGGACCTACACCACCAACCCAATGGTGCGAACTTCGAACGTACTCCGAGGCCTGCCAGGGTTTTACCGGGACGGAGACGGTATGATAGTTGAATTCGAGCCGTTCACACACGAGTTTCACCTCGGCGCTACTGTGCAAAGCAACTAGGTCCAAACCATCACATCCGCCAGCCCAAAGCGTCAATTCCAGTTCGTTGTCCAAAGCGTAGTCCAGATACAATAAGAGTCGTTACCTGTCATCACAGGAGGGAACCTCACGGCACCCCCCATGTCCTCGGGTCCGTAGGGGCGGCACTCCCCAAAGAATGCTAGCCTCCAAGAATGTTCTTGTCGACCGGCTTTCTCCCTGCGGGTACGTGCGGGTGGAACTCCCCAAAGAATGCTAGCCTCCAAGAGTGGTCTTGTCGACCGGCATTCCCCCTGCGGAGTTTCCTCGGGTACGTGCGGGCGGAACTCCCCAAAGAATGCTAGCCTCCAAGAGTGCTCTTGTTGACCGGCATTCCCCCTGCGGGGCGTAAGTAAGGCTGGGGGTTACTATCCCGTTTCGAATTAGGAGTCGTCTGCGATCCTGCTAGTCAAGAAGAAAGATGGGAAAAATCGAAAAATTAAAACCTTTCTCGGCATTGACTATTCCAGGCAGGGGTCTGTTTCAGTTTAAAAGCATGCCACGCATCGATAACATCATGGACACGTTGGCCGACGCAAAATGGTTTTCTACACTCGATCTCAAGAGTGGCTACTGGCAAGTAGAAATCGACAAGAAGGACCGAGGGAAAACCGCATTTTCAGTTGGGACCAAATTGTGGCAATTTGTGGTGATGCCATTTGGGCTTTGCAATGCTCCAGCCACTTTTGAATACCTGATGGAATACGTCCTACATGGCTTAACCTAGGAAACCTGTCTGGTGTACCTAGTGCCATCATTGTTATCGGGAGAACGTTCGAAGAGCATGTGCGGAACTTAGAAGAGGTTTTCTCTCGATTGTGACTGGCGAATTTGAAACTTAGCCCCGACAAGTGTACCCTTTTTGCAGCTGAAGTAAAATACCTGGGACACGTCATATCAGCAGAAGGGGTGAAAATAGACCCTGAGAAAACTGAAGCTGTCAAAAGCTGGCCAACACCAACCAACAAGCGCCCACTACGAAGTTTTTTGAGTCTGGCAACCTACTATCGAAGATTCGTCAAAGATTTTGCAAAAATTACTAAATGTCTCCATCAGCTAACCGAGAAAAATCGTCCATTTATCTAGAATGAACAATGCCAGCCGCCTTTGAGACCTTGAAGGAGAAGCTGTGTGAATCACCTGTGCTGGCATATCCGAAACCCGGAAAAATGTTTGTAGTTGACCCCGATGCGAGCAACGGTGGTATTGGAGCTGTACTCTCCCAGCAGATCGATGGCGCAGAACGAGTCCTCTCGCATTACAGTCAAGTTCTCTCAAAAAGTGAGAGGAACTTCTGCGTGATCAGGAAGGAGCTATAGGCTATAAAAGAGGCCACCAAGCAGTTCCACAAGCACCTATATGGCCAGAAATTTGTTCTTCGAACGAGATAGCTACTTAACTTCGAAAACCCCGAGGGACAAGTTGCGACATGGATTGCAGTCATACGACTACGAAATCGTTCGTCGAAAGGGTGGAGTTCATGGAAATGCTGACGCCCTTTCCCGTCGTCCATGTCCAGCTAACTGCAAGCATTGCTGACGGATTGATTAAAAGGAACTGCTCGTTGGTCTGCGATTGATGACGGCCGAATTCGATGAAGGTTGGTCATCGGAGGAGATTCGAAATGCCCAGTTAACCGATGAAGACATCGGACCATTGCTCGTATGGAAGGAGACAACTGGGCGACCTGAGTGGAAGGACGTTTCGATGCACGCTGCCACCCTGAAAAGTTATTGGGCACAATGGAGCTCCCTTCAGGTGGAGGGTGGCGTACTCAAGCGGAAATGGGAAACGGCGGATGACAGCTCCTATAGGATGCAAACTATACTTCCTTAAAGCCGAATCCACGATGTGGTTAAGGAGATGCACGAAGGATCCTCGGGAGGCCACCTTGGTGTTAACAAGACCTTAGCGAAATTGCGGGAAAGGTTTTACTGGCTCCATGTTTGCGAAGACGTAGAGGACTGGTGTCGCAGTTGCACGATTTGCGCTTCCGTCAAAGATCCAAAGCGACGACTGACAGGACAAATGCAAACCTATAACATTGGCGTGCCATTTGAAATGATTGCTGTTGACATCACAGGACCCTTTCCTGAATCCGAGTGGGGAAATCGATACACGCTGGTTGTGGCCGATTATATCGGCAAGTGGCCCGAGGTCTACCCCATTCCCAACCAGGAAGCAACTACTGTAGCCGAACAGCTAGTGTTAAATTGAGCCAGTAGGTACGGCGTACCTTGCGAACTACATTCGGATCAAGGCCGAAACGTTGAGTTACTAGTTTTTGGCGAAATGCGTGAGCTACTGGGAATACGGAAAACGAGGACAACACCGCTGCATCCCCAATCCGATGGAATGGTCGAACGTTTCAACCGCACACTCAATAACACCTGGCCAAGATGGTTGACGAGTACCGAAAGGACTGGGACCGACACATCCCATTATTTTTGATGGCGTATAGAGCTGCCAAATATGCATCGACAGGCTAAACCTCTGCCAAAGTCATTTTTGGAAAGACTATTCGTCTGCCAGCCGATATAAAGTTCGGGACGCCCCCCTGAGAAACCCCAAACGATCTCGGAGTACCCAAGTGAGCTAAGGCAACAGTTGAACCAGATACATCGGACACTGCGAAAACACTTCGAATCAGCTACTGACCGCATGAAGACCAGGTATGATCTAAAGGCAAATTCCACTGGCTTACAGCAAGATGGCTTGGTGTGGCTATATAACCTACAACGGTGGAAGGGTATGTCTTCAAAGTTGCAGCATAATTTTGAGGGACCATACCGAGTTACAAAGCGAATCAACGATGTCGTATACCGCATACAGGAATACCTTAAGCCAAGAGCCAAACTGGAAATCGTGCGCCTGGACCGTCTTGCTCCATATTACATTCAGGGAGAATCGACTGACGAAAAGAACTGAGATGGGGGCAGTGTTACATGTACAAATAATTCTGCGAGCTACTGTCGCCATTGTTTTCACAACCATCGTGATCAACAAACGAATGTACTCGAAAGCCCGCCAAGCATGATCAACATCTGAAAGTGACGTCACTACCCATTCAGTATTGTTCGAATATTCCAGTTAGTTCGCCAATGTACGAGAAATGGATTGAATGACTAGAGACCCTATATAAAGGCGAGCTGAATGAATGGGGGGATTCACTACATCCGTGATAGTGTGGAGTGCGAATTTAGAGCGATATTGATTGTGAAGTGATCGACAGTTGAAGTAAAAATCGATAGACAAGTTGTGAAATATTTAAATTAATAATTGTACATTTTTAGTAAATAAACTCTTTTGACTTAGTTCAAAAGACATTACGCCTTCACTTTCCCGGAACATTAAAATTATTGGCCGCGAACCATAACACGCGACAGTATGTAAGCAAAAATTGTGCATAAATTAACAAATAAAGTCATTCTTGATAACCAAGGCCACAAGTCTTTTTCGAGAGTTAATGCTGCTTGTGAGAATGCCACAGCACCGAGCAAATTAAGATTTGGTATTTTGTCAGTTATGTAAATAAGAGAATATTTATATACAGCATGAGCGTAGTTCTGTCTACCCAAGTTGTTGTTTTAAGGCAGCCTGTATCTACCATTTACTACATTATTGATAAATTTATTTTATCTATCATATTTTCTGTAGTACAGAATAATTTTTGACCACAACTTGAGAAGAAATAAGGCTTTTTGGCGCAACAACCCTTGAATATTTCTAAGAATAATACACTAGTCCAAATGAAAATAGAAAGTGTAGTGGGGAATATTTACTCCTGACTCCTAAAGTATTAGCTCCCATAGAAACCGTCCTTAAGTCAATTTACAAGAATAAGAAAACATAAGGCAACAGAATCACGTGCCATCCAAAATCATACTTCCCTCATTCACGTCTTTATTGTATATTTACGCGGTAGAAGCCTCCGAACGGTTATTTTTTCGAATGAAACGAGACACGTGTAATAGAATGAAACCACACAGAAATAATTTATCCTTGAAACTCCTTCCTGAAGTAAACGAGTACTTCTAGTTATAAATAAACAGCTAATGAAATCATTTCCTGGATTCTTTTTTGCCCGAGCTTTAATTGCAAATAAGCAAATACCCTTATATTATTTCCTTAATTATTATGAGGACAATACTGTCACGTTCACGTCTTTCCAAATTATCTCAGCAATTTCATTTTGAAAATTAAAATGCAAAATATGTACGTGCCAAGTCGTGGCAATTTCTCTCGGTTCTGCGATGAGCTGAGCTATAATTGTCAGTGGCAATTATCGTTCTGATTGCTATTACCCAACTTCGTCCTTTGACGCACTTTTGCCATTTCGACCAAGCAGTCATCCAGCATTCTCTAATAGAGCCTTCAAGTGGAAATATTGAACAGTGTTAAAATTTTAGCAATTAATTACGAGAGCTTTGTACGGCTCCTGTTTTTGGTAGGTTCCGAATAAGTCCTGAAATCCACGAAATTTAGGCATCTGCAGCTCTCAGTTCCTTATAATTATGAATTCAAAACGCGTAGTTGTATTGATGTTTGCACTAAATTACGTGCGACAAGAGAACAGTGGAAGTGGTAAGGAATCGATAATGAGATAATGTTGGCAGGCTTTGAAATGCTATAGCTGAGATAGCTTCCAATTTCCCAAGCTTCATCTTGAGACAGAATCAACAGCGAAGGAGGAACTTGCGAAGAATGATTACATCACGTGCCACGTCTGGCCATCCACGATATTTGAACACGCTTTTATACGGGTGGATGGATGATGAAATTATATTCAAATTAGTTTCGATAAAAGTCTGAGGTTAAAATATGGGAGTTGAAGAATTTTCAACTTTGCCGACAAGAAGGCAATTCATTCTCAGATTTTACAACAATTCCTCACACAGGAATGTTTTTGGAACACGAATGAATTAAATTATAATTATTATTTTTTTTTTTTTTGTGGTAGGGAGGTGAAGGCATTTATGCCCGCCGAGTCTGGCAGTGTGGGACTCCCATGGAGGATACCCTTGGACTACCCACTAAACACCTCCCCTGTCAATCTGCGAACCTAGCCTGGAACCGTTTGACACATTACTTCGGGCCAGGTCTCGTTTTGTTACGCCGTGGGGCGCCTTCAAGCTGGGGAGTCCCTTTCCTAGCGGGAGGGGAGGGGGGAAGAGGAATTGCCAAAAGAGCGATCCCCCAGCCCCAGTGCCTCCGGCTGCTGTGAGTCATTTTTATATTTTAGGACTGCCCGAGCATAATGTGCCACCTGGTTCCATTTGTCAACCGATTCGAGCATCACCGCAACTATATTATCCGGGGTGAGCTCTCCCGTCTCCCTGTAGAGTTCCCTTCGCAGCCTGGCCCATTTGGTACACGCAAAAAATGTGTGACAGGCATTGTCCTCCTCTCCTGGGCAAAACCGACAATCGGGAGACCGTGACTTGCCGATCTTGTGCAGGTAAGACTCAAAACACCCGTGCCCGCTCAAAAGCTGGGTCAGATAGAAGTCAGTCTCACCATGCCTTCGATTAAGCCACGGTCTCACATCCGGGATGAGGCGCGCAGTCCACCTTCCCTTCGTGCAATTCCTCCAAGACTGCTGCCAATCGTTGAGCGAGCGTTGTCTCTCCTCGCGGACAACCATCTCCCTCGCATCCTCGTTTTGGCGCAGGTGAATAGCGCGGCGCTCTCTAGCAAGGAGGGCGACAGGTATCACGCCTGCAATCACTCTCACCGCCGAGTCGGAGACTGTTGGATACGAAGATGCAATTCTCAGTGCTCCTCTTCTCTGTACCTGTGCCAATCGTTTTCGGTATACCTCCTTGCTGAGAGCGTCGCCCCATACCTCTGCTCCGTACAGTAGCACTGACCCTACAGCACTCATCAAGAGGCGTCTTCTTGATGGGCTGGGTCCCCCTACGTTGGCCATAAGTCGACTCAGGGCCGATATTCCCGAAGCAGCCTTCTCAGCCGTTGCCCTGATTTGCTCAGAGAAACTCATCTTCGAGTCGATCAGTAGCCCCAGGTACTTCACCGCTGGCTTCGATTCGATCTGTATATCTCCAATACTGATCATCCTTACTCTAGGGATTCTCTTTTTTGTCAAGATGACCACTTCGGTTTTCTCCAGTGCTAAACTGAGCCCGCGAGCAGTCATCCAGTCCCTCACTCGGCGCATTAGCATACCTAGCCTAAGTTGCGCTTGTTCAACGGTGCATCCGGCGACCAGAGCCGCAACATCATCTGCATAGCCGACCAAGCGCGACTCATCTGGCATCTCAAGTCTCAGTAGCCCGTCGTAAGACACGTTCCACAGGTCCGGACCAAGGATAGATCCCTGGGCAACACCCGATGTAATTTCCATCCTTCGTTGGCCCTGTGTCGTGTCGTAGAGCAGGCTTCGGTCCTTTAGGTAGTCCCTCAAAAGTCGCATTAGATATTCTGGAACTTGAAAAGAAAATTATAATTATTATTGGATTTAGTTAAAATTATTTGACACATATAAAATTATGATGAAAACGAATATCTAAAGTAAAATCCCAAGTTTATAACAGTGCTACAAAACATATTTTAACCATACAAATTCAAACACTTCAATGAGAAACAAAACACTGCTAATCGTACATTTTGTGACCAGCATAAATTCGCATGATTGCTCAGAATTTCTATACTTTGTGATTCGTGATTTGTGAATTATAGTTCACTGACATGAACAAAAATGAAATCACTGGTTGACTCTTAGTCTGCCAAAAAACGCTGAGTTCCGGGAAGGTTCCTCACTTCACCTATCCTCAAAAAGGGGAAATTTCAGACCTTTCTGTTACAGAGCCTACACTGCGGAGAGGACACGGTCGATCGCCTTCAGGTCCAAAAGGAAGCTGCATCAGAAATTGAATAGATTTCTATCCAACCCTTACAATAAGGAGGTCGACTATCAACAAGAAGAATTGACCGGTTTGTCTAGTGCAAATTTCTAATAAAAGCAGTCCGAGCGCCTTTCAACAGCCATTTTGTTAGATGATTTTTGGCTTCTTTTGGTAAGTTGAAAAATCCCAGGTTCGATGATGCCTTGGTTTTTAGAAGCAAAGAACTGGACTAACTCATTTTTAACAGCCTGATCGGAGTCCAAAGTTTTACCAAACAATTGGTTTTGAAGGGAGCGAAAGGTGAATGTGACATCAGTTTCATCAGCTATAAGGTGAATGTGACATCAGTTTCAAATTTAACTCCATGAATTTTTGACGGGTTATCAAATGCGTGTGGGGTCGGTCGTTATCATGATGAAATATCACACGTTTGCGATTGGCCAGTTCAGAGTGTCTTTTCTTGATTTTTTTGTTCAATTTCGATAGTTGACGAGGATAGACATTTGAATCAATAGTTTTGTTTCTTTGGAAGCAGCTTAAAGTAGACTATACCCTTGTTATCCCACCACATAGAAAACATAATCTTCTTTTGATGAATATTGGCTTTGAATGTTGATTGTGGGCCTCATCTTGATTGGCCCATAATGTTTTGCGGACTATGTTATCGTAAATAATCCATTTTTAATCGCCTTTTATGATTTGTTTTAGAACTGGGTCGTTTTGGTTGCGATTCAGCAAAGAGTTGCATATGTTAATGCGTCTTTATTTCCTCGGGGTCAGTAGTGGTTCAACGACCAGTATGTGGTTCAACTTGCACATTTAAATTTCCAGAGCGAAAGCGGGCAAACCAACGCTAACATAAGCGTTAAATAAGGTTCAGTAAACTGCACACAATTTCTTTCGAGCTTGCACCACTGTTACCCTCCTCGTAGAGAGTATTCTGGCTGGGAGCCTTCGGACCCGGATAGCCCCCTGAAGGCTGGGTATGAGCGCCACTCGCTTATCCAGCGAGCCCCCAAGCCGCCAAGTGAGAATACGGCCACCAGAATATCGAATCACATCACCTATTTCGTTCCCATTCACACCTTCGCACCTAAAAATAAAACTGCATCCTGCTGCCATTGAACCACCAGGTTTGGTTTGTACCACTTCTTCTACCTACCTTCTCCCGAGTCAAAAGTAGCGCTGAAAATTAAGAATTGAAACGGAAATCAAGAAAGAAATAGTCAATATAAAGAAACAACAAAAACAAGAAATGTTTTCAGTTTAAATTAATACTTGCATTCCAATCACGTGAGAGAACAATTATAATACAAAATTTTTCTCTGCGATACTGTTGGGAGCCCTTCCCACCTTATCCTCACTCGATCTCCCGTCACAGAACGTCGAAAGTTGCGCGGGTTTGAAAAGTTTCTTAAAGACGTGTGTTTTATTTTGAATTTTCTTACTACTCCAATTTCCCAAAATTTTGAATAGCACCTTAATTTCGAATAGTTCCCTAAAGTCACGGGTATTATTTTTAATGCTGTTAGGACTATTCCGGAGGCCTAACCAACCTGGGGCGAGTTTCGCTGGACATAGCACCAAAATACCCACTTGTATTTATTTGGTGCGTACGCGTATCCACTTGCTTGCTCTGGAATACCTGTAAGCTACACTCAACTCCACTCTAAAGTTTTCCCGATGAAATACACGTTTCCTTCATCAAATACATTTATTCATCTAACAAACACAATTTCTCATTTGAACTTTTTTACGGCGCTGCTCTGCCTTGAAATCCGACTCCAACGCTTTGAGTTCTGCTCGAAATGCCTCCCGCTCCACTTTGGTCACCGCAAGACGTGCCAACCGGCGCAGATCACTGCACTTGTGGCAGAGCTCGACAATACGTCCACCTCTTGGCCGCTTTTCTTCCGGCGCGTCGACCGTCGTATCGAGCGGCTTGATTAAGCGTGCCCGGTACTCGTCGATTCTGATTGGTCTCGGACCCGCTCCGGGCGTCGCAGCAATTGCTTCTTCGAGCGACGGACGGGGTTGTGTCGTCATCACAGGCTGCTGGTGTTGGTTGTCCAGTCGCCGCCCACGTATGTCGGTTGTGGCGGTTGCTGGTGGTGCGAGCTGGTAAATTCGTTGCGGATGGTGGTTTGGCCCAATTGTTACGTCCGCACGATGCTAATGTGTGGTGTCGATGGGTCTGCTGGCGATGCGTGTCGGTCGTGGTGGCTGCTGGCGATGCGAGCTTGTACATTCGTTGCAGATGGCGATTTGGCGCGAATTGCTATCTCCGCGCTATCGCTGGATCGGTATCCCGTAAATTTGCTCGTCCCTGGGCGAAATGCCTTAGGGAAACTACTGCTTGGGCAAAGGCCTTGAGCAGGGCAAATAACGCTGTTTGGGTGATGAGCGTATGGGCTGCAAAATAGCTGGTTGATGCGCGTAGGGCAATTGGTTGCCGTTGTTGGTGTTGTTGTTGTCCGTACGATTGCTGGATCGGAATTACTTCAATTTGCTCGTCCCTGGGCGAAATGCCTTAGGGAAACTACTGCTCGAGCAAATGCCTTGAGCGGGGCAAGTAACGATGTTGGGCTGCAAAATAGCTTGCTGATGCGCGTAGGGCAATTTCCGTCCGGCTACCTGGATCCTGGCTGGTACTCTCTTGAATCTGTCAGCCTCGGGCTAAATGCCTTGAGACAATTCTACTCGGGCAAAGGCCTTGAGTAGGACAAGCGTAGTATCAAGAGTCTTTCGTTTGTTGATGGCCATGAATATTTATACAAAAATAATGCTTACCTCCAGTTTACCTTCGTTCTCATTCATCTGCGTTACATATTGGGTGCATTTACCTCTTTGCTTAGTCAACTAAAATAACGATTAATTAATAGTAAATTAGGTCAGTGGATTGTTTTGGGAAATTTTCACCTGGCCATCTATCGGTGACTAGCAACAATGCTTAAGCTTTTCGAGAAGTGATTTTCTATGTGTATTATTTCCATTTACCACAGATTTGTGGGTTGGTCAATGCCAAGCTAAGTGGACGAGTACGAAGTATATGGCATACTCACGCATGCACTTACTTCTCAAGCCTTTGCGCATGATGCAGTATACCTACGCGAACCAATGTGTGAAGTGTTAGTAATGCTCGAGACATTGGCCGAGCCTAATGTCTCGAGGCTGGTGCGGTTCACCACAACAATGTTTTTTCTACTTCTTCGAAAGGGCTTATCACTCTGGCTTACGACTTTCTACGTGAGTAACACGGGAATTCCCCCTTACTCTAAACCTTACCTTCGAAGCTTATCAGTCTTCCATTGTCCCACTAAGATCTTCACTTCTCAGTTCACCGAATTTCTTCCATTAGTCTTTCAGTCACTAACTCACTAAGTTTCCAGTTTCTTCTGTAAGCCAATTATACGGAAGATCCATATCTAAACACTTTTGCGATAACTTCGCTCGCAAGTTAACCACCAAGTAGCACTTTCATGGTACCAAGTATTATCCAAAAAAGAGACCCGTTCGCTCGTTTTGCTCCCTTAAACAGATCCGGCCATCCACCTTTCTTTTCCAATTCCCAATTGGTAACATAGTCTTTTTCGTCGCAGTTTCCCAAACGGGCAACTACTTGCGCTTAGCGTAACTTCGAACCAATCTTGAATCAATATATGGAACATCGCAATTTGTTCGAGTCTCGATCAAGTCTTGAACTGCTTTGCTGTGACAAGACAAAAGTGACGTTTGGACTCATTTTTAGGGTTTTGTAAAATTGTTTTACAAAACCCTACTAAAATCGCGTCCTGTCTGTCCGTCTGTCTGCCCGTCCATCCGTCCGCCCGTGTGTCACAGCAGTTTTTCTCGGAAACTACTTAAGCTAGAAACATCAAATTTTGTATGTAGGTGTAAGGTGGTGCTCTCTTCAAAGTTCAATTACAAAAATTTTTATAAAGTATTCAAGGGGGCTCTCCCCATATAGGGGAGTGACCCGCCGGAAAAAAATTTCATCAGAGGTAGCCAATATGGGTATCAAAACAGGTCTTAGTTTGGCAAAGTTTGCTTCGAGGGGTGCACAGGGAGGGGAAATACACGAAAAATTGGTGTCCCCCCCCTCGCTGACAAAGTTAGGGGTGGAGGTGTTTATGAGTACAATAACAAAAAATACCTTAGAAGTCAAAATTCGCCCAACTTTGTTAATAATAGTATGATAATCGAATTTCTCATTTTCCCCAGTAAAATCGTAAAGGTACCCGATATTTAAATAGTCCTACAAAAGGTCCTTAAACTATGTAAGTTTGATTAAAATCGAATGGTATATACGAAAGTTATAGCCATTTGAAATTGCTCCAATTACAACAACAATTACACATGATTTTGGTATTTTACGGACTTTCCATTGAATCAGACACTGCAGTTTTGATTTGATCTTCTTGAAATTTTCAAATAAGGGCAATAACATTAATATTTTTAGGAGTTCCTGATTTGAGTGATTTTTTTTTTGGCTTGCAACAAAGTGGCGCCCGTTGAAAATAAAATAAGTTGGGTAAACAGACCTACGCTCATGTCAGAAGGGTTTTGTATTCAATTTTCAAAATGCAGTCACCATATTGAATAAAGTCAAGAAGCATGTCAATGACGATTTTATTGGAGAAACTATGAAATTCGAAGACCATACTATTATTAACAAAGTTGAAAGAATTTCGACTTCTGAGGCTTTTATTATTGTTCTACTCATAAATATCTCCCTTGATAATTATTTCAGATGTCCATTCGCGAGGGAGGAAACACATTTTTCATGTATTTCCCCCCTGTGCCCCCACTGAAGCAAAAACTGACAGTTTAAGAACTGTTTTGAAAAGCTCCCATGAAAGCTATCATTTCATACTCATATCGGCTACGTTTGATGAATTTTTTTTCAGGGGCCACTCTCCTGTACTGTTATCATCGATTAATAGCCAATTTTCGAATCCTAGAGTTGTTACAAAGTCCTTTTGTTAGAAGCTCTCTCCCACCTCCTTGACTTGTTTCACTTATGAGTATTAATTGTAGGTACTCAGCTTCAGTCATTCATTAAATTGAATCAAGTGTTCAAAGCATGCACCTTAAACGTTGAAGTTGGGAAAAAATAACTCAAAGTTATTCAATCTTCGGATTTAAAACAGCCACTATTTTGTTTTACGATTATTGATACCACTAGCTGAACTGATTCTCAAAGTTATTCATGACACCTATCATTCCTGAAATTTTCATGCAAATCCTAGCAAAACTGTAGTGTCTGAGTCGGTAAAAAGCGCATGTTGTTCCATAGCCATATGTTGCCATAGTAATACTTGCAGCGCATATTGTTCCATAGTGATACAGGAAAATTCAAACCGCTATAACATCGCTAAATATGATGCAATCTTTATGAAACTTGCAGGGTAAATCAATCTTATGAATAGACATCTGTGTACTGAATTTCATTGAATTTAAGGGTACCGTTAAGATTTTATTCAAGAAAACATAAAATCGATAAATCATACTATTACTAACAAAGTTGAGTGAATTGCGACTTCTCACGTATTTGTTGTTGTTGTACTCACCAAGGCCTACATCCGTGATTTTTTTCAGATTTTTCGGATGGAAGGTGTCCAATCGCGAGGGGGGGACACAAATTTTTCGTGTATTTCCCCTCCCTGTGCGCCCCTCGAAGCAAACTTTGCCAAATTAAGACCTGTTTTGAAAAGTTTTCATCAAGACCTTTCATTTGATACCCATATCGGCTACCTTCAATGAAATTTTTTTTCGGGGGGTCACTCCCCTACATGGAGAGACCCCCCTTAAATACCTTATAAAATTTTTTAGTAGTTGAACTTTGAAGAGATCACCACTTTACACCTATATACAAAATTTGATGCTTCTAGCTTAAGTAGTTTCCGAGAAAAACTGCTGTGACACACGGACGGACGGACGGACGGACGGACAGACAGACAGACGGACAGACAGGACGCGATTTTAGAAGGGTTTTGTAAAATTATTTTACAAAACCCTAAAAACAGTGCATTTTCTTTGAAACGTGCACATCTCTTTGACATATTTCTTGACTTTATTCGTTGATGTTGACTGCACTTCTGAGAAGTTGAGTACAAAACCCTTCTGACATGAGCATAGGCCTGTTTACCCAACTTGTTTATATGTACAAACGTGTTGTCCTCGTGGAATCTGATTCGAATAAGAAGTTTGTGAAAGTTTGGTCGCATGAATCAGTTTAAAATGGGAAGTATTGAAATGCGTCTAAAGTGATTTATCCGCGTATACGGTTAAGTGATCGGTGAAATGCGCTACCGGTGCCCGCACTGAAAGCGTGATGTCGAATTCACCCATGAAAGGTAATACTAATTTAATACTTAGAGTGTTTATATCACGCGGTGTATAGTTTCAGCTGCAAAACAGAACGCTTTCGTCGTTGATATGGGAGAGTGTTCTTTCGCGAAAATAGTTTCATTTAGGCGCTTAGTCATCTGCCATGGTGCTACGTGAGTGATAAAACTACTTCCATTCTTCCCGAGTACGAGTAGAGTCACTTTTGGTCTTCACCTATATTGTTGAAAGCGAGGGTGATTGGGACTTGGTATGCTTGAAGCTGTTGCTGCCAGGGTCCGATACTTTCCATGGCGTCTCATTGCTAGAACGATGCGTTATAAATGCATAGGCTTAAAAGTAAAATTTACAATAGTAATGGTATCTACGTATTAATTACATTACATTGTAGACAATTTGCAAAGCGATCAACTCGGCTTGGAAAGGATTTTTTCCCTTCTTTTTATTATTATTTAGTGCAAGCTAAACATATCGACTGGCAGCCCGATGCTTAAAAGGAGGCAGTTTCACTTGTATCACTAAGTTTTTGCACTTTCGGAAGTAAAACAATAAAATATGCCGAAAATGCTCTCTTTTATTGTCCATTTTCAAGTTGATTTTTCACCAGCCTTTTGCTCACTAATGAGGCTCAGTTTTTGATTGTAGACAGTTTAAAGTCTTATCTTTAAAATAGTATAGAATACGAGTAAAATAATATAAGCCACGTAATCACTACTACATGAAATATACAGTTCACGTTACCTGTGAGTAAAAAACGACATGAATTATCGAACAACCCAATAATTAATCACAGGTACTGGAGTAGTTGCAATCAGATCAGAATACAAGACATCAGAGTCACAAATAAAACACACAGCCTCCGCACATAAAACAAAATAAAGACGAAATAAAATGGTACACGCGACGCCAATCGAATCGATGAAATTCATCTTTTCAACGCCAATACCATGCAGGTATTATTCAACCGTCCACTTCCGCTTATGTCTCTCCAATCGTATTAGTCGAAAATAAAAACGACTGTCAACTATCGGCATTTGAATAGCGTAAGGATCAAACAAATATTTCCGATGCCCAATATAAAGGACCAGTTTATGCAACTTTCCGAAAATAAATACTTTACAGTACTGAATTTGAGGATAGGATATCATCAGGTAGAAGTGGCTGACGATTTACCGGCCCTCACCGCATCCGTTATGCATAATGGGCATTACGAAAACAAGCGTATGCCATTTGGTCTCGTAAATGCACCTGAAGGATTTCAGCAGCTGATCAACAAAATTATCTCCTTTATGAATCCCGGAGAAGCGACAACATACCTTGACGATATTACTTTACCGAGCCGGAAAGTTGAGCGGATTGAAGTCGCTTGAAAAATTCTTACAAGTGTTGGAAACCTACGGGCTGACTGCATTTAGAGAAATGTAAATTCTTGGCCGAAGAGATCAACTACCTGGGACATATGGTCAATGCAGACAGTATCTGACCTGGAACTGAGAAAGTATCTGCTATCGCAAATTTTAAGCAGCCGACAAACGTCACCGAAGTAAGACGATTCCTAGAAATCACCGGATTCTATCGAAAATTTCTCGAGGACTATGCTCTAATAGCGAAGCCGCTAACCTAGTTGCTTTGCAAGTGCGAAAAGGAAAGCAAAGTGTTTTTATGGGGTGACGAAAAGCAGCAATCATTCGAATGACTTAAATTTATTCTTGGCAATGAGCCGGTATTAGCATTTGTCAACATTCAGACGCAACATGTAATCCAAATGGATGCCAGCACTATTAATCTTGCCGGAGTCCTCTTAAAATCAGTCAATGGTAAGAACTGGAGGCCGGTCTCCTACTATAGTCCCTATTGTGCAGCAGCCAAAAGCGTGTACCACAGTTTTGAGCTGGAAGTGTTCGCCACCGTTGAAACGTTGGATTGATTCCGAATTTATGTCTTGTTTAAGCATATCCACAAAGTCACTGATTGTGCTACTATCGCTCAGGACAAATCGAAAACTGAATTAAAGCCACGCGTCGCGAGATAGATACAGACCTTGATTTCATGCACCGTTCTGGGAGAACCCCTTGCTCACATCGGTGCATTTAGTCGTGCCCCTGATTCACCACCACGAGAACCTAATGTAGCTGGTTTAGTCTTTGCAATTCGGTTGGTGGTGACGACAGAATTTATAAAATGCAGACAAAAGAAAATCAGCTTCAACATATTACCGGGGTACTTAAAAATGAAGCCAAAGATTTGCACGTAAGACAAATAAAACACGATTCTGAATTACTTTTTATGGAATTGTTTGCAGCTACATACAAATGAGTTGCATATTTAGAATAATAACTTTTCTGAAAAATTATTAGAGAAGAAAAATGTTAGAAGAAGGTGGTTTCGACGTGTGCACTAATTCTCCTCAGGCCATCACTCTTAGATACACACCGGTGATGGCGACCACCATGCTCAGAGGTGAGGGAGTTAATTTTTAATTTTTCTACTTATGTAAACTCAATATGTTTTTGTATCTGCAAGTTATATTCAAGGTAAATCTATCAGAGCCATCCGAAAGAGTGATCGATATCCGCGCGACGTTAGATAAGCTTCAAATGTAGAGCAAATTTGTCGTATAGATTTACATTAAGTTGATGTGAAAAGGGTGAAATTATCCAATTAAAAAAAAAAAGTTTAGCTAATACAAGTACTTACAAGAGAAATTTACCTTGAATATAACTTGCAGATACAAAAACATATTGAGTTTACATAAGTAGAAAAATTAAAAATTAACTCCCTCACCTCTGAGCATGGTGGTCGCCATCACCGGTGTGTATCTAAGAGTGATGGCCTGAGGAGAATTAGTGCACACGTCGAAACCACCTTCTTCTAACATTTTTCTTCTCTAATAATTTTTCAGAAAAATTATTATTCAAAATATGCAACTCATTTGTATGTAGCTGCAAACAATTCCATAAAAAGTAACTTAGAAAAGCAAATTTAGAGAGAGCAAATTTGTCGTATAGATTTACATTAAGTTGATGTGAAAAGGGTGAAATGATCCAATTCAAAAAAAAAAGTTTAGCTAATACGATTCTGAACTTAAATGAAACCGTTTGTTTCGGAAAACTAGCAAGAGTTCTAAACGAGTAGTGCCTAACCCGATCTGATTTCGTGTAGTGCAATACTGTCACAATGATTGCAGACATTTTGGTGTCAAAAAGACCATTCAACGTATTGAACAGTGTTACTTGTTTCCGGGAATCCGAAAATATGTCAAAGAATATGTCGCAGGTTGCGTAAATTGTTCTTATTACATAGCGTGCGCGGGAAAACCTGAAGGACGGATGTATTGTGATGAGGTGCAACCCCTATCGTTTTGATAATTGCATCTAGATCATTTAAGCCCTTTTAAAAGAAACCAACAAGGAAAATATGTAACACATCATTCAATAAGTCCCAAGACTAACCCAGAGATGGTGCTAGTAGTACCAAACTGGCCACATTTCCATAGAGTGTGAACCTTTACATGGAACGTGTAACGTCGATCGGATCACAGATAGCAGAGTTATCGAGGTTAGAGTAAAGTCACTTGTAATTTGTTTGAAAAATGGAAAAAATGAGTTTCACGTGTTGATAAAACATTGTTTTTTAATGGGTAAAAACACCGTAGTAGCCCAGCAATGGCTTAAAAAACATTACCCGGACTTCTTTGTATCGAAACCAACGATTTGTCGTTGGTATGTTGAGTTTCAACGTGGTCTAATGGATACAAACGATGCGGAACGTTCGGGTAGGCCATTGGAAACCGTTACACAGGAAAATGTGAGTGAAGTGTTAAAAATTGTAATGGAAAATCGCAAAGTGAAGGTCCGTGAAATTGCAGAAATGACTCAAACAGCATCTGGTAGCGTATTTACAATCCTTCATGAAAAATTGAGCATGAAAAAGGTTTTTTCCAAGTGGGTGCCGCGATTGCTTTCAGTGGAACAAAAACAGCAACGAGTCGACAATGGCAAAATTGAACGAATTGGGCTTTGATTTGCTTTGCCATCCCCGTATTCACCAGATTTGGCCCCCAGCGACTACTGGCTCTTTGCTGATCTCAAAAAATTTGGCTCGAATGAGGAGGTCATTGCCGAAACTGAAGCCTATTTTGAAGCAAAGGATAAATCCTTCTATAAACATGGTATAGAAATGTTGAAAAGGTGTTGGAAAAATTGTATCACTATAAAAGGAGATTATATTGATGAATAAAAATGTTTTTTGAAAAAACATGTTGTTTTCGTTATTAGTCTCGGGACTTATTGAACGATGTGTTATATTCTGACGATATCCGATGCTTTCACTAAGTATCTTGTTGTAGCAGCCATACGCGAGACGTCAACGCCGTGTGTGCCAAATGTGTTAATAGAATTAACCAGTTATTTCGACTTGCCGGAAATCCTAGTATTTGATCGAGAAATGGTGTATAATGCTTACAAATTTTCTTCATTTTACAAACAACATAATATAAAACACTCAAAAAACGCGGTCAGGACTCCACGCGGCAACGGCCAGATAAAGTGGGTCAACCTGAATATTTTATCATACCTATCTACAACTATCGAAAACGCTTTGAATTGGAACAAGTTTTTACCATCATTGCAGGAGGCTCTGAATTCGCAGAAAAATTCGACGACTGGTTTCATCCCTAATGAAATCATTTTTGATTTCAAACTGAAGGATGTTCCTAGTAACAAGCTCATTTCCCCGCTTCAAACCGCCGTCGACTCAGCCAATGGTACCCAAATAAGTGATCCACAGGTGAAACGTCATCAAGCTATGGAAAATATACTTCGTGAGCGTAAATGGTGGAAGAAACGCTTCGGTGATAAACATGCACCGCCGAAGCAGTATGCCGTCCACGATTTAGTGTTGATTAAAAATGAGCCCCCTTGAGGGGACAAAGTCGAAAAATAGAACCTAAGTTCAAGGGTGCATACACTATCACCAAGATTCTCGAGAACGACTGATACCTCATTGAGGACATTGAAGATATACCCATATCGACCAAATCATTTAGTTCTATTTTTGCGTCCGATAAAATACGACCGTGGTGTGCTACTCCACCAGAAGTTGACGAGGGCTCTGAGGACGACTACTCCCTGATTGAGGAGAGTCAGAAAAGGCCGAGCTATCAGGTAATCAGGCAATACCGTCCAACGATACAGACTCCTTGATGCTGGGCAAATAGTCGATAACCATCTATCAGCCGTGCCGTACCAAGTTAATAAATATTCCGGGTCGACTCGTCGTGTCGTTTATCTTAAAATTTGTAATATTAATAATTGTGTTTCTCAATTGAATAACATTAAACTGAATAACTTGAATTAATAAAGTGTTTCATTGCATACTTGATACCTTTCCGATATGTGTTGGCACTTGCATGATTCCACCCCCCCGCATCTGCATCTCTTGACACATGTTTCGCGTACTTTTTGCCTCCTCTTGGAGACCTTGATTTAAAAGCTGACCTTTTACTTGACTTGACGAGCTTTGATAAAAATAAACTGATAAGGGTTACTTCAATATATGATACGATCCCCTTAAAAACCTTTGAAATTTTCGATAAGACTTAAAATTTTGAGAGACCACCACTTCTATAGTTTCTGAGAAAACTTGTTTTGATACACAGGATAGAAAAACAAACTATGAGATTTTTGTAAAATATGTTTTATAAAGCCCTTAATAATTTATTGAAATTTTCAACGCTTAAAATTTAATTCTCTTTTACTAACATCTAAATTCATTCTAAAAATTTATTTGGCTTGCCATACCGTTTAAACTTATTATTATTCCTTCAATGTTCTTGATCAACAGTAAAAGCTTATAATGTTTCCATATAAATATATCTTTGTTTTTCTTTGCAGAGATATAAAGCCGGATAATATTTTACTGGATGATGATGGTAAGGTATTAATTTTAAACTTTCTGCAACTTTTTCACTCTATGTTGGTAGTAACTTCTTGCATAAATTTCAACCTTGCGTTCAGTTTGATAAAATTAATTTGAAATATGCAGCATTTTGTCTAGGCAAGAATATTTAACTCAGTAAAATCAATAATAGCCCGTCGGGGAAATCATGATGAGATACAATTTAACTCATTAACTTGCAGTCCAATAATTTTTGAATCATTTTTGTTTGTACGTGGCACGTAATTGACACAGAAAAATTAAATGTTTAGGAATTGGAATCAGATTATGTACACACACATTTATTTTTAAACAACTTCAAAAAGCTCAACCAAAGGAATGAAATTATGTTTGGATGCGGCAAAAAATTGCTATTATCCTCTGCCACTTGATATGTTGATGTACCATGTAAATGCGTTTATCAAAAGTCATCAAGTGACAAGGAATGATGAAATATGTTTTCAAATCCAACCAGATCAAGTCCTGTCAGAAAACCAAAAGAATATAAGTAAGAGAATAACACTAATACAAATGATTCCTTAACAATCCGTGAGCCAATAGGTGGCAAAAGCTGCCGGAATTATCCGTCTGAGTTTTCAACGTTCAATACACAGCTGACAGCTTATTTGATGCACATCATTAAAAATCAATTTAATTATTGTCTTTATATAAATAAATATTACAATACTTCACAAATCCTTTGATACAGTTTTTGAAATATGAATAGTTCTGAAATTCAGCGTAAAGTATTTGGTCGTTCGATAATTAATGCCGTTTTTTTCATGTTTTTCAGAGTAAATTTATTTATAGTCAATTATTTTTTTTATTTAAAATTTAGTACCTAACGTAATCTAGTACTTGACCTAATTCAGTATTACCTGCTTAACCCATCCTGTGACCATATAAAGTTATTCCCTTCAACACATGGTTTAGACACTGAAGATGACTCAGGAAGGTTGAAACGCTTGTGCTCACACAACAAAGCAAGGGCCGACGGCTTTTCAAAAAAAAATTATTTATATTAAGAACAAATATTAATCAATGATATACGAGTACTAACCATTTTGTTGGATGACCTCTGCCATCTTTCGGTGAATTGAAAAATTCCACGTTCGAAGAAGCCTTGGTTTTTAGAAGCGAAAAACTAGTCCAATTCATTTTTAACAGCCTGATCGGAATCGAAAGTTATACCATTCATATGGTTTTCTTCTTCTTCTTTGTAGCACTACAGCCCCTCTCGGGCCTTCGCTTAGAGATGTTAGAGTATCTCATTTTCATTACCGTATTGGTTTTTTCAGAAGTTGGTTTGGTCAGTACCATGCTCCCGTGTGCCTGCTCAGCTTTGATATGATTTGATTAAATCAGTACATATCAGTGTAGAGCGAACACTCATAGTCTGTCAGAAAAATCCCCTGAACTAAATCACGTTGCTCCCAACGAGATTTGAACCTGGGACCTTCGGCTTATGCGTCTCATGCTTTAACCACTGCGCCACACAGACAAATGGTTTTGAAGGGAGCGAATCAAATCATAATCTGATGCTATGGCTATAGGATGGATGTGGCATCAGTTCCCAATTGAGCTCCATTAATTTTTGATATTTATTAAAGATGTATAGGGTCGGGTGTTATCAAGATGCAGCATCACGCCTTTGCAATTGGCCAGTTCAGGAAGTTTTGTCTTGATTTCTTCATTCAATTTCGATAGTTGCCTAGAATAGACATTTGAATCAATAGTTTGGTTGCTTGGAAGCACTGCAAAGTGGACTAAACCCTAGTAATCCCGCCACACAGAATCTTCTTTAGGTGAATTTTGGCTTTTGATTTTGCTTGGTCCATGATCGTTTTCAGACTACGTTATCATAAACAGTCCATTTTTTATCACCCGTTATGATTCCTCTTAGAAATGGGTCGTTTTCGATACGATTAAGCAAAGAGTCGCATATTCTCATGCGTTTGGTGAGTAAATTTCTTTTAATTCATTAGCAACCCAAACATTCAGTTTGTTTACGAAACCAAGCTATTGTACTGGTAAGTGCAAGTAAATGGTGGAATTCGATAGATCGAGCTTCTCTGCTATCTCTCGAGTTGTTATACGCCGGTTGGTTTCGATTAACGCCTTTCTTTCGTCATCGTCAGTAGTGGCCGGACGATAAGCATGTGGTGTACCTTACACATTAAAATTTCCAGAGCGAAAGCGAGCAAACTAACAATGACACTGACGTTCAATAAGGCAGTCCTCACAATTTCTTCCGAGTTTGCACCGCATTTTTGCCCTTTTGGAAATACAACCATAAAATGTGCCGATAATGATCTCTTTGGTTGACCATTTTCAAGTTTATTTTTAACCAACTTGTTGTTTCCTAATGAGGCTAAATTTTTGACTAAAGATATGTTAGTTTAACGTTTAATCTTTAAAATAGTATATAATAATATAAGCCACGCAATCACTCATCTTCTTCTTAGTATTAGTATAACTAGGGCCTTCGATCCCTGCAAATAGTGCCTCCAACTGTCTAGGTTCATTGACCGTGCCCTCCAGTTTTGTAATCTGAGCAGCGATGAACCTCGTTTTTTCCCAATAAATTGTAGTAACCAAGGAGTTGCCTAGGCAAACTGCTCGAAACCCAACATAATGCTTGATCCAATTTTAATTGTAAATTTTAAAAAATTAGTATTTAAATTTACAATTAAAATTCGATCACGGTTGTCAGCATAAGTGGGATCGTTAAGAAACTCCGTTGCGACACGAGAACGAGTTCCGTTGTTGATCGCCACAAGTAGGGAGATCTGCTTGGAGACTTCTCTCGGTGTCTGACGATTGAACGAGGTGGAATACTAGCCAATAAGTTCTCTGTTGGTTTCGGGTATCGCAACTTCTAATTTTCCCAGTTTGGTGGCGTTTTGCATTCAATTTTCGCGCACGGAAGTGTTTCGCGAATAATGTCCACGTCCAGGTCTTATCGCGCTGCATGTTTTGCCACCCCAAAAATTATGTGAAAGGTCCTGCAACCGGGTTTTGTTCACGTGACATGACTGTCCGAGTCCCTTCTTTGCACCCGTAATCATCGAGCCTGTCTGTCAAGTTAGCTCGGTCACAATACGTTTCCATTGATTATCTCCTATTTTCGAGCCTCGGCAATTTACATTTTTGCATTAGTGGAGCGAATGGATGATAAACTAGTTTTTGTTGTCTTTAAGAGTGTTTGGGAATCGGATGAATGTTCATTGTGAATGGAAACTCAGTAGCAGTCCCGGAACTCGTACCGTATGAGAATGTCGCGTGAAATTTTGAATTGTGGGGCTTGGCGGCAGTGGTGAAGTTTGTTGAGTGCAAGTGAGTGATTCCGTATGTTGGCGAATTCCTCATTGGAACAGAGTAGAGAAAAAAACGAATTGTGAACATGAACCGGATTGCGATAGTCGCTGTTGACTGGATGGAGTAATATTGGAAGAAGACTTTGGTTCCGTGCCGGCTGAATTGAGTGCTTGCAAAGTGCAGTGAAATTCACACAAACAAAGTGGTACGACGAAAAGTGCACAAGTGGCCCCATGATATATTTCCTTGTGTTGTTGCAAATGCACGGAGCTCGGATGACATGTAAAAAGGAAAGTTGTGATATTTCAGTTCCGACTGCATTTCGAGTGGTTTTATGGGCGTTCGTTCATTTGCTTTAAGCTGATATAACCAGTAGTGAAAATATCTAAAATCTACTTTGAGGTTCTTCCGTTTGGTGTACAAAAATCATCAACGAAAAGGGAGTTCATTGTTGATAACTTTCCAAAATAAACGCGAGGTGATGGAACATAGAAATAAAACTCTTATTTTCTATTGTAATAAAATATTTACACGATCGCGCGGTGAATAAATTTCATACTCAATATACTAGCCACTGTCGTTGTTAAAATCGAAAATACCAAACACGGCAAATCATATAGAAAAAGTCGTAACTGAAAAGTCATAAACAATAATCAGATATATTTGAAAACAACAATAGTAACAAGTCAAAAATAATGGCAACCAGCAGTAAAAGCAGTTTCAGCACCACAAACACCATGCCTTTTGGTATAGATCTTAATTTTTGTGATATCTGTATTCAGGCTTACCCAACCCAAACGCGAGTGCTCGTCGGAGGAGGATTGGGCAAGTCCCCTTTCTTCCCACTTTCATATTTATTGATATTAACAGTATTTAAGTAAATTGCAAACAAATAAGGTCAAAATTAAACTTGGAGCTTAGTTCCTTTAAATTGATTTAGTTTGAAAGCAATAATTGAACTGCTATTATTTTCCATTTGATATGCCCTAATGTTTCGAAATTTTGTGTGAATTTCTCCTCTCTCGCTCTCTCTCCCTTCGGGGATATTGAGCGTTTTCTGTAATGTCATCCCATGTGTTTTATCAAAAATACTTACATACATCAAAGAGTTAGAATATTGTCAATAAACAGTTGAATTTATGTTCCAGATTCTGAAAAAGATTATATAAAAAAAGAATACATAAGCTGAACAGAAGATTCGGTCTTTCCACTTCTTTTGAAACCTGATCGGGTACGGGACCCGCTACTTTGGCTAGCCCCTCCACTCATGAGCTAGCAATCGGATGAGCACACCCCCTTATTCAGAAGTTACAGGTACTCTTTCAGGATAGAGTGGCCTTCCGCCTGCGTGCTTATTTATGTTATAGTATTATTTGATTCCATTATATAAGAGTATAACATAAATCTGCAACGTTGATGGATTTTATTTGAGGGAAAAGTTCATGCGAACTATGTTTGCATGAGTTTTTCATTCAAATGAAAAATATCTGGTCATGGCAACAATGAACCTTGATCCGGTTGGGCGGGTGCGAGGGAGCACCGCTCCCACCTGGATACCCCAATCTTATTTGGGGGCCATAAGTACCGTTGGTAAGGACGAAATATTCCCAAGTCTGCTATTTTTTCGCCAGGCCCAGTTTGTTGTTGTTTATTACCACCCTTGGTAGGTTACTTCTGCCTCGACACCATCGGACCGAGTCATGTCATCCATAAATTTGGGAGTGTAAAATTTTTTTGCAGTGAGCCCTTGTGCTGGGGAAAAGGATTCGCCTCACGGTACTACAATGCTAGCCTGCCTGCGCATTCATGCATCTGCAGACAAGACCAATCTCGGCGAACACCAACATCCTTACTCGCCGAGGTAGCAGACCATCGCTGCAGTCCTTCACGGACATTTTCAATCAAACCATTTCACTACAGAATCCTTTTGTGGGTATCCGTTGTTCGTCCATACGATTCATGTGGCCAGTCTATTGTAGCTCCCGTAGTTTTACAATCGTTGAGACCTCCAGCTCGTCAAAGATTTCAGACAGCTCATAGTTCTATGGAATTTGCTATTAGTCCCCATCTAGCCTTGCTCCGACTATTCGCCCCAGGACCTGTCTCTCAAAGTCGTTCAATATTTGTATTTGCAGATGCTTGGGTTAGAGACCATTTTTCACACCCATAGCACAACGCAGGTCTTACCACATATTTGTATACTTGGAGCTAGTCTTCAAGATCGTTAAAACTGAAAAAATATTTTATTTGTGGGCTGTATTCTTCGGTGTATTTCGTCTCTTACATTACCGGTTCTCGTTATTTTCTAAATTCTGTGCTCGATACTTCGGTATTCATCTTGATCAGTATCTTTACTATACTGAACATGTCAACATCATGATCAGTAAAGCACAAAAATTAGTCATGGCCCTTGGACGACTCTTTCATTCCAGATACATTGATCAAAAGATCAAAATTATCTGTTACAAGACGCTCGTTATACCAGTTTTGACATATGGATGTCAAATCTGGCACAACCAGAGTGCTAGTACTATGGAAAAAATTTCGAAAAGAAATATCTTCGTGCATATACTGGTTTGTAAAGAAAGTCTGAGACAAATTGTAAGCACTATATATCGAATAGAAGAATTAATCAAACTGCTTAAGTGACAACAGACGATGTCTTCTTTGGTATCATTTCGCAAAATCTGTAACTGTAAGTGCAAACCCCTGGATTTCACCCTACAGACGGGCATATTGTGATTCGCGCCACTACTGGCTTCGTTCTTCCAGAAGCATTCATGACGGCGTCCCAATTATATATCACATACATACATAGACGAGCCACCAATATGAAGATATAATATCCTCTGAATTTGAGCTCACCAGACCAACAATTCCAATGGAGATACTCATTTCCTACATTCGTTGAGGCTAGTCGAGCTGAGACGGAGCAATCTAGGTATTGGTGGCTGAATGAAAATGTCTAAATTATTCGTGTTTTTTTTCTGTTTTTGTGTTTTTCATTACTTATTTTTTGAATTGCAGTACATTATTGCTACATTTAGTATTTTTGTTTATTTTTTTTTTAAATTAGGGATAGATTTCAGCATAAGATAAATTTTTTTTATTGAATTTCATTAGAATAAATTTATAACGTATTATGTGTAGGGAAAGGTTCACTATTGTGTTGCAATTATAACTGATTTTTGAATAGGGTTGGTTGGTTTTTTTTCCTTTTTCCAATAGAACCAAAAAAATATGTAATAATTTTAGTTAATTAGAGTTTGCTATTTTTTTTCATTGAACGTGTTTCATTGACAACGTATAAATTTAAAAAGCCATTTAGGCCATTTAGGTTTCGTGTTTTTATTGTTTGAAATTTGCTTTATATTCTTTTAAAATTTATAACGATTAATATTGAATAAAGCGCTTTTGGCTTTGACTTACACTTAAAACTGTAGTTCCTGAGCACCGAACCCAAACGAAACCATCTCCTCGCCCCTGAATTTGCACTTAAATGTGGGCGCTGTTACAAATCCATATGGCGGCAGTACCAGGTTCGTCAGGATAGCATATTGAAAAACTTCGGTTGTGGTGTTGCTCGTTGAGCAGTCGCAAGTTTCCTTGGCTGCCTTTCGCAAACTGCTGAAGCAGATTTTGAGTGCATGTGCTCCGATGTAAATCAATCTGTAGAATATTATTTACTGCAGAAGTGCCTTGGGTTTGGTTAAGGCTTCCCAGAAAACCCGTAACTTGCTTGTACCTGGCATACATTTCAAATCATCAGCATTGGGTCAGCGTCTTGGCAGAGGAAGCAGTGAATCTTCTCTGTGCACTCCTTCTTTATATTCCCTGTTGTACCACAATTATAGCATAGAGAGCTCCTGTCGATCGCTTTTCAGCTTTTTCCAGTATGCCCGTATTCGAGGAGCCTGAAACACCGGAAAGGGATTGCTCTTTGCCTTATGCTACAAATAATCTAACCAATTCATATTTCCCCTTTCCTATCATATGTTTGGAATATTTTTCTGAGGTTTTGACAATGACCATGGGCTGACCTCAATTATTTGTGTTGACATAAAAATCTCACTTAAAAACGGTGACAGAAGACATCAATTTTACAATTGAGGAAGAAACGAACAACGAACTGCCTTTCCTCGATTTGAAAATTATGAGGGTTAGCGGAAAATTAGAATTGGACATATACCGAAAAAATTGAAGCACGCAAAGGACCGTACCAAGAACATCAAATCATGCATACCCACAAAAAATGGCATCTTTCCGAGCATGGATAAATAGGACGCTGTCAGTACCACTGAGTATGGAAAACCGAATGAAGGAAATAAGTTATATCCTAGATACAGCAAAGATAAAAGGAGAGCACGAGATAGCTTTATTGCACTCTACACGCAAAATAGAGGGCAACAACAAAGAGAACAACAAAAAGCAGCGGTCGTAAACTCAGAACTAACCGGAGACTTAAGCAGATTACTCAAGCAAGTTAACATGCAGCTAATTTCAGGCAGCGTCCAGTTTGAACTTTAAAATAGGCCCAGAAATGCAAAAGATAGCAAGAAGAAAGATGAGAAGTGCGGTGTATACAAAATTAAATGCAAACACTGCGCATACATTGGACAAACAAAACGAACGGTTAAAATAAGATTCGAGGAGCACACTAAGGAGGTACAATCGGCGATGAAGCGAGGAACCACGAGCAATGTTAAATCTTCAGTAGCGAAACACATTTGCGAAAGACATCAAATAGAATGGGATGGCCTAACGGTAGTGAAGGAAGTAAGAAACATGCGAAAACTGGACGTGTACGAATCATTGTGGATCATGAGGCAGCCAACCGAAACGAGACTCAACGATGACCTAGGGAATGGATACTCTAGGCTCCTGGATATGGTGAAATAGCGTTAGATTGTTTTCTATTGTACTAATAGGAATTAAAACTACTCATGTAATAAATAATAATAATTAGACCTTAAGCAATAATCAAATAATAAAATTAAAAAAAGACTAAATAATTAAGCCAAGAACAATATTAAGATATAAAGGTAATAAAACTCAATAGCAATTAGACATTAAGCAATTAGACCTTAGGTAATTAGAATTTGGTTAGTATACATATTCTCGAAAAGTCCTTGTAATCTCAGAAAATAAATGACACTGAAGAAGGGAGCAACTTACTCCCGAAATATATATTTGTCGAAACAAAATAATAGCGTTTAAATGGAAAAGATGAAAACACAGGATAGTCATTTACCTGTCATCCCAGGAGGAACTTCACGGCGACCTCTATTTCTTCATGTACGCAGGGGGCGGCACCCCCAAAGAATGCAGTGCAGGTCTATGGAAACGTTTAAAATGGCTAACAATGGAAGTATTTATACAACAAAACATTTTCCTTAAACGATGCTTGGCATTCAAAATCACGCCAAATAAAATTATTATCTGCTTTAAAAAATAAGTATACCTACGAAAAATTTGTCTTTCCTGAGCTGGTGGTTCAACTTTTCACGTTCAACTGAAACGAGTTCGGGTATTTTTTTTAAATCACTTGTGCTATGCATTCTCTAGGCCCATTACCTATGGATGGGGTAGGAGCAGAGTGAATTGTGTATTCAATCTGAACCTACCTCGATTTTACTAGTAGAAGTGTTTATTTAATTTTGCATTTGACACAAAAGTACAAAGATAACTGAGCTGGAGAATATAAAGCTGTCATTCCTAAACGACAACAATGGCGGCTTCAGTCACACTGCTCTAGCCGCGTGGCCAGAACCTCTTTGGCTGTAGCTGACAGGTACATTCCTGAGGAGCGACTAGAGCAGTTGTGTTTTGGAAGTCATGACAGATCCATAAGTGTTGGAGTTAACCTATATTCTATTGTAAAAAGAGGAAGAAGAATAAGAGTTATTATCGATCAAGCTAAAAAAGAACGAAAAGCCACATTCATTGTACCTATCAAGATGCAAAGAGGGGTTTGAAAACATTTTAATTCAGAGACATCTTTTTAAGGTCGATTTAATGTTCAGATATTTTTTTCGTTTGAATAGAGCCCAATTTGATTACATATTATCGTGCATTGAAAGTGGCTTAAACAGAAAATCATGTAACAGCCCATCAACCCTGCCAAAAAACTGGGATTAACGCTAACGTACAATAAGAAAGTAATGAAATAGTAGCTGCTTAAAGAATAATATCTTTATTGTCAAAATATTTTTACTTGAAAACATAATAACATAGGCCCAATGTAACAGTGGATTAATTAACACGTATAGTGCAGCCTATTTAAATTTAGTACCAGACATGTTGGTCAATAAAGTGAAATCGTAACCATCATCCAAAAGAGAAGGTGATTGAATTGATAATTCAATCACCTGGGGACCTGGAATCAAACTGTGGATTATTTCGAACTAGATTTGTAAGAGGCGGTGACCGGAATGACGAGTTCAAACCATGAGAAGTGGATCACATGACATCATAATGTGGAAATTTTTTGGCTTGATTGACTTCTTCTAACTCTAAATGGCTTACAGTTTGACAAATACACATCCTCGCATGGATTTGATTTTCCGGGGAAAATTCTTAATCTTATTCTCTTTTAACCTTTTCTTTGGAGAAATATCAATCCGATGCTGCTCTTTTGTCTTATCCATAATAGTTATCAGTTTCCCCGCAGGGGGAAAGCTGGTCGACAGGAATACTCTTGGAGGCTAGCATTCTTTGGGGAGTTCCACCCCCACGTACCCGAGGAAATTCCCGCAGAGGGAATGCCGGTCGACAAGAGCACTCTTGGAGGCTGATATTCTTTAGGGAGCGCCGCCCCTACAGACCTGAGGATAAGGGGGGCGCGGTGAGGTTGCCTCTTGGGATGACAGGTAATGACCCTGATTGGATCTGGACTACGCTTTGGATAACGAACTGAAATTGATGCTTGGGGCTGGCGGATATCATGGTTTGCACCTAGTTGCTTTGCACATTAGTGCCGAGGTGACACTCGTGTGCAAATGGCTCCAATACAACTATCATACCGTCTCCGTCCCGGTAAAACCTTGATGTTCGCACCATTGTGTTGGTGGTGTAGGTTCGGTTGAGACGGACTTCCGATTAGCGCTGATCTGGCTGTGAGCATTTGTCTCCATAATGGCTTGTGCCGAACCTCACATGGCCTCCCTGCTCTGCAAAGAAAACCATGGGACCAAAAAGGTGACTACACACACCAACAGAGATAGCGGCTCTAAAGAGGGACCCAACAAAACTGGACCAACCAAAAAAACTTAACACAGATCAAAAAAACCTAAAAAGGAAATCAAAAATACTAACAACGACGACGCAACCAGCGGTTGCAGCCACAATGTTAACAGTAAATCGAGAGCGGTACTAACGATGACAAAAACGACGATTAATACAATGACAGTGAAGATGGACACAAAACGGAGATTAACAGACAGTCTGGTCCAGACTGAGATTCCGGTGGTGTTCAGGTGCAGCAAAAAAATTATGCGAACGCCAGAGCGCCCTTAAAAGGAACTGCGAGAATCTCTGCAGGACGTTTCAGGTGTTTGAGCGGTGGAGAAAAATATAAAGAACATCGAGAATTCGATGGTCACTACTGCGAACGTTACTGCAAAGAATACAATCTGCATGCGACTCCCCGAAAACCAACAAAGCAGTAAAGATTGGCCTCCTTGAACTCAAGCAACTCCTAGACCACATAGGCCGAAGAATAACAAAAGGCTAAAGAAGCGCTGGGAGATAAATTCAAAGGCCACGTGCAGATAGCTCCACCATCAAAAATCAATAAAAAAATGACGTCTAGCCCAATTAAAGGAGATCGGGATAAAAGAAGAAAGAAAGAGGCACTTAAAGAGCGCGAAGCACCAGATCAGGGGTTCCAGACAGTGCTTGCAAAGGGAGCGAAGTAAGCCACAAAGAAACTCCGACAAAAAGTGCCAGAAAATAAATTTCACCAGGACTCCCAAAAAGAAAAAATGCCTGATATAAACCAGAAGAGAAAGGAGCCCCAACAAAGGCCCCGGCAGCAGGCACTGCTCGTAAAACCCGAAGATGGCCGATCCTATGTGGAGGTGCTGCGAGACATCAGGGGAAACGTAAGTCCCTAAGTCACCAACACTGCCATTAAAGCAGTACGACCAACGTATTTGGGACACATAATGGTCGAATTTGGAGCGGAGGCCGACATTAAGGAAGCATTCTGCGATGCAGTAAAGAAAGTGCTCGGCGAAAGCGCAACTATAGCCTCACTCGAGCCGATGGCAACGATCGAAATAAGAGGCATTGACTGCGCTACGGATCTGGCCGAATCGATACCATCTTTCCAAGCCAAGCTTAATGCTCTGAAGGGCGCTGTCTCAAACGCAGAGGTCAACGTGCTCGTTGGGGGAGACTTCAACGCTAAAGCAATAGGATGGGGCATGCCTCAAACAGATCCGCGGGGAAAACGAATCCTGGAAATGGTGGGCAGCACGGCCCTCGTCATACTAAACACCGGAAATACGCTGACTTTCCGCCGTATTGGCTGTGAAGGAACCATACCGGACGTGACATTCCCCTCGGAGCCCTTAGTAAGGAGGATACACAATTGGAGAGTATTAGAGGACTATTCAGCCAGTGATCATCAGAGCATTCTGCTTGAGATCAGTGATGTTGTCTCCCGACGTCCGTGCTCTCGGCTTTCTACAATTGGATGGAACATCGAAAGGATGGACGTCGAGGATATTGTCGAGGTGCTCACAGCAGGTGAGCCGCTGCAGGGAGCTTCGGAGGGGACGGAAGAAATGGCAGCTGCAGACGTGGTGAGCTCAACTATGAGCATCATCACGACTGCTTGCTGTGCTTCTATGCTCCATCAAAAACCCAAGCACGGCAAGCCCCCAGTGAACTGGTTGTCAACTGAAATCGCTGAAAAGTGAAGGGAGTGTCACATGCTTCGACGTGAGGCTCAATGGTCGTGGAGCTGTGACGAGGCATGCAACCAGGTGGCAGTTATAAGTCGGTCAGGAAATGCCTTCGCAAATTGATTAACGACAGCAAGGCTCGCTGATGATAAGACCTAGTGGACAATGTGAACAAGGATCCGTGGGGCCTTGGCTACAAGCTAGTTATGCTGAAGCTAGGTGCCCTACGGAAGCCTTGCATACATGATGCGGAAAAGATGGATGAGATAGTGCGGGCACTCTTCCCCGCCCATCCTGACTGAGTTGACGCTGTCCATGGTGAAACAGCAGTCGAGTGTCCACTCTTCACACTGCCGGAACTAAAGGAGGAAGACTCCAGGTCCAGATGGTATTCTGGCTGAGGTGTTACACCTTGTCTATCACAATTGTCCTAACTTGCTTCTCAGCACATTCAACGCTTGCCTGCGGGACGGGATTTCCTGATACGATGGAAGGTGTCAAGGCTCGTGCTGATCAGCAAGGGGAATTGAAATTCTGAATCCTGAATCGCCGTCAGCATACCGCCCGTTATGCATGCTAGACACTGCTGGGAAAGTGCTAGAGAAACTCATCAAGGGAAGACTCACTCACGCGATTTGGGCTACTGGGGACGTATGTCCTCGACAGTTTGGCTTTAGAGCAGGGCGTTCTACCAATGACGCAATTGCAGAGGTGGTCCAAAAGGCTGAGGCATATAGTCGTACCAAGCGACAGATCATCCTGTTGGTGACACTCGACGTCAGGAACGCCTTCAACTCCGCTAGATGGGTGGATATTCTGGATTCGCTGGAAAAGCCCTTTCATGTCCCAGAATATCTAATGCGGCTTTTAAGGGACTATCTAAAGGACCAAAGCCTGCTTTTCAACACGACACATGGCCAACGAAGGATGGCTGTTACATCGGAAGTTTCCCAGGGATCTATCTTTGGTCCGCACCTGTGAAACGTGTCTTACGACGGGCTACTGAGACTGGAGATGCCATATGACTCGTGCTTGATAGGCAATGTGGATGATGTTGCGGCTCTGGTCGTTCGACACACCTTTAAACAAGCACAACTTAGGCTAGGTATGCTAATGCGCCGAGTGGGATGACTGCTCGTGGGTTCAGTTTAGCACTGGAGAAAACCGAAGTGGATATCTTGACAAAAAAGAGAATCGCTAGAGTAGGGATGATCAGTATTGGAGACATGCGAATCGAATTTAGACCAGCGGCGAAGAACACTTAAAGATGAACTTTTCTGAGCAAATCAGGGCAACGGCTAAGAGGGCTGCTTCAGGAGTATCGGCTCTGAGCTGACTTATGGCCAACGTAGGGGGACCCAGCTCATCAAGAAGACGCCCCTTGATGAGTGCAATAGGGTCAGCGCTACTGTACGAAGCAGAAATATCGGGTGACAGCCTCAGTAAGGGGATTTACCGAAAACGCCTGGCACAGGTACAGAGAAGAGGAGCACTGAGGATTGCATCTTCGTATCTGACAGTCTCCTGTTTGGCGGTGAGAGTGTTTGCAGGCGTGATACCTGTTGGCCTCCTTGCTAGAGAGCATCAAAACGAGACTGCGAGGCAGGTGATTCTCCACGAGGAGAGACAGCGCTCACTCAACGATTGGCAGCAATTTGGGTGAGTTGCACGAAGGAAAGGTGGACTCATCCCGGATGTGGGACCGTGGCTAAATCGAAGGCATGGTGAGACTAACTTCTATCCGACCCAGCTTTTGAGCGAGCATGGGTGTTTTCAGTCGTACCTGCACAAGATTGGTAAGTCACGGTCTCCCGATTCTCGGTTTTGCTCAGGAGAGGAAGACAATGCCTGCCACACATTTATTTTTTGCGTGTAGAAAATCGGACAAGATGCGAAAGGACCTTACAGGGAGAAGGGAGAGCTCATCCCGGACAATATAGTCGCGGTGACGCTCGAATCAGTCGACAAATGGAACCAGGTGGCACATTATGTTCGGGCAGTCCTAAAAGATAAAAAGGACTCACAGCAACCGGGGGTGTTGGAGCTAGGCAATCGGTTGTCTGGCACTACCTTCCCCCTCTCCCCTCCCGCTAGAAGAGGGATCTCCAAGCAACAAGGCCTGGCCCAAAGTTATGTGTCAAACGGTCCCAGGCTAGGTTCTCAGGTTGACAGGGAGGTGTTTTGTGGGTAGTCAAGTCCCTTTCTTGTGGAGTCCCACACTATGTGCGTGAATGGACATTCACCCCCTAACCACAGAAAAATATATCCTACATCAAACTTCTTAACTGGGATCCGGGATCAATGAGTACTCTTGCGGAATGTTTTGTGCTATATTCGCCCAATATGTCTACCACTGCTATCCCAGAAAAGTCGTACGACCATCCTTGGTCTGATAATGTAGTTAATGTTGTGTTAGCTGATGTGACGATTGAGTTCTTTTCGAGGTGAAGTAGCGTATTATGTTTTTCTCACACCTAGTACAGGATCTCGACTTGCAGGTTTTTGGACCATGTCCTGTCTTGAAACAGTTGAAGCAGAGTTGTTTTTTTGCAATCAAATTTATCTGTGCTGGTATTGAAAGTTTTAGGAAGCCATCGCAGTACTAAATTTTGCGATTCCCCTTGCATATCATGCATCCACTCTCCTCGGATTTGGTTGTGGCCAATGACGTTTTGTGCTGCGTAGTTGATTTCTTTGGATGAGGCCTTATTTTTTTTGCCGAGGGCTTCTAAAGATTGAAATCTCAGTTCAAGAAATTTCAAAAATTGATAAATACGTGGAATTTTCCTTGAAACGACTAAAGACTGTTCAAATAGTATAAACGTGACTTTATCCAGCTTCTTGACTAAGGGAAATACCAATATATGATCCCAATTGTTGATTTTGATTTTCAATTCTTCCAGATCTTTCACGCATTCCTGAGTGACATCATGCAATGCTTTTATTTCTTGTGCTGATTCGCCTATTAAATTCTGTTGCGAGATAAGCTTATTAAGCACGGCGTTAACTAATAACCTCTTTTTATCGTACCGCTCTTTCACCAGGTACCAGGCAGGCTCATAATTGCTGTCACAGATAGATAAACGCCGAATAAGAGCTTTGGCCTCACCAGTCAGATTGGTTTTGAGAAACCAGAGTTTTTGCGCCGGAACAAGTGTATCTTTGTCAATGAGTTGACTGAATAAATTGTGGAGCTCCTGCCACGCTAGTTAGTTTCCATCAAATGTAGGTAGCTTAATATGTGGCAGTTCTATTTTCAATTGAGCTGGCTGACTTGTTTTCATGATCGTCATTAATTGTAGTTGAATGGTTTCTACCCATGACTCGGTATTATTGTATACCGTTGGATCATTACCTTGCGAGATATCCGATGTTTCCATAATTTGGAAGTGTTTTGATCGTATTGCCTCCCAGTGTTGCTTAATTGCATGAAATTGGCAATTCTTATAATCTTGAGGTTGATCTGACTTTAAACGATCTTCTGTCCGCTTCAACAAATTCCTCAATGTCTGCAGCATAATTTCTTCGCATCAAACCGACTGCTGGCCAAGTTTAACGTTTGGATTCATGTTCACTTTGGCCTTTGAATGCATTAGCACTGCCACTGATTTCACTTCCAGATAGTAGTTACTTTTAAAGTAATCTACCTCACCCAACTCTTCTGCTGCGGCCTTAAATGCTTCATTCTTCTGTTGGAGTTCATGCCATGGTGTCTCAATTTTTCTAATTTCGCTTGAAGATATTTGACATCCTTGCGCTCTGAAGAATCCTTCTTAAAATTACGAGTATCCGTTCGATATTTTCCCCTAATGCTAACTGCCTGCTTAGCAAAGACTACATGCAGAAATAAATTATTAGTTATATTTATGTACGTGTTTCCTCAATAATCCAAGCAGACGCTGTTTTTTTCAGCTTCTTCAATTGACTGTAGTCTTTTTGATGATTGCGTCACCAACTTTTGCTTATTGTCATCCAGAACCAACAAAAGTTGCCAGCGATGCTGCAGCCTGACTGTGTTGCTTGGTTGATGGCGTTCTTCGTTTTCTCCTGACTTCCTTCCAAGGCCAGTTGATGCTGTTTAATTTATCAGCCTGCCTGAAAAATTCTCCAACTTGCTGCTTGATATTGCTTAATTTATCAGCCATCTTTAAAATTTTCCAAGTTCTAGTAGCTGCTTTCTTCCTAGTTTGATTGCTGCTGCTTAATTTATCAGCCTGTCTGATAAACTTTTTATAAGTGTATGCTTAATGATTATTCCTTCCTACTTTGGTTGCTGTTTCTACTATACTTGGGGTCATCAGGTATTTAAACAAGAGTTTCTTAAATAAAACACCTTGTTCTATGATCAATCCATTACTAATAAATTTCATTATTGACATAGGATATTTATACATACTTTTTGTTAACTTACCATTTTCCAATTGCGTACAAGAAAATCTACACGCGCAAAGTGAAAGGCATGAAAAATGCAATTCGCGGAAATTTGTCAATTAGAAAATTCTGATTGATTTGAACTTGCTGCAATGCAATTAGTACGAATATGCAAGCATAAAAGTTATTAGCAATAATTCAGGTGATTGACTTGATACTTGCAAATGCGATTGTTACGAGTGTAGAAATAGAAGCGTAAGCAATTCGGAAAGGTTTACATCAGGCAAATTAATCGTTCCATTGGAAATAGGTAGACAAGTTATTATTTAACGGAGAAACGTAGTAATATTGATGCTTGCACATTTGTTGAACATGCAGAATTAATAGTGACGTTTTTTTTGGGAAAATCAACATTTTCTTAGAGGAGATGTCATAGTTATGCATTTCCTAATAATTAAAATATCCAACTTGAATTTTCTGAGTCTACTTAATAAACACAATTAACTGTTGTTCTTAATTCTACGCAGAAATTGTAAGGACACACCCTGTGCTCCAGCTCATGATCATCTTATTAAAATTAATCTTTCCTTGAAAGCATCTGCTAAAGATCAAATAAAAGGCCAAATATAATCGTTTATATTTTCCCTTAAGATCACCCTGTCTTGCAATTTCATCCCTTAAAAGAAAAAATGAAAAATCCCAAATTCCAACCATATACATGTATATAAAACAAAAAAAAAACGGATAATCCGAAAAAGGCAAAACCACGCACATTCCACAAAGTAAACCAAAATCTGGTTTCATTGTTCATTCTTTTCTATTTTTCCAGCTTTTTAGGCCACAGGACGTCGTTCCCTAGATAAATACCTCAGAGTGATTTTTATGAATATTAAATCTCAAGATGGATTATCTCTTCGGTCTAGGGCCAAGCCTCCGAAAGCCTATCTATGTCCTCGTAGTGCGAATGGTGTGAAACCATGACGAAGGTCGAAATAGAGGCAAAGATAGGAAAGTACTTTTCCTACAATTATAAATCCTTTTTTCGGGAAAATTATGTCAGTAAACGGATGAAAATGGTTGAAAACGGTTCATCGCGCAGACATACTCGTAAGTCTAGCAAAAAGCTTTATTGTGTCGGTGTACGCGTGAGGACGCGTAGGGATGCTCATTAATAATCACTTTGTGTACACTCATCAAAATATATTTATACAGACCTTTTCAGAGAATTTCTGTAAAAATATTTTTCATTAAAAGGCTATAGCTTGATACCGAAATAATCATGCAGAATTAATGGTGGAGCTCGCATTGCTCAGTAAATTAATGTGTTTCCATTCTTGTCCCGCGGTCCCGCCCCTATCTAAAAACTTTGCTCTCTTATCTTTCCATCGAGACAATGTCGAGATATTTAAGTTATTTACTTAAAATTTAAGGATATTGTTTGCGTAGGACTCGGAAGGAATAAAAAGCAGTTTCTCATGATCTTAGCAGCCAGATTTAAATTTCAAATACTCGTCACGTTTTGTATCTAAAAACTTTTCCGAGGCCGAAACAATAGCGGCGGAACATTTAAAAGCAGGTTGAATGGATTTGTTTGTCGATGGGAAAGAGGGAAATGCTTGAGAAATTTTGAATTTAGAAGAAAAACGTTTAAAGATTAGGCAATAAATTGAAGTGATTTCTTCTCTTGGAGTAAATATTTAATTGATTTCTAAATTATAGCCTATGTAGAATGTTTTTCTGGTTCATAAGTGAACGATAGATATCATTCATAAGTGAACGATAGATATCATCATTTCATCTGGGACACACATCCCTGAATATTTGCATCAATCACTCATATCTGCCATCGTTTGCAATCAATCAACTCTAAATTCAAGCCATTCACAATAGAATGCGGGATGTTGTTGACAGATATAATTACATATAAACCAAATTGCTGTCATGGTTAAAATTTGTATGGAATAATAAGGGCACTGAAATGTCTAGTGAAGTTATTCAACCATCCTCGCAACACCAAAAAATTGATCTACAATTTTCGGTCTTTTGAAATGAAATAACATCTGATTTTTTATTATCATTTAATGCATCATAAATCTGAATTAAACTTGAGTGCGATAAAAGCTACATAATCTGAAAAATACAATGTTCTAAATTACCACACACCATGAACATAATTTTTACCTTGGAGTACAATTACAGACATTTTTCGTTACATTTCTGTGAGCATGTATCCTGTTGCTAAAACTTTGTATGAATACATTACAGCAGTCGAAGTATAATCCTTTGTATGAATAAATTGGCGTGCTAGAAGTATAAATATGAATATTTTGAATGAAAACACATGTGCATGCACATTACATTTAAAACGCTTTCCATTGAAGTTTCATATGCTCTATACTTCCATGGTCTCATTTGGCTACGGTAATCAACTGAAACGAGCATAATATTCTGATTGCACAATACAACAAGTTGAAGTAACAGGAGAGCGCTCCTGCCAGAAGGGTTTTGTAAAATAATTAGTAACTCAAACAACGTTTTTTTGAATACCACAACTTGACTTATATGGTAAATACATGCATTCTGTAAGGTTTTTCCGCAATAAAATCAGGTTCATTTAGAAAATTGAAGAGACAACGTCCAAGTTTAAATAACCGTTAGCCAGCTTTAAGAAATTCAAATGTAGGGTAGAATCTACAGTCCTGGAAGTGAGTGAAACTATTTTTAGGAAGAAAATTAGTCGATTGACCATTCAACGTCTGACTTGTTAGCGATTGGAAGTTGAGCTAAACCAAGCTGTTGTGAATTTCGTCGCCGTTGAAACCGTGGCCGAATTGTGGCAATCGTTAATTGAACATACGGCAGCAGTACTGAGTCCGCTTGTCCCGAACGAGTATTTGTCAGTGAGATCTTCCGTACTTATTTCATTTGTCATCTAAATAATAAAAATATGTGGGGACGCAGTAGCTCGCCGCTGCAAGGTTTTGATGTTATGCAACGCTCAAAAAGCATGAGTTGAGACACAACAGTCAGTCGATGACACCATTCGATGCAAGCAACACGCAATGCCGACCGTGTACATGCCGATACGTGATTATTGTTAGTCATTAAGTTAAATGAAGTTATATCTAGGGACGATGCTTGTATTGTATGATACCCACAACTGACCCTAACGTTTGTGCAATGGCAATAGAACAATTTCACGATGTTCTTAGTGCGGAACAAAGTGCAACAGCGATCGACATAACCTCCATTTTGTTAAAGCCAACCGGCTTTATGGTTCGCACGCGTCGATGCACAATTTCGCGCAACAAAATTAAAGAAGATGATACTCGCTTCGAAAGGGTGATAGCAGAACTTGACGTTTCCTTGCTCGTGCAAATCGCCAATATCATCGAGTCGCCGCCAGAAAGTCATAAATATGACAACTTTAAAGCACTACTGCTGTCGTGTTACAGTATGTCGGAATCGCAGGGTACGCGTGAACTATTGCATGGGTTTGAACTAGGTGATCAACGCCCGTCGCAGCTCCTTCACCGCATGCAAAACATAGCTAAGGCAAACATATCCGAAAGAGTCTGTCGTCACATGTGGCTCGAACGGTTACCATCAAGGGTGCGCGCAATAGTGGCTGCGTCGGACACCCCATTCGACAGTTTCAATGACAACACCATTTCAGAATAAACCCAAGCCGACAGGCAGAAACGTGGCATGACGGCATACGAAACGAAGATGCATTGAGAAAAGAAATCACAGAACTCTGAAGAACGTTAAATCAAACTCATGCCCAGCCCATCAACGTCCGTAATTGCAGTTGCCATCCCGAATGTAAGTACACGCAAGCAAATCAGTCAAGTGCAACTGAAGGATTAAGGAATTCTCCGCGAAAATCTGAAACAGTAACATGTTATTTCCATCGCCGTTTTGGCACCGCAGCCAGACAATGTCGACCACTCTGCTCCTTTCGAGAGAAGAAGGGAAACGAATGCCGTCGCTGATGAATCAGGTGGGCATCAGCGACGAAGTGAAAAACCGCCTGCTAGAGCGCGATACAAAAAGTTGATTAAAATTTTTAGTCGACACCGGGGCTGACGTTTCAGTCATTCCAAAATTCCACGCGCCAGATCGAAAATACGCGTCAAGCTACAAATTATTCGCAGTAAACGGCAGTGCAATAAGCATATACGAGACGAAGAACATAACGCTGTCACTGGGACTACCTAAACCACTGACTTGGAAATTTCACTTATCCGCCATGTTTCGGCCAATACTAGACGCTAATTTTCTCAAGTATTTCGGGATAATTGTAGACCTTAAAAACAAAAAAAACTCCTCGATCCCGCTGGACGAGGACCAAAAGCACAAATAAGACAATCTAGCTGCTCAACGGTGTTCATCGTGAACGAAAATTCGGTATTCGACACTCATAAAGTTCAGCACCACACAGTCACAACTGGACCAACCGTAGCCGATCATCCACGTAGGCTTACCCGCGAAAAGTTAAAAATAGCAAAGTCTGAATTCAACTACTTAATCAGAAAAGGGTTTTGTCGCCCTTCCAGTAGCCCATGGGTCAATCCACTCCACTTAGCATAAAAGAAGGATGGGACGTAGTGCCCATGCGACGATGATCGCCGGTTGAACTCAAAAACCCAATCTGATCGGTGCCCAATGCGGAACATCGAAGATATCACTGCTATCGTAGCTAAAAAAGTAATCTTTTCAAAAGTGGATTTATTGAAAGCGTTCCACCAAATCCCCATCACCGACGAAGACGTCCCAAAAACTGTCGTAACAAAGCCATTTGAATTTACGGCAATGACGTTCGGGTTGAGGAACACGGCACAGTTTTTCCAAAGACTTATGGACGAAGTTTTAAGAAATCTCGAGTTTTGCACGTGCAACGTAGATGACATTTTTGTCGCGTCTGACTCACAAGAGCAACACTTACAACGTCTTCGCTTAATTTTCGAAAGATTAAGCAAAGTACGGATTCATTTAAGTCCTAAAAAGTGTGTTTTTGGCATACCAAGCATCGATTATCTAGGGAATATAATAAACAAGAAACGAATCTCACCACCCCCGTTGCGAGTGACAGCAATCCGCACATACCTGAAAGCCGTCAACGTACTGCAACTTGGAAGGTCTTTGGGAACATTAAACTTCTATCGACGTTTCGTGAAAAACGCAGCGCGAATTCAAGCCCCTCTGCATAAAATTTTGTCGCAGACTGAAACCCAGAAACTGACAAAGCGTTCGTGGACTGCAAGCATTGTTTGGCAGATACAGCTTTACTTGTACACTATCAGCAAAGAAAACTTACGAGGCTGGTATCAGACGCATCTGGCAATGCTGTTGGGGCCGTCCTGGAACAACGCCAAAATGACCAATGGATCCCATTGGCTTTCTATCAAAGAAAATTATCACCCCCCAGAAAAGAGATACAGTGCGTATGACCGCGAACTGTTTGCCGTTTACAGCAGTATTTATCATTTTCGTCACGCGCTAGAAGACACCAACTTCATAATATTGTCGCGTGTTATGGTTCGCGGCCAATAATTTTAATGTTCCGGGAAACTGAAATGCAATGTCTTTTAAATTAAGTTAAAAGAGTTTATTTACTAATAAATACACAATCACTCATTTAACTATTTCACATTTTTAATTTTCACTTTGTCTATAAATTTCTCTAACAACTGTCTTCACTTAACAATCAACGAAAATCACTTTACTATTACTCGATCCCTTTTCAATTCGCACTCCACACTGTCGCAGTTTTTACTATCGCGGTTTTAATGAATCGCCTGTTGATCATTATGTTCTTAATGGTTGTGGAAACAATTGCGACAGTAGCTCGCAAAATTATTTGTACATGTAACACTGCCCCCACCTCAGTTCTTTTCGCACCGAAAAGATGTGTCGCCAGTTATAATCAATTCTCCCGGGATGTAATATGGGGCAAGACGGTCCAGGTGCACGATTTTCATTTTGGCTCTTGGCTTACGGTGTTCATGTATGCGATATACGACATCGTTGATTCGCTTTGTAACCCGGTATGGTCCCTCCCAATTATGCTGCAACTTTGGAGATCTACCCTTCCGTCGCTGTGGGTTATATAGCCAGACCAAGTCATCTTGCTGGAAGCCAGTAGAATTTGCCTTTAAATCATACCTGGTCTTCATGCGGTCAGCAGCCGATTCGAGATGTTTTCGCACTGTCCGATGTATCTCGTTCAACCGTTGTCTTAGCTCACTTGCGTACTCCGAGATCGTTTGGGGTTTCTCGGGGGGTGTTCCGAACTTTCTATCAGCTGGCAGACGAATAGTCTTTCCAAAAATGACTTTGGCTGGGGCTTGGCCCGTCGATGCATGTTCAGCAGCTCTGTACGCCATCAAAAATAGTGGGATATGTCGGTCCCAGTCCCTTTGGCTCTCGTCAACCATCTTGGCAAGGTGTTTATTGAGCGTGCCGTTGAAACGCCCGACCATTCCATCGGATTGGGGATGCAGCGGTGTTGTTCTCGTTTTCCGTATTCCCAGTAGTTCACACATTTCGCCAAAAACTTGTGACTCAATGTTTCGGCCTTTCGAATGTAGTTCACAAGGTAGTACGGCGTACCGGATCCAATTTAACACTAGCTGTTCGGCTACGGTAGTTGCTTCCTGGTTGGGAATGGGGTAGACCTCGGGCCACTTGCTGAAATAATTGGCCACAACCAGCGTGTATCGATTTCCCCATTCGGATTCAGGAAAGGGTCCAGCGATGTCAACAGCAATCCTTTCAAACGGTACACCCACGTTGTAGGTTTGCATTTGTCCCCTCAGTCGTCACTTTGGACCTTTGACGGAAGCGCAAATGGTGCATCTACGGCACCAGTTCTCTACGTCTTCTCAAGCGTGGAGCCAGTATAACCTTTCCCGCAATTTCGCTAAGGTCTTGTTAAAACCAAGGTGGCCTCCCGAGGATCCTTCGTGCGTCTCCTTAACCACATCGTGGATTCGGCTTTTGGGGAGTATAGTTTGCATCCTATAGGAGCTGCCATCCGCCGTTTCCCATCTCGCTTGAGTACACCACCCTCCACCTGAAGGGAGTTCCATTGTGCCCAATAGCTTTTCAGGGTTGCGCCATGCATTGTCACGTCTTTCCACTCACGTCGCCCAGTCGTCTCTTTCCATACGAGCAATGGTCCGATTTCTTCATCGGCTAACTGGGCATTTTGAATCTCCTCCGGTGACCAACCTTCATCGAATTCGGCCGTTATCAATCGTAGATCAACGGGCGGCTCCTTTTCTTCAATCCGTCAGCAATGCTTACAATTAGCTGGACATGGATGACGAGATAGGGCATCAGCATTTCCATGAACTCCGCCCTTTCGATGAACGATTTCGTAGACGTATGACTGCAATCTTTCGATTCATCTCGCAACTTGTTCCTCAGGATTTTCGAAGTTAAGTAGCCATCTCAGCGATGCATGGTCCGTTCGAAGAACAAATTCCTGGCCATATAGGTACTTGTGGAACTGCTTGGTGGCCTCTATTATTGCCAAAAGCTCCTTCCTGGTCACGCAGTAGTTCCTCTTACTTTTTGAGAGAACTCGACTGTAATACAAGAGGACTCTTCCTTCGCCATTGATCTGCTGGGAGAGTACAGCTCCAATACCGCCGTTGCTTGCATCGGTGTCAACTACAAACATTTTTCCGGGTTTCGGATATGCGAGCACGGGTGATTCACACAGCTTCTCCTTCAAGGTCTCAAAGGCTACCTCGCATTGTTCATTCCAGACATACGGACAATTTTTCTCGGTTAGCTGATGGAGACACTTAGCTATTTTGGCAAAGTCTTTGACGAATCTTCGATAGTAGGTCGCTAGACCTAGAAAAGTTCGTAGTTGGCGCTTGTTGTTTGGCGTTGGTCAGCTTCTCACGGCTTCAATTTTTTGAGGATCTGTTTTGACCCCTTCTGCTGATACAACGTGTCCCAGGTATTTTACTTCAGCTGCCAAAAGGGTGCGCTTGTCAGGACTAAGTTTCAAATTCACCAGTTGCAATCAGGATAATACCTCTTCTAAGTTCCGCACATGCTCTTTAAATGTTCCCCCGATAACAATGAAGTCATCTTGGTACACCAAACAGGTCTTCCCGGTTAGGCCTCGTAGCACGTAGTCCATCAGGCGTTCGAAGGTTGCTCGAGCTTTGCAAAGCACAAATGACAATACCACAAATTGCCACAACCCGGTCCCAACTGAAAATGCGGTCTTCTCTCGGTCCTTCTTGTCGATTTCTACCTGCCAGTAGCCACTCTTGAGATCGAGTGTAGAAAACCATTTTGCGTCGGCCAAAGTGTCCATGATGTCGCCGATGCGTGGATGCGGGTAACTATCTTTCTTAGTGACGTCGTTAAGCTAACTATAGTCGACACAAAAATGAGTGCTACCATCCTTTTTCCTTACTAGAACTACTGGCGCGGCCCATGGACTGACATAAGGCTCGATAACACCTTGTTTTTCCATGTCTGAGATCAGTGCGCTCACTTCTTCTTGTTTGGCTATTGGAAGACGTCTCGGTGCTTGTCGAATCGGCTTGGCGCCATGTGTATCTATGAGGTAAGCTACCATACTCGTTCGGCTTTGGTCATCCGGGCTTATTGAGAAGATGTCACTGTACTTGGTCACCAGATCAGTGGCTAGCTTGAATAGCTGCACTGGCAATTTGGTCCGCTTCAATATTGCAGACGTGAGTCCCTGGGCTTTGTCTGTGTCTTGCCTCTTTTCCAATGGTGGTCGTGAGTGGCTTCCCGCATTGATGCTTGTGGTTGAGTCTGCAGTTTTAAGGATTCTAACTGGCATGTTTCTGTTCCTTACAAGGCTTTGTCCTACGATCAAACTGGGCAACCCCGACGTCTTCGTTGGCTCTATCAAATAAGATCGGCGGTCTCCAGAATCACCATCAAGCTTGGCCCATACAATGCTCTCGGAAGATTTCGGTACATCAGTGTCAGTACATACTATCACATTCATCTTGGAAATTTGGACGCTTGAGTCCTCCATCAGTACTTCGACATTTCGCCATTTCAATACCCCTTTGCCCAAATCCAACGTGATTACATGTGGTCGCAGAAAATCCATTCTGAGGATGCAGTCACCCATAATGTTCGCGATCAGAAAATTTTGTCGGAATGCAAGGTTGACTTCTCCATGGACAGGTGCGTTTTCTCCCGTGGCTTTCCGTAGTGCGAAAATCCTGCCCTTGTGAAATAGTTGTTGCCTCACTAGGTCTGGCCGGATAATCAATCGGGTTGCACCAGTGTCGGTTGTTATGGTGCAATGCCCTCCGTCAACTTGATCCAGAAGGCATAAGTCTGTTTCTCCCCTATGTAGTCTTGACACGGCGATGGTGGTGCTGGGGACGTCGATCCTCCTAGCCAGCCCCTGCCCCACGAAGCTGGCCCCCCAGTTTGAAGGGTTTCTATTCTGCGTTCTTGACTCGGTGTAGATCCCCTCCATCTTGGACAATAGCTCAGTTTTCTTCACTTCTTGCAGTCTTTTTGCAGATGCCCCTTCTCACCGCAATTCCAGCATCTAGGCGCACCATCTACCTGCCGTTTTCGCTCAATTTCCACGCGCTCACACCTGCACTCGCCTGTCACTATCTCGCGAACCCGGGCAGTGGTGCGAGCCACATTTTTCGCTGCCTCTAACTTGAGAATATAAACCGTCCTTAACTATTTGCTTTTGAGCTAAACGCACGGCTTCTTGCAATTCCTGGTCCTTCAATGCGCTGATGAATGCTTCTGTTGCTGCGTCATCTCGATGTTCTGCATCTGAAGCTAGGTAAGCCAAAAGTGCCAGTCGTTCAATGTCTTGGGCTAGCTGCTGTAAGGTTTCGCCAGACTTCTGCATCCGATGCCGTAGCTGTGACCGATAAATCTGCTTCAGGTGATCGTCTCCATAACGCATGTCGAGCGCATTCATTATAGCAGCCGAGTTTGAGTGCAACTCAATGGGGATAGTCTACAAAAGCTCGGCAGCTGGGCCTCTAGGAGCCAGAATTAATGCGATTGCTCGTTCCTGCTCATTCCATTGATTTACCCAAGCGGTGGCGTCAAACTGTGTTTTGTAAATACTCCAGACCATTTGCCCGTCGAATATTGGTGCTTTCACATTTCTGGATGTGCTTTGCGCAGAGGTTATAAGCGGGGCTGGTGAGACGGTTACTATTGCTTTCGCTGCTTCTAATTCCTTTTTCATTTTTTCCATCTCATAGTTGATTCTCTCCTCAACCTGGTTAAACTTCTGCTCGACCTGGTAGACGTTTTCCTCGACCCATTTAATTTGGTTGTTTAGACCACCAAGCTCCGCTTTTATTTCAGTTGACTGTTTTTGCAAGTCTGCCTTGATTTCTATTGGCTTTTGGTCTAGCCTCGTTGATTGCCCCTTCAGCTTCTATGTCATGTCTACCTTGATTTTGAATGCTTGGTGGTCCAGCTTCGCTGATTGTTCATTTAGCTTCGCTGGTGGTTCATTTAGCTTCGCTGATTAAGAAATTTCGTTTGAGGAATGCTGGTTGTCCTAAGTGAAAGAACTACATTGTTCTTTCACCCGAGCATTTTAGCTATCAACTTAATAGCATTTTTCGCTCGATGGACTTCAGCTGGTTCCAGCATATGGGCTGGTTCGCTGATTGTTCATTAAGCTTTGCAGTTTAATTGGATGACTGCTGTCGCTGCTCGTGCTGCATCAGCATCAACATTTGCATCAGCGCATTTTCTGGTTTCTTTTTTTTTTTGCTGCTTCTCTTATAAGCTCCGGCATGGTCAATTCATTTATATTTAAATGTAAGCTTCGTGGTATTTTTATTATTTCGGCTTTTTTTATATTTTTTTCCACCAGTTTTCACGTTACATTTCACTATTGTGCATTTTAAAAATGTTTAAAAGTTTTCACTATCAAAATTTTCATTCTCAGTTTTGACACCATTGTTGCGTGTTATAGTTCACGGCCGATCATGTTCCAGAAAAGTGCAAACGCACTGTCTTTTAAATTAAGTTAGAAGAGTTTATTTATGAAAAATGAACAATCATTAATTTAACTATTGTACAAATCACATTTAAATTTAATTTTTACGGTCTATCAACTTACTGTGAGCGTCAAAAGAAAGTAAACACCAACTTTTCGTCTTTAAATTGTTACATTACAAAGCTATTATTGACTTGCGATAAAAAGTAATATTAATGAGTTTACTACTAAACCATTTCGTGATTGATTACTATTAAACATGAAATCAAAACAAGTGGCAACATTGCACAAATCTCACCAAAGTGGAAATGCATCAGATTTTACGCGTCAAAAAAAGTAAACAGTGGTAACACTTACTTCGCTTCTTTTATATTTCGGGGAAGAACCTTAACTGTTGGTGACAAATTTGTGCTGTTCGCGTACTTTACTTCACCAAAAGTCGTTTTAAGTGCATTCTTTGTAATTAATATCAGAAATAAAGACGTGAAAAATAATAGTTTCTCTATGGAAAAGCAAATATCGCCTGATACTCGGAAAATTATAATAGACTTAAAAGACTTACTGAGGTAAATCCTTGCGTGAAATTGGCGAAATCATGGGCAGAAACTACTGCACAGTAAAAAAAATTATTGATAAGTATGCCAAACATCATCTCGTTGAAGATTTACCGAGATCTGGACGCCCGAAGCGGCTTAGTGGTACTGAATTTAGAGCTGTAGTAAGAGAAGTAAGGGCATATCCAGCCTCAAGTGCAGTTAAATTGCCAGAAGACATAACGCAGGCATCAGGCAAACCAGTAAGTGCAAGTACAGTCAGGAGAGCGGTTGATAAAAATGGTCTACATGAAATAATACCACGGAAAAAGCCATACATATCCAAGGCGAATCAGATCAAGCGTATGGACTTCGCTAAAAAATACAAAAACGAGGCTCCATCTTTTTGGGAAAACGTATTATATACAGATTCAGAAATTCAAAATTTACGGCGCGAAAAGGCCCCCAACAATATGACGTGCTAAGAATGAAGCCTTCAAAGAAATGTGTCTTACCAACACTGTCAAGCACGGTGGCAGTTCAGTTATGGTATGGGGGTGTATGCCGGCAACTGGTGTTGGTAATCTTGTTTTTATTGACTCCACAATGGACAAAATGGATTATTTAGCCATTTTGAGGGACAATGTTGCTCCTAGCGTTGAAAAATTAAGCTTGTCTAAAAATTGGATCTTTCAACAGGTCAACGATCCAAAGGATACGTCCAAAATTGTGAAAGAGTGGCTACTGTATCGGACTCCTAAGACACTTGATCATCCGCCGCAGTCCTCAGATCTTAACCCGATCGAACATCTGTGGGAACAGCTTGACAGAAAAGTGAGACAAAGGGTCATTTCAAGCAAGGCCGACTTAAAGAAAGTTATAAAGGAAGAATGGAGCCAAATCTCTCCGGATATTACAAAAAAAACTTGTCGCGTCGATGCCTAGAAGATTAAATGAGGTGCTTAAGTCCAAAGGAAAACAAACGAAAATTTGAAAATTTAAAAAAAATCGACTTTTTCTATTGAAGATCTGTTATGTTTTGTTTGCTGTTTACTTTTTTTTGACGCGTGAAATTTGGTCTTTTTTTGATTAAAGTGAATTTATCTTTGTTTTGTATTACTTTTGTTTAATGTTTATGTTCAGTTTTTATTAAATAATTCTTTAATTCCTTATACTTATTTTTGATTTTGTGTTACTTTATTTTAATAAAGTTCTTAATACAATTACCTAAGGTTACTTTCTTTTGACGCTCACTGTATATTCCAACAGTTTATATTACGAAAATCACTTCATCACTTCACTATCAATCAATATCGCCTTTACTTTGCGCTGCAGTCCATCGCAGTTTTACTATCGCGGTTTTACTATTGTTCCCCATTCATTTAGCTCGGCTTTATATAGGGTCGCTAGTCATTCAATCCATTTCTCGTAGGTTGGCGAATGTTCTGGCGAGAACTACCAGGAATATTCGAGCAATTCTGAATACCACGCAGTGACGTCACTTTCAGATATTGATCATGCTTGGTCGATCCTTGTGCTTTCAACTACATTCGTCTATTGATCATGATGCTATTGATAGTTGCGACAATAACTCGGAAAATTATTTGGACATGTAACAATATAATAATATATTGTAATTATAAAATTATTTGTTTTAGTATTATGTTTCATTATGCTCCAACGATAGAGTTATCAACTGATTTCTGCCTTTATGCACCTCGGCGCAACATGGATTTCCCCGCAAAGTGGTCATCTCAAATCATCCCGATGGAGTTAGCGACTCTCTGCAGTGGCCGCATTTTTTTTTTATACAATCCTCTCATTCTCTCTGTACTGAGCTTCTTATGCCAGACCGTTCAAAGCTAGCTTGGGTAGGGTTCTCTTCCACGTTTTAAGATGGCAATATCAGCAAGCCCATTCAATTTAATTTTGAATATTATAACGGGCCACGTACAATTAATTGTATATCATGAAAAAAATATGTAATTAAAATTTCAGCTTTGAAATTTTTGAATAATTCTTCTTTCATATCCACCAGACTTCCTTTAATTTTATGCGTTTTTTCATCTGCACCTCCATTATTCGAATAATTTCTTCTTAGCAGGAATCTAAAACACTACTAGCAGCTTTCCTTGTTTATAAACGGAACAACATGCTCTTGTATTATAGAGTTATACCGAGCATACTCTTCTATCCAACGTAATATTCAATGACAATTCCATTTCACCGAGAAAAATTAATTTCCGGCTATTTTCTTAACTTCCACTACAAATGATCCTATCCTTGCACAGTCCCTGTTATCTCTCCTTCTCTGTCACTCAACTCGAAAAGGAACAACGACCCAACTCAAACGACACACAAAAGCAATTAATTTGTCCGGTTATTGTGCACCATTTTTATCTCAGTCAGCTTTTTTTGTATTTTCTTACTCTTTCCACTTCTCTTTCAGCTTAGTTTATGTCCTTGTATGTTTACCAACTAACGGGTTGTATTGTTTGTTATCCTCCTTTTGCAGGACATGCACATCTCACGGATTTCAATATTGCAACGAAATTGCAACGTGATGGCATGGCGTCCAGTATGTCGGGTACAAAACCATATATGGCACCGGAAGTGTTCATGTGTGCATTGGAGGAAATTGGTAAGTGAGCATTGCATCGAGTAATGAATGGCATGGGTGGAAAATAAAATTGAAACAAGCCGTTCACTCGGAAAAATCATTGACATTTTCACAAAATGTGCATAATATGTATTTTTATTTTGCTTTCTTTTCCTCCAACGTCCAACGTGTTGAAATATTTTGTATTTTCTCGTTTTGCTTTCAGCTGGCTACAGCTATCCTGTCGATTGGTGGTCGCTAGGAATTGTAGCGTACGAAATGCGAGCAGGAATCCGACCGTTCATTGTTCATTCTTCCACACCGCTGACGGAAGTGAAAAACATTCTTAATACGCCTGTACATTATCCACGCTATTGGACAACTAATTTTATTGATTTACTCAACAAGGTAAGCACACTATGATTGATTAGTTTTTAGCATTTTCCACGTAACAAGGACTCGGAATTAATTGCGTGAAATAATCAATAATCCTTCCAATTTACTCAAATACTTCCTTCTGCCGATAAAACTCCACTTGTCCAAACATAATTAAACATAAGTTGATTTTGAGTCCACTATAATTCACTTCCAATCAACATAATCGTTGCTTCCCTTCTACAACCCTCAGAACATCAAATCAAATCCCGAGACCAAGAACAAAGCGACAACAATTCAAATCTAAAAGCTTCCATTTAAAATTTATCGTCCTTAAATAGTATCACTTGAAATAATTTTGCTGGCAACAAAGCAAGCCAGCTCCGGAAAATACACTCCGAGATAATAATATAGAGCATGAGACAAAACAGAAGGAGGCAAAAACAAAGGGAGAGTGAGGAAGGCGGGAGGAGAATCAGACGGACAAGAGAAATTTTCTGTTTTGATGGAATTTTGTGTAATCGTTTTTGATATAATTCAATCTTCACTATACAAAACGACAGGAAAATCTTCTAGTGCTAACGGCTAAGTAAAATGAAGTAAGGAACGAACGTTTCCATCCGGACGATATTGTAGTTGAAAGTGTTGGGAAGTTCGTTGAAATGGTAATGTGATGAATTCATGTGGAGGAAGAAGGAGAATGATGGAAGAAGTTTTGGTCAAAATCTGATGAAGATTAAGCAATAGATACGGAAGAGCTGCTCTAAGAGATGAGAACTAGGATCAATCAAATGTACGATAAATTAAGACAATTAATTAGTTAATAATACCAAAAAGGATTTATGTTTCTGAGATGATAATTTTATTTAACAAAATCAAATTTAGTTAATTTACGGGAATGTTCCCCATATGACAGCATGTTACATTGGAAGGAATTCTACGTCTAGCATTCGTTGCGCATAGACGTGTTTTTAAAATTCTACATCCAGCACTCGTTGCGTGTGACATGTTTTTAATCACTCCTGTCATTAATTTTAAAAATTAATTAACTGTTCACAAAAGTCAGTTGAAACTAATATTTCTAATTGAAAACCATCACCGTCGAATTATTCGAGCATTTATCAAATACGTGAAATTTCTTTCCTGAAGAAGTAGCAAAAAGCGGAAATACATTGAGAGGAAGTTCCGGCTTATGAACATTCCCTCTAATCTTGCTGCAAAAGCAACGAGATGGAGGAGCCTGTAATGTGACGCCTACGCCCGGGAATCGGAGTGATTCCGATCCCGAACCCTGGCACCCGGCCAGATATGTATGACTTCGAAATGCAAGCAGACTTTATCTTTCGTGCAGCCATCATTGCGCCGAAAATATTTTTCTTCAAATATTTATATTTGTGCAAAAATATTTTCTGTCAATGTGAGCCGCTGAAGTAAAACTCTGATACATTTCGAAGCATATCTTTCTGGCAATGCCTCCCACGAGTTGCCATCCAAATGTCAAACAGGCAGAACGTGTTCGCCGGTTAGCTGTCCGTCGAATTAAAATTCTCGCGAGGGTTAGCGGATTAGCGGTAAGTCCGAAAAAAATTAGCGTGGCGTGCATATAACGCAATCTAAATTTATCCACAGGAGGAGGTAGCAAATAGAGGACTTGGCGAGCCTATGAACCGTGTTTTGGGAGTCAAGCTGCACTGGACAGGAAAAAAAAACATAGCGAGCGGCTTGGAGAAACACATTTCGAATCTACCGCGATGCCCATTAATACGCGTTACCAGATGATTCGAGTGACGGATACAGCAGAGTGAAATAGGCAGGCGACTTAATTCCAGGTTAGAGTAGCCATAGTAAAAGTAGTTATGTAGCACGTGTTAACCAGTTTGATGCCATACAATTTGACAAGGATATCATAAAGATTTTACGAGAGCAATTCTTTTCTACGATCCAGAGTCTTTCGCCATCAATCCTTGCCCGGTTGCAACCAGAATTTGAACTACTGCTTCAATCAGCTGTTTGGCTGGGATCCATCGGCAAACAATTTGCATCGTTTGGTCAACAATTGCTTTTAATTTGCTACGATAAAGATGAATTAACCCGAGCAAGGCTTTGTTTGCATTTTATACTCACAATACTACCGAAATATGCAAAACAGAATGTTGATCATCGGTTTGTTGGAAAAGAGTGGATTAATACCGCACTTTCGTGGACGGCAAACACATTGCCTATCCTGGCAGTGATAAACTTCGTTCGTTTTTTAAAATCGGGAAAGAAACCCACATTGATAGATTTTCTACTTGGATTGGATTATATTACGTTGCATAGTAGCAGGAGACGTGATGTTGGCTATAGTCCTATCACAAGGGAACTAATATGGAATGGATTTATGGAACTTCTAATGATTGTGCTTCCTCTACTTAATTACAAGAAGTTGCAAAGGAATGCAAAGAGGTTTTTTTGGAAGAAAAACCGAATTCTTAAACACTAAGACAATAATGCCTGTTATGAATGTGAGAACTATATGTGCCTATTGTGGAGATCGACCAAGTCTCCCTCACCATATGGGATGCGGACATATATTTTGTTATTATTGTTTAGAAGAAAATTTGATGGCGGATCAAGGATTTATTTGCCCACATTGTGGCTCTTCTGTTTCAAAGATAATGGCAGTGACCATAATTGATTGAGTTTTAGGGAAAGGTTGTTTCTAATTTAGATAAGAACAAGTTGGGTAAACAGACCTACGCTCATGTCAGAAGGGTTTTGTATTCAATTTACAAAATGCAGTCACCAGATCGAATCAAATCAAGAAACATGTCAAAGACGATTTTATTGGAGAAAATATGAAATACGAAGATCATACTATTATTAACAAAGTTGAACGAATTTCGACTTCTGAGGTTTTTGGTATTGTTATACTCATAAATATCTTCCTTGATAATTATTTCAGATTTACATCCGCGACGGAGGAAACACATTTTTCATGTATTTCCCCCATGTGCCCCCACTGAAGCAAAAACTGACAGTTTAACAACTTTTTTGAAAAGCTCCCATGAAAACTTTTATTTCATGCTCATATCGGCTATGTTTGATGAATTTTTTTTTCAGGGGCCACCCTCCTGTACTGTTATCATCGATTCATGGCCAATTTTTTCGAATCCTAGAATGGTTACAAAACTATTTTGCTAGGAGCTCTCTCCCACCTCCTTGACTTGTTTCACTTATGAGCATTAATTGTAGGTACTCAGCTTCAGTCATTCATTAAATTGAATCAAGTGTTCAAGGCATGCACCTTAAACGTTGAAGTTGGGAAAAAATAACTCAAAATTATTCAATCTTCGCATTTAAAACAGGCACTATTTTGTTTTACGATTACTGATACCACTAGCTGAACCGATTCTCAAAGATATACATGACACCTATCATTCCTGAAATTTTCATGCAAATCCTAGCAAGACTGTAGTGTCTGAGTCGGTAAAAAGCGCATCTTGTTCCATAGCCATATGTTGCCATAGTAATAAATGCAGCGCATATTGTTCCATAGTAATACAGGAAAATTCAAACCGCTATAACTTCGCTAAACATGATTCGATCTTTATGAAACTTTCAGGATAGATCAATCTTATAAATAGACATCTATCTATTCATTGAATTTAAGGGTACCGTTAAGATTTTATTCAAGAAAACATAAAATCGATAAATCATACTATTACTAACAAAGTCGAGTGAATTGCGACTTCTCACGTATTTGTTGTTGTTGTACTCACCAAGGCCTACATCCCTGATTTTTTCCAGATTTTTCGGATCACAGGTGTCCAATCGCGAGGGGGGGGGGGGGGACACAAATTTTCCGTGTATTTACCCTCCCCGTGCGCCCCTCGAAGCAAATTTTGCCAAATTAAGACCTGTTTTGGAAAGTTCTCATCAAGACCTTTCATTTGATACCCATATTGGCTACCTTCAATGAAATTTTTTTTTCCGGGGGTCACTCTCCTATATGGGGAGACCCCCCTTAAATACCTTATAAAATTTTTTTGTAGTTGAACTTTGAAGAGATCACCACTTTACATCTACACACAAAATTTGATGTTTCTAGCTTAAGTAGTTTCCGAGAAAAACTGCTGTGACACACGGACGGACGGACGGACGGACGGACGGACGGACGGACGGACGGACGGACAGACGGACAGACGGACAGACTGGTCGCGAAACTAGTAGGGTTTTGTAAAATTATTTTACAAAACCCTAAAAACAAAAAAACAATAACTCGTATTAAGCACACAGAGCGCACATGCTTTAATATTACCGCTTTATCCTTTGCATATTCAACTTTGCATAGTATCATCTATGATTCAATTTGGATGTTTTTTACAATACATAATCTTGGAGTCGCATGAAATCGTGGACGGTGTATGAAAAGTTTCAAAACAAACATTGGACGAATTGTAAATCAGATTTGTACTCGTAAATTTAAAATTTAAAAAAAATCCGCGATTGTGTCGTTTGGATAGTGTATTCTCTATACTATTCTCTTGAAGTGGCTGTTCGGTTGTTCATGGAAATATTTTGAATATTTTAGAATTACGATGGTAGCGATAATAATGCAAAAAAAAGCAGTTGTAAATAGTATATTTAGCGTATAGCGTATAGAACTGAGATCTATATAGGTAGTGAGCTGAGTCTGAGCGAATAAGAAAGTTAGTACTAAAATAATGTTACATAAGTGTAGGCATTTCTCTTGGACTTATATTCACCATAATTAGTAGGATTACAAGAACGAAAACGCTTCATAACTAGAAGTTAATGAAATTGTTTGATTTTATATTTACATCGATGTTAGGTTCTATTTTTTTGAGTGACTTTTATTACAAAATATTTCCGCTCGAAAGTTTTCCATGACGATAAGTAGAAGAAGAGTAATTCGAGACCTAAAAATGAAGCGCAATAGAAGATAATAATTTTCAAGGTATGAAATAATTCGACATCATTTTGCTAATTTTAGTAAAGCCTAGTTTTATATTTTACAAAGTTTTGAAGAAAAGAAACAAGTGTTTTGTGTGCACTTAAATTTCTATCGTATTTATTATTCTGATTGATTAAATTTATGCCTTTGAATTCTTAAGACTTCTTTTTTTTTCGAAACCATCCTTGTGAACAAGATAGATGGAATTAATCGGATAAAAAGGGTGTGATGTAATTTTTAATAGTAATACTAACGAAAATATATTAAAACGCTCATATGTGAATACAATTAAAGATATGAAAAAAAATTCCTTTCTTTAGATATCCGAAGAGCAAATGTTTATATTTAATTTATTTTATAGGAAAACCTTAGCTTAATTGTTGTAAATGAATATAAAAGATAAGCAAGGAGTAATAAAATGAAGTACTAAAGGAGCCATAAGCCTTTCCGTTCCGCATGCTCTTTCTTTTACAGCGGAAGTGATGACCGAGGGTAAGTATGTCTTGAAGGGGGTTATGTTTTTATAATCTGCGGATGATTGATTTCGAGTCGGTTACGGTCCGCGGTACCCATGTTTGCGCTCGTTTTTTTTTATTAGAGTAGGTGACTTTGGACTTGAGGTAGCTTAGCTTGTTTTCTGGTACCGCGTCGGTGATTCGGTAACGCGCCTATGGTTTTAGATTTTGTAGTATTTTGAATTGAGATCTGTGGAGAGATCACCTCCAGAACTAACGCAACGTAGGTTTCCTGTTCTGGATGAGTAGTTGTTGACGCGTTTGGAAATCGGGCATGTGAATCGGTGGCTGAGTTACGTAACTCGGACTTAGTCTGCTCGCGTAAGACCCGCGACCGAAACTCCTCTCCAAACTAGCTAGCCTACAAGCAGCCACCACGGAGTAGACTAAGTGTGACCGGACTTGTTGACCTGAAGGGTACAGCCCGTTGTCACTTCCAAGACTGCACGTCTCGAACCGATGAGAGGTCGGTTCTAATTGCGATCGAACGAGATGGAAGTAGGAAACCGTTACAAGCCCGATGGCTGCAGCCATCAACCAGAACGATTGTGTCCATCGCCAACGATGACGGCGAAAAAAAACTAAAGTAAAGATTCGATAGCAATGAAGAAAATTCGAAAATTTTATCAGTCGTTGAGATCGAGCAATTAATCAAAGCTAATGAGAAGGTTGAGAACGAAAACGAAGAACTCAGACTTCGAATCTAATCGCTTGAAGAACTCGTTGGAAAATTTACGTACAACAAAACAAAAGGCGGAGCATACGTGAGCATGAACTATTATGCGGCTCTAGCTGGATTAGACAATTTTATGAGCGTTGAAGAGGATTAAGGTAGCAAAAGAATATTGAAAAAATTAAAAATAGGGAGAAAAACCAAAAGTTTTATCTGCTAGTCCGTCTGTCAAGATCAATCAAAATAAAGAAAAAGCTGCACCAATCAATATATTTGGGAAAACAGGCAAAGATATGGTTCGACTTTTGGCAGCCAAAAATAAGTTAAATGGTTTTGAGATCAAGAGAGTCAATGCCGATAAACTGACCATAAGAACTAAGTCATTGGTTGATTTTCAGGCAGCAAAAAGTTCGTTGAATTCTGGAGATGTTCCGTATTTTACATACACTCCCAAAAATGAAAAAAATGACCTTTTTATTGAATGGTCTGGACTGCGGAGAGGACAAGGTTGATCTCTTTCAGATGCTTCAAGAAGTTGCAACAGAAATAGAATTTATTATAATCAAAGACTTTGCAATAAGGAGCTCGATTGTCGAGCGTAAAAACTTGCCTTATTACTTAGTCCAGATTTCCAGCAAAAACAGTTCAAGTGCCCTACATAAAATAAGATACTTGAGCTTCCGTGTGGTGAGGTGGGAACGCCTCCTGAGAAGCGAGGTCAACCAGTGCTACAGGTGCCAAAGATTCGGTCATTTGGCTGCCAATCGCGCCATGAAATACAGATGTGTAAAGTGCAAAGATATACATGCTCCTTGCGAGTCCAAATCGGCTCAGGCGGAGCCTAAAGAAAAATTATACTGTGTGAACGGCGGTGTCTTTGGTCATCCAGCATCATATCGAGGATGCCCCCGGTATAAAGATGCAAAGGTGAAATTTACTCCAAAACAAAGTCTAGTAGACCGCAGTGTAATACCTACCAACTTCGTCAAGCCCGGCGTGTCATTTGCACTTGCTGCTAGAGAACCAGCAGAAAGTGTAAATAAAATAAATAATGTAAGCGGCAATAATTAGCTGCCTCTTAAAATTTATCAACAACTATATTCTTTATCAAAGAAAAACAATAAACAGGATTCTAAAATTTAGTTTGTTTTTCAGCGTTTAGGGCTTTCAAATGCCTCAAAATAATTTGTCATCCAGTCACATTCCCATGGATAGGATTCATCTTATCTCGATCAACGTCAACTCCATTCTCACTATACATCGACCTGACTGTCTCTTGTAGTTCCTTGTCAAGCAAAAGCCTAACATCATGCTTCTCACTGAAACCCACCTCAATTCATAGCACTCCATGACATTCAAGGATTTTGAATTCGTAGGAAACGATAGGGAAGTGGGAAGCCTACTGGAAAACGAGAATTTGGAGTAGCCTTCATTGTGGATAGGGAGTTCAAATCGCACGTTATTGATTTTAAGGCATTCAATGAACGGTTCTGTGCGATCCGTATAAAAGCGAAATTCTTTAAAATCTGGCTGATAAATGTTCAAGCCCCGACCGAAAAAAAGGACGAAGAAACGAAGGAATCGTTTCACAATCACCTGGAAAGACTGGTCGACTCATTGCCCACAAACGACACAAAAATTATCCCGGGTGATTTTAACGCTAAGGTTGGCAATGATCTATCTCATCGGGGAACGGCTGGAGGATACAACCTCCACGATGTAACAAATGACAACGGCCAGCGCCTGATTGACTTTGCATGTAGCAGAAATCTAGTCATACGTTTGACTTGCTTCCCACATCGACGCATTCATAAAATGACCTAGGTATCATCGGATGGCAACACACAAAACCAGATCGATCATGTTCTGATCCAACAACGTTGGGCCTTGAGCATACTTGACGTCCGTACATACCGAGGAGCCAATTTTAAATCAGATCTTACTTGATCAAATTAAACTATCGACGTCGTATGTCAAAAGCATATTCAGCGAAGACCAGCCCACTACGAAAATTTGACATCGAAAGGCTCCAAACGGCGTCTGTGGCCGAAAATTTCACGGAGACCCTCGACAACCAGACGCATCGTTAAAGATGAGCAACGAGCTCTGGATGGAAGTGAAAGCGGTTATCAGAACCGTGGCAGAACAGACGATCGGACATCAAGCCCGGCGCAAGAGGAATGATTGGTTCGATGATGAGTGCCAGAATGCGTTAGATAAAAAGAATCAGCCGTACAAAGAATACGTAGGTAGGAAAACCAGGACGAAGAGAGAACACTATACAAATCTCAGAAGAGTAGTGAATAAGATAATTAGGATTAAGAAAAGAAAATACTATGACGACCAATTGAGAAGTATAGATGTAAGTTTAGCGAACAATAACACAAAAAAAGCATACAAAGTAGTGAAAAGCCTGAAACGTGGTTATCAGCCCAAAACCACGCTCTATCGTGATGACAGCGGCAATATAATCGCTGATGAAATCAAGATTAAGGAAAGATGGGCAACATATTTCAAGCACCTCCTTAATCCTGCGCACAGCTCCAGAACACCGGAGCCTATAGATATCTGCGGAGAGCTTCCATTGGCCCCACCAACACTGGATGAAGTTTGTTCCATCATCAAAGCCCAAAAGAATAATAAATCATTGATAAGATTCCAGTGGAGCTCATCAAATATGGTGGCAATAGTGTTCATCAAGCTATTCACAAAGTCATCTAGTACATTTGGCAACAAGAACATATGCCGAAAGAGTGGAGCCAATCAATTATATTCCCTATCCACAAAAAAGGTGACAAGCTACAGTGCGAAAATTATAGAGGCATATCACTACTTTGTACTGCGTACAAAATATTTTCTAAGATCTTAGAAAATAAAATCGGATCATACGCCAACAGTATTATTGGGGAGTATCAAGGTGGTTTTAGGGCAATTAGATCAACAACAGACCAATTATTCACTTGAAAAATGCTGGGAGTTTAACATTGCCGTACACCAAATTTTCGTTGACTTCAAGCAAGCATACGACAGTATTGATCGTAACGTACTGTACCAAATAATGCTTGGTTTTGATATCCAAGCCAAATTAGTCCATCTTACCTAAATGGCAATGACGTCGACGACCTCCCAAGTCCGCATCAATAATCAACTCGCCGATGCCTTTGACAAAAATATCGGACTAAAGCAGGGAGATGGGCTGGCCCCATTGCTATTTAATTTGGCTCTGTAGTACGTCATAAGGAAGCTACCTGTCGATACGCGAGGTATATTACTATACAAGTCGAGCCAGGTAGTGGCCTATGCGGACGACATCAACATTCTGTCACGGTCACTAACAACTGCAAAAAACTCTTCCTGAAACTCGACAGCGAAGCAAAACTAGTAGGGCTACAAATCAACGAAAATAAAACAAAGCTTATGACGCAGTCGAGGAAAAATACCCCAAATACACAAAATATCACGCTTGGCGAATACAGTATCGAAAATGTGAGCGAATTTGTGTATTTAGGCGTCAAAATAATGAAAACGGGCAATGAAAGAGATGAAATACGCCGAAGAATACAGCTCGCAAATAAAATATTTTATTAAGTATTGACGATCTTGAAGACCAGCTGCATACACAGAAAAACAAAGCTCCAAGTATACAAATCTGTGATAAGACCTGTGTTATGCTATGGGTATGAAACATGGACCCTGACCCATCAAATTCAAAAGCTTTGAATCTCTTGAAGTGTCCGTTATCAAAATATCACTGCCAGGCGGGGATAACCTCTTCGTTATCTCTGCCAATGCAACTGGTCAAAATGTTCTCAAGTTCAAGGAGGAGCTCAATTCCTTGTTTGAAATACTCGAACTAAACAGACTGCATAGTTATTATATTCTTGCTGGTAACCTGAAAGCCAAGCATACATCATGTTTGAACGCTACCAATAATCCCAAAGATGTATTCCTGAAATCGTGGATAACAGAGAACCAAATTGAATACACGTGCAATCTATATAGGTCAGAGTTCCCAACAAAGTCTAGGACAAATTTATATTTGAACCTTTGCATTGCAGACGTAAGACTTGAATTCAGCTTTAATAGTCCTCAACGGAAACTGCAGGTGCTTCCTTACGATAGCGACCATAACGCAATCATAATGGAAATCAATCATCAAAGAGATGATCTATTCCAGTTCAACATGCAAATCATCGGTTGAATTTCAAGAAAACAGACTGAGGAAAGTTTCAAAAGAAGAAGAAAGTTTCAAAAGAAGATGAATCGAGAGTACCAAAAGCAATGTCCCCTTCTGATGATGGCAACTTTTGATCAATGGTTCCTAATGACAGGAATCTAACTAATGATGAAATAAATCTCCTTTGTCGAAGTTAGAGAAGCTGACATTGGAAACAATTGAGAAAGTAGTTCCCAAGATTAAACTCGAAACATTATGGAAGGATATGAAACACCAACCATTGCAAGGTTGAAAAGATTGAAAAGCCTTCTTCTCACATGCGTCAACAATATTTCTCGGCGATCTTTGGACTACAACCATCCCTCTATGGCTTTGTTGAAAGTACACCTGAAGAATGTCCGGAACTTAATCCGGTCATACTTCAGTAGTGAGGTCAACAATCAATGGGCGGAAAAATGGAGGGGTATTAGCACACAGGACCCAGATGGCGTTTTCGTGAAAGTGAATAGCATATTCCGTAATAAGTCTCGAGTGAAGGTATCGAATCTTAAAGCCACTAGTGATGAGATAAATCTTCTTGATAGACCTGGTATCGATATTAATAGTACAACTCCGGATAAAAATTAAAACAGGATTATATGTGACAGTTTACATAAATTTGCCCTGATTGGAACACAATTTCAATTACTTCATCTACCAAACCCTGAAATATTTTTAGAAGAAATATTTTTAGAAGTCGTTGAAGCAAAAGTCTGACTTCACATCAAGCCTGAACGGCCAATCAATTCTTCATTTCAATGAAACATTAACATTTGACCTCATACCGAACTTGAATCTTATTGATTATTTTGTCAGCTATGAAGACTTGTGTTTCATATTTCGCAGGATGAACAACAAGAAATCATATGGTACTGACGGTATTCCAAATGTAGTTCTCCGACATTTGCCGGAGGTTGCTATTAGAAATTATTGCATATTGTTCAACAACATGTTGAGCAATTTATATTTCCCAAACGAGTGGAAAAGGCTAAGGTATTTCCGATCTTGAAGAAAGGAAAAGAATCTTCGTGCCCGAAAAGCTTTCGCCCAATCAGCTTGCTGCCTAACATCAGCAAGGTGTTTGAAGTTATACTCAACAGAGCATTAAACGCCCACATTGAGGAAAATGAGTTGATGCCGAATTGCCGATTTGGTTTTCGTGCCAGGCATTCGACCATACATGCAATAACGAAAGTAACCTCAGATATATGTTGGAAACTAAACAACAGAGGATATTTTGCAGCGTGTCTCATTGATATGGAGAAAATCTTCGATACGTTGTGGTTAGATGGACTAGTTTTTAAACTCCTTCAGGACAGGTTCCCCAGACACCTTGTCGCCATGATGTGCAATATGTTATACGGGAAATCATTTGTTGTAACTGATGGAAATCTCACAACAATATGCAACTTCAAGGAATGGTCTACAGCAGGGAAAAATTGCTGCTTTTCTCAATATTCATTTGCAAGTTATTGAACGCCTTTGACTTTAAACGTCTCGTCAACGCGATCATTGTTAGCGTTTACTGATGATCTGGTCATCTATACGGCAGACCGAAAAGCTACAATAGTTCTGAGCAGTCTCCAAAAAGTGGTCAATGATGTGCAGCTATACACTGACAATTGGCGAATGAAAATCAATGCCCAGAAGTACGAAACAATTTTGTGACGGACAACGCTTGAGGAGTCAGTCAAAACCTGAAACGTGATTGGAAAGATTTCCACATCATGGCTGGTAAGGGTGGTTTAAACGAGTTCCACATAAACCCTGTGTTCGATACCTCTGTGTTCATCTCGATCAGTATCTGTACTATACTGAACATGTCAAAATCATGCTAAGTAAGGCACGAAAAGTAGTCATGGCCCTACGAAGACTCTTTCATTCCAGATGCATTGATCAAAAGGTCAAAATTATCTGTTACGAGACCCTGGTTAGACCAGTTTTGACATATGGATGTCAAATCTGGTACAACCAGAGTGCTAGTACTATGGAAAAATTAAGAGTTTTCGAAAGGAAACGTCTTTGTGCATGTACTGATTTGTACAGAAAGCCTGAGACGGATTGGAAGCATTATACAATATAAACAAGCCACCAGAGTTTTGGGAAAGGGTCCTATTCTCTGACGAAAGCAAATTTTGCATATATGGCACTAAACGAAGAAAGTTAGTGTGGCGAAAGAACGGTACTGCCTATGGAAAAGAAAATCTCGTACCAACTGTGAAACATGGTGAAGGTGGGGTGATTGTCTGGGGGTGTGTTATGAACGAGCGAGTGGAACTCCCGCCTACCATTTAGCGCTAAGCGTCAGCCAATGTACATTACGGCAGATAAAAACCACCATGATAATTATGTACGTTGCGGCCAATATGCCGCTGTGAAGCTTCAGCATATGGATGTACATTACGGCGAATAAACAACTTAGGAGTTAGCATGAGTAAACGCTAGTACATGATAGCCATGTATGTTGCGGCCAATATGCCACTGTGAAGCTTCAGCATATGGATGTACATTACGGTGAATAAACAACTTAGGGGTTAGCATGGGTAAACGCTAGTGCATGATAGCCATGTACATTGCGGCCAATATGCCGCTGTGAAGCTTCAACATATGGATGACGCGTACATGGCAGCGATTAACCACAAGCGAGAAGCTCTATGTATGAGCAAGCTAATGGAATAGCGATCATGTAAAAGCTTTCGCGTGCCGACTGAGAGCTGCGGCGAATATGGGGGCGAAAAGCTTTCCTCGCTCCTATGCAAAGTATTTCCCCCAAGCCGGCTGCGATAATATCGTAAATATTGCAGAGTAAATGAGAACTCACGTTCTCATCGTCTCAGCGATTTTAGCGGCAAACTAGAACAAAAGCTCGTACTGTATTAATATATATAGTCGTGGAGGAACTTTTGGCAGTGAGTGTGTATTCAATTCCAAAAGGGAGCGTGCTGCTACCCATTATTTAAGTAAAATGATTAATTACGCGTTTGAAGTTTAACATGTAAGTGCTGTTCAGTGTACGACTAAGTGGCAAGGGGTGAAATGTTGGCTTGAGCCGCGATTCTCCATCGGCCTTTTAGCGTTTCACGCCGTGTGGCCACCCCGATCCACAAACCCGCCCTCTTAGTTCCCTCTAGAGGCTAGCGCTCACCTATGAAGCGCGATAGGTCAAGTGAAAAGCGCTTCACTTAGTTTTGATAGACATTAAAAATAATTGAATATGTGTAAATGTAATTAATTTAAAATATGAACATTAAAATAAAGTTAAATTCTTTAAAATAAACTCTTGTTTTTTTGTTGATTTAGGTTAAATGGATAGAGTAGCAGGTAAGTGGTGTACAGGGACATCTATCTTCGGGAGCCTTGATGATGTATAAAGGATATACATCAAATTAGCTCCCAGTTCATACCAGCATACATAAGGTATATAGGGTTTGTATGTATAGTGGCAGAAGGAGTTGGCCAATTTGTGTGTATAGAATTAACTATGGATCAATACGGTTACCTGAATATTTGAAGGCGAATTCGAAGCAAGGCTGTTATGATTTCCTTTTTTTCAAAAATCTGTGCAGGCCACAGGTGCCGAAGGTTTGGCACAAGTGCCAGCGAGCTATAAAAAACACCGAGTTCAGCAAACTGGCTCCGCTTAATGACCGCGTACGCGTGCTTGACGACTAGCATATGCGGGATCATATGAGGCGGGTTCTTGTCGAGCCACGAAGCTACACTACATAATATTTATCACACGTACTCTACTCCACGAGACGTAACAATCAATTTTTATTATCTTTAGAAATGTTCTATTATGTGTCAATTAAGCTACTCTACAGTAAATCAACATTTTTTGCCTCGTTAAAGTTAGCGGACATGGAGGCTTGAGACAAAAGCAAACATTATACAAAAAGCAACCGTTACTTTCTCCAAAGAAGGTCGTTGCATTACAAGGGAAATGTCAAACGTAAAGATGTTAAAGTGGCTGAAGTGAACCACTCATCTCTGCCTAAAGGATGGAAATTTGACGGATGTCGTTTACTTGAAACTAGTAAAACGACATACTAAGCAGTTTTGATGGAGTGACCACTTTATCTCTTCAGGAGCAGCCGCTCCTGATCACCGCGGGGCTGCTCGACTGCTTATGTTTATTTCAAAGCGTTCAGCAGTTGAGGCTTGATGATGATTTCTGGTTCCAGCAAGATAGTGATCCCATGCACACAGCACACAATGTGAAGCTTTGATTGCTCTACAACACAAAACATCAACTCTGTACGCCGCCCCAATCACTAGACCTTAACCCCATTGAGTATTTGTTGGAGTTGTTGGAGCGCAGGATTCGTTAGCACAGCATAACCTCGAAGGAAATGCTGAAAAACGTCATCGTCGATGAATGGGGCAAAGTTACCAGGCAGGACACAGCCAAATTGGTTCACCCCATGCCAAATCATCTTAAGGAGGTCCTTAAGAGAAAAGGTTATCCGACAAGTTATTAGGCACTGATATGTAATAGAATATTTGAATATTTCAAACTAATATTGCCATGTACGGATACTTTTTCTGTTTCGTTTAAGGGTGGCTTTTTGTTTTTATTTTGTAAAATCTAGTTTTTAAAGGAATACCACAGGAAAAATTTATAGAAAAGATAGTTTCATTAATGAATAAGTATCTTTAGCATGAATTACCTACTATGTTGCTTTCTTTTGATGTTGTAGGAAACTTTTTCTGGCAAGTGTATGTGGCAGTAGTTTAGTATGGAATTCAATGGGCTCTTTCACACGGGAATGGTAAAAACCCATATCCAAACAGGTTTCGTGCTTACGCCCTTATGTTTACATGTTGCATAGTTCAGCCAACCTATTTTTGTATACGATACACGTCATGCGAGTGGATGTGTCAAGAGGATCATTTGATCGTTAAACGTCGTTCGGACAACATGAAAGCGAAGACGGAGAGATAAGCGATTGAGAATTGATGTTTTAGCCTTGAATTGTGCACGGGGTAACAAAAACTGGGATGAAAAATGTATTTTATGATTGTTAAAGTTTGTCGATTCAAACATTTTTGAATCCTCCCTGTTTTCCGCTTTCTGAAAAATATATTCCAAATTTGAATATCCTTTTTAGTCCCATATTTTTCTTGTTGTGTTGTCAACTGGCTTATTATAATGTGATTCTATAAAGATTATGCGTACTGTCAATTTTCTATGGATTTACAATAGGCAATTTAACTTTATTGAAATCGTGATATTGGTCGTGTTGTTTCCTGAAATTGAACATGGCCTCCACTTTTATAAATTTATTAAATAACACGTAACTTCTCGCATCCACGCATCCATTTTTGCACGCAAATTAAAGAAACGCAATCATTTCATGACGACTACCTTCTTCACCGAATGTTCAATTCGGAATGATTACCGGCGTTTGTGTAAAATTTCCCCCACCAAATGATCAACAAAATGCATTTGTGTATGTGCGTTACGCTCGTTCACCCTAAACAATTTTGGCTTGTTTTTACCATCAGGTTCCCTCAATGCCTCTCACTCTTCTTGCCCATATAACCTGTTTAACGCTCACTTTTAACGCTGCGTCTGAAAAAGCCCAATGATTATAAGAGCGACAATTTGGTTTCAACATTTTAAAGACTTCGCTATACAGAACGCAGTCTACGAAAGGGCCAACAGTTTGATATTAAGGAAAACTGAATGCCGGATTGGTGACCAATTCGACAGAAAACCAAGTAAAGTATCGCGGTCTATTTTGCATTGATTCTGCTCGCGGCGGTCAACAGCACTTTGTGTGGCGAAGTCGTTAGCTGATTTCTTATAAGTAAGAATTGAGCTTAGAACATCGGCTTGGAAAGCCAATATTATGGCCAATTTTTTTCAAATCGATTGAATATCTAATGTACCTAGTCTTCTTCTTCGTAGCACCACAACCTCCCTTGGGCCTACGTTTCCTACAATAAGCGCCTCCAAATGTCTCGGTCCATTCACCGCGTCCTCCGATTTCGAAATCCAAGTAGTGTTGAACGGTCTTCGCCGACAGTGTTATACCAGCGTTTTTTCGGTTTTCCCACTGGTCTCCGGCCTTCAGTTCTCCCAACGAATACCTCTTTGGGTATCCGTCGTTCACCCATACGATTCACGTGGCCAGCTCATTGCAGATTCCGCAGTCTTAGTCATGTAGTGAATTTGCCATTGGTCTCCGTCTAGCTCCGCTCTGATTATTTGCCACAGGACCCGTCTTTCGAAGGTGTTCAATATGTTTGTGGATGCTTGGGTTAGGGTCCATGCTTCACACCCATAGCATAACACAGGTCTTATCACAGATTTGTAAACTTGGAGCTTTGTTTTCCTGTGTATGCAGCTGGTCTTCAAGATCGTCAATACTGAATAGAATATTTTATTTGCAAGCTGTATTCTTCGGCGTATTTTGGGCAATGAAAGCCCGTTTTCGTTATTTTCGCGCCTAAATACACAAATTCGCTAACATTCTCGATACTGTATTCGCCAATTGTGATATTTTGTGTATTTGAGGTATTTTTCCTCTACTGCGTCATAAGTTTTGTACTCATTGGGCTCTTTCACACGGGAATGGTAAAAACCAAACAGGTTTCGCGCTTACGCCCTTATGTTTACACGTTGCATAGTTCGGCCAACCTATTTTTGTATACGATACACGTCTTGCGAGTGTATGTGTCAAAAGGGTCATTTGATCGTTAAACATCGCGCGGACAACATGAGAGCGAAGACAGAGAGATAAGCGATTGAGAATTTGTTTTAGCCTTGAATTGTGCACGATGTAATAAAAACTGGAATGAAAAATGTATTTTGTGATTGTTAAATTTTGTCGATTCAAATTTATCTCTTGGATTTATTTGGATCCTCCGTGTTTTTCCGCTTTCTGAAAATATATTCCAAATTTGAATTCCTTTTTTAGTCGCATAACTTGCTTATCATAATGTGATTCTATGAAGATTATGCGTACTGTTAATTGTCTTTGGATTCACAATAGGCAATTTAACTTTATTGAAATCGTGATATTCGTCGTGTTGTTTCCTGAAACTGAACATGGCCTCCGCTTTTATAAATTTATTAAATAACGCGTAGCTTCTCGCGTCCACCCATCCATTTTTGCACGCAAAATAAAGAAAGGCAATCGTTTCATGACGACTACCTTCTTCACCGAATTTTCAATTCGGAATGATTACCGGCGTTTGTATAAAATTTCCCCCACCAAATGATCAACAAAATGCGTTTGTATATGTGCGTTACGCTCGTGCACCCTAAAAAATGTTGGCATGTTTTTAACCATCGGGTCCCCTCAATGCCTCTCACTCTTCTTGCCCATATAACCTGTTTAACGCTCACTTTTAAAGCTGCGTCTGAAAAAGCCCATTGATTTGTAGCCCTACTAGTTTTGATTCGCTGTCGAGTTTCAGGAAGAGTTCTTTGGCAGTTGTTAATGACGATTACAAAATGTCCATGTCGTCCGCATAGGCTGCCACTTGGCTCGACTTGTATGTACCTCGTGTATCGACAAGTAGCTTTTTTATGACGTAACTAGTATCGGCTTCCAAATAAGTTTTGAAATTTTGTTTTTCCAATTTATTATTCTCGAGATTGCACTGACTACTAATGAGCCTTTGACCACCGACAAACTGACCCCCCCCCCCCCCCCCCGAATGTTTCTCTGGCAACGGCTTTTATTCAATCAGTCAAGGAAAAAAGACCAGCATATTGTTCATTGCTACCACTCACTCGAATTTTACAAAATTCCACGTCAATGCTATGTCCCATGCAATCACATTAGACTATACATTTAACTATGTAAAATATTTGTGTATCAAATATCCGTTTAATCGAACATAAAATAACCCATGATTAATTCCATTCTCTCATTTTATTTCTCTTCCTAAACAGCTATTAAACGTACATCCCGGAGCACGTATCAGTTCGCAACGTGAACTACAACAAACACCACTTCTACGAAATCAAGATTTCAAAAAAATCCTTAAGAAAACCATTCGTCCACCATTTAAACCGCCCGAGGACCATCTAAATTGTGATCCCTGTTTAGAATTAGAAGAGATGATAGTCGAAACGAAACCGTTACATAAGAAGAAAAAACGCTTAGCCAAGCAACGTTCAGCACAACGTGATAGTGACCCAGATAGCAGTAGTAACATTATCAAGGAATTTATAATTTACAATAGATATAAGGAGCTTAAGCGCAAAGCCATGGAATTGAAAGAGATCGAGTGGCAACGTGAACTCGATAATGCAATGGCCAATTCGGAAGTCAATAATCTAGTCCCCATTAAGGAGTCGGAGAAGTCGAAAGAAAATGGAAAACATGCGGACAATGAGAAGGAGAACATTCAGACATCATCGACTACTTCAACCACGTCGTCCTCGTCCGTATCAACGAGGACAATTGCCAAGCCTAGCTGCTCGACTAAGGACACAGATAGTATTGAATATATCGATCGAACACCATCGCCTAGATCTTCAAATGCAACACAAGAGAGGTGAAATTCAAGCTATTGTCATGAATAATAGTTAGAAAGTTTGTTAGCTAGTTAGATATTAGAACATACACTTTATTGCTTTTAATAATCCCTACTACCCCTAATCCTTCATCCACCATATAATCTGCTCCTATTACCACTAAATTTTATGTTACATGGAAAGCCTAATTGCTTGCAATACAGAAAAATGTTAAGGAGTGTCAAAGGGTGACAAAAAGGAATTGAAATTGACCAATATTTGACTCAAACTCGTTTTTAACTGATTTCCGAAAAGGAATAGGTTAAAAATTCGGCGTGTTTTTTAACTTTTCAACGGGAAATACAGTGGTGCCCGGTTCAGAAGAAATGGTAATGAGTTAGAAAAAGATTGAAGATTTCGGGGGAAATTGTTAAATTTTTAAGAGTTTATCTTCCCAAAGCTATTTTCACATAGTGTTCTTGGCCAAGATTCTTGGAATTTTATGTATAAGCAATGAATAATTCAATTATAATACTCGTTAATGTTATTTATATCCATTTTATTTTATACTGTTACACGTGTCAGGTGAGGAACGCCTGATTTAAGATTTTTCGTAAAACTAAACACCTTCTATTAATAAAAAAAAATTTTATTTATCACAACTTAGCTTTAGTTCAATTCACTAACAGTTTTTCGCTATTCACATTACGAGGACGATCCGATATTTACTTAGCCTACAAAAGAAAAACGAAAATGTTGTAGCAATTTATATCTCAACATAGTCTCCTCTTGGCTCGAAACACGACCCAGCGATGCTTCAACTTCTTTAACCCGTCTAGGAAATGTTACGTTTTCTCGAGGTCTGCAAAATAAGCTTCCATGGCGGCGATGACCTCCTCATTCGACTCAAGTTCCTGCCCGGCGAGTGATTTTTCAAGTTTAGAAACAAATAAAAGTCGCACGGGGCTAAATCTGGAGAGTACCAGAAATGAGATAGCATTTCGTAGCCTAATTTGACCAATTTAGCCATGGCGATGGTGGCGGCGCGTCGTCGTGGTGTGGTGGAAGACTACCTTTTTCCTCGCTAACTGGGGCCTTTTTTATGCATTTTGGCGTCGAATCAGCCTAATGATTCGGCAAAGTAGAGCCATGTGACCATTTTATCCTTTTTCAGGTAGTCGATGCATATCACACCTTGTGAATCCCAGAAAATTGTGGCCATCACCTTTCTGGCCGATAAGGCAGTCTTCGCCTTCTTTAGAACACGTTTTCCGGGTAAACCCCACTGTTTCGACTACTCCTTTGTCTCTGGAGTGCAACAATGGAGCCGTGTTTTGTCGATGGTCAGAAAACGATGCAGAAATACTTTCGGATTGCACTTAAACAGCGTCAAATACTACTCTGAAGTGGTCTCACGGTTGCGTTCATTGTCTGGATTGAGCAAACGCAGCACTCATCGCAACGACTGCTCTCTCATGCCCAAAATTTCATGCAGGATATGACCCACGTGGTTTTTTGAGATGCCTCCTGTCTCGGCTATCTCGTCTACCTTCAATCGGTGCGCTGCCAATACGAGCTCGTGGATTTTTGTGGTAGCCATTTTTGTGGCACCTGGGTGAGGCTCATCAAATACCGATGTGTGACTGCGTTGAACCCTGTTAAACCATTTTTTTATAGTCGCCATCACAGCAGCAGAGTTGCCGTATGCAGCATCCAAGCGCTCTTTGATTTCACTGTGTTATTTCCCTTCCAAAAACAAGAATCGAATCACCGACTGATATTGCTCCTTCTCCATTTGTCTGAAATCCGCTGGCATGCCCGCTTCCAATCGCGGTCACAACAAAACTACGAGTCCGATTTGGCTGAAATTTTGACAGTAGCCATCTACAAGAATGTGTTACACGATCGTGATTCTCTCTTGCGATAGTGGCGGCATTGGGCGATGAGACCAAGTATTTATCTAACTGCTCTCGTATATCGCGTTTGCAACGGTTGTCATAGCAGTGTACCGTCGCCCTCTAGTTTGTTTAGTAAATTTTGTAGTGCCTGCTTGATGGAATGAGCCTTGTAAGATTGAACTGTACTCAGAAATAACAGCAAATTGTCTTTTATATACAGAAATTCTGGTAAATTTTTGGTTGGTTTTTGCATTTCAGGTTTGAACAATATCAGCTTGCCCAAACGTTCCTATATAAAGGGTTATTTCCGAAAAGCTAGGAAAAGCAAGTTCATATTTTCCAAATTTAATTAAAACTCTCTTCGTGCTCGGACATTTTCTAAAGGTTCGGTGACAATAACTAGGCCTGCCCTATTAAACGGTAAACGCAGTTACTTCGCCAGCTCTTCCATGTCTTGAGTGACTAATATAATCTGGCCTTTGCATCATCGTTAACTGAGTTTATCAGTGAGTCTAACGATTTTTATAAAAGGTACAATACGTAAAAGCAGCTTCTTTTCAAAACCAGTAAAACATTCTATAACAGGTGGGATTTCGGGAACAACCAAGCAGTTCGGAGGTACCTTACCTTTACTGAGATTCGAGAAGCATCTGAAGCAAGTTTTTACTTTGTCCATGTGCTATAATTCAGGTAATAATCAGTTCTTTATCTGATCTGTGAACTTTAAATTAATACGCTGCTGTGAATACAGCATTTTATGGCAAAGCATACAGGGTACATCACCAAACTGATCAATAGCTGTTTTGAAAAGCTCGGCGTCACATATCCGTTTATTTACTGCTGTCTGTTGCATCTGAGCTAGTCTGTTTTCCCGCTTTTCTTCAGTTTCATTAGCTCTCGTCTGGCGACACGCTCACGTACGGATGATAAGCGCTGAGTCTCATTAACTCTACTTTGATGAGCTTGCTCACGCAAAGACAACATGCATTCGTTTGTCCTAGCTTGATGAGTATGTTCTCGCAAGGACAACAAGCGCTGACTAGAATGCTCTTCAGATTTGGAGGCTCTAATAGAATGGGTGTTCTCAAGAAGTTTCGATAAGCGAACTTCTCTTTGTTGCTCATCAGTTTCTGGAGCATGAGCGGCATCCTGACGATCTCTTGCAACATAAAGTCGTCGCTTTTTTTCGTCGGGAGTTTCATTCTCTTTTGCGTGACACTTCCTTGAAGCATTCGTCGTACCTAGGCCCATACGTACACCGTGTAAAAGTAGGTATGTCAAAATCGTAATTACATACTGATATTAGTACCGACCCAAACCATATTACTAAAAAACCTACCACTAAAATAAGTGGAGAGGCTAATTATGAACAAAGTATTAATTAGCCCAAAACCTTAAATAATTGAAGTACCTATTGCTAAAAACTAAGAAAATTCAAATGAAAAAAATCAAAACAAAAATAACTTAATTTAATTTCTTAAAAACCTTAAAAAACCAACCCAATGAAAAGCATAAAACAATTTTTATATATCCCACCACTATCCCGAATTTCTGTCAAAAAGTAACTTATACCTTATATCAGGATGGAATGGAAGATAATCAAAATGAAAGATTGAAGTTAAGTAATTACGATTATTCACTCTGAGTATTCACATGAATCAACCGATCTCTCTGACGTCTCGTCACTAACTGCCCACTCTACTTGAAAGTCCATCCTGGTAACCTAAGCTGTACAGCTCGGCCATCCTACTTGAGCCTGTCCTCAAACTCCGCTGTTGATCCTTCTATATCGCTGTGATCGTCTCCGGTATCATTTTCGTCACTTGATGAAAATGGATCCAACTTTCGGCTTGACGAACACCACGGCTTCATATTGTCAGTCGCAAAGACCCCAGAATAATGCTTCATTCACCTTGTAGTCACGTTATTCCCCATTCTCTCTACTAGGTACCGATCATTTGGCTGACCTCTGGCAACTAGATAGGGGCCCTTATATTCCAACTTGCGTGTCCCCTCTGTGGCGAAGGATGGATTCAAAATCATGACCAAGTCCCCTTCTCTACAAATCGTCAGCGTCTTCCATCTGGCGTCGAATCGAAGTTTCCATTTCCGTCTACTTTTAATAATATTATCGGCTGCTGCTTTTTGTTGGTCTTGAAGACTCAACTCTGTTACTTGCAACTCATCAGAAACAGCTTGAATGATTCGACTCCTTGCGACATCCCTCAAATTGAAGTCGAACACCAATTCATGCGCAGAGAATCCAGTTGTCGCGATCTTCATCCTGTTTAATGTGAACCACATTCGGTGGATATTGGCGTCGCAACTTTTTGCGTCATTTCCTTGTGTCCTTAAATACTGGAGTATCGATTGGTTGACCCTCTCAATCTGGCCATTACCTTGAAGTGTTCTCACCGCCGTCTGAATGTGTCGAATATAGTTTTCCTTACAATACTGTTCGAATTCGTTTCCTGTAAACGTTGTTGCTCTGTCCGAAATTACCCATTTAGGTAAAGCATCTTAAGAACGAGCCACACGTTGGTAGTCTGAACTCTTTGTAGGAATGCAAACTTTGTGAATGGGTTTCTGATCACTATTACATACAAATTTCCATTGTGGCTTCGCTGGAATGGTTCCAAACGATCAACATCTACCATTTGGAATGGAATCCGATTTCCTTCATCCGAATGGAATTCTCCTTCAAGTTTTCCCCCCCGGCTTGCTTAAAGTAGCTACATTCCGGGCACGCTGGGAAATATTCGCGTACTAACTTCCGTTGTCGTGCCAACCAACACATTTCTTTAACTCGCTGTAGAGTCTTCTATTCACTAAAGTGCCCCATTTCATCGTGGAAGGCTCGAATGATTCACCAAGGTATTGCTTTTGGGAACACAAATTTCACGTCTGCTCCCACACGTCTATACAGACAATTATTCTTGAGCATAATTCGTAGTTACAAAAACATATTGAGCTCACATAAGTTAGAAAATTAAAAATAACTCTCTCACGTCTAAGCATGGTGGTCGCCATCACCGGTGTGTATCTAATAAAAGTGATGGCCCGATGAGAATTAGTCACATGTCGAAACCACCTTCTTCTAACGAATGAGTTGCATCTAAAATATGCAACTCATTCATTTAGCTACAAAGAATTTCATAAGTAATTTAAAAAGCTATCGGAGCCATCCGAAAACGAAATCGAATCCACACGAAGCAATGAAAGCTCACTGTAGAGCAAAAAATTATCGTATAGATTTACATTAAAATGATGTGAAAAGGGTGAATTTATCCATTTACAGTTTAGCTAAGACAAGTATCTTATTTGGTCAGACGATCGCTTGCCTTGTAACGCATCCATTATCTATAGAATTTTCGGATCTTGGAAATGCATTCCTGCCAGCGAGTCTTGCTGACGTACTTCCAAATTCCAAACCTTATCAGCTACAGGTAACTTCTTAATTGCTGTAACAACAGATGCACGACTGAGGACATCGACATGCTGCATTTTGTTACCCTGTCGACGAACTGTTGTAAAGCTATACTCTTGCAGCTTTAACCACTACCTAGCAATATGCAGCACCAACGGAGTAGTCTCTTTCATTGTGCTGATGGCGGCACAGTGAGTGACCATGTATAATTCTTACAGAGTAAGTACAGCCGAAAATGTTAGACTGTCTCCACAACTGCCTACACCTCCGATTCGTGGCTGTGCTATGTTATCTCGCTATCCGAACACTTCCTACTATAGTAAGCAATGGGCTTCCATTGACCGGTAACAAATTCTTGGAATAGCATTCCACACAAATCATGGGAATTTGCGTCAGAAGTACCTCATGATTGCGTGTGACATCGTATATATCGAGGATCGGCTTGCTGACTAAAGCATCTTTGAGGTTCCCAAATGCTTCCTGTTATTGGCACGTACATTTGAACTCTTCTGCTGGAACAGTCTTCAGTAATTTTGTTAAGGGCCCGGCGGTGACAGAATAATCCTTCAAAAGTTTTCTGAAGTACCCCGTCAACCCGAGATATCTTCCTCCTTCACTTCGATTAGTCGGTCTCGGAAACTTCCTAATACTTTCAGTTTTTGCGTCACCTAGAGCAAATCCTTCTCTAGATATCTCATGCCCAAGAAACATAAGTTCCTTCAACAGTAATCTGCACTTCTTCAAACGTAGAGTCATACCACCGTAACCTCAAACTTGACAAAACTCCTTCAGTGTCTCGAGCACTTCGTTTACAGTGCCAGTTGCTATCATGATTTCATCAACATACCTGATCACCTTTCACTTCATGAGTTTGACTATCGTGGACATAATTCTGTTGAATATCGCTGGGGTGTTGACCGTTCCGAAGGACATGGCATTGAATTCATAATGCCCTTTGTCTGTTAGAAAGGCTGTATATTTCTTATACGACACGGTTATGGGAACTTGATGATAACCCTAAAGTTATTATATTGCTTCATCCTGAGAGGGGAGAAAGCTGTCCTCCCACCGAGGGCATCGAGAAAGGCTTTTTAATGGTGACATTATTGACCACACAAAAGTCTACACACAATCACTCGCTTCCATCTTGCTTCCGGACCATAAATATCACTGAAGCGTGCTCCAAATTGCTTTCGCTGATAGTTTCGTCGTTACGAAGCTCCTGTATCATCTTCCGTGCCACCTCATGTTAAAAAAACGGCATTTTGCGAGGTTGACAGTATATCCTTTAGTGAGATGTCCATCAACGCGAAATTATATTGTCCCAATGGTAACATCTCTTTAGCGAAACAATAGTGCTAATCATCGATGATCTCAAACAACTGTATTATCTCCTGATCCATGATGTAGCCGCATTTCATTTCTTCAATATCGATCCACCGCTTCATCTCGCGTCACGTTCCCTGAATTGTCACGGTGAGAAAGTCAACCCCCAATAGCATTTCGCCTTCTAAAACCTGATCCTCCACAATATGAAACTCCGGTGTAATTTTGATTCCCGCTACCCAAATGACTGTAGCAACTTTGCGTACACTCCAAATAGTCCCTCCACCGAGCCCTACAAACTTTTGACCATCTAATTCAGCAAATAGCTTGGCCTGCATGTTTTGCTTCTAGAGTTCACTAAACCTGTTATTTTGATACCATTGATACTGACCATCGTGTTCACCTTAGGTGATTCTTGGAAATCGATAGATAATTGATTTATCCTTGTACCTGGCAATAGACACTCATCTCACCTTGTTGCACTTTTCACAGCAATCGCGTTTTTGCGGAATTGGACAATTAATCGACAAATGCCCCGGTCTATTGCAATTATAACAAACAATCGTGCGCTTATTCAATCGATACGGTCGCCAAACAGGATTCCGATTGACGTAATTGCTAGAAGGTCTTGGTTCTGCGGTACCGTGAAGTGTCGTATTGCTGGCAAATTGCCGTACTGCTGCTTATACAATAATTCAGCTGTTCCATTGAAATAGATTCCATCGAATACCGTCCACATTTCATTGTGCTTTACACCCTCTGGAAATACTGAATAAGTTACAGTTATCTAATAAATTGCCACTCCTTCTGATAGCTACGACTATGTACATATATTCCTCGATACTTTCGTTGTGCTTTCACGTAATTTTTTCCATCCTCAGATGCACATATGCTTCTATCTCCCTATGAGGAAATTCTTTTACACAACACAAATTCCTCAAACCACCCAATCATGATATTAGACCCATCAGCTCAAACTTTCGCGTAGCCACTCAATTTAACCGACAAAGCACACATCAATGATCGTTCGTCCCACGCGTACACTTGCCGCGAGCATCGAATACCCTTCACAAATTGCCCCAGTGACAGTGATGTTTCGTCTACGGGATCGAATGTTGGTAACACATCGAGGATCTTCCGTATAGAGTGAACTGATCTGACATTCACCATTGGCTCCCAAAGCATTTCTTTTGAACGTTGATTGTATTACTTCTCGTCACCGTCATCGCCGCAAGTCTCCCGGCCTGCTACGTTGCCACTTTTCGTCACTTTTTGTACAAACATACCTTTCGATTAACCGTTTTGGCTTCCTGTGCGTTAGTCGCTCCCATGTGTTTGGCATATCGTGTCAAAGGCCTCCGTTGCACCTCATTTACATGCATTTGTAGAGTAAACGCGGTCGAAATTTGTATGTGTTTCGTTGTGTTTGCTCATTTAGTTTGTCATTTTGGGGCCGCCTGCTGCGCCGTCCACATACATTCGTCAAATAAACATGCCCGACATGTGTATGGGTATCGCTATTCGTTCTCGCTGCACCATTTTCATTAACGATGGATTGGCTGTGATAGGGTATCGCAATGGTCACCACTGACAACACCAACGATTGCACCAACTTCCGCAATTCGCCAACTTTATCCGACAGCCTGGAAATTTCGTCGTCACCATCCTGTAGATCGCTGTCAATTTCTACAGTTTCTTCTTTACATGCCTTACGCTACCGATCCACCAGTTGCGCTTTGGATCTAACGCATGGTAACTTGCAATTTTCGCACACTCATTGTAACACTTTTGCTGTTAACAATGAATCTCCCACCACCTTCATCACGTGGATCCTACTTCTGGTTTTGTCAGCATGAAGTAGAAGATAGTCAAAATGAAAGATTGAAATTGAGTAATTACGTTTATTCACTCTGAGTATGAATCCGATCTCTTTGACGTCTCGTCCGTTACTGCCCACTCTACTTGAACGTCCTCTTTGTGCTTGTTGAGCATAGTATACTCAACTAGTAACCACACTTCATCAACCCTCCGGAAAAATTCGAACACAAGCCGAACAGCGAGCCATAAATCTTCGTTAGCAGGTAGATGGTAAACGCTGATGCGAGGAATGGCGCGAATATAAACATATGCTTCGATGAGAGATTTCAGGGCTACCAGAGCTAAAAAAATTAACATTGCAGAAAAACAAATTCGTTCCATGCAATCTTTTAGTTTTTTATTAGGATCTGGCAGCACTCCTATGTTCTGAAATGCGTAAAAGAACACGTGCGTCGGAAATTTTATTTGCATTTTGCTTTGTTTCTTGAGCGCGCCAAACATGGGATCAGCTGTCGTGCCCCGGATCAGCTGACGTGCCCCTGGGAAAATTCAAAAAGTGTGCAACACAGGGTAAATGAAAGGTGTGGCTACTATTTGAGTATACTATGTTGTTGAGTGCTGTCATCCTGGTAATCTAAGCTTGACACTAATAATAAGAAAATTAATAATTATGTGTGTATTCACTTAGTTATTGAAGGCGATGCTAAACTAACAAAAACAAAAAGAATGCTGCCTCACTGGGAAAATAATACTTCGGATGTACCAAGCCAGTAATGCCTCGAAAAAATAATAAAAGTGCACTCGAAGGGGTGTGGCTTATAGCTCGTACCGTTCATACACGTACAGAAGTAATCACCTGCCTAGAGGGCGGAAACGACACGACTAGTGACTCCCTCCACTTTGAAGCGGGAAAGTAGTGCAAGAACGAAATTAATGAATAAACTATGTGTTGTCCAAAAAATTTTATTTTGCTTTTGATTACTTTATTTTAATTCTTATTACTCATGGAACAAATTACAATATGTCTATGAGAAATTTGCCTTTCCGTCTGGTGGTGCCCATGGGGATTTTTAATACTGCTTTTTATTTCTTAAGAGACATTATAGAGATGGAGTTCATACATACAATATTTGCTCAAAACTCGATTGGGTTTTTCCCCTTTTTTTACATTTTTTTTTCAAATTTGGAGAAGATATATTCAGGTTTTTTTAAAAATTAAAAAACATTTGAAATGGCAAGTTTCGTCAAATTAAATTACTCTCACTAGACTGTACTTGAGATGAGCTTTACGCTCTAAAAATTATCAAAAGGTTATAATCCATCAAACTTGTGATCTTAAAAACTTTTCAGACAATAGAGAAAAAACTGAATAAAGATAATAAAATGAAAATTTTTATAATCAATCGTTATTAGTTGAGCAAACGACAGTTATTGCATTATATCAATTGATTTGTTCCATACAAGCACAACTATACGAGGGCGGTCCGATAAGTACTTAGCCTCACCGCCTGGTGGCGCCACTATCTCAAGAGAGATTCACTGGTTAGTACATTTTTGTAGATGGCTACTTCTGAAATTTCGGCCAAACTGGGCTCGTAATTTTATAAAAATGGAGTAAGAGCAATATCGGTCGGTAATTCGATTCTTGTTTTTCGAAAGTAAATCGCGCAGCGAAATCAAAAAGTGCCTGGATCCTGTATACGGTGACTCTGTACCTGTGATGGTGACCGTAAAACATTGGTTTAACGAGCCTCAACGTGGTGGCACATCGGACTCTGATGAGCCTGTTGACGAAACCTAGCTCCATACACCAGAGACCAAGCTAAAGTCGAAATTATGGACTTCACCGGCGAACATGCTCCAAAAAAGGCGCAAACCGTCCAATCGACCGGAAAGGTGGTGGCCACCGTTTTTTGGGACTCGACATGGTGAAATCTGCATCGACTACCTAGAGAAGCGTAAAACGGTCACAGAGCTCTACTATGCCGAATTATTGGGCCGATTCGACGCTGGATCACAGAAAAAAAGGCCCCATTTGGCGAAGAAAAAAAAATTGCTTTTCCACCATAACGCATCGGTTCAAATCTCCGGCATCGCCACCATCAAATTGGTCATCCATGGTATTCTCCAGGTTTAGCCCCATCCGACTTCTTTTTATTTCTAAACTTGAAAAGTCACAGGCCGAGCAGAAATTTCAGTCGAATGAGGAGGCCATCGCCACCATAGAGGCTTGCTTTGCAGACCTCGAGAAAACGTAATATTTCCCAAACGGGCTAAAGAAGTTTAAACAACGCTGGGTGGTGTATAGAGCTGAGAGGAGATTGTGTTGAGAAATAAATTGCCAGTTTTTCGAAATTTCCATTTTTCTTTTGAAGGCTAAGTACTTGTCGGACCGCACTCGTATTTCCAATGAAGTTCAATTACCACCTTGTTTACAATACTTCAACTTTCTTTGCAGACCATAACATTAATATTTTTATATGTCTATATTTGGTCATAATTTCTTGAATAGTTCCTAAATAAAATGAAAATGGTCAAATTAAATAATAAAAAATAAAAATTTTGTTCTTTGTCCATTATTCGTTACTTTGTATGACGAGTTATCCTATTGGTCATTCTTGATATCAGAAATGCTTTCAACTCCACTAGCTGGGCAAATATTCTGGAAGCACTGGAAAATTCATTCCAAACAGCAAAATATTTGATGCACGATTTTGATGGACCATCTAAAGAACCTTGATTCAAATGAAGGTCAACGTAAGATCAAATTACATCGGGTGTTACTTAGGCGTCCATTCTTGGTCGTGGCCTATGTAATATATGACGTGCTACTGAGCCTTAAGCTAGCGGATGAATAACACTTGATCAGCTATGTAGATGATGTTGCGGCGCTAGTCACTTAACACATAGTCGAACATGCCCAATTTCGACTATGTACGAGTATGCTAATAAACCGAGTGAGTGACAAGAAGATTGCTTGCGTGTTCACGCTAGCACGGAAGAAAACCAAACTTATCATCCTAACAAAGTAAAGAGTCCCCAAAGTTATGACTGTTTGTACCGGAGGGAATTCTTTTGAATCCAAACTAACAGTGAAATACCTGGGCATATTGACAGACTCAATGATAAGGTTTTCTAAGCAAATCAAGGTGACCACACAGAAGGCTGCAGCACTCGTAACGGTATTCTCTCGATAGAGGAACCGACCTCGTCAAGGAGATGACTCCTAATAAGTGCCGTGCAATCTGTACTACCTACAGACCAGAGCTATGGGGAATGCTCTCAGCTAGAATCTGTGCCGAAACTGATTAGCACGGGTCCATAGGCAAGGAGAATTTTGGATTGCAACTACATTACCAAAAGTATCAGATCTGTGGTTTTTGCGGTCACAGGGGGTAATACCACTTACCTTCCTTGCTAGATAGTGCAGAAATATATATCTGTATAAAAATGAAGGCAGCTGGGGAAATTTCGTTAAGATGGAAACACTACGCCCTCTCAGCGGCTGGTTACAGTCCTGGGACTGTGACACAAAGGGAAGATGGACACGCGCGGCTAACTCCAGACCTGGGGCTGCGGCTCAATCGAATGCCTTCTACCTGATCCAGCTTTTAAGCGGGCACGGGCTCTTGGCTTCATTTTGTTTGCAGAAAAGGTGGATGGCACCAACTTTACTTTCCTTATCTACAAAAGATCGGATAGGCTGTGGTGTGACCTCTTCATTGAACTTGAAGAGCTGAACCCTGAGACTCTCGTCGGAAAGATGCTTAAATTACAAATGGAGCCATGTGCCACAATACGTTCGGGCAGTCCTGAAAGATAAAAAGGGCATACTCCAGCACCGGGAGACGTTCAGGTGGGGGGGGAGTCCATTTCCTAGCCACCCTTCTCCTTCTTTCCCTCCCAGTGGAGACAAAACTCGGGTAAAAAATATTTCCCGGTTAGGTTCTCAGATTGAGAGGGGAGGTGTTCAGTGGGTAGTTAAGGAACATTGTATATGTGGGAGTGCCACGCTCAGGCGTAAACAGCCTTCACCTCCCTGTCATGAAAAAAAAATTGTTGTCTTGTATTCATCTTTCTCGGTTATTCTGATTTACTACTGAATAAAACTTAAGAACGTATATAAAGAGAGCCCATTTTTGACTAAACGCTTTTATAAGCAATCCTCCCATTTCAGATATCTTTATCTTTTTCCAGAAGCTTGGTATTTATTAGCTCCTTTTGCCATATTATTTGAAATGAGAGAAAATCAACTCTGCTATCCATAATACACCCTGTTGAATGGAAAAGGATTCACTACGTTCCCGCCCAATTATCCTTACCTTGTACATTCACAACAGAACACATAGCTCTTTACCATATCAAAACGACTTAGCTTACTTCCCACAAAAAAAGGAATCCTGCTTACATCTGCACAGTAAAACCCAGCACCCATCTCGCATATAATGCATGGTAAACTGGGTACGTCAATCGACCTAAATACGATAAGTTCTTGCCGTACCAACCATCCTTTCTGCTTGTCGTCTCAGCCTCATTATTATCCTTTCCTTAGCATATGTTGGAATATGTAAGGATAACAGACTGAAATCCACTATTATGATGATGACAATGCTCCCGAGTGAAGTTGCTTGGAAGTATATTCATGATACTCTCTGTACGCGACTTGGCCATTACTTTCCTTCTTGGATTTTTATCGATTCTGAACTTGATTATGTACTCAAGTCTCCTTCATATTGACTGGTGATTTTCTTACTGCTTAGCGGATATACTATACATAAAAAGCAGTGGCGACAGTGAGGACAAAAATTCGTTTGCAACCTGTGTTCAATGCTCCTAGCTAAATCGCAGTGCAAACTCACACTCCTTTCATCGTTATTCACCTTTTCTCAAATGTTTTATTTTCCAACCACTTGTGCATCCTGTTGAGATGATGCCGCGCAAAAACCGCTATGATTACTAAACATGAAGAACTTCCTACGCACAAGGGCACAAAACCCATAAATTAACATCATTTTCTGATTTATTTTCATAGCTCAACCAACCAGAAGATTTTTTCCTACTGCGTTCTGCCAGAATGATCCTTCTTTCAAATCACCAAACAAATCAAGAAGCAAAAAATGATATCCTTCCGCCTGGGATTACTGATTGGGCTGTTCTGTATTCGAGTACCATGTCAAGTTGCTGAATGAAGTATTCAACGACTACGATGGTAGCTGCGACAGCAACAGTAACTCTCAATGGGATTATTCAATTAAAAATTAAAATTCAACGAAAGCTTGAAGATATTTCAATAATGGTGAGTTACAAGCCCTAATAAAAAGCCTTCCAACAGTCTCTACATGCCATCCCTTCCAGCAAATCCTTTCCTTATTTACCTACTTGGCGGCTTAACGGAAAGGCGTCTATACTTTTCTGCACAGGAAGTTTGTTATCATTCTCAGATCTGCTGTTATGAGAGCTATCAATTATGCAGACCTTTGCTTCCTCCCAACAACTAGCAAGAACTCATACCACAATTCACTCTCTGAATCATTTGCAAATCTTTTGAAAAGGATTCTTTTTTCTCCTTTCTGTTGCTCGCTCTTTTCCATTAGCATTGGCATTCGTAATGAATGTGTTGCGAGATGTTTTTTTAACTTGATTAGTGGTATGCTCACAATTGTTCTTTTGTTAATCAGTGGAAGTCTAGATGACTGTGATCCTGTTATTTTAAATGTAAGTCCATTCTTGGCTCCAGCTTTTGGTCGATAGTTTGTTGACACCGTCGAGTTTTACTCTAGTATTATTCGAAAAAGACAAAACTGGGAAAGGTCACAAGGATATACATAGTAGACATTTTCTAGTATCATGTCTGGACTATGAAGCAGAAAAACTTTTTGCGAGGAATATAAATTAGGAGTTTATTATTTCTGGTTGTTGCTGGGATTATTATGACTTGATGGATGTTGTCAGTGGATAAGCTTGGCAAATACTTCTTCAAACATATTTTATATTCAGAATGCATTTAAAGAAAATGATTTTATAGAAAGTGTGATTGATTTTTTCTGAATTTGGGAGTTAACATCAATAGCAATTAGGTGGCAGCAAAAAATTCTTCTATATTCTTACGTTTCTCTATTCTTATCCCTACTTTTATAATTGCGCAATGTTCAAAAGTATCAAGAGCGACGCTATTTATGCACTCTGACAAGTGTTCTTATATGTGCATTTCTCGCGTGTGATTTGCAGTCATATTTTGACACATATCAAATATAACTATTCTTGTCCAAATAAACGCTCTAGAGGGAATAAAGCCAGTTATAAAGTATGTATATGATCAAAACTGACGATAGATCCAAGCCATATGGTAGCAATTTGCATATGTATTAGTCGGCCTACTATGGACAAGCTTCCGGTAGCTGTCACCCAACTGCGGCATTAGCAAATGCTTATATTTTGTCATATATACTATTTTCCGAATAAAAAACGTGCCGAACGCTTCCGTGCATGCTATAAATTCACCTTGTATAGCCCATCGTGCTCCTAAACTTTCCAAGACGAGCAAATGAAGCACACGTTTTGCACCTTCGACTGATAGCTCAGCGTTGAGATGTAAACAAACTCCTATAAATTCACTTTGGAAGGCGATAAAAACTAAACGGGTATAAGAACTGAAATAATTTGCACTTCACTAGGAGCGCTATTGTGTTCTCCGCGGATCATCTGGATTTCACTGTAGAAATCCGTCTCTAAACCGTACAAAACCTCGAATTTTTGTTGGCATCTCCACAATTCTTCATATAACGCCATGTAAGTTAGCCAGCAAAGTCGGCCTACTAATGGTCATGTGTGTGGTAGTAAGTGCTGCTGCCATATGGCTTGTATCTATCGTCAGTTTTGTATATGATACATATTTCCCATTGAGACATATCGCTCGCTCCTTTCGTCAATTTCACACCTCCAAAAAATGTGAATTTTCAAGAGAGTGATGTTAAAGTTTGAAAATAGAATAAAATCTCTTGGATGTAAGAGTAGGTTTACCCAGAAATAAAACGAGGAATTACATGACAAAGTGATAAACGCTTTATTCTCCAATGGCGTACTTTACTGAACAGGTTACTAATAATATCGATACGAATCTCGGCGACGACAGATCGGTCACAGAACACCTCTCGTACAGCAGTTGTCAAAAAATGAATGTTTTTACAATTTTTCTTGATTGTTGAGATATGAGAGTAGTTACATAACTTTAGAGCTTTGATTGCACTTGAAAGCTAGGGCTGACAATTTTTTTTTAATGTGTTCGCCTAGTTGGCATACATAAGCGAAAAATGCAACACTCCTGCGTCGTTTATAACTTATTTCTGGTGAGAACATTTCGGTAGAGCCTTTGTGAGTGCGTCCACGACTTATTCCTCGGTACGTTCGATCTCACTTTCGACTGAATTCTTTCTCTAATACAATGATATCGTGTATCGATATGTTTCGTTCTCCTATGATATTCGCGATTTCTCGCAAGTCTTATCGCGCTTTGGTTATCGACATTTAAAACTGTACAGCAATCGTTTCCCTTTCCCATATCGCCCAACAATTTTCGCAGCCATACAATTTCCTTAGCGTGTAGTAATCGAGCAGTCACACTGGCACACTGCTCGAAGACCTTCCTATCTCCTAGTCGAGGTCTCAAGGGCCCGAGGGAGGGAAGTGAAGGCATAATACGGAATGCCACAAAACTGCGACTACAAGGAGTCGATCCAACAAAGCGGCGCCCAACGTGTGGCCCGAAATGCCCGGCTCTATCATCAGTCGTGAGCACGAGGCAGTCCATTGTCTCTAGGTATCCCTACAACGTGTCCAGATTTATGGCGGGTAGGTAACTACTTAGGGATATTGCACAAATTGTGCCCCAGCAATCTAATAACTTCCGGGTGTGTGTTGTTCTCGGACATCAATATCGTTTGGACCTGCTTTTGACTTATACTTTGGTGGTATACCGCCATTGTATGACTAGTAAGTAAATGATATTAGAGTCCTTATGTGTATTCGAACGTTACTATCCCAACCCCATATTTGCGGCGGATTCTGATCTGCACCCCAAACCAAGCGGTGCCTAAGTGTCTTTCACTACATAGATCTTGATTCATGTGATTGGCTGCATAGCTAGTCCATGACTATCCATGACAAGACACGCGCTGCTTGTGGGTCAGAATTTAACCTGGCCTGACAAGTTGTAACTTGTGAAAACTTGCGAACAAAGGAGCACTTCCGAACCCTGATCCTCATGGTGCCGCAAGAGATTAGTCCCTGTGACGCAACAAGAGGAGTGTGCCATTGGTGTCCTTACCAGGGAAGGGAACATGAATTAGAAAGACCGAGTTTATTTTGATATTGCTAATATTCTTGATTTTTGACTGTGTCGCATTTGATTTCAATTTAAATTTAAATCTCATTTCTTTTACTTAGTTTATCACATTTATTTATCTTAATAATCTTTTTTTAAATCGGTAATATCTATTTATCTTGTTGTTTTATTTATCTGGTTATATTTTTTTTTGTCAGGTGTGTTTTTATAGTTCGCCACTAATGGCTACTTTGTTTTTAAATTAAACTAGTTTTTTTTCAGACCCAACATCAGATGACTCGATGTTGAGTCTGAAAACCTTCTACATATTATGATGTCACAACTGCTAGACACCATACAGAGATTGGCTGCCAGCATGGAGCTAATGTGGCAGCAATTACAGGAATTGTCTGGTCCACCACCTCTGGATCCACCACCTCCTGCTCCTGATCCACTGCCTCTGAACCCACCATCTCAACCCATGCCTGACCACACCTGGGATCATCCACCACCCACCCAGCCAGAAGACCTTCCACCATCTAAGGTAGCCAAGATAGTAGCTGGCTGGAAGTTGGTGTTTACGGGCCGGAATGACCCCATGACAATAGGTGCCTTTCTTCGACGGGTCGAGAATATGGCGTGGTTAAATTTAGGGGAAAATGTGAGCAGTCACACGCTGCGCTCAAATGGTGTTCAGTGGGAGCGCGCTTCGTTGGTTTTGGCGGTTTGTGGACACTTCTCCAATATTTGACTGGGAGACGTTGAGGGGTGCAGCACTGCGGAAGTTCGCGCCAGTCAAGGGAGACGACAGCTTGAAATGGCAGATACGAAACAGACACCAACAGGCGCATGAGACCATAGACGATTACTACGAGGCCCTGTGTTGCCTGTTGGAGCGTCTGATGGATCCCATGCCGGGGGAGGGGATCAGGCCAGAGCTGCGAGAGTGACTGGTGTTCGCCCCGCGCGACAACGTGCATGCGCTTCGCACGTCCGCAAAAGCGCTAGAATTCGTACAACAGTCCCAGTGGTCTACACTCCAAGGCAATTTCTCCAGCCGACGAGAGCAGCCAGAACAACGCGCAGTAGCTGAGCTTGAGTAAAGCGTGCCTGTGTTACCCGCACCAGCCTGTCTCAGACCATCTATAACGGACAGCGCATCAAACACCACTTTTCCCTCTTCCACAGAACTAGCCCGACAACATCAAGCCGACCTGCACGAACTGGCCCCAGGCAAAGGCCAACATTTTTTGTCTCCATTGTGGGAAACCAGATATACATACGCCAGATTGTACGAATTGCAAGAATTCAAAAAACTTGCTAGCGAGTGCTCACAACAGCCAGTAATACTCGCGACAAACCAAGGAACGGAACAGTACTCCGTCCCATCTACCGACAGTTCCACCACGACCAGTTCCTCGCCAGTAAACCCACTAGAGTCATACACCACGATACCATTGCTGCTATACGCATCAACAGATGCCAAATCTTCTCCGGAGGCTTCTCCAAAGACAGTCCTGAAGCGACCACCTCAAGTACTGCTTGAAGAATCCCAGTATCCACAGACTCGTGTATTTAAACCATACCATATTAGGTTGCAGGAGTATATTGCTGCGTGAGAGAGGATTTTTGCCGCAGAAGAGGTCACCCTACCCCAGCACAAAACTAAATGGTCAACTTATCATTGGAGGCACTTCCGCAGAAAAGTGCACACCTGTCGCCAAACTTTAAAACTATGTAACATCTCGGAGGTTTCTGAGAATGATACTCGACCTTACGCACCAATCAAAGCGGGTGAAATCGCTATTGCACTGATCGACACGGGTGCAAATATTAGCTGCCTTGCCTCGAGCCTCGGCTCAAAGGTACTACAACAAAACCCTACGGTAGTAAAAGCCTGACGCTCTGAAATCAGTACAGCTAATGGTACCAAACATCCTATCCAAGGTAGACTGACAACACCCGTGGCATTTAGAGGTCAAACCGTCACTCCCGTCACTCACTCAGAACGTGTACCTTGGCGTCAATTTCGTCCTTCAATTTCGTTTGGCCCCAGATTCATTCTCAGATTCGTCTTTAAGTACTAGATATGTCAACGAACTCGCTTCTGTACCCGACAGGCACGAATTAAAGCCTAACCAACGACAACGTCTGGAAGCATCCATCGCTGCTTTTCCATCTTACGCTGCGCAAGGCCTTGGCCGCACCACACTGGTGTCACATGTCATCGATGTTTGCGATAGTAAGCCAATTAAGCAGAGACACTATGCCATCTCACCGGCCATGGAAAAGTTAGTGTACCCAGAGTTGGACAGGATGCTCGAGTTGGGGGTTATAGAGGAGTCCCAAAGCACCTGGTCCTCACCAATAACCTTGATGGTGAAGCCAGGTAAAGTTCGTCTTTGTCTGATGCCCGGAAAGTGAACGCAGCGACCATCAAAGACGCTTACTTTCTTCCACTCATCGATGGAATATTGGGGAGACTGCCGAAAGCAAATTACATTACCAGTCTCGACCTAAAGGATGCCTTCTGGCAAATTCCACTCGATGAGGGGTCGAGGGATAAGACGGCCTTCACAGTGCCCAGACGACCATTATAAGCGGCCGTAGCCACTGCAACATACTATCTATTTATTTATTTCTATTTAACAGAAAAAAAAATTCCAATAACAAAATAGATAAAATAATAGTACAGCGAAATGAATTAAATAATATCACAGCATGCATGAAGAAACATAAAAGTAATAAAAATGCAAAAACTAGGAGAAAATAAATAAGAAAAATTACTAAGAGCTCTCAGGAGACAGATGACAAATCTTTTATAAACTAAATACGAGATCGGGAAGGGCCCAAGCTGAAGGTCATCATGGTTACGAGGTAATCTGAGCATGGGTGAGTGAAAATACACCAAACTGCATGCAAATGGAACATCAAAGTTATTCGACGATCTTGTAGAACGCATAACGCGCCTCACAGCAACCTGGTTGACAAGGCGAGTATCGAGCAAACCACGGCAAAGCCTGTAAAGGAAACATTCGTCAAGGTAGAGTCGACGCATTTCCAGTGAAGGAATATTGAGGATAGCTAAGCGTGATTCACCAAAAATGTAGGGAATCTGGAATTTCACGAATACGATCCTGGTAAGCGTGAACTTCAAACACTTCAAATAAGGCGACCAAACTGTAGTAGCTCATGATAGGAATGCCATCGGTCACGGAAACCCTTTGCACTCTTTTCATGCGATTGTTAAAATACCGCCCGAGCCAAGGTTAAAAGGTTAAAATAAAAATGTTAAAGTAAAAATAAACAAAAGCGAAAAAGAAAATCACCAATAGGGTTCAACGATTTAAACGCGAGGAAGAAGTAGGATTTGGACAAATTCATACCGATGCTGACGATTATGATAGGACGATGCTTACACATCCATAACCGACGTTCCAGTTGAAACCACCCACGCCCACAGACATCATCATGGGTTATCAAAGCCAAACTATCTAGATAGTAATAGTAAGAAACTAACAGATTCAACACAAAACTTACCAATCGATACGAATGCTCTCGACTCAAAAATGAAACATAAAAACAATGAATTTAAACCAGTACCAAATTCAAAGGGCAGTGACTTGTACAGTGCGAATTGAATCGGTTAGAAGAAGTTCGAAGTTTGTTCGTTGAAGAGTGAACTTTGTGAGAAAGGAATTAAACAACAAAACCGGAGAAAAAAAGCAACGCAAAACAACAGAGAGTAAGTGGGGAGGAGTTTTCCTATTTTCGACCCTCTTTCGAAACTATGACACCAAGCCGTCTTGATGCTATCTACCGCCGCTTGCTTATCACAAAGTTCTTTGAAAAAGGCAAACCTGAAACTTCGAAGACTCTTTCAATTAAATAAAATCGTCTCCAATCGTGAATTGTGCTACAACTTGGTCCCACGCCATTATCCTGTTCAAATAACTAAAAAGGAAAAGACATCAGAATGTACAATTGTAGAACGGAAATTCATGACACCTTTGGAACTGCACCTACCCGGTTTGGTTCCAAAATCGGTGCAACAATCTCAATTTCAAATGCTCCTGCCAAATCAATGGCGAGAACCGAATCATAAAGCTGTTTGTTTGCATTTGGCTGGTACTGGGGATCAATATTATTGGAGAAGACGGAGCTTTATTGCCAAGCCATTGTTACGGGAAGCTGGCATGGGAGCAATTATATTGGAAAATCCATTCTATGATGTAAGATCAAGTGCGATCAAACTTACACAATGTGTCTGATACGAGTATATTGTAATGGGAGGATGCTTGTTTTTGGAGTGTTTAGTACCATTACACTGGTGAGAGCTAAACGATTTAGAGCCTTTAGGAATCACAGGCTTATCAATGGGCAGACAAATGGCCTCATTAGCAGCAACCCGCCGAAAATTTAGCCGCTACAAATCCAAGTATTATTAAGTTAGATCAGAACAATTCCCTACAACTATCAGAATCCTTACACAATAAGTTAATGTCTACGACACGATATGATCTCACAAATTCTGAAGTGAATGGACTGAATGCAAAGATCAAATCGATTCAGGAGAAAATACGAATTAAAATGCAGCACAATGACTTTTTGCAAAATCCCACACAAATAAGCACTGAAACTCTAGTCAAAGCCATTGCTTCATAAAATTCCACCGTACGACAAATCCCTGCTAATGGTGATGCGAGGACAGACGAAGCATCGGCACTAATGAAATTGATGCATTCACTTCTACCAAAATCGCCATCAGCTGTAGCAACTAAATAGCGGAAAAGATAGACATTACCAAAACAAAGTAGAGGAAATGTGAGGCGTTACAGTTTATGCGTGGAATGATGGATGAATGTACACATTTGAAGAATTTCTCGGTGCCATCCGATACATCACTGATCATCGCTGCTTGTGCAAAAGATGATGCATATATACCCCGAGAAGGATGTACGAGCTTAGAAGAGATTTGGCCAGGAGCAGAAGTTTGTTATTTAGACGCAGGTCACGTTAGCGCTTATGTCTTGCACCAGAAACTACTCAGATCATACATTACCGTAGCTTTCGAACGTGCTAAACGGAAGCGCGAACTAGGCATAATGCCCGTGAATACATCTCAAGCAGCTTACTCTCATATGACGATTCGCAACGCAGATATCAAGATCGAATTGAGTACTACATTTAAAATTGATAACCTCTAAACTAAATCTGTCACTCTGACACTGACACCTAATGGACGAATGTACTAGATGAAGGGAAATTTTGGACTTCAATTGCCCGATGTACATCAGCTGAGGGACCCCAGTTGAAACTAGAACCACCCAGAAGTAATATTAACGGCTCGCGGGTTGAAACCGGGCCGATGAAAAACCTGGAAACAAAGAAGGGGTCTCTTCTCTTTTCTGGCGGATAAAGATCGACAACAGAGGACCGAGTGTGACGAGCAATACGAAATTTTTCCTGAAATTCATCGAGGGCAGAAATTTACAACAGCGACAGCGGAATAATTAACGACCGGGATCCAGGAGATTCGCGATATCAGGTCAACAAGAAGTGCGCTGGCAGAAGCACTTCGCGACGCAAATTACTTCGGGGTCCCCCCAAATAGGTAGAAGTAAGTTAAGTTTTGCATTTTGTTTAGCTAAAGTACATTTTTAAAATTATTGTACATCAACATTAAATAAATAATTAAATAGTTAATCATATCTTTCGTCATTAAAAAATATTGTTACGGAGGTAAATTGTACACCTGGCTCGGGTGTGCTCGGGAATATAGGTCGTGTGATTTGTGATTTTTCAGTGTGGGTGTGTTCAGGTTTTCACTCGGTGCGAGTTACGTCGGGTAACCTGAACCCGGCAAAGTTGTGCAACAGTCGCCCCGGTTGAGACTAATCCTCCCCTGTTAGAGGAAAATAGGGTGTGTTATTTCTAGCTGTGTGAGGGGTGTTCGGCAGCCACGTTTCTCGCTTGGTGGCTATTTATGACCAGGAAATAAGCGAGTGGTGTCTCCTAAGAGCGCCTCCGATGGCAAGCCGGGTCCGAGGTCCTTAGCCGGAGGAACTCTCACGCAGACGGTAACAATACTCGGGCTCAGTCGTACTCTAAACCACAATCTTTTGCCTTTGTGCGCCCCAAATTACAGGGCCATTTGCGAGAATGAAAACATATCCGGCGGTCAATTTTCGCGTATCCACGTCCCCGGCAAAATCGGCGTCGGAATAACCATAAAGTCCATCAATGCTCCCACAGTTTGAGTACTCGATACCGTAATCTTTTGTTTCTTGCAAATATCGAAATATTCTTTTCACGGCCTGCCAACTAACTGCGGTGTTTTCGTTTAAAAACTGGCTGACATTGCCCACTGCAAAAGCAATGTCGGGTCGCGAAACAACGGACAAAAACATCAGACATCCGACTGCCTCACGATACAACACGGTCGTGTTATTCGCGTTTTCTTCGGCTTTCAACAAAATCACGCATATGCGCTCTGATATATAAACATTCTCTTTCCCGCTCGATTTCTAGGCCAACAATATAATGCTCATCACCATCGTTTCATTTACAATTTTGATCAATTTTGACGCAACCAAACCATCATCCACAAAAAATGCGAGGATAACACTTTCGCCATCTATGACACCGCAAAACACACAGGGGTCGGCACTGCTCTGGTTCAAACTGAACTTTTCGAGGAACACACGAACCACTAGACCTTTTTCGGCAATCTACAGACCTTGAAGTGGTTCCATATATATATTTCCTCTTCGTGTTTTCCGGGTAAAAACTCTGTGCGTATGTTGAATTACACCATTTTAAGATCCTTGTGTACCACTGTAGCCAGAAAGACTCTGAAAGAATCGTAACGAACCACGGATGCGAATGTTTCGGTGTAACTCACACGGTATTCTTGTTTGAATCCCCTCGCGCATAAACGAGCTTTATATCGACAAATGGTTCCATCGGTGTCATAAATTACCTGGAAGACCCACTTAAAATCGATAGTCTTCTGATTCTCCTTCTTGGAAACGTTCGTCCATATTTGATTGCTTTCGTGAGCGCGTAGTTCATCATCAATGGCTTCCATCCACCGTCTTGCCTCAGAGCATGAGACAGCTTCGTCAAAACTGCTAGGAGTGTCGACTTGAGCCAAGTCAGTACAGTATCTGAACGGTCTTCTGATTTCAGCTCGTTTTCTCAGAATGCTCGGCTCGTTTTGAGTTTCTGGGAGAGCTACGGGGCCATTCTCGTTCTGGTTGGGCTGCAATGCGGGTTCTCTCTCGTTCTCGGCAGGATGAGGTAGCTTCGAGTTCCCTCTCGTTTTCGAGACGAGGTACTTCAGATTCTCCCTCGTCAAATCGGAAATATACTTCATTCGTTTTGTCGGTTTCAGATACGTTCCGACAATTTTCGTTGAAAATGACATTGCAAGATACAAAGACAAACGAGCTGATCGTACAACCGGTAGTTAGTAGATTCTCGCTCGTACTCGACCGGAATCATTTTCTTGGCCTTTGGGTCAAGCTTTCTTCGAAGTTGAGTGGAGATATGTTTATAAACATTGCACCACAAAACGCGAAGATGCCTCACATCTGGCTTTTGACCTGTCCACAGTTCATATGGAGTTTTCTCAGGATTGCGTCTCAAGGGAGTCCTGCTGAGGGCGTATACTGCGGAGTTCATGGCTTTTGCCAAAGATAAGTGGGGAGGGATGATTCCTGCAACATCGTTGGAGCGCTCTCAACGATTGTGGGACTATCTCGTTCGCTTTGGCCGTCCTGCTCTGGAGTGTACGGTGCCGTTGTCAGCAACTGGATACCACAATTTTCCAAGAACGTCTTCAATTCAGTGTTTATATATTCGCGACCATTTCCTACTCGAACTACTTTCATATTCCAGTTAAACTTACTCGAGATGCACGTTACAAAGACAAGGGTATCTCCGACTTGAGCGTCGTCTTTAAAATTCACGAAAAACCTCGCGCCTTTTATCGTGGATGCTGACATTGGCCCTTCGACATCCAGATGAATGAATTCGCCGGGCTCAGTATCGTGAATATCGCTTTCTTAAACGGAAGTCTGTGTGATTTCCCTAATTGACAGGGCTCGCAAAAGAAATTCCCATTTGAGGTCAGATTCAATCCCGCCACTATTTTTGCTTTTGACATTTGCCTGATCGTGTCAGTATTAACGTGTCCGAATTGCTCACGCCACTGCTCAAACTATTCGATCCCATGTTCAACTCCGTGTTCGAAATCGATTACATCTCAAAACACAACTGGTAAATATTGTTCCTCTGTCTGATTCCCTGCGCTACAATTTGGCTGTCCAATAGCCACACGTCGGTAACATCGCGTTTCGACCACTCGTCGAGCACCTTTCCTTCAAATTTCCTGCGGATCGCGCGTGATTTATTCGACACCGCGAACGCACAATTTGCACTATCTTTCGCCCCTATTTCTACGAGTCTCTCGGGCAATGTGCCCCTTTGTATGGCATTAAAAACACTCTCGCGTCCAAGACTGTCCTTGAGCACTTGACGATTTAGTCATATTTCTCGCACTCGCATCGCGTTTTCCGATAGCCATAGCAGCAAAAGCACCAACCTCCTCGTCGTCTGCAGTCATTCTCAGCTCCTCCTTTATCAAATAAGTTTCTGAACCGCCTGATTGACTGCGGACACGCTGCCCCTGGCCATTTTCAATGCGTTGTACTTTGACGGAAGCGTGGCGATGATTTTCGCCATTATAGCGAGGTCCGAGACTGCTTCCCCGACATCTTTGAGTTGCATCACCAGGTTTTGGATTTTGGTTGTGTACGCAATCATCGGGTCATTTGGTGCCATTCTATATTTTATTCATGGATTGTGACGAGTGTATCCCACATATCTTTCGATGTATTGCACAAAAAAGAGCCTGCATAATGACTGGATCCACTGCGGCCGAGATCATGTACATAGCTTTCGCATTGTCCTTGACCCATTTTCTGGATTCATTCGCATTCGCGACATCTCCTTCGGGTTATACGCGAGATCCATCGACAACATCGATTATTCCGGAAGCCGTCAGGATCGCAGCCATTTGAAATTTCCCCGCTTGGAAATTCTTTCCGTCGTAACGTATTTCACCAAAATCTCGTCTGTCATTTTGTTTGTTCGCGTTGTCCGATACACGATCGGGATTCCTGGTTAGCTTGAAAAACGTTTTTCACGGTGACTTCGCGATCTCACGGATTTCTCTCTCGTTTATACGAACGCCAATAACTTCTTGGATATAAGAGTAGATTTACGCAGAAATAAAATGAATAATTACGTGACAAAATGAAAAATGCTTTATTCTCCAATGGAGTACTTTACTGAACAGGTCACTAATAATATCGACACGAATCTCGGCAACGACAGATCGGTCATAGAACTCCTCTCGTACAGCATCAATCAAAAAATGAATGATTTTACAATTTTCTTGATTGTTGAGCTATGAAAGGAGTTACATAACTTTAGAGCTTTGATTGCACTTGAAAGCTAGGGCTGACAAATTTTTTCCTTTTTTTTAACGAAAAATGCAACAAAATTCCTTAAAATAAAAATACTAAGCTACTAATCCTTGAGTAATTCTGTTCGCCAAATACTCCTTGAGTTGTACTGGTCGCAAAAGCCTCATAGAGTTATCTCACGTATCGTTTTGTTGCTTCTGCCCGCCAAGTTTTCCAATTCGCCTTCTTATCTAAACACGCTTCAACAGCTTCAGGTTAATCATAGGCAAGTTGGGATGATTGGGGACTCCAGAGTGCCTACAAGTTGTTGGGAGTTATTTTTTTTACTCCCTTTAACCTTTTGGCTCTTTCCACCCTTACTATTTCGGCAGATTTATTCAGAATCTTTGCTAGGCAAGGAATTAGTGTCAACAATACGATGTCTCCGTTGAGCTCTTCAATCATTGCATAGTATCGCCGCCCTACTCAATCAATGTTGACCATCAAGTAGGCTGGAAGCATCCGAGAAAAATATGTCTAAGGCAATACCCAAATCAGCTATCTTCAATGCTGGTAAGCCGTTTACACCATCACCCATGGTCGTAAAAATTGCGTCCGTTTGTCGACAATAGCTACACCAAATGTTACTCCACATGTAAGATGGTACTACAAGGAGGATCAGTGATGGGTTTCATGTGGGTAATGCATGTTCATTCACACTTCCTAATTCCAGGAGCAGCTATTTAGTACAAAATCTCTTCGATGATAAATTCGTTATTGATTTAGTTGCCCTCCGTTTAAACTTAGTTTACATCTAGATAATTTTCATGAAACATAAGAGATTAACAATATTTCAAATAGAATCAAGTGGCCAGGCTTTACAAACTTCAATGAAATGATTTTGCCACAGTTCGGAGTACTTGAATTAAAGATAACAATAGGTGAAGCTTTTACTGATGTTTCGATGCAAAGCTGTCTGCAAAGCAAACCTGTACCAACTGGCTATAACGGTCGAACAGCATGAAAACCCGTTGTTATGGGTTATCTCCCGGCAACCACAAGGAAGCGCTGGTCCAGAGCTTTCGTTCCCGGAAGCTTGTCCCGAGGTGGACATAAGCACCACCCACTTGAGCCTATGAGCCTCAATAAAGCCGCAAGCGAATCCGTGGCTTTCCAGTGTGACTTTCCTTGACTTAACTATCAAGACCACTCTCTTGCACGTAGACACTTGCAACACCGCTTGTAACCTCTCATAGTAGACACAAATTCCAGAAGACCACAAAAAAACGCTCTTCTATCGATCACAAAACCCTGGTAAAGGAGCACAGTAAACTGTCGTACTTTTCACTAATACTGACCCAACCCGTCACCAATTTTACCCGGAAGACGCAGTTTCCCTATGAAATTCCTACCGACGTCCACTAAGACTTCCAGGAAAAGATAAAATCGAACACTGGCGATAAGTCACTTCGCATAATTCAACGTTAGCGAAACACACTTCAAACAACTTGGCGTGATCGAAGCACTCTTTCCAGAATTAGTACAAAAAGGCACTCCCAGATTTACTCAGTAAATTGCATGGAATTAAATAGTCGCTCTTGAACACTTGGTCACTTGTTTGCACTACGCAGACGTCAATGCAAGATTGATTAACATGTATGCAATTTTTTAGCCAACTCGGTGAAATCGAGAAAATCATCGTATTCCATTGTTTTCTCATGGAATGGTTTAGGATGGGTACGAGCACTTCTAACAATTTGAAACCAACCTTCTGGAATATAAACTAGAATGTTTTTGGATTTCCTTTCCACTTTCGAGTGAATCGAATCACATTCCATCTCAGGATGTCCTGGCTCGAAGAAAGAATGTTTGATTAGGTGCAATGCGGTAGTTTTTAGTAGATGATCACACATTGCAACAATCAACGAGTTTTTATTCTGTCCAAAACAAAAATCAGACATCATTCTTATCTGGCGAATTTCCGAGTCGGCTCCCAATTGCATTTGAACGTACTTCATGAGACAAGAGGCTATTTCATTGGTACCTCTTTTAACATTCGTTTCATCCCACATAAAACAATTGCCGTCATGTGAAATGAGATCGAAAATTGTAAAGTTATACACGGCTAGCTTGCGGGGATAAAAGATTTGACCCCCACTGCCCTTTTTTTTTTTTGTGGTAGGGAGGTGAAGGCATTTATGCCCGCCGAGTCTGGCAGTGTGGGACTCCCATGGAGGATACCTTTGGACTACCCACTAAACACCTCCCCTGTCAATCTGAGAACCTAGCCTGGAACCATTTGACACATTACTTCGGGCCAGGTCTCGTTTTGTTACGCCGTGGGGCGCCTTCAAGCTGGGGAGTCCCTTTCCTAGCGGGAGGGGAGGGGGGAAGAGGAATTGCCAGAAGAGCGATCCCCCAGCCCCAGTGCCTCCGGCTGCTGTGAGTCCCTTTTATATTTTAGGACTGCCCGAGCATAATGTGCCACCTGGTTCCATTTGTCAACCGATTCGAGCATCACCGCAACTATATTATCCGGGGTGAGCTCTCCCGTCTCCCTGTAGAGTTCCCTTCGCAGCCTGGGCCATTTGGTACATGCAAAAAATGTGTGACAGGCATTGTCCTCCTCTCCTGGGCAAAACCGACAATCGGGAGACCGTGACTTACCGATCTTGTGCAGGTGAGACTGAAAACACCCGTGCCCGCTCAAAAGCTGGGTCAGATAGAAGTCAGTCTCACCATGCCTTCGATTTAGCCACGGTCTAACATCCGGGATGAGGCGCGCAGTCCACCTTCCCTTCGTGCAATTCCTCCAGGACTGCTGCCAATCGTTGAGCGAGCGTTGTCTCTCCTCGCGGACAACCATCTCCCTCGCATCCTCGTTTCGGCGCAGGTAAATAGCGCGGCGCTCTCTAGCAAGGAGGGCGACAGGTATCACGCCTGCAATCACTCTCACCGCCGAGTCGGAGACTGTTGGATACGAAGATGCAATTCTCAGTGCTCCTCTTCTCTGTACCTGTGCCAATCGTTTTGGGTATACCTCCTTGCTGAGAGCGTCGCCCCATACCTCTGCTCCGTACAGTAGCACTGACCCTACAGCACTCATCAAGAGGCGTCTTCTTGATGGGCTGGGTCCCCCTACGTTGGCCATAAGTCGACTCAGGGCCGATATTCCCGAAGCAGCCTTCTCAGTCGTTGCCCTGATTTGCTCAGAGAAACTCATCTTCGAGTCGATCAGTAGCCCCAGGTACTTCACTGCTGGCTTCGATTCGATCTGTATATCTCCAATACTGATCATCCTTACTCTAGGGATTCTCTTTTTTGTCAAGATGACCACTTCGGTTTTCTCCAGTGCTAAACTGAGCCCGCGAGCAGTCATGAAGTCCCTCACTCGGCGCATTAGCATACCTAGCCTAAGTTGCGCTTGTTCAACGGTGCGTCCGGCGACCAGAGCCGCAACATCATCCGCATAGCCGACCAAGCGCGACTCATCTGGCATCTCAAGTCTCAGTAGCCCGTCGTAAGACACGTTCCACAGGTCCGGACCAAGGATAGATCCCTGGGCAACACCCGATGTAATTTCCATCCTTCGTTGGCCCTGTGTCGTGTCGTAGAGCAGGCTTCGGTCCTTTAGGTAGTTCCTCAAAAGCCGCATTAGATATTCTGAAACTTGAAAAGAGTTTTCCAGCGTATCCAGAATATCCACCCATCTAGCGGAGTTGAAGGCATTCCTGACGTCGAGTGTCACCAACAGGACGATCCGTCGCTTGGTGCGACTATATGCCTCTGCCTTTTGAACCGCGTTCACCACCTCTGCAATCGCATCAATGGTAGAACGTCCTGCTCTAAAGCCGTACTGCCGAGGAGATAGGTCCCCAGCAGCACGAATCGCGTCAGTGAGTCTTCCCTTGATGAGTTTCTCTAGCACTTTCCCAGCCGTGTCTAGCATGCATAACGGGCGGTATGCAGACGGCGATTCGGGATTTCCCTTCCCCTTGCTGACCAGCACGTGCCTCGCCACCTTCCATCGTAACGGGGAAACCCCGTCCCGTAGGCAAGCGTTGAATGTGCTGAGCAGCAAGTCAGGACAATGGTGATAGACGAGCTGCAAAACCTCAGCTGGAACACCATCTGGACCTGGAGCCTTCCTCGCTTTCAGGGAGAGGACTGCCTCCTCCAGTTCCAGCTGTGTGAAGAGTGGGCACTCGACTGCTGTTTCACCATGGACAGTGTCAACACGGACGGGATGGGCGGGGAAGAGTCCCCGCACTATCGCGTCCATCTTTTCCGCGTCATGTATACAAGGCTTCCGTGGGGCACCAAGTTTCCCCATGACCAGCTTGTAGCCAAGGCCCCACGGATCCCTGTTTACATCGTCCACGAGGTCTTGCCAGCATCGGGCCTTGCTCTTGTTAATAAGCCTGCGAAGATATTTCCTGCCAGACCTGTATGCTGCTAGCCTAGTGTCTGCCTCCCTCCCGTGTTCGCGCCCGCTGGGCCTCTCGCCAAAGTTTGTGACACTCGCTTCTTTGTTCGGCGATCTCGTTTGACCACCAGTATACTGGAGGCTTACCATGTCGGGGTCTCCGACGGGGCATGGAAGACTCGCAAGCAGCTATGATGGTACTCATAGTTGAGTTCACCAAGTCCTTGGCTGTAGGCCCTCCACTCCCTGGCGGAGCTCCCAGCAACGGTGCGCCTGCCGTAAGCGCGTCAGTGAACCTCTCGACGTCCATCCTCCCAGTCCTCCATCCAAGGATTGAAGTTTGGGCATATGCACGCAGAGTGGCACCGTCGTGAATCTCAACAGCTATATACTGGTGATCACTAGCCGAGTAGTCCTCTAGTACTCGCCAGTTGTGTACTCTAGGTACCAGGGACTCCGAAGCGAGTGTCACATCGGGTATGGTTCCTACGCAACCCCAGCGGCGGAAAGTAGGGGTGTTACCAGTATTTAGGACAAAAAGCGCTGTTCTGGCCGCCATGTCCAAGATTTGCTTTCCCCTTGGGTCGGATTGTGGCATACCCCATTCGATGGCTCTAGCGTTGAAGTCTCCCCGGACCAGCATGTGGCCCTCTGTGTTCGAGACAGCGTCCTCCAGGGCATCGAGTTTGGTTCGAAAGGATCGCATTGCCTCGTTAGGCGTCAGATAAACACTGAAATATGTTATCCCTGAACACCGCACCCACACAAAACCATCCCCGCGTCCATGGCCCTGCACCTGAAGGCGGGCGCTGTCTCGAACCCAGATGGTCGATGTACCAGTTTTGTCAGGGTACCACGCTTGCGAGTCCTTGTTATGATGTTGCTCGCTCAGCAACAGGAGGTCAGCTTTCTTATCCCTCGCAAACTGCTCAAGTAGGTCCTGGGCGTTTGTGCTTCGGTGCAAATTGACCTGCAGGATACGGATCATTTGAGTATCAATTTGGCTTTAGTTAGGGCCTCCTTGAAAACCCAGCATCTCCCTGTCCCCGGCTCATGTTTGAGGTCGCCGGTTGCTAGCTTAGCATCCTTGCAAAGAATACATTTTGCCTCGTTCGTGCACTCCTTCATTTTATGCCCCGTTTCACCACATTTGTAGCACAGAGATCTCCTGTCGGGTCCCCTACAGCCATACGCGGTGTGTCCGTATTCGAAGCATCTGAAACAGCGGATAGGGAGCGCTCTTCTCCGTATCCTGCAGATCACGCAACCTATCTTAATTTTGCCCTTCGCCAGGATTTGCTGGGCGTCTTTATCAGCTAGTTCGACAATAGCCATGCGTTGCCCCCTTGTGTTTTCACGTGTCAATCTTGCCTTGACTTCACTTAAGCTGGGGAACTCCCTCCTAATGGCATCCTCTACTTCAGCTTTGTCCGTGACGCAGTCGAGGTCCCTGATTTCCAGGGTGGCCATTGGTTCGAGCGAGGCAACCGTTGCCGCATCTCCAAGAACCTTTTGAACCGCGTCACGGAATGCATCTTTGTTTGTGGCCTCTGGCCCGAATTCCACCAGCAAGCCACCGGTCCGGGTTGGTCGAACTGCTTTGATGGCAGTTTTGGTGTCGTCTGGCTTGACCGTAGGTTCGGCCCTTAGTGGGTTTAATAAGCAGTGCCTCTCGCAAGGGTTTGCGCCGCGGTTTGCTTTTTGTTTTCTGCGGTATATCGGGGGGTTCTTTGTTCTTTTCGTGGTTGAGCTCTTTGTCTGTTTTTTCTAGGAGTAGCTTTTTGGCCGCTTTTTTCGCTGCCTTGTTTCGCACCACATGAAACTCCTCGCCTGGAGTGTCAACTTCGTTTATGGTCTCGTCCTTCCTCCTTTTCTCACAGTCGCCTTCAATTGGGCTACCGGCCATTCTTTTGCTGCTACTAGGACCCACTGATGCCTCGAGGGAGAGCGTGTCTTTTTGGTGCTTTTCGGTTGCAAGCCACCTCCGCCTGTAGTGCGTTATGCGGCCAAAAAGCTCCTCCAGTTCAAGAATGCCATTCTTGACACTCTTGCCTATGTTTTTCTGCACTTCGCAGGCAGCCCTCAGTTGTTTGACGATATTCCCCGCTTTTAAAGTAAGCCGCTCCCCTTCGGCGCGGTCAAGGGCGATTTTGTTATTTGGCGCCACCTCTTGGGAGAGGCCCCCGTTTCCTAGCCCTTTTGCTTCTATCGCTTGGGTCGCGTTTGAAGTGGCGTCGGCCAACGGCAAAACTTCTTCCTCCCCCAGTCTTACACTGGCCTCCGTTGGTGTCGCAGCTTGATCCGGATTGTGTACGTCTTGCACTGGGCGCTCCGGGGTGCGCATAGTCCTTCTACTGCACCCAAAGGCCGCAATGATGCCAGGTTGCACAACGCACTCTGCCTTCCCCCGCAATCGGTGACTTGTTTAATCGGTGTTCTTGCCAACAGCGGTTTTTGCCTGAAAGGGTTCTCCGTGCTAGCGTACTGTTTGCTTGTGGTTTCATTTGTTTGCTCCATTTTATTGGGTCCCCTCGGAGCCGCTATCTCCGTTCGTGTGTGTAGTCGCCTTTTTGGTCCAATGGTTATCTTTGCAGAGCAGGGAGGCCATGCGAGGGTTGGCACAAGCCCTTATGGGGACAAGTGCTGAGAGCCAGACCAGCGCTAATCGGGAGTCCGTCTCAACCGAACCTACACCACCAACCCAATGGTGCGAACTTCGAACGTACTCCGAGGCCTGCCAAGGTTTTACCGGGACGGAGTCGGTATGATAGTTGAGTTGGAGCCGTTCACATACGAGTTTCACCTCGGCACTACTGTGCAAAGCAACTAGGTCCAAACCATCACATCCGCCAGCCCAAAGCGTCAATTCCAGTTCGTTGTCCAAAGTGTAGTCCAGATACAATAAGAGGGAACCTCACGGCACCCCCCATATCCTCGGGTCCGTGGGGGCGGCACTCCCCAAAGAATGCTAGCCTCCAAGAATGTTCTTGTCGACCGGCTTTCTCCCTGCGGGAATTTCCTCGGGTACGTGGGGGCGGAACTCCCCAAAGAATGCTAGCCTCCAAGAGTGGTCTTGTCGACCGGCATTCCCCCTGCGGAGTTTCCTCGGGTACATGGGGGCGGAACTCCCCAAAGAATGCTAGCCTCCAAGAGAGCTCTTGTCGACCGGCGTTCCCCCTGCGGGGACCGGCATTCCCCCTGCGGGGGACCCCCACTGCCCTTGGGAATATTAAGAACGGCCTCTAAATCAAAGTTAAATGACAAGCAGTAATTATTTGCTATTGTTGATAAATTTCTGTCGTTATTTCTAGACTCCCGAGCTGCATCCTTCTTCTCAATGTGCAACCTCTAATGTCTCTCTGTCACCTATAGACGCCGCTCGATACACCAAACATTTAATTTTTCTAAATTTATCAAACGAAACTTTTTCCTTTCCATCCTGTACACAGCGTTCCACAAACAGTCTGTACATAATAGAGATGTTCAATGTTGCATCTAATTATTTTCTACTCGAAGATTTGCGGCAATAGTGTGACTCCAATGTTGGAAAGAACAAATGAATTCCCGAATGTACTTTTCAGCTTCGGAGGATAGTTTGTTGGATGGAGTATGACGCCCTCTCATGTCTGGTTCCACTATTCCCGTGTCCGTAATTTTTTCCAATGTACTACTACTAAAGCTTCTGTGGTGTTCAGGGTGGCTAGGAAAAATTCACGACATACCTGAATTTTATCATTGCTAACAGTCAGATTATAAACACTAGTACATACTCTCCGTGTAGTATGAGCCCTGGTTGAACGCTTCTTGGCGGTATTACTCACATGTTGAGCAAGACAGGATCTCTGATGATCTATTGATGGTGACATTCTAAAACCGTCATAGATTTTTGCCTATGATCTTCACTAATAAGTGACCTGCACTGGTGATTAATCTTACCAATACAAGGAGATGGTAGCATGGGACGGACGGCATATTCTACACCTCTGAATCCACTTCAATCTCTTCTCAAGACGAATTTGCTTCTTCCATTTTCTTTTACCTCGTTTTTCAGGCAGTTCACCATTGATTTCTCCATACTTTTCGTTGTTTAAACCTGAAGGTCCTGGTTGAGGTGAATTCCAAGAGAGCTCATCTTGGTCACTCCTGTTTGATGCTGAAAGAAAAAGATGCAGAGCGCAATGATTATTCCTCAGAATAATCCAAAGAAAAAAAGAACAATAAACGAAAAGAGTGTTTTATTGAGATTACCTCTTATAAGTTGACTTTTGTGAAGTACTTAAGATCTTGAACGAGAAAACCCTCTCGGGCCTTCGCTTCCTGCAATCAGCGCCTCCAACTATCTCGGTCCATTGACCGCGTCCTCCAATTTCGAAATCCGAGCAGGGACGAACTGTCTTCGTTAACCGAGTCAGACCAGCGTTTCCTCGATTTCCCGAGTGGTCTCCGGCCTTCAGTTCTCCCAACGAATATCTTTTTGGGTATCCGTTGTTCGTCTATACGATTCAGGTGTCCAGCCAATTCGTACATATCTTGTATATATATATATATATATATATATATATATATATATATATATATATATATATATATATATATATATATATATATATATATATATATATATATATATATATATATATATATATATATATATATATATATATATATGTATATATATATATATATATATATATATATATATATATATATATGTATGTATATATATATATATATGTGTGTGTATATATATATACATATATATACATATACATATATTATATACATATGCATATATATATATATATATATATATATATATATATATATATATATATATATATATATATATATATTAGAAACGCTGGTCTGACTCGGTCCACGAAGACAGTTTATCGCTGCTCGAATTTCGAAATTAGAGGACGCGGTCAACGGACCGAGACAGTTGGACGCGCTATTTGCAGGGAGCATAGGGCCGAGAGGGGCTGTAGTGCTAAGAAGAAGAAGATATATAGAGTAACTCACTATGAGATTTGGTTTTTAATCTCAAATAAAAGGCATAAAGTCGAATTCTTTAGAAATATTGTGATTCGAAAGAACAGTCTGTGACATTTACTTTTTAAATATTATCTCATTTGAATGTTGACTGTAACTACGCCGTAAATGCTCCATTCTCAGGGTCCAATTTCGGACTACGCATTCGATTCGTCACGGTCTCTAGCCACACTTTCAGCTACAACTGCTATATTCTCTTCACTACGTGCTGTATATAGTCATCCAATAATGTACGAGTATGCTGGGTCTCGAATTTGCGGATGGTATTGATTATAGTAGTTTCGGTAGGTCGACGAAGCATACCATAAATTGCTTTAAGAGCACGAAAAACAGTTCTCACAGAACGCTGATTTTCGTAATGCAGATGAACAATTTCTATACGTTTTTGCGATGTCTTTTCATGATTTGTCAAACAATCACGAATAAAAATTACATTACAGTTTGACAGGAGTCACGCGTGATCTATCAAAAAAAATCTATTGAAAATCAACCCTCATAATGAATCACGCTTTACATATATATGCATATAATTACTAGTTAATTGTTGAAGGTTTGAAACTTTTATGTCACATAACTTCAAAATAAATAAAATTTCCACGATTTCAATTCATATTAAGAGGATGGAAATTTTTAAGAGAAAATTGCAAGCACTAAGAATTTCCTTTTACTACATATAAAATTTATATTACTAACTTTTTGTTTTTATTCTTTTTAGAAGCAATTCAAGTAAATTAAAAAAATTTTCTAATATATACTGTTTTATCAGCACAAATATTTTAGATTGTTGTTTACATAAGTTAAAAATTAAAATTGATGAAAATACAATTGTTGAAATGTTTTCAAAATATTTCCTGAATGTTGTCCTCCAAGCTTTTAAGTTTTATATTTGAAATTTAATATCAACTTAAAATTAGTCCAAAATCACAGAAAACAATTAAATGTGGACCAAAAAATATGAATATCTATTTTATCATGTAAGCGATAAAATTGATATAGAAAAATTAGCAATTTTTTCAACAAAAAAAATATTTAAAATGAAATTAGTTAATGTTTTTTTCCATTGGAAGAAATTGTAATTGCCTACTGGTATAGTATTTTGTGTTTTTTTTTTGTTAAAAAACACGTAAAAGATCTATGATGTACTCGTACATGGAAGTAATTGCCAAGCACACCTGAACACATACAAAAATTTTAAATCATCAGAAATTCAGACTATCTGTTACAAAATAAAATCAAAACATTACTTGAAAATTTCCAATCGTTTTTATCATATTGAATATATTGTTACATCATAATTAATTTAAACACAGCACAGTCCTAATAAAATTGAATTCGCCTTTTATTTAAAACGCCATAATTATTTCACACCGTAATATAATTCACGCCATATTCTATATGGACTCTGTCCGCGCCGATGTCGACAAGAAGACTACTCTTTACACTCGCCTGTTGTACGCCATGCCGCCGATCACCCACACGTTGCCGATTCTATGTGCGTCTTTCTTTAGGGTTACCGCCTCGCCTTGACGCCGGGAAACTACGCTGTAACATTCGGCCATCCTGCAATATTAAATGTCCTCATTAATAATAGGAAATTTACATACTACCTACTACGACTCTAACAAATCTATCAAATCTAATCGGTCAACCTCTTCACCACTTTCGTCATCGCCAGCCACCTCAATTTCATTCACCCCGTGATATCGCCTAAGTGAATCTACCGCCACTAATGCCTCGTACCGTTTGTACCCTCGAACGCCTTTAATCGCTTCGATTATGTATCGATCGTTCTGCAACGCCTTAACGATTCGATACGGTCCGTCATACTTATTCGCCAGTTTCCGCCCTACGCCAATACCTGCCTTGTTAGTAGCCGCTTGTCGCCATAACACCAATTCGCCCGGCTTATACTTATCAGCCCTCTTTCGCCTTTGATCGTATCTTGACTTCATTCGCCCTGCCGCCTTAGTTATATTTTCACTCACCTTTGCGCGGTCCAGTAATAGCCTTTTTGCGTGACTTGGAACAGCTGAGTCGTCACCCATCCGTTTCCTCGTTGCAACGCCAGTAGTCGTCATCCCCTCACCTTGACCAAGATCATGATGTAGATCGGTCGCCACGCCTGTTAGGTCATCGCCCACCCCGCCTTGTGAGTTCTCTTCGTGAAGATTCGTCTCCTCCGAATTTCCTTCACCGCCTTGAACTCTCGCCTCGCCTGTCGCCTCGCTAGCTAGCTCGCCACTCGCCAAATTCGCTATTACACCACGACTTCCATGAGAGAACAACAATTGCGCCGGGGAAAACCTTGTACTGGCGTTCATCGTGTTATTCAGACCCCACCCAATCTCAGGTAACGCCTCATCCCACCGGGCTTCTGTTTCTGCGCCAGCCGCCAACGCCTCTATAATTGTTCGGTTGGACCTTTCCACCTGTCCATTCGCCCTTGGTGTCGCTATCGCATTCAACACATGCCTAACGCCTTTTTCCGCCAAGAAGTCCTTAAACACCTGGCTCGTAAACGCCAATCCCTGATCGCTAATGATCCGCCTTGGATACCCATATTCCGAAAATATTTCTCTCAACTTTATCACCGTCTCCGTAGATCTTAAGGTTTTAGTTGCGCGTGCCAGCACAAACTTAGTAAACCCATCAATCAACACCAACAGATAATTATTACCCTTCGCACTCTTCACAAAAGGTCCCAAATGATCGACATGCACCGTGTCAAATGGTATCGCCCGTCTCTCTACTGGATGTAGATATCCTTCGTCACGCCCGTAATCGCCTTTTACAAATGCACATTTCAAACATGCCCTCACATATTTCAAAATGAAGCGCCTCATTTTGGGAAACCAATACGTCTCCTGAACTAACTTTAGGCACCTCTCATAGCCCGGATGTCCTTTATCATCATGATGCTTATGTATCAGACTAAAACGAGCCAATGCAGGAACATACAGTCTATCGCCATTTAATGTCTTCCGATATAATCGCCCACCTTTAATTTTATAATTCGCCATTAACTCAGGACTCGGTGTTCCATCACTGAACGCCCGTGTAATTTCCTGCGTCTTAGGATCCTGTAGCTGTACGGTAAAGAACCAATCATGTTCTCCTATTTCTACAACGTTGATCCGCTTAACACCTTCTTCAGCCTCCAAACCCAACGGATTCCGACTTAGAGCATCTACATGTTGCATCCTTTCGCCAGGACGATACTCCACTTCGAAGTCATACTCCTGTAACGCCAACCACCATCGAGCTATTCGAGGAATTAAATCTTTCTTTAACATTGTTGCGCGCACCGCCACGCAATCAGTTACCACCTTGAATTTAATTCCTACCAAATAGACCCGAAAACGCCTCATCGAATCTACCACCGCCAAGGTTTCAAGCTCATAGCTATGATACACCTGCTCTTGTATCGAAGTGACTCGACTGAAATACTCTACTGGCCGCCACGCCTCGTTTTTCTCATAACGCTGTAACAATATGCCACCTAATCCCCATTTACTAGCATCTGTGTGTAACTCCGTTTGTGCCTTACTGTCATATATCGCCAACAGTGGTCGTGTCACCAGATTGTTTTTCAGTAACTCAAACGCCTTTTGTTGTTCATCGCCCCAATTCCAAGTACACCCCTTCTTGGTAAGATCCGTTATAGGCCTCGCAATTGAAGAGAAATTCCTAACAAACTTTCTAAAATAAGATACTAATCCTATAAATTGTCGCACGCCATGTACATCCTTTGGAGCTATATATTCGGACACCGCCTCTGTCTTCCGAGCACCTGGTCTTACGCCATCCGCCGAAATCTCATGCCCTAGATATTCAACAGTTCCCATCAAAAACGAACATTTCTCCTTATTTAATTTTAGTCCCGCCTTTTCTATCAAATCTAACACAATACTTAACATTTCCATACCTTCATCAACACTTGCTGATGGAATTAATAAATCATCCATATACGCCAACACTTTTCCATGCTTCAAAACACCCAACATTTTATTGATTACCCTCTGAAATATCGCCGGAGCATTCGCCAATCCAAAAGGTACTCTTAAGTATTCATAATGGCCGTCAGGAGTAATGAACGCCGTTTTACTCACTGATGCTTCCTGCATAGGGACCTGGTGGTAACCCTGCGCCAGATCAAGTGTCGTATAAAACATTTTATTTGCCAGCTTATCCAACTGATCCGATATTAGTGGTAAAGGATATCGATCCTTCACCGTAATTGCATTTAGCGCCCGATAATCCACGCACATTCGCCATTCGCCGGTCTTCTTTGGAATTAACACAATTGGACTTGCATACGCCTAGCTTGATTCCCTAATAATCCCCGCCTGCAACACTTTATCCACCTTATCTCTTACTGTATCTCTTTCGGCCACCGATAATCTACAAGGTCGTCGGAACACGGGGAGTTCTGTTGTTAACCGAATTTCCATCTCACCCAATCCAGTCAACCCCAAATCACCCTCATTTTGGGCGAAACAGTGTGCCTTTTGTTCTAATACTTGCATTAATTTTCTTCTATCAGTTGCCGAAATGTTTCCTATTTTCAATTTGTCTAACTCAACTTTACTATCTACCAATTTAATACTCACTCGGTCTTTTTGAACCGTCTGTATCTCGCCTTCGTTTTGTCGAGTCTCTGCCCTAGCGATGAGCCATCCTTTCGCCCAATTTAATTCCTTATTGCCTAGATTGCTCACCAATATCTCATTGGACTGTCCGCCTTTTAACACTCCGCTGGGCATCGCCGTCCAGACTTGTCCGTCTCGAAACATTTTTGCCGCCATGTAAACTTGTTCACCCGCCGTTGCTTCTAGCACCTCAACTACTGCCCGCCCTGTAGTCTCGCCTTGGCACTTAAAATCTTTTACTAACACCACTTTCCGCCGTGTGGGTTCCGCCTCTAATGTCAGCTGACTAAGTGCTCTTGCAGCATCGTTTTTCCTAGCCAGTTTGACACGTTCACCGCCAATTATCAAAACGACACCGGGATCATCCCAACAGCAACTCTGCTCTTCCCATACTACCGTCAGTTACCAACGCCTCTATGTTTATCTCACAGTCCGGCAGCACCAAAAGACATTTTACCCAGCCTAGTGCTTTCAACACTCCGCCGCCAAATCCGCACAGTTTAATGCCTGCGCCCGACCTTGCTACGCTTAGCCCTAATCTCTTGACTAAATCCACCGTCATGAGATTACTTTCACGGTATAATCATATACCCGAACTTTGACGCCGTTTATCTGGCCCACAAGTTTGTTTTGATTTTTGTCACAGGAATTACTAACACTCACCTGTTTCCGAGCACAATCTTTCGATAAATGACCACCTTTGCCACATCGCCAACATCGCTCCAATCTCGCCTTAGGACAATCTCTGCTCAGGTGCGTGCCCTGTTCCTGACAATTATAGCATCGCCTTGCTAAATTGTGTCCATACCATTGCCGTTCTCCACCGATGTTGCGACTAAAGCTGCCTTCTCGCGCTGGCACAATCGCCTTGCCACCGCCCGATTCTCTGTACGACTCCAACCCCGCCATGAATCGTTCATACAATCTTTCCGGCGTTTTGCAACCTGTCGCCTGTGCATTGGCACGAAGTTCTTCGGGCAATCCTCGAACAATGCACGACACGGCATCCTCGCCTTGGATTTTTACCCGTGCGCACAGTCCTAATTTGGCATGATAATATGCCGTCATGCCCTCGCCGGATTGCTTCCGCCGCGCAATCATCTCCTCGAGCATAACCGCATACTCATAACGCCGTGGAAATGCCGCCCGCAACTTTACCTTCCACTGCTCCCACGAAAAATTGTACTGATCCAATCGATGGAACCACCGCTTTGCATTTCCCGCCAACTTCGCTTGCATAATCGTTGCCCGTTCGTACTCCGACCATCCATGAACATCGCCATGCTGGTCGATTTTCCCAAGCCACCGCTCCACGTTCTGCTCGGCATCGGCAGGATCGAACGTGTCGATAATCTCATGCCCGATGCGCAATGCCTGTCGTCCGCCATTCGACCTACCGTCAGCACTATCCGAACGCGACGCCGAGCGTTCCTCCTGCTGCTGTTCCAGCAACTCGTCAAACGCCAAGGCAGCCTGTTGCTGGACCGCCTTCTTTATTTGACCCGCCAGTCCAGAGCGCATTAACTCGCGTATGGCTTTCGCCGTCGCGTCGCCGTCCGCACTCGCCAAACCCTTCTCCTTGTCGCCACCGAGCCCATCGCCTTGACTCGGACCACTTGCTTCCTTCGTCGCCTCATCGCCATCCGACGAAGTCCGTCGCCAAGAAATCTCTTCGTCTTCGCTATCCATGCTTGTATCTTTACGCCGATTTGACATTTTTTTTTTTTTTAACACAGGAAATCTTTCAAAGCCGAATTGGATAACGAACGTGCTCTTCTCTTTTTTTTTTTTATACACCAACACCACACATACACACACGCCGATTGAACTCTTTGTTTTTTGTTTTGTTTTTTTTTCTTTCGCCACACAAAAGTACAGTGCGACCAAAATACCCAACCGACACCTATCTATAGGAATGCACTTAATATGGTCGCCCGTAGTTTTTCTAAATATATCGCACACGCTGGATTCTCAATCCCACTTCAGAATTGTTACATCATAATTAATTTAAACACAGCACAGTCCTAATAAAATTGAATTCGCCTTTTATTTAAAACGCCATAATTATTTCACACCGTAATGTAATTCACGCCATATTCTATATGGACTCTGTCTGCGCCGATGTCGACAAGAAGACTACTCTTTACACTCGCCTGTTGCACGCCATGCCGCCGATCACCCACACGTTGCCGATTCTATGTGCATCTTTCTTTAGGGTTACCGCCTCGCCTTGACGCCGGGAAACTACGCTGTAACAATATATTTAAAATTTAAGGCTCAATTGACCACTGCTTTTAATACAACTTCAACATTTTTCTTTCGAAAATTTAATTTTTTCCAAAAAATCTACTGAGTCAAAATTTATAATTTCTTTTTGCCCCGTTGAAATTTTGTACAATTTCTATTAATTTAAATCGAACACTGCATAGTTAACAATTAGCAGTATGTAAATTTCCTAGTTATGTTAATATTTTGAAAAAAATAGTGCTAAATGTATATAACAGCCTTATTAAATATATTGTAGCATAATTATAGAATGTTTTCGATTTAAAAAAGAAGAAAATCACTTTAGATCCACGTGTCCTAGCATTGAATCACTAATTAAAAATCAAAATAGACTCACAAAATATCAATGAAAATTCTAATTTCATCTCTTATATGAGAACAAATATGAAAAATTTGCACATAGTATCAATCATAATCATGAGTTTTAGAACAATAGTTGTTATGTATTTGATATATTAGATGCCTCCCATAAATTGTAAAAATTAAGTGACTTTGAAGCGAACGTGTTTCTGTTAGATTGTAATTTAGATTGCAATAAAATTGGAAAATAGTATTCACAAATTTTAATCGCGATTCGAAAATAAATTCATTCTTAGAAACAAACAAATTAAATCAATATTGATATTTTTGTAAAAAAAAAAATATATACATTCAAACATTAAAATAGAAAATAAAACTGTGAAAACTTCTTTGAAAAAATAAAATAAAATTTTAAAATATTTGGGAATCGCATTTTTTACTAGTGGAAATTTCGATTTTGAACGTTTCTTGAAAAAAAATATTGGGGGTAAGTATAAAAGCATGATGTTACTGACCTTAATTATATTTAACTTGAATTGCCTATTGCAGGTTCATGGAAAATAAGTAAGCCAAACTCTGAAGCTAAAACTATAATTATTTTCTACTCCACAATAGCATATTTATTAGTTTGTAATGTAGGCTCTATTCTTCTATACATGCTTTATTAAAACATTTTTTTCTAAATTGGCTGAGTAAATTTTTTACCTGTTTCAATTTTTCAACAAACAGAAAAGTCAAAAATTTAGGTAGACGAGGAAAAATCCGGGAATAAGAGAAAAATGGGACCAAGTCGATGACTCAAAGGAGTCGAAACGTGTCTTCAAAGTCAAAGTCAAAAGCGCTTTATTTAATACTCATCGTTATAAATTTTAAAAGAATATAAAGCAAATTCCAAATAATAACAATCAAAAAAACTTAATGGCCCAAATGGCTCTCTAAATTTGTACGTTATCATAAACTCATTTCATCAAAAAAAAAAAAAAAAAACTATAGCAAATGCAATTAATTACGATTATTACATATTTTTACAATTCAATTGGAAAAAGGAGAAAAAACCAACCAACACTATCCAAAATTTATTTATAATTAATACACAACAGTGAAACTTTGATCCTACACCTAATATGTTGTAACTTATTTCTAATAAAATACAATCAAAATAACTTTATCTTATACTAAAAATACTATAACAATGTTCCTAACCTAAGTGTTTAATCTTATCTCTAACGGAATATAGTAAACATTACATATACCTAACCTATACCTGATTTTAACAAAAATATATAACAATACTAAATGTAGCAATAATGAGCTGAAACTCAAAAACTAAATAACGAAAAACACCAAAACTGAAAACAAACACGAAAAATTTAGACATTGTCATTCAGCCACCAATACCTGGATTGCCCCGTCTCAACTCGATCAGCTTCAACGAATCTAGCAAATGAGTATCTCCATTGAAATCGTTGGTCTCGTGAACTCAAATTCGGAGGATATTTTATCTTCTTATCGGTGGCCCGTCGATATATGTGATATATGACTGGGACGCCGTCAGAATCAAAAACATATCGATTCATGTCCAAATACACGAATGCTTCTGGAGGAATGAAGCCAGTAGCGAGGCAAGTCGCTATATACCCGTCTGTAGGGTGGAACGGCTGTGAAATCCAAGGGTTTTCACTCACAGTCACAGATCTTGCGATATGATTCCGAAGAAGCTTCAATATGAAGATATCGACTCTAGTCACTTCAGCAGTTTGATAAATTCTTCTATTCGATATATAATGTTTCCAATCCGTCTCAGGCTTTCTGTACAAACCAGTACATGCACGAAGACATTTCCTTTCGAAAACTCTTAATTTTTCCATAGTACTAGCACTCTGGTTGTACCAGATCTGACATCCATAGGTCAAAACTGGTCTAACCAGTGTCTTGTAACAGATAATTTTGACCTTTTGATCAATGTATCTGGAATGAAAGAGTTTTCGAAGGGCCATGACTACTTTAAGTGCTTTACTGAGCATGATTTTCACATGTTCGGTATAGTACAGATACTGATCGAGATAAACACCGAGGTATCGAACACAGGATTTATGTGGAATTCGTTCTGAACTACCCTCGCCAGCCATGATGTGGAAATCTTTCCAATTACGTTTCAGGTCAAAAAGCGCTTTATTTAATACTCATCGTTATAAATTTTAAAAGAATATAAAGCAAATTCCAAATAATAACAATCAAAAAAACTTAATGGCCCAAATGGCTCTCTAAATTTGTACGTTATCATAAACTCATTTCATCAAAAAAAAACTATAGCAAATGCAATTAATTACGATTATTACATATTTTTACAATTCAATTGGAAAAAGGAGAAAAAACCAACCAACACTATCCAAAAATTATTTATAATTAATACACAACAGTGAAACTTTGATCCTACACCTAATATGTTGTAACTTATTTCTAATAAAATACAATCAAAATAACTTTATCTTATACTAAAAATACTATAACAATGTTCCTAACCTAAGTGTTTAATCTTATCTCTAACGGAATATAGTAAACATTACATATACCTAACCTATACCTGATTTTAACAAAAATATATAACAATACTAAATGTAGCAATAATGAGCTGAAACTCAAAAACTAAATAACGAAAAACACCAAAACTGAAAACAAACACGAAAAATTTAGACATTGTCATTCAGCCACCAATACCTGGATTGCCCCGTCTCAACTCGATCAGCTTCAACGAATCTAGCAAATGAGTATCTCCATTGAAATCGTTGGTCTCGTGAACTCAAATTCGGAGGATATTTTATCTTCTTATCGGTGGCCCGTCGATATATGTGATATATGACTGGGACGCCGTCAGAATCAAAAACATATCGATTCATGTCCAAATACACGAATGCTTCTGGAGGAATGAAGCCAGTAGCGAGGCAAGTCGCTATATACCCGTCTGTAGGGTGGAACGGCTGTGAAATCCAAGGGTTTTCACTCACAGTCACAGATCTTGCGATATGATTCCGAAGAAGCTTCAATATGAAGATATCGACTCTAGTCACTTCAGCAGTTTGATAAATTCTTCTATTCGATATATAATGTTTCCAATCCGTCTCAGGCTTTCTGTACAAACCAGTACATGCACGAAGACATTTCCTTTCGAAAACTCTTAATTTTTCCATAGTACTAGCACTCTGGTTGTACCAGATCTGACATCCATAGGTCAAAACTGGTCTAACCAGTGTCTTGTAACAGATAATTTTGACCTTTTGATCAATGTATCTGGAATGAAAGAGTTTTCGAAGGGCCATGACTACTTTAAGTGCTTTACTGAGCATGATTTTCACATGTTCAGTATAGTACAGATACTGATCGAGATAAACACCGAGGTATCGAACACAGGATTTATGTGGAATTCGTTCTGAACTACCCTCGCCAGCCATGATGTGGAAATCTTTCCAATTACGTTTCAGGTCTTGACTGACCCCCTGCAACGTTGTCCGAAACAAGATTGTTTCACACTTCTGCGCATTGATTTTCATTCGCCAATTGTCAGTGTACAGCTGTACATCATTGAACATTTTTTGGAGATTGCTCTGAACTATTGCAGCTTTCTTCTGTTTTTCGATTTTTCGTATCGGACCACTCTCTTGAACTTGTTTTGCCGTCTTGAACATTTCTTCATACGTTTGAATTCTTGCCTTTAGCTCTTCGATTTCACTTGGAAGGCGGCACACTTCCTGTCTATCCTCGAGCACTTGTGTTTTGCGACCGGCATCTGCGGTATCCTGGGTGCTCGTGTGTCTCCGCTTGTTGACACTTGCCAATTTCACACCGTCATTTTCCCCGGGGCCCCCCAACGGAGGGAAGCCGTCGGGCTCCTCCATACAGCAGTCCCGAGTTGTCTTTGGTTTGTTGCCTTTTCTTGATTTATTGGTACGGTTGGTCGATGCCTTCGACGATTAATTCTTCCCCAATAAATTCAAAACTTGCTTTTGACTGACTCGTACAAAATTAATTCAATTATTTGAAAATGACTTTTGTGAAAAATTAATTAATTTTTAAAATTAATGACAGGAGCGATTAAAAACACGTCTACACGCAACGAGTGCTAGACGTAGAATATTAAAAACACGTCTACACGCAACGAGTGCTAGACGTAGAATCGACACCTTGTCGCCATGATGTGTAATATGTTATACGGGAAATCGTTTGTTGTAACCGATGGAAATCTGACAACAACGCGCGAGTTCAAGGTCTTGAATGGTCTACAGCAGGGAACAGTTACTGCGCCTCTGCTCTTCTCAATCTTTATTCGCAAGCTATTGAACGGCTTTGATTTTAACGTCTCGCCAACGCGATCATTGGTAGCGTTTGCTGATGATCTGATCATCTACACGGCAGACCGAAAAGCTACAATAGTTCAGAGCAATCTCCAAAAAATGTTCAATGATGTACAGCTGTACACTGACAATTGGCGAATGAAAATCAATGCGCAGAAGTGTGAAACAATCTTGTTTCGGACAACGCTGCAGGGGGTCAGTCAAGACCTGAAACGTAATTGGAAAGATTTCCACATCATGGCTGGCGAGGGTAGTTCAGAACGAGTTCCACATAAATCCTGTGTTCGATACCTCGGTGTTTATCTCGATCAGTATCTGTACTATACTGAACATGTGAAAATCATGCTCAGTAAAGCACTTAAAGTAGTCATGGCCCTTCGAAAACTCTTTCATTCCAGATACATTGATCAAAAGGTCAAAATTATCTGTTACAAGACACTGGTTAGACCAGTTTTGACCTATGGATGTCAGATCTGGTACAACCAGAGTGCTAGTACTATGGAAAAATTAAGAGTTTTCGAAAGGAAATGTCTTCGTGCATGTACTGGTTTGTACAGAAAGCCTGAGACGGATTGGAAACATTATATATCGAATAGAAGAATTTATCAAACTGCTGAAGTGACTAGTGTTGATATCTTCATATCGAAGCTTCTTCGGAATCATATCGCAAGATCTGTGACTGTGAGTGAAAACCCTTGGATTTCACAGCCGTTCCACCCTACAGACGGGTATATAGCGACTTGCCTCGCTACTGGCTTCATTCCTCCAGAAGCATTCGTGTATTTGGACATGAATCGATATGTTTTTGATTCTGACGGCGTCCCAGTCATATATCACATATATCGACGGGCCACCGATAAGAATATAAAATATCCTCCGAATTTGAGTTCACGAGACCAACGATTTCAATGGAGATACTCATTTGCTAGATTCGTTGAAGCTGATCGAGTTGAGACGGGGCAAACTAGGTATTGGTGGCTGAATGACAATGTCTAAATTTTTCGTGTTTGTTTTCAGTTTTGGTGTTTTTCGTTATTTAGTTTTTGAGTTTCAGCTCATTATTGCTACATTTAGTGTTGTTTATTTTTGTTAAAAATTAGGGATAGGTTAGGTTTATATTATGTTTATTATATTAGGTTAGAGATAAGGTTAAACGGTTAGGTTAGGAACATTGTTATAGATTTTTTTAATATAAGATAAAGTTTTTATTAGAATTAAGTCAAAACATATTAGGTGTAGGATCAAAGTTTCACTGTTGTGTTTAAATTATAAATAATTTTAGGATAGTGTTGGTTGGTTTTTTCTCCTTTTTCCAATTGAATTTTAAAAATATGTAATAATCTTAATTAATTGAATTTGCTATAGTATTTTTTTAAATGTGTTTAATGATAACGTACAAATTTAGAGAGCCATTTGGGCCATTAAGTTTTTTATTGTTATTTGGATTTTGCTTTATATTCTTTTAAAATTTGTAACGACTAGTTTTAAATAAAGCGCTTTTGACTTTGAAGGCCAAACGATTCGAGTCGCTAAAAAGCTTGTATTAAAATTTCAGGACTACAATCATCCCTCCATCTGGAGACACTAAACAGAGATCTACATCTTTACGAGTAGAAGCATTTTTTGCGTAAATATATTCAAATTTACTGGTGACACGTACAGGTGTTCTATCAAAAACTTTTCTTACGGTTTTCAAATTTTAAGCGATGACTAGCAAAAACTTGTGTTGATTGATCAATGAACACTTTGTGAAATCCTCGAAGCTAAATTACAAATAGTGAACAGCCAGCTTCCTTAATTTTTGGAGGATGAAAAACGGTTCCGCAAATGAAACGAAATGTTTTATCAAAAATTAATAATTCATATATTATTTCTTTTCATAAATTAATCTCTCTAATACAAAAATTCCGTTAAGAAAATATATAAATATGTATGACATACATATAATAGTTATCTTTCGTATAAAATATAAATATATATGTATATATTTGTGTAAATAGAATCTCATTAAGAGGAAGAAGTCTTAAAACAGTCTTTTTCAGTCTAAGCGCATTTGGGATTTATATTTTTACATCCTCCAATAAAATGATAAGGGTAACTTTTCCAATTTCTTTTCAATAAATGCACTTGGCGCCAACCGATAAGACTTCTTTATCTTACATAATTTTTTTCATGAAAAATCTATTAGGATATATTTACGGTGTAGATTCTTCATTATTGCATTTTGAATTGTTTTTTGTTTTTTTTGACTATTTTTTCAAAAACCAGCTTTTCAATAGTTTATATATTTTTTTTTTTTACTTTTTTCAGTTTTTATTTTATTGTTAAAGTGAGTTATTACACAATCATTTCAAGATACTTAGGCTCATTAAAGCTTCACTTTGCCATAATGTTTGTTTTTTTTTGTGTCGTTTTAAGGCATTTTAAGACCATATTGTTGTTTTCGGTGCAATCAACAAAGTAAATAAAAATTTTCATGAAGCAAACATTTAGAAATAAAATGGAATATGCTGAAAAGCATTAAAAAGTATAAAGCGTGCTTTTTATACAATCTTGGATTCTGGCATATGAGTATAACAAATTTTTAACACCGACATTTTCTTCAAACCACGTCGTAACCCGTTGCAACAACCCGAACATAATTTAATACTAGACCGCTATGCCGGCGGCTTTTAATTAATATCTTCGATTAGTTTTAATATGCACGCCTATGCAGAAAATGCTTAATCGCGAAGTAAAACAATAAACGACTCAAGCTGCAATCAAATTCACATTGTGCGCTTTGGCGGTTTTTTTCTTCTTTTAGAAACTAACAAAACGAGTGCTTTAACACATAATTGTTGATTAAGAAATGAAATCACTAAACATGTGTGTAAAAGTAAAATTAGTCGACTCAGTCGACTTGGAAAACATTTGTAAATAAAATTTCACTCCGTCAGATATGAAATTATGTGTTGTGCTATAAAATATTTTTTTTTGTTAATTGTGTTTTGTTATTAACTCTCTAAGACAGTTTCGACCGTTACAGTAATAATGTAAAGAAGTTTGTAAACATAATTCATTGTCAGTACAAATTTTAAACTCTCGCATAAATAAATCCCTCTTTATGAGATTACTAGAACTGTCGAATAATTCAATCGTTTTTCTAATTTTCTTGTTAACACCTTATCGGAAAGGCATTCCGCGAACTTCGTGTTTGCACATGTGCAAATTATACTGTTGAGCTGTTGACCGGCTCAAGACGGTTTTTCTCTTCGTCTATTTTCAACAATTCAACTCCAAGTTGAATTGTTCGCTCGTTCTCCTCACCTTGCATCTGTACTGTGATAGACAAATCGTTCAACGATTTGAGAACATCTTGGATTTCAGCCTCACGCTCCTTGTCCTTGCGCTTGGCGAAGTGAAGATAGCATCGGCCGAAGGCACCTGCAGGTTAAACGGAAGGTGAAAATCAAATGACAACTTGCTGTTGCATTTTTTATGAAAAGTGGCAATAGGTACCTTTCCACGAAATATAAATTGGATTGCAATTGCGTTTACGCAATTCCGCTTTCAAGTCCTTAATACGAACGCATCTTGCAATATTCGAAACTTTAATACAAAAGTCTTTGCTGTTGCGCTTTCGTCGGATCGGTTGATTATTTTCTTTATTTTCCGAAGACTGTTCGCCATCAGACTATAAATCATTAAAAATAAAAATAAGTAAGAATCCGGAAATATGATACACTTACCTTTGGCTTCCTCTGTCTAGTACCCCCACCAAATCGCCTTCGACGATCCGACCTAGGTGTCACATTCTCTTGCTATAATGCAAAAATTTCAAAATAAATTCATGTTAACAGACTATCATACGATATGCTTACATTATCAGAATTCATTCGGCCCCTATTACGTTGATTTCGCGATCTAAACGTGCGTCTTCGCCTCTGTGGCCGAGCATTTGTTTCGACGTCAGTATCCTCACCTTTCAAATTTATCGTTTTTCCGGCCCTAGGAGGAATTAAAAAATTATTTCCAAATGCAATCAAATCTGCATATTACTATAAATGAAATCGATCGTGAACATCGAGTAATCTGACTACCACTAGACAGTTAAAATACATTTTTGGCATTACTTCCACACTTACTTTTCCTCATTTTCCTTAATTGTCTGGAGCACTGGTACAATCTTCATACGCCGTTCGGAGAGCAGCTCCCAAAATAGTCCTGTTGGTCGCGGCAAGCGCTTTGATATATGAATTACTTCTGTAGGTGTAACTATCAAGTCGACCGGCACATCATACTTTTGGAAGAGGTTTGCTGGTAACGTGTCAGAAACCTGGAATAAATCGTTAAAAATTAAAGAAAAAATCACGAAAATTTAATCTAATGAATCGTTTGTTGCCATTTTTAGCTAACCATCATCATTATCTAAATAGCTAAAATGAAGGCTTAGTACATCTTATAACAAATAAACTAACAATAGATTACAAATATACAATTTTGTATATTTGATAATCTTTCACGAAATATTTCCACGCTTAAAAGCATGAAGAATGAAAATTTGTTTGATGACAAACGCATGCATTTTTGGGCTAATCTTGAAGCGATTATCTGGCCTTTAAATTAGATTGTTTAACAAACTTTTCTGGCCAGTGGCCTACTGCCCAAAATTTAAATCTTGTGTTTGCTTTCTAAGAGACTTTCGATAAGAAAATTATTTACTGGAACTTGATATAATAGCTTTAGTATGAAAATCAATACAAACATGATAATATTGAAATATCTTCAAGATAACTCTAAAGGGAAAATTGAGGAATGTAAATATTTACATTATTGTATTGAAAATATGATTCACTGATCGAGTTAACGAAGCAATTTTCGAGATAAATTGCATTGAATTCTTCATGCATTGATATACAAACTGGGAGAAAAAATCCATAGGACTACTTAGAAGATTTCTCCTGAAAATCTGAAACACTCGAAAAAAAAATGAAATTGTAAGATTTTAAAAGTAACTCCGCCGTAGACGGTCCCAAGCCCTTTTGAAAAAGGAGGAGGGAGCCCCTTGTTTCCCCAACGTATAGCTTCCATGATTCTCCATCCCGAACCCCCCAATTAAATGGTGGTAAATCCTCTCGGAAACAATTAAAGATTTTCCAGGGACGGGGAGTTAGCCCGTCGCCCAACCTCCATTCCGGCGGCATGGTTATTACGTCGATTCCGTTATCAGGCGCGGAAGATTCGCCTTCCCCCTCTTACGTCCTCACAAAGGAGGTAGGTGTAAGCAGGATTTAGTAGCAGAGCTGTAGATGTATTTACAGTTATGAGCATTTCTCGACATTTAATGTTACATTATTGGGGAACCAGTAAACCCAATGTGCACCCGAGAGCATTTACTACCATTTAGTTGGGGGGGTTTGGGATGAGGAATCATGGAAGCTATGGGTTGGGGAAACAAGGGGTGCCCTCCTCCTTTCTCAAACGGGCTTGGGACCGTCTATGGCGGAGGAAAATCTTTAATTGTTTCGAAACCAGAAGATAGGCCTCGGAATGGATTGGACTCACAGCAACGACCTCGCAAACGAAAAAAGGACGATGGCATTGGATCCTAGAATGTCAGATCACTCAATTACCCTGGCGCTGTTAAGGACCTTTTACAACAGGCCAGTCAATATGAATTAAAAATACTGGCAGTCCAGGAAACGAATTGGACTGGACACGACATTCAAGACATGAGATCGCACACAATATTTAAAAGTGGGAAGCTTACTGGAAAACGAGAATTTGGAGTGGCCTTCATTGTGGATAGGGAGTTCAAATCGCACGTTATTGATTTTAAGGCAGTCAATGAACGGTTGTGTACGATCCGTATAAAAGCGAAATTCTTCAAAATCTGGCTGATCGCCCCGACCGAAGAAAAGGACGAAGAAACGAAGGAATCGTTCTACAATCACCTGGAAAGACTGGTCGACTCATCGCCCACAAACGACACAAAAATTATTCTGGGTGATTTTAACGCTAAGGTTGGCAATGTCATTCTCATGGGGGAACGACTGGAGGATATAGCCTCCACGATGAAACAAATAACGGCCTGCGCCTGATTGACTTTGCATGTAGCAGAAATCTAGTCATACGTTTGACTTGCTTCCCACATCAACGCATTCATATAATGACCTGGGTATCACCGGATGGCAACATACGAAACCAGATCGATCATGTTCTGATCCAACAACGTTGGGCCTCGAGCATACTTGACGTCCGTACATACCGAGGAGCCAATTGTAACTCAGATCATTACTTAATCAAATTAAACTATCGATGTCGTATGTCAAAGGCATATTCAGCGAAGACCAGCCCGCTACAAAAATTTGACATGGAAAGGCTCCAAACGGCGTCTGTGGCCGAAAATTTCACGGAGACCCTCGACAATCAGCTGGCTCCCATCTTATCAGATGCATCGTTATAGACGAACAACGAGCTCTGGATGGAAGTGAAAGCGGCTATCACAACCGTGGCAGAACAGACGATCGGACATCAAGCCCGGCGCAAGAGGAATGATTGGTTCGATGATGAGTGCCAGAATGCGTTAGATAAAAAGAATCAGGCGTACAAAGTATACGTAGGTAGGACAACCAGGACGAAGAGAGAACACTATGAAAATCTCAGAAGGGTAGCGAATAAGATAATTAGGATTAAGAAAAGAAAATACTATGACGACCAATTGAGAAGTATAGATGTAAGTTTAGCGAGCAATAACACAAGACAAGCATACAAAGTAGTGAAAAGCCTGAAACGTGGTTATCAGCCCAAAACCACGCTTTGTCGTGATGACAGCGGTAATATAATCGCTGATGAAATCAAGATTAAGGAAAGATGGGCAACATATTTCAAGCACCTCCTTAATCCTCCACACAGCTCCAGAATATCGGAGCCTATAGATGTCTGCGGAGAGCTTCCATTGGCCCCACCAACTCTGGATGAAGTTTGTTCCATCATCAAAGCCCAAAAGAATAATAAAGCGCCGGGCATTGATGAGATTCCAGTTGAGCTCATCAAATATGGTCCAGTAGTGTTCATCAAGCTATTCACAAAGTCATCCAGTACATTTGGCAACAAGAACATATGCCGAAAGAGTGGATCCAATCAATTATATTCCCTATCCACAAAAAAGGTGACAAGCTACAGTGCGAAAATTATAGAGGCATATCACTACTTTGTACGGCGTACAAAATATTTTCTAAAATCTTAGAAAATAATCGGATCATACGCCAACAGTATTATTGGGGAGTATCAAGGTGGTTTCAGGGCAGGTAGATCAACAACAGACCAATTTTTCACGGTCAAGCAGGTACTCGAAAAATGCTGGGAGTTCAACATAGACGAACACCAAATTTTCGTTGACTTCAAGCAAGCATACGACAGTATTGATCGTAACGTACTTTACCAAATAATGCTTTGCTTTCGCATCCCAGGCAAATTAGTCCGTCTTACCAAAATGACAATGACGTTGACGACCTCCCAAGTCTGCATCAATAACCAACACACCGATGCCTTTGACACAAATATCGGACTAAAACAGAGATGGGCTGGCCCCATTGCTATTCAATTTGGCTCTGCAGTACGTCATAAGGAAGCTACTTGTCGATACACGAGGTATTTTTTTTACAAAACGAGCCAAGTAGTAGCCTATGCGGACGACATCAACATTTTGCCACGGTCATTAACAAATGCCAAAGAACTCTTCCTGAAACTCGACAGCGAAGCAAAACTTGTAGACGCAATCGAGGAAAAATACCTCAAATACACAAAATACAATATCACACTTGGCGAGTACAGTATCGAAAACGTGAGCGAATATGTTTATTTAGGCGCAAAAATAACGAGAGCCGGTAATGAAAGAGACGAAATACGCCGAAGAATACAGCTCGCAAATAAAATATTTTATTCAGTTTTGACGATATTGAAGACCAGCTGCATAGACAGGAAAACAAAGCTCCAAGTATACAAATATGTGATAAGACCTGTGTTGTGCTATGGGTGTGAAACATTGACCCTAACCCAAGCATCCGCAAATATATTAAACGCCTTCAAAAGACGGGTCCTGAGGCGAATAATCCGAGGAAAGCTAGACGGAGACCAATGGCAAATTGGATGCAACCATGAGCTGTACGAAATTTTGTACGAAATTTTCGACGAACCGGAGGTCTAAACGATTATAAAACTGCGGAGGCTGCAATGGGCCGGCCACATGAATCGTATAGACGAACAGCGGATACCCAACGAGATATTCGCTATTTGCAGGAAGCGAAGGCCCGAGAGGGGCTGCAGTGCTACGAAGAAGAAATCTCGTTGCCGCCAACGAGAGTCGAACCAGGGTTCTTCGGCTTACGGGATGAGTGCTCTAATCACTACACCACGCGGATTGCTATTACTGTATATAGATAGATGGTTATTCAACTAACCAGGGACTTCAGGGACAGTATTACCTATAAGTCTTGAGTCATTGAAATTACCCGTCACCACTGGTCCCAAAAGTGGAAAGATCGCTTAACGCTGGTCTGAGTTTCGACTGGCCAGAACAACAGATTTCCACAGTACTCATCCGCGGATTCTTGTAGTATAACAGGAAAGAAGGGGGAAAAAGTCTTCCATGACCCATAAACAATGAAGTATTTTTTAACTTATCTTCTATACATGCTTCTATTTATCTCAATATTTAACCAGTTCCCGTTTTTTGTCTGTATGGCGTGGATAAGCTCCATTTTTTCTCTTTCCCCAGCATCGGAGTTTAGTGCATGTATTTCATTTCATAGCTCCTCATTTGTAAATTGGTTATATGTAAATTGGTTATCTAGACCAGCCTGAGTTGGCAAATCTTTGTTTCCTGCATGGTATCCTTGCTTAATCTAATAGCTGACAACGTGTCAGTGGTCAAATATTAGTTACCTGATTTGTGAACCTATAATTAATAATACATACGTACTCGAACAGCTGATTTTGATGAAGCGAAGTGTTTCTAGTGTCATTTAACAAATAAGAGGAGAAACGAGATAAGTAGCCACATTTCAAAGCAATTAATTTTGGTTTTCAGTTTTCATAGACGAAGTATAAAATAACGGTATTATGAAATCTAGCTTTGTTTTAGGAGTGGGAGTCCCATGTAGAAGAATTCCTATTACAAAATTTTTTACATCATTTAATAATTCAGCAACAACTAACATTATATTTTTCAATTTACTTTTTCTACGATCGCGTTTTTTTTCATTAGTTAATATAAGAAATTATTTATTATCTAAAAGAAATTTCCATTAAATATAGAAAAATAATAGTTAAGGTTACCTAAAAGGTAATAAATAATAAATACGGGAAATTTCGCAGTTTCGTTTTAATGGAACCAGCCTATATGCTGGAACCAGCTGAAGTCCATCGAGCGAATAATGCTATGTTGCTAGCTAAAATGCTCGGGTGAAAGAAATTATAAAAAAATAAGAATAAAATAACAGATGGATAAATACAAGCAAGGAAAATGTAATGGCTACTAAACCAGCCAAAGAATAAGTGATAGAAATGCAGAAAACCCGTGGAGGAAAGCCATTCGGCTATGGGATGTGATGGCATCTGCATCAAGTGGTTTCACCTGAGGTGCATCAAAATGTCCTAAGAGAGATACCGGACAATAATGGATATATCCGAATGATATGATTTGGATGTGTGCCGCATGCAGGACTCGACACCCAAAATTAAAAGACCAACTCTTCCAAGAAATGATTAAATTGCAAAGTCAAATTGCAGAGTACGAGGCGTGTTCAAAAAGTATCACGAATTTTGAATTTTCGCGGGTTACGTATATTCGAATTTCGATTTTTTTGTGGCGTTATGTTGGTACTCATGTCTGTCACTTATGCCGACAAGCTCGGCCATTTTGAATGTTCACTTAATTGGTGATAGCTGCTTTACTTGCACGTGTTTTCAATCGTCTTCGATTTTTACTTATTCAAAAAAATGGATCAAAGAACGTGTATCAAATTTTGTGTGAAAAACGAAATTAAGTGCGCGGATGCATTCTGAATGTTGACTGTGGCATACGCCAGAAACGCCCGGATTTGTGCACCACGATAACGCCCCTGCTCACACATCGTTGCTTGTGCGCGACTTTTTGGCCAAAAACAACACACTAATGATGCCGCAGCCACCGTATTCCCCAGATCTGGCCCCCTGTGACTTTTTCTTGTTTCCTAAACTGAAGAGGCCCATGAAAGGACGACGTTACGCTACGCTTGACGAGATAAAGACGGCATCGAAGGAGGAGCTGAACAAGATTAAAAAAAATGATTTTTTGAAGTGCTTCGAAGATTGGAAAAACCGTTGGCACAAGTGTATAATATCTCATGGGGATTACTTTGAAGGGGACAAAATAGATATTCATGAATAAATAAAAAATTTTTGAAAAAAACAAAATTCGCGATATTTTTTGAACACACCTCGTAGAATACAAATCTACGTCCGCGGGCAAACCTTCATATACTGAAATTATTACAAATTGTGATCCTCCTCCAACGGAACATCGGACAAATGCCTCACAAAAAGGGATTGTAATTAAGCTTAAAAATCACTCTTCCTCAGAAAAAAGACGATCAATTTTAAGTCGAAGAGCAGGCCATCAAAATGTAAAATTCCTCCCAACTCATGCGGCCTATTCGCAATGGTGGAGCGATTATTAAAACGTCCAATGACAATGCAACATCGCTCTTTAATTTAGCAACGGATGCAATGAAGGATGAGCATATTACTGAAATCAGATTGTGACAGCCTAGACATCTCATCAATGGTCTAGAAAATCAATATACAAATGAGGATTTAAGGAATGAATCCAATCATTAAATCCTAGTATAGGGGAGCGGGATACGATGGAACTCGTACATGCTAGCCGGACAAAAAATGGAAGGTGGTTGCACATCACCCAGGTAAATGGAAGCATGTAATTCTACGTCTAGCCTTCGTTGCGTATAGATGAAGGAATCGACCCACGGAATCATATCGAATATTATTTTACTTCGATAAATCAAGAAAAGCAAATAATCCAAAGACTAATTCGGGACTGCTGGTATGGAGGAGCCCGACGGCTTCTCACCGTTGGGGAGCCCCGGGGAGACATACGAGTAACCAGGACAGCTCCATAGATAGCGGACGTAAAACTCAAATAGTTGAAAACAAATAAGAAATGATTCGACTTCGAGTTGAAAATCAAGAATTGAGACTACGACTAAAATCCCTCTCGAAGATATGTTCGAGAGGGATGAAAAGCTCAAGATGCAGAACCAGTAAAGCAAATAAATACGGAATACGGAAACTAAGGCGAAGAAAGCTGTCAAACAAGCTACCCCAAAAGAAATACTAAGTGCTGCAGGCGCTAACGACAGCCAAAACTATTATGCAGCGCTGGACGGACTACAAAAAGAAATGGACGATGAAAAATGCATTGAAAGCAATTCTAATCAAGATAATGATAATTTTATTCAGTACTTAAAAAATAAAAATAAGAAGAAACCAGCTCGCAGTTCTGCTGGTCCTTTTCAAAAAGTTTCCAAAAATACAGAGAAAGTTCGCTAATCAACGTGTTCGGCCAAAGCGGAAAGGATATGTTTCGGCTATTGGCAGCCGAAAATAAATTAACCAATTTCGAGATAAAAAGAGAATGCTGAGAATTAACAATTAGAACGAAATCACTGGTCGATTCTAAATCAGCTAAAAGTGCACTGAAGTCTGGGGAGGTTCTGCACTTCACGTATACCCCAAGTAGTGAGAAGAATCAGACCTTTTTGTTGAAGGGTTTAGACTGCGGAGAAGATACCGTTGATCTTCTTCAGGTGCTCAAGGAAGCTGCACCTGAAATTGAATTTATTTCCATTAAAACCTTCGCGACAAGAAGTGCTCTTCAACAAATCAGGTACTTGAACTTCCGAGTGGTGAGGTGGAAACGCTGAAACCCGTTGAGTGATGTGGTGGAAACGCCTCCAGAAAAGGGAAGTAAACCAGTGTTATTGGTGTCAACGATTTGACATTCGGCTGCTAGCTGCGCCATGCATTATCGGTGCGTCGAATGCAAAACGTTCATGCTCCCAGTGAGTACAAGTTGGCTCGGACGGAGCCAAAAGAGAAATTATACTGTGTTAACTGCGGTGTTTTCGGTCATCCGGCATTATATCGAGGATGCTCCCGATATCAAGATGCGAGAGTAAAATTTGTCCTAAAGCAAACAACTACACCGCAGTGTGTTAGCTCCGAACTTCGTCAAGCCCGGAGTATCATTTGCACTCGCCGCTAGTGGACCAGCAGAAAATGCGGTAAATAGTGTAAGTGGCAATAATGAACAGCTTTTCAAAATTTAACTGCAACTTAATTCTTTATCGGAGAGAATCGATAAACAAAATTCAAAAATTAATTTTGTTTTTTCAGCATTTAGGGCTTTCTAATGCCTCAAAATAACTTGTCATCCAGTCACATTTCCATGGATAGGATTCGTTTCATCTCGATCAACGTCAACTCCGTTGTTACTATACATCGACGTGATTATCTCCTTGAATTCATTGTTAAGCAAAAGCCTGACATCATATTTCTCATTGAAACCCACCTCAATTCATGGCCCTCCATGACATTCAAGGATTTTGAATTCGTAAGAAACGATAGGGTAAACGGTGATGGGGAGGTGGCACCGGGATATTGGTACGAAGACCATATTGTTCCCAAAATATTGAAAAAGTCTTTGAATTCGACTTTTTCAATATTTTGGTATCTCTTGAAGTTACCAATATCTCACTGCCAGGTGAAGATAACCTCTTCGTTATCTCTGCCTATGTAACTGGTCGAAAGGTTCTCAAGTTCAAGGAGGAGCTCAATTCCTTGTGTGAAATACTCGAATTGAACAGGCTGCATAGTTATTATATTCTTGCTGGTGACCTGAACGCCAACATACATCATGGCTGAACGCCACCAATAATCCAAGAGGTGTATTCCTGAAATCGTAGACAACAGAGAACCAAATTACCTCAGGGCAAATTCATATTTGGACCTCTGCATTGATGACACAAGACTTGAATTCAGCTTTAATAGTCCTCAACGGAAAATGCAGGTGATTCCTTATGATAGCGACCATAACGCAATCGTAATGGAAATCAATCATCAAAGGGATGATCTCTTCCTCATTCCAGTTTAACATGAAAATTATCGGTTAAATTTCAAAAAAACAGACTGGGGAAAGTTTCAAAAGAAATTTAATCGGGAGTACCAGAAGCAATGTCCTCCTTTTGACGATGGCAACTCTTGCTCAATGGTTCCTAATGACAGGAATTTAACTTACGATGAAATATATCTCTATTTGCCAAAGTTAGAGAAGCTGACGTTGGGAACGATTGAGAAAGTCGTTCCCAAGATTAAACATCGAAACACTATGGAAGGATATGAAATACCAACCATTGGCGGTTTATCGACTTCAACTATCCCTTGTAGGCTTTGTTGAAACTACACCTAAAGAATGTGTGGAACTTAATCCGATCATACTTCAGGAGTAAGATCAACAATCCATGGGCGGAAAAATTGAGGGGTATTAGCCCACAGGACCCAGATGGCTTTTTCGCGAATGTGAATAGCATATTCCGCAAGAAGTCTTGAGTGAAGGTATCGAAACAAGTCACTGGTGACGAGATAAATCTTCTCGATAGGGCTGGTATCGAAATTGATAGTACGACTGGAATCGAAATGGAAACAGTATTATATGTGATGGATTGCATAAACTTGCCCTTATTGGGACACATTTTGAATTGGTTCATCTACCAAACCCTGAGAGAGGGAATGAAATATTTTCAGAGGTCGTTGAAGCAAATGTTTCCGACTTCAAATCAAGCCTGAACGGCCAATCAATTCTTCATTTCAATGAAATCTTGACATCTGACATACCGAGCTTGAATCTTATTGATCATTTTATCTGCTATGAAGACTTCATATTTCGCAGGATAAACAAGAAGAAATCATGTGGTACTGATGGTATTCCAAATGTAGTTCTCCGACATTGTTCAACAACATGTTGAGCAATTCATATTTCCCAACTGAGTGGAAAAAGACTAGGGTTTTTCCGATCTTGAAAAAAGGAAAAGAATCTTCATGCCCTAAAAGCTATCGCACAATCAGCTTGCTGTCTAACATCAGCAAGGTGTTTGAAGTGATACTCAGCAAAGCATTAAACACCCACATTGAGAAATATGAGTTGATGCCGAATAGCCAATTTGGTTTTCGTGCCAGGCATTCGACCGCACATGCAATAACGAAAGTAACCTCAGACGTCTGATCTGATCTGATCTGATAGACAATCTGTTGGGGAGCATGTCTCATTGATATGGAGAAAGCCTTCGATACGGTATTGTTAGATGGACTAGTTTTTAAACTCCTTCAGGACAATCTCCCCAGACACCTTGTCGCCATGATGTGCAATATGTTATACGGGAAATCGTTTGTTGCAACTGATGGAAATCTGACAACAATACGCGAATTCAAGGTCTTGACTGGTCTACAGCAGAGAACAGTTACTGCGCCTCTGCTCTTCTCAATATTCATTCGCAAGCTATTGAACGGCTTTGATTTTAACGTCTCGCCAACGCGATCATTAGTAGCGTTTGCTGATGATCTGATCATCTATACGGCAGACCGAAAAGAATGTTCAATGATGTGCAGCTATACACTGACAATTGAAAATCAATGCACTGAAGTGCGAAACAATTTTGTTTCGGACAACGCTGCGGGGGTCAATCAAAACCTGAAACGTAATTGGAAGGATTTCCACATCATGGCTGGTGAGGGTAGTTCAGAACGGGTTCCACATAAATCCTGTGTTCCGATACCTCGGTGTTCGTCTCGATCAATATCTGTATTATACTGAACATGTCAAAATCATGCTCAGTAAGGCACTAAAAGTAGTCATGGCCCTACGAAGACTCTTTCATTCCAAATACATTGATCAAAAGGTCAAAATTATCGGTTACAAGACCCTGGTTAGACAAGTTTTGACATATGGATGTCAAATCTGGTACAACGAGTGCTAGTACTATAGAAAAATGAAAGTCCGTGCATGTACTGGTTTGTACAGAAAGCCTGAGACGGATTGGAAGCATTATATATCGAATAGAAGAATTTATCAAACTGCTCAAGTGAAAAGAGTCGATATCTTCATATTGAAGCTTCTTCGGAATCATATCGCAAGATCTGTGACTGTGAGTGAAAACCCTTTGATTTCACAGCCGTTTCACCCTACAGACGGGTAATTGCGACTTGCCTCGCTACTGGCTTCGTTCCTCTAGAAGCATTCGTGTATTTGGACATGAATCGATATGTTTTTGATACTGACGGCGTCCCAATCATATATCAAATATATAGATGGGTCATCGATAATAAGATAAAATATCCTCCGAGTTTGAGTTCACGAGACCAACAATTCCAATGGAGATACTCATTTGCTAGATTCGTTGAAGCTGATCGAGCTGAGACGGAGCAATCTAGGTATTGGTGGCTGAATGACAATGTCTAAATTATTCGTGTTTATTTTCAGTTGTTTTTCGTTACTTAGTTTTTGAGTTTCAGCTCATTATTGCTACATTTAGTGTTGTTGTTTTTTTGTGTTAAAAATTAGGGATTAATTTCAGTAGAATATAAAGTTTTTTAATTGAATTTGATTAGAATTAAGTTATAACATATTGGGTGTAGGATGAAAGTTCACTGTTGTGTTGCAATTACAAATAATTTTTAATAGTGTTGGTTGGTTTTTCTCCTTTTTCCAATTGAATCATAAAATATGTCATAGTTTTAATTAATTTTAATTTGCTATTGTTTTTTTCTTATGAAATGTGCTTTATTTATAACGTATAAATTTAGAGAGCCATTTGGGCCATTAAGTTTTCATATTTTGATTGTTTGAAATTGGCTCCATATTCTTTTAAAATTTATAACGATTAGTATTAGACAAAATTACATTATGGAGAAGTTATTTGGAGTCAATCGGCTTACCAACATCTTAATATTATTTCCAGGCTGCTGACCAAAGCGTATAAAAACATTCTGAACCTGCAAATGCTTACTCAAACTATTTTGGTTAACCAATTAGCAAAATCATTAACCTTTAGTCAAACCATTGTCATGGAGAAAGCTGTTTATCTACAAAAATGTAAAAGATCGGACCGAGCACCATTAATTAAGGTATCACAGATCAACCCATATAATGCGAGGAATGTAGATCAATTCGTAATACCTTATTTGTTTGATGAATGTGAAGGATGGAATCTATTGAGATATTTGTTGTATTTAAATTGCCTGCTGAACTGGCGACGATTTCTTTAGTGATTCTTCCACCAATTGTTGAAAAAAAGTTATTTAATGAGTTCGCCGCGTCACGTGGACACGATGTATTAGAGGGCCCATCAGGATTCAGTTGAAAGTTTTGTGATATACCCTGGGTTGAAGAGTTATCCTTTATCTCATTTATTATTTACCATATATTTCATGGGGCTTAGCCGCTGTTTCCATTCTTCTTGAGAAATATGAGAATTTAGCCTGTTTCACCAGTCGTTTCGATTCTTTTCTCGCTTACATATATACAAATTTGAAAGCCTGGTTTCCATTGTTCTTCCTATAGTCCATGTACGCCTTCCTTTTTTTAATACTTGCATCAACTACTTTTTTCGTTATCCAAGTCCGTTGTCGATCCAGACAGGTATTTGACACTGGGCGAGTAATTTTGTTCTTTATGATTATCATCCCATTCGTTTCTAGCGTATCCTTATAAATCCTTGATTCTGGTGATTAAATTAGTATATCAATATTTGTGTCCGCCACTGCGATTAAATTTTTTTCAGTTGAGAATAATGTATCTAGTACTGTGCAAAAATCTTGCTCATTCATACGATTGGGATTGTAGTACGTCCCTAATTTTATTTTTTTACCTGCATGGCATACTTCAATTATTATAACGTTATACTTATCAGGCGTCAAACTCTTGGTAACGAAATTGATTGTTTTTACGTACATTGCTGTACCTCCACCTCTTCCAGGTCTGCAGGAGCATACCGCACTGTATCCTTGTAAAATCGTGCTTCTTCTGGGTAAATTCAGATTTCATTGAGAATAATCAAATCTATGTCGGGATTTTGCTGCAGATAAATCTGAATATCAATTAGCTATGTCTTAAGCTTCTTATATTTGCATACATGAGTGTTAAATTTCGTTCCACTTGATTGATTAGAAAGATTAGCAATCATCAAAGTTATAGTCAGTGCTCGTCCTGGCGATCAATATTCTGCGTTGAACCTCCAGACTCTCTACACTATTGTTACCAATACAGTTGGAGCACTTCTCAATCGTGCTTTTGCAGTCCTTTGGGTCAAGCTTTCCTCCACGTTTTACGCATATTTGCTCACTTTCACATTTTGATGTTTTGTGATTGTATTGTTACATGTACAAATAATTACATGTACAAATAATTCTGCGAGCTGCTGTCGCAATTGTTTTCATAATCATTAAGAACGTCAACAACTGAATTTACTCGAACCCACGAGAACCCAACAAGCATGATCAACATCTGCAAGTGACGTCACTCCATTCATTAATTTGCTCGAATCTACCAGGTACCTCTCGGTAGAACATTCGCCAATGTACGAGAAATGGGTGAATAGGTAGAGACCCTATATAAAGGCGAGCTGAATGAATGGGGGGATTCATTCATTCGACCGCGATAAGAACTGCGATAGTATGTGGGAAGCGATATTATTCGAGTAGTAGGAAAGTGATTTTCGTAATAGTGGTGATTTAGAAGAAAATCGCGATAAAAAATTTATGGACAAGTGTTACATTTTTAATAGTGAAAATTAAAATTAGTGAAAGTGTTAAATCGATTATTGTGCATTATTGTAATGGAATAAACTCTCTTAACTTAAATTAAAAGACATTGCGTTTTCACTTTCTCGGAACATTAAATTATTGGCCGCGAACCAAATAACACGCGACAGTATTTTTGACACATAACACCTCGTTACGTTAAAGTCTTCCTTCACAAAATAAGAACCATAATCTATATTAATGTATCTATTTGCAAGCCTCTTATACATGCTCCCATTTACCTGGATGATGTGCAACCACCTTCCATTTCTTGTCCGCCTAGCATGTACAAGTTCCATAGAATCTCGCTCCTCTTTATTGGGATTTAATGCCTGGATCTCATTTCCTAATTCATTATTTGAGTATTGTTTTTCTAGTCCATTGATGACATTGATGATACTCCTCTTTCATTGCATCCATTGCTATATTAAAAAGCGAAGTAGCATTTTCATTGGTCGATGTTTTGATAATCGCCCCACCATTACGAATAGGCTTTGATTGCCTGATCCTCGACTTAAAATCAATCAGTCTTTTTTCCGAGGAAGAGTGATTTCTAGGCTTAATTATCTCTTTTTGCGACATTGTATTTGATCGATACTCTGATGGAGAAGTAGAATTTTTAATAATTACGGCATATGAGGGCTTGCTCGCAGACATAGATTTATCTATTAATAAGGTAAAATTTGAATTCATCTCTTCAATTCGGCTTTGCAAATTAAACATTTGTTGGAAGAGTTGGTCTTCTTTAGACTTCGGGTGCTGAGCTCTACATCCGGCACACATCCAAATCACATCTTCAGTTATGTCCATTATAGCCCGATATCTCTCTTCCGACATTTTGATACACCTCAAGTGGAACCACTTGAGGCAGAAGCCGAGTGGGTATCCTCCACGGGTTTCCTACCCTTCCCACACTTATCCTTGGCTGATTTAGGAGCAATTATAATTTCCCTTTTTTTAAATTTTTATTCAAACTGTTACTATTTCTTGTTAACTTTTCTTTCTATTTGCTTTTTATAAATTTTTATATTATCCTCGATTTCCGGCATTTTTATTTCTTATATTTTTAGTTAGCTATTTTTATTTTCTATAGTTAATGAAAAGCGTAGAAAACCGCACTCGCAAAAAAAAGAATTTTAAAATTGAACAAGTTGAAGTAGCAGGAGGATGCTCCTGCCAGAAGGGTATTGTAAAACAATTAGTAAATCAAACAATTTATTCTGCATATCAAAACTTGACTAATATATAGATTCCATAAATTGAGTTCGAAAAATAATTATGGTTATTATAATTTTAAACTAGCAACCATTTTGTTTCAAGTGGTTTGACCTCGTCGTTTGATTAGTCATGATAACACATGGAAATTACTTAAAATTTCTAAAATTTTTATCAGAATTCCTACATATTTGTAGTGTCTAGGTCCGTTGCAAGCGTGTATCTTCCTAGTATCACGTGTTAATGTTGTTGTAATTGTTAAATATTCAATCGGCTGTAACTTAGCTGTTTATAGTTCAATTATTGTGAAATTTTCGAACCATATACAATCACTTTCAGAAAATTTAAATTATAGATTTTGGGAAATCTAAGGGTCACATCTTGATTTTATAGACAAAAAAGCAAAATTTATAAAATGTACTATTATAAACAAAGTTGATCGAATTTCGACTTCTAAGGTATTTGTTGCTCTTGTGAAGGAAAAATTGACAGTTCAAGTACTATTTTGAAAAGCTCTTATAAAGGACTTTCATTTGATATTCATATTGGCTACCTTTGATGAAATTTTTTTTTCAGCGGCCACTCCCCTGTACTGTAATCATCGATTCATGGCCTATTTTTTCGAATCCTAGAATGGTTACAAAGCCCTTTTGCTAGGAGCTCTCTCCTGCCTCCTCGACTTGTTTCACGTATGAGTATTAATTGTAGGTACTCATCTTCAGTCATTCATTAAATTGAATCAAGTGTTAAAAGCATGCGCCTTAAACGTTGAAGTTGGGGCAAAATAACTCAAAATTATTCAATCTTCGCATTTAAAACAGCCACTATTTTGCTTTACGATTACTGATACCACTAGCTGAGCCAATTCTCAAAGGAATTCATGATACCTTTCATTCCTGAAACTTTCATGCAAATCCTAGCAAAGCTGTAGTATCTGAGTCAGTAAAAAGCGCATGTTGTTCCACAGCCATATGTTTCCATAGTAATCTAGCGCATATTGTTCCATAGTAATATAGGAAAATTCAAATCGCTATAACTTCATTAAATACCATTCGATCTTTATGAAACTTTCAGAACAGATTAATCTTATTGATAGTCATCTGTGTACTGAATTTTATTAAATTTAAGGGACCCGTTAAGATTTTATTCAAGAAAACATAAAATCGATAAATCATACTATTACTAACAAAGTTGAGTGAATTTCGACTTCTCACGTATTTGTTGTTGTTGTACTCATAAAGGCCTATATTCATGATTTTTTTTCAGAGGGGGGGGGGGGGGGGGACACAAAATTTTCATACATTTCCCCTTCCCCTGCACCCCTCGAAGCAAAATTTGTCATTTTAAGACCTGTTTTGAAAAGTTCTCATCAAGACCTTTCATTTGATACCCATACTGCCTACATGCGATGAAAACTTTTTTTTAAGGGGCAACTCCCCTATATGGGGAGACCCCCCTGAAAGACCTTATAATTTTTTTTTCGTATTGAAACTTTGAAGAGGGCGTCACTTTGCACCTACCTACAAAATTTTATATTTGTAGCTTATGTGGTTTGCGAGAAAAAGTGGTGTGACACACGGACGGACGGACGGACGGACGGACGGACAGACGGACAGACAGGACGCGAAACTAATAGGGTATTGTAAAATAATTTTACAATACCCTAAAAATATAAATTTAGAATTAAATCCAAAAATTCTTTACAATAAATTTAACTACACGGGAGTCCCACTCCTAAACCAAAGCAAGAATTCCCGGTTTTGCTGCAGATAAATCGGAATATCACTTAGCTTAGCACTTCGGACTGGCGTTTTTTTAAAAATTAATCTAATTTTTGGAAACTTTTGACAGGAGCAACTTAAAACACGTCTATGCGCAAAGAATGCTACGTTGTGCGATGAAGAAAAAAGTGATGGAGAGTGGTAGGCAATGGAGGTATTCAAAAATCGGTATAGTCACTTACGTTAGCATTGGTCGTTTTAATTAGCCGTAGCAATTGGATGAATCTTACAATTCGACAAAATCGACAAGCGTTTCATATACTTTTGTACGTACTGAGGCTCACATGGTCCCTTCCCATCACTGATCCTCTTAAATTTTTTTTTCAATACCTCTATTCTCTACCACTCTCCATTACTCTTTTTACGTCGCACAAGGCTCGTGCAATCTGCGTTCACACGTCGCTTCGTCCTTTGTGCCACCCACGACAATGTTTCGATATAAGAGGGCACACAAAATAATGTGAGCTAATCCTTTTTCATGAACATCTAGTCCAAAATCATGAACAGCTCATCTAATATTGTCCCTAATTTCTACTAACCTACTACCCAACGAGGTCAGAATCTTGGTCCTAATCTCTAATGAAGAGCTGTAGCCTCGGCAAGCTTATTATATGAAAAAACTATCAAAAATATCGGTTACGCGGGCCTGTGCAAACCTTGCCAAAGGACATTTTACGCCTTGACTAAATATAAGGGAGATTTCTGCAAAAAGCAGAAGTGAACACTATCAACGAGGATCTAGGAAAATTGCATCAGTGGTTAATTGGAAATAAACTAGTATTGAATACTTCAAAGACAAAATATATTGTTTTTAAGCAAAAGAACAAAGGAGACATAGATGTCGACCTAATTATTAATGGCGGAAAATTGCAAAGAGTGCTAGAAATGAAATATCTTGGTCTTATCATAGACCATCGTATGACCTGGTTTCCACACATAAATAGCTTAAGGAGGCAATTAGCCCCAATAATAGGATTGTTAAGAAGATATGAGGGTTTTCCAATGCACATCAAGAAACTTGTTCTAAATGCGTTTGTCCTGGCGAAATTGCATTATTAGGTCTTTGTAAAAACAATTTTTACAAAGACCTACTAGTTTCGCGACCTGTCTGTCCGTCCGTCCGTCTGTCCGTGCGTCACAGCTGATTTCCTCAGAAACTATAGAAGCTAGAATGCTCAAACTTTGTGAAAAGGTCAGAAGTGATGGTCTCTCAAAAGTTAAGGCCTTAACAAAAATTTAAAAAATTTTTAAGGGTGGTCCCCCCTTATAACGAATTGGCCCTTAAAAATTTATTTTTAATCAAAGGTAGTCGAGTGGGGCATCAAATGAAAGGTCTTGATTAGAACTTTTAGAATCTGAAATAAAAAAATCATTTAATGAATTAGGGGGTCCAGGGAAAGGCAAAATGTACCCGAAATTTGCGTCCCCCCCCTCGCGATTGGACACCTTTGAGCCAAAAAATCTGAAAATTATCACGAACGTGGGCCTTTATGAGTACAAGGGCAAAAAATACCTTTGAAATCGAAATTCGCTCAACTTTGTTAATAATAGTATGATTTGTAGATTTTACATTTTTGCCTATAAAATCAAAACGGTACCTTTAAACTTCTTGAAATTTTGCGATTATATAGACTAACATAAGATATATATGTTCACAAAATTTAATTGAGATCGAATCATAGCCAAGTGAGTTATAGCCATTTCAACTATATGGAATTACAACAACAATAACACGTGTTTATGGTTGATATAGGGTTTTTTCCAATAAGAGGTGTTATTTTGATATTAAAAGAAAAGTGCCATTTTTAAATGCAAATGATCGGAGGTTTATTTCATTATAAAGAAGAAGATATGCCGTTAATAGCAAAAATTAACATCAGGCAAATAACCACTGCGACACGCTTACAGGACCATATCCTCTTCATGAAATTTTCCATAACCAAATCGCAAAGTGGCTGCCGTATGTGCTCAATAGCCTCACGAATTTCATCTTTGATATCTTGAATCGACGCTGGGCTATTGGCGTAGGCCTTTTCTATCACGTAGCTCTAAAGGAAGAAGTCGCAAGGTGTTAAATCACAAGATCTATTCAAAATAGCACCTCTTATTGGAAAACCCTATATATATATATATATTTAAAATTGACTTAGGCACTTTTATTTTCTTTCAATTTTCATGAAAATTTAAGGAATAGTGTTTAACTTGAAGATGTTCAATCGGCCGAGCATTCAGAAAAATCATTTAAGCTAGATTAAAATGGCAATGTGCATCTTTTGTATAAATTTGAACGACTTCATATCAAAGTATTGGATGAATAATTCAAGATATCGATTCACGCTATTAGAAAACTTGTTTCTAACCCTAGGATGTTTACAAAGACCTCCTGGTAGGAGCACTCTCCTGCTTACTCAACTTGTGGAGTACTTATTTGGCGTCAATCAGCAAAGCAACATTTAAACAGTATATCCAGGCTGCTGACCAAAGCGTATCAAAACATTCTGAAGCTGCCAATGCTTACTCAAACTAGTTTGGTTTACCAATTGGCTAAATCATTAACCTTTAGTCAAATTATTATTATGGAGAAAGCTAAGTTTATCTACAGAAATTCAAAAACTAATGGATCGGAACGAGCGCTATTAATTAAGGTATCACAGATCAACCCATATAATGCGAGGAATGCAGAACAATTCGTAATACCTTTCGCCAGAACGGATCGTCTAAAGAACGATGCAACGAATGATGCTTTGCGTATATATAACAATCTACCAGAGATTGTTAAGGAAGCAAACTCACTTATGGTATTTAAGAAAAGACTAAGGGAGCATTTAATGACCACTGATTGAAGCGTGGACCTGTAATCCTGCTTTTATGAGCCCCAGTATCTTAGGGCGTTCTTTTTTGACCCTATCGGCGAGATACTGAAGTGACAGTTACTCAGATTTTTTTTTTTTTTTGAATGCGTCGTATTATATTGAATTTTTTTTATCTCTGAGAGCTGATCATGATTTTTTTGGACTAGATGTTCATGAAAAGGACTAGTTCACATTATATCGTGTGCCCCCTTATACCGATGTGTTAAAACATTGTCTGGGTGGCACAAAGGACCAAGCGACATAATGTGAATGCAGATCGCACGAGCGTTGTGCGACGAAGAAAGAGTGATGGAGAGAGTGGTAGGGAATGGAGGTATTAAAAAAAAAATTACTGACGGAAAGAAATTGTGTTCAACCAGTATACAATGCTTAATTCTTTCTATTATCCCATTTAGTATATTTCGCAATAGTCCGATACATACCTGAATATCGTGCACAGTCGTTACAATGATTGTCTCCGGTGTGATAACGCCAGCTTCAATATAGATTGCAATTTCCAAATCAACAAAGCCATTTCCTCGTCCAATCCTATATCCTTCGCGGGATACAGCAACAGAACCAATAACAAGCATGTCAAGCTTGACTTTGTTTTCCAGATCTTTAATAGAAAAACAAAATTTGTTAACAAAGAATTAGTTATATACTCAAAAAACAAGGGGAAAATCTTCGTTTCGATGCTTACCTACATCATTGCGTCCATCTTTCAATCTCTGTATTTTGACAACTTTTGCTTTTTGCTTTTCATCGGCATCCGGCGCACATTCGATTTTCGTGTAGATGGCCTTTGAGTTACGGCCTGACGACAGGTACAAGTTCTTATCACTGTTGATCACATGAAATTTCACTGGATCCTGAGCGCGATCGATATTAACTTTAATATTTTCTGAAATAATAAACAGATTTTAATCGTCTGCGAAACATAAATTAATGTTTCGTAAACTTACTGGCATTTTTAAATTCCTGAGTCTCAGCCAATAGCGCTGCTGCTTTATCGCTTCCAACAAAATCTGGTATACGATTGAATATGCGCGTGTAAGGCACGCCACACTTCTCTTCTTGAAATTTCTTCCAGCATTGGACACGAATCGACCGTTTCGTTACCACATCGTCACCTTGTGCTGCAATTGAACAAACCATTTTTAGGCTTGGCAACTCACACCAATTTTTCGATTATATAAAAAGTCGGTTCAATTTATGCGTTTTCAGTGTGATCCCAGAGCCTCTCGTTGGGATTCGGTGATGGGTTATATAAAATCCTCTCTTACTGGAAATTCTTGGAATTTCCTCGCAGTTCTAATTTGCATCAGCGTTTGCAAATTTAACAACGGGCAATATTTCTATTTATTCGCGAGCTTCTGTAATAATTCGCTTCTCTGTACGGATGAAATCTCTGATCCGTGGGGCGAAATTTCTCTTACTAGAATGGCGAATATTTCAGTCATTTATTTTTGTGTGGAGAGAAAAAAAACAAAAGGCCAACGTGATTTCACAATTCAAATAAAAAATACCTTCGGTAGAGATTTTTTGAATCTGAAATGCAGTTGTCAGGAATATACGAATTATCTTTTATTTTGTTAATAATTTATAGGAAAAAAGATTCTAGAGCTAAATATTTTCTCCTTTTTATAAAATGAAACATCAATTGAATCAACTTCAAACATAAAAACCAACTAAGTGCTTGCAACTTGTGATTATCATATGATAGTACTTTCACAACGATTGGGAATTCCCCGAAGGGTGCACATGGCAATTTGGTGAAAAAATTGTACAGTCTTTCTCTGGTGAGTTCTAGAGGTACTGCTTTCGTGCAATGTTTTTTTCTTTTGACCAAGAATCGCTTGAAGCTCCCCATATCAAATATTGTATTTTATCAGCTGAACTCGCGGTTTCCACCTTTGCACCCAAATATCTGCCTCTCCCCTATCAGCATGCAACAATTTTCGAGCAAACCGAAACAAGAAGATAATTTATATTCTTCGTCGGGCGCGATTTCTATGAATCACCACAGAAAATTGTGAAGTAGGCGCGCGCCAATTGCCAGCACTCGCTTCTTCATTTCGCTCATTTTTCCGTATCCACAGCACGGTTTCATACTTTCATACCTAGCGCGAACCTCTGCTGTTCGATGCACATTGTCTTGATCGGTATCCATGGCTCTACCACTTTTTCAGCTGGCCTCACACCGAGCCGAACTGAAAAGTGCAGCGATGTATTCGCAAGCCGATTTTTGACCGAAATTTTGCTTTTTTGCCCGCTCCGCGAATGGTCACTGACCCCAAAACCATCACTGCCGTCAGCCATCATTCTCCCGGACAGGCCCGATCTCTTTCAGGGCGGAACTCCTTAACGATCCCGATAAATATCCCGTTCATCACGAGGGTTGAAACGGTTAAAAGACAGCTTCCGGTCCAGTCTCAAACTGTCGCAAACAAACCAATCTTAATAACACTTACTTGTCGAAGTAGCCTCAGCTGCGACCACTGGCGAGCCATTCGCAGCAGCTGGCGCTGTTTTCTCCGCGGCAACGGCAGTAGTCTCAGGTTTCGGTGTCTCCGGCTGCTGGCCCTCCATTACTCTAACTGTTCTGACAGCACTATTTCTAACGAATTCGCGCCACGACCGTATACCGTGTTGCTGCTGCAGTTGCGAGAAGCGCGCAAATTTTTACTTTTCCACCAAATTTTCACTGCCGTCCGTCTAATCTGCGACCAACGAGAAAAACTTCACTTCGCGATTTAACGTCGGAGCTCGACACCAGTGCGGAGGCTATTCTCGCGTCAGATGTAAAAATAGAAGAATTTAGAATCTTTCTATCGCTTTCTGTCTTCCCTGCTTCCGATTCGCTAGCCGCTACTCGCTACCCTCACTCAAAACTGTGTACCGTGCGAATGCGAGCTTATTCTAACACGAGCCAATCTAGACATCAGGCAGAATTCACTATACAAAACACACTAGAAAAGCTATCCACTATTGTGAATTGACGTGTGACTTCATAGTGATTCTGTTCGCTAGAAAAGCTTTGAAAACTAAAAACATCACGCCTTAACTCAGGGTCCGCAATTAGTATATTACCCTGCTTGATCCACGGTTACTCATCGTCCAAAAGGCCTTGGATTTGGTGATTTAAATAATTGCAAGTAACAATGACGTCATATTTGGCTACATCAGGTTTTATCTTGCACTTTAGCGAGATACCTCGTAAGAAAAATATAGTATCTGTGATGTACGTATTTATCGTTAACGATAGGAGAAAGTAGCGTTTAAGCGCGGCGCAGAATCATTCATTTCCTTTCCTTCCGTTCCGTATCGCGAAACACTGCCCATATAAATCCTTTCCGTACCATACGTGTAAAGTGACATCCCACATTGTTCACAAATTAAAAGAATGCGATTAATCCTTTGATGCATTTTTTTATGTTTGTACATCTTGCTGACACTTGCCGAGTTATTCAAATATTTCGGTATGAGAAAATTCAAAAATATATATGAAGTTATGCTTTCCCTAAACTTAGAGTTTCGTCCTAGTTTTTTTCCGTTTCCCTTCCAGAAAGTAGATTGGGTTCCATATGCTCTATTCTGCAGTCTTATGGAACGGAACGGAAAAGATCTATTGTCCCCGCATTTAACCATTTATACAAAAAATAGAAATTGACTTGTTGTAAAAATAGTCAAATTATAATTCTTGAATTTACACTAACGGTAGGAACTGTTTGACATTCTTGTTTTACCGGTCTTTTTCAGGATAAGCCGATTTTATTCAGATGGAAATGCGCGTAAATTTATTAGTGGTTTTGTTAGTATAGTATAATCCTTTCGCGCGTTTCACCATCAATATTTTACGTATAAAATGTTTTCATATGAAATTTTGATCGGCTTCACGTTCCTCGTGCTTTCCTCTACGAGTGTACACTAGGCAGAAAAAGTCTGCGTTCACCTGATGCCATTTAGTTTTCAACATTCACAAAACTAAATGTATCCAACATTTTCTCGATTTTGTTTCGCCTATCGATGAACAATTTGTTTATCACTAGGCACCCAGACTTTCATTAATTTCCTCTGAGCGATTTTTGAGATAACTGTAATTGTCACGGGAATCATACAAAATCGAGGCAGAAAAAGTCTGCGTTCACTCATCAAATTAGGGGACTCCCCAAAGAATAACTTTTCAAGCGCACTTTCCTAATGTTGCGCTGCGTCAGTAATTTATTGAGTTTTATTTGGGCAAGTGTTTAGTAAGATATCAATGAGACATGCTCCAACACATTCTCTATTGTTTAGTTTCGCCAAAACTGCTACATATGCCACCGCAATCTCCAGACCTTAATCCCATTTTGCATTTATGGGACTCGCTCGAGAGAAGAATGAAGGCAACGGAAGAATTCGACTACACACGATAACGAGCAAAGAAATGCTCAAAAATGTTCTCATAGAAGAGTTAGAGAAAATATCACCAGAAGAGATGGCGAAGCTCATCAATTCGAAGCCTAAAAGACTACAAGAGGTCATATAGAATCCAGGATATCCTACAAGTTATTGATTGGCTTCAAAACTGTCATTATTGGTCATTTAAAAACGTTTATTACATGTGAATGTGAACTTTTTCTGCCTTGATTTTGCATGTTTTTTGCGAAAATAACTATTTGCTTAAAAAGTATTAAAATAAAACTAATGAAATTCTGTTTGAAAAAAGTTCTTTAAGCTGCTAATGAATGTATTAAACCAAATCTGGAATTATTTTATTTTGCTTAAATTTTCAAACATGATAATTTGATTGCACGCAGTTAAACGCAGATTTTTTCTTGCCAGTGTATAAAACTTGATACTCTCTTGTTTATCGATTCTGCGAGGAAAGTCTTTAAGCAGGAGGAAAATGCAAAAAGTATTGTGGGTCACGTATAACTCAAAAAGAACACAACATGCGAACATGAACATGACAGGAAAATAAAAAAGAAATTAAATAATTTTTACGCTTAATCAAGTAACACAGTTTTTAGATACTAATTAAATGTAACATTATTTCAAAATGGCAACTGAATATATGACTGAATTTGTGTAGTTTGTAGTAAAGTGAGCATATATAAATGTCCGTGTCTACTGCCTCGGCAAAAGAGGATATTAAGATTCGCCGAGATTGGCCTTGTCTGGGGACGCGTGAATGCGCTGGCAGGCTAGCGTTGCGATGTCGTGCGGTGGATTCTTTCCCCCAGGCACAAGAACCCACTGCAAAAAAATTTCGCATTCACGAATTAAAGAGGTCAACATGCCGATCGACTGGTGTCGAGGACGAGGTAACCTACTAAGGGTTGAAATGCTTGTTCATAGAACAAATTGAGCCGGAAAAAAACAGACGGACTTGCGGAGGCTTCGTCGTTACCGACGATACTTATGGTTCCCAGATAAGAGTGGGGCATCCAGGTGGAAGCGGTGCCCCCTTGCATCCTCCCAACCGTATCAAGATCCAAGCGTAGACGTGGCCATGTATTTCCCATTTGAGTGAAAAACTTGTACAAACGTACTTTGCATCACTCTTTCTATCAAATGAGGAATACAAACGTAACCAATTTATGTTATAGCGTTATGCAATTGAATCACATAACTCTATATCGTAAAAGGGCACGCGAGCGGAAGGCCACTCTACCCGGCAACGGGTGTGTTAACGAAAAAAAGGGAAGAGTGCGCCCGATGGCTATCCCATGTAAGCAGAGGAGCCTGTCATCGTTGTGGGTCCTGTACCCGGTCATGTTTCCAAAAAGGAAAGGCCGAGGTTCATTGCATTAAGTAAAAATTATTTTATTGGTTGTAAAGAGCAATTCATATACAATTGTTACGACAGGCATATACAAATATGAAGAAAGGAATAATGCCCTCGAAAGGTCAATTCCGTGGCGTCTCCACTGCCATTACCGACCGCATAATGGCGATCTATGAAACTTTTTTTTCTATTTGACTCGGCTAGGTCACCGAAGGTGTGGGTATATATTTTTTTTATTTACATAACTGAGACCTTCTTAACTCGCCAGTTTTTTTTTTGCTTTCCTACTGTTGTCCGGCCTTCCTGGAATTATACTCTTACTTACTCCAACAACATCCCATCCACTAAAAGTTTTATTTTTATTTTTTTTTTTATTTATGTGTTAATACTATTATCGGTTATAATTTCACATATATACGGCAAAGGAGAAAGAAAAGTAAATCCGATCTAAAATTAACGATACAAAATATAATTATCATCAATAGTATAAATATTCTTTATCTTTTGACTTTATCAATTACAAGAGAATATAAATTTCTATAAGAAACAAGGAAATGTATTGATTTGATTTTTTTTTATTTATTTTTTTGCATGCAATATTTACCCTTTTGGTTTTGCAGAGCCTAACGATGATCGAGTGCTCGACCGATGATCGGATGCAGCATTGACAATCGTAACTTGGTAATAAAAAATAAAAAAAATGAATTTATTCTTGGTATATCTTATATATATAAGTATCCGTTTCATTTACAAGTATCGAGGTAGTTCAATTTGATATGTATCATAAAACGATATAAATTTACATAAATATCTACATAATTCTTAACTGATAAAATTACGTTAATGTTAGGACACACGGCTGATCGAAATTCATTTTAAAATATCTTCGAGTTCTCTTAATCACTGATTCATATATTTTCTGATTATTTTCGACACTCACTCTGATGTTCATGATAAACATAGTCGACTTAGAAAAGTCTTGTCAATATATTTTATTCTAGGATCATTATTCAAGTATTGGTGGTAATACCGCATTATTGCGCTGATTTTTATAGGTATCTAGAACTATCTGGGATGTAACTTTAATTTAATATTTCTTTAAGAATATCTAAAAATTAATTAAATCTCTAACACAAATATCCACTACCGTCTTCGTCGATCGCACTAACATTAGGTTTATTTTTTCGTCACTCACATCTGCATTGCACTGTTGAAAACGGTAGAAACAAAGTCTGTAGATACCATATGGAAATGCACACGATAGGTGGAAGTTCTGTTACGAAAACGATTTAATTTCTCAGATTTAAAATGAAATGCGCGTTTCACTTTGAATTTCAAATCACACCAACACTACATATTGATTTTTTGCTTCACCTTTCTGTCTTGGGTTTGCTGAGGTTCTCTGTATTATTTTTTCTTTACTCGTTTTTTCCCCTTCAATTTCAAATCGAAAGGGGGATGCACATTGAATTTAATTAGAAAATTTTCCTTCCCCTATGAGCTTCACTATGATCACTGTCTTAAAGACGCTCCACCGCACGGCCGACTTCTTTTTGTAAAACGTGACTCTCGATCGGGAAACGTCAATCGCTTCATTTTTTTTAAATCCGTACAATCCTTATAGAGTAATTCGTTGTGCAACTTTATTGCGAAAGTTACAGACCACTAGACCAGTCTATATTGAACCAATGCTACGCGACCTACTTCCAAAGTTCAAGCAGCAACACTTTTTCTAGCAACCTTGGTTTCAAAAGTCCTTTTTCGTTTATCTGTTTCCATTCAAAACTGTTCTTTACGGCCCACGGAAATAAGTTCATGGAAAACTTACTCAACTCGATTTTATTAACTTCGCCTCTTAAGCTCCCCACACTCTGTCCTGGATTGGAGCGCTACCAAAAAAACCCCCCGCTTGTTATGATACATGATAACTTCCAAGTAAGGCATGTAATTCAGAGCAGACCAGAAATAGCGAAAAAACAACAAAAACTCCAAGGAACATCAACACAATGATCCCAAAATGTACTTTTTAATGTGCAAGATCCTAAAATAGAACACAAAATCACTGGAACCTCGAACTGAACTTGCATCTTACTGGTTCTAAGGCAAATTTACTGCAAGACAAATCTCACCCCAGCAAACGACCATCCATCTTTCAATGTGGATTTTCTCGACAAGCGGAATGAGTTCGGCACACGACTTCCATGTGTACACGCCTGTTTGGCGTTAGATCGAAATCTTTCTACGCAAGTTCTCAACGGTCAGCTAGAACAATTACACTTCAGAGCCGCGCGATCTGAGGATGAGTCTTTGCGCTAAACGATTCGGATGCAAGATCCTTCGACCACTGTCTTCAGTAGGTTTAGTATCGCGTACTACCAAGCCCGGGTATAGGCGGATAAATACTTATCTTTCTGTCTACCTAGAACATGTCAAAGAACTAACGCAAAGCAATGGACGCCGCCTTGAGCCCATCAGACAACTCGAACTTGTAATGAATCGGCCCTACGCCACTGCCGATTATTAGTCAGTCGTTCTTGACGTCGACGAAATTGGAATGCACCCTCTAACATCAAATATAAGCATTTGCTAATGCCGCAGTTGGGTGACAGCTACCGGAAGCTTGTCCATAGTAGGCCGACTAATACATATGCAAATTTCTACCATATGGCTTCCTATCTAACGTCAGCTTTGATAGCTTCCAAAGTCTGAATGAATGAAAAAGCCATAGCCAATGCCAACTAAGAATGATATGTTAAAGTAAATAAGTATTGATTGTTTTGAGTTTGAAACTTATGTTTTGATTTCATGGACTAATATTGATATTACCGTATGATTGTTTGGTTAAGGAAATAATTAACTCATTAATTGTTTACTGTAAATATTAATATTCAACGAGAATTGTATACTAAACGTATTTAAATTCATAAGGAATATACTTTAATATTACAATATTATCTGGGTAACATGATATCTAATTTACTCTTGTATAGGATAGGATGAGCTTAGTTATATTGTTAAAAGCCCTTAATGTATATTTTTATCGGTTGCATGATTTGCTAATTTTGCGGGAGAGATTTATCGTTAATCTTACTGTATTTAAAATCAATTAATTGGATTTATCATTTTAGACTAGCACTATGTATAAAATTTTCAAATTGAGTTAGTGTACAAAGAAATTATTGCACTTTTGTTACAATCATATTGCTACAAAGCTTAGATTGAAAATAATCACAAAAACGGCTTAATTAAAAATAAATTTTTTTTAGATATAGAACGTTCTCAATATTCGATTGGGAGAAGTATTGATAGATGAAAGAGACTAAAAAGTATGTTTCTTGAGTTGCCTGGATTAGAATTTACAGAAACCACCTTCAATGAATATTTATTTTTGAAATGTTTCACTTCATGAAGCTTATACAGGTCTTGAAGCTACCAGAATTAGGTTTATAAAAATCAAAGGTAGTAGTAGTTCTCCTTGAATAGGTTTAAGGCCGGTGTTTGACTTCGTTGTGTACGATCCTATTACGAAGTTCTTTTTCCTGAGAATAAGTTCAAATTTATCAAACTAAAATAAAGACGAGATGAAATGAAAAAAAAATATAGAGAAATAACTTCAAGTACGGGAATAAAACTTTGTGTCGTTTTCAGTGATATATATGAAAAATTAGATTTCCTCATGAGAAGCAAAGATCTATGCCGATCATATAAGCTAGCTTATAGGCACTATAGAAATTATTTCTAATTCAGTTTTTTTATGAACGTAGAAAAATAAGGTAAACTCATACACACCAAGCTATGCAGAGCTTAGTTTTCACTAAGACTGTCCAACCAAAATATTAGGTTTCTTTAGTATACATAAATGCATAAAGGCATAAGTTGTCTTTTCTATATTTTGAGATTATTAAGTTGCATCCTAATAGCACGTAATTCTTATTTGAAATTTGGAGACTGGAAATACAACATGAATTGCTGATTAATATAAAAACGACTTTCCTTTCCAGCGAACCCTTCTTTTTTCCAGCAGGAATGATAGCGAACGGTAAGTAGGCCGTTACAAAGGTAGGGTTTTAGAAATCCGCAGAGGGCCGGTTTCGCGTCGTGCTCGGTACGCGGTACCATAAGTTGTGTTGCGTTTTCATTAGAGTAGGTTGCTCCGATTCCAAGTTAAAAAAGGATATTTTTCGGTACTACGTCGGTGATACTCGGGAACCCGGAATTATAAACGTTTTTTGTTGTTGTCTGAATGTATGAAAGGAATACGGAATAAAGTAAAGTAGGTTTCTTTTCCGTATGTTAATGTTTTCGACACGTTATTAAAACGGGCATGTGAACCAGTGGCTGAATTTTTGTATTCCGGACTTAGTCTGCTGCGCAAGACCCGCGAGCGAACTCCTCTCCAAACTAGCTAGCTAGCCAGCAGCCACCTCGGAGTAGACTTAGTGTGTCCGGGCTTGTTGACCTGTAGGGTACAGTCCATTGTCACGTCCCAAGACTTCACATCTAGAACCGATGAGAGGTCGGTTCTGATTTCGTTCGAACGAAGTGCAGTGTGAAAATCATTGCAAACTCTTTTTTTTTCGTCCGCTTCTCAACTCCCTATCTATCTTCCAACTGAACTCAATTCTTCCTTTCCTTTTCTCTCAAAATCCAAAACTCATTTTTTTTCGACGCCAATTCGACTTCTCTTGATTCGTCATGTCGCTCATCTCCAAAAATTACCATAAAAAGTAATCAATATTGGCTCGAGTCTATCTTGACCACACATTCGCTCTTCTTTTTTTTTTTCTTCTTTTCGGTGCATGATGCGATTTGCCATGCCACTGAGAAAAATGGTGCACTCTACCTAGTTGATACCAACAGGTATTTCGTTGAGTGTCGGTCCATACTAAATGCATGCAAAACAATACAATTTGATTGTATTTCATTACTATACTTATATATGAATAATTTTATATAGTTATAAATTTCAGTTAGCCGTGAAACCTTGAGAGAGCATCGGTTACCGCTATTTGTAGAGTTTGAGTAAAATTTGTAGCTATACCACCAGAAAGTTTATACAGAGTATATGAAGTGTTCAACAAACATATAAAAGAACATTTCCTGATATAAATATCATTATAAATGCAACCGTTACTTTAGTCTTATCGCGTGTGTGTATAAAGTTTAAACTTTATGTTTTAGCCATAAAAAAACCTTTGATTACTTGTTCTTTATGATTTGAATAAAATTTCACACATCTAAATTCTCTCCCATACTAGTATGAAGATGTCCTAAACGTTCCTATCATATCAAAGTTCTCCTTTAAAGACTATTTTACATCTCATATACCTGGGAATGTCTTGTTCAACAAGAAATATTCAATATAAAAACTATCCCGTTGAAAACAAATGAAAATTTTACAGAGGGCGGGGAATAAATGTAATGCATATTTAACAAATAAATTAAAGGAATCATTTGCTCTACAATTACGATATAAGATATTAAGGTCAATTAATTTACTAAACGACAGTTAATTTAGCATTCCTGTTTGCAGCTTAGAGCTCGTCTTTCAAGTCTTCTGCTTCCGTTGGTGGTGTTATAAAGTTTCAATGACTCACCTGTACCATAATTTACGTAAAGGGATCACCCAAGGAATCGTGCTGAGGTCTCCTCAAATGTGACAAGTTGTTTAAATATAAAAGGTGTTGAAACACGTTGATCTTTAGTTATGCTAAGGTATTTTTCTTTCAGATACTGCAGATCTACACTATTTGTCGGCCCATTCAATTCAGTATGCTATTTATAGTGTACAGTGTAGAGCCTAATCGATCCTTCAATAACTGCATCTGGATTTGATAGCCAGATATTATTAGGAATATTGTTGAAATCTCGTCCATTTAAAAGACGAAATTTTGGAGGTTTTTAAAAAATTTCCGAATCACCAGTCAGTTATTCAATTTCCAATTGTCCTATTAAGATGGCTTGCTGCTTTATTAAATCAAAATTATTGAAGGTATGAGCCTATGAGCTCGCCTGAGACTCTAATATCGCCATCAAAATTTATCCTGTCCATTAAAATGCGGTTCTTCACTTTATTTTTCTCTTACTACTCATACTACATGCAAATTGTGCATTTTAAGGAATTTATTTGCGTGTTTTTTTTTAACGTATACAAGTCCCCATATGATTTACAAAATAAAGCAGAGATCATGAAAATAACGGATATACTCAAAGTGAGAAGAGTTTAAACCATCGTGACCCAACAGACACAGTTGCCTGATTTGAAATTGATAGACGGCTACTTGTATAGACGGAATGAATACGCCACTGGTGATCCATGGTAGGTAGAAGAGTCCTGGAAACACTGGGTACCGGAGGGAATGACACAACATCTGATCCTCCACGCACATGACCATCCTTTAAGTGCCCACGGAGGTTACGGTCGGACGCTCCGGCAACTTAAGAAATACTTCTTCTGGCCTAAAATGGCATCTCAGGTCAAAGACTACGTGAGCGCCTGTGAGACCTGTAAAGGCACTAAAGCACCCAACCAGCCTCTTCGACCTCCTGTGGGTCAACTCAACGTCCTAGAGCGCGTATTTCAACGTCTGTACATAGATCTACTCGGTCCATATCCCCGATCTTCTATGGGACACATCGGAGCTATAGTTGTGTTAGATCAGCTCTCGAAACTCCCACTGATGGAACCTATTCGCAAGTTCACAAGTCCATCTATCGTGAAATTTCTAGAGAACCGGGTATTCCACGTATTCGGGGTTCCAGAAAGTGTGTACTCAGACAACGGAGTACAATTCAGATTTCGGCAGTTTAAGAGCCTACTCGAACAGTATGGCGTCGAACACCAGCTGACGCCCATATACTCTCCTTAGTTTAACGCGTCTGAAAGTTTGAATCGCACACTGTTAGCCGCGATCCGTTCCTATGTTCATCCAACTCAGTAAGATTGGGACCGCAGATTGTCCACTATCACGTGCGCTCTGCGGTCATCTTATCATTCCGTCACCGGGGTCTCACCTTACTTTGCCGCCTTCGGACAGCACATGATTTGATGCGAAAATAAATTTTCACTTGTATTCAAATAGTCAAGACGTTTTTCTTAATTTTATATAATCCGTGCTACAGTTATTGTGTACAAGTTTATGCACTTGTGCACATCTAAAATCAATTTTTGTCCTAGTACAAGAACTGGGATATGTTTGTTATTGGCATAAGCCCACACCACTACATGCACTGGAGTAATAGAATTTGGTATAAGGTCCAATTCTAAAACGAACGAAGTCAAGGCAAAGAAGTCTTGTCTTAACAATTGGTGACCTTGACGTGATTAGGACCGTAGCAGGAGTTAATACATCATTTTGAGACATATCAGAGGAGCAGACGCGTGTAGCTACCGAAATCGATGCAGTCATTGCCAACTATAAAAAGGATCCCACTGCTCGAAAGCAAAGGGCAGAGTATTTTAAAGAAAGGCTTCGAAGAATTGAGGCATCCTGGGATATCTTCGAGGAAACAGATTCCAAAATTCAAGTGTTGAAGGATGTGCCCATGACTCACGATTATTTTTTGAGTGAGTTATATATGAGACAACGCAAGCAAACTTCCAGAACTCCTAAGCGCACTTCAAGAAAAAATTGCTGGCGTTTAGGCATGCGGCTGAAGACACCCACGAAGAACTAACTGAGATGGCTCACGCTGATACTCCTAGTAAGTCTGAAATGTCTAATAAGCCATTACAAATCGATGATGAAGAGGTCCTGAAGCTAATTTAAAGGTATAAGGCAGTAGCTGACTCGTTATGATGATTGGTCACCCAACTAGATGTAGCTGAACAACCACGCCCGTTCTACAAGTTGAAAATGGAGTCGAACAACAAATATTGGACACAGCTAGAGGGCAACCATCAAGAAATATTGGAGCGCACCGATGACCCAGTGATATCTGGATACGATCTCAACCAACACATAAAACTTCAAGAGATCACTCAAGATTGGTTGATTTGACTTGAAATTCAATTCAAAGAACTGAAACCCACATCTACACCAGTCCCATCAGCATCTTCAAGTCCTAGAAGAAACCTTTCAAAAATTTGATGGCGACTATCTCCAATGGCAACAGTTCCATGACCTTTTTGTACTGATGGGGCACAATCAAACGATGTCAAACTGCCAGAAGATGTGGTACCTCAAGGCTAACCTGACAGAAGGAGCTGAAAAACTCCTAAAGAATTTTACATTATCAGACGATAATTACGAGTCAGCATGGAAGACGCTTAATGACAGGTACGATAATCGGACATTATTAGTTGCTACTCTTATCAACAAACTACTGAGTCAACCATCTTGTGTAAGCGATAAGCCATCAGCCGCAGCCGTAAGGTCACTGCATGACACGTCTCAAAAATGTATCAGAGGTCAAGAAAATATTAACATTAGTAGTAACGGATGAGATCAAATGTTCTGCACATCCTGATAAAGAAGCTGGACACTAATACTCATTCCTTGTATGGGCAATCATAGACAAATTCGCGCAGTCTACAACCAATGAAAGGGTTTTTATCATTCTTTGAAATGCATTCTCAAGCACTGGAGGTGTTAGGCAACAAAAGCAAAGGCATTGAGAAGACTCGGAAGAAAACCACAAAGGCTACAGTTGCAGCAGTGGCAGCATCGTCATGCTTGATTTGTAATCAAATCCATCCGATTTGTTACAGCCCAGAAGAAGGCTCAAAGTAGTCCAGACCAAGGGAATATGTGTTGACTGCTTCAAGGAAGACCATCGAGCTGCTGCCTGTACATCGCGAATATGTAAAGAATGTTCAAGAAAACATAACCACTTGTTACACTTGAGTAGCGAATCTAAGCAGAAAATGGATATACCCAAGACCTCCAGTGATAAAAAAACAGAAGTCAAACAACGTCAAGATACCACCTCATTATCTCTGACTACTCTCCATAACAACCAGACGGCTGGTTAAGTATTCCTGAGTACTGCTGTTGTAAAGCTTATAAGAAGCAATGGAAAGAGCATGGAGTGCCAAGCCATTTTGGATCCTGGATCACAAGTCAATCTAATAACTGAATCCATTGTGAAGAAACTGGGTTTGCCTTCTCGCCCACACTCTACGTTTATTGAAAAGGTTGGAGGTACTACTCAAAGGCCCCAGAAGAGGATAAACATTCGTGAAGCACTTTGTCGGACCGCAATACAGAAATTGGTGGGAAAATTCGAGCTGTTGGGACAATTTAGTGATGTGAAGAATAAAACCCGTGCACGTCACTCAAGAATGGCCGAGAATATTGCCACTGTAACCGAAAGTGTTGAAGAAAACCCAGGTTTACCCATTTCTCGTCGTTCTTTGGAATTAGGCATTCCACAAACGTCATTACACCGTATTTTGCATATAATTTTGGGAAATGATAAATAGAAAATGGAAAAATGTTAGCTCGATCTATTGTGCGGCAATCATATGATGCAATCGAGCAAACCTAAAACTGCCTTCTCAACTTATGGGAACCTGCGAGTATACGTATGCAGCCTGCACGGCCGTTTATCAATGTAGGCGTAGATTCCTGTGAACTTATGATGATTTATTATCGTAGCCGAGGAACTTGACCGCAAATGATGCGGATGCAATGTGATCTACTTATTTTAGAATAGGTGTACTTGCATTTTTTGGCGTGGGAATTGCAAATCCACGATGCACTAATTATAGTGTATAAAATGACTTGTAGCGAAAATAAATTTTCACTTGCATTGCGTGTTTGTTAATTTTATATAATCTGTGCAGCAGTTATTGTGTACAACGTAAATATTGAAATAAGTGGGACGTTTATTCACTAGTGTTAGTTATTGTAAATTACACGTAATTCAGTAGATTCTGCATATTACGCAGTGATCGTTTTCTAAATTATCGAATTGTACTTCGCAATCCTTTGTATAAGAGTGGCACTGTCGCCCCTAAGCCTTTTGAGTGTCGTTGGTAAAGTTAATATAGCGTTTGTATTTTCTTGGCTACTCTAGCATACTTGCAACTCGATAAGTGAACGTTACGAGTTTAATATTTTGATGCCAATATGAGTGCCTTAAACTCTATATTGTGCGGGTGTGTTACAATTTTAAAGGGAAAAGTGATATCAGAGTTCTGGCATCAATACGATATGATGTGTGTCATTGCTTGAAACAAAAAAAAAAGGAATACAAATATATTTGATTAGACAGAAAATATTTGCAACGTACGCAAGTAAGGGAAAGGTTTTGCAATTGCGTGTATGACGAGAACGACAGTAATTAGTCAAGCACGCGCGTGTGTGAAAAGTGCTTTAAATGTACGTAATGGATGAATGCGGATCTAGTTACGGAGCATTGTATAATATTTAAGTGGACCTATGCTGATAGTGATTGCTTGCATTGGTTAGGCTTTTGGGGTCCGAATTTTTCCAAGGAAATAGCCAATTATCTAGTAACCTATGCATCTCTGTTTCCGGATATTTGAACAATCGAATGTGCATTGTAGCTGCGAGTGGGGTTGAACAAGGTTGGGAATTATTTTTGTGTGCAATAGTCGTGATTGCCGGTAGCCAACCGTGAGCTGGGTGGGACGAATGTCGAGCGGAATATACGAAATTGCTCGGCGTTGTTTACTTTATGGAGACCTATTTACCAATTCCAAGGAATTTCAATCGGCCACTGAGCATTTAAATTGGGCGTAAACAAGTGGAAGAAACGTTGCAAGGTAGAAAAATAATCGCCCAATGGTCAATCTTGAACGACTTTCAGAGCTGCAGGTACAAAGGGGACATTGAAATACGGCTGGCACTTCAAGAACGGATAAAACTTCCGAAGGATAAAAGTGCAAAATGCCTGAGTGCAAGTGCTAAGACAACTGCCTCGACTAGCAAAGGCAAGGAATCAACTAAACCACGAAGGAAATTGCGTAAACCTAAGGTTGAAATCGAATATGAAGTAGAAACTGAAGCCCGTGCAACACACCAACACAATTGGGAGTACAAGATGCAGCCTGGAAGCGCCAATACTCACCGTTAAAGATCCATTCACCAGCATCACTTTTCAAAAACCAGACTGAAAGAAGATCAAAGTATTAAACCATTATTTAATGCAGTAATATCTTCTCTATAACGCGAATCAGTCGGTGCTACTCCATTGGATTTTTCGTTTAAACTGCAGGCAAAATTGGAAATATTGTAAAGCCTTAAATAATTTTGGTATTAGTTTCTAATAACTTATCAACTATTCACCCTACAGTTGTCTAATCCTGGTTGGTGGCGGTTTTTTATAAATCAACTTAAAATCCACAGCCATCAATATATTCTTGATTTTAGCGTTTTTATTGGCTTTGAGAGCGAAGCGGTTATAAAATATTTCCAAGTTTCATCAACCCCCAGAATCCTTTTCCGCTAAGAAATAAGCTCTTTATGACTAAATTTAAAATAGACAAGCAAACAGCAAATTCGTTTAAAGCTTAGAACGTACGAAAACCCGAAAAGTGGTTTTTTTAAACTAAAAATTTAAAGAAAAAGCATAGATGAAAGATATTTTTTTTGTTTTTAAATTAAAGATAGTTTTTTTTGTTTTAAATTAAATTAAAGCAAAATAAGTGAAAATAGAACAGCAAGTCGAGTAAGAATAGCGATACTACAATGGCTAGTAACTTTTATCGTACGGTAATTTAAACATAAAGTTTTTGCGGTAATTTTTTTCTTTTGTTTGACACGATAGCAAATAAAGTTCGCCTTCGTGGTTTTTATTTTAAAAAGGAAATTGCGCGTGGATGTTTGCTACGTGTATAGTAATAAAACAATGAATTATTAAACTTAAAAAAAGCGGTCTTTCCATTTCGCTCTAACTGACCAGGTATTTTTTTTGTGGTAGGGAGGTGAAGGCATTTACGCCCGCCGAGTCTAGCAGTGTGGGACTCCTATGGAGGATACCCTTGGACTACCCACTAAACTGCTCCCCTGTCAATCTGAGAACCTAGCCTGGAACCGTTTGACACATTACTTCGGGCCAGGTCTCGTTTTGTTACGCCGTGGGGCGCCTTCAAGCTGGGGAGTCCCTTTCCTAGCGGGAGGGGAGAGGGGAAGAGGAAATGCCAGAAGAGCGATCCCCCAGCCCCAGCGCCTCCGGCTGCTGTGAGTCCCTTTTATATTTTAGGACTGCCCTAGCACAATGTGCCACCTGTTCCATTTGTCAACCGATTCGAGCATCACCGCAACTATATTATCCGGGGTGAGCTCTTCCGTCTCTCTGTAGAGTTCCCTTCACAGCCTGACCCATTTTGTACACGCAAAAAATGTGTGACAGGCATTGTCCTCCTCTCCTAGGCAAAACCGACAATCGGGAGACCGTGACTTACCGATCTTGTGCAGGTAAGACTGAAAACGTCCGTGCCCGCTCAAAAGCTGGGTCAGATAGAAGTCAGTCTCACCATGCCTTCGATTTAGCCACGGTCTCACATCCGGGATGAGGCGCGCAGTCCACCTTCCTTTCGTGCAATTCCCCCAAGACTGCTGCCAATCGTTGAGCGAGCGTTGTCTCTCCTCGCGGACAACCATCTCCCTCGCATCCTCGTTTCGGCGCAGGTAAATAGCGCGGCGCTCTCTAGCAAGGAGGGCGACAGGTATCACGCCTGCAATCACTCTCACCGCCGAGTCGGAGACTGTTGGATACGAAGATGCAATTCTCAGTGCTCCTCTTCTCTGTACCTCTGCCAATCGTTTTCGGTATACCTCCTTGCTGAGAGCGTCGCCCCATACCTCTGCTCCGTACAGTAGCACTGACCCTACAGCACTCATCAAGAGGCGTCTTCTTGATGGGCTGGGTCCCCCTACGTTGGCCATAAGTCGACTCAGGGCCGATATTCCCGAAGCAGCCTTCTCAGCCGTTGCCCTGATTTGCTCAGAGAAACTCATCTTCGAGTCGATCAGTAGCCCTAGGTACTTCATCGCTGGCTTTGATTCGATTTGTTTATCTCCAATACTAATCATCCTTACTCTAGGGATTCTCTTTTTTGTCAAGATGACCACTTCGGTTTTCTCCAGTGCTAAACTGAGCCCGCGAGCAGTCATCCAGTCCCTCACTCGGCGCATTAGCATACCTAGCCTAAGTTGCGCTTGTTCAACGGTGCGTCTGGCGACCAGAGCCGCAACATCATCCGCATAGCCGACCAAGCGTGACTCATCTGGCATCTCAAGTCTCAGTAGCCCGTCGTAAGACACGTTCCACAGGTCCGGACCAAGGATAGATCCCTGGGCAACACCCGATGTAATTTCCATCCTTCGTTGGTCTTGTGTCGTGTCGTAGAGCAGGCTTCGGTCCTTTAGGTAGTTCCTCAAAAGCCGCATTAGATATTCTGACGTCAAGTGTCACCAACAGGATGATCCGTCGCTTGGTGTGACTATATGCCTCTGCCTTTTGGACCGCGTTCACCACCTCTGCAATCGCATCAATGGTAGAACGTCCTGCTCTAAAGCCGTACTGCCGAGGAGATAGGTCCCCAGCAGCACGAATCGCGTCAGTGAGTCTTCCCTTGATGAGTTTCTCTAGTACTTTCCCAGCCGTGTCTAGCATGCATAATGGGCGGTATGCAGGCGGCGATTCGGGATTTCCCTTCCCCTTGCTCACCAGCACGAGCCTCGCCACCTTCCATCGTACCGGGAAAACCCCGTCCCGTAGGCAAGCGTTGAATGTGCTGAACAGCAAGTCCAGGTATAGGACCCGCCTCGATGGCAGGCTCTTTCGCTGACATAGGCTAGCCATAGGGCACGCTCCTCCATTCTTTTATTTAGCAGGGGTTATGTGATTTCATTGCATAACTCTATAGCATAAATTGGTTACGTTTGTGCTTCTCATTTGTGGGAAAGAGTCATACAAAGTGCTGTTGTATGAGTTTTTCACTCAAATGGGAAACACATAGCCACGTCTACATTTGGATCTTGTTCCGGTTGGGAGGGTGCAAGGGGCACCACCTCCACCTGGATGCCCCGCTCTTATCTGTTTGCCATAAGGATTGTCGTTAATGATGAGGTCTCCGCCAGTCCGTCCGTTTTTGCTCGTCCCAACTTGTTCTCTGAATAAGCAATTCCAACGCTTAGCTGGTTACCTCCTTTTTTCGACTTCGGTCGACTTTTTCTGTGACCCAAGAATTCGTGAATGCGAAATTCTTTTTGTAATGGGTCCTTGTGCTGGGGGAAAGAACCCGCCCCACGACACCGCAATGCTATCCCCACACAAGGGCAATCTCGGCGGATATTATCATTCTCTTTCGCCGAGGCAGCAGACCATCGCTGCAGTCCTACACGGACATTTATATACCTCTTTTCACTACAGCTTCGACTTTCTCGGTTTTGGTTTGGAATTTGTATTTTTTCGCAGTAACCTGCGGACTAATCGTTTAGGGCACGCATCCCATAATCCACGACCTGAAGACGCGTCTAACGAGATACCAAAAGCTCCCCACAGACGGTGTTTGCATATCTAAAATTCGATTTTCCGAAAAGCAATATTAAGGCTCAATACTTTAAATGCACCTCATGTTTATTTCCATTCTTTTAAGATTACATATATTCTCAACTCATTACTTATTTGCCTAGGAACTGTTAATGTTTCGGCTTACATGGTTTAAAATAAACGTCCATCAATGAAACAACGAATTATCATCATAGTTATCAATTTTCAAATGCTCAATTCAAAAAGGTAATGAAAGCTTCTAATTTTCTGTAATTTTACAGGTGAATTCACAATGTATACGATATCTAAAATGAAGCCCGCGGTGGGAATAGCCTAGTTTCGCACCATATAAAATAGCCATTGTGAATGAAGTGCTTAGAGTGAAATAAAAGCAGTTATAGAGTGGTTTGTAATTTTGCCTCACAACATTGAAACGTCAAAACAGAGCAAGTGGCCCTTCAAGTCCCCGCTTTCCTATACGTTTGCTTATAAACACCTGACGCCTCCCTCCTCTAAATGATTCATAAATTCTTGTCACTAGTCGCTCGCTTCCAGACGTGACGGCAGATTTGGGCATGTTAGATTCATCCGGCTATCTAATTGTATTGTGATCGTATTCGTCTTGGTTGTGTCGCGACGCAAATGTTTACGCTCAATCATTAACAAGGTTTGTTGAGTCTCCGGTTTTGTACCCATTGTCACTCACAATTCCATTCTACTGTAGCATTTTAGTGGTCAGCCGATAAGAGCACGTTCGCAGACGCTTGATTTCCTCTACTCAATTGATTTTATGCCCTTGGAATAAAATAATAACGTAGTAAATGGCATCAGGAAGTGAGCAGGGAACCTCGAGGAAGGACTTAGTTGCCCAGACTTCACCTTTCATATCACCTTCATGTAAATACGATGCTTCCGATCCGAATCCTGCGGCGAAATGGATTAAACTTAATGTTGGGGGAAAGCTTTTTGTTACAACCCGGAGCACGTTGGTTAATAAGGAACCGGCAAGCATGTTAGCACGTATGTTTTCGCTAGACGGGGCTATGAATCCAAGCGATGTGGACGAGAACGGTGCGTACTTAATCGATAGAAGTCCGCAGTACTTCGAACCAATCATTAATTACCTGCGCCACGGCCAGCTCATCTACGATACGCATCTGAATGTCGAGGGCATTCTGGAAGAGGCCAAGTTTTTTGGAATCGAAAGTCTCATTCCTCAACTCGAGGCCCAGCTGCGCGCCTGCAATGTGCACTCAGACAATGTGCCATTAACGAGAAGAGAAGTGATTCAGGCGCTGATCCAAACATCCCACTTATGGGAGATAAGATTTCAAGGAGTGAATTTAGCCGGAGCGGACCTACGGAAGCTTGATTTTAGGAATATCAATTTTAAGGTGAGATAAACACATCACTTCCGAATTTCTGTAATTCAGATCTTGTAATTGCAGTACGCTTGCTTGTCTCGATGTAATTTATCCAACGCAAATCTCTCGTATTGCTGCTTGGAACGCACCGATCTATCCCACGCCAACCTTGAATGTGCCCAACTAATTTCCGTGCGCGGCTTGTGCGCCAACATGGAAGGTGCTAATCTTAAAAACTGCAATTTCGAAGATCCTACTGGTGTGCGGACGAACCTGGAGGGAGTTAATTTGAAGGGGGCTTGTTTGGAAAACAGCAACATGGCGGGAGTTAATTTGAGAGTAGCTAAACTGAAGAATGCCAACATGAAGAACTGCATACTCCGATCTGCGGTACTAGCAGGAGCTGACTTAGAACGCTGCAATTTGTCCGGCAGTGACTTACAAGAGGCTAACTTGCGCGGCGCAAATTTGAAGGATGCAGAGTTGGAGTTGATGGTTACTCCGCTCCACATGTCTCAGACTGTCCGCTAGTGTGCAAGCTCAAATCATTCAAATTGTGATCAACTTATGTTTGCTAGATTTTATTCTAAATTAGCTTTTTAAGGTATTGAACTTGTTTATTGATTCTAAATTATAAAGATACGCCACACAATAAATGATTTTCGCTTAGAATTTTTTTTAATGTGACACGATTTCATTAAATTACGTCAAACATTTTAAGGATAAAACACTTAATGAGCTAAAATCACAAACCAAATCCAGAAATATTTTCTAATTAACGCATGCACTTAGCAACCGATTAATCTGCGTCCTAATCATATTCAACGTCCGCGGATTTCTTCTTCAGATTTACTATCGTCCTCTTGGTCGCTCTCTTGTTGCTTGTTTGCGTCTTCTTTATCGCTTTCTTCGTGAATACTGGAGTCCTCTTTATCGCTTTCTTGTTGATTGCTTATGTCCTCTTTATCGCTTGCTTGTTGATTGCTGGTGTCCTCTTTATCGCTTGCTTGTTGATTGCTGGTGTCCTCTTTATCGCTCTCTGGCTGCATGCTAGTGTCCTCTTTCTCACTCTCTGGTTGCTTGCCGGTATCCTCTTTATCACTTTCTTCAGGTTTACTCGTATCATCTTTCTCACCCATACAAACATCAGGAGAGGGCACATCGCAGTACTCCTCTACGTCCGCAGCTTCATCACCATTTCCATTTTTGCTTCCAGTAGTTGCTTGATCTTTGAATTCTTGAATTTGCTGGATTTCCATTTCTGATACCATTGCGAATATTTTCGCTTTTGCAAGACTTTGGTTTCGTGGCGTGAAGTTCTTCAATGTTGCACCAATCCCTATCAGGAATGCATCGATGTGATCTAACTGCAGGCGTGAATTGTAGCTGCAATCTGGCTGAGGAGCAGGTGCAGCAGGCGGTGACCTTTGACTAGCTGGCGCTTTATTACGTTTTCTCTTGGGTTTTGGAGGGTGTTCGGTTTCAGTTATTCCATTTGTTGCGCTGAATTCGACATCTAAAGGGTCGGAATTTTCAAAATCGTCTCTGAGGGACAAATTTGTTCCCGCTTTGTCCTGCGGTTCACGAATGCATATATGAGCTGTCATGAACTCCATTTCATCTTCAAAGCGCCACTTCCTATATGGAAGACCATCGACTATTGAGTCCCGCCTTTTCCTCAGTGTCCGGCGAAAGGAATCACGCAAATTGAACCAACATCGTTTGCTTAGCGATACTGAAATAAAAAATCAACGCTATCATTTAATTCTAATTAGGCAATTTTTGTTTTTTATCTGTCCGATTGCGTTCAGCGTCAGGTAGTCAACATAAGACAGCATTGCCGAATATTTCTTACTTTCAGGCGGAGTTACGATTAAGAAATCTGAGTTTGGCAAAGTGCTGCTCATAGCGTTTACCGCTAATTTAACTTTTTTTACAAGTTCTCGGCAGAATTATTCAAATGAATCGTGTCTAGAATTTATGCATACCCGGAATTCCTAGCGCTGCGGAAATTCTTTCCCAAATTTCTTCCTTGAATCGACCATCGGAATATTTTGGATGGCCAGCCATATATAACGCAGGGTAGTTTTTTACGCATCGTATCAAAGCTTTGTTATCTACCGGTGGGATTGACATTTTTAACTCGGAATGCTGCCAAAGAATTCAATAAACTTTGTGTCAACTTTTATCAGCACCACTACCGGGCACCTCATCAAACGTCAAAAGATGTCCCCTACCGAACGCCGTCTGTCCGATGTCGGTCCGCGTCTGTCGGTTGTTGACTTTGTCTGTAGGAAGGTTGTCTGTTGGTACTGCCATATGCAATATAAAATCAAGACCCGCATTAATTCAGAGTTAAAGCATTTAATGAATAAAAGTCCCAGATAAATTTTAAGTCTAGCAGACAAAATTCAGTCTCCTTTTGTTTTAAACTTTAAGTGCTTCCCCTGCTGTTCTAGGGGACTACCCGTGCATTAATGTTATCAGCATATCCACCACATACACAGTGACTTACAAAAAGCTAATATTCGGCTGCATTCAACACCAACGTAAAGCCTCAGTCACACGGAGCGACTTTAGACGCTGCTACTGCTTTCGGCAGGAGGTAGCTATATCACAGTCGCCGTGAGTAGCTTGTCACACTGTGCTACTGAATCAGTAGTAGTACTGATTTATACAGGAATTTATTGCTAGTAAAGAGTCACAAGCTAACTATGTCCCCAAAAAACTTAGAATTAATGATAATAAGTTAGCTCTTTCCATGAATCGTTTTTTTGCGCAGAATTAGGGGCACAATTGTCAAGTGTAATAAGAATATCACGAAAAAGAACGGAATGGGTTTGCGGCTGGACTACTTGGCGGGAAAAGAGTGGGGCTTCAACATTGCTGCTACGGTAGCTAGCATCGTAGGATATCCTTCCGTACAGAAAATTTATGCGGATAAACGAATCCACGTTCAATGAATTACTAGAATTGGTGACTCCTTATATTTTGAAAAAAGATACAGTGATGGGGAGTGCCATTTCATGCGGAACTTAATTGGAAATCATCTCGATTTACTTGGCGAGTGGTGGTAGTCTGAAATCACTACAATATTTGTATTGATGTAAAACGTTTATATTTTGAATTCAAAATTATGTTCCTTTAACCTAATGCCAGAGCATATCTACTAAATAGCAGCTGCAATTAGAACAAATTTTATTTCCTACGGTACTTATGGAGTAGAGAGAATTAGACTAAAAGTGTGTATGTATAGTAAACAAAAACTTGAATTTGCTTGCACTTTTACCAACACAAGGTAAACTTTAATCCATCTTTTACACGTTTATTTGCCTCTCTTTTCATTTTGACAGCTCCTCGATTGCAGGTGCTAGTTAGTATATATGCTCTGCCAATGCTACAACTGTCATTTGTCACTCTGTTCACTTCTGTCAATCTGTCTGTCAATAAACATTGTGTTAAAACGTTGGCTAATTAAAATCATATTATTGTCTATAAAACAACAACATGGTAGCAGAGCGTAGTTCGATTTGAGTGGACCAAAGTTTTCTTCCAAGAAGATTGAGCAAAATAAATAGTGTTTTTCGAAGAGATTTTCTCGAAACTTGAAGGTGATAGTTGCTGGAATTTTGATTACTGAAAATCATGGAATTTCAAGGTATTGAGAAGTTAAAAAGTTCGGATAACTGGAATATTTGGATGTTCATGGTGTGCAATTTATTGCGAGCAACTGAAAGAGCATACGAAGTGAGTATTGGAGCGTTAGTTCAACCGGTGCTGGCGGCTAATGCTAATGCGGCTGCGATTGATGCTCACTATGCGGCAATGAAAATTTGGGATAAGGCAGATCGCGCCGCTTATCAAATCATCATCAAGACAATTGATTGAGTGCCATGACTTTGATTGTCGCTTGTGAGACTGCTCATCAGATGTGGAACAAATTGCATGGTATTTATGAACAACAAACAAGGCAAGCCGTACATTCAGTTCAGACTGAGTTGTTCAGTTTTGACATGAATTTGGTGGATGATCTGATAAGTCATATTGCTAAATTCGAAGGTTTGATTCTACGCATGCAGCAGTTGAAAGTTAAGCCCAACGAGTCAGCTTTGATGGTCAAGTTACTGGAAACGTTGCCTGACAGTTTTGAAAGTTTCAGGCAAGCTTGGTGGGCCAGGTCGGATGATCAACAGGCCCTCGATAACCTGATCAACGTGTTGACATCTGATGAGCACAGGCAGAAACTTCGACAAGAAAAGGAAAACAATCTGACGGCACTGATGGCAACCAAGTTGAAAATCTAGTCCAAAGGTGCAAACGGAAGTCAACAAGGTGCAAGTGGAAGTCAACAAGGTGCAGCTGGTATGCAGGCCAAAGATGATGTCAAGTCCCACCAGAAGCGGAAGAAGTCAGCTTTCAAGTGCTACGGTTGTCATGGAACTAGTCATTTTAAAAGAGATTGTCCAAACAGTAAGAAGAAGTGTGATGGGACGTCTGAAAGAAAGGGTTCGTTAGCGTTTGTTAGCGAAGTGTTCAGTGCGGAAGGCAAGAACGAAGCTTGGATCATCAATTCTGGTGCGATGGACCACATGACCTTCAAGAAAGAGTGGTACTCATTTTTTGAGGCTTTCTCTATTCCAGCAGAGATTCGTATCGGAAACAGTTCTGTGATGAGTGCTTTTGGAAGAGGAAATATTGACTTTGAGGCACTTGTGAATGGCCGTTGGATTTCTTGTCACATGGAAAACGTGCTGTATGTTCCGGAAGCTAGGAGAAATTTATTCTCGGCTACGCGTGCACTGGATAAAGGCATGACTTTCAGCTCATCCAAGGATAGCTGTGAATTTCTGCTTGATGTTGTTGTCAAGGCTCAAGGTGTGCGATCCGGTTAGCTGTTCAAGATGATGCTCAAGGTCAAGGAACCGGACACTTGCTGTGTGAGTGAGGCTAATCTGGCGATCAAGGACTCTCTTGAAGTCCGGCATGAGCGTTTAGGTCATCAAAATAAAAGACATGTTGTGAAGATAATCAAGAATCACGGAACTGAAGTACAACAGGACGGCAAATTCTGTGGATCTTGTGTAGAAGGTAAACAACATCGAGAACTGTTTAAGTCACGTTAACAGCATTCTTCTGCACCAGGAGAAGTGATCCATGCTGCTGTCGGTGTTTCACTTGGACAGGACTCTATTGCTGGTGACAGGTACTTTGTCTGCTTCACGTGCAACTATTCAAGATTTCGTATGGTTTACTTCTTGAAGGAAAAATCTGAGGTGTTTGACAAGACCAAGGAAATGTTGCAGCTGGTGAAGACTCAACGAGGTCAACCGGTAAAGGTGTTCCAGTGCGACGGAGGAAAGGAATTTGTCAACAAGAAGATGCGAATGGATTCCGAAGGTACGGAGATGGTGATTACGAATCCTTATACGCCTCAGCAGAACGGTTGTGCTGAACGATCAAACCGGACAATTGGTGAGCTGGCACTAACCATGCTTGTTAGCAAGGATCTGCCGAAGTTTCTGGGGGCTGAAGCTGTCAACGCTGTGGTTTACATCCTCAACCGAACTGGTCCAAGCTCTGTAAAGGGCGAAACTCCGTACGAGTTGTTCGTTGAGAAGGGTGTTCATTTGAACAGGTTTCATGTTTTTGGAACCACATGCTGGATGATGGTGCCTAAAGAACGTCGGAGGAAGTGGGATGCTAAAGGCGTCGAAGCAGTTTTTGTTGGGTACTCGGAAGACATCGATGGTTTTTGTGTGTGGAAGAAGGATACAAAGCAGGTGATCCGAAGTCGTGAGGTAGTTTTTGGTCCAGAGCATTCCTCTAAAGTTCTAGCATTGTTTCCTGTTGAAGAAATTGAAGATCCTATCGAACCCCTCTATTAGCCCAGAGTCCTGAACTCACTTGAAGCTCCGCACGTGCCTGAGGTCCCGGATCCTGTGTTGCCAGTTAGCAAAAATACCACTCAACGACGTCTTCGAGATAGAATAAACTTCAGAAACCTGTAAAATTGAGTGAAATGTTTCTTGCAGAGTTAGAACAACCTCGAGACTACAAAGAAGCTATGAAGTCGGGTTATCGTGAACACTGGAAGGCTGCGATGAAAGAAGAAATGTCTTCACTGAAGGAAAATTCAACCTGAGTTTTAATGATGTTACCTCCAGGAAGGAAGACAATTGCTAATCGCTGGGTCTATCATATCAAACGAGATGCAGAAGTAAAGGCTTATCACTACAAAGCAAGGCTTGTTGCGAAGGGTTATAGTCAACAAGAAGGTATTGATTATCATGAAACTTTCAGTCCCGTAGCTCGATTTGATACTATCAGGGCGATTCTAAGTGTTGTTGCCAAGGAAAGTCTGGGGTTGGCCCAATTTCATGTGAAGACGGCATTTTTGAACGGTGTTTTGAATTAAGAAATATACATGGATCAACCTGAAGGTTTTGAAGATGATTCTGGTCGTGCGTGCAAGCTGATTAGAAGTCTCTACAGACTGAAGCAATCTCCAAGGTGCTGGAACAATCGGTTCAAGGAGATTTTCATCAAGTCTGGTCTCGTCCAGAGTGAAGCTGATCCATGTCTTTCCTTTTGTATGTCTGGTGAAGATCAACTGATCATTTTCCTTTATGTTGATGATGGCCTGGTTGCTGCAATACAGAAGAGTGTGATTCAAGAGTTCCTGAGGAAGCTGGAGATGGAGTTCAAGATCACACGTGAACCGCTAGGCTGTTTCCTGAATATACTCGTTGAACGTGAAGAAAATAGTTCAATACGTTAGAGTCAGAAGGTATACGCGGAAAATCTTCTTCAGAAGTTCAACATGGCAGAAGCCAATGCTGTTTCAACGCTCATTGACATGTACGTGCCGTTGGAAGAGAAAACTGGTTTGAGAACATCTGCTCCTTACCGTGAAGTTGTAGGATGTTTGATGTACTTAGCTGTTGCTACTCGTCCTGACATCGCGTTTGCAGTCAATTATGCGTCACAGTTCTTGGAAGATCCGGAAGATGTCCACTGGTTGCTGGTAAAGAGAATCCTGAGATACGTCAAAGAGTCTACGTCAGTTGGTATCAGGTACGAGGCTGGTTCCAAAGGAAGTGTCTTGAAGGCCTTCAGTAATGCAGACTATGCTGGTCAATCGGATACTCGTTGGTCTGTTAGTGGAATCGTTTTCATGCACAGTGGAGGACTGATATCTTGGGCTAGCAGACGTCAAGAGTGTGTGTCTTTATCCACAATTGAGGCTGAGTATGTCGCTGCTAGTGAAGTTGCCAGGGAATCTGTGTGGTTGTCTCGACTGTTTGCAGAAGTCTCTCCCTTAGACAACATTCCAATTCTTTTTGTGGACAATAAAAGCACAATCAAGTTAGCGAAGAATCAAAAGTTCCACAAGAGGACCAAACACATTGAAGTGAGGTAACATTTCATTCGAAAGGAATTGCAGGATGGGGATTAAATATTCAACATGTTTCAAGTGATCAACAACTCGCTGATATCCTGAAGAAAAAGCTGCCACGTCTGAGATTTGCTGATCTACGTTCTGCTCTTGGAATGATCTGATCTGATTTTGAATTTGAATTTAGTTTGTTATTGAAAAATTTAAAAATCGTGTTTTAGAGGAAGTATTGATGTAAAATGTTGATATTTTGAATTCAAAATTATGTGCCTTTAACCTAATGCTACAACTGTCATTTGTCACTCTGTTCACTTCAGTCAATCTGTCTGTCAATAAACATTGTGTTAAAACGTTGACTAATTAAAATCATATTATTGTCTATAAAACAATAACAATTTGTTTCGAGTTCCTCATAATTTAATTTCTGCCTATTTGCCGAATGTATTTCAAGCAATATACAAATCCTTGAGCCCCTTCCTGAAGGTTGGATAGGTGTTATTATGCTAGTGAACGGTAGCTGAAAATATCACTTCCTACCTTTTTCAGGTTCCGGACAAAATCGAGGAATGGCAAGCTATCCAGAAATCCATTCATTTGATATAAAATGGAAGTTTTCTAATTGCTGTGGCACTTTAGATGAGAAGCATATTACTATTAAGCATCCAGAGAATAGTACTTCAACATTTTATAACTGAAAAGAATTTTACAGCATTGTACTCTTTGCAATGGTCGATGCGAACTATTGCTTCACATACATAGATGTTGGAAATGATGCAAGAGGCAAGAGTCGAGATAACGGAAAAGTTTTTTTAAGGCTGCATATGCCTTGCACAATTGGCTATGAATGTCGATTGCAAAACACTATTTTCCGAGAAGGTGCGGCGATAAAAATAATTTGGACACTGCGGAAATTATCCCAAAATAATGGAGGCAAGAGGTTCTACACCTAGTTTTTTCAGTTTTTCGGACAGACGTGGGATACCTATTTATCCAACCACTATGCAAAGGAAGCGGAGTCTGTTAGAAAAAGCTATACAAGAGCATTTACAACATCATTTTCTAAATCGTGTCGATTGTAGTTGAGCTAACAACTTCAACCTAATTGAAATGGGGAAGTAAATGTAAATGTAACCAACCATGTAACAAAATTACGTATAAAGTATAAAACATAATTTAATTTTTACGCAAGCTTTAATGATTAAAATTAAATCTTTAATTCAACATATGTAATAATATTAACTTGATATATTTCAAATACTGTTTTTGAGATTAATTTTGAATATCCATATTGCTAAATTTAGAGTGCCAAGTTGGCCATCAAGTTTTCTCAAATTGATTAATTTTTTTTATTAATAAAACGCATTTAAATTTACATCGATATATTGCTGATTCAAAAAAAACTTCCTGATTCGAAAGAAAGTCCCCATTGATAAGTGCAACAGCCTCCTGCTCAATCATTTAATTTGCTTAGTTTAAAAAATGCCGAATGTTAAATTATTATTACTTTGAAATATTTCATAAAAAAATTTATAATGGAAAAAATATTTAGAATAAGCAATAAATAAACAACAATTCACAGAAGATTTGTGGCATATTGCGAATCATCTTCATCCAGAAGAATACCATCGTTAATGTACTCCTCGGCAACTTCATCATTATCACGTCAAATCGTTGTATGAGCTGGTGAATGGCTAACACTGTGCGAGCCGCATCGTTATGAAGATAACGAAGATGAAGTTATTGGTCCACTTTGAAATGAAAGCAATGTATTCAATTTTTCATGTGTGATAAGGTTTTGAATTGTCTGTTGTAAAACGATGAATTTTCTTGTTGGAAGTTTCAGCAATGTGCTGCAATGTGCATTTCTAATAAATCATATAGTATTCATCCTGGGCACCTTCCCCTGACGTTATCATAGCTATTTCATGCAGCTTGGATACTGATTGGCTCAAAGCAGGAATACACCCTGATCGTGCTTTAACCCTTTTTTGAGGAGGCGTTAGAGTCGTTGACTGCTGCTTGGTGTTCGATAAGGGGGTATCCTGTTAACCACTAAAATTAAGAAGTAAAAAACTAGCAATAATCGATGAAAATTGAGGGAGTAATTTATGAATGATGTCTAATGACGCCATTTGCTATTAAAAAAACACAAAATGACATGCACATGGATGTTTAAACGAATAACTTACCAAATTTGAGCTAGATTCGTGAGCGCTCCTGACATTCCTCATAAGGCATCGGGATTCTTATAACAAGCTAGCTTAGCTTAGCTCTCCAAGCACTTTTTAACTTTATTGTGTTCATTTCGGTATGCGTCCTTAATATTTTTGATTTTCTTTCGTAACGCATCTTCTGACAAAATGTTAAGTCCATTTGCATTTATTTCAGTATGCATTTTCTGAAACTTTCAATTCGCATATGTTTTTTTAATATATTTGGGACTACTTGGGTCCCAAAACTCATCACAGTTTCGATATATTCTTGGAAATATTATAACCTGGACGTTGACCATTTTGAAATATTCATATCAAAATTTACCATTACAATAGAAACTCTTAATTTAGTTACATTAAAATTTTATTTCGATACAATGAAACATTATTTTATTACAATAAAACTGTATTTCAAAAACTGTTCACGATTACACTGATTTCAAAAACAGCTGTGCACATTTGCGCCGCTATTAGAATAGAACATGTTCTAATCCAGTCACCGTTAGTTTTTTACAGCAACCAATCGAATCAGTAGCAGCATGTAATATGCCACACGGAGCAATTACTCGCTGCTACAGTAGCAGCGTCTGAAGTACATTCACCTAGTACCCACACCTTCCATATACCCTGTGTTGCACACTTTCTGAATTTTCCCAGGGGCCGGTCAGCTGATCCGGGGCACGTCAGCTGAGCTCAGGCCTGGCGCGTTCAAGAAACAAAGCAAAAAGCAAATAAAATTTCCGACGCACATGTTCTTTTACACATTTCAGAACATGAGAGCGCTGCCAGATAATAAAAAACCAAAAGATTGCATGGAACGCATTTGTTTTTCTGCTAAGTTATTGATTTTTGATGATAATCCTGAAATCTCTTATCGAAGCATATGTTTATATTTGCGCCAATCCTCGCGTCAGTATTTACCTACCTACCTGCTACCGAAGATTTATGGCTGGCTGTTCGGCTTGTGTTCGAATTTTTCTGGAGGGTTGATGGAGTGTGGATACTATATGATTATACTATGGTCTGAAGTTGATCCTTGTGACTGAGGCTTAAGGGATGCATCAGACTACGACTATTTAGCCGCACTTCTGTCGCAAGTTACACATGGTTAAATGGAAGCCCGCACACTGCGATTTTCGACAATTTTTTCCAGGTCGGCAGTCGCAGGAATTTGCGAATTTTCCTAAAACCAGTTTAGCAGATAGTTTTTGTGATACTCGCGCAGGCGCACATCATTTGGACATTTGGCGCTGACGTGCACGGAAGTTTCTTGCATAGCGTGCAAATGAGTTAGCGCATGTGTTCCTGGCAAAGACATACCTTCAAATGAGCATGTTAGTTCTGCGCATGCGTGAAGTTCCTTTGCAAATCTTGTCGCAGTGTGTTCGTATTTGCGTCTGAAAATCGCTGGCTACGGCAGAAAAATCGCAATGTGGCCGAACCCTTAGTGTAACAAGCAAAACCTTACTACAGCTTAACAAGCCATATACCAGAAAGCCCTACTACCACATATTATACATGACCACATGTAGGGTGACTTTACTTGCTAGCAACACCAACGTAAGTGTAACAAGCCTTCCAGGAGATATTTGCATTTGTAGTTCAGCCTACATGTGGCCAGCTGGCGTGAGCTATCAGCCTACTTCGGCTGAATGCAAGTGCTTGAATGGCGATATAAATTCGATGTTTCACACGAAAAAAGGTACAAATCACATTCCTTGCATACTTAAAATTCAAATGAAAACCATGTTCAACTCCTACCACTGACAGCTAGCTTGAGGAAGCAAACAAATTCATATTTTTCTCAATTTGAACATAAATACATATAACATGAACGGATGAATGATCTGAAACAAAATTCCCTTCAGAAGGAGTGCTACAATTTTCTTCATGGACCATCTGAATTCCACAATTGAAAGCCGTCTCGAAACCATACAAAACCTCGAATTTTCGTAGGTACTTCCACATTTTTCAATAAACCTTCATATAAACTAGCAAACAAAGTCAGCCTACATGTGATAATGAATTTGGTAGTAGGGCATTCTGGTACATGGCTTGTTAAACTGTAGTAAGGCTTTGCTTGCTAGTTTATATAACGATGTCTTTAGAAATGTGGAAGTGCCAGCGGAAATTTGAGGTTTTGAGATGGATTTCAATTATAAAATCCAGATGGTCCGTGGAGAACATCGTCGCGCTCCTTCTGAGGTGAATTTTATTTCAGTTCGTATGTCCGTTCATGTTTTGTTGAAGTTCAAAGTTGAAAGAACATGAATTAGTTCACTTCCTCTAGATAATTGTCAGTGGAAGGAGTTGAACGTTTGTTTCATTTGGTCATACTAAATGATGTAGGGGTATAGTGGATAGGGCAAGGTGGATTGTATGCATGCAAGGAATGTGGATTGTATGCATGCAAGGAATGTGATTTGCACCTTTTTCATATGAAACATAGAACATATTACGTCATACAAACATTTGCATTCTGCCAAAGTGGGCTAATAGCTTATGCCAGCTAGCCACATATAGGCTGACTACTAAAAATCCAAATTCCTACGGGAAGCAAAACTGACGTAAGATCGGAAGCCATATGGCAGCAGCGCTGACTACCACATACATGACCATTAGTAGGCCAACTTTGCTCGACAGGTTACATGGCGGTATATGAAGAATTATGGAGGTGCCAACGAAAATTCGAGGTTTTGATAGAAGGCAAAGGCTTACTAGAATTTAACAAGCCTTGTGCCAGAAAGTTCTACTACCAAATACATGACCACATGTAGGCTGACTTTGCTTGCTAGTTTATTCGGCGGTATATGGAGAAATGTGGAAATTCGAGATTTTGTATGGTTTAGAGATGGATTTTAATTGTGAAATCCACAGGACCGCAGACAACACCGTAGTGCTCCTTTTGAAGTGAATTTCATTTCAATTGATACATCCGTTCATGTTTTATCGATGGTCAAAGTTAAAAAAAAAGGAATTTGTTAGCTTCCTTAAGCTTGCTATCAGTGGAAGGAGTTGAACGTGTGTTTCATTTGGTTGTTCTAAATGGTGTAGGTGTGCAGTGAACAGTGCATTCTGCCCAAGTAGGCTGACTACTAAAAATGCAAATTTCTACTGGAAGGCTTGTTACACTTGCGTTGGTGTTGATAGGAACCCATATGGAAGCAGCGCTTATTACCTAATACATGACCACTAGTAGGCCGACTTTGCTCGCTAGTTTATGTGGCAGTATACACGTATGAAGAATTGTGGAGGGGCCAACGAAAATTTGAGGCTTTGTACAGTTTTGAGATGAATTTCTACGGTGAAATGCAGAAGGTTTGCGGAGAAGACAATAGCGCTCCTTATGAGAATTATTTCAGCTCTTTTATCCGTTTCCTTTTTATTGCCTTCCAAAGTGAATGGAGCTTAACTGACAGTGGAAGGTGCAAAACACATGCTTCATTTGCTCATCTTGAAAAGTGTAGGAGTACAGTGGACGATGCAAGGTGAATTATAAATATGCACGGAATGCGTTTCATACGTTTTCATTCGGGAAAAAGTATATATTACGTGATGTCAGCATTTGCTTATTCCGCACGCTCACGAAAGTTTGTCCAATAGTAGCCCGACTAATGCATACGTAAATTGTTACTATATGGCTTCCTATTTTACGTCAGTTTTGCATGTACATGAAAGCTTTACTAATAGCACCACCGTAAGCAAAACTGACCTAGGATAGTAAGCCATATAGCAACAGTGCTTATTACTGCTTCCATGTCTCTAAACCGTACAAGACCTCGAATTTTCGTTGACACCTCCACAATTCATCATATACCGCCATGTAAGCTATCGAGCAAAGTCGACCTACTAATGGTCATGTGTGGGGTAGTAAGCGCTGCTGTCATATGGCTTCCCATCTTACGTCAGTTTTGCTTCCTATCTTACGTTAGTTTTGCGTACACGCTAAAAGAAGGAGAGAAGAGGAGTTAGTCTATACATGTAAAACCCTGTATGTGAGCTCCAATATTTTGCTTTTAGGAGTGGCTTTTGCGGGAAGAGGGGAAATCATTCGAAACGTCAAGGTTTTGTTTACGCTTTCGTGTATTCATCGTGATCAATGTGCGAAAAGTTCCATTTTTTGCGATTTTCCCGAAAAGTACATTAAATATTTCAGTGGTGAACACAATACTCACTGTTTCGGCTGATTTCATTCGATATATAGTGAAACTTGCCTTAAACGTTAGCAAATGACATTGCGTTTTTCGATGTTGTGTTGCTCAAATTTCAATAGTGACTCGAGTGGAAAGTCGTACATTAGGTTAAAAATTAATAGTTTTATTGATTTGAAATCGCGAGAAAGATTTGTCCGGATAGTTTCAAGCTTTAGATTAGAAGAAAACTGTTCAAAAATATATGTGATATTTTGTTTTTTCCCCCCTTCTCCCTTGTATAACAACAGGGATCCAAAGTGAAAACTGTGGCTATCCACAGATATAAAAACTGTGAATATTTTAATGGTCTGGCCTACCGGTACTTTTATGCTTAGCGATCGTATCCACTTATGGGATTAGTGTTGATAAGTAAAATTCAGTGAATCATGACTGATAGGTACTACTGTCTCTTAGGGGGTGGTTAGTTGAAATTGATTGGGTAGGGAATTGTTAGTAAAAATACTTAAAAGGATTGTTACAAGGAAGGTACCCCATGCCCCTCTTTGAGATTAGATGATTTCCAAGAATCACTAAAATAATGCGTTTGGCCATCATATAGATGGGCCCATTATGTCTCAAATCTTAATAATTTTTCATTTTAAAAAAAGTTTAGACAGAATATCAAATCGTTAGATGCTTTCAGCTCATATGGACTTAAAAAACGTAAAAGTATCTAATGTCATGAAAGAGTAACCTCTTTACATTAGAGATTGGTGCAATTTAGTGGATTTTGGAGTTTTATATTGTAAACAAGTTTTTTATTGTAAACAAGAAAAATTGGAGTATTTTTACGTCACTGCTCTAGACGTGCTCGGTTGTGGTTCTTTCGCAGCCTTTTCTTATCTTTGTTGTTCTAGCTTAATAAGGTATTCGAATAGTTTCACTAGTAGATTCATATCTATTTCCTGGTAGTCCTGAAACGCTAATAACGTGAGGTTTTTCTGTAGTTCGTGAACTATTTTTTCGATTTCTGATGCCTTGAGTGGGTTTTTGGTTATAGGTTTGCATGGTAGTTCATATTTTTTCACAGTGGGAAGCACAATTTGTTTAATTTGGTTGATTTTTTCCGCGCTTCCACCACTTGTGCATATAAATGTTTCATAAGAACCTTCCGGACATCGCCAACCGGGCTCCTTTTATTTGTGAACTTGTCTATTTTCAGTTGAGGCAAATCCATTTGCGCTATATTTTCACGGTCAATCCCTTCATGCTATTTTTGTTTATAATCGCCTGAGCTTCTCTGTTGGATATGTTTAGAATAGAACTAACTTCTACCTCATGCTTATACTTCACCCTTTTAGGGCATGATTGGTCCGTAGCTATGTGATCTTTACTATTGCAAAGTAGACATTTCGAGTCCTTGCAAGAACCCTTGCATTCAGTTGAGCTGCATTTAAGGCATCTCGGCGTCTTGTCCTTGCAGATGGGAGTGGCATGTCCTAACCCGCCGCAATTTCTGCATTGTCTGGGTCGAAATTTAAAGCACTCCTCTTTGGCGCTAAAGTATGCGAAATTCGGGAGGGTGTTGCCTGAGAATGTTTTCATAACTGATTTGGTTGGAATAAAGTTGTCTGCCTTTTCAGGAATTCGACATCTCTAATTACCCCATACCTGCAGGTGAAGCTTGTCTCGAATAAACGCACTAATGTTTTTTCCTTCGGTACTAAGTACCATTTTGCCTTTCATTCTTTTAATGCTGCCTTATACAAAATAAGTAATTTAATCAAAACGATGCAAGATTGATTTTATCTAAGTATTAGGACTCGCTTTCCAGCTTAAAGAAATGCAGAAAACATTGTCACAGGATTTAAGTTTCTTCTTTAAGGGTAAAGTATTTTTTCGTGAACATTAGTTTTCTAAACAGTTGCTGTTCATTATCTTATTCGATTTTTTTCAATAATCTCTGAAAATACATCTTCATTGATTGCATTTTGATCCAAAGTTTAGTTACTTATCAATTTTATATGAGAAACTAATAAAATTGATAAATTTATTTTTATTTAAATATTTTCATCATGGTGCCATCAATTTGAATTTTCCCGCTATTTGATTATGTTTGCCCCTCTTCTGCTGAGACTAGCCTTGGTTTAAGCCACTACCAGTCAAATAAAAGAAGCCTTACAAAACATAGCCGACATTCGGACAATTTTTGGGCTATCATTTATTCCTTTTCTTTCCTCCCTAATCGTACACGGCTTGTTAACTGAACGCTTTGGTGATCGTCAATTAATATCAGAACTAACGTTAGTTAGGAAGCCATATGGTAGCAATTCGCATATGTATTAGTCGGCCTACTATGGACAAGCTTCCGTGAGCTGTCAGCCAAGTGTGGCATTAGCAAATGCTTATATCGCGTAATATGTAATATTTTCCCGAATGAAAACGTACGAAACGCATTCCGTCCATGCTTAAAATTCACCTTGCCCTGCCCACTACACTCCTAAACATTTCAAGACGAGCAAATGAAACACATGTTTTGCACCTTCCACTGATAGCTCAGCGTTGAGAAGTAAACAAACTCATATTTATTCACTTTGGAAGGCAATAAAAACTAAACGGGTATGAGAACTGAAATAATTTTCACTTCACAAGGAGCGCTATTGTGTTCTCCGGGGACCATCTGGATTTTACAGTAGAAATCCGTCTCTAAGTTGTACAAAACATCGAATTTTCGTTGGCACCTCCACAATTCTTCATATACCGCCATGTAAGATATCCAGCAAAGTCGGCCTACTAATGGTCATGTGTGGGATAGTAAGCGCTGCTGCCATATGGCTTCCTATCTCACGTCAGTTTTGATTAATATCCACCACAATTACAGTGATAAACAAAAATTAACGAATGTTCCACTCTTTGAGGAACGGAACAAATGGAGTGGCTATGCTCATATAAGCTCCATAGAAAATGATGCGACCACCTTCTGAGCATGATTGTCATTTCATTTCCAATAATTTCCACAATTTCTCCTCTCGAGAGCCAGATTGTCAATTTGACGACTAAACATGGACGCGAAATTTACCTGGTGCGTGAGATACAATTCGGAATTTAGTCGTTTTTTCGGTTCGAGAACGTGTCCGGAGGTACATATTGGCTGTAGTGAAAGTAATATTACACCCGGTTTAGGGATAACAACATTTTAAGGAGTGACATTGTAAATCGGAGCGAGGAACTCAATTAAAAGTGTAATGTGCGTTATTGCTAGAAAACGATGGGTTATCGATACGAAAGTGTTTTCTATCCTAAGTGGCCATAATGCTTTATTTGTATTTAATGCTATTTTCTTGTTCTGTGAAGTGTTATTTGCAATAAAACCATATTTACGAGTGCATAAGCGTTTGTTTACTTTCTTGTGACAATCCATTGGGTTCCCCTTAACTAGCTTTAGAATCACGGTCGCAGGGGTAGGTGCAAAAAGATACGTAGTTAGGCAGGCGGTCGCAGGGGTAGTTGCGACAACGTGTACACATGGATGTCCACTCCGGTTTTATCTTGTTCCTCAAAGGTTCCACTTGACAACTAGCTATCAGTATTTCCAGTTGTCATTACATTCCACTACGTTTGACATTTCTGGAATCTTCGTGCTGTCAAAACGGGAACTTTGATGAGTATGTTTATTTTGTGAGAAGCCAGTCGATAATTTCATCAGGGAAAACATTACTTGTTCAATACTAGCAATTTACACGGTACGGTAGCGTTTCGAAATGTCCGCCACGACGGTTGAACGCAGTGGCAGCGTACGTGGAGGTGTCACACGTGTCCTGGCAAAACTAGAGGCCTCCGTCGCAAGTGGCAACTACTATGAGGCCCATCAAATGTATCGAACTCTTTATTTTCGCTATGTTGGACAGAAGAAATTCACCGAATGCTTAGATCTACTGTACAATGGTGCGATGACATTTCTAAATCGCAATCAGCAAAGTAGTGGAATTGATTTGGCGATACTGGTCGTAGATACGTTGGAGAAATCGAACGAGAAAAATCACGAAACTTGGATACAACGAATCGGTGAGCTGTTGGCAAAAACTATTTCTAGTGCAGTTGAAAGGGAAACACTGATTGTAAGTATGATTCGAATAGAATCTGCAGTCTTTGGGTAGAAGAATTTCATTTTTGTTATATTGTCATTTGTTTTATTTGAAGTTAATAGAACGGTTTTATGTTCACTTGAACTTGGTTCTTACAGAGCCGGGCTGTGAAATGGAGCGCAGATGTATCTAAGAATGATCTCGGACATCCACTTATGCATAAGCTGATTGCGCAGATCATGTGGGCCGAAGGCAACATCGAGTTGGCCCGCCATCACTACCTTCTTTCCCGTGATGGAGTCAGTTGTGGTGAGATGCTCGTTCACTTGAGTCGCAACAAAGGTTACCCGTCCGAAACAGACCTGTTCATCGCCCAAGTCATACTGCAACAACTGTGCTTAAAAGAAACCAAGATAGCAAGTGAAACGTTTGAAACCTACACGAAGTATCATCCGAAAATCGCCCGCACCGAACCTCCGTTCATGATGCCATTGCTAAATTTCATATTCTTCTTGCTGAAGGCTATCGAAACCGGAGGCAAACTTGCGATGTTTAAGGCGCTCTGTGATCTCTATAAAGCATCCTTAGATCGAGATCCATCGTACGAGAAATACTTGCAGAAAATCGGAATGATATTTTTCGGTGCGCAACCACCACAGCAGCCGGGAATGGGCGGATTGTTTGGTAATTTGTTCACTCGGATGTTCCAGAGCCTGGGCGAAGAGGAGGAAGCTCCACCGCGCCAGGCTGCACAGCAACAACAGTCAGGAAGTGGTGGCGGACAAAACTCCAGACCTAGGAGAAGCGACAATTCATCCGAGTTAGATTAATGGAATCCGAATGGCAATATACTAATGACTTGTTTTTAAATTATTTTCGGAGAATTTTCTCATCGAAGTAAGGGAAATGAAAATGACTACCAACTAATTGCATCAATCGATAACGAGAAACGAACCAGCATATATTGAATACTTACATAAACATGTAAATTTTGAATTGCTTCTGCTTTATACCGAAAAATAAGATATGTTGGTTTAAATATCGCATTTTCTGATTTCACATACTTTGAAGTTGTTTGAGTGATTGGAATGATCTGAGACTCAGGTGAAATTGCAAAACTTGTTCATGTCCACTCTTTAGTCTTCTTGTTATTTACAATTGCACGATAAGTTTCGTTCATTGTATATATATATATAGCTGCTGAAAAGTATTACTTCCCAATATGTTACAATTAACCATTTCTTAATTGATATCTTTTAGTTCAAAAAATAAAAGGGTTCACTTCACACGTAATTTTTTTTCTCTTTAATTAGTTATAAATTTAATCAACTGTCTGGAGACTTATAGAGAACCCCGGTGGTGGGCTAACAGGTATTATCACTTCGTAGCCTCTTGTGGCACGCCATCATCATTCGATCTGAAGTTTTTGTTTAGTAGTTTGGCGCTAGGCCACGCTACAAAATATTTTCACGCGCAGGGATTTCTATGGGTATCCAAACTTTTGGCCGGAATTGGCTCCTACTCAGTTTGTCGGGGGGTCAAAGGTGATACTAAAGAAAATTTACCCAAATATATTCCCGTAGGCTCCGGGCATCAGGTGTTTTGATGTCTTGAGTCGTTGATGGGATATATAGCATATTGCTGCTCTGAAATATTCATCAGGAGTGTATCTGAAGATTCATTCCCCCATTAGAAGTCAGAAGACCTAGACATTTTTTATGAACTTATTTTATGTTGCTAACATTATACTTCAAAACAAAAAAAAATAAAATCCTTATGGAAATAATCAAAGATTAGAATAAATTATCTAGTGCAAGTCTATACAGACTGAATAACTCATCGAACTTAAATTACGGTTATCGTTAAAACTCAAGCTTAGCGCACAGTTGACACATGAATATCTTACTTCCCGGAGTGAATCAGCTTCTAATTACGACATTATTATAGCGGCTGCCCCGAGGATGACGGACACTCCTCAGGAGCTGCCACAGTCCATCATCCTCGGGGCAGCCCGACCGCATGTGGGAACACGCCCAACATTCAAGTTATATCGAGCTGTAAGATTCCACAACAGACTGATTATCGATTCAACGTGTTTAGAACAATGTTGCCAGTCTCCTAAGTGAAGAAACAACTTGTTCTTTGCAAGGCCATCTTAGCTATCAACATGATAGCACGCTTTCTTGGTGCAATAGAAATCTGGCAAGTGCCTGTATGAATGAAAGTTTCTTAACGTTCAGAGGAAAATGATACAAAGAAACGAAAGGCTTAGCGATGGGAAGCCCACTGTCATCGGATTAGCGAAGATAACGTGCAATTAGTTAAAAGGATAAACAAGTTTTCGAAGCTCGACATATATGAGGCAACAAACATAAAGAAGATATCTGACGACAAACGACTTACTTTAGATACAGGTAATTGTGAGTCTAAGCTAATCGACTTAGTTTTAAATAAATAAAAAACCTTGAAGAAGGAAGCGTGTAGCTTCCGAAATATCGATATTTGAAACAATACAATATATTTTAGACTAAGGAACTTGAATATAATAATTTTTTTTATTAAAGCGGTTAAACAAAATTGTCTTGAAACTAAATACCAATCTTTAGAGCTATTTCTGATAATGCTTTGATTATATCACAGAAAAGAAGTTTTATTGCAGAATTTTATTGACCCTACTGGACCATCTAGTCGTATTTAGTTTCTTTGGAGTGGTGTCCGCTTCGCCAGTGAATTTTGACAGTAGATCCCATCGCTTGATACTGTTCCCGAAAAAATGATGTAAATCTTGCATCTTTGTGAAAAAAGTATGTGTTTCCACAGAAGTTCTAGTGGCATCATTTATTACTCAATTTAAATTGTGAGTGGCGCAATGAACGTACTCCGCGTTAGTAGAGTGAAAATGGGTAGATAAACTGTCCGTGAAGGACTGCTGAAGGATGGTCTACAGCCTCGGCGAGAGAGGATGGTGGGGTTCGCCGAGATTGGCTTTGTCTGAAGGCGCGTGAATGCGTATTCCGGTGTCATGGGGCGGTTTCTTTTCCCCAGCACAAAGACCCACTACAAAAGAATTACGCATTCACGAATTTAAAGATACAAATACGTATCGACTGGAGTCGAGGCCGAAGTAACCTACTAAGAGTTAAAATTGCTAAAGCAAATGGCAAACTGGGCCTGGGGGGAACTGACGGGACTTGGGAGGACTTCGTCTTTACCGACGATGCTTATGGCCCCCAAATAAGAGTGGGGCATCCAGGTGGAAGCGGTGCCCCCCCTTGCACCCCTAACCGAATCAAGATACAATGTAGACATGGCCGTATATTTTCCGTCTAAATGAAAAACTCATACAAACATACCCATACCCGGTCAGGTTCACAAAACCAAATGGAAACCCCGAGTTTTCAATTTAATTGCAAAACATTTTTTTATTCCACAAGCTCTCGTATTTTATTATATATATTTTTTTAATTTCTGTGTATTTTATTTTATCATTTTAAAACCGTACGTATACGATATATGTATTTTTTTTTTTTACGATAAAGTAACACAAATACAGAGAAGTCAAATTAATCGTGAATGAATCAATTCCCTGTATGCTTAATAATTATGTAAGTATGTATTTGAATATATTTTTTTCTTTTCATTTATTTTCTTTTAATAATCAAAAAGGGCACATATCCGACCTCTTCGACGAGTGCTCGTAGACGGAGGGGGTACAGCCTAGTTTCATACTTTAGTTCGTTATTTTTTACTTTCTTTAACTTTGTATTATTAATTTTATTTGCGAAATTATTACTCAGCACTTTAGTTGTAGCGGGTGATAACAATAGGGCTTCTTTTTTTGAATAACCTGTTTCGGTTCAATTCGAATTCTAAGGACATTAAAATATTGGATGAAAATGATGTTTAAAGGATGATGTTTATCTCCCCAACGATTGAGTTACAATTGCAACTTTCTATAGTCCCCTATTCTCTTCACACTCTTAAGTGGCGAAATGTTAGTTCTTAAATGCACGCGAAATATTTGCGGATTTTTTAAAGATTTAAAAAAAATTCTTTTTCATCTGGAAGCTCTGAGTCTTTGATCCTTTAAATTTTGCATATTGTCGATGTTGAAATTGTTCAATTTTTCAATCTCTTCATTCAATTATTTTTTTTCACATGCGAAGCGACTGTCATGAAACTTTCTTGGAACATTTGTGCCCTTTTTTATGAATAAAATCACTCCGGGTGGTCGGAAAGTGTTCTATTTAGCAAAGTTAAGGCGTTCTTTAAATTTACCGGTATCGTCAGTTCTTATTTCCCCCCGTTTGTTCCGTCAAACGCGTAATCTGCAAAAAATGCTGGCTCAGGTGAAGAAACAGCAGAAAATTTGTTAGGCTCGCGCTCAATGTACACTCGGCGTCAGACCAGAAGGCGAAAAACAGCACGACGGAATATTTATTTTCGTACCCCTAAAATAAATATTTGAATGAAATCTTCAATTTCCCTGTTTTCACTTCACTGACTCTGTAGATCGGAAGTGTTAGCTGCCCGGTCACAAGATCTCTAGCTCCACCGTTTGTGGTCACCCACGTTGAATTTCCGCATTTTCCTTCGCTTATCGCGACGAAAAAGCCACAAATTGGTTACGCATAATCATCACCAATGCCCATTACCAGGCGCAACCCTAGCATTACAACCCTCTCCACTAATGTTGAACTTTTTCCTCTAGCACAGCACTCGGAACAATATGAATTTTCAACGACGAAAATTTTAGCGCCACTTAGAATTGGAAATTTCACTCCTTTCCAGCTAGCACGGTCACTTTACAGATAAATCACTTCCTGCCGCGACAGAAGAACCACCACGTTAAAATTTTTTCATCCACAAACACTTCCTGGACGTCCAAGGAAGACGTAAAGGGAAATTTCTTCACAAGATCAAGAAATTTGCAGAAGATTTGGGACAACTGCCAGCGCGTAGAATGGTCACTTTGATGATGGAATTCTGAGTTAAAGTTCCCGGCAAGCGGTCGACCAGGTGGCGAAAAACATGCGCACGATAATTTTCTATTGATCAATGCTGAAATTTGGATTAGAACGTGCCTCCATTAGAGAAGTTCGATTAAAATATCTGAGCAAAGACGGAACGGATTCTACTTTTAATTGATCGCGACTCTCGCGTGTGTACCCTCCGTCACGATCCGTAACAGACTCCTCTATCCACCCAAACAGATCTGCTCACATATGTAATGAGTCGGCCTACGCCACTGCCGACTCGCACACATGCTCATCGCTACCACATGGCTTTCTAGCGAACGTCAGCTTTGGATGACATTCCCGTTCTACGTCAGTTTGAGTCGAGGAATGTCACCCAAAGCTGACGGCAGTCGGAGTGGGTAATGTCAAACGGGTGTAGGCGGTAGATAACCGTACACAACGCGCGTGGTTCGCAAATTTAAATTGTGCAGAGGTGCGATGAGTGGGTGTTTGAGTGTGTGGCTTCCGCGATTCTTCTCCTATGAGCGAAGGAAATCAGAACCATTCCAACTGCCCCCATACAATCGGAGTGGGAATAAAGCGGGGATATTAGGTAACGCTGTTTTCCCAGTTGGCTTCAATTTTGCTGATTTAACCTCAAACTCAGTTTTAGCAACGTCACCACCACAGCCCCAACACTAACTACAGGCCCATCCAAATTGCCAAGTGCACCCAAATCTTGTCTAATCATCCACTCACATGAAGGTGCTGGTTTTGAGGGTACCACTAAAGATCAAGAGTGCCTCGGATTATCTTCAATTCAGGAAGCGCATTGATAAGCTCAATGTATCGTGGGGGAATGTAATGAATTTCTTCTCCTCTAATTTCAATCGCACTCTCGAATCTGGAAGCGGACGAAACGAGGAAGCATCCGAGTGTATTGTCCGGAAACCTGCCCGTGTCGGCAATGGTGCGCGGGTTGCGGAATTGGCGATTATTGGAAGGTATTTAAACAAATACGAATTTTAATGTATTTGAGATATAAGTTGATGATGTCTGATTGTATCTGGGTTCCGGGTAATTATGAACCATCCATTATGATGTGGACTATTCAATAAAAGATTAGATTACATTAGCGTAATGTCCAAAAACTGGAGCCACCCGATAGAAATTACCCAAATCATACTCTGTCTCCCTACATTTTTATTGCCAACTTCGAAAACAAATTGAAAAATTAAACGTGGATAATCGACAAAACATCAACAGTCGCGTAGATGGTCTTCCCCACCCTTTGGTAACTGGATTTGATAAAATAGCCACAGTGCCTAGTTCTACACCCATCTCAAAGGGTCAGCAACAACAATTTCGGCAGGGTGCTGTAAATAATGCTGGCAACGTCGTAACGAAGGAGTTTTTACAGCCTCCCCAAAACCAGTTTCATCATTGAATAGTTTGTCGCTTAGTCAATTGCATTCTTTGTACTCAAAATCGCCTCAGTTGTCGACATTAATAGCGACATCAGCATATACAACTTTACCCCCTCTTTTTCAAAAGAGTGGTCCAAACTTGAGCATACAATGTTTAATTCAAGGAAAATATACTGTCAACGTAAGTGAGCATGTACAAAAATTACGTTAAAATTTATTTAATTATTTAATTTTAAATTTCTTTTTAAATATTCATAAATACTTTTGTTCGAAATATTAAGATTAACGAAATATTTTAAGGAAATAGTTTACGGCTATTTGATTTTCTTATACTGCTTTTGGTATTTTGATCGATTTTGGTAGAAATTCACTAAAAAATATACACTTGTAGCTTAACTTAAGCCTTTTCTAATGAATCGATAAAGGAGTATTATTTATAAAACAATTGTAAGCTCCGATATTCACATAACTTTTTCTTTAAGTGAAGACTTCATTTATTTTATCTTAAACGTAAATTTAATCACATCTCAACCAGATCAGCTATAACAGCACCATTTACAATAGGTATTAGATGTCTGTACTTGATTGAACGGATGAATGAATACGGAATAAAGTAAAGTAGGTTTCTTTTCCGTATGTCTATGTTTTTCGACACGTTTGAAATGGGCACTTAATGGTATCTAAAATACGTAATTCAGCGTAATCCATTTTAAGACCTGCGACCAAAATCCTCTCCGATTTAGCTGGCCGACAAGCAGCCACCGCGAAATGGATTACGGGTGCACAAACTGGCTGACTGATTGGTACCATTCGTTGGCACGACTCAGACTTCACGTCTGGAACCGATGAGAGGTCGGTTCCGACTTCGTTCGCACGAATCTAGATATGAAAATCATTACACATATTGCGAACAGCCATCGTACGGTATATGTCGCAATGACGGTTGACGAGACCCTCATCCATCCACTGTAGATTGCATTGCGGTAATGTAATTCGTGGATAAGCTGCGTTATTTTAATTGTAGATTTAAATAATTAATTTTTTATTAATTTACAATTAAAATTGGATCAACTTGATGATGGTTTTCGAGCAGTTTACTTAGGCGACTGCTCGATTACTACATTAGGCTGGAAATTTTCAAACGGTTTTTGTTCACCACTATATATACCGCTCATCACACTGGCCCCGTTATAATCTTGACCCACTCATTTTTTTTATCAATGTTTTTGTTAATAAATAATGAAGTCATTTAGTTCACTAAATCTGTTCCACCTTGTTTAATGGCTGCATAAAAGTCTAGCAATACTGCTTTTACTTTACTTTACATCAACTTAATTTCCATTTTCCGATCTGGTTTTTTCTGCAGATTTCACAACAATGCTTGGCTAATCTCCCTTCAATATGTCCTGTGTCGTATCCATTACGATGGTGAAAAACGATGGCGCTATAATGCTTAATCTATTCTAATAGATGGTTTTTAAGTTTGGTCCCCAAGCACTCAATCATTTCATTTTGAATTGTGGGACTCAGATATCTTGTAGATCCTAAAAATATAAAAAGGCACTAATTGGGATTTTGAAAGGATCCTAAAGGAAACGAGTAAGTTTTTTGTATTACAGAGTTCAAATTTATTAAATTAAGAAGCGTGCAAGCGCACAGGCAAACCGAACGTGTTGAAGGTCGTAGTGAGACTGTCTGGTTGCAAAACTGGTTTCTCTTTGTGACTGGGCAATGGTTATAGTAGTCGTAGATAAATCTCCAACATTCCACCCGCCTCATGTGAAGCATGAAAAAATGCGTGATGCAAAGACTCTGCCCGTCGTGAGGGACGCTGATTTTTCTAGTTAATTGAAAGTACGGTATCACTTAGTGAAACTTTTGTCTGTTCGGCTGAAGTATCGACTGGAAGTACGCAGAGCTTGGCGACTGTGCGTTTCGTGCTACCGCCAGCGTATTTTATCGTAACTGCACGTGTTAGACCATCAGCTCCGAGATGCACGTTTGTGATTCTGCTCACAGCCCATTGAGCGGGCGGTGGATTTTTGTCCTTTAATATAACTAGATAGTTGATTTTGACTTCTTCCTTCACATTTTGCCACTTATGCCGTAGTTGCAAATAAAGCATGTACTCGTGTCACCAATGGTGTCATATATTTTCTTGCATGTTCTGAACTAGCTGTAATCGTCCGTGTCGATTAATCGGGCATTCCATGGTAGATGGTGTCGTAACGGCCAACAAACTTTCTCCGACCAAGAAATGTCCTAGTGTCATTCAGTACCTTCCCTTAACAGAGCCTCCGACGTCTCAGGCGCTTTGATTAGCTCTTTGATATGTTTAGTGAGTTGCTTATCGGTTACGTTCTCGACGGCTGATGAAACGGCGAAAGGCTACTATGAACTCATTTGCGGTGAAGTCGAAAACTACCTCCAACTGCACTGCTTTGATGACAAAACAGACAAAGATGCAGACGTAAGTTTTGAAGACCATTCGGTTACGACCCTTGCGTGGCTTGACGAAGAAATGGCCGGTGTAGTCTGTGCCTGAGTGAAGAAATGGCTTGCCAGGAATCACTCGATTGATTGGAAGATCAACCATGAGTTGATGCTTTATATCGGCTCATAGACGACAGCACACTACACAATGCAATACAGTTTGCTTAACTAAACTACGTTCTCCAAGAATCCAGTATCTCGATCGAAGAAATTGCATAGTCATATATACGCCACCGTGTAATGTGACGTTATGTGCTTGTCAAACTAGCAATCACGTAAAGTTACTCCCCTTCGGAAGAATAATTGGATCGGAGTAAGAAGGCAATGCTACTATCCACGGAAAAAATTGAATTCGTGATTAACTTTTCTAAAATAGATTCATCCGTGCTACTTCTAAAAAAATTCAAAGTGCTCGTTCTCCGCCGGTACGGGATCATGTCCCAATCCCATTCCCCGTTCCACTTGCTCGAGTACTCGCCATGGCGGTAATGGGGATTCGGTTGCTTTTTGGCGTAGAACTGGAGTTGTCATTACTAATTATTTGGTCATATCGTTATTTATTTATTTTCTTAATAATTTTCTGAACTGATTTAGAAATTCAATTCCAGGTTTATTATGACCCCTTTTAAAACTAACTAGTACAAGTAAATTTGTGATTTCGTTGATCTCAACATTATTGTTAGTTAATTGAAATTTTCTTGTATGCTTCCTAAGGCGGTGATAATGGTGGTGTTTATTTCGGGTTAGTGCTAATACTATTATTAAATTGCGTATTAGATTGTTCCGCACTTATTACGTTACTTTTATTATGAAATTGCCTCTTTTCGTGAAGGTCCCTCGAGCAGTTTGCCTGGGTGGGCTACTCAATTATTACAGTTACTATGTGTTTTATTAGGAATAATGAAAAAAGAACCCAAACTGGCTTGCAATTACTCACCAAAGTGGAAAAAATTTCTAGTGAAGCCGAACCATTTATTGAATTTAGCGTCACAGTTATTTTGAATAAGTGAAAAGTGAAAAATTTCGCGATGTAAGTGCTAGTAAACTAGAACAAACATTGAGAACGTCCCTTGACCCATATTCTTGTACAGTTGATTTTCAAATAGAAGTTTAGGATTTCTTATAACCACTTGGCCTTGGCTCTATTCAAATTTTATCTGGTACTTGAGGTTCGGATGTGGATTGTGTTACTAGTAAAACAACGTTTATACCTTAAAATGTTCAAAATTTTGTAAATGGTCATAGGAACGACATTCAAGAAATTGCAGTATGGACTCAAAGACATATAAATAAATGGACGAGCAACGAGAATCTTTGTATTCGTCCATGTGGGTAGCAAATTTAACACATAAATAAGTTATAAATAACTTACGCTCTCGAAACTATATAATTCTGTAATGATTTTCCATCTATACTCGTTCGGATGAAGTCGGAACCGACACACTGAGTAGTGTACTGAAGATGACCGTATGTTGCAGTCAAAATGCGCATATTTACACAATAAAAACAAATACAGTCGAAAAAGGAAGCCTTTGAAATTTTTATTCTTATTTAAAAATTAATCAATGACTATATAATCCGGAAGAACAAATATTGAATTGTGTATTAAGTATGATAACATGGCAGCAATATATCAGCTATGCACTTTTGCTCATGTCAATATGTGACATTTTTTCCACTCAACAACGCTTCGACTTTAGTATGGAAATTTAAAAAAAAAATTTAAAAGTACAAACCGTGTGATTTGCACAGTAAAATTTCAGAGAGCGTAGCTTGAAGAATTGTTGTAGTGAAAACAATTGTGTTCACTAATCTACATGCATTAAAATATGCGAGATCATTCGTTGAAGTTGTTGCCATAAGTTAAAAAGTTAAAAAATGTGGTGCCGTGAAATATAGGTTTGAGAAACCAATTGCTGTCACCATCAAAACACTAAGAACTTTACTCTCCAACGTCATAATGCATAAAACACGCAACTTTTACTGCAAAACTATTTTTAATCGGCAAGATACATGTCGAAGAGTTAGTGATCGAAAGAAATGTCACTGCTTTCAGCTGATCAAAATAAAGCAAAAAACGTGACGAGGTCATTATTGAGTGTAAGCAGCTGAGATTTTGATCAGCTATGAATACGGCCATTATATTACGAAGGCAATGACAATCGTATGCCAAAGCGGGAGAACCCGCTAGTAGCTAAAATTCAAACTATAAGTACAAGGAAACATTTCAATTATAAAATTCTCCAGGGCAAATTTAAAATTTTTTATGTACCTCTGTCCCCCACTGGACTCGACTCTTCTTCCAACGCAACGAATGTGTTTTTAGGGGCCCATTTTTCGTTCATAAGAAGCTTGAAATATGAATGGATGTTTGGAATTGTTCTTTTTCAAGAAGCTCAATATTCAATATGACCCAATTTTCGATTGCAATACAAAAAATTTGATTTTAATTTATTTTGTTAAAACTTTTTTGTTTTCAGTTTTACAGTATTGATTTTATTTTAGTGTACGAGAGTAAATATTGGCACATTTCTTGTCTCGTATAACCTTTTTTCGCATTAATATTCCTTGTTTTGTCCAGAAGCAAAGCAAGAAACAGAATTCCAAAATAATTCCCAGCCCTACGTTTCAACTGTAAGCAAAGCTCAAAAGATGTAGAGGTACTCTCGTAGCTCCGCAAACAGGAACGATTGCTGAACCTTTGAGGAACAAGATATGTTCCGTTCCTCAAAGTGCTGAACATTGTTGACGTTTCTCCGTCCAGTCAAATTTTGGCTTCAATTTCGCCAGATTTTACACATTGGTCATTCACGTTGCATGTTGCAAAATTTTTAGAACTTTGAAAATTCGAGTGTATTTAATAGAATCGGAAAAGTGTGCATTCCTTTCACATTATTAAACTGCATTTAATAGCCCAGTCGTATACACGAGAAGTGTCATACTAGTACGAGTTGTAGATATATTCGAAAAGAAATAAATTATGTCAATAATTTTTTGACATACTATTTTCGTAAAACAAAGTTCAAAAATACCGTTCCCTAGTAATAGTCATAAATTTCCTACAGACGACCTGTACAAGCAAAACATTTGGGAACGCAGAAAGTTTATATTTGGAATTTGGGTCTTAGAAAAAATGTCAACTAGCGATAACCTTGAAACAAATAGTCACCATGAATCTTCGAATGGTTCAATTAGCGTCTCACTTAGTGCATCACTAGTAGCCGGTAATGAAGAAGAAATCGATCCAAACAATAGCAGACATGGTAGTAGTCAGGAGACATCAAACCAGCAATCTGCCACATCAGCCACAAATAGCAACGCTCTGCCTTCACAAGCAAGCGCTGAGGAACGTTCATGCTGGATCTGTTTTGCCACCGAAGAGGATAATAAATTAGCTGCCTGGGTACAACCATGTCAATGTCGCGGTACAACAAAATGGGTACATCAGAGCTGTCTGCATCGATGGATCGACGAAAAGCAAAAAGGGAATGCGTTGCGAAGCGTAACGTGTCAACAATGCCAAACAGAATATATAATAGTGTACCCGCCCATGGGAAATTTTGCAGTAATTTTGGAAGGATTTGACAATATAATTAAAAAGCTCAGTCCGTTCATAGCAGCAGGAGCAATTGTTGGATCAATTTATTGGACTGCTGTAACATATGGAGCTGTCACAGTATTACAGGTAATTTTTAACAAAAGTGGCGTGTTGCATTTTTTAACACCTTATCGAACTAAAGCTTCTTTAATTAAAATGCTGATGTAGCTTTGAGTAAGCAATTGATTGATAGTATTGCAGTACTGTGTGGAATATTGGAATTCTTTTGGAATCTATAGAATAGCTATTGTATAAGACAAGATAAGATAGCAAATAATATAAATATTCTACATCAATATAGTCAAGATCTGTATCGATGATAGTAGTTTCATAATGTATACCATTTGTTTCCCGCTTGTTCACTTCAATTAATTTTTCTGCTTCAAATAGCCACGTTCATAATCTCTTGTTAAAGGTAGCTCAGAGCTTTATTTTATATTGGGAGGTTCCCATAAAAATGGGAATTCAAAAGAGTACGAATTCGGATGATGTGGTTAATGAACAATATATTTTTTTATGTATACGAGCTTTGTTGATGGTGTATATTGTGTTACAAACATTTCTCTTAAAATTAAAATTCTGAATATAATTTCATTTCATCTATAGTTGATATCTGTAGTTCCAAAGGTTTAATAGGTTTTGTTTCTAGTTGCGCAGTCTTCTGAAGGAAAAAAATTATCAATAAGCCTTCAATAAACTTAAAATTCGTTAAAAATACATTAGACTGACGTACTGTTATTTTAATCTACTACAAATTTATTTACAAATAACTGAATTTCCATACCATGGAATAATAACACAATAGACGTAGCTAAAACATCATGATTTCTAAATGTTATTTGCAATTCGATATACTGTGAGCGTCAAAAGAAAGTGTACACCTATGTGTAGCATATTTTGTGTTTTGAAAAGGAGTTTTCGATTCTTTTCAGAAATGTATGGTTTTTTACGGGGTACTCTGCCATGTAACCCATTCCTAAAGTGTTCGGCGGGCAGTACTTGCGCTCACTGACCCGAAAATCTACTGTTATGGTTTCCGCGATTTTCACTGCACTCACTGCTGGATTTTCTCGCAATTTCCTCACAATAAATCGTTCATCACATACGGACAACTTTTTTGGCTTACCGGAACATGGCCAATCATTTACGTTTTTGAACTTCTCGAATTTGTCCAAAAGTTTTTTCACGGCGTTATGGCTTCTACACACCACTTATGATATTTACCGTAATGATTGTCCTTCCGTTCTTAATTTTACAATAAGTTTTCGCGTTTCAATTGCACTTTGCTTACCCATTTTAGATAATGTAGAAACTGGATCGTTCTATGGTAGAAATAAAATTACGAATGATTGAATTATCGCGTCATGTCAAGAAGTTTTGAAGAACTACATATAAACTGAATCTAACGGAAGTTTTCCCGATAAACACATCAAATACAGTGTGTGCTGCAAGCTGTATACTTATTTTTGACGCGTAAAAAATGAAGTATTTTTTGTTATTTTGTTGTTGAATTTTTAGTGCAATGTTTTATCATCAAATTTTTTAATTTGTTATTAGAAAACAGAAAAACCTTTTCAAAACATAAAACATTTTTAAAATCCGACGTCTAGAACTCATTTTATGAGGTTTTGGATATGCTACGCATAGGTGTACACTTTCTTTTGACGCTCACAGTAATATTCTTCCCTAGGTGCTAATTACATAGGGCCAGTATTAAAGGGTTTGAAGAGTTATTGACTTTAACCATTGGGTTATCTGTGCGTGATTATCCGCGCTCTTTTATAAATCCAACTTGACCAAGCTCTTGAAATTTTCGAGTTAAAAAGTGAAAAGGCTTATCTAGAGCCATTTAAAGTAGTGATTTTGGATGACCTGTAATTTAGCTTTGAGATAATCCGCACAATGGTTCATGTAGGAGCTCCATATAGTATTATTGGCAGGATTGCCATTTTTATTATTAGAACTTTATTTTTAATGTTAAGGTGATACTTCCGATTAATTCGTTCATTATCCCATAGTATCTGTTGGCCAAGAAAACTGGTTGCGAGCATAGATAGTTTCCGTTTCTTGGAGAAGAAATTGATCTGGTCTTGTTAAAGGTGATATTAATTTTCCACTTACGAAAATGCTGATATGTGTATTCGAGCATTTTTTTTAAATTAGTTGTTTATTTATTTATTTATCAACCATTTAACAGACAAAAAGTCCAATAACAAAATGACAAAGTACAAATTGGAAAGTAATGACTTAAAATAAATGATTACAGTTTGAAGAAAAAACAAGAACACAGTATTTATGGATTGGAATTTATGACTACATCTTTTAATCTAGTTTTGAAACATAAATAAAAAGAGGGGAAAGGACCAAGCTCAAGTAAATCGTGGTTTCTTGTAACGCAAGTTAGGATAGTGAAAATAGAGATCAGTATATCTATTCCGAGAGGTATTCCCCATGTCGGGTACGCAATTCTGCATGTAAATTTAAAGCAAAGTGATGGTGGTACAGCTCTGTTACTAAATCTTACTTACATCTCCTTTGTGGGGACGTAAGAGGGTGAAGGCGCGCTTGATAACGCAATCGACCTAATAACCATGCCGCCGGTTGGACGACGGGCTAACTCCCCGTCCCTGGAAAAGCTTAAAATATTTCGAAACCTGCAGATGGGCCTGGGAATGGATTCAACTCACGGCAACGACCTCGCAAATGAAAAAAGGACTATGTCATTGGATCCTGGAATGTCAGATCACTCAATTACCCTGGCGCTGTTAAGGACCTATTATAACAGGCCAGTCAATATCAATTTAAAATACTGGCAATCCAGGAAACGAATTGGACTGGAAACGACATTCAAGACGTGAGATCGCACACAATATACAAAAATGGGAAGCCTACTGGAAAACGAGAATTCGGAGTGGCCTTCATTGTGGATAGGGAGTTCAAATCGCACGTTATCGATTTTAAGGCAGTCAATGAACGGTTGTGTGCGATCCGTACAAAAGCGAAATTCTTCAAAATCTGGCTGATCAATGCTCACGCCCCGACCAAAGAAAAGGACGAAGAAACGAAGGAAACGTTCTACAATCACCTGGAAAGACTAGTTGACTCATTGCCTACAAACGACACAAAAATAATTCTGGGTGATTTCAATGCTAATGTTGGCAATGAGCTATCGACTAGCTAACGACTGGAGGTATAGCCTCCACGATGAAACAAATGACAACGGCCAGCGCCTGATTGACTTTGCATGTAGCAGAAATCTAGTCATACGTTCGACTTGCTTCCCACATCGACGCATTCATAATCACCGGATGGCAACGCACAAAACCAGATCGATCATGTTCTGATCCAATAACGTTGGGCCTCAAGCATACTTGACGTCCGCACATACCGAGGAGCCAATTGTAACTCAGATCATTACTTGATCAAACTAACCTATCGATGTCGTATGTTTAAGGCATATTCGGCGAAGACCAGCCCGCCACAAAAATTTGACATCGAAACGCTCCAAACGGCGTCTGTGCCCAAAAATTTCACGGAGACCCTCGACAACCAGCTGGCTCCCATCTTATCAGACGCATCGATAAAGACGAGCAACGATCTTTGGATGGAAGTGAAAGCGGCTATCTGGACCGTGGCAGAACAGACGATCGGATATTAAGCCCGGCGGAAGAGAAATGATTGGTTCGATGAGTGCCAGAATGCGTTAGATAAAAAGAATCAGGCGTACAAAGAATACGTAGGTAGAAAAACCAGGACGAAAAGAGAACACTATGAAAGTCTCAAAAGAGTAAAGAATAAGATAATTAAGTTTAAGAAAAGAAAATACTATGACGACCAATTGAGAAGTATAGATGTAAGTTTAGCTAGAAACCAAGATTAAGGAAAGATGGACATCATATTTTAAGAACCTCCTTAATCCTTCGCATAGCTCCAGAGCATCGGAGCCTATAGATGTCTGCGGAGAGCTTCCATTGGCCCCACCAACTATGGATGAAGTGTTGTTGCAACCACGGAAGTCCCCGCAGTTGCAGACATTAAGTTTTGGCAGAGGTATGTGTAGCCCGGGGTGGCATACTGAGGCCGGCTAGCGCTCAGTCGTGTCGTGGGACTTCCGGGACATCCTCTGCTCGTGCTGAGCTACATTACATAAAAACACTAACTCGAAGGGAAAAGGACGGGAAAGGAGAGGTCACATTGAGAAATGAAAAATAATTGTTATCTTAGAACATTCTGGCCGTTTTTATTTCAAGTTAGAAAAATACACAATAACAATTCGTGAAAAAAAATATTGTAAAATAAAACTAGCCTCTAAATTGTAAACTGTTTAGAGAAATCGACAAAAATTATCATGCGGAATGCTACTAAAACCAACAAATTTGTAATATAATGAAAAGTAATATAATGGAAAACTAAAATGTGTGCATTACTCACCCCTATTGGTGCTGCTGAGCGCTCGGCAACTGAAGGGAGGACTGAAAAAAAATCACTGAAACAGATTTAATTCACGAACTTTACGTTGTTTTTTTTTTCTCTACGTTAGCATAAAACAACGAAAAAAAACAATATAAACTTTACTTTAAATTTTATAATCTACACAGCCACTAATCCGCTGTACGGCAGTTTATCCCCATTAAGTTCAAATAATTACTTCACGTATACTTCCAATTATTCCTTCAAATTCATTCCATGTACCAAAAGGAATCCGCCAACGGGTATTATTCTTGCGTTTTTTTCTTTCTTTGTTCTTTTTTTCCCTATAGTTTACGAGTTCCGGCACTTGAGTATTCAGCTGTTATTATGACTAGCACTTGCCACTTAATTTTTCTTCATCCGTTATTTTTTTTTAGTCCAATCACTGTATCCACTTGGTCTATCTTCTGCTAAGAAGTTCATTAGCTGCACTACAAATTCAACTATAATTCTTATTTTTCGTCTATACACTTGTTTTAATATTCTATTTTTAAAATATTCAAAAATGATAATATTCACGACAAACTATAAAACTTTGAATTCTCCTTTTTTTCTACACGTATGTATTTTTTTACTGTTCACCTCCGCCTCAAACAGATTCTTCACTTTTTCACTGTCACTATTGCGAAATCAAACATATATCCCCCTAAAATCAGACTCGATACCGCAAAAAAACTCCCTCTTCACAAAACCAACTACTGAATGCCCCAATCCCAACAACTTAATCCCACATTTCACCTCTATCCAATCCGATCCCTCAATCTTTTTCATTTTCAAATTACCGCTGCCGCATCTTGGTAACGTAATCGAAGTTCATTACACTTTGATTCCCCTACCCACACATCTTTTTTTCCGTATCGACAAACGCATCCATTGTTTTGCATATATGGCAATTTGCACAATCCAAGAAGCGCTTGATTAGATGCAAAGTGTCACATATACATATACGGAAACTATTGATTTTGCCGATACCCCAAAAAGAGTGCTTCTCTGCGCTCGGGGAACTTGAACTCAGGGTTCCAGCAGACCCCCGGTCGAGAACTCGCGACGTAACCAATGGAGCTATGACTTGTCGATATCCCATTCATCAGATTAGCAACTTCAACTCTTTCTTGATGGGCAAGAAATGGAAATTTGTTAAAAGGGGAACGTGAATAAATTTTTGTTAGTATAAAAATATGAAATTTGTTAGTGGGAATAGAATTAGTTAGTATGAAGGAAAGAATTAGGTTTTGCTAGGGAAAAGGTATTGAATGAAGTTTTGTTAGTGGGAATTAATCAATGGAATGTTTTTAGTGGGATTATTTTAGTTGGAAATAAGGGAGAAGGGTAGGATTGTGATGATGGGGAAGTAAAAATTATAGGGAAATTGGAAAAATTTTAATAAAATTAAATAAATAACAGGGAAAAAGGTATAAATGCCCAAAGGAAGGTGGAGATGCTACGGCGGCATTTTGAAGTTGGTACGCCGGAATTCGCAACAGTGTGTTCCACCATCAAAGGCCAAAAGAATAATAAAGCGCCAGGCATCGATGAGATTCTAGTGGAGCTCATCAAATATGGTGGCAGTAATGTTCATGAAACTATTCACAAAGTCATCCAGTACATTTGGCAACAAGAACATATGCCGAAAGAGTGGAGCCAATCAATTATATTCCCTATCCACAAAAAAGGTGACAAGCGACAGTGCGAAAATTATAGAGGCATATTACTACTTTGTACGGCGTACAAAATATTTTCTAAAATCTAAGAAAATAATCGGATCATACGCCAACAGTATTATTGGGGAGTATCAAGGTGGTTTTAGAGCCGGTAGATCAACAACAGACCAATTGTTCACAGTCATTCAGGTACTTGAAAAATGCTGGGAGTTCAACATAGACGTGTAACAAATTTTCGTTGACTTTAAGCAAGCATATGACAGTATTGATCGTAACGTACTGTACCAAATAATGCTTTGCTTTCGCATCCCGGCCAAATTAGTCCGTCTTACCAAAATGACAATGACGTTGACGACCTCCCAAGTCCGATCAATATCCAACTCACCGATGCCTTTGACACAAATATCGGACTAAAGCAGGGAGATGGGCTGACCCCATTGCTATTCAATTTAGCTCTGGAGTTCCTCATACGCGGATACGCGAGGTACATTACTATTCAAGTCGAGCCAAGTAGTAGCCTATGCGGACGACATCAACACTTTGTCACAGTCATTAACAACTGCCAAAGAACTTTTCCTGAAACTTGACAGCGAACCAAAACTAGTTGGGCTACAAATCAATGAAAATAAAACAAAGCTCATGACGCAATCGAGGGAAAATACCTCAAATACACAAAATATCACACTTGGCGAATATAGTATCGAAAATGTTCGCGAAGTTGCATATTTACGCGCCAAAATAACGAAAACGGGCAATGAAATTGACGAAATACGCCGAAGAATACAGCTCGCAAATAAAATATTTTATTCAGTATTTACGATCTTGAAGACCAGCTGCATACACAGGAAAACCAAGCTCCAAGTATACAAATCTGTGATAAGACCTGTGTTATGCTTTATGTGTGAAACATGGACCCTAACCCAAGCATCTGCAAATATATTGAACGCCTTTGAGCGACGGATCCTGAGGCGAATAATCGGAGCGAAGCTAGATGGCGACCAATGGTGAATTCGATATAACCATGAGCTGTATGAAATTTTTGACGACCCGGAGGTCTCAACGATTGTAAGACTGCGGAAGCTGCAATGGGCTGGCCACATAAATCGTATGGACGAACAATGGATACCCAAAAAGGTATTCGTTGGGAGCTCAGAAGGTCGGAGACCAGTAGGAAACCGAGGAAACGCTGGTCTGACTCGGTCGACGAAGACAGTTCATCGCTACTCGGATTTCGAAATTGGAGGACGCGGTCAATGGATGGAGACAGTTGGAGGCGCTATTCGCAGGAAGCGAAGACCCGAGAGGAGGGGCTGTAGTGCTAAGAAGAAGAAGAGTAATAGGGTTTATTTGCGGCTTTATGCGGCGTCCAATCTCGTCCTTTTCGGCGCCTCTTCTGTTCAGGTTCGTTCCAAGATATACAAAATTATCCACACTTTCAAGGTTGTAGTTGCCTACAGTCAGGTTTTGTTGAACTGGTGTTCTTCCTCGTTTGAGCAATGAATTTAGTTTTTAGGCTCAGAAATGCTCCTTTGGCATCTAAGATGGAACGTGCCATAATATTGACGTTATGAGCATATGCTACCAATTGTGTGTACCCGAGGTTTCAGCTGATGTCTTCCTGATGACGTGGTCCAGCGCAATATTAAAGAGAATTGGGGCAAGTCCATCCCCTTGTTTTAAACCTAATTCCGTTACAAAGCTGTCCGTTAGTTCACCGTTTACCTTGACCTGGGACTGTGTGTTTAGCATCGTGACCTTGACCATGCGGAGTAGTTTTGTTGGGACGCAAAAGTCAAGCATTATTTTGTACAGCGCATTTCTGTCGATACTGTCGTATGCCTGCTTGAAGTCTACAGAAGGTTGGTGCACATCGATGTTATATTCCCAGCACTTTTCAAGCACCTGCGTTACTGAGAATATTTGGTCTATTGTAGACCGTCCACTTCGTAAGCCTCCCTAATATTTTCCTATAATATTTTCATAGTACGGCTTTCATTTTCTTTCTATGATTTTGGAGAGCACTTTATAAGACGTGCAAAATAAAGGAATGCCTCTATAATTTTCACACCTTAATTTGTTCCCCTTTTTGTCTACAGGAGATATTATACTTTTTCGTCAGTCCTCTGGTAACTGCTCCTCTGACCATATTCTGCATATTAGCCGATATAGAAGGTTATTTAGGTAATTACCCCCGCTCTAGAGCAGTTCTGTTGGTATTTTATCTATTCTAGGAGCCTTATTTTTTCTGAGGTCCCGTACTGCTGCCTGTACTTCGTCTCTGGTTAGTGGTGAGACTCGTACCTTTTGTCCTAATTCTGGAATGTTCACAGCTTCAGTCGTTGTCGGGGACGCTGTGAATAGCTTCTGGAAATATTGCAGTCATGTTTTTAATTTCGACTGGGCTGCCTATGATTGCTCCTTGTACACTTTTACAAAGACTTTTTTGTGGATTGGAGCAGTCTCTTAGTTGTTTGATAGAGCAGAGGCATACGCCGATCTGACTTCATGTATGGTCATGTTTTCGTTTATCTGTTGGATCTTGGTGGTGATGGTCAGTTGTTTCTTTCTTCGGCACATTTTTTTAAGCTTGACGTCGAAGGCTTTTGTATTGTTCTTCGTTGGCTCGTGTTGGTTGCTGGATGAATTCTGTGTGCGTCTGGTTCCTTTTTTTAATCGCTTCCTTGCATTCTTCGTTCTTCTAGTCGCTCCTACTTTTCTTTGCCTGATTCCCCAAGACCTCCTCAGTTGCTTCTGTCACAGCATCTCTTACTGTCTTCCACATAGTTTTGATGTCATCATTACATTCTCCTGCCTGCGGGGATATGTTGAGGCGATTTTCCAGCGCTGGCATGCATGTGGACGTTACTGAGCTATCATTTAGCTCGTGTATCTGGTACCTTGGAGTAACTGCTCTTTATATACAGCTCTTAGAGATGCGGCATCGGAACTAGACCCTTATAAGGTAGTGGTCCGAATCACAGACAGCGCCGCGGAACGAGCGCGTGTCGAGAATACTGGTTGGAGCTCATTTTTGTATGGGAACATGGTCGATCTGGTTGAAGGTGCAACCGTCTGGGGATCCCCACGTTCTCTTATGGATGTCTCGATGTGGAAAGCATGTGAAGCCTCTACTGATAGCGAAGTCTATCAGCCGTTGGCCGTTATCGCTGGTCTCTGTATGGAGTCTTTATCCTCTGGTTGTTCCTCTATGTGCCTTTTCTCTTTCGATTTTTGTATTGAAGTCATTCAGAACAATTTTAATGGCGTTTGACGGCAATGAATGCATCGACAGTGCGTTCCAGGGTGCTGCAAAATTTGTCCTTGATTGGTTGTCTTCTGTGAGCGCGTGACAGTTGACTAGCCAGAATTAAAAAATTTGGTCTTGATCACAAAGTCTTTCTTTAACGGGCTTGAAGTCGATAATACGAGGGTGGTTCAAATATGATGGAGACAAACGCTGCAGATGACGCGCATGTATGTTTTTAAGGTCGTGGCTTGAGTATGTGATAGCTGGGTCCCTTACGAACAGTGTAGCATAGTTTTCGTCGGGAGTGCATGTTTCACGCTCGTGCTACGACCATGAGTGAACGTCAAGTGCCGACCGCGACGTATGGTCATTCGTTTTTTAGTCTGGGAAGGCGTTAAAAATACGGAAATTTTTCTGCGTTTTCGAAATCAGTTCAATAGTGAGTGCCTGAGTAGGGCTGCTTTGTTCAAATGGGCCAAAGCATTCAAGGATGGTCGCGAAACCGTCGAGAATGAGCCGGTTGATCGTCGACCGCGATCCAGCATCACACCAAACAACATTTGCCGCGTAGAACAACCCATTTTGGAGTACCGTAGGATGAATGTTCGAGACATTTCGGCTGAAATCGGCATCAGTATAGGTAGTGCAGAGTCTATCATCTACTAATACCTTCAATATCGGAAAATAACGCTCGAAATGGAGGAGCATTTCAGCACGAAGTGCGATTCTTCTTCAGGATAATGCGCGCTCTCATACCGCGCGTCCTCATACCGCGCATCCTCATACCGCGCGCCTCACGTTCGATACAATATCCGAATCGGGGTGGGAGATTCTGGAACACCCCTCCTACTGTCCGGATTGATCACCTTGCGGCTACCACATATTTGGACAACTGATAGAAGCCCTCGGAGGTCAAAGATTCAACACCGACGACGAGATAGAGGACTTCGTGCGGACATGGCTGTCCGAGTTGTTCGATACCGGCATCAAAAAAGCTTCCGGAAAGGTGGACAAAATGCGTTACTTGAAAAGGGGAGGACCTAGAAAAACTGTAAATTTTTGTAAATTTTTTCGATAGTAAATAAACGTGTCAGAGCATTTGACTCGATCATATTTGAACCGCCCTCGTAATTTGTTTAAATGCGCTGTCAACAATGAAAGCCACTACTCCGAACTCATGGCTTCCTTGCAGTTTTCCGCTTTTAAGCACGGTGTGCGTTCTCATGTGAAATATGTCTTCACCTTGCCAGCTGGTTTCTTGCACTGCGAGGATGTTGATTTTATATTTCTTTATTTCATCCAGAAGTTTTCGCAGTGCACTTAGTCTCTTCAATTATCTAACATTCCAAGTTCCAAAAGAATAGTTGTTACCGTTTATCCAATCCAATCCGAGACTGTTCTCCTGGCTCCATGACAAGCAAATACTAAGTGGAGCATTGTCAGCGCTTCAACTTAGTCGGTTTTGGTCAACGAGTGGTATTTTGTATCCCACATACCCGCTGGGTAGCCGGTTAAGTCACTCTATCCGCTACCTGAGGACGCGTCCGATGGCGAACTGAAAACCCTACACGGATGCATGTATGCTTGATAGTAACATCCTTTTTAGTTTCGTATCGCTATTTCCTGTGTTCGTGTTTAACCAGTTGTCCGCCTTTGTTTTTAAGATACATAGGCTCTCGTAGACATCCAGCTTCTTTCTTCTAGCTGGCTTTTGCACCTCCCACTGCATTTTGTACCCATGATCCACGATGTGTTTTGCAACGGTCGATTTGTAATATATGTGACTTATTTCCATTTTTTTTTTTGGCTACAATATTTTCATCAAAGTAGCGTGATTCGAGTTTGCATTAACCTAGCGTAAATTTTGACACTGCGACGGTACGGAATTCGGTGACGCGGATGAATTCGAGTTGATTGGTTTCTATTTTGAAGCTTGTTTTTGGAAGATGAAATTGTGATTAGAGTAGTATATAACGACAAAACTTCGAAACGCGTTAAAATTTGGGCAATTTTTTGGCGGCTGAAATAAATGTAATAAATTTAATGGAGCGTCGTGTTCTATCGCCCCACACCCGATCACTTTCTCGCTGAACTAGTTGGCTGACAAGCAGTTGCCAATTTAGTAGACATGCGAGTTTCCGAACTGTTAACCTCCGAGATACAATTCGTTATCACGTTATCAAGACATTACGTCTTTGGGTCGTTGCAAGGTCGATCCGTTTCGACATAGCAAGAAAGAGAAGGAGTTAAAAGCATTGCAAATGATTCTAGAGTGTTGCGTTAAACTCAACATTTTGAGTGAGGACAATAGGGTCTGAACCCAATGAAGGATGCGGATCGGGGCAGGATTTCGATGAGTTATCCAGGGCTCCGAACAGGTTCTTGACGCCTGTAAGAAAAAAAAACGTTTATTTAAAACAGTGGACAGTGGAATCAGATTGGTTACTGAGCTTCTTCAGAAAGAACCAGTGATACACTTATTCATTTCAGCTTTTTCATATCCTCTTTCATCATATTCCGAAAGGAGAAAGGATATGGATTGGTACCATAACCACACTCACAAAACAAATATTCAAATTAATTATTAATTTTTTTTTTTCATTTTTATATATTTTTTAATTTTGTTAGTAATATTATTAACAATGATCAAGACACATAATCTAACTATTGGATTGTAGGATAGCACACACATATAACCAATTAGAGGATATGTGACGTTAGTAACTAAAAACAAGAACTAAAAATGAAGAAGAAGAAGCTCTTTTCGTATTAATTTCAAAATTTTCCAACAATTTTACTCTTCTATCAAATTTTGCAACTTCCCAGTCAGCAACTAAAGGCTGCTGGTGTAAGGGAAGTTATTTAATGTTCAAAATCTTAAAGCTTTGTAAATTAAAAAAAAAAACAAAGAGAAAAAAAAACAAAAAACATAAATTAAATTTAATCAGGATCGCAAAACATGACTTCTCAGATTCTCCAAACCTCAACAGTGTGTTCCCTAAGTAGCTTCTTAAATATTGGAAAGACTTTAACCTTTTTTAACTCAGTTGGTAATGAGTAATATACTTCCATTGCTAATCTAACAGGGTCGCTATGTTTTCTTTTAGTTCGAGCAGACGACAACTTAAGATAATCATATCTGGTATTATAAGAATTAAGTATTCTGAAAATAAATTTAGCTTTTTCCATATATATCATCTGCCTGATACTAAATTTCTTCGATATCGAATTAGGCAATTGCAAGCTCAGAGGTGTATTAATCAAGCAGTTCGCACTTGACGTCGGTAATGTGGTGTTGGATTTGGGAGACTTCCTCAGGCGTCGCGTTTGGCCTGCCACGTTTTTTTCCTCGAATATTTTCAAGTTTTGTGCTCGACGGCGTGTATTGTAGTGCAAATGTTAATTTCATCAGTTGGATTTCAGTTGTGGAAAAGTTTCAGCAAATTTGTGCCGAGGAATGCGTAAATTCCGTCGTGAGTATTCAATCCGTGCGTAAAAACATGCAACCGTCGTTGTCGCCTTCCTAGCCCCGTCCTCGTAGCCAAGGCGCCCCATCATTCGACCCTCGTAAAAATCTACCCACTCGTAGAAAGCAAATATCTTCTGGAGGAAATCAACGTTTCAAGAGACTGCGTACCATCGATATGCGAAAAAAAAAGATTTCATTAAAAAATCATCCATACTTATGTTTTGATATTTACTAGGTTATGAATTGAATTGTTTAGCCGGCAAATAGGCTGCTAGTTGCTTCGTAGCATGATTTGTAATCCCCGACTCAACTTGGAAGGGCCCTGTGGTGGGGCGTGGATCAGGGGCAGTGCGCATGTCGGCTAATGGAGCGATGAAAGATATTCTCGATGACGCTAAAATACTAGTGAAGGATTCGGACTGTGTGCCATTTCAAACAAAGGTTGAGGAAGTAATTTTTCATTGTTAGATGCAAGAAGGTCAGTTACATATCACTATTTACCATTTATGTGCATTTGATTCATGAACTATGGAAAGGGGAATAACTCCTCCAAGTATCCGAGGAGGCTGCAGAAAATACAGGGCCGTAGCAGTCAAACTCTTCTGACGCATATTGTTTTGGGTGCTCTCGGTGTAGCAAAGAGGGAGCATCAAACTCTTCTTGTGTGGCACCAACCGTACCCAGTTTCTAGCCAAGTACACATTCGGAGCGGTGCTAGAAGAGCGCATGGATTTGGCGCCCATTCCAAGTGGCTGGTCATAAAAAGCCATCAAAAGTAGCCGAACCTATGAATGATCCCCTAAGCGCAAGGAGCTGTTAAGTTTTATCGTCTCGTTAAGTCTAGCGTAAAGATCGCTGGCAGATTAAGGCCGCAGCGAACTTTCATAAGAAGTTAATTTCAGAGCGCTTTCCGCGAACCCTTGTCAAATACTCAAGCACGTTTTGTCTGAAATTCAGCTCGAGTATAAAAGAATCTCGATTAACGAACAATTCGTGAATGCGAAGTTTTTTGTAGTGAGCCCATGTGCTGGGGAAAAAGAACCCGCCCCACGACACCGCAACGCTGGCCTGCAAGGGCTTTCATGCGTTCTCAGACATGGCCAACTCCAGCGAGCACCAATATCTTTGCTCGATGAGGCAGCAAACCATCGCTGCAGTTCTTTACGGACCTTTTTAACATCCATAAAACGCTACAGAGTACACCTCAAAAAATGAGTATGATGGAAAACGATGAATGCCAGTCATGCAGTTTTGCGAATCAAACACTAGGACATCTACAGAACTGTGGAGCACTATCTCGCAGACAAGGCAATCTGGAATCATACATCCCGGTCGACGAAGAGCTAAAGCGCCTGGAGCTAATGTAAATCTTTAGATTTCTAAGGAAAACTGAGCTGCGAGAACTACTCTAGGCACACCATAGGAACGAGGGCACAATAACGATGGCTTAAATATTGAAAGCGTTTATTCAAGCCTCTGATGAGACGATTTATATCATGCATCAAACTCGAAAAGAATCAATTTAGGCTCCTTACAGGGGCACTGTAAAGTCGGATGATATCTCATGAAAATAAGTCTCAAGGAAAAAGGCGACTGCAGGTTTGTAGATGAAATGTTTGCTGTAACGTAGTGCAGGGCTTTGTTTCGAAAAAGTAGTGACAATGTCTAGAAATTACTCCCTAGCGGAAGAGCATCTTCAGTTAAACTTGAAGTGCACCCTATTTTAATCATGTACAAGTATACTCGTATATCGAAACAATACCTTTATTTAAAATTCCTTTTTTTCCCATATTTGTAGATTTGTTTTGATTTATAAAAAAATTGATAAATTTATTGATCCAAAAATAAATAATTTACGTTCTCAATGAACTTTTTTCATTGCAGATTGTAGGACATAAAAAAGGTTTAGCGTTAATGGAAAATGGCGATCCATTGGTTTTACTAATAGGGCTTCCTGCTATACCAGTTGGACTTGTTCTAGGCCGAATGATTCGATGGGAGGAAGCAGTTCTGCGTATCATTCGTAACAAAAGCAGTGTTGCACGCAAATTTCCGCTCATTAGTCTAATAGTTCCTTATCCGTAAGTTTTACACCTTGTTTTCATTCAAGCAAAAACATACTCAAAATAAATTGATATACCCCTATAGCGATGAAGAAGAGGATGATCAAAATAACCAAAACCAAACAGCGCAATCGATATCAGATGCGCTTTCTGTAACTCGAATTTTATGTGGTGCTCTCTTATTGCCAACCATATCCTCCCTAGTTGGACGATTATTATTTGAATCAGTTGAAAACACTTTGCATCGAACCTTACTTGGCGGCTTAACATTTATCACAGTCAAAGGAATATTGAAAATCTATTTGAAACAACAACAATACAATCGTAAGAAAGAACGCAAAGTGGTAGACTACACACCTTCCAACGTGCAGCACTACATCCGGCATGTTCGACATTCAAGTCTTGGCGGTAATGGTTCCGATCGCGAGCGTGATAATTTGGTGTAAGTTTAACAATTTCTTTATTCAATTGATTTGATTTATTGTTTTAATTGTTATTTCTAATAAAAAACTGTTTAAACAAGTCATAAACTATTGACCACTACATAAATTGTTATGTTTTATGTTATTCTTGTGTAAAAATAAAGAAGAGGCGTAACTATCGAAGTGGAAGGACAAATATTGCTTTAGAAATGAAAAAAAAAGATTGATTAAATGCCCTCATTTAAAAGACAGAAGATTATACGCATTTATGAAATATGAGACCTTAAATTTTCGCGTAGCAACGGATGAAAAATTGGATTTTAACGATCGTATGAATTTATAAATTGGATGTGTAGTGGATAAATGTTTGTATTATATAAATCCTGTATACATATATTAACGGAATAGCTTTGTAAAATTACATAAAAGCATTCAAATATAATTATTAATGAATTGACCATCGAGACCTATGTAAATTTACTTATTTTGTATATAAACATTGATATTAGAAAAACAGGAAAAAAAAATTTAAAGTCATCCATTACGACTAATTGAGAAAAAAATATAACCAAATATATTTTTGAAAACAGAATTGGGTTTTTCTTCATTTTAATGTCTAAAAAATTGAAAATTTTATTAATAACAAAGTAGGTTTGATGATCATGCTATTAAATAGAATAATTTTTTGAATCTTCTGGGGCCGTTATTTAAAACTTTATTTCAAATAAACATAAGAATGAAAGGTGGAGCTAGAACTCTTCTTTAAGTGAGCAAAATATTTCCCCATTAGAATAAATTCATATTTACATTGGTGATTATTTTCGAAGAAAGAAAGACGGAGTGTAGCTCATGTAGGGTTAGAATGGTGATTTAAGAAATATGCGTTACCAGTAGTTGGTAGTCTGTTCTGTTTGGTTGAAGGAAAGTGCTTCGTTATATCATTCTCTATTATAAATTTTGAATACGTCGCTTCGAAACTAATTTTTAAAACTTATTACGTCGTCAAATTAAACGAACAATTTATCGAATATCTGGATTTTACTTGCGGAGAAGTTCAAGAAAGAAGGAACGTTTTTTCACCGGGGGCATAGAGGAGCCCGACGGCTTCCCACCGCTGGGAGACTCGGAGCCAGGCATTTCAAATGCAATTAATGAAAAAATAATAAAAAGGAAAAACGAACAAAAAAGCTTTGAACATGGGAAGCATATTACGCTATCAAGCGAAAAACTGGAAAGAGTTACCAGAGAAAATGAAGAGATGAAACTCCGAATTCAAAATTTGGAGGAAATGATTCGTAAATTATCAAACGTCAATTAAACTCAAGTGATTAACAAGAAGCCATGAAAAATAACACCAGCGAAAATAAAGTAGCCACACAAAAGGCTCAACAAATAAAGAAACAAACAATACAAGATGCGAAAATTATTATGCCGATATCACACTAAGCGCGGGAGGAGCAAACGACAGCGAAAACTACTATACGGTACTTGTTGCGATAGATAACGATATGGAGACCGAGATGGATTGCCTAAAAAATATAGGTAATATTAATGATTCTAGTGATAACTATCGAATATTTAAAATCTAAAAATGAGAAGAAGGGGAAGAAGCCGACCGGTGTGTGTGCTGGGTCTTCTTTTAAAAATTTAGTAAGACTTGAAAAAGTTCCTCCGATTAATATCTTTGCGCAGCGCGGAGGGGATATGGTTCGGCACTTGGCAGCCGAACATACGACAGATAATTTCGAAGTAGAGAGTGACCGCTGATAAACTCACAATAAAAACAAGAGCACTGGCTGATTTTAAGCTAGCTAAGGATGCTCTAAATAGTGTGAAAGCTCCCCAAATCACATACAGGCCGAATGCGGAGAAATTTCTACGTCTAGCATTCGTTGTGAACAGACGTGTTTTTAAAGGATTCTACGTCTAGCACTCGTTGCGTGTAGACGTGTTTTTAATCGCTCCTGTCATTAATTTTAAAAATTAATTAATTTTTCACAAAAGTCAGTTTCAAATAATTGAATTAATTTTGTTCGAGTCAGTCAAAAGCAAGTTTTGATTTTATTGGGGAAGAATTAATCGTCGAAGGCATCGACCAATCATACCAATAAATCAAGAAAAGCAACAAACCAAAGACAACTCGGGACTGCTGTATGGAGGAGCCCGACGGCTTCCCTCCTTTGGGGGGCCCCGGGGAGAGTGACGGTGTAAAATTGGCAAGTGTCAACAAGCGGAGACACACGAGCACCCAGGATACCGCAGATGCCGGTCGCAAAACATAAGTGCTCGAGGATAGACAGGAAGTGTGCCGCCTTCGAAGTGAAATCGACGAGCTAAAGGCAAGAATTCAAACGTATGAAGAAATGTTCAAGACGGCAAAACAAGTTCAAGAGAGTGGTCCGATACGAAAAATCGAAAAACAGAAGAAAGCTGCAACTCCAATAATAACTGAAGAGGTATTAAGTGCTGGTGGCACGAACGAAAGCCAGAACTACTTTGCGGCGCTGGATGGACTCCAGCAGGACATGGAGGTAGACGAAGGTAACAAAGACGATAATTTTATCTTATATTTAAAAAATAAAAATAATGAAAGTAGAAATAGGGAGAAGAAACCAGCCCGTAGTTCTGCTGGTCCTCCTCAAAAAGTAGCCAAGAATACCGAGAAAGTTCCGCCAATTAATGTCTTCGGACAAAGCGGAAAGGACATGGTTCGGCTGTTGGCAGCCGAAAACAAGTTGACAAATTTCGAAATCAAACGAATAAATTCCGAGAAGCTGTCAATTAGGACGAAATCACTGGTTGATTTCAAATCAGCGAAAGATGCTTTGAATTCTGGGGAGGTTCCGCACTTCACCTATACCCCCAAAAGCGAGAAGAACCAGACGTTCTTGCTGAAGGGCTTGGACTGCGGAGAAGATACCGTCGATCTTCTTCAGGTTCTCAAGGAAACAGCACCACAAATCGAGTTAATCTCAGTGAAAACATTCGCGACAAGAAGGTCGACGGTAGAAAAAAAAAACTTACCATTTTATTTGGTACAAATAACAAATAAGAGCAGTCCAAGCGCTCTTCAGCAAATCAGGTATTTAAATTTTCGAGTGGTGAGGTGGGAACGCCTCCAGAAGCGAGAAATCAACCAGTGCTATCGCTGCCAACGATTTGGGCATTCGGCTGCCAACTGCGCCATGCATTACCGATGCGTTAAATGCAAAGACGTGCATGCTCCCGGTGAGTGCAAATTGGCTCAGACGGAGCCAAAAGAGAAGTTATATTGTGTGAACTGCGGTGTTTTTGGTCACCCGGCATCATATCGAGGATGCTCCCGATATCAGGATGCAAGATTGAAATCTGCCCCAAAACAAACACAAATACACCGCAGTGTCTTAGCTCCGAACTTCGTCAAGCCCGGAGTATCATTTGCACTCGCCGCTAGAGGACCAGCAGAAAATGCGGAAAATAGTGTAAATAATGTAAGTGGCAATAATGAGCTGCTTCTCAAAATTTATCAGCAATTAAATTCCTTATCAGAGCGAATCGATAAACAAGATTCGAAAATTAACATTGTTTTTCAGCGTTTAGGACTTTCAAATGCCTCCAAATAAGTTGTCATCCAGCCACATTCCCACGGATAGGATTCGTCTCATCTCGATCAACGTCAACTCCATTGTTACTTTACATCAGCGTGATTATCTCCTTGAATTCATTGCCAGACAAAAGCCTGATATCCTGCTTCTAACCGAAACCCACCTCAATTCATGGCACTCCATGAGATTCAAGGATTTTGAGTTCGTAAGAAACGATAGGGTAACAGGTGATGGGGGACGTGGCACCGGGATATTGGTTCGAAGACCCTATCGTTTCCAAAATATTGAAAAAGTCGAATTCAAAAGCTTTGAATCTCTTGAAGTGTCCGTTATCAAAATCTCACTGCCAGGTGGGGATAACCTTTTCGTTATCTCTGCCTATGCAACTGGTGGAACTGTTCTCAAGCTCAAGGAGGAACTCAATTCCTTGTTCGAAATACTCGAATTGAACAGGCTGCATAACTACTATATTCTTGCTGGTGACCTGAACGCCAAGCATATATCATGGCTGAACGCCACCAATAATCCAAGAGGTGTATTCCTGAAATCGTGGATAACAGAGAACCAAATTGAATACAGGTGCACTCTATATGGGTCGGAGCTCCCAACATACCCTAGGACAAATTCATATTTGGACCTTTGCATTGCTGACGCAAGACTTGAATTTAGCTTTAATAGTCCTCAACGGAAACTGCAGGTGCTTCCTTATGATAGCGACCATAACGCAATCGTAATGGAAATCAATCATCACAGGGATGATTTCTTCCTCATTCCAGTTCAACACGAAAATCATCGGTTGAACTTCAAAAAAACAGACTGGGGAAAGTTTCAAAAGAAGTTTAATCGCGAGTATCAGAAGCAATGTCCCCCTTCTGATGGTGGCAACTCTTGCTCAATGGTTCCGAATGACAGGAATCTAACTAACGATGAAATAGATGTCTATTTATCGAAGTTAGAGAAGCTGACGTTGGAAACGATTGAGAAAGTAGTTCCCAAGATTAAACTTCGAAACAATATGGAAGGATATGAAACACCAACCATCGCAAGGTTGAAAAGATTGAAAAGCCTTCTTCTCACACGCGTCAACAATATTTATCGACGATTTTTGGATTACAACCATCCCTCGTTGGCTTTGTTGAAATTACATCTGAAGAATGTCCGGAACTTAATCCGGTCATACTTCAGGAGTGAGGTCAGCAATCAATGGGCGGAAAAATTGAGGGGTATTAGCCCACAGGACCCAGATGGCGTGTTTGCGAAAGTGAATAGCATATTCCGCAAGAAGTCTCGAGTGAAGGTATCGAATCTTGAAGTCACTAGTGATGAGATAAATCTTCTCGATAGGGCTGCTATCGAAATTGATAGTACGACTCCGGATAGAAATGGAAACAGGATTATTTGTGAAGGATTGGATAAACTTGCCCTGATTGGAACACATTTTGAATTGGTTCATCTACCAAACCCTGAGAGAGGGAACGAAATTTTTTCAGAGGTCGTTGAAGCAAAAGTTTCCGACTTCAAATCAAGCCTGAACGGCCAATCAATTCTTCATTTCAATGAAACATTAACATCTGACCTCATACCGAGCTTGAATCTTATTGATTATTTTGTCAGCTATGAAGACTTGTGTTTCATATTTCGCAAGATAAACAACAAGAAATCATGTGGTACTGATGGTATTCCAAATGTAGTTCTCCGACATTTGCCGGAGGTTGCTATTAGGAACTATTGCATATTGTTCAACAACATGTTGAGCAATTCATATTTCCCAAATGAGTGGAAAAAGGCTAAGGTATTTCCGATCTTGAAGAAAGGAAAAGAATCTTCATGCCCCAAAAGCTATCGCCCAATCAGCTTGCTGCCTAACATCAGCAAGGTGTTTGAAGTGATACTCAACAGAGCATTAAACGCCCACATTGAGGAAAATGAGTTGATGCCGAATTGCCAATTTGGTTTTCGTGCCAGGCATCCGACCACACATGCAATAACGAAAGTAACCTCAGACATCTGTTGGAAACTAAATGATAGACAATGTGTTGGAGCATGTCTCATTGATATGGAGAAAGCCTTTGATACGGTATGGTTAGATGGACTTATTTTTAAACTCCTTCAGGACAAGTTCCCCAGACACCTTGTCGCCATGATGTGTAATATGTTATACGGGAAATCGTTGTTGTAACTGATGGAAATCTGACAACAATGAGCGAGTTCAAGGTCTTGAATGGTCTACAGCAGGGAACAGTTACTGCGCCTCTGCTCTTTTCAATCTTCATTCGCAAGCTATTGAACGGCTTTGATTTTAACGTCTCGCCAACGCGATCATTGGTAGCGTTTGCTGATGATCTGATCATCTATACGGCAGACCGAAAAGCTACAATAGTTCAGAGAAATCTCCAAAAAATGTTCAATGATGTACAGCTGTACACTGACAATTGGCGAATGAAAATCAATGCGCAGAAGTGTGAAACAATCTTGTTTCGGACAACGCTGCAGGGGGTCAGTCAAGATCTGAAACGTAATTGGAAAGATTTCCACATCATGGCTGGTGAGAGTAGTCTAGAACGGGTTCCACATAAATCCTGTGTTCGATACCTCGATGTTTATCTCGATCAGTATCTGTACTAACTGAACATGTGAAAATCATGCTCAGTAAGGCACTTAAAGTAGTCATGGCCCTTCGAAAGCTCTTTCATTCCAGATACATTGATCAAAAGGTCAAAATTATCTGTTACAAGACCCTGGTTAGACCAGTTTTGACATATGGATGTCAGATCTGGTACAACCAGAGCGCTAGTACTATGGAAAAATTAAGAGTTTTCGAAAGGAAATGTCTTCGTGCATGTACTGGTTTGTACAGAAAGCCTGAGACGGATTGGAAACATTATATATCGAATAGAAGAATTTATCAAACTGCTGAAGTGACGAGGGTCGATATCTTCATATTGAGACTTCTTCGGAATCATATCGCAAGATCTGTGACTGTGAGTGAAAACCCTTGGATTTCACAGCCGTTCCACCCTACAGACGGGTATATAGCGACTTGCCTCGCTAATGGCTTCATTCCTCCAGAAGCATTCGTGTATTTGGACATGAATCGATATGTTTTTGATTCTGACGGCGTCCCAGTCATATATCACATATATCGACGGGCCACCGATAAGAAGATAAAATATCCTCCCAATTTGAGTTCACGAGACCAACGATTTCAATGGAGGTACTCATTTGCTAGATTCGTTGAAGCTGATCGAGTTGAGACGGGGCAATCTAGGTATTGGTGGCTGAATGACAATGTCTAAATTATTCGTGTTATTTTCAGTTTTGGTGTTCTTCGTTATCTAGTTTTTGAGTTTCAGCTCATTATTGCTACATTTAGTGTTGTTGTTTATTTTTGTTAAAAATTAGGTATAGGTTAGGTATATGTAATGTTTACTATATTCCGTTAGAGATAAGATTAAACACTTAGGTTAGGAACATTGTTATTGATTTTTTTAGTATAAGTTAAAGTTTTTGATTGTATTTTATTAGAAATAAGTTACAACATATTAGGTGTAGGATCAAAGTTTCACTGTTGTGTTTTGATTATAAATAATTTTAGGATAGTGTTGGTTGGTTTTTTCTCCTTTTTCCAATTAAATTTTAAAAATATGTAATAATCGTAATTAATTGAATTTGCTATAGTTTTTTTTTTTGATGATATGAGTTAACGATAACGTACAAATTTAGAGAGCCATTTGGGCCATTAAGTTTTTTGATTGTTATTGTTTGGAATTTGCTTTATATTCTTTTAAAATTTATAACGATTAGTATTAAATAAAGCGCTTTTGACTTTGACTGTGACTTTGACGTGTTTTTAAATTTAATGATAACTGATAAATTTAGAGAGCCATTTGGGCCATTAAGTTTTTGTATGTTTATTGTATGGAATTTGCTTTATATTCTTTGAAAATTTATACCGATTAGTATTGAGTAAAGCGCTTTTGACTTTGACTTTGACGTGTTTTTAAAAGCTCCTGTCAAAAATTTTCAAAAAATTAAATTAATTTTTTAAAAAATCAGTCCAAAGTTAATTTTTATCGGGAAAAGCTTTTATCGTCGAAGCAATCGATCCAAGGAATTATATCGAATATTATTTTACTTTGATAAATGAAGAAAAGCAAATAGTCCAAAGACAAGTTCGGGACTGCTGGTATGGAGGAGCCCGATGGCTTCCCACCGTTGGGGGAACCCGGGGAGACAGCGAATATGATATTTGGCGGCAATCGTCAACAAAAGGAGACGTCACCAGGAAAACTCCGCAGATGGCGGATGTAAAACGCAAATAGTCGAAAACGAAAAAGAAGTGATTCGACTTCGACAAGAAAAATCAGAACCAAAGCCACGACCACAGTTCCTCGAAGATCTATTGAAGAAAGGAATGAAGACTCAAGACGTACAACCGCAAAAGCAAATCAATAAAGAAACAAAGGCGAAGAAAGCTGGAAAACAAACTATCCCAGAAGAAATCCTAAGTGCTGGAGGCACTAACGATAGGTAAAATTATTATGTAGCGCTGGACGGACTACAAGAGGAAATGGAAGTTGAAGAATGTATTCAAGGTAATTTTAATCAATATAATGATGTTAATTTTATTCAGTATTTAAAAAATAAAACTATGGAGAAGGAACCAGCTCTTAGATAAGCTGGATCCTCTGAAAAAGCCACCAAAAAGGCAGAAAAAGTTCCGCCAATCTATTTATTCGGACATAGCGGAAAAGATATGGTTCGGCTATTGGAAGCTGAAAATAAACTAGGCAATTTCGATATCAAAAGATTTAATTCAGCAAAATTAACTATAAGAACGAAATCACTGGTTGATTTCAAGTCCTCAGCTAAAGATGCGCACATCACTTCCATCCCAAAAGCGAAAAAATCGGACTTTTTTGTAGAAGGATTTGGACAGCGGAGGGGATACAGTCGATCTTCTTCAGGTGCTGAAAAAAGCTTCACCAGAAATTGAATTTATTTCCGTTAAAACCTTTGCGACGAGAAGATCGATCGTAGAAAGGAAGAATTTGTCACTTTCTTCTTCTTCTTAGCACTACAGCCCCTCTCCGGCCTTCGCTTCCTGCAAACAGCTCCTCCAACTGTCTCAGTCCGTTGACCACGTCTTCCAATTCCAAAATCCGAGCAGCAATGAACTGTCTTCGTCGACCGAGTCAGACCAGCGTTTCCTCGGTTTCCCCACTGGCCGCCGGCCTTCAGTTCTCCCAACGAATACCTTCTTGGGTATCCGTTGTTCGTTCATACGATTCATGTGGCCAGCCCGATGCAGCTTCCAAAGTCTTACAATCCTTGAGACCTCCGGTTCGTCAAAAATTTCATACAGCTCATGGTTGTATCGAATTCACTATTGGTCCAAGTCTAGCTTCGCTCAATTATTCGCCTCAGGATCCGTCGCTCAAAGGCGTTCAATATATTTGCGCATGCTTGGGTTAGGGTCCATGTTTCACACACAAAGCATAAGACAGGTCTTATCACAGATTTGTATACTTGGAGCTTGGTTTTCCTGTGTATGCAGCTGGTCTTCAAGATCGTAAATACTGAATAAAATATTTTATTTGCGAGCTGTATTCTTCGGCGTATTTCGTCTCTTTCATTGCCCGTTTTCGTTATTTTGGCGCCTAAATACACAAATTCGCGAATATTTTCGATACTATATTCGCCAAGTGTGGTATTTTGTGTATTTGAGGTATTTTCACTCGACTGTGTCATGAGCTTTGTTTTATTTTCATTGATGCTGTCGAGTTTCAGGAAAAGTTCTTTGGCAGTTGTTAATGACTGTGACAAAGTGTTGATGTCGTCCGAATAGGCTACTACTTGGCTTGACGTACTCCAGAGCTTAATTGAATAGCAATGAGGCCAGCCCATCTCCCTGCTTTAGTCCGACATTTGTGTCAAAGGCATCGGTGAGTTGGTTATTGATGCGGACTTGGGAGGCCACGGATGTCATTGTCATTTTGGTAAGACGGACTTATTTGGCTGGGATGCCAAAACCAAGCATTTTGGTACAGTACGTTACGATCAATACTGTCGTATGCTTGCTTGAAGCCAACGAAAATTTGGTGTACGTCTATGATGAACTTCCGGTATTTTTCAATTACCTGCTTGACTGTGAACAATTGGTCTGTTGTTGATCTATCTGCCCTAAAACCACCTTAATAGTCTCCAATAATACTGTTGGCGTATGATCCGATTTTATTTTCTAAGATTTTAGAAAATATTTTGTACGCCGTACAAAGTAGTAATATGCCTCTATAATTTTCGCACTGTAGCTTGTCACCTTTTTGTGGATAGGGAATATAATTGATTGGCTCCACTCTTTCGGCATATGTTCTTGTTGCCAAATGTATTGGATGACTTTGTGAATAGTTTGATGAACACTTCTGCCACCATATTTGATGAGCTCCACTGGAATTTCATCAATGCCCGGCGCTTTATTATTCTTTTGGGCTTTGATGGTGTAACAAATTTCATCCAGAGTTGGTGGGGCCAATGGAAGCTCTCCGCAGACATCTATAGACTTCGATGTTCTGGAGCTGTGCGGAGGATTAAGGAGGTTCTTAAAATATGATGCCCATCTTTTCTTAATTTTTGTTTCATCAGCAATGATATTGCCGATGTCATCACGACAGAGCCTGGTTTTGGGCTGGTAACCACATTTCAGGCTTTGTCACTTTACCTGGTACGAATTTCAAATATAAGCAAACCAAGTGCCCTTCAAAAAATAAGGTATAGAGTGGTGAGGTCGGAACGGCTCCAGAAAAGAAAAGTCAAACCGTGTTACCAGTGTCAAGCACTTGGCCATTCGGCTGACAACTGTGCCATGTACTATCGGCGCGTCAAATGCAAAGACGTTCATGCCCCCGTTGAGTGCAAATTGGCTCAGACGGAGCCTAAAGCAAAATTATACTGCGTTCACTTCGGTGTATTTGGTCATCCAGCATCATATCGAGGATGTTCCCGATATCAAGATCCAAAAGTAAAATTTATTTCAAAGCAAACACAAGCACAACGCAATGTCATATTTTCCAACTAAATAACAAATAAAAATCAATGATGCCAACCCCATTGCGAAATGTAACGAAGCAATTGCTAGATTTTGCAATGAGAATCTGCCGTTACCACCATGAAGAGGCTCATCGAGTCAAGCGGGGCTGGCAGTCTGAGATCGAGCGGGATAGCCGTCACGTTAATGTTTAATAATCAAGGTGTGCATAACGTGATACAATACGTCCTCGGTGTAAATTCATTTTGGAAATTTATATATTATTTGAAGTTGAGTTACTAAACCGGTGAAAAATAGTGTGGAAAAGATTATTTTCTGCAAGTCTATTACAATCTTAACTTGCAATCGTCGGATCTCGTGACGATCCCGATTCCCAATTGTGCAATTATTACAATTGTACTCGGATACAATGGCGATGATTGCTGGACTTAAATTGGACGTTCCGGCAGGGGCCTTGGGGTCTTTGCTAACCCGTAGAGACGGGGTAGGTTTGACACCACTCGTCAACCCTTAATTTACCCTCGGAGCCGCTGACGAGCTTGAGCTCCCTGGAACGTAACACCTAAACGCGCACGGAATCTAAATTTCCTTTGACACCAAAGAGAAAACGGAATCTAACCCCATCGTGTCGCGCAAAAGAATTCAAGGCACTTCACGCCTAAAATAAGAAAAAAACGAAGACACTTGACGCGAATGATTCGAAAACACTACTACTAATTTCACTCGAAGGATCCCAGCACTCCTGTTGCGTTTTTAACGCGGCAAATTGGTGTGATCACTCCAAGAGTGATTTCACCGGCTGAAACTCTGTAAAAAAAACTTCTTCAACCAAAAAAATATCACACAATATTAAATATATCAAAAAATATTCAAATGCAAATCAGTGTATTCGAATATTAACATTATTTATAATCATAAATACAGTTGAGAAGTTGGGGGCCCCCTTCTGACGGAAAATTAGGTTGATTCGCTGTACAATATCTGTTCGTACGCTGCCTCCTAACGCACGCACAATAAATACAATAGTTAATCCAGCCGCTGCCGATATAATTATTCTCGCACGCTGCCTCCGCAACGCACGCACAATAAATACAATAATTAATCCAGTCGCTGGTGATATAGTGACTTTCTCACGCTGCCTCCGTAGCACATGCACAATAGTTACTCCATTTGCTGGCGCAGCTAAGTCCGTCTCACCCACTGCGTCTTCCTCCGCTTAGCTGACTCGGAAACCAAAGAAAAAGAGGGCGCTTCCACCGTCGCTCGCCCTTATATAACTTTTGCCACAACGGCTCTTCCTCAACGGTGAAGATCAAGTTCAAGGTTATGTTGCCATCGTCATCGCTGCTCAACCTTCAGCCTTAGTAATGGCACAAACCAACATTCAGCGGCCATATGTTTTCGCGCAGAAGCTTCCAAATGGAAACGATGTTAAGTTTGTCTTGGTTTGTTTGATAAGTATTAACTACGGTGGGTTGCAATGGAATAGGAAATGCGCAAATTATCTTCTTGCATAACAGTCGTTACATCTTCCCTTTTAGTTTCACGAATAATTTTCAGTGGCTCTTTAGCGATCTCCCGGATGTGTGGTTCAACATATGTAAAAGCTTTACCCTGTGATGATAGAAATATTTGTAAGGCTATCGCTGCCTCCAAGTTCGCACGTAGATTAGCATCGTTGAGTCGAGCGTTTGATATTAGATCAATGATTTCGGGTACTTCACGAAGAAGTGGGTGCTGTGTACAGACATAGTAAAATTTAAGAATTTATTTTTGCAGTAGATTACTCTGACCCGATGGTTTGTTTATCAAGGTCATTGATAAATTACAAATTAGTGGTAAAAGAAAATTAATTGTATTCGTTCTTCAGACTTTTTCGTTCGTAAATCTTTACCAATTGGTACATTGTTATGAAAGCTCCTTTCCAACCACTCACCTCTGAATGTTTGGAAAAAAATATTAATTTCATCCACTAACTGAGGCCAACGTCCAGCACAATCATATTTGATTATATGAAACACACCAACTGATAGTTGAAGCCTTAAAAGATTATTCAACATTACTTTTACGGGTGATTGCTCGGTCTTGTTCGTGTATCGAAGGTATCATTCGTTCTTTGATTTTCCATTTCACGTTCAGGTGTGGTCAGCCAATGTGCGTGGGTCCTTTCGTCGTTCTTTCCGGTTCGCAAGCAATCTCCAACCAAAAATCTCCTGTGGGAATGGTTAAGCTGCCGCACGCGCGTGTGTGTCGCGGTTAGATAAATGTTATGCAATGATGCATTCCAGTAGCAAGGTATCGATTGTTTCGTGTCCAGTCATCCTAGTCCTACTTAACTCTAAGATTTTGAATAAAACTTTACTTTACTTACTTACTATTCTTACTATTTTTAAGTTTAATACATACTCAAGAAGGAGAAATAAGAAACAAAATTACAATAATAATCCTTACCAGCTCTTCACCTCGTGGAGTGGCCTTTGAAAACGTGTCGGAGTTCTAGAGATCCTTGTCAGCCGTGACAAGTCGTATATTTGCGTACGCATGCAAATTAGTCCATATCAGTGCACGATGGCATAGAAATATACATTATTTCTCTGTGATCGGGCTTGAGAGTGAGTAGAAGGGCTTGAGAGTGAGTAGAAGTGGTTTTGTCTAGCCGTTGCTGGTGTACATGCAATACATAATTCGCTAAAATGCTAAACGTCACTCGTATCTATACCGTTTGGTAGTAACCAAAGACAAAAAAATTCAACAAATTGTCGCAAGGTTTAAATAAACATTATATATGATTCATCCCAATAGAAGAATATGAACGATGCTTGTTTTTACAAAATAACGAATCCGTTATACAGGCTTTTAAAGATACCGCACAACTATTTGTGGGACACCATGATTTTTGTACTTGTATGAACGCAAAGAAAAAGATTTATAAACATTGAGCCGGGATGGAGTTGCTGTACCGGTTCGAATCTAAAACGGGCAGAGTTGCTGTACGATTATTGGAACGTTTCAATAACTGGAAAATCTTTCTTTCACCATCAGATTCGTCGGATGATTGGGGCACTGATATCTATCGCAACAGGAAAAATAACTAAGAATGATGTGTATGAAATGCTAACAATTCCTTCAAATACATGTGGAATACCAGTTTATACCTTTGTAAAGTGCATTACAAGCCAATTGAATCAGAACCACAGGAAATAGTTCAGTCAAGTTGATTTGGAAATAGTTTGTTAGAAGAAATTAAAGAAAAAACAATGTCACTATTAAACAACCGCATGGAATAAAATTTTAGCGTTTATAGGCCTCTTACCCCGCTCAAAACACGAGCGCTGGGCGGAGGAGGACCGGGTAAGTACCCTCTATAGTACACAGCTTCCACCTGGATGCTCCACTCTTATTTGGGGGCTGTAAGTATCAATTAGTAAAAACGAGAACCTCTCGCGCACGTTCATCAGGCTCGGTATGTCGTTCTTTAGTATGACATCTTTTCGATAGGTTAACTCGACCTGGACATCGTCAAACTGTGAGTTGTATTTTTTAATTCGTGAATGCTAAATTTTTTTGCAGTGCGCCGTTGTGCTGGGGAAAAGAACCCGCCCCACGATACCACAATGCTAGCCTGCCGGCGCATTCACGCGTCCTCAGATAAGGCGAACTCCGGCGAGCCCTAATATCTTCGCTCGCCGAGGGAGCAGACTATCGCTGCAGTCCTTCACGGCCAATGATCATGCTTAAATCACTAAAATTTGCCTGAGGTGGCTAATAGGAATTATTGCACATTGTTCAACAACATGTTGAGCAATTCATATTTCCCAAATAAATCGAAAATGGCTAAGGTATTTCCAATCTTGAAGAAAGGAAAAGAATCTTCGTGCCCCAAAAGCTACCGCCTGATCAGCAAGGTATTTGAGGTGATACTGAACAAAGCATTAACGCCCTCATTGAGAAATATGAGTTGATACCAAATTGCCAATTTGGTTTTCATGCCAAGCATTCGCCCACACATGCAAAAACGAAAGTAACCTCAGATATCTGTTGGAAACTAAATGATAGAGAATGTGTAGGAGCGTTTCTCATTGATATGGAGAAAGGTGTGGTTAGATGGACTAGTTTTTAAACTCCTTCAGGACAGGTTCCCCAGATACCTTATCGCCATGATGTGTAACATGTTATACGGAAAATCATTTGTTGTAACTGATGGAAATCTGACGACGATGCGCGACTTCAAGGCCTTGAATGGTCTCCAGTAGGGAACAGTTGCTGCGCTTCTGTTTTTCTCAATATTCATTCGCAAGCTATTGAACGGCTTCGATTTTAACGTCTCGCCAACGAGATCATTGGTAGCGTTTGTTGATGATCTGATTACCTATACGGCAAACCGAAAAACTAAAATGGTTCAGAGCAATTTTCAAAAAATGTTTAATGGTGCGCAGTTCTACACAGACGATTGGCGAATGAATATCAATGCACAGAAATGCGAAACAATTTTGTTTCGGACAACGCTGCAGGGGGCCAGTCAAGACCTGAAACGTAATTGGAAGGATTTCCTCATTATGGCTGGTGAGGATAGTTGATAGCGGGTTCCACATAAATCCTGTGTTCGATACCTCGGTGTTTATCTCGATCAGCATCGGTACTATACTGAACATGTGAAAATCATTGTAGTGAATAAGAGTTTTCAATAAAGTCCGTGAAGGACTGCAGCGATGTTCTGCTGTCTCGGCAGAGGAAGGTGTCGGTTTCTGCCGAGAATGCCCTCGTCCGGAGACGCGTGAATGCGCTGGCAGGCTAGCATTGCGGTGTCGTGGGGCGGGTTCGTTTCCCCGGCACGAGGACCCACTACAAAACATTTCGCATTCACGAATTGCTTTCAGGTCAAAAAAAGGCGACCAAAGTCGCAAAGTTGTAGATAACCTCACCGAAGGAGACGTACTTGTTACTAGAACAAGTGAAACCTGAGAAGAAAGGCGAACTTGGGGTAACCTCGTCTTTACCCGACGAAGTTCATGGCCCACAAATGAAAGAGGGGCAACCGGGTGGTGGTGGAGCCCCTTCATACCCACCCAACCGGAATAAATCCATTGAAAGCTTGTTGAAGTGGCCAGGTATTCCTCTTCTGAGTGGAAAACTCATACAACTTGAATTATATGAACTTTCCCATCGGAAAGGGAGTACCCCGGTGAACAATTTATGTCATAGAATTATACAATCTGATTGCATAATTCTATGCCATAAAAAGGCACTCTGCTTGGGCCACTCAACCCATGACGTCTCCTGAAACAGAAAGGATTATTAATTACCCGGTGGCTGGCTCATGTTTTGGGGTTGAAGCCTGCCACCGTACCGGGTCCTATACGCGGTTAGATAGAACGGAAGGGAAAGACCGATTTTACGTTTAATTCATCATTTTTATTTTTCTTTCCCTTTGTTTATCATAATTAATATAAGCTTCTCCACGACGAACCAAAGGAACCATATTTCCGAAAAATTATCTTTCCAAAGATCAAATTCATTTCCATACAAATTAAAACTAAGTCTAAATAAATCTATAATATTTAATAAAACGTTTTTTTTTTCTTCATTAAATTTTTAAATTCGCACCGGACTAAAATGCGATCATATCTACCTACAATAAATTTTAATTTTTTTTTCTTCTTGTTTTTGAAGTACAAACTTTGTATCGAAGTAATTAAGTTTAAAACTTGATAGGAAACTAGAACAATACCAAGTAGAATACACGGTGGATAATAGACTCATCGATCCAAATTTAACAAAGATAGAAAGATTGAAAGTAATAAGTAAATTATTGCTGATAAGATACTCGTATATCGGATATACTTTAATTAAGCAAACGATCTTCTCGGTACATTTAAGTCGTGGCTATATGTTAACATGGAGCGAGCTTTTGAATACTTCCTTTATCTATTTCAACTCAAATATATTCAAAAGTTCTAATGTGCACTTTTTATTAGGTTTTGTACGTTTATGACATTTTCTTTTTCAACCGAAAGGAACTCCGAATCTGAGGGAGTGTGTTTATTCATTAAGTATAATAAAATGAAATTTAAATAAAATAATTAATATAATTTGAATAATTATATAAGAAAAATATTAGAATTAATTATTATATAAATAAATTAAATCAAAAGGACTCACCGCATGTTCCGTCGAGCGCTCGATGGGTGCTGGTACTCTACGTTCATTTAAGGCTAATAAATGCTCATTTAACAATTATTCAAAACAATGTAATTCGACAACGATCTAAGACCGAATAATTCACCTATCACTATAAAGGTTCTTTGGGCGAATGCCATACAAAATTTAGTAATAAAATCACTTAAAACGGGCGCTAGTGTGAATCCGTTTTCAAGAATTGTTCGTAACTCTTCTCATCCATAAGTTTATCAATTTCTGAAGTTTCACTGAGCTTCACTTTGAATAACCAGCCTTTTTCATAACACGGTGTATTGTTCAACCCTGGTGTATCCTCAACTGATGTGTTCTTCTCTACCACAGTTCTTTTGATAGCGGAGGTCTCATATACGGCCGTTCGTATTCATTTGGGATAACTAAAACCTTGGCTTTGGGATCCCGGGACTTGATAGCACGGAATGCAGAAAAACTGGCTGTTCCGCCACTAACTAGTAAATAAGGAACTTCTTTTGGTAAGTCTGCTGAGCTTGGAGGTACTTTAACGGGCATCAGAAGTCCTGCTGCTAAACCGCTCTTGCCATCTGACTTACTCTTAGATCCCCGATTACTCAAATAATATGCCGCTGCTGCAGCTCCACCCAAGGCCAATAGTCCAATTAGCAATCGTAGATTCTTATCTTCGCCTGGAGGTTTTGAATCGCCACCGGGTGGGCCTACTGGTGGTTTTGGGGCAGGTTTACAATATTTTGGCTGGTTTGGTTCCCTTCGCGCCGGATCTGGTGGGCATGGTGCACCTTTTTCCGAATCATATAAGTTGCGTCGTGTGATGAATTTTTGTATACCCGCAAAACCTGAAAATATTTGCCGATTTGCGTAATTCGTGCACTCAAATTTCGACTCCACCTCCACTGCCGTTCGCGACCTTTAACGCGTTTTGTTTTATAATAAAATGAAGTAATAAATAAATAAAAATTAATTCATAGGTTAAATTTGATAAGCTATGCTCCCTATCCCGACGTCTCTATCCCATCCGCTTTTCACTCTCCCCCGTGTTTTCCCAAGTTGTCAAAAATGGCGGGGCCGAACCATCGAGCAACGAAACAGTAGTGGAAAATCGCGAAAAGTTTCGTTCAATAGAGACATCTATGGGTGGATCCGCGATGGTGATAATGCACACTCGTTTCGGTTGTTTTTAAAATTTACGTCGTCTTTTGTAGATTCGCTTAAGTTATCAAATGAATGCAATTTTCGTTTGTAATGATTAGGCGTAATTAGGGAAAAAGAAAAATCGGAAGAATTAGACAGGCACACTTTAATTACCGACAAACAAAACAATTTTTAATTAAGATTATGGTTGGAATGGGTAAAATTTGACAATTTTTGAGGGGTTTAAATGATACAATGATTTTATCGTTCATATAATTAAAGGGGTCAACCGTTTCGTTCTAAGCATTTGTATACCGCGTTACACCGCAATTCGTTAAATTATATTCAAAAGATATTGTAATAAAATCACTACACATTAAAATTTTAAACAAGTTTAGAATTTTGTTTCCCGGGAGTTCAGTACAAAAGAAATTTCCTTAATTTATTTTTCACTCGGAAAGAAAAAGAGTGAGGGTTGCGATGGGGAAGCTGACTCAATCGTTCCTCCTTGTTAAATTGAGTTTGTGCTGTGTGCTTGTGGCAGCGCTGGCTTTTAGCGCCCTACTCCTCGATTACTACATCATGCTCAGTAAAGCACAACATGTAGTCATGCCCCTTCGATGACCCTTTCATTCCAGATACATTGATAAAAAGGTCAAAATTATCTGTTACAAGACCCTGGTTAGACCAGTTTTGGCATATGAATGTCAGATCTGGTACAACCTGAGTGCTAGTACTACGAAAAAATTAAGAGTTTTCGAAAGGAAATGTCTTCGTGCATGTACTGGTTTGTATAGAAAGCCTGAGACGGTTTGGAGATACTATATATCGAATAGAAGAATTTATCAGACTGCTAAAGTGACAAAAGTCGATATCTTCATATTGAAACTGTGAGTGAAAACCCCTGGGTTTCACAGTCGTTCCACGCTACAAACGGGTATATTGAGACTTGTCTTGCTACTGGCTTCATTCCTCCAGAAGGATTCGTGTATTTGGACATGAATCCATATGTTTTTCATTCGGACGGTATCCTAATTATATATTACATATATAGACGGGCTACCACTAAGATGATAAAATATCCTTCGAATTTGAGTTCACGAGACCAACAATTCCAATGGAGATACTCATTTGCTAGATTCGTTGAAGATGGTCGAGCTGTGAGACGAAGCAATCTAGGTATTGATGGCTGAATGACAATGTCTGAATTATTCGTGATTATTTTCTTTTTTGTTTTGTGGTTTTCGTTATTTTGTTTTGAATTTCTGCCCATTATTGCTACATTTAGTGTTGTTTGTTTATGTGAAACATTTGGGATAGGTTTTAATATTTACGATAGGTATATGTTATGTTTATTATATTAGGTTTAGAGATAAGGTTTAACGTTTAGGTTAGAAATAGAGTGTTAGCATGGTATTAGTATAAGATAAAGTTTTTGATTTAATTTGATTAGAATTAGTTTATAACATATTAGGTATAGGATAAAAGCTCGCATAAGCCGAAGGTCCCAGGTTCAAATCTCGTTGGGATTTAGTTCAGGGGATTTTTCGGACAGACTACGAGTGTTCACTCAGTGGTGATATGTACTGACTTAATCAGATCTTATCATAGCGGAGCGGGCACACGGGGTCATAAAAATGAGATACTCTGACTATCTCTAAGCGAAGGCCCGAGTTGTATTGTATTAGTATTATAATCAAGGTTTAATAGCGTTGGTTGATTTTTTCTTTTTTTTTTCCAATCAAATCATAAAATATGCAATAATTTTAAATAAATTAAATTTGATATTGTTTTTTGATTAAACGTTTTTACTTAATAATGTATAAATTTAGAGACCCATTTGGGCCATTAAGCTTTAGTATTTTTATTGTTTGGAATTTGCTTTATATTCTTTGAAAATTTATAACGATTAATATTGAATAAAGCGCCTTTGACTTTGACTTTGAAGGCATACTGTGGTAAACATAAGCAGTCGAGCAGCCCCGTGGTTATCAGGAGTGGTTGCGCTTGACGAGATAAGCTGGTGCCCCGTGGAAACTGCCTAGTTTTTTGCTTTACTAGGTTATAGTTAACTATACCCGCCAATTCTCCATCATTTAGGGGTAAGTGGTTCACTTTAACCACTTTAACATCATTGGGCTAGACCTTCTTTAGAGCCGGAACGGAGGTTTTTGTTTTTTTTATGTTTGCATTGGTACAAACCTCTGTGTCCAATTAGCTTGGCGAGACAAAATTTTTGAATTACTGTAGAATAGTTTGATTGAATTGTGTGCCTTAATCACATTCCTGAATTTATACAAAAATATAAAATAAAAAAAATTTTCAAAACACTTTTTATTCGTTCATGTTGGATAATTAAGTTTAAGGCTACATACATATATGTACATAATTAAATCTATTGATTTTATTTATACAACATATACTGATTAGTGTATCAATAAATTCACAATAGTTTGATTTTTAGTAACATACAAAGATTTAAATAAAATATATATTATAGCTAGTTATATAGTTTTGAATGTTAAAAATATTTTATTGGATATAATAAGTAATCATCAAAAATTTCATACTTTATGCTCTAAAACACAATCAATATCACAGAAACTTTCAAACGGAGAAATTTCATTAACCGCTTGCAATCATTTCTTTCGAATGATGCTGCACATGATCTTTGTTGTGTTTATTAAAGCTGGTATTATGGTGATTCTGGAAGAAATGGAAAGAAAAATTAATTTCAGCAGCTACTAAGTATTTTTAATATTAATTCAATTATCACTAATCGCAGTAATTATACTTAGAAATTAATTGACATCAATTGTTATCTTCATTTTATCACACTTTAAACTACTTAGAGCCACGATAAAGCGCTCTTAAAAATCATATTTATTTTGAGGAACGGTTAGTCTTCACGTGATCAAGCTGTTTCACGTTTATATGTCAATAACGATGATTTGATGATTTTAAAAACTCTGCAATGCTGAATGCAAGGAATGAAATAGATTTTGTGTGCTTACAAGACCTGGATTTTATAGATAAATTGGGTTTTTGTAAGAGCATAACCAACAAAAAGCTGTAAAAAGTTATAGGTGGTAGTAACATAGTTCGTCTAGAAAAGATCTCCCTTTCAATCGAGTACCCCTACTGTTGCTTCAAAACAATAATTACTCGTATACTAGAACGTGTCCAGGAAAACTGTTAGTTTTCCATCATAATTATGTAGTGCATTGACTCATTAACCGAAATAGCACTTGCTGCATTTCCGTTCAAGGAGTATATGAGTACATACTTAAAACTTGATATCAATCATTTTTAATTTACTCCAAATCACCTATTGACTATACCAAAAGCTAAAACTGCTTGCATAAAAGTACTTACACAAATTATTATTCTAAGATTTTGTGAGGAATAGCCTGCATAAGTCACAATTCCGTATTAAAAAACGATTTATCTAATTTTATAATGATAAACTTTTCAAGGTTTCTAAGTTGGCCGAATTACCTCGTTGTATGTGAAAATTAAAACAAGTAAAATGCAACGCTAAACCTACTTTAGGTTTTTGTCATTGGAATAGATAAGCATGATATGTATATGATATAGTCATATCTTTATATGAATGTTTAATTGGACGAAAATAAATCTAAACAATGGAACCGGAAATTTCCCATTCTTGGAAGGATCTTAGTTTATTTAAATCGCGTTTTTAGGATTATTTTTGGATGTTTGAAATAAAAAGAAAGCACTTTTGTGATGAACACACTAGTCTTTTATTTGATTCACTGATACAACGTGTTGATTTTTAGAAGAGTAGAACTGAAGTGATTCGAAGAAAAACTTATACCAACATAGACTTTGAACAACATATAATATTTGTATTGTTGCCAACTTAAACATTTTCAAATAAAAATTGCCATATTAATAACACCCCTTCTCAATGTTTATGCATTTTAAACAAATTAAACTAAATTAACATCAACATATGACTGGAAATATTATTAATTGTCTACTTCCTTTCTATTTGACATTGCATTTTGTCAGAAACTTTATTAATAACTCCTTACTTAATGACTTTGTTAGCATGTCTGCCAATTGTTCGCATGTTTTTATGTACTGAATATTAATTTTATTATTTTTGATTAAATCTTTAATGAAGTGGTATCTGTACTTGCATTCAAAATAGCTGACTGATTGTCACAATACAACATAACTGGGCTATCATTTTGAACATCCAAATCATGTAATAAATTAACAAGCCCGACCATCAATCCCTTCTCTCCTTTCGTATCCCACTTCAGTCTCTTCTCTTTTGGAATGTGTACATATACTTCTATACCAAAGGCTCTTAACTCATGGATATTATATGTTTTCCCAGTCCATACCTCAAATGGAGATCGCCCATCCTCATGGCTCTTCCCAGTCCTGTTCAACACGAACACTCTAGTATTTATGGCTTTAGCCCATAATTTCTTTGGTACATTTCTTTCATGTATCATTGTCCTGGCCGCTTCCAGCAATGTCCTGTTTTCTCGCTCAGCCTTGCCATCCTGTTCTGGGGTGTATGGGACTGTGGTTTGGTGTGTTAATCCACGCCTTGTAAACATTTCCTTCACATTCCTGTTCACAAACTCCAGGCCGTTATCACTTCTGAATGTCTTCACCTTCTTCCCAGTACTATTCCCTTATAAAGTCCTCAATTATATACTTGATCTTATCTTTTATCTTCACAAAATACACACTTCTGAAATTCGAATAATCATCTTTCAGCACAACGAAGTATCTTGACCCACCAACTGATGATTCTTCCATGGGACCGCATGTTTCAGCATGAATTAATTCACATGTCCTGGTACTCTTGTATTTGCTTCTATTGAATGACAATCTGTGTATTTTCCCAATCAAGCAACTCTTACACACCGGGTTGGCTGTTTGTTTAACCTCAATGTTGTTTTTCCGCAAAGTATCTTTGACGTAGGTGAAGTTTTGGTGCGCCAATCTTCTGTGCCACTCGTTTAAATCGTTCAACGCTAGTTATGCAGTACTCGCAATTTAACAATTATTACTCGTATTATAGCGTAAATCCAAATAAAACGAATTTCCAATTCTTTCCGCAACCGCGCAAATTTTATTTGCCTTGAAGAATTTGCATGAGCTGTCGTCTAACACTATGACATAACCTTTATCTGTGGCGTGATTGACCGAAAACAGATTCGTTTTTAACTCAGAAACATATAACACTCTGTCTATAACTGTGTCAATCCACTCCATTCCGTTCGATACTTGAACTGCCATCTGTCCATAATCAATCGCATTTATCACTGCTCCATTACCGATGATTACAGGTTTTGGCGAAGTATTTGAGGCACATATATTCAGTAGCGCCAGAATCGACTAGCCACTTAGATTTTTGCAGTTGATGCGACAGATTAGATACCACGAACGCGTTACTATTCGTTTTGTTTTCACTTCTTAACATTTTCTGTTTTCCAAAACGATACTGTGCTTTAAAATGTCCGAGCTTGCCACAATAGAAACAGTTATTATTATTACTCACATTCCCTTCACTGTTAGTTTTATTGTTACTTTTACTCTCGGTTTGATACTGTCCACTTTTAACACATTTGAAAACTTTTGATGGTCCTTTATTTTTCACACAGCTCCTTCGTTCTTCTCTTTTACTCGCTCTTCTTTAATCAGTAGTCTTGCCACTAGATTACCAAATGTTTGTTTTGTCATCAGGCGCCGACTCCCAAGCCGAAATAAAATGTTTATAATCGTCTGGTAACGACATCAGCACTTTCGTGATTACAAATTTATCTGAGATTTCTTCACCCATTTGTTTCATTTGGTTTTGTAGTTCTTGTATCTTAGATAAGAAAACAGACATGTCGATACCTCTTTCGAATTTGTATTGGAAAAATTTCCGTTGTATAATGTGCACACTGGTCTCAGTTTTCTGTTCATATACACAGTGGAGTTTTCGCTACATCTCGGCACAACTCGTACATGTAATAATATGTAACATTGCCTCTTCCGACATTCGTGTTAGCAATAACGTCTGCGCTTTGGCATCTTTAGATTCCCATGCAGATATCTCACTGGCCACTTCGGGCTTCACTTGTTTTCCCTCCACATTGTTTAACCATCCATGGCCCCTCAACTGTACTGTTGTTTGGAATTTCCATATATTCGAATTTCTGGCCCCTTCTTACTTGATCACATTGACGTTTTTGTTATTTCCCTCCATCATCGACGATGTTACACAGTGCCCGAGCCTGATCACGATGCCGCAAAATGTAGTAAATTAACCTCACTTTTTCCTTCTCGCCGATTTTGCTGCCGCCGTAAATAACATCAATCTACATCAAGAGCTGTTATATGTGCCTGGGCCCATAACCTGATGTTTGAAATAAAAAGAAAGCACTTTTGTGATGAACACACTAGTCTTTTATTTAATTCACTGATACAACGTGTTGATTTTTAGAAGAGTAGAATGGAAGTGATACAAAGAAAAACTTATACCAACATAGACATTTGAACAACATAGATTATTTGAATTGTTGCCAAATTAAACATTTTCAAATAAACATTGCCATATCAATAACAATTTTTGGATATAATTCAATGTGTTTATCGGGCGATTAATACTATTTTCGATTAAGTCTAGACTTTAAAATTCATCAAAATTATATTAAGCATATTTACTGATGATATGAATTTTTTCTCTGAATTTTTCTCATGTAAGAACTACTTCCAAATAAATGCTAATGACAACTTTGCTTACGATATCGCAATTCTGCATTTTCTTTGTGAAAGGAAACAAAAAGATTTGTAATGAGGCCATAGAAGGAAAAACGATTGAAGATGTCCTTCTTATCAGTGAAAGCAAAGTTCAGGAGCTACCCTTCCACAATCAGCGAAGATGTAGGTTCAAGGTTTTTATTCTAATACGACATGCCTGGCTCTCCAAAGATTTTAAGAAGAAGAACGGCGTTTGTTCCTGGAACAGCATGATTTTCATGGAATGGATTGATAAACTTGCGAGCCCTGGATCCGAAGATAGCAGGAAAATAAATAGCTATAAGAATTTACCTCTATCCCCATTTTTTCTAAACGCTTGAATGACTGTCGCACTTCGTTTGTTGACCCAAGACAACACAATGATAGTGGTAGTCAACTGGAAGCAGTCTCAGATTCTGAGGCGTCTTCTGCACAAAAACTAAAAGCAGCTTCCTGTTAAAATTCTAAATCTTCTACTACACAGGGTACTTACAACAACTTCGTGCGGGGAGAAGACTTAATGCCAATTTCATCCGGATCAATTTTAGAGCCCATATCACTTGCCCCATTCAACACCAACCCAACCTTTTTAGACCCGCTGTTGCCGCCTACAGTCAAGACCACTATGGTTTTGGGTGCTGACCTTGAAAAAAGATATCTAAATTTATGAATCCGTTCGGCTTTACCTGTCGTATATGCACAAGACACCAGAAAAAACTTGCATGGATGGTAAAACGAAAACAAGTCTAAGAATCGCGATTCAAAGAGAAAGTCTTCCAATCGTTCTTGAGGCTCTTCGCCTTCTGTATTTTTCCTACCATGAAGAGCTTGGTATCAGCCTTAACCAAGCAAAAAAAAAAACATCTTGAAACCTACGCCTCCCACGTTAGTTCTAACCATATCTCGTCATTGCAAAAGGTAAGAAAAGAGCACCGTAAATTTTTTCGTCCCCCAATAAACAGATAAATTTTAAGTTGTTTTACCATAACTGTGGTGGTATGCGTAGTAAGTTAAACAAACTTTTTCTTGACGCAAAATTGTGCCATTTTAATATCCTTACCCTTTCCGAAACATCATATACTATTGTATATGACTTCCGAAATGGCAACTATGATAAAATTAATAGTCTTTTATCCCGAATGAATTGAAATGATATGCTATCAACGTTAGATTTGGATACAGCTCTATCCACCTTTTAAACCATAATCTTTAACGCCGTTGAATCATTCATACCTAAAATAAAGAAAAAAGACAAAATTTCAGAACCGTGGCTAGGGAGCAATCTCAGGCATTTACGTAACCAAAGAAATAAATTCTACAAGCACTTAAAAAGGAGGAATGATGCTAGCGATGAGATTAAGAGTAAATACAACGATCTTGTTCTAGAATTCAAAATATAAATTAAAATTAAATATTGCTTTTTGAGGGGAAAAAATACAGCTGAAGCGAAATCTTGGCTTGATGAAGAGTTTCCGGGGTCCGCACCAGGAAAATCAACCATCATTGATTGGTATGCTAAGTTTAAACGTGGTGAAATAAGCACCGAAGACGGCGAACGCAGTGGATGCCCAAAAGAGGCTGTCACCGACGAAAACATCAAAAAAGTTCACAAAATAGTTTTGAATGACCATAAAGTGAAGTTGATTGAGATAGCAGACATTGTGAAGATATCATCTGAATGTGTGCATCATATCATTCACGAATATTTGTACATGAGAAAGCTGTGTGCGAAATGGGTGCCGCGCGAGCTCACAATCGATCAAAAGCAACAACGTGTTAATGATTCTGAGCAGTGTTTAAGCGCAATAAACCTGAATTTTTGCATCGATATGTGACAATGGACGAAACATGGCTCCATCGTTTCACTCCGGAGTCTGATCGACAGTTAGCTGAGTGGACTGCACACGATGAACCGAATCCAAGGCGAGGAAAACACAGCAGTCAGCTGGCAAGGTTATGGCATCAGTATTCTGGGATGCGCAAGGTATAATATTCATTAATTACCTCCAAAAGGGCCAGATCATCAACAGCGATTATTATATAGCGTTATTGGATCGTTTAAAGGAAGAAATCGTTAAAAAAACGGCCCCGTTTGACCGAGGACTTTTCAATTGACCTGTTATTTCTAATCTTTAAAAGTTTTTTGACTTTTCAAACCTTAAGTGTAAGACTTATGGCTACCCTTAGATAATGACACACAAAGACTTGATGTCATCTAGTACAGAACAGATCTGTGAGTTTTTTTTCAGACCAAGCGCTGTTTGATATTCCGCACCTTTTTTATGCCCACGACCTCAAACTGTATCACAGAATACAATCTTTAAGTGATGTATCTTTTCTTCAGTCCAAATTAACCACCCTCCAACAATGCTGCGATGTGAATCACCTTGAACTTAATTTGGAAAATTGTCTCGTAATAATCTTTTCAAGGAAAAAGAATGTCATCATACACAATTATGAAATTAATAACACACAACTGAGAAGAGTAGAAAGAGTTGTAGAGCTTAGCGTAGTCTTAGACTCCAATCCCAGATTCAACCTTGACTATGATGAAGTACTGTATAAAGCTAACAAGCTGCTAGGTTTTATTAAACGGAGAGCGAAAGAATTTATGAATATTTGGGCAACAAAATCATTGTTCTCCTCGCTAGTCCGTCCTATTCTCGAATACGGCTGCATAATCTGGGACCCTGTATACGAAATCTATAGCCACAGACTTGAGTCTGTACAAAAACAATTTTTACTTTTTGCCTTAAGATCTCTGTACGACCCGACTTCTTTTCATAATCTACCATCTTATGAGGATCGACTTCGAACATTAAACCTGACATCACTAGCTTCCAGAAGAGTAGCTTTCGAAGTTTTGTTTTTGTCAGATAAGATTAACTTTCACGATCCTGTTAGAGTCACTAGGCACATTCCCATGTTAACCACAAGTACGCACCACACCAATTATGCAGACAATGAGCCGGTTAATAGATATTGTAAAATCTTCAATAAATTTAGCGAGCATTACTCCCCAACCACTTCCAAGTTATGTTTTAAAATTGTTTGTGGTCTCGGTGTTTTTGCGCTTATTTAAAAATATGTTTAGAAAATGTTTTTCTCCTTAGAGGCAAATAAAATATTTTGTTTTTTATACATATATATATATATATATATATATATATATATATATATATATATATATATATATATATATATATATATATATATATATATATTTTGAGGGTAAGTTTTCCCTCTTCTTCAGTGTACTGTTTTAAGTCTAAAATATTACAAATCTCTATTTCTTGACAACCTAGACGATATTTTTGTGTGCTTTGTATTTTGGTTTTTAATTCATTTTGCTATGTATTTGTATTTTTGTTTTTAATTCAATTTGTTAGGTATTTGATTTTAAATTGTGCCTTGTTTTGCGGATAAATAAATAAATATTTGAATGGTGCCATGGATGGAAGTTTTTGTGTGGTGATATTACATCACATAACGCAACATTCAAAGTGGGAAGTACCAAGTGTAGTGTTTTAGCAGATGTCAATAGTCTGTTCAGGATCGCAGCCGTGAACTGCTTCCTTTGCGAGCGTAAGATTCATGCTCAGTTATAAGAGCTTTGTCTGGGGACGCGTAAGTGCGCTGGTAAGCTAGCTTTGTGGTGTCGGGGGCAGGTTCTATTCCCACAGCACAAAGGCCCACTACAAAAAGATTTCTCGTTTTTACGAATTAGGCTATGACCAGAGCCAATAAAATGTAGAGTCGATTGACCGTCGATAGGTGTCGATTGCCTAGGTAGCATACCAGAACGATTGGACTGGAGAAACGCGACGACAATGCCCGGTTAACCGCATGCGAGACAAGGCGATTTCATCATTGCCTCGAAAATTCATAGCCCACAAATAAAAGTGAGGCATCCAGATGGTGGCGGTGCCCCCACCAAAGTGTTGCCTTGACCTATGTCGCGTGAGGAAGGTAAGATGTATGCGCCAAATTGCACCAATTACCAGAAGCCAAAAAACTTGCAAGCGAGTGCCCAGGACAGCAAGCAGCACTTGAGTTTCTCTTTTCCGGGGGCCTCTCCAAAGACTTTATTGAAGCGACCACCCCTGCAATTGTCAGAAGAACCCAGACAGCCATTGACTGGTGCAATAAAACCGTATCACATTATGCTGCAAGAATACAGTGAGGCACGAGAGTAGATTTTTGCTTCAGGAGAGGTCACCCCATGCCAGGCAAAATGGTCAACTCGTCATTGGAGGAGAGGGAAGAGAGGGCGCATCTGTCGCCAAATCCTGAACATATGCAAAATTTCGGAGGTTTCCGAGAATGAAACCAGACCTTATGCACCAATCAAAGTGTTGGGCAAAATCGCTCTCATGTTAATCGACACGGGTGTAACTATTAGCTGTCTTGCCTCGAACCTTCACCCGAACGTCCTCCATCAACACCCTACTTTGGTCAATTCTTGATGCTCTGACATCAGCACAGCTGATGGTACCAAACAGGCTATCAAGGGTAGGTTGACAACACCCGTCACGTTTAGAGGTCATACTAAGGAGATCACATTTTAAATCGTCTCCTCTCTGACTCACAACGTGTACCTTGGCGTCGATTTCATCCTGCAATTTTGTATGGTCATTGATTTATTCTTGGATTCATACATTAATACCAGACATACTCAGGAACTTTTTTTTAGGCCTGACAGACAAGAATTAACTCCTAACCAACGACAACACCTGGAAGCATCTATCGCTGCTTTTCCATCTTACACAACTACTCTGGTCTCACAGGTTATTGACGTTGGTGATAGCAAGCCAAATAAGCAGAGGCACTGCGCTATCTCGCCGGCCATGGAAAAGTGCCTTGTCCTCCCCAGTAATCTTGGTTTACCACCAGGTAAAGTTGTCTTTGTCTGGACGCCTGAAAAGCCAACGCAGTGACCCTCTTCCGCTCATCGATAGAAAATTGGGAAGGCTGCCGAAAGCAAACTACATTACAAGTTTCAACTTGAAGGATGCCTTCTGGCAAATTCCACTCGATGAAGGGTCGAAGGATAAAACCGCTTTCACATTGTCTGAGCAACCACCATACCAATTCTTCAGAATACCTTTGGCCTATATAACGCCTTGCAAATGATGAACCGTCTGATGGACAAAGTCAGTCTACCTTACCTGAATCACCGAGTGCTCGTTTACCTGGATGACCTTCTCCTCATCACAGAAACGTTTGACCAACATCTTCTACTGCTGCAAGAAGTAGTCCTGCATATCAGTAAGGCGAGATTCACCATCACTATCCAGAAACGCAAGTTCGTCTTGACTGAAGTCCGATATCTAGGACATATCATCGGACATGGTACCATCAAAACAGATCCAGACAAAACTTGGGCGATTTATGAGTTTTCCTTACCGAAGACCGTGAAGCAGCTAGGACGTTTCCTAGGAGTGTGCAATTGGTACCGAGGTTCGTTCGGAACTATGCAACGGTTTCAGCGCCTCTGTCGGATATGCTCCGGAATGGTAAGTTCATCTGGTCCGAGCCCAGTCGAAAAGCATTTAAATAGCTCAATTAAGCTTTGACATCTGCCCCAGTCTTGCACAGCCCTGACTTCCAGAAACCCTTCTTTATTCATTGCAACGCAAGTCAACATGGAGTAGGAGCCGTGCTAGTGCAATTGACCGAAGATGGAGAAGAACCTCCCATTGCTTTTATGTCCAGTAAGCTGAATTCGGGCCAGAGGAACTACACCATATCCGAACAAGAACGTCTGGTACCGGTGATGGCTGTCAAGAAATTCCGAGCGTACATAGAAGGCCACCCGTTCGAGATCATCACCGGCCACGCGTCGTTACAATAGTTGATGAACCAAGCGGACCTACACAGACGTCTGCCCCGATGAGTTCTTAAGCTGCAAGTGTTTAAGTTTTCCATCAAACATCGAAAACGAACACAAAACATCGTGCCCGATACTCTCTCGCGAATGTTTTCACCCGAGGGAGTGGGATTGAAATTAAATGACAATAGTCTCATCGGGAAAGATTTGGGCAGCCCGCATTTCAATTCAGACAACTACAACGAGTTGATGCAGACCACGGTAACCCAAAAAACAAAGTAGCCTGATTTGAAAGTGGTCGACGGATATATTTACCGACGTAACGAATACGCAATCAGTGAGTCTTTGCTGGAAGAAGAGTCTTGGAAGCTTTGATGACTCACAATCTAATCCTTCGTACACATGACCATCCTCTAAGTGCCCACAGTGGCTACGGCTGGACGCTTCGGCGCGGGAAATACTTCTTTTAATGTAAAATATCATCGTTGTTCAAGGAGTGTGTAGGCGGCTTTGAGACTTGTAAAAGCACTTAGGCTCCCAATCAGTCTCTTCGACCTCCCATGAGCTGACTCAACGTTCCAGAGCGCATACTCCAACATCTGAATATAGATTTACTCGGTCCATACCCTCGTTCTTCTATGGGACACGTTGGAGCTATCGTTGGTCTAGATCAGCTATTAAAGTTTCCGCTGGTGGAACCCATTTGCAAATTCACGAAATTCTTAGAGAGTCTAGTATTCCATTTGTTTGGTGTTCCAGAAAGCATGTACTCGGACAACGGAGTGCATTCCCGATCTCGGCAGTTTAAGAGTCTACTCGAACAGTACGGTGTCGAACACCAACTGATGCCAATATACTCTCCTCAACCTAACGTATCAGAATATTTGAATCCCGCCCTGTTAGCTGCGATCCATTCCTATGTCCATCCAACTAAGAAGGATGGCGACCTCAGATTGTCTGCCATCATATGTGCACTGTCTTATCATTCCGTCACGGGCGCATTGCCTTACTTTGCCAGATTCGGATCATATAATTCACCATGGTAAATCGTACAAGCTATTGCGACAATTAAAATGTTTGGAAGATCCTGTCGTTGTGCTGGACCCCCACGAAAGATTAGGCAATCTCCGTTAACAAATCAGACGAAAGATAAGGGAAGCAGGGCATGCAAATGAAGCGTATTATAATCTAAGATAGTGACCTTCCAAGTTTAGAAAAGGGTACGAAGTATTTCGTTGCAATTTCCGCCAAAGCGACGCAGCTGGCCATTATAATGCGAAGTTGGATCAATGTTTCTTGCAAAGCCGTGTACATAAGGTTGTAGGACCTGGTCGCTATCTCCTCACAGATCTGACTAGCAAAGAGTTGAGTGTATACCACACAAAATACGTTCATTCCTCGGACTACACTTGGGTTAAGTACATACGCCTGCCTTTTCTATCCGTAGTTAGTTTCCATCCCATCTGCAGCGAGTTAGTTTCAATCCCATCTGCAGCAAGTCCCTTCTGCAGCAAGTCCCATCTGCAGCAAGTCGAAAGTATTTGCGTCAGTTCGTCCGTCCGATAATCGTTTTTTTTTTATTTTTGCTCCGTATTCCTGCTCTTAACACAATCAGTTATCCGCCTGAGGATCCTTCAGCTCCTTTTTCGCAATCCCCATCTCCTTAGTATCGTGAGTAAACTAGCTGCCCTGTAGTAATCGAGCAGCCCACTTAGGCAAACTGCTTGAGGGACCTTCACGATAAAAAGGAATTTCATAATAATAATAACATCCCAGTTAATTTTAAAAGCGACCATAATAAACCTGCAATTTGAAAATGCGATACCAGTGCTACGCAAATGAGTGAAGTAGTTCCAAGACTCCACTTGCAACCGAATCGACCGTTATCACCATGGCAAGAAATCGAGCAAGTGGATGAGGGAGGTAACTCGTCTAGTGGTACGGGAGATGGATTGAGACTTGATCCCGTACTGAGCATGGAAGCAGGTGAGTCAATACCTTCAATTGGTGTACATTGAGTTAATTTTTCATGGGTTCAAATTATTTTGCATTTGAGATAGAAGCAACAGCAGCAGCAGCGCAATAAAAATGGGAACAACGCAACGCAATGGGAATGTGATTGATTTGAAACTGCTGTTAAGTTAATGTTCCTCGAATGGATTTATCGAGGAAATCTCCGCCGCCACTTATCGAGCGAATAAATTACATTGAATTATTAATTTTTTGAAATTATTGAGATTCTCGTCTTCATGCGCCTTAGCTGTGTAGTCCTCAAGCATAGCTAATTCGCGGTGTTTTTCTCGGTTTAATTATGCTATCGATTTGGCCATTGTTGCTATAACAGGAGTTTGTAAGTACTCTTTTTGTTTATTATAAAGAAAATCATATAATTGGCAATAATGTTTGAAAATAGAAATGATTATTATAGGATATAATGCTAATGACAAATAGCCGAATAATATTGTAGATTTTTCGGGAATGCAGCAAATAATTACATTTTTGCAGAAACAAACGATTTCCAATTTATTGGCTAATACAAAAACAAATAAATTTTTGTAATATTTTGAGAAGAAAAAAAAGTTTATGTTTTTAAATTTTGTCATTTAAAATTACGTTTTTTTTTTAAAATAAAAATGTTAAAACAGTGAAAGAAAACGAAAATATGAAAAGATAAAAAGGAAACTCGATCTATCCTTTTTTTGTTTGAGTTCTGACCGGATATGGGACCCGCCACGTTGGCTGGCCCCTCCACTCATGAGCTAGCCATCGGGTGAGCTCTCCTTTTTTCTTTTGTTGTTACAGGTGCTCTTGCTGGGTAGAGTCGCCTTCCGCACAAGTTTCTTATTTATAGTAAAGCTTTATATGATTCCATCATATAACACTTCAACATAAATCTGAAACGTTTAATTATTATTTAATGTTGTAGAAAGGTTCATATAAATGGCTTTTGAATGAATTCTTGATTTAAATGGAAAATAGATGGCCACGTCTACAATAGATCTTGATCCTGAGGGGGGGGAGGGGTGCTTGCGAGGAGGCACTGATTAAACCTGGATGCCCCAATCTTTGTTGGAGGTCGTAAGTGCTTGGAGTAAGGAATTAATTGTCATGCGTCCTGCGCGTATAAATCGAGCTTAGTTAGTTCGGTAGATATTCTGATCGTATAATTCGTGAATGTGAAATTTTTTTTAAGAGTGGGATCTTATGCTGGGGAAAAGAACCCGCCTCAAGACACCGCAACGCTAGCCTGCAAGCGCATTCACGTGTCCTAAGACAAAGCCAGTCCCGGCGAGCACCAAAAGCTTTGCTCGCTGAGGCAGTAGTTCATTGCTACATTCCTTAACGGATACTACTGACATTGTTCTCATTGTTAGGTAAAATTAGAAAACTAGTTTAAAAATAAAATCGACATTTGTTTTACAGCCGCCGCATTCCTGCAATGAGCGTTCGTCAAGGGAATGAGGTGAGTACTCGTGCGTGTTTATTCCCATATTTGTAGATTTTTTAAAACTTTTATATTGAAAATTATATAAAAAAAAGAAAAAATGGAAGTTAAGTTGGCAACGGTTCATTAATATCCATCTATATTTAGGAGTTCCTTCTTCGAGAAAAATTACGATAAATTGATTTGTATATTTACGCATTTCCATATATTGGCGAATTTTTTTAGTATACAATATTTTATTTAAGTTTATCGCTCGTATGGAATGGAGTTTATTTTTATTCATTGAATAATTCTCTTACCTACATACATACACATGTTGCAATTATAATACATTTTTGTCTTTATATGTGGCAATTAATTTTTTATTATGACTAAAAATATATTCACACACACACAAAAAAAACGCATGCAGAATGGAGAATGATTTTTAAGGGCATGTTTGTAACTAGAAGTTGAAATTAAGTAGAAAGCCATGAACGGAAAAGTTACATCTTATTATTATGATTAAACTCTTTACTATACACACATACACAGAGTCTTTAACAATCAAGAATTTCCAAGGTTTGATCAGCAACATTTGCATATTTTCCAGTAGGTAGACTTTTAAAAACTAACAAATGTCGATATAAGGTATAAAGTTCACTGAAGATTTGTAGACGTGGCATTGACTCTATTAAAAATAAAAAATTGATTTTTTAAGGAAAAACAATCAGTCTTCTCCTTTCTCTCTAACGAGTACGGGACCCGCGACGTTGGCGAAAAAAAATGAGCTAGCCACCGGGCGAAGCTTTCCTTTTTAGTCGTTTCATGGGCTCTTGCCTAGGATGGTTGGCCTGCCACTTCTCTTGTGGTCAAGTCATTGATTTTGATCATTGATCCGGTTGGGAAGTGTGCAAGGGGGCATCACTTCTAACTGGATGCCCCAGGGTTTTGTGGGCCATGAGCATCCGCGGCAATGAAGAATTCGTCTCTCTCGTATCTCGTGCGCGGATAGCTTTAAAATGTCATCGCGTCTCATTTGTTCGATACTTTGGTTGGTTTCCTCGGCCTTCGACAGCTACCGAATGGATCCAGTTTCTCCGTCCCAAAAATCGTAAGCGTGAAATTTTTTGCAGTGGGTCCTTGCGCTGGCGGAAAGAACCCACCCCACACCACTGCGCCGCTAGCTGCCAGCACGCTTACCCGTTGCCAGGTAAAGCTATTGAAAATTAAATTAAATTTCTTTGGGATCTGCTGTGAAAATACAGAACAAAGAAATGCCCAGTTATTACACTATGAGTTAATGGTGAACATTTCAGTGAGTTGATTATAACATTGAAAGGCGGCACAAAAACATTTGAAGATCTACTAGAGGTTCGCATTGCTTAGAGCATTCAAAATCCGATTGACGACGAATGGAAAGAAATCTTCTGACATAATGTTTCGAAAGCGGAAAAATCACCCTATCATACCATTTTGATGGGTTGTTGACCAACGCAGGCCCCTTGCATACCAAATATCTTAATGAATGGCCCATGGCATAATCAAAAAGTGCATGTTTCCTAATGCTCCTGCGCATGAGATCAACAAATCCACGATTGTGAATGAGGGCGTCCGAAATAAAAGCTATTATTTAGTACAAAACTACCACTTTAAGTTGATTATCGAGGCAAGTAGCATTTTAACCTTTCAGGTCATCCTTTTTCAATTTTTAAATTTCGTTTTCTGAATTAAAATTATCACCTTACTGAATATGTGCATTCATGATTTGATTAGATAAGTGAAAACAATTGTTTTCTATCAAGTGCTTCGTTTGATTGTGTTATCATTTGTACTTTTTCGTTAAATTCAGATAATATTCACTTAATATACAATACATGCTACCTTCGAATCTGATATAAGCTGAGTGGGTCGAGTGCAATTAATTTTATGACTATGTTTATGCATAAACAAATTTTGTTATATTTAATCATTTTTATTTACGAATTTTTAATTGAAAAAGTACTAAGCAGTAATATAGTATGCATGAAATAATCTTCAAATGTAATGATAATTATTGAACAAATCATAATTTCCACAATAACAATTAATTCGATTTTATGAATCACAAATCATAAATGATGCATTTATTAACAAATTTGAAGGCACTTGGTTCGAATAATTTAATAAGCAGCGAACTTCCTAATAATAACCCATGGTTGTTTTTCAATGGAGATAACGTTGATGAGTTGATATTATTTGATACTGATCGAAAATTGGAGTTTCCGATGGTTAAATCGCAAAATGTCAATTAGTGTCGTCAAGGGACAAATCTTATGTAATTAATTTGATTGTTGATTGAAACTTCTCCTAACTGATTACAATGCAGCTCCATCGTATTATGATAAAGAAAGCATGACTCAACTTTTCAAGAGTTTTGAACTATGTTCTCAAAATATGATAGTTAATATACAAAAGTGTGTTCGATAACAATTCGCTTTTAAGATAAATTTATTTTAGTTCGCAAAATAATTACATATGTTTATTTTTCCTTTTTTTCTTGAAAAGCCGTCGGGCCTTGCTTTGTTGTCATCTTCAGTGTAGAAAGGATGTGTTGAAGGGAACAGCTTTATGTAGTTTATATAGGATGGTGTAGTAATCGAGCAGCCCGCTTAGGCAACCTGTTCGAGTGACCTTCACGAAAAGAATCCAGCCAGATGTTCTAGCGTTAACGGACTGTGTGAAACAATTCAAAGGAGGAGCTCGAACTGACAACGAGTATTTATATTTAGATGAATCGATGACGAGTAGAATGCGGAACACAGGTAAGCTTGAAGCAATTATTGAGAATTGCCGCAGTGCAGTCAAGTGACAGCGTGTAATTGAGTTGGCAAAAGAGTAAAACAAGGATCTCTCAACTATGAAAGCCTTGCAAACTTTCCCATTGGCGAAAGCCGATTGGAAAGTTATCTGGAAGACAGTCCACCAGTTGAAGCCAACTTGAATAAATTCAAAAGTGGACTGCAAGATGCCAAAGGATATTTAAAACTGGTCATTGATGAAGATGCGCGTAAAGCAGGAATAGCGCTTAATGCATTTTTACTAAAAGCTAAATTAGAGTATGCATGTGGAAATTATGATGAAAGCTTAGAAAATTTCATTAAAGTTGAAGTAAATATTCTACCGGGAAAGGAACTAACTTTGTGTAGTCTTCATATCTTAGCAGAATCGGGCGGGATTATGCTTAGAGCAGCAAGATTTAAAGGCGCCATCAAAGTTAAAAAAAAAAAAAACAAAAAAAGAAGCAGAAATGAAGTGCAGTTCCAAAAGGCAACAGACCTAGGATTGTTATACTTGCATGTATGGGTACTCATTTTGGCTGGAATATGTCATGAAAATCTTAATTTGTTACAAGAGGGATTGGAGTATTCTTTGAAAGCATACAGTGGCGGACAAAAGTCTACGACAGCTCCTTATATTGAGATTCTGGTTAATTGGAACCAGTAACGTAAATATACTTATCGAAAAATAAAGACAAAAACATTTCATAACAAACTTAAGGAGAAATTCGTAAAAACATAAAAAAATGAATGGATATAAGTCTACGACAGTCAGTGCTGGCTGACTTAATATTTGGTTGGACCCCCTTTCGCGTCAATTACTGCTTGCAGTCTTCGGGGCATAGAGGCAACTAAATTAGCAGTTTCTACAGATGTGATTTCCTTCCATTCTGTAACAAGCGCTTCCTTCAACAAAGTTTTATTTTTAATGTGACGCTTTCGAATTTTCCGTTCCAAAAGCTCCCATACATGCTCTATAGGGTCTAAATCTGGACTTTGCGGAGGCGTATTAAGTTGCCTGGGAGCGTAGTACAACAACCAGTTCTTGACGAAAAGTGCTGTATGTGTTGCATCATTGTCTTGTTTGAAAATTCATCTCTCTCCAAGACCCAACTTTTCCACTGATGGCTTCAAATGTTGTTCTAACAGGTTCTTGTATACATAACGGTCCATCGTAGTTTCAACAAAAGCCAATCTGCCAACCCCAGATGTAGCGATGGCTCCCCAAACCATCACATTACCTCCACCGTGCTTGACAGTAGGAATCAAATTGTTGGTCTCTAAAGCCGTGTTCTTTTTCCTCCATACATTACTGCGACCATCACTTCCGAAAATTTTAAATTTGGACTCATCTATGAAAGGACGCGATTCCACAAATCATTGTCCTTGTCAATATGGACCTTGGCGAACTGTAGACGCACAAGTCGGTTTTTGGCGGATAATAATGGCTTTTTACGTGGAGTTCTACGGTGAAACCCATTAATATTTAATGCTCTCGTGACATCCTTTTCTTTTCCGTAGCTACTTGTTCCGCAAATCTGGAGCACTTATTTTTGGATTACTGTTCACTTTTTTTTAGAATACAACTAATGTCTCTGCGCGACAACTTTTTCGGTCGGCCAGTTCGCGGCTTATTTTCAATGGAACCACTGTTTTCAAAGTTTTTAATGATTGTATATACAGAAGTTCGTTTAAGTTTGAGTGGTTTCGCGATTTCCGAGCACGATTTATTGTCTTTTGTATACTGCACGACTAAATTTCGGATATCACTAGAAATTTCTTTTCGCAATGTCATTTTGCAGTCCTTACAGTAAGATACAAGCGATAAAACTAAAACATAATTGCAGCAGCACATATATGGAATGATAAAAATACCAAGTAAACAAATATTGATGACATTCCGTTACGTTTAGTTGGAAATTTTTTGTGTATAACTGAGTCAACACTGACTGTCAAAAACTTTTGTCCATTCAATTTTTTATGTTTTTAGGACTTTCTCCTTAATTCTGGTATGAAAAGTGTTTATCTTTATTTTTTTATAAATATATTCACGTTACTGAAAAATGCACTTCAATGGATTTTTGATTAAAGCTTCCAATTAACCGGTATCTGAATATAAGGAATTGTCGTAGACTTTTGTCCATCACGGTAAGAGAAAGATCTATCTAGATCACAACTTTATGTACGAAACTTACAATCGAAGCATTAGAAAAGGTTGCCCAAAATGATACAAATGATCAGCTAGTAGAGTATTATTTAGCTTTTAGTATACAAATAACTCAAATATACCTGAAGCTTTGGTCCACATCCGCTTTGCCCTATCGCTTCGAGCTGAACACGTTCCTAGTTTACACTTGTTTTCATCATTGTTGACAGCAAATCGAAGACCACGAGATGCTTTGCATGTAGTTGAAAATGCAGTAGACGAACTCTCTGACAACCTTAAATTTTTACATGTCACGTGCATCTACAATTGCATTGGCTTGATATCGATACGGCGTTTCAAACAGTACAAAACATGTTAATAATTTGGCGGGAACAATATGAGACGCAAACAATTGTGAATGAAAATGATGCTGAACGCCATTCTGATACAAAAAGTATATTACAGTGGCATTCCTCACAATCATCAGATAAAGACTCGAACTCAGTTATTGCCTCATTGGCTCCAGCATCTCGTGTCGAGCAAGCATTAAGTGAAGCCGCTAGTTCCTTGAGCTCATGTGTCCCCGTTCGGATCCATAACGCGCTCGGATGATTCAATTGAAAATTTGGTTTGGCTATTGATCACCCAAACGAAGCATTAAATTGTGTTCAAGACCATCACAATCAAGATATGTAAATACACGGTCAAATCTACTTGAAATTATTGTTCGTTTGACACTTTTACCTGAAGATAAGAATGTTCCATACGTTTTTGTACAGTCAAATAAAACGAGTTGGGTTTATCCCGTTCCTGCGCGAGAATGAGGAAAAAAAGTTAGGACTCATCGACGATGGGTAGCTGGGCGCTTGGCGACAACAGGAAGTTGCGAGGAGGTCGTGACCGGCGACGGAAAGAAAACGGCGGGAGTCTCGGAAACTATACGTGGTGGTGAATGGGAACGAACTTTTATGTTACGAAATGAAATCGAACACAAAAGAGGATATAAGTAAGATTTCTGCAAAAAGTTAATTCGCGATTAGGTCAAACCATGAATATTTGTTGTGTGCTGTGAAATTCGTGAAATCAATGAAGAGCCTTGGATATAAGAGTAGGTTTACGTAGAAATAAAACGAGGAATTACGTGACAGCATGAAAAACGCTTCATTCTCCAATGGCGTACTTTACTGAACAGGTTACTAATAATATTGACACGAATCTCGGCGACGATAGATCGGTTACAGAACTCCTCTATTACAACAGCTGTCAAAAAAATGAATGATTTTAAATGTGCTCGCATGGTTGGCATACATAAACGAAAAATGGAACACTCCCGCGTCGTTTATAACTTATTTCTGATGCGAACATTGCGGAGCTCTTTCGCGAGAGCCTTTGTGAACGCGTCCGGGACTTTTTCCTCGGTACGCACGTATTTCGATTCGAACTCTTTCGACTGAATTTTTCTCTGATATAATGATATCGTATATCGGTATGTTTCGTTCACCTATGAGATTCGGGATTTCTCGCAAGTCTTATCGCGCTTTGGTTATCGACATTTAAAATCGTAGAGCAATCATTTTCGTTTCTCAAATTGCGCAACAATTTTCGCAGTCATACAATTTCCTTAGCGGCTACAACATACTCGGACTCGGTCGTATTCTGAGCCACAATCTTTTGCCTTTGTGCGCCCCAAGTCAAAGGGCCATTTGCGAGAAAGAAAACATATCCGGAGGTCGATTTTCGCCTATCTACGTCCCAAGCGAAATTGGCGTTGGAATAACCATAAAGTGCTCCCGCAGTTTGAGTACTCGATACCGTAATGTTTTGTTTCTCGCAAATATCGAAATATCCTCTTCACAGCCTGCCGATGAACTATGGTATGTGCGTTTAAAAACCGGCTGACATTGCCCACTGCAAAAGCAATGTCGGTTTGCGAAACAATGGACAAATACATCAGGCATCCGACTACGTCACGATATGGCGCGGTCATGTAATTCACGTTTTCTTCGGCTTTCGACAAAATCACGTGCGGGTCTGCTGGAATACTGGACCCCTTCGCCTCAGTCATGCCAAAAAGTTAGAGTATTTGCCTCGCATATGTGCTCTGATTTTTAACCATTCTCTTTTCCACTCAATCACCCACGATTTTCACGCCAACAAAATAATGCTCATCACCGACAGTAATACAAAACTAGCTTTTCCGACAGTCGATCATTTCATTTACAATTTTGATCGATTTTGACGCAACCAAACCATCATTCACAAACAATGCGAGAATAACACTTTCATCGTCTATCACATCACGAAACACGCAGGGGTCGGCACTGCTCTGCTTCAAACTGAACTTTTCGAGGAAACACACGAACTTCTGGTTTCGACATCATGGGGCCTGTTTGAGCGCGTACAAAGACTTGTTGAGCTTGAGAACCACTGGACCTTTCTCGGTGATCTGCATACATTGAGGTGGTTCCATATGTATTTCATCTTAGAAATTGGCATGTAGAAACGCTGTGCTTATAACGAATTGTGTGTGTGTGTGTGTGAATCGTAACGAATCACGGGTGCAAACGTCTCAGTGTAATTCACACCCTATTCCTGTTTGAGTCCCCTTACGCATAAACGAGCTTTGTATCGGCAAATGGTTCAATCGGTGTCATGGATGACCTTGAAGACCCACTGAAAATCGATAGTCTTCTGATTCTTTTTCTTGGAAACGACCGTCCAGGTTTGATTGCTTTCGGGAGCGCGTAGTTCATCGTCAATGGCTTCCATCCAGCGTCTTGCCTCAGAGCATAAGACAGCTTCGTCAAAACTGCTGGGAGTGTCGACTTAAGTAAAGTCAGCGTTGCATCTGGACGGTTCTCAGCTCGTTTTGAATTTCTGGGAGCTCGTTTTGAATTTCTGGGAGACCCAGGGCGTCATTCTCGTTGCGCTTGGGCTACAATGCGGGTCCTCTCACATTCTCGGCAAGATGAGGCACTTAGAGTTTCCTCTCGTTTTCGAGACGAGGTACTTCAGATTCTCTCTCGTCAAATCGGAAAAATCCTTCATTCGCCTTGTCGTTTTCAAATGCATTCCAACAATTTTCTTTGAAAATGACATTGCGAGATACAAAGACAGCTCGTTTTTCCAGATCGTACAACTGGTAGTTCAGAATTATTTTCTGGCCTTTGCGTCAAGCGTTCTTCGAAGTTGAGTGGAGACGTGTGTATAAGCATCGCACCCAAAAACGCGAAAATGCCTCACATCTGGCTTTCGACCTGCCCACAATTCATATGAAGTTTTCTCAGGATAGCGTTTCGAGGGAGTCCTGTTGAGGACGAATACTGCGGAATTCACGGCTTCTGCCCAAATATAAGTTGGCGGGGATGACGCCTGCAACATCGTTCGAGCGCTCTCAACGATCGTGCGGTTATCTCGTTCGATTCAGCCATTCTGCTCCGGAGTGTACGGCGCCATTGTCTGCAACTGGATACCGCAGTTTTCCAAGAACATCTTCAGTTCAGAGTTTATATATTCGCGACCATTATCATTAGTTACAAAGACACGGAAGAGATTGGGTATATCCGACTTGTGTTCCACAAAATAAACGTTTCGGTAGCCCAGTGCGTCGTCCTTAAAATTCACGATAAACCTCACGCCTTTTATTGTGGCATTGGCCCCTCAACTTCCGAATGAATAAATTCGCCAGGATCGGTATCGCGAATATCGCCATCTTTTTAAAACGGAAGTCTGTGTGATTCCCCGAATTGACAGGGCACGCAAAATAAATCCCCGTTTGAGGCCAGATTCAATCCCGGCACTATTTATGCTTTTGACATTTGCCCGACCGCGTTGGTATCACTCATGCCACCGTTTCAAACTACTCGATACCATGTTCGAAATCGATTTCGTCTCAAAACACAACTGGTAAATATCGTTCCTCTGTCTGATTCCTTGCGCTACAATTTTTCCCTCACGTTGAAGGTGAATGAATTCGCCTTTGAAAACAACATCGATATTTTTCAAAGTGCACGCTCCAACGCTAAACAGATTTTTCTTCAATTCAGGTACACACAATACATTTTCGAGTCACGCATCACTCCATTTTCCATTAATAAACTTAAATACTTCGACGATCCTAATGCCAGTAAATGGACACTGCTTGTGGTCGCCGAGCGACACACTCTCCCCCAGCACCGATCGGAACTCCGTGAACCACTTTCAACAATACGTAATGTGACGGGAGGCTCCGCTGTCCAATAGCCACACGTCGGTAACATCGCGTTCCAACCAATCGTCGAGCACCTTTCGTTCAGACTTCTCGCGGATCGCGCGTGGCTTATTCGACACCACGAACGCATAACCTGCACTATCTTTCACCCGTTTTTCGACGAGGTCTCTCTTTTTCTTCCAGCACTGTCGGGAATTGTGCCCCTTTAAATGGCAGTAAAAACACTCTCGCAGCTTTCGTGTCCCAGACTGTCCTTGAGCACTTAACGATTTAGTCATATTTATCGCACTCACATCGCGTTTTCCGATAGCCATAGCGGCAAAAGCACCAACCGTCTCGTCGTCTGCAGTCATTCTCATCTCCTCCTTTTTCAAACGTTCGATGAGTTTCTGAACAGTCTGAATGACTGCGGGCACGCTGTCCCAGGTCGTTTTGCTCATGGATTGTAACGAGCTTATCCCACATGTCTTTCGACGCATTGCACACAAAAAGAGCCTGCATAATGACTGGATCTACTGCGGTCGAGACCATGTACATAGCTTTCACATCGTCCTTGACCCATTTTCTGGATTCATTCGCGTTTGCGACATCTTTTTCGGGTTTTACGGGAGATCCATCGACAACATCGATCGCAGTTATTTGAAATTTCCACGCCTGAAAATTCTTTCCGTCGAGCTTCGTGACGTATTTCGCGAAAATATCGTCCGCCATTTTGTTTGTTCGTGTCGCTCGACGCACGATCTGGATTCCTGGGAAGTGCGAGAAACGTTTTTCAGGGTGACTTCACGATCTCGCGAATTTCTCTCTCGTTTATACGAATACGATACATGGGCCCATAACCTCTTCGATATAAGAGTGTGTTTACGCAGAAATAAAACGAGGAATTACGCGACAAAATGAAAAACGCTTTATTCTCCAATGTCGTACTTTACTGAACAGGTTACTAATAATATCGACACGAATCTCGGCGACGACAGATCGTCACAAACTCCTCTCTTACAGCAGCTGTCAAAAAAATGAATGATTTTGAATATGTTCGCATGGTTGGCATACATATATGAAAACTGCAACAAAGTGCAATGAAATTAACGGAATGTGCAGTTATTAACGCGTTAGATTCGGTATGATCTCGGTGCAAATAAAATTTACAGTGTAGTATATCAATGATATTGACGTTGTGCAAATATTAGCTCCGATTAGAAGTAATGTGATTCCGTTGGGATCGGAGAGAACTTGCAGGAAAATTTAGTGCATGAGTGAAATGTGTAACGAGACTACCCATAATTTGGATTTTCGCTAGCAAAAAAAAATCATAGAATGTTTAAGTTGATGTCACTTTTGGGAATGCAGATATTTGACGTTCATAGGAAAAAGCCGGAAGAATGTTTTAAGCTTTCAACTTCCAGAGGTAGTGTAGAAGAAATTTTTGGCGTGGACAGCATGGAGTCGTTGGGGAGATAAAAGAACTTCTAAACGCCCCCCCTTTCTAGGATGTCAAGTGTTGATCCTTTGCTTTGTTTGTGTAGCAATGTCATAGAGTTTGTCAAAGCGCCAGGCTCGTGTGCGTGGTTTTGGAGGTGTGTCGCATAATTGGAGTCTGCCTTGTTGTGTAAGAAAGAACGTGAGTGCTCTTTGTATTTTGTCGTTAGTTTCGGTGTTGTCCTTCCTATGTATACCATGTCGTAGTCCTTGCATGTCAGTTTGTTGGTACGGATACAAACAATGTGACATTGAAAAACTTGCTACACAAAAACAGGAACAACCTATCCTTCGACTATATAAAGCCATTCCCTACAACACATCCTTTAGATACTGAAGGTGACTCGAATGAGTCGAAACGCGTCTGCTCACACAACAAAGCAAGCTCCGACGGCTTTTCAAGGAAAAAGCGAATTAGCCAGCGGAAATCAAATAAACAAAATAATTCACAATAATTGTATATGTACTACCTATCATTAATATTAATTAAAAATTAAGTAAATTTAGATATTTAAATTTAAATATGTAGCTTTAAGCTGTTTTCAATTTTTTTCTTTTCCTGATAACTAATAGTCGACGGTTAAAAAACACACTAAGATACCCTCAACAAACATTTAAGTTCAAAAATTACATTAGATCACTAATTCTGATGTATGCATAAAGCTTGATGGGTCTAGTTTCTGCAGTTCGTGAAAAAGATTGCTATAATCCATAGTCGCACAAATACTCGTAAGTGCCAATTTTTAATAGGACATTGACAAATTTTTACAATCCTCTAAAGACAGATCAAAACTTCAAAAGAGTCAAATAAAAAGCTTTATTTAGCAGTAGGTATTATTTTTATTGGTGGGATTTCAAATTACTCGTTTCCACCAAAAGGTTATGAACCTCCTTCCTTTCCTCACCTAATGGTTTTTTTATTGCAAAAGAATATTCGTCAATTTTCGATACCATTTAATGGTTTGTATCACTTATCAAATCGCTTTATTTCTAAATGTCTGAGAAATCACATGACTCTATTTAAAAATAATTTCATCTCATTGTTTAACACTTCAAATTCAATTAAAAAAGATTAATTTTGATTTTTTCAATAATGATATGGAACGATAAGAAATTATTTAATTGTTATTTTAATCTGTATCACGTTAGTCTTAATTTATGACGTTTAACAGCGTCATAAAAACTAAAGTGTGTACAAATTTAACAATTTCTTTTAACTAAAAGTACATTAAACGTTTTCAACTAATGCACTGTTAAGTCTTCAAGATTTGCTGTTGAAAATTGAGTGCAATATTTTATAACACATATTGAAATGTTGCCTGATGGAGTATCACTGGAAATTTCTACAAACAATGTTTTTTGTAAGATAGCGTATACATTGGTTCAAATGCGTTTTTCAGGCCATCGATAAATTAATCATTATTGCACGGTTGTTCGAAATAAGATATACTTTAATCAACTACAAACATATGCATGCATCTATAAACTTTATTACTGTTAAGTGAGATTAGATGGTACATTGTGATTGGTTTCTTCTGACTTGTCCAAAGAAAAACATTTAATTACGAATTAAAATTTGATTGTGAATTTCGGGACAATGGCGCCATAAAGCAAGTAAAATAAAAAAATTGTTATTATTCATTTAAAAAAATTAAATTTAGGAAAGAACTACTTTACTTAGATGTTTCTTGTATCTACCAAGTTACCAACTTTCAATGAAAAAAATAGTACTTTGGTTGCCTCAAGGATAAAATTTGTTCCTTTTTGAGATTTGAGCTTCAATCTAATAATTTTTCTGAATAACAAATTCTCTCATTTATCATATACCATTACTCGACTTCCAAAGGAAGGGCTATTGCCAAGGGATCTTTCCTTGGAAGAGACCTGAGAAACGTGTCTTACAATGGGCTACAGAGATTGGAGATGCCAGATGAGTCGCACTTGAACGGCTATGCGGCTCTAGTTATTGGACCCACCGTTGAGCAAGCACAACTTAGGCTAGGCATGCTAATGCGCCAAGTAAGAGATTGGATGACTGCTCGTGCGTTCAGTCTAGCACTGGAGAAAACTGAAGTGATTATCTTGACAATAAGAGAATCCCTAGGGGCTAAATCGGAGGCATGGTAAAACTGACTTCTATCAAGCCCAGCTTTTGAGCGGATCTGGGTGTTTTCAGTCTTACCTGCACAAGATTGGTCCCCCGATTGTCGGTTTTGCCCAGGGGAGGAAGACGGTGCCTGCCACACATTTTTTGCGTGCACAAATTGGAACAAGCTGCGAAGGGCCCTCTACAGCGAGACGGGAGAGCTCACCTCGGATAATATTGTCGCGGTGATGCTCAAATCCGTTGATGAATGGAACCAGGTGGCACATTATGCTCGGGCAATCCTAAAAGATAAAAGGGACTGACAGCAGTCGAGAGCGTTGGGGCTGTGGGGTCAATTGACTGGCAATTCCTCTGCCCCTCTCCCTTCCCGCTAAAAGAGGGATCCCCAGCTCGAAGGCATCTTACGACGTAACAAAATGAGACCTGGCCCAAAAAATGTGTCAAACGGTTCCAGGCTGGGTTCTCGGGTTGACAGGAGGTAGACCAATCGCTTGGGAGTATGGGAGTTCCACACTCTGTGCATAAACATTCACCTTCAAACCACAAAAAAGACGTTAGAAATACAGCAGCATTTTTCGGTCAGAAAAACTTAAGCGCTCTTGAGAAGGAGCTAAAGGATTAAAGATGGCTCTCCGCGAGGAGAGATAGCGCTCACTCAATGATTGGCAGCAGTCTTGGGTAAATTGCACGAAGGGAAGGTGGACTGCGCACCTCATCCCGGATTTGAGACCATGGCTAAATCGAAGGCATGGTAAGACTGACTTCTATCAAGCCCAGCTTTTGAGCGGGTCTGGGTGTTTTCAGTCTTACCTACACAAGATTGGTAAGTCACAGTCCCCTGATTATCGGTTTTGCCCAGGAGAGGAAGATGATGCCTGCCACACATTTTTTGCTTGCACAAAATGGAGCCACCTGCGAAGGGGCCTCTACAGGGAGACGGGAGAGCTCACCCTGGATAGTATAGTCGCGGTGATGCTTGGATCGTTTGACAAATGGAACCATGTGGCACATTATGTTCGAGCAGCCCTCAGAGATAAAAGGGACCCACAGAAGCGGGGGATGTCGGGGCTGTGGATCACTTGTCTGGCAATTCCTCTTCCGTCCTCCCTTCCCACTAGAGAAGGGATCCCCCAGCTTGTAGGTACCTGACGGCGTAACAAAACGAGACCTGGCACGAAGTAATGTATCAAACGGTTCCAGGCCAGGTTCTCAGGTTAACAGGGGAGGTGTTACGTAGGTAGTCTAGTTACTTGCAAGCATGTGCATACTCAGTGCATAAATGGCATTCAGCTCCTAACCACAAATAAATTTCTTCTGAATTAATTCCAATATAATCTAATCAAAAACTTTATCATCAGAAGCATATCATAATATACCTCACCAACATGTTAAAAGGTATCTCCAATTTTTTTGAAAAGACTATTAATGCAAACAAATAACACCAACAATAAATGTAGCAATAATTAGCTGAAAATCAAAAGAAAAAAACATGAGACGATAAACACAAACCACGAACAACCGTGAATAATTTAGACCTTGTCATTCAGTTCAGGCATTTTGTTTCTTATTGATGGCCTGTTTATATATATTTTATATAACTGGAACACCATTATAATGCAAGAGTGCTTCTAGGTTATGAAGGAAGTGGTGAGTCAATTTTCAATACATCCGTTGGTAAGGTAGAATGGCTGTGAAATCCAGGGGTTTTCGCTGACAGTTACAGACATCGCGATATTATTTCGAAGTAGTTTCAACATGAAGACGTCGGATCTCATCGCTCTGGCAGTTTAATAAAATTCTGCGATTCATTATCTAGTGTTTACAATCCGTCTCAGGCTTCCTATACAAACCAGTACATGCACGAAGACATTTCCTTTTGGTAAATCTCAACCTTTCCATTGTACTAGCACTCTAATCATAACAGATCTGATATCCATTTGTCAAAACTGGTACATTTGATAAATGTATCAGGAATGAAGGAGTCGTTAAAGAATTACCCGTCTTTTTGGGATGTACTGAGCAAGATTTTGGCATGTTCAGTATAGAGCAGATACTGATTGAGTTGAACACCAAGGTATTGAACCCAGCATTTATGTAGAACCCATTTTGAACTACCCTCACCTACCATAATGAAAAAATTATTCTAATTACGTTTCAAGTCTTGACAGGCCAACCGCAGCGTTGTCTGAATCAAAATTGTTTCGCACTTCTGGGCATTGACTTTCATTTGTCAATTGTTCGTGTAGAACTGTACACCATTAACATTTTTTGTAGGTTCTTCTGAGCTATTGTAGCTTTTCGGCTTCCTGTATAAATTATTGGTAGGTCTAAAAAGTATTGAGCCTTTTTTTGTCATGTTTCGATTGAATATTTCTTTTATTAAAAATGGATTTGATTTAAGTACATATTGTCCATTATTATCCATGACCTTTTGCCATTTTTGAGTAAGGCCATTATTCCATCTGTGTAGAACTTCTATGATTTATCGGCAAAAACTTGGCCAAGTGATTTTCACAGTCCCTTTTTTGAAGTGAATTTCTTTTCATTTAGGAGGTTTCGCAGAGACCGAAACAAATGGTAGTCTTATCGTGCAAAGTCTTGACTATACGGTGGATGCATCAAAACTTCCCAGCCAAGCTCTGTCAATTTTTTGCTGGGTCATCAAAGATGTGTGTGGTCTAGTATTGTCATGATGGAAGGCAACGCCCGTTCTATTGAGTAATTCTGGCCGGTTTTTTGAATTGCTTGTTGCAATCTGGTTAATTGCTGACAATATAGAGCCAAATTGAGTGTTTGGCCAGGTTGTAGCACCTCATGATAAACAATTCCCTTCCAATCCCACCATACACACAGCATAACATTATTTGGTGTCAATCCTGGCTTTGAAATCGTTTGTGATAATTCACCTTTTTTTGACCTTGATCTTTTTCGAACACCAGTCTCGTATCTTACCCATTTTTCATCGCCCGTAATGATTTGCTTCTAGAATGGCTCGATTTTGTTGCATTGTATTAGCGTTTTGCAAATGGAAATTCGGTCGATCAAATTTTTTTGTGTAAATTCATGCGGCACCCAAACGTCGAGCTTCTTTGTGCATCCAGCCTTACGCAAATGGTTCAAAACTGTTTGGTAATGGATATTCGATATCCCCTGTGATGGAAAATCCGTAGACCTCGAAAATTATTCAAGTGATTTGGAAGAATGCTTCTTGCCTCATTCCACCCACGTTGAAAATGGAAGGCCGTTGTATGTGAGTTATTTTCTGTAATAGGTAACAAAAAAAATTGTTTTTTCACATTTGCATGTGGACAGGCTTCAAAGATAATTTTGAGGAAAACGATGACATTTCTTTGCTCAACATGCAAGTGGAGTACGGTCCGGTATCAGTTTGGGCCGTTCCAACCTGGAGCAAAGATTGTAATGTCGATCCTCCAAGTAAATTCACTAATACCCATCATGGACCATCAGATCTCAAGTGGGAGACCAAGGACGCAAAAAGTATTTTCAATAAACTTTTGACCAATCAATTTATTGACCATATTGCTTTTCAAACGAATTTGTATGCCCTACAATCGCAAAAACCATACACTTCAACAAATTCTTAAGAAACACCGGTATTTATTGGTGTTAACTCTTTGATGGGAGTAAAACGTAAGGCAAGTTATCGGGATTATTGGTCGACTCGTCCAGAACTACACGATGCGTTTATTGTGAATTTGATACCAGTGAAGAGATTCAGCTGGTTACTAAATAATATTCGCTTGAATGATGCATCTGTTATGCCTCAGATAGTACAAAGACGTTCGTCTTTTAGTTCTTTATTAGAATGTGGCAGCACTCCCATGTTCTGAAATGTGTAAAAGAACACGTGCGTCGGAAAATTTATTTGCTTTTGCTTTGTTTCTTGAACGCGCCAGGCTTGGGCTCAGCTGACCGGCCCCGGATCAGCTGACGTGCCCCTGGGAAAATTCTGAAAGTGTGCAACACAGGGTAAATGGAAGGTGTGGGTACTAGATGAATGTACTATGGTCCTAAGACTTGGCACCATAGATATAGAGAGTACTGGATCCGCAACCGGTCGCGAGAGCCGAAGCAATTAGCAACCGTCGCTAAAGTTGTGTGAAGTTGAGGTTTGAAGTGATATGCTTTTGTTTTTGCACTTAATTCACTCCGAAACACGTTCACGTTTAAAAAGTTTTTAATTTTGAAGATCGCGTGTACGAAATCCGCACTTTAGTTCACTGTTTTTATTAAAAACTTACGAATTTTCCATCGGCTTTGACACATGAGTTTTCTCGACGTTTTTGTACCTCTAAGAATTTCTTTTGCTTTGACGTTTGAGTTTTTTGTGAGAGTCGTTTTTTGTGTTGTACTCAAACTGTTCTACGAATGATAACGAAGGCGCGATCATGTGCACGTGAAATGAAATTTTGTAGGTGTGCGCGGGTATCAGTGGGGGAAGTGATTCTTCTGAAGAGAGGAAAGAAAAACCTGTCTGGAAACAAAGGGGAAGGAGAAGCAGAGAGAATCATATAGTTTCGAGAGCGTAAGTTGTTTATAACTTATTTATGTGGCAAATTAGCTTCCCACATGAACGAGTACACAGATTCTCGTTGCTCGTCCATTTATTAATGTCTTTGCTTGGGACCCAAGTAGATGTCGATTTGTAAACAGAATAAAGGGGTATGCGTGTAAGGATGATACCTATGTTTATGTATTCACGTTCCTTCGCATGATTTGGACAACAGCCGATAAATTCAACTAGCCTAAACGAATTTCTTACCTCAAAAAAAAAATGATTTCCCTTAAAACTGTGAGGGCGCTTCAAATGTAATCGAGGCAAATGCTCTGGCACGTTTATTTAATATCGAAAAAATTTACATTTTTTCTAGGTACTCCCCCATACAAGTTACGCATTTTGTTCACCTTTCCGGACGCTTTTTGATGCCGGTATCGAAGAATTTCTTGGGCAACTCGGATAGCCTATGTGCACGAACTCCTCTACCTCGTCGTCGGTGTTGAATCTTTGACTTCCGAGGGATTCTTTCAGTGGTCCAAACATGTGGTTGTCGAAGGGTTATAAATGTCTCGAACGTTCATCCTATGGTCCTCCAAAATGAGTTGTTCTACGCGGCAAATGTTGTCTGGTGTGATGTTGGTTTGCGGTCGACGATCATGCGGCTCATTCTCGACGGTTTCACGACCATCCTTGAATGCTTTGGCTCATTTAAACACAGCAGCTCTACTCAGGCACTCACTACCGAACTGATTTAGCAAACGCAGGAAAATTTCCGTGTTTTAGCGCCTTCTATAGTCATCGAGCAGTCACACAAGCTAACTGCCCGAAAACCGCATAACACTTCCGAAATTTCAACTGCAGATTTGAAAAATTTAGTTACTCAAATTTAACTTTTTGGTAAATTATAAAATTTTTATTTGTTTATTATAAACATAAATTTATATTGTTTCCTTTTATTCTATCACACGTAAATTTTTTCTTTGCATTGCTATTCGCTATAATATTTATCTTTTATTATGATTAAAATTTTCAATCTATTATTTATTTTATTAACTTAATTATACAATTCTGCAAATTGAAATTTCAGACATGGGAACACTGATTTAGTGCATCACATCCATGTATTGCATTGGCGAATGCAATCTATCTCAGCTGAGCTAGCAGCGGTTCTAGATTTACAGGTGCGAAAGCCAAATCATGAGGAGATTCGGACGTATCGGGGAGTCTGTAATCAATCTTCACCGTGGACACGTCGCGATGGCCAAGCAAGTGTGTACGGATTAAACCTAAAGCAAACATCTGATTGAATCCTCACGTGAATCGTCTCATAGACCCGCGTCTGCTTGTAACCTAACCTGTCGCGCAATAAGTTTGAAAAATTGATATAATTTCCATCAATTATTAAGCGCATTTACTCGTTTGTTGCTTGTTTGATGCTCTTACTGAGGCATTATCTAATTTGTGCCTGAAAAATTTCATGAAGTTTCCAAGGCTCGTTAGAAAGTGTCTGCAGACTGTAGAGAGAACGTTACATTCGCGTAAAATCAAAAATTTTAATTTCGGTGAGAATAGTGCATTCAAAAATTTCCGTCTGTTTTGCAAATTCAAGTGGGAAACTTGCTATCATAGTTCACGGCGAGGAAAATTGTAAGTAAACTCATTCGCGAAGTGTTTCATTGATTCGCAAAATCCGTATTGGAGTTAAGTTGTGCTGGGAAGTCAGTGAAGTTATTTTTCTCGTGGAATTTCACTCATTGTCACATAATTGTGCGTTTTCGCAAATTACTTTTGGTATTTCCTAATTGGGAAACGCATTCGACCTATATGCGGGCCCAGTTGAGTGCCCAGTCACCGTTTTGGGGCCCTGTCGAGACCGTTTGTGTGTGTTGTCTGATCGCAGCTGTGAACAAGATTTCGCGAGAGATAGTTGAAGAGACAGCGCCGAGCACGGAGTTCTATTCTGGTTTTCCGCTTGCAATTGCCATGTGAGTCCGTCCGACATAGTTTCTACTTAATTCCGATGTGTATGGCTATTTCGCTGGTTTGTCTTGTTCCCACTTCTATAGAGTTTCACCCAGACAGCGCAGAATACTGCCAAGTCCAGCACAAATGAGCTAGAAAACTGGGAAGTCACTGAACCGAGAATATTTTTATACAAAGTAAACTATATAGAAAATAACCGTAGAAAAATTTAAAATAATTAATATTTCACGAGCAAAATCATTTAATTTTATTTTTTTTTTGTATTTAATGTGGTGAAGTTTAATATTAATTCTAACGTCTACGATCATCAGTATCTTTCAACTTAATTTCTACAACTCGATCGCGTCACCACCTTAAAGCCGGCAAAGCAAGAAAATCTGTCTTCAAAATCTACCAAAGGCCTTCAAGTTTGTATTTAATAAAAGAATATAAAATTTAAATCGGAAAAAGACTCTCTCGCTCTTATATCACTTGACCAGATTGCGATAAATCGAATTTAAACCTGAAAAGAATAAAATATCTCCCTATTCAACGCGTAAATAAGAACAATAATAAAAAATTACACACACGAACGGTTCTGTCCCGAATTAAACGGCAAAAAAAATTAAACTATAAACTAGAAGCGAAAGTAGGCTCTCCACACACTATCACTCATAAAGCAACCAAAAATAACTGAACGTTCATATTTATTAGCATGATTGAGGAAATTACTTTGTACAAAGTGCAAAAGTGTCATTTGAAATTTTGCTCCCCATTGCAATTTGTTTTCAGTAATATCACCACATCATCAGCCGGCGCCCGGCGAGGATGTAGGTGAGTACCTGTTTGTTCTTTTTATTAACTTTATTTTGTTTATATGTTGACTTACAAATTTTAATAAATTTGTATATTATTAATTATATGATTAACCACAATTTGAATTGCTACTTGTGACGTTTTAGGCAAAATCTTGAAATTTATTTAGAAATAACAAAGAAAAAAACATTTGCTAAATGCTAATGCTTTAATACCACACTTTAGTAAGGTGGAAAAAAGAAAATTTTTTGAATTGAGTTGAAGACGAGAATAAGTGATCGAAGTTCTCATAACTTTCTCCAGCTCAACAGATGGAAGTAGTTAATCTCGCTCACAGCTCTCCACAAGATAAACTGATGTGAAAAAACCCAGGTCTTGTCAACCTCTTTGTATATTTATTTTTCTCTTCATGAAATTTGTAATAAAGCATAATAATGTAATCAATAAAATTATAACTTCAACCTGGGTACAAGCGTACAAGTTAAAGTTAAATAGTAATGATGCCGCATCATATGTAGCAAGGGGAAGCTAGTTCGTTTTCAATTAATGCAAAGTAAATAGCTTTAGGCGCACCTACCTCTACACACAAAGAATACAATTATTAGGAAATAAAAAAAAGAATGTTGAATTAAACTATACACCCGGTCTTTCTTTTCATCCAACCTGACCGAGTATGGGACACGCAACGATAGCCGGCCATTCCACTAAAATGAACTAGCCATCGGGCGCGCTCCTCCCTTTTCTTTTGCGTTATAGGGGCTCTTGCCTGGGTAGAGTGGCCTTGCGCTCACGTGCCCTTTTATGGTATAGTGTTATGTGATTCCATCACATCCTACTATAACATAAATTGGCCACGTGTATGTTTCTCATTTGATGGAACAAGTCATACAAATTATGTTTGTATGAGTTTTTGACTCAAATGGGAAATATATGGCGACGTTTACAGGTGGATCTTGATCCAGTTGGAAGGGTGCGAGGGGGCACCGCTTCCACGTGGATGCCCACTCTTATTTGTGGGCCATAAATATCGTCGGTTGCTACGAAGTCTGCTCTTAAGCCTGTCTGTTTTCTCCCGGCCCAGTTTGCTACTGGTTGTATTATAGAAAAGTTCAACCCTTAGTAGGTAACCTCGGCCTTAGACCAGTCGATCGGCATTCATCCCTTTTTAATTCGTGAATGCGAAATTTTTTTTTGGTGGGTCCTTGTGCTGGGGAAAAGAACCCACCCCACGACACAGCAACGGTAGCCTGCCAGCGCATTCACGCGTCCTTAGACAAGGCCAATCTCGGCGGATCCTACCCTCCTCTTTTGTCGAGGCAGCAGACCATCGCTGCAGTCATTTACGTACATTTCACTTAATTTCCCTCACCAAAAAACGATTGATATTACGTTTCGCAACGGTAATCGGCACTTGACGTTCACTCATGGTCGTAGCGCATGCATGAAACATGCACTCCCGACGAAAACTATGCCACACTGTTCGTAGAGGACCCAGCTATCACATACTCAAGCCACGACCTTCAAAACATACACGCGCACCATCTACAGCGTTTGTCTCCATCATATTTGAACTGCCCTCGTATTTGAACATGGTTGTTGTGAAGTTAACTGATAAAATATGAAATAATCATTTGGATAAATCACGTATCCAATCGTTTATAATTATAATTCAATTTGTTTATAGCAAGATATAGCTCCTAGCTTTAAGGAATGAAATCTCGTTTGAGCATGTAAAGGCATTATTTTTTAACACATTAAACAAGTTCCAGAAAATGATCTTTGAAATTGAATCAATTTGTACGAAATACACTTTTCAAGAGTAATTAAACAATTATATAAAGGAAATTAACTTCGCCTCAATCCTATCCCCTCTATCTCTCTCCTTCTCTCTAAAACCTAATGTCATCACCCCGGTAAAACTAAAGTATTTTATATCCATACAAGCAAACGTGATTGAATGTATGAATGAACCAAATAAAATCGTCAAATCGATTCAAAACTGATAAAATAACTTTACGGGAGGAACACATAAAAAAAGTAGAAAAACAGATATGCGAGCTTTGCTTTCTAGTTGGTTAACATTAATGAAGACTTAACGAAGAGAATGTTATAACAATAAAATTAATGTAATTACCTTAAAAACGAAAGACAAAAAAGGGAATAAAAAATGAAATGTTACACAAAACCACTCGGTCTTCGCATTTAGAGAATTTTTAACGGGTATGGGACCCGCCACGGTGACTGGACACTCCTCTCCTGAGCTAGCCATCGGGTTGTAGCTCCTGCCTTTCATATAAGTTACAGGGGCTCTTGCTGGGTAGAGTGGCCTTCCACACGGTTTTCTTATTTATATTAAAGATTTATATGATTCGATCATATAAAATTTTAATATAAATCTGAAACATGATTTTATATGTAGCGGAAAGGTTCAAATAAATTGCTTTGTATGCATTTTTCATGTAAATGTAAAATAAATGACTACGTCTTATATGGATCTTGATCCAAATGGGGGGTGCGAGGGGGCACCGCTTCCACCTGGATGCCCCACTCTTAGTTGAGGTCGTCAGTTGTAGTAATCGATCAGTCACACATACAAACTGCTCAAAAACCTTCCTAACACTTATCCGAAATTTTAATTGCAGATTAAAAAAAAACATTCATAGTTGTAATTTATAAAATATTTTTTTTTCTTATTATTACTCTTAAATGTAATTTTATATCAATTTTCCTTTATATTAAATTTAAACGTTTCCCTTTAATTATATTCTTCATGAGATTTATTTTTTTTTACTATTTAAAATCTTTTTCATTTTTCGTTACTTCAGTTGATTTTTTGAAAAATTTTAAATCTGCAAATTAAAATTTCGGACATGGGAACATTGATTTAGTGCATCCCAACTGTGTATTGCATTACCGAATGCAATCGAACTTGGCTGAGCGAGCAGCTAATTCGATTTACCTTGGCGACACGGGAAAAGAGAAAGAAAAGATTTGGACGGATGAGGAGTCCACGGGAGATCGTGAAGAACCACGCATAAATTGTAATTCGATAAGTTTTGTCGCCATTTGGATCGGTGCCGTATGCAGTTCTTAGCATCGCGTCTTAGTTAATACTTGTTGGGAAGAGTTGTGGTTCCATAAAGGCAACTGCAGTGGAGTGAATCGTACGGTTTCACGACACAACCAACTACAAACGTTTCTCGACCGCCTTCTATACGAGTGTGAGTAACGGTTGACTGCTGTGCCGTCAGTACTGATTGGAATTGTTGAATTTGTTCTGTGAGCGCGGGCAGTGAATTAACAAAACAAATCGAAGTTAATTTCTGAGTCAACCTGAAATCTCAGCGAAGTGTGACTTTCATTCGTTTCTGCGCCAAGTAATGCCAAGTTTAAGCCAAACAAAGAATTGGAAGCAACGGTAGGGAGTAGGAAAGTCCATGTCGAGGTAAACTATGTAGCAAGCATGTGTTTGGGAGGCGCTCCGCCAAGTTCAGCGAGAATTATGGATAGAGCAACTCATTTTTGATCGATGATGTAACACGGAGCGAATGAAAAGGTAAGCATGGAGGATTAAACTGGTAAAATATTGTTGAGAAACAACGCGACCAAGCGCGGAATTCAAGTTAAAGAGTTAAAACCTGGTGTTTCAATGGTTTGGTACTTGGTTGACAACTTGGTGTAGGCCATTTACGTTCAGTGTGATTAGTCAGTAACTGCAGAGTAAAGGGATAAAGCAGTTATTGATGACACGTTTAGTGTCTTTATTATTCTTTCTGAGAAGTTCTTGAATGGTGAAAGTTTACGCATTTGAGAATTTAGTGCCCGAATAAAGTGATCAAATCCGCATATTGGTAAACATTGAACGTATTGCGCATGTGCGTTGTAGGGAGTACAGCGTAGGTCAAAAATATTGCCCGGGATTTCTTGTTTGAGAATGAGGTACGAATTCGCGACAAGTTGATGCGGCATTCTATGAATCTTAATCCATGTTTCATTGAGGAGAAAAAACACGAACTTAACTCGCTGAATCAACGAAAAACATGCCAGCACGTTATCAGCGCCAAAGTAGAAAAAGTATGTTATGTACACAAACCGCTTAAATAAACATTCCTATTCGTATTACTCTAGAGTGTGGAGTACTAAGTTGATATGAATGTGAATAATTTGAACAAATTCGCTGAGAATTTTAAATAAACAACTAGTGCAAGCCGCATACAAACAAAATCTTCTGAGGAAAAAACAAAATTTAAAGTACAAAGAGGACATTGAATTACGGTTGGCATTTCAAGAACGGTAAATATTGCAAATTATATCTTTTCCGAAGACCGGAACTTATTTGAGTATTAGTGCATGTGTCCCTTTTCATGTAAAAGCGTATAGCAGTGTTACTTTTACAATTTAATGAACGGAGTGCTTGAGAATTTATCTAAAGAGAAACAGCGAGTTAAAAGAATGACAAAGTTGAGCACCGATTCGGTTCGCCTTGTAGAGCACGCGTTGGTAGTATGCTCGTATGCTTATTGATTTAGTTGTCGTATAGGAATACTTTATTTATACGTTAATTGACTTTAAACATAAAGATTCTTTATGTTGCCACACTCATAAAATTTACACCGCAAATGTGACATGGAAACGATGTAAAATTGGCGAAAATGATATATGATCGACAATCCTTTTGATGCGTAAGTGGATATCACGTGAAACCGTTTAGCCACGATATTATATTTGCGGCACATGCTCATATTTAAATTATATTTTCCTTTCAATCAACCTCGACTAAGTAACATTGCAACTCCGGACCTCCCAACTGTTTGGCTTAACCTCACTACTCAGTGCATCAACTCCATGCGAATACAAACTCAAAAAGAAATTGATGCGTCATTTACGTACTTGTCCATGAGAGCGAATTTCTCGTCTGATACCATTAACCGTCTTTAAGGCTGCCAGTGAAGAGCGTAAACATGCTCGATATTTAATTGAATATCTGTCGATGCGCGGTCAACTAACCAATTCGGTTACAAATTTAAGCACGGTGCCCACAAGTAAAAAGCATGAATGAAGGGTGGTCATTACACGGCAGTATGTAAAAGCAATATTTACGGGAAATGGTTCAAATACGACGACTAAAATGTATCAGCGATTGATTCTTAAAATATATTTAAAGAGAAATTAAACTAATTTTTAAACGAATTCTAAAATATTTAAAAAATTTAAATGCATGTAATTATTGTTTTTTTTAACGTATTATGATTGCAGAAGACACTTCTACTTTCTATCAAATAAATGAAAACCTAATCTTCTGAAAACTCTTTCTCATGGGCTTGCAGTTCATTTAAGAAATTGAATTGAATTTAAATAATTATCAATAATAAATTTTTCATTATTAGAGATAGATAGGCACATCATATTGATCAATTTGCAAGCATGTTTCATGTACGTTTTCAATTTTCAACTTATGGTTATTGGCACAAAAGAAGACCCCTAATGCAATACTACAATAATATAGAATTTTTTTAAACTTTGGTATGAAATTGACGTTTACTGGTGATTTCAACCAACTAAGAGTTTATATCTATTAAAAATTGAACTTTATCGATTCAAAGAAATCGAAAAACACGTAATAATGTATTCTGGTTTAACATCGGTGCATAAAAAATAAATTTAAATGGATCGTTGAAACTTGAAAACTCGGTCTATCCATTTCATTCAACCTGGCCGGGTATATATTATATGATTTCATTGCATAACGCTATGGCATAAATCGGTTAAGTTTGTATTCCTCATTTGAGGGAAAAAGTCATACAAAGTACTTTTACATGAGTTTTTCACTCAAATAGGAAATACATGGCCACGTCTACGTTTGGATCTTGATCCGGTTGGAAGGGTGCAAGGGGGCACCACTGCCATCTGGATGTCCGACTCTTATTTATAGGCCATAAGTATCGTCGGTCACAACGAAGTCCCTCTTAGTCCGTCCGTTTTTTCAAGGCCCTATTTGTCCTCTGAATCAGTAATTTGATAGCCCCAAGTAGTAACCTCCATTCTCGACTCCGGTCGATACTCTTATGACCCCAAAATTCGTGGATGCGAAAAATATTTTTGTAGTGGGCACCCGCGTAAAAGTACGTCAACTGCAATGGGTTGGATGCATGGAAAGGATGAAAATGTACCGACCACCCAGGCGATCGTTTAAGGGTAGAGAACAAGGGATAGGATAAGTAGGGGAAAAGAGGAAACAATACGAATACTTTCTGGATGCTGACAACAGATCTTTGCATGGAATTTATAATTGGCGAACGAGTTCGTAACACAATGATTATAGGCGAATGATATTTGAGGCAAAGGTTCAAGATGGAGTTATGTCATAGATGATGATAAAGCTATCTCAGAATGTTTTCAAATAATTTGTTCAGTTCTGCAGTTTTAAAGAGACCTAGCTATGATGCACAAACGAAAAATGCAACTATTATTCAGTAAATAAGCGCAAAACCCATGTTTTCGTTTTGAGATGCTTAATCACTTATTCTCTTAATAATATCTTTTAAGGTAAACATCTTCATTTTAAGGGGTCTCGTTCTTTTCACTTGTACAGCTCACGATCCCAGAATTTTTATTTTCTAATAACCACAAAAATGAACACTTGATTAACCAGAATACAAGCCTAACCGTATTATTATTTCACAATATGCTTAGCTTAAATGCTTCAATCTATCATCTCGTACTTGTTACTATCTCAATAAATTTAAACAATGTACGACAGAACAATCATGATAATGATGTCATTTTGTTATATTTTTCACTTCTAGCCACGTTTATTTAATCTCTTTCCTTAACTTTGTCCATGAACGTCTCACCTGATTTTTGTCCACATTATTTTGACCGCTAAACAATTGCAAATCTAAAGCTTCGCGTTGTTTATTTTTCGATTTGAATCGGCCCGATCGTGATATTGAATATCTGCGTTTCGTTTCATTAAAAGGATCGGATTGCATTTCCTCCTTGCGTAAAATGTTATCCAAATATTTAATTTCCTTTGGCATTTTCGCTGCGCAATATACAGGAACTGCACCTTTCACTTGACTACTCAATTCAACGCGGTTTCCTCGAATGCACTTGCAAAACTCGCGATTAATTGTTTCACTGATCAAAAATACAATACCACTTCAATTATGAAATTGGTCTACCTCAAAAGTAAAATTTTATAATGAACACTATCAAAAAAGCGCACCAATGTAGTAGTCGTTGATAGTCCTAAGTGCCGCCACACACCGACCGTTTTCTACCGTTTCGAGTTGCTGCGGAAATACGAAAGAATAAATAATAAAAAAAAGAGTAGGATTCAAATGTTGGCAAATATAGAGTGGGGCATTGTTTAATGGCAATATTTATTTTGATAGTATTTATCAATTGAATCGGTTGAATCGAACATACATTTTTGGTGAGATAACGGCTTCCTCTGAAAATCAAACGAAACAAAATTATCGCGAAAACTTATAGATAGCAGTGAAATGGACTGACCCAGGTGCTTTTCGTGTCTACTTTTTTGCGACTATCTGAATAAGATAGATATCGTCTTATCATAGGCTTTAACTACATACGTGCATAGTTCACATGTACGAGTATATAACATACTAAATCAACTCAGAGATTACGAGTATATTACAGATTTAGCTTACACTGCGAGAAATTCAACAGATTTCATCAGATCTAACTTCGGGAAAAGTCCCTTGTTATAAAGTTATCTAACTGATAAGATTTATCAAGTGGTATATTCTTAAAGAAAGTTGATCGGAGTCGGCCACGCAGTTCCCCTTTGGGGGAGAGGAAACGAATGAACGTCTTACAAATCTAGTAATACATGTTGGTTGCATGCTGTAAGGATAAGAGGATCATATGCAATTGAACGCAGAGTGCAGCCGTATAATTTTAGACTCAAAGTTCTCACAAAATAAAATATATTCCCATGCACGCGCCTCCCCAACAAAGGGTTAGAAGCTATGTAATGAGTTGAATTAAGTAAGCGAATAACATACTATAATGCATAATTGTAGAGGTTTTACATTCTTGTTCTCCCTCTGACACTTCTTAGGTAGTTTCTGATCTTACATCTATAACAACCTCCACCTGAAACGAATGTTCGTCTTAGAATTCAGTTAGAATAAAGACCATCGAATATTTTATCTTCGTGTATCAAATAAGGTTCGACTATGATATTATACGAGGATTTTTTTCTATATTATTTATAGCCAAAATTAACCTCCATTCGAACTCTATCAATAATGTCATCGATATCATTACCCATTAATTTCGTTTTCATCTACATCATGCTCGCCCTTGATCATTGTAATAGATTGCAAATGTTGTTAATCGGGACTTAGTATGTATATAAGTATATTGGGTACTTATTGATATTGTAACTATCAATCTATTCTGTGTTGTATTTTGGGTTTTTGCGAAAACGATAAAATATTTATGACTATATTTATTATTGTATAGATTGATCATGAGAATGACCGATATAAGTGTTGGCGCTAATAATTGTAGTGTTGAAGTGGATGATAACTGTCCGTTCAGGACTGTAGCGGTGGACTGCTGCCTCAGCGAGTGAAAGATTAATACTCAGCTGGAAAGGCCTTGCCTGGCGACACGTACACGTACTGGCAGCTAGCGTTGCGGTGTCGTGCCAGTGCAGGGACCCACTAAAAACATTTTTACGCTTACGTATTTTTTGAGGTCGGAGATATTGGATCCAGTCGGCACGTGTCGAAGGCCGAGTTAACCAACTGAAGGATAGAACAAGCGAGAATGACGACATTCCAAAGTTACCCGCACGAGTTATATATTTATCGTTCCTGGTTTAGAGAAAGAGAGTGAATTCAATTATATCAACCTTTTATTTCGAATGTTAAATTATAACTAACTAATTTCGTTCTACTTTATATTCGAAAGATACATTTATTGCATTTTTGCATGGGAAGTAAAAATGCACAATTTAGAAAAGACAAAATGATGAAATGTAAATGAAATTAACTTGATGCGCCAGGTAATCTGATAACACTGTCTGCTTGTGGCGGATGTTCCCATGATCGTTCACGTTGCGTAACCACGTGATAGATGTTTTATGTGTTGCTATCAAAACTGACGATAGATACAAGCCATATGGCAGCAGCGCTTACTACCACACACATGACCATTAGTAGGCCGACTTTGCTGGCTAACTTACATGGCGTTATATGAATAATTGTGGAGGTGCCAACAAAAATTCGAGGTTTTGTACGGTTTAGAGACGGATTTCTACAGTGAAATCCAGATGATCCGCGGAGAACACAATAGCGCTCCTAGTGAAGTGAAAATTATTTCAGTTCTTATATCCGTTTAGTTTTTATCGCCTTCCAAAGTGAATTTATAGGAGTTTGTTTACATCTCAACGCTGAGCTATCAGTCGAAGGTGCAAAACATGTTGTAATGATTTTTTTAATGCCCGTGTAGGACACGGGTGCCGATGGTCTGGCATAAGTGTCAGCGAGCTATAAACAACACTGAGCTCAGCTAACTAGCTTCGCTTAACGACCGCGTACGCGTGCTTGACGACTAGCATTTGCGGGATCATATGAGGCGGGTTCTTGTCGAGCCACGAAGCTACACTACAAAATACTTATCACGCGTACTCTACAAGACGCTTATGCCAGACCATCGGCCCCCGTGTCCTACACGGGCATTAAAAAAATCATTACAATGGCACCCAACGTGGGGCCCGAAGGGGAAACAACATCAATCTCCTTCGAGTTTTCACATTTTTAATTTTGCTGTCGGCAGATGAACCGATTCAATTTTTATTGTCGCCCTCACCATTTGATATTAACGTAGCATACTTTGGAGGGTTCCGTAAAGTAAAGAAAGAGTCACCGATAAACTTTCTTTTGGTGTTGTTTGTCTTGTCTTCGATATAATAAGGTCTTTAGCATCTTCTGGAGTTCTTCGTTCATGGTGGTTCTGCCGCCTGAACATGCCGATGATGTAATAGAGTAGTTCGTCCCTTAATGTTACCAAAAGAAAGGTTTGCACATTTTTATAAAGTTTGTAGTCGGACAGTTCTAATTTTGCACAAATTGATGGTGCCAGGGGTTTTCAAATACACTGCTTGGAGTTGCGTCACTTTTTGCTGGGAGCTTATCTGATGACCGGCAGTGATAAAATCCGCATCATCAATTAGTCCTGACCGACACCCGATTTGTTTTTATGATTGGTTAGCGGTTTTTATTAGCATACTTTCGTTGAAGACAGGGACTTGTATTCAAGGAGAGGGGCCTAAAATTATAACAACCATCTCTCCACTGCGGAAACAATTGTTTTTTTACTAGTGAAGAGCGAAACCCTTCAGTCTCTTCATGTCTGGGTCGGCATCGAAGAGACTGTCCTGTAATAAACATAAGCAGTCGAGCAGCCCCGTGGTGATCAGGAGTGGCTGCTCCTGAAGAGATAAGGTGGTCACCCCGTCGAAACTGCTTAGTTTGTTGTTTCACTAGTGTAAACTGCATCCGTCAAGTTTCCATCCTTTAGGCAGAGATGAGTGGTTCACTTCAGCCACTTTAACATCTTTAGGTTTGACATTCCCCTTGTAATGCAACGACCTTCTTCTGTGAAAGTAACGGTTGCTTTTTGTGTAATGTTTGCATTTGTCTCAAGCCTCCGTGTCCGCTAACTTTAACGAGGCAAAAAAATATTGAATTACTGTAGAGTAGCTTAATTGACACCTAATAGAACTTTTCTAAAGACAATAAAAATTGATTGGTGCGTCTTGTAGAGTAGAGTACGCGTGATAAGTATTTTGTAGTGTAGCTTCGTGGCTCGACAAGAACCCGCCTCATATGATCCCGCAAATGCTAGTCGTCAAGCACGCGTACGCGGTCGTTAAGCGAGGCTAGTTAGCTGAGCTCGGTGTTGTTTATAGCTCGCTGACACTTATGCCAGACCATCGGCACCCGTGTCCTACACGGGCATTAAAAAAATCATTACAGTGTGCTTCATTTGCTCGTCTTGGAAAGTTTAGGAGAACAATGGGCTATACAAGGTGAATTTATAGCATGCACGGAATGCGTTCGGCACGTTTTTTATTCGGAAAATAGTATATATGACGAAATATAAGCATTTGCTAATGCCGCAGTTTGGTGACAGCTACCGGAAGCTTGTCCATAGTAGGCCGACTAATACATATGCAAATTGCTACTATATGGCTTGTATCTATCGTCAGTTTTGGTTGCTATGCATGTTTGGGGTCATAACACCTCCCCCCATAGACGAAAGTGAGGGCCAGATGAAACGAGGTCCTTGAGGTTCGATGGCCGGAGCTTGCGTGAAGTTTGGTAAGTTGAGTCGGTTTATACTTTGAGATCTCCTTGATACTACCAGAAAGAGGACCAAGATTATGATGACGACTAGCATGCTCATGGTAGCGTAGAACGATCCAGATCTTACTATTTTCAGGTTTTCAAATATGCTGTTTTCCGGAAAGGAATATTTTTCGAGGCTTTCGAAAGCTATGTCCATAGTATAATTGCTCTCTGGGAGGATGAGGTTCGATGGGTATACATTTATTTCGTCCCAGTGAATGTCTTCTAGGGTAGAGTAGTCCAGGTTATTAATTTTGATTTCGCAATTCCTTACGCGAATGAGTTTCACCCCGTTGATGGTTTGGTTGTTTGGTCCACATGATGATGTTATGCGTAGCTCTTTATCGGTGATAATCAGGATGTATCCGGGTTCGGGTTGGGTGAGTTCGCAGCTGGCCGGTGCGTTTTTGAGTAAGTTTCCGACGCAGCTTTCCATTTTTTCATTTCTTTGCAGTGTTGATTGTTTGCAGTAGTGGGTCCTTTCAATTTTAGGACATTTCGTATTGCTAAACTGATTATCGCTTTGAGAGGTGATGAGGAAAGGGAGGGTATCTATAGATTTTGTTCGATTTATTGGGAGGGGAGTAATGTGGAAGAGGGAGTAACTAGAATTTGACAGTCGCGGAATCTGAACATTAAAAATTATATTGGTACCATTGTAGTATGCCTGTAATTCCAATAGCTCATAAATATGCTCGCTTGATAATAGGTGTGTATTTTGTCCTTCGAAAAAGGAATGGATTTGTGAAAGTTCTTCATGGCTTAAGATTTGCTTGGAAATTATATTCAATTTAGCTAGAATAATGGCTTCTGCTATATTAGTTAGATGATTATTCAGAAGATCTATATTGTAATTGATCTGCGTAATAAATTCGAAATATCTAAAATGATTGTTTTCTACTCTAACTTCATTTTGTATTTGTTTTAGAGTGTGGTTCAAATAATTTCTAATGGTTATCTGTTGAGAATTGATGTGATTTGTGATATTGTCGAAACGTTGTACCATTTTACTATTAATTGCGATTTGTTGATTTAAATTTAATTTCAAGTATTCTTGATTAGCCATTATAGATTCAATTTCTTTATTCAGCTGGAGTGCATCATTTGCGTCCATGTTTCCGGTTATTCCTTTTATCAGTGTCCCAAGTCCGTTAATTAACCCTCTTTTAGTTTTGAATTTTGGGGTAAGTGAATCGAATTTATATTTTAATTCGTCTAGTTTTAAGTTAGTTATATTTACTGTGTCTTTTAGGGTTTCGATGCCTTCTAGAGCATTCAGTGAGTCCTCGATCTTATCAATGTTTGTCTTGTATTGTTGAAGTCGTACAATGTGCAGAAGCTTGTTGTGTCCCTGGATAATCCGTGCCTGTCCTAGCTGCAGTGGTAACATTCCGTTGTTGTTCGTGAGGTCGTGGATTTCCATCTTCTGTCCTGTCACCATCATTTAAATCTTCTTCGGCTGAATGAATAGTGGCTCTGGTTGACAATGGAATTTGCTCGCTACTGGGTTGGCTGGCTGTAGCTTCTTCCGAAGCGTTTATTTCTATTTTGTTGGCATCTATATTCTTTATGCGACTCAACACGTCTGCATTATTGTTAAGGGCTCCCTTTTTATAAACAATTTCATAGTCGAATTCCTCCAACTGAAGCCTCCACCTAATAAGCTTTGGGTTTGGATCTTTCAGGCTCATAATCCAAGTTAGAGGTTTATGATCCGTAATAATCTTAAACTTTCTCCCAAAAAGGTATGGGCGAAAGTATTTGGTAGCCCATACGATAGCCCATAATTCCTTTTCGATGGTGGAGTAATTGATTTCACTGCTGGTGAGAGTCCTGTTTGCATAACATATGGGCTTATCGCTACCAATAGGCCCTTGTGACAACACCGCACCAATAGCGTAATTACTAGCATCGATGGTTAATATGAAGGGCTTGGTGAAGTCCGGATATTGGAGGATTGGATCGTTTGTTAATAAATCTCTACAAAGATTGAAAGTTTTAATATAATTTGCATCTAGAACGATCTGGTTTCCCTTTTTTAGACACGAAGTCAGGGGTTTGGTCAATTTCGCGAAATCTCTGATGAATTTGCGATAATACCCTAGGAGGCCTAGAAATGACTTTATCTCCTTCTGTGATCGTGGGATAGGAAAGTTTCGTATAGCTTTAGTTAATTCTGGGTTTGGTTTCACTCCTTCTGTGGTAACTATGTGTCCCAAGAATGCGACCTCTTTATGTAGAAATTCCGATTTATTGAGTTGGACCTTTAAATTAGCTTCGCGTAAATTTGCGAAGACTTTCTGGAGACTCTATGTTCTTGCAGTGAAGTTGAATAAACGATTATATCGTCTAGGTAGACCAGATAGATTGTACCTTGGAGTTCCTTAAGGATATTGTCCATAACCCTCTGGAACGTAGCTGGGGCGTTTTTAAGCCCAAAAGGCATACGAATGTATTCGTAATGTCCTCCATCCACAGTGAATGCTATCTTTTGGATGTCGTTCAGATCCATTTCTATTTGGTGGAACCCATTCGCGAGGTCCAGAGTGGAAAAATACATGCATTATCCTAATTTGTCGAGAATCTAATTGATATTCGGAAGTGGGTACTTGTCACTGACCGTCTTTTCGTTGAGTTTCCTGTAGTCAATCACAAGGCGCCACTTCTGTTTGCCGCTAGCGTCGAGCTTTTTGGGCACTATCCATACAGGTGAGCTCCAAGGGGAGTAGCTAGGGCGGATTATCCCTTGCTCAAGCATAGTTGTAATTTGCTTCCTAACTTCTTCCTTGTGAATGTAACGATAGCGATAGGATTTCGTATATATAGGCAAATTGTCTGCCGTCCTTATTTGATGTTTAATTTCGTTTGTAAAAGATAGCTTATCGCCTTCTTTAAAAAATATGTCTTCATTTTCTTTGCAGACCTTGTAAAGAGTTGTTTTTTCTTCGGAATTCAAATGATCCACTCGTAGATTCTCGACTATATTATAGTTTTTGCTATTTTCTGGCTCTAATCGTTGTATGTTGAAGTTATTAATTTCTGAAAATTTTGCACAGGAAAACTCTTCAACTTTGAGGGGTTGGTCCAGATAGAGATTCTTTTCATCGTTAGAGTGGTTGATTATTTCAACCAGGCTATACCAGTCCTGAGCAAGGCAGATTCCTTCCGGAATAATAAGATCAGGTTCAATCTCTGTGCGTTTTACGTAGATGTCTCCATTTTGGATATCCACTGGAAGTTTCGCTATGATTTTAAAGCGAGGGGGAATAATGTATTTTCCAGAAGTAAGGTTTGGTTTAAAATGTAAAGGAATTACAGAATTCCTTGTTGTAATTACCTTATTCACGAGATCCACGTTAATACCAATTGATGTCATAGCGTCGAGTCCTATGAGACCGTCGAAGTAGCCATGAAATTTGAAGGCAAGGAATCGTGTGGTGCCTGGTGTTCGGAATTCAGGGAAATTCGGAAGTGTGACTTCTTGGCTAATGGCATGTTTGTTTAATATAGTTGTAATGTTTATAGGCTTTATTTCTTTTATATCGTCAGGATAGATAAACTCAGGGTTCAAAAATGAAGAGGAAGAGCCAGTATCAATTAAAAATTTCAATGGTCGGCCAAAAGGAGAGGATATGTTTATGTATGGTAAAATGAATCCATGCTTGTTAACGTCTAGGTATCCTGTAGATTTTTCGAGGCCGGTAGTGGAAAATTTTCGTCTATTTCGTATTCTCTAGCTTGAGGGGTTTCAGGTTCACTTTGGTAATCATAATAATTATCAAGGTTCAATATTTGTGGGGGTTCTGATAATGTATCGTATACATAATTTTCGTAAGGGTCGACGTAAGGGTTAAGCCGTTCCTCATCCTGGCTATTATTTTCACTTAAGTGGAAAAGTTCCTTACTCCTGAAGTTCGGAGGGCCAGTAGACCTGAAAAAGCTATTATTAATGTTGTTATTATGACGAACTTGTGAGTTCGGTTTAAGATGACATGATGAAGTATCCATTGGCTCAGGTTTGGATCTATTATGTTGTTGATTTTGGCTGAAATATGGGATTTGTTGAAAATTATTCCTAAATGGTTGATTCCCAAGAGATGTATTAACCCGTTGGCGTTGATTGTTCAACGGTCTAAAATTTTGCTGGAAAGGATTGGGTGGAGAGTTGAATGATCTGAAATTGTGCTGGAAAGGATTTGTCTGAAAATTAAATTGTTGTCGTGGGACAGTGTACTGCATTTAAAGGCCTGGTAACATTTGGTTCCATAAAATCAAAGTTGTTCTTCTGCGAAAAAGGCAAGGTTTTTTGTGTGTTAAGCGTGTTTGAGGGTGGCCGTAGGTTCAAATTCGATGTTAGACTATTCCCCAAGAGTTGCTGAGATGTTTTATGATTGTCTGTTCTGGAGTAGAACATATTTTGTTCTTTAATGCAAAACGAGAATGCTTCGGCCAATGACGTAGGTTTCATAGCACGGATTGTAGATCTTAAAGGTTCCCTAATGCCTGAAAGAAAAGCATTTAAACACATTTCGGAGTATAGGGACTTTTTTTGCAGCTACTACGCTAGCGTCCTTTTCGTGGATACTAACATGATTTGTCAACCCAGCCAGTGTTTCAACAATTTCGCTATAAAACTTTTCAATAGTTTCTGTTGTCTGTCGCATTTTGTGTAAGTCCCGTATAAGTGAAGTCTCGTTCCGTTTGTCTGCGTAATGCAAAATGAGATGTTCCTTAATCGAATCCCAATTAAGTGGCGTTCCGTACATATTAAGGACTTCGTTGGCCGGCCCAACGATTTTATTTCTTACAGCACGTAAAAGTAACTGGCCGTAACCAGTGCCACTTGTCAGAGAAATCATCTCTAATATTTCATCGACGTTATCGATGAAACCGTAAAGAAGACGAGGATTCCCTTCAAATCTTGGGAGATCCTTTATCGCATCAGGGATACGAAGAGAATTAAAAATGTCGATCGACGTAATGTTATTCGCCCCGTCCGATGTCATTCCGTCTGAATAAATACTCTCTTCAATAACCGTATTCAAAACGTAGCTATTGCTATCTAACCGCAAATCGCAATCACTAATCTTTGGGTCTAACACACTAGCTTCGGCTTCACAATCACTACTTGCACCACTCGTGTGAAATTCAAAAAAATTTTTCCTTAAGTTTTGGCGAATACTGTCGAGCTTTGGATACGGGTTTATTTTTCTTGTGAGTTTTTTTTGTAGAGGCATATGGTTTAACCGGGAAATTATATAAAGGATTTCTAAGGAGGCGATAATGCAACGTAAAAGCAATGTATTTGTCCAAAATAACCACTTACATGCAAATCCAAACCATTTTGTTCATGGTTCTGGCCAATGATCCAGTTGAGACTTTTTGGAACACTTTCGCAAAACCGGCGACCACAATGGATAATATCACTACCCGACGATTGCTGCAAAAACTCCGCCGTATCAATATTCCCTTGGTACTTAACGGAATTTTTATAAAAGTAACCGTCTGGATCACTTGCCGCCTATGAGACTGCGCCAGTTATATATTTATCGTTCCCGGTTTAGAGAAAGAGAGTGAATTCAATTATATCAACCTTTTATTTCGAATGTTAAATTATAACTAACTAATTTCGTTCTACTTTATATTCGAAAGATACATTTATTGCATTTTTGCATGGGAAGTTAAAGTGCACAATTTAGAAAAGACAAAATGATGAAATGTAAGTAAATGAAATTAACTTAATGCGCCAGGAAATCACGAAAAATTTCCATTTGGGTTGTGTATGGGAGTCTGCTTTTGATCGCCACGGTGGACGCGCTGGGGAAGGGAAGGACCAAAAAGCGTGCAGAGTTTGGCCCCCTAAAAGCCATTTATTGCAAGGTGCAGTTCCTTTGCAAAGAAAATTGCTTGAACCCATAATAATCCAGGAGAATCATTGTCTTGGGGCCGTGTTTAGATGAGGAAAATATACTACGAGAAGTGAGTACGTGACGAATGTTTGTTGTTCTCTTGCAAGTGCGCGCTTGCTTACTCATTGCTTTGTTTTAATAGCCTGCTTCTGATTGGCTCATTTGCATATTGACGATACGTGTGCTTCATTTAAAATGCCGCCATCATTCGGGCCGTGATTTTCCATCAGAAATGTGTACCGATATTTAATAAATAATTTTACTCCAACGAGACTACTTGGACAAATTGAGCGATCGCATTTGAACAGGCTACACGCTCAGACTTCGAATTGAGATGATTGCATGAATCTGCTCTGTTATGCTGTATGTCATTTGGTAAAGAGACAAGTGCAGTGTATGATTAAAAGAGCGAAATGATATTATGTGTATGCTTATATCCTTGTCGCTTGGTGCATATGAGATAGCACAACATCCCGCCAAAAGTTCACAGAGAACTGAATTAACTTGAAAATATCAATTTTAGAACAAAAGAAACCGCAATACTCCGAACAATCGTTTGCTACAATTTGATATTCTGATTGAGTGCTAAGAATACACTGCTCAAATGTGATGTTTAGAGGTTTCTTTCCTTTCGTTGATGGGACAATTGAATGGGTGGCTGGAAAAACGTTGCATGTCGTTTTTTTTCACAAAGTCGGTTTTGATGGATAAACGATCTTTGTCACTTGCTTGATGGAGTCCAACCTTGAAGTAGTTAGTTTTCAAACCGATAGATAGCCTATAATGTGCTAGAAGAGGGGCTAATCATGCTTGGGATTGATGGAAAAACGTTTCATGTTGGCAGCGCTGATACCCACTTGTTGCTGTGAGGTTTCATAGTGTGTTTGCATTGTTTGTTTACTCATTTCCCATCATGAATATATGGGCTAGTGATTTAGAAATAGTGAATAACCGTAAACGTGCTGTTCAGTTCGTGAAATGGAGTGACAAGAAGCGTAAAATTATGAAAGACAGCGGAAAATCATACAAAGCCAATCGCGGAAAGAGTGATGTAGTTCCTGAAAAGGTTCCACCTTCGAATCCTCGAGGTTGTACAGCGGCTTGTTTGAAAAAAGGATGCATTTCTCTTAGTCTTGCGTACGTACATAGTTTATTTAATCAATTTTACGGTTTGACGTACAATGAACAGTCTCTTTTACTCCTTAAATTCATCGCCCTACGGGAACCACGGAAAAGGCGTACCGGTAAATCAGATTCCACATCAACACGACAAGCTTCTTTTGATTATTCCTTGAATGGGAAACCTGTGTTTCGTGAAACACTGTGTAACACGTTTGCCATTACACCAAGGCGTATTCAAATTTTACAACAAAAAATGAAAGATGGTCAGCTTGCACCAAAAGATAAGAGGGGCACTCACTTGAACCGTCGTCATGCGATCGATGCTACAGTGAGAGGGAACATTAGAGAGCACATTGAATCTTTCCCTATAGAAATTAACCATTATAGTAGGAATGTCTCATCGAAAAAATGTTTGAGTCCTGATCTCAGTGTCTCCAAAATGTACCGTTTATCCAAGCAGAAATACCCTGATAATCCAGCAAACTCTACTTTGTATAGTAAGATTTTCAAAAGAGAGTTTAATTTGAGGTTTGGGACACCTCGCTCTGACACATGCAAACAGTGCGATCAATTTTACGCCAAGTTAGTACTAGGTCGGAATGATGAAGAGAGGAAATCTATCGAAGTTGACAGTCGTCTACATCATTGCAAAGCTGACCAAGCATATAAGACTCTCTCAGAAGATTCAGCAAACAGAAATGCTATAACAATATGTGTAGACCTACAGCAAGTCTTATTTACACCTATGTTAACTCATGGCGATGTGTATTACCAACGCCAGTATTCTACATACAACTTGGCAATCCACAATATGACGGACAACGTTGCAAACATGTTTGTATGGCATGAGTCTTGCATTTTGAGAAACATAACATCTACATTTCGACCACTACCCCCTGGCCAGGTACAGGCCAAAACAGTAATTGGAATACCCTCAACTTGTATAGTTATTTAGTGAAAATGCGTTATTTCACTGAGATTCACCAAAAATTTTTGATTACCGGCCATTCATTTCTTCCATGTGACAGAGATTTCGCCCTTATCGAACGTGCCAAGAAAAGAGCGAAAGCTCTTGTTCCAGGTGAATGGAAACACGTAATAGCTGGTGCAAAACTAAACAAACCTTTCTTAGTCTTTGAAATGGATCAAAGTGATTTTAAAGACATTGAAGCGCTTTCTCCAGAAAAACCTAGGAAAAAAATGAAGATAACAAAATACGTCTGGATGAAGATAACTGCCGATGACCCAGTTTCACTGTATGTGAGAGAGACACACAACATATTGCGCCCTTGGATTTTAGAACAGGTGTTTCCGACCCGGTTTAATCCATGTGACGTCAAGGATCTTCCCAACCTCTACTCAGCACTCCTGCCTATACCAAAAGAGAAGAAGAAAGACCTTATGGATATGGCTCGGTATCTCACAGACCCTGACCATAGGGCATTTTAAAACTCTCCCATCAGTTTAGTAGTATTTTGGACCAAGCTGAGTGTAGCACCCGCTTATGTTTTCTTCAGTAACACTGACTTGTGTTCATTATAAATGTTTGTGTAATTGTCCTTGTTCATGTAAGTGTTTGTTTATTTTCTGTCAATAAAATTGGTTTAACCACTTCAATTTTGTTATTCTTATTCCTCCTCCAATATCCCATGTCTTTCATTTTTCTGTTGTTCAACACCAAAATGTGAATGAACATACCAATGAATAGGTAGATTTTGTAAACCCAATAAGTATGATTTTGCAACTGAGTGAGTTTTATTTAGTGGAAAAACGTTGTATGTTGCTCTTTAGTTTGCCAGTTGCCGTTTTAATAGCGTTTTGGACCATATTCACTCTCCTGTTAAATTGAACTTCAGCTACCGGCAACGTTTTTCCAGCCAGGTATTCAATTGTCTACACCAGCAGTACCGGCTTTGTAAAAATTAGCAGCACAAGTGGATGGGCAAGTTTTTTCTTCAATTGTTCAACATCACAACAAGCTTTATTAAAGTGCAAGCTACAATTATTCGGTTAGCGAATTTCATCAAACTCCCGTAGTGGATTACATCTTGCTTGCATGGGCAATGCCCCGATCGGAGTTACTCAAAGTGATATCATGACTCGATGTGATTAGTTTACTGGTACGATTGACAGCTCCAAGAATTGACCTCTAACGTGTGTATATTTAATACATTTAACAATTTTTAAAACTAGTTTTCACTCTTTATCTGTATTATAACTGTTAAAATCACAATTTAAATTTTTGTTTTAAAAAACATAAGCAAGTGAGATAAAATTAACCATTGAGGGACAAGTGATACTGCTAAATTAAAATTCGTGTAAAAAAAACAAGGGTACTAAGAAAAACCAGCGTAATAAGGAAAACAATCAAACTATAATTATAAAAAAAAATTCAGACATCACCCACACCATCTACGGGCGCCTGTTGAGGATTTTAGGTAAGTACCCTATTTACTTGCCTAAATTTCATTGTCTAAAATCAAAGTGAAACCACAATTTAATCTCAATTGAAACTGAAACTCTCACCAAACTAAGAAAAAATTTAAAATTTTCTTATGTAACAAAATTCAAATTTCTTTCCAAACAATAATTCCATTCCGGCATTTCTTTTAGATATCTACTTGTTTTACACTGAAAAATTTTGTTTTGCTTTAAGTAATCCAAATTCGAAATATTTTATCGATTTTATGGTTTCGTTTGAAATATTGTTAACGCCCAGTTGAAATAGTACTTTTTTACAAGAAGAATTCAAGGAATAAAAAATGAAAAATTAAGTAAAAACTCGGTCTTTCCATTTGACTCTATGAGCCTGACCGGGTTTGGGACTCGCCACGTTGGCTGGCTCCTCCATTGTAATGAGCTCACCCCTTTTTAAGTCGATTACAGGTGCTCTCACAGGGTAGAGTGGCCTTCCACTCGCGTGCCTATTTATGGTTTAGAGTTATGTTGACATAAGCAATAAACATTCTAGATTATTTGTTGCCCCAAATTTAATGTTTCTTTGAATCGATAAACAATAATTATTAATGTAAAGTAAAAATTTTTTAGGTTCAGAATTTTTTGTCTATGCGACACTCGGTCACCAATTCATATATTACTCATTTATATACTGCTTATGGATTTTCATATTTGCATTATCTTATTTCATTTTTCGATTTTAGATTCATTTTTATTCAAGCGCTCAAACAGTTCACATTAAATTTTGCATTTGTCATACAGCATACATCGTTCTGTTTTATTTCATTCATTCTTGATTTCAGTTCGCTTTGTTCATTCGCGTGTGTTCCATCGCATAATATTATAACATAATTTTGCCACGCTTATATTTTTCATTTAGGGGAAAAATTCATGCAAATTATGTTTGTATGAGTTTTTCACTTAAATGGAATATATATGACCATGTCTACTCGTGCATTGGATCTTGATCCCGTTGGAGGGCTGCGAGGGGGAACCATTTCTTCCTGGATGCTCCACTCTTATTCGACGGCCATAAGTATTATCGGTAACGACGAAGTCTTCTCAAGTCCGTCTGTTTTCTCCCGGCCCGATTTGTCATTTGCGGCAGCCACTTCCACCCTTAGTAGGTTACCTTGGCCTTGACATCTGTCGATCGGCATTTGATCTCCCAATTCGTGAATGTGAAATTTCTTTTGTAGTGAGTTTTTGTGCTGGGGAAAAGAACCCGCCCCACGACACTGCAATGCTAGCCTGGCACGCGTCCCGAGACAAGGCCAATTGCGGCGAATCCCATCATCCTCTCGCCGGGGCAGCAGACCATCGCTGCAGTCCTTCATGGACAGGTTACCAACCTCATTTCACTACATGCCCCCTCACACCCCTCCCAACTAGATCAATGATTTATATTGATGACTTGGCTAATCACCCCAGGTGAGAGCTGCAGAAACGACTTAAAGGAAGCTTCACCCAATGGCTAGCTTATTTTGAACTGGAAGAGCCCGTCAGATGGAAAGGAGAAGACCGTTAGATTTTGATTGACAATTTATTCCAGTTTTATTTAATATAAATGAAAATAATTTTTTTCTTTCCATTTCTTAGGATTACTTTTCATTGATAATAAGTAAAGGAGCTTAATATGAGACCCATTTTGCAAAAATACTATATAAAAAAAATAGTCTATGTCAATAAAACAATGTAGACTTTTAGATTATGCATTTATTGAACAGGAAGGAAATAAATTCAAGTCAATCAATGAATTAAAAAACAAATCAAAATTGCGTCAATTTTAAAATGATAGCTTAAATGAGGCTCTATCTACCAAACCACCCTCCTAGAAACAACATCTTATAATGTTTTTTGCTAGATGAGCATCAGCTACTCTCCAATCTTTATGGGCCCAACGATAGCATTTTCTGCACTGGATCCATTGTTCTCCGTGATGGTCGTTCACATAGTTACCACCACAAAAAAGGCATTCGCCGTTAGTGTCACTATCAGCATCGAGGCTGTCGTCTAAAAGTTCCATTTCATCTTCAGAAGTGTCAGATGAGGTTAACTTGTTTGCTTGTTTTTATTTTTACGTGGTACGATGACCTTTCCTTTTACTTTTATTTTCTTTCAAATCGGCGGCGATTTAAATAAGTTCCTTTTTATCTATTTTTAAAATAGACTGTTCTAAATCTTTTTTATATGGTGACGACGTGATAATATTGGCGGTTCCTGCTTTTCTACCTTTATTGCCTGTCGCATCCTTGATTATACTTGGAAGTGGGGTTATGTCAATAGGTGTGATAAACTGACCAGAAGTACTGGCAACAAAATGGTTTGTTCATGTGAAATAGAAGGTTCTGGAATTGCCGATAGAATTACTTCCTCTTTTCTTGCTAGTTTATCAGAATGTATAGAATTCGATACAACCATGAGCTGTATGAAATTTTTTGACAAGCCGAAGGTCCCAACGATTGTAAGACTGCGGAAGCTGCAGTGAGCTGGCCATGTGAACCATAGGGACGAACAATGAATACCCAAAAAGATATTCGGTGGGGGAATTGAGGAAACGCTAAGCTGATTTGGTCAACAAAGACAGTTCATCGCTGCTTGGATTCCAAAATTGGAGGACATGGTCAATGAATCGAGACAATTGGAGGCGCTTGTTGCAGGAAACGAAGGCGTGAGAGGGGCTGGGTTGCCGCAAAGAAGAGAAGAAGAAGAAGATGGATCAATGGCAATTGACCAAAAATGGCCAAGTCAAATGGGATCTCTGCTCCAATTCGGCGCAAGGACAACGACGAAGACGAGAAGGTCACAACCGCGGTTCCTTATAGTAACGCGGTGGGTTCTTTGATGTCTCTGTCTGCAGCTACACGTCTCTATATTGCCTTTGTAGCTAAGAAAGCAGCTCGAGCAACGGAAAATCAAACAATTAAGGGTTGGACTTTCGGTATTTCAAAAATTGTCTTCAGAAACGGACAAGTGTTAAAGGTGTACAGTGATACTGATTACGTTAGTGACAAGATGACAAGATGTAGTGGATAGAATGGATAGAAATGTCCGTATAGGACTGCAGCGGTGGTCTGCTACCTCAGCGAACGAGGATGTTGGTGCTCGCCGAGAGCACCAACTGAGAACGCGAGAATGCGTTGGCAGGCTAACATTGTGGCATCGTGGGGCGGGTCCTTTTCGCCAGCACAAGAGCCCACATAAAATAATTCACATGAACTTTTCTCTCAAATGAAAACCATCGACGTTTCAGATTTATGTTATAGCCTTATCTGATGGAATCACATAATACTATAACATAAATAACCACGCAACCGGAAGGCCACTCTATCCTGCAAGAGCACCTGTAACGTCAGAATAAGGGGTGAGGTCAATCGATGGCTAGCTCATGAGTGGAGGGGCCAGCCAACGTGGCGGGTCCCATACCCGTTCAGGTTTCAAACTGAATAGAAAGACCGAGTTTGGATATTCAATTATCTGTTCATTATATTCAAACGAATATATATGTTTATTGTGACTGGGTGATGAAAGTGACTAGTTGGTATGATAAGACAATAATAATACACACGTTAATTGATACATATTTGTATTGAACACAATAGACATGTTACACCGGAAAAGGCCGATACGAGACTGACTGTCAAAGGAACGGCACATAGAAAATAACGATTCACAATAGTCTCCCCCACTTAATTAAAACATATAGAAATATAATTTTAATTCTATTATTCGGTGACATAGTCTTTCAAGATGTTTGGAGAACATCGTTGACGAGCAGATCTGCGTGGTGGTAGCGTCGGGTTGTTTGTGTTCCCGTCTGCTGGTGTCTGTTGGTCAGGAGTGCCAGTAAGTGTTTCTGGCTGATTGACACCTGGCGCAGTCAATGGTGTAGGCTGTGTGTCCATTGGTGGTAACTCATCAGCTGGCATGTGTCGATATGGAACACCTGGGCTTGGGGCTGGTCTTTGCTGGGATGAAAAGGTGACTTGTTTCTTCGGGACCATTGTTGAAATTAGTTGGTCGATGTGCCTTTTTATTGTTCGGCCTGAGTCTAAGTCAATGATATAATGGTACTGACCCAGTTTTGTTCGACAGTCCCAAATTGCCAGCTATTTTGATTGTTCAGGTGCATTCTTGCCTGAACTCTCTCTCCCGTTTGGAATGAGCGGATGTGACAGCTGCTTCGGCTCGTTAGCATTACTGCTTTTCTGTTAGGCAGGAGAGCATCAAGGCGTATTCTAATTTTCCTTTTCAGGTAAAGTTCTGCTGGTGACCGTCCGGAGGCTAATGGTGTGGCACGGTATCGAAAAAGGATATTTTGTACTTTTGTGGCTATTGGTGATGAGTCTTCAGCTGCAGCTTTCAATCTTCTTTTCAGGGTTTGTATATTTCTTTCTCCAAGGCCATTAGTTGATGGGCTACCTGGCGCAATAAACTTCTGAAACATTCCCCTTTCTTTACAGTGTGTCTGGAACTCTTCACTTTTAAATATGGCAGCATTATCTGATACTAGGACAGATGGGTAGCCATGCACAGAGAATATGGTTTCTAGGAGTGTGATAGTTGATGCTGATGATGGTGCTTCTTTGAGTATTCGAACTTCAGCCCACTTGGATTTTGCATCGACACACATTAAGAAATAATGGTTTTCAAGGGGGCCTGCATAGTCAATATATACCCTCTCCCAGTTGTCATCTGGTGGGTCCCATGGATGAATAGCGGCTTTCTGTGGATTGTGCCGGACTTGGGCACAGGATTCACAGGTTTTAACAATTTGCTCCATGTCCTTCTCTAAACGTTCCCAATATACATATTGTCTGGAGAGTTGTTTCATTTTTGTAATGCCCAAGTGTGAGGCATGCAGTTCTTCCAGGGTTTGGCATTATAGAGATTTTGGTCTGACTAGGAGGTCCAATCTGAAAAGCATACCGTTAAAGATGGTGAATGGTTCATTTCTTTGACTGGTTCTGAGGCTGGTCATCAGGGTTTGAAGGTTTTCATCTTTGGCTGTTTCTTCAATAATAATTTCTGAAGTTATAGCTGGGCTGGAGATTTGAAGTGTAGTTTCAGCATACAATACATTGACTTCTTCATTCATTGATGTTTCAGATGTTCTGAGCAGTTGGGGAATTGGAGCCCAAGAAAGACAATCTACGTTCTCGTTCTCTTTTCCTTTTTTACAGCGTACCGTGAAGTCCAATCCACTTAGAAAGGAGGCATAGCGTAAAAGACGGGCAGATGTCATCTGAGGTAATGCTCGATGTGGATGAAAAATACGAGACAGCGGCTCGTTATCGGTGACAAGGGTGAAGTTTCTGGCATAAACATAGTTGTAGAAGTGTGTGGCTGCGTAAATGATAGCCAAGGCTTCTCTATCAAGTTGACTGTAATTGCATTCAGCTTGGGTCAAAGCTCGAGAGGCATAAACAATAGGCTTTTCATGACCTTCCACTTCATGACTCAAAACAGCTACAATACCGGTCGGGCTTGCGTCTGTTGTGACGATCAAGGGTTTTGCTGGATCAAAAGGTGTTAATACCCTTTCGCTACACAACTTCGATTTTAGGTTTAAGAAAGCAGCTTCAGTGGAGGCCTACCAAACGAATTTTCCATCTTTTTTGAGTAGGCGTCGTAGATGAAAAGATTTTGTGGAGAAATCAGGAATGAATTTTGCATAATGTCACCATACCCAAGAATCGTCTTACGTCCTCTACATTTTTAGGACGTGGCATGTTGAAGACGGCTTGCATTTTCACAGGTGACATTTCAACTTTATTAAATGAGACTATGTGACCAAGAAAGCTGATACTTTCTTTGAAGAAGGAACACTTATTTTTATTTAGATGGAGATCGTTTTCCTTGAGTCGTTCTAAACAAGCAATCAGGTTTCTTGTACATTCTTCCATTGATGAGCCATGGCAGATAATGTCATCAAAATATGCTTCAACGTTTGATAGGCCATTGAGAATTTGTGAGAGTATTCTATTGAATTCAGATGGTGCTGTTTTGATACCAAAACTGAGACGATTCATTTGAAATGTGCCCTTGTGTGTCGTGATTGTTTGGATTTTCTGTCCTTCCGCATCCACTTTGAAGTGAAAATATGCCTTGTACAGGTCGAGTTTGCAGAAGTACTTTGAATTTCTGAGGCTGTGCAAGACTTCATCAATGCGACGAATTGGATGATTAGCTGAGACTCTTTGCGTTGACTCCACATTTGTAATCAATACATAAACGAACCCCTCCATCAGGTTTAGGTATAAAGACGAGTGGTGATCCCCAGTCGCTTGAGGATACTGGAGTAATAATACCTTGTGACTCAAGAGTTGCAAGTTCTTCCTCAACTCGCTGGCGCAATGCAAAAGGGACATCGCGTTCCCTAGTAAAGATGGGTTTTACTCCTTCCCTGAGCTGAAGTTTTATTTCTAGGTTTGGCACACAACCGATGCGTTCTTCGAAAATAGTTACGTATTTTCTGAGTATGTCTTCAAGAGGAGTGACAGCGTTGATTGTAACTACATGATCCGAAGTGAGCCGTTCTTTATCGATTTCTTTGAGATCAATTCCGAGAGTGCGAATCCATATTCGACCCAGAAGTGCATCAAATCCTGCAGGAACAATGAATAGGTCCGCATCAATTTCTCTATTTTTATATTTTACCGACAGTGAGACTTTCCCTAAGGGCTTTATTATATGAGCTGAGTAAGAGCGGAATGATACCTGTGTTGGTTGTAGTGTAGCATTGAGACCAAGACGTTTGAATGCTGTCTCTGAAAGAAGTGAGAATTTGGCTCCTGAATCGACTTCAAATGCCTGTGGCTTGCCATTGAGAAACACTTTGACGATAAATTTATAAGAACCTGGGCTGAGCTCGTATAAGTCTTCAGTGCAGTGAATGTGACCAATACCATATTCTGAGTCAGAGTTTTGATCATTCTGAGAAGACTGTGTTGCGATGGCATGTGTCTTTGAATTTCGAAGAATGGTGGTGATACAGACCTTGGACACATGACCAATTTTCTTGCAGGAAGTGCATTTAAGCGCGTTGCGGTCGATTTCGCATTGATTTGCCTTGTGGTTTGCCCTACCACATTTGAGACAGAGTCCATCAACGCCCAAAATAAAAAAGACGCGTGAATATAAATGGCTACTTACATTATGTTAGCTTAATTATTGTAATAAGTAATAAGTAAGTATCTAATCTATTTTCGTTGATTTCAAATTTGAATTTAGTTATTTTTTGCCTTTCCCATGAAATATTTTAAAATAAAAACAATCTCATCTATTTATTGGGATAGTCCTTGAATACCTTATATCCGCGTATGCCATATTTTTGTTTACTAGTCTGCACCAGCATTCAACAAATAATCTCGTCTTCCGATTTTCGAACGCGGTTTACTTTGTCGTGCTACAAAAACATAACCTGTGTCACTAACGGACCTGCACGCACAAATTCATTACCCGACTCGGACTTTAGCAATCACAGATCGAGCGAGCAGCAATAGATTTTCGAAGGATTTTTATGAAAATTATAATTTGGAAGAAATCGGAAATTCGGAGGAATTGAAGAGGCTTTGCGGAATTTTGGAGAAAAAAGAACTTTTGGAAATTGTGGAAAAAGAAAAGGAGTTGAAACGCCCGGATAAGGCTAGTAGAGCGAGCACGAGTAGGAAAACATGTCGAATAATTGGATTGAAGTATTTGGAAAAAAGAAAAGATTATTATTAGGGCTTTTTTATGTTTTATTATTTTCCTTTACAATATAATTATTTTGCTTTTTATTAGTCTTTTAATTACTAGGCAATAAGGGTTTCAAGTTATACTTTCTTTCATTTTCCCGCGACAGTATTCCAAGTTCTGTCTTGGAACCTGTGGGTATGGGGGAAAATATTGAGCATGGGGAGCTCTCCGCCGGTAAATCTAGCTTTACGTGGAAAGCGAGGAAAAACTTGCAGGAGCCTACTTCAAAAGTAAAGCATGCGGGATTTTCCCCAGCTCGAAAAGGTGGCGAAAATAGCTTCCGCTAGTTTCTCGGGGACCATACACAAGCCGGGCGCAAGGCCGGTCCGTGAGGGAAATAAAGGGAATACGAAGCCCCAGCAGCTGAGCGTGGCTACTACCAAAAAAGAGAGGGTGCCTTCTACAGTGTTCTATAGGCTTGACCAGAAGACTTTCAGGGATAGCGTCAAAAGGGCATGCGCACGAAACTCTGAAAAGGAGCCAGAGTTCAACGTGACGATGAACAGCTCCTTACGAACTTCGCTCCACCCTAAAATGGCTGAGGGTCATACCAGCCTTTTTAATTTTGTGAAGCGTGCGAAAGTGGCTTGCTACACCTACACTCTTCCAAGAGAGAGAAAATTGACTCTCCTTCTCAAAGGCGTGCACAGCTCATACGACGAGAACGATGTCGTGGCTGAGCTGAAGGAATATCTCAGAGAAAATATCCTTTCAGCAAAAAGGTTCTCCACTGTAACCTATAGGAGCAAAAAAAGGACGCTTTCATCCTTCTTAGTCCAATTCAATCCGGACTTTGAGTGAAGAAAGCGATGGACATAAAGTTCCTATTGTATCAGAAGATACAAGGAAAGGCCTGCAGAAAAATTGCACTTCTCACTGCTTCAATTGCCAAAGATTTGGCCACGTCGCTGTAGTAATCGAGGAGTTCTGGCTCAAAAAGCCAGCGCAGCAACCACAAGAACAGGTACAGCCAACACAACTGTTACAAGACACACAACAGAAACAATTGCAAACAGTAGAGCAACAACAAACAACCCAACCTCAATCATTTTCAGAGCAAGTAGCTTATGAAAAGACTGTTACAGATAGGGAAAATGCCTTAATCAATTCATTCTCAAATATGATTATTGACGATGTCAAGGTCTTTCCAAATTTCCAAAATCCATTTGTCCCGCCCCCACCAATGACAAATGGCAAAACACTGCAAGAACAAAATCAATCCAACGAATCAGTTGTGCAATCAATATCGAATGGAAATGGTCATATTGAAAATATTAATAAGAATGACACAAATCAATTAGTCGACAATTCGATCAGATCTTAAATAAAAATGTTCATATCTGAACTCGTCATCACACTAGTAAACAGTTCATAAGACGCGCTTTCGAGTTTTCAATTTTTCCGTTCTCTAACATTCATCGTCATCGTACTGCTAAGTTGCATCTTTAGAATACTTTCGAGAAAACTGAAGGAAATTTTGCGTAAAGAGTGTAAGTGACCGGCCGACTTTCGTAAATTTCAATAATCCAACAGGCACACAGAAAAAGTTCTCGCCGCGTTGTTATCAAGCATTCGTAAAAGTTTGAAAACGGTCACCCAGCTGAAGAATTGTTTGTGTTTAGACGTGCAGTTGGTCACCGTCGCGAATGCAAAGTGGATTGCACACCTGAACCAGAGCATATCTACTAACAAGCAAATTCACATAGAACAAATCTCGCATCTAACGGTAGTTAACATAAAAACCGATTTGTGTATGTATTGTGTAAAATTCGAGATCGATTTGTGTATGTGTTGAGTAAAATTTATTTTCCTCTCAAATTGATAGAAAGGAAAGAAAGAAATGCAAAATAATTTCTCTTATGTTATTTTACGTCCCTTTCTAATCGGAAAAACCGCTGGTGCAGTTGCTTGTTAGTATATATGCTCTGCCTGAACTTGACGGGTAAATTTTCTCCGTATGGGAAGTGGATCGTCGCCACGAAAATGTCACTGCCAAGGAAAGTCTCATGTTCACGAGCGGATGCGGTGCAATAAAGCTAAAGAGCGACTTCCGTGACAAATCTCGCAATATTTCGCGTATAATGGACTGCGTTGGTTGTGACAAGTGCCGGCTGTGGGGAAAAAATTACAAACACAAGATCTTGGTACAGCTTTGAAAATTCTATTTTTGGAGAAATTAAATTACGCTGCAGAAACCACTGCTTGGAATACGCATACAGAGGTGGGTGCCCTGTTCCGGTTTTTGCGTACTGAAATCGTAGCATTATTCAATGCATTTGAAAGGTTAGCAAATAGTATATACGAGCTAGAAAATGTCCGTAAATTGCTAAGCATGGTGTTTAGAAATATTGTGTGATTTATGCATATGTGTGGAATTCAAACAATTTTGATAAAGGCGTGCAATTAATATTTAAAATATATTCAAAATACATTTTTCAACATATGGTGAAAGTAAAATATCCAGTAGCTGTAAAATTTTCTATTTTCAATTATTTTTTTGTCGGAGATAAAACCGCTATTAAAAATTTATTGAAACAGCGATATCCAAACCGAAATCTGAACATTATACAACAAACAGTTAAACAACGTCAACACCAACAGCAACAACATCTACAAATCTACATGAAGATGACAAAGCAGTCGTACAAACCACACAAAAACAGCCGCAAATACAATCGCAATTGCTGAAACTACCGCCGCTTCGAGTAATTGTTCCGGAATTGAATTTCCAACAACAAACACAAGAGCAGCAGCAATTGGAAGTAAATCGTATAGGCGAGAGAAGAACGAGTTCTGTTGCTGACCGCCACAAGTGGGGAGATCTGCTTGGACAGGGAGTGGAGTTTGAGAGGTCGAGGAGAGGCCGTCGTAATAACGTTGTTCGATACGCACGTTTCATTCCTTGAATGACTCTTACTAGCTTCATGGAAATTTAACTTTCGATTGTTTATTAAAGGACTAGTTGTAGTGCATTAGGAACTGGTATTTTATCTGCATTGCCACGAGTACGCGATTCTGTCGGTTCGGTCGGAATTTCAAGGTGTCCCACATTGAACCGAAGCTAAAACACGGTTCTGTGTCAAATTTTCTTTGCATTTGCGCTGCGTTCGTTGACGCTCTGTCGTTCTTGTGCATGATATGATTTCTGCTTTGAGATCAGTGCGACCGTGGAGGGGTTATTTGGATCTCAGGGAAAAGCAGACAAAAAGTGGAGCGGAGAATTCACCAACGGCGGTGTCTGCGCGCATAAAGGGATAGACGGGAATGACTAAGCAACGAGGGTGTGTCGCACTCACTTTTCCTGTGTCGCGCTGCCCGAAAAAGTGGAAAAAACTCGTGCTCCGGGAAAATATATGGTGGAAGTGTTTTCGCTTGGGTGTGCAAAGTGTGTGAATTAAGTAAACAGTAGATGTGATCTGCCATATTATTTGAACCGATAATTACCGAAGGCGTATTTCATTCCCCCCCAATATTTAATACGGCAGTTCCCATTCTACATTTTTTCACGAGCTGCGGTTCTTTTGACGAGACACATCTTGGGCATGATTGAGGAAAAACGATAGCATCCTTCGACTTGTCCTTCTTCCACGCCAAAAAGGCTGAATAGTCAGTGTTCAACGTTTACTGAGACGATTGGAGATAGATTTTACATGCATCATGTACCGCTATACATAAGAAAATTTCGTTCCGACTAGTTGGGGGCCTTATACCAACGAACACCCGTCCAATCAGATCGTGACACACATTGTAATTAAGCGCTATTAGATGAATCTTAGGCGAGGAAAATATTTTATTTATAAACCGTATTGAAAACGACCTACATAAATTTTACTATCGTTGTTCGCTTAGTTTTCCCATTAAGTAATTCCTTTCCGTTAAACGTTAAAAGTGTATAGTTAGAACTCGTGGAAGAAAGTTTGTGAATCGCGAAAATCAAAATCATAAAACACCCAAATTTTAGTCAACCAAATGATTTCAGAGGACACCCGCATTCTTCATCGAGCGCTCGAAGGACCATGTGGGGTAAGTACCCTTTTATTGCGTTAATTTGTTTTGGATTTATATTTCAAATTTGGCTTGTGGGTTTGTTTTTCGCAGAGATATTTTAAATTTTTTTCAGACATATTTTAAATTTTTTTGCCTTTCGTTCTTTGTATTGAATTATTTAATATTTTTAAATTAAAGATAAATGCAATGATCTCTCGCTTATACTTTCTCTTGTTTTGAGCAGAGCCTAATGTCTATTTTTTTGGTTAAATAAAATGCGTTAATATATCATAACTTTCGGTCTTTCTGTTCCGCTTCTTTTGGACCGAGTATAGGACCCGGTACGGTGGTAGGCTCCCCTCATAAAACCATGAGCCAGCCGCCGGGTACAACTTAATCCTTTTTGTTTCAGGTGATGTCGTGGGTTGAGTGGCCCAAGCAGAGTGCCTCTTTATGGCATAGAGTTATGCATTCAAATTGTATAATTCTATGGCATAAATTGGTCACCGGGGTACTCCCCTTCTTCACGGACTTATTGAAACTACTCTTATTCACTACATCGCTTCTAACTGCGGACTTGAAGTTAGATGCATAAAATGCGGCAAGCAGCATAAGTCCATTAATGTCCAATCTCGAAGGATGGGAAAAAAGACAAGATCTTCTGTGTCAACTGCAATGCTAAGGGATATCCTGTGAGTTTCAGAGGTTGTCCTAAAGCAAAAGAAGTTGAAGAGAGGAGGAAGAATCTCCAAAAGAAAAAAGACGAAAGAAGGGATTTCATCGCCGCTCTAAAAAAAAAATACTGTTTGAAAAGGGGATTCGTACTCTAGCCTTTTGCAAGGTGCAAAGAAGCAGCCAGCACCTCAGTCTATACGGCAACAGAAAAAGCAACCAATGCCACAACCCCAGTAGTCGCAGAATGACCGAAATACGGTTTTGAGCACTAACTGCCAATAATTTTTCCGGTGTGACTTGTTCACACTCATTCGAAAAGTGGACTCCCCACTACAAAAAACGCACTAATCCTAGTGAGAAAAACGCTGCGTACATAGAATCTGCCTTCAATGTATGTTGTCGTGATGAGTTCCATTAATTTCGAACAATAGATCGAAAAATTTTTCTATTCCTGAAATCGATGAGGGAGTTGCATGTATAAATTCAACCCTAGATACGGTCATCTCAAAGATCTCCATTAAGAAATCCTTGACGAGTTACCTTTATCGAGATTTACCAGAAGACATCTTGGAGCTCCATCGTAGACGTAGTCGTCTTAGAAAGCTACTCGCAAGAATCTACCACCGCAATTTAAATATGCTCAGCTGGGAGTATGAACGTATTCATCTAGTGATTACGTCTCTAAACCGAATGATCTCGAGGAGAATCACGGGTTTTGCGAACGAGCGATTTGAACAGACTCTGGAAAGTATCAAACCAGGTCCTTGTATGTTTCCTCATATCAATACGATAACTGGAAGAAAAAGGCTGCCCGGGGTTCTCACTTATGATGGATCCATGCTCATGGATGACAAAGCTATCGGTCACTCTATCGCAAAACATTTTGCGAAAGTTCTGCAAGGAGAGAAAGCAAGTGAGGACTTTTCCGTTACTTCGTTAGTGAGCTGTACCACAACGAAGTTAGACAGGGATAATGAGCAGTTGTGCTTGACCAGGTTCTCTGTTTCAAATCCGTCTAACGCACCTCCTGGCCATGGTCTGTTTGTCAGTCCTGAGAGATCACTTTGTTGGCACTGGAGAAAAATTTCAAAAAATCAGCAGGGGCTGACGGAATCCCCAATTGTATGCTTGAAAGGCTACCTCATGTTTTCTTTGTTCTCCTCACGATCATTCTTGATAACTGCATTAACATTTGCTACTTCCCTTAGCAATGGAAATGGGCAAAAATATTCGCAATACCCTAGAAGTCGGCCAGTACTGACGTAGTCGATACTCGTCCGATTTCGCTACTTTCAAATATTGGTAAGCTGCTTGAAAGGGTAGCACTTGAAATTATCGTACAATTCTCTGCGGGGCAAGAATTGTGCCCACTCCACGGTGGATGCTATGGCCGTGTTCCAAGTCGATATAACATGAAGTTGGCGCAACAATAAGCTTATTGTAGCTTACCTGATCGATGTGGAAAAAGCCTTTGACTCTGTATGGATCAATAGGCTTCTCTACAAAATGATAAATTTTGGTTTTCTGGCCCATATTGTAAAAATTATATGCAGCTTCATGAAGGGATGAACTGCCTTTGCGTTGGCTGGTGGAGCTAGTTCAGACCCATTGTATATTGACTCGGGGGTCCCATAGGGGTCTATATTAGGCCCATCTCTTTTCAACATATTCACCTCTGACGCCCCGGGCGTAAGAGACGAATATAAGCCCGGAATCCAGGTGAACCTCTTCGCTGACGACTTGTTAGTGTGGTCATCTGAGCACAATTTGCCCTTTGGTAGGATGAGGCTCCAAAAATATTTGGAATCTCTTACTGCATATTACCGGAGACGGGGAATCAAGGTAAATGCAAAGAAAAGTAAATTTATTGTGTTCAAGGGTCCCCATCAAAACTTTGCTCGTCGTGCAAGAGGCATCTGTGACTCCAGGATTAATTTGAATGGGCAGATAGTGCACTGCTCTAGGCAAACGAAGTACTCGGGGGTAGTTTTCAACGGGAAGGATACCTTTAGTCCTCACGTTGATAATATTTTGAAAAAAGTGACTTATGCGTACCATCTTTTTATATCTCTTTTCAGGAAACACTCAACAGCGAGCAAGCAAGTCAAGGCTTTGGCGCATAAAACCTTGAGTCGTCCGATCATCACATATGTGGTGATGATATGAGATGGAACTCCGAAAATAAAATGAGGTAACAAAGGATTAGTGGAGCGAAAAATCCTGCGGTCTTAGCCCAACGAGGTGCTATACCAGGAGACAGGAATGAAGCCTATAAAATCGTATGCAGAAAAGCTGGTGGAATCGGGAATCAGGAGATCCAAGGAGCACAAGGCGGGAGTAGTCAGAAGCACGACGGACAAACGCTCAATGAATGCAGCGAATGAGTAGTTTTAACGTAGTCTTAAGGAAATAATGTACTTTAATTCTAAGAAGCTTAATTTTTAAAGCTGTAGTTGTTAGAGCCAATGAATTTTACACCAAAATTCTTTTTATAATCTTTTAATGTTTGATAATGTTGTGGGTGCCAACATTTTAAATATTTGCTTTATCGAAAAATTAATATTGTAATTAAAGTAAAGTAAATTATTATTGAACTCCGGGAAAACCCCTAATGCACAACCTGCATGAATATTGTTAGGTTAAGTTATTTATGAATTGTATACATGTAAAAAAATTAGAAATAACCAAATAAAGATCTTGAATCTTGAATCTACCAATAAGAGAAAATGAAGTAAGGCACTCGATGTGGCAAACGATTTCCCCCACGACGCAACAAACACTATCAAGTACGCACAAGCTATCACCATTCAGGGTTTCAGAGATGAACTCCAGTTATATTTACACTTCAAGGCTCGCATAACAATTAGCGATGTAAAAATAAAAAATTAAAATCCTTTGTTACCTTCCTTCTTCTTCTTCCTAGTAATACAGCCCTTCTCGGACCTTCGCTTCCTGCAAATAGCGCCTCCAATTGTCTCGGTCCATTGACCGCGTCCTCCAATTTCGAAATCTAAGCATCTTCGACACCGTCAGACCAGTGTTTTCTCGGTTTCCCCACTGGTCTCCGCCTTTCAGTTCTGCCAACGAATATCTTTTTGGGTACCCGTTGTTCGTCCATATGATTCATGTGGCCAGCCCATTGCAGCTTCCGCAGTCTTACATTCGTTGAGGCCTCTGGCTCGTTAAAAACTTCATACAGCCATTTGTCCCCGTCTAGCTTCGCTCCGATTATTCGCCTCCGGACCCGTCGCTCAAAGGCGTTCAATATATTTGCGGATGCTTGGGTTACCTTCCTTACCCAAACAAAATTCTATTTTGTTTCCAACCAGAAGTCGACAAAATTTCATTAAAACGAGTTTATTAGCATTCAAATCTTTTAAAATGTTTTCATTCATAACATTTCGTTATCAATAGCATTCATCGCAGTGAGGTGATCACTATAAAACTTATAAAACTACATAAAATATATTTTTATACATAATTATTATTCGCTAAATGCGAAGTAACTTTATCTGAGATAAGATTCGTCTGCTAATGCAAAAAATAGAATATTTTTAAATTCCCTACAGTGAATTTATTAAGTATCGATTTTTTCGATAAAACAGACGTCTAATATGCAAAAAGGCGCTCGACAGAGAGGACATGAGCATTTCTTCTCCAGCCAAACTTCCTTCTCAAATTCATTCTGACGAGAGGCAAACCAGCGAGCTAAGCAATCAACACACCACATGGGTCGGCAGTAGCAATTCCGGCACTTTTGCTCCTCAGGAATTCTTTCACCATTCTCGTCCACATCAAGGCATTGTTTGTGCAGTTTTATATTAGGCTCTGCTAGCATACAAGCAAAGCAACTGTCAGCCACTTGATTCGTGCGAAAAATAGGATTTAAGGCAACTTGATCTTTGAACACTTCAATGAAACGATCTATGATACTTTGATGGAACTGAATATTGGATGGAATCGTTATCGGTCGACTGATGCGTTCTTGTAAGTGTCGGAAGTCTAAGGCATTTATACGGATTTGAAATTCTCCAACTCCAGGTCGATTGGATTTCACAGATATGTTGATAATTTGAATTGAGTCATTAGTATTGTTGCGAATTCCGGCGTACCAACTTCCTCCCATTCGCAACTTCAAATTGCTGCCTTAATATTTCCACCTTCCTTTGGGCATTCCTACCTTTTCCTCCATACATTTATTTATTTTTTTTTACATGTTTCCATTTTCCCTTTAATTTTTACTTCCCCATCATCACAATACTACCCTTTTTCCTTATTAACAACTACAAAAAAATAATACCTACTAATAATTTCAATTTTCCCACTAACAACACTCCCTACATTAATTCCCACTAACAAAATTTCATTCTATTCATTCTTCCTAACAAAACCTAATTCCTTCCTTCATACTAACAAATTCTATTCTCTAGTTCCCATTAACAAATTTTATTTTCTTACTAACGAAAATTAATTCACGTTTCCCTACTAACAAAATTCAATCTCATGCCCAGATAATCGTTGAAGTTGCTTATCTGATGAATGGGAGATCGATAAGGCATAGCTCCATTGGATACGTCGCGAGTTTCGACCGGGCGACTGTTGGAACCCTGAGTTCAAGTTCCCCCGGGCGCACGGAAGCACTCTTTTTGGGGTATCGGCAAAATCAAAAGTTTTCGTAATGTACTCGTATGTATGACACTTTACATTCAATCAAGCGATTCTTGGGGATGTAAATTGCCATATATGCAAGTCAATGGAAACTTTTGTGATTGTCGATACGGACTAAAAGATGTGTGGGTAGCGGAATCGAAGTGTAATGAACTTCGATTACGTTACCCAGATGCGGCAGCGGTAATTTAAAAATGAAAGGGATTGCGGAATATGATTTGGGAGAAAGGTGAAATGGAAAAGAAAGTGGTTGGGATGGGGGGCAGTCAGTTTTTGACTTGTGAGGGAGTGAAATTCTTTTGCGGGTTCGAGGAAAGTTTTTTTCTTTGTAAATTTAGAGAGTGAAGGGTGGTTGAAGTCAGGGTGTGAAGTTTAATGTATTGATTGAATACGTTGAAATAAAGTGGAATTTTTGAGAGTGAAACAAGAAAACAGTTGAGTGAAGAAAAGATTTTTCATAGCAGAACGGTTTCTTCCTAGTGTTTGTGATACGGATGAAAAAGTGATTGGTGAATACAAGAGGTGGAAAGAAAAACCCAAAACAACAAAAGAAGAAAACGAGAATTGGATAGTGAAAATTGTGCCAAGTGATAGAATTGATCACTTTCTGATCCTAAACTGAAGTTAGGAATTGTAATTTTCTTGTGGGCAATCCAAAATTTGTATGAAGGAAAGAACGGTTTTATAATGCATTAAGTCTGAATTACTTGTGGGGGTTGAGTTTCCCAACAATCGGAAATATTGACTAGCTGCTACGAATTATTAAATGAAGTGAAGATCAATTGGGACGGTATTGGCGGGAAGTCGCGAGCGAGTGGAAAATTATGTTGAAGTGGCCGCTTATCAGCATTTAATATATTTGAAAATAACGTCCATTAAATTTAAATTTTGCAGTGACCCCACCTCTTTATTTTTGCGTCCTTCGCCGAGCGCTCGGAGATCCACGGAAAAAGAAGAGGGTAAGTAATAGTTAATATTTGTTTTTCCTTGTTTCTTATTTTCTTATTTACATCTTTTTTATTCATTACATCTTTTTCCCCAGCTTATTGGAATTGTTTATTTTTCTTTTGGATTAAAATCTTAAATAGTCTGTTTTGCATTTTAAAGAAAAAAACAATTATTGAGGGGTCTGTTTGTTTTTGTTTTTATTGATACATTTCTTTTGTTGATCTTGTAAATTTCCTTTTTTTTGAATTCAATAAAACGGCCATGTCTCGTTAAAACAGCCAATTTTCATTTCTCAATATGACCTTCCCTTTCCCGTCCTTTTCCCACTGTGTTAGTTTCTTGATGTAAGGTGGCTCAGCACGAGCAGGGGGTGTCCCGGAAGACCCACGACACGACTGAGCGCTAGCCGGCCTCAGTATGCCACCCCGGGCTACACACCCCTCTGCCAATATTTAATGTCTGCAACTGCGGTGACTTCCGTGGTTGCTACATATGGCGCCCAAACATTGGTTTTCTAATGGTTTCATTAAATTTTAATTATAATTTAAATTTTTCAATCTTTGATTTGTTGGGATGAGTACCTGGAGTGCCTGACTTGAATAGTGGTCTGTGCATTTCAGGGAAATAATTTTTTTTTTGTTTTCCTTTGCTTTGTTAAGAATTTTGATAAATTGATAAACAGATATAGTTTCGGTTTTATTGGATAGTTAATGATTGAATTTTGATCACGGGGTTCGCCGCAGTTGCAGTGGCGCCTACCGTGCTGAATTTATGTTTTATAGTTCACACCGGCTATGATAGTGGATAAGCTGTGGCAATGTAGATGTTGGTTGGGATCAACCGAATTTTGAGCCGTTGGCTATATCTCCCTGCACGGGATAGTTGGACTTGGATCCAACACTTAGAGTTACCCAACGCTTTCGGCCCTTCCATCATCTATCTGGTGGTAACTTTGGGATTTGTGCGGCTCTTGTCCGAGCCATTATGAAGTCCGTCGAGTTTCATAATGGTCTCGTAGTCGACCCTTTGAGGCGACAATTTGAGCGGAGTCCGCCTTCAAGTACCATCGTTATGCCAGGCAATGTTGCAGTTTGTCTGCTTTGTGTCTCGTAAAATTTTAATCACTATCCCGTTCAATTACCTTTTCTTTTCCCTTTCCATCAATGGGGAGATTCATTTTGAGAAATGAAAGTGCAAGTCAATTATTATATATAGTTCAATTTACCACTTGCGCTTATTCCACTTGCTTGTAGTTATAGATTATTGGGGTTAATTAGGGTCTTGGGTTAGATTAGTTTTAAATAATAGGTTTTACAGTTGTTGGTTTTGAGTAATTTTAAGTTCAGTTTGGTTGATTGAGTTTAGTTTTGGTAGTGTTGATTTGCAGATTTTGATTTAGGTTTATGATTTAGATTAGTTTTAGATAATTGGGTTTACGGTATTTGTTAGTTTGGAGTAATTTTTATTAGTTTTAGTTTTGATGATTGGAGATTGCGTTTAGTTTAATTATTTTTTTTTTTTGGCTTTGAATAATTGTAAGGCTCAGTTTGGTTGATTGATTTTAGTTTAGGTAGTGAGTTAGGTTTTGGTTTAGTTTGGGTTAGTAGAGTTGAGTAAATTTGCTTTGTACGATAGTTTTATTGGTATTTAAATCAGGAATTTCAAATCAATTTTTATTTTAGCTTAGGTTAGGTGCTAAGATTTTATATATTTAATTACTTGTCTGTTTGTCGGTCTGGTATTCGATTCTAATTAATTTTTATTAAATCGTTTGTTTGTCCGTCTGTTATTTATTAAATTATTTATTTTATTGTCGGTATAGTCCGTTTGCTATTTATTAATTTCTCTGATTTCGTCGGTGTGTCCGTCCGTTAATTGTTAATTAATTTATTGATTTTACAATTTGTTTATCCAGTACTTATAACATTAATTCTCAATTATGGCATCGCATAACGCTTCTTACTCCAACTATTCTAGCTCTGACGACGAATGTTATTCCTTCCCACCAATGCATAAGTGGAGGGTCAGTTTTGATGGGTTTTCTGATGGTCTAGATGTTGAGCAGTTCCTGTTTCGAGCCACCACCTTGGCAAGGAACTACAACATTCCCTTGGAGGAACTGGCATCTAGCCTCCACATTCTTCTGAAAGGACCAGCAGAAGAATGGTACTGGTTATTCCGGCAGCTCAACCCCAATTTTACGTGGCCTGATTTGGAAGCTGCGTTGAAGGAGCGTTATGGATCTCATTGGACCGACGTAGATGTGCGGCGAGCAATCGATGCGCGTTTCCAGAAGCCAGAAGAATCTTTCCGTGAGTTTCATGGCTCCATAATAGAGATGGCCTTACGTCTTAAAAATCGGTTATCTGATTTTGACATGCAAGCCATTCTATTGCGGAACATGGACGAACGAATGAGGAATCATTTGGCAGGCTTGGAATTCGCATCGACAACAGAGTTAGTTCGTCATTGCACTAGAGTGGAAGCTGTGTGGTATCCTTCCGGAAGACCTGTGGTTGACCATCGCAGTAGGCATTCTCCCAACATTGACGCTGTTGATATGTTGGAGAATGCCTGGTGTGATCCTCAAGAGAGATCTGCTGCAGGATATCATGCACACTTCCAGAGTCGGTCTCCAAGTGGGATCCCTTCGTCCTTCCATAACACGATGAATGACCAGATACCAGACCAGTGCCCATCCACAAATTTCTTCAATTTGCCTCATAAGTCCGATTCACCACCATTTTCTAGCAATCTGATTGCTCCAAGTGGATTACCAGAATACGTCGAATGTAATGAAAAAGCGGGCGATGATCGTGAATCACCCGCTAGTTTTAGAGCACGACCTTTTCGGGATCGCTTTCGGAGATCCTGGAGATATTTCTTCGCCAGGCGTCTCTTGAAGCGTGCCTGCGTGGAGTCAATTGTTGCAACTCCTGGTGACAATAGGCCCTACGCAGAGATTTCCGTCAAGGGTCGCAAATTGACGGGCTTGCTTGATAGCGGAGCCAGTGCCAGTATCCTCGGAGCCGGCGCCTTGGACCTGCTGTCGGATTTGGGCTTGCATATGCATACCATGCACGCTCATGTTCAGACTGCATCAGGGCACAAGGATCCAGTTCTGGGATACGTCACCACATTGGTGCAATTTAATAAAACCACTAAATTGATGAGATTCCTGGTTGTTCCTTCCTTGACACATGCAGTGTATCTTGGAATTGACTTCTGGGATCTCTTCAAAATAGCACCAATTCAGGTCAACGCTATCGAAGCCGCCTCGGAACCTCAGAGCCCTGAATTTCATCTACTGTCCCCAAAAGATCAGCAACGACTGGACTTCGTCAAACAACAGTTTCCGTCGTATAATGAGAAAGGCTTGGGTAGGACCAGTCTCGTGTCTCATCCCATCGACACTGGTTCTGCTCGACCCATTAAGCAGCGGCATTATGCTGTCTCGCCGGTTATACAGAAACTGTTGTATGACGAACTCGATCGTATGTTGTCTTTGGGGGTAATAGAGGAAAGTCAGAGTTCGTGGAGTTCGCCTGTGACCCTTGTCAGAAAACCCGGCAAGGTGCGTTTATGTCTTGACGCTCGACGCCTCAACGAGGTGACTGTTAAGGACGCCTATCCGTTGCCACTGATTGAAGGTCTTTTGGCACGGTTGCAGAGTACCAGGTTCATTACCAGCTTGGACCTGAAGGATGCCTTTTGGCAAATACCTTTGGATGAGGCAAGTAAGGAGAAAACGGCCTTTACTGTCCCTGGCAGGCCCTTGTACCATTTCAAGGTCATGCCGTTCGGTTTGTGTAATGCTCCCCAAACGATGTGTCGGTTGATGCATAAAGTAATACCGCATGAGCTGCAGGACAAGGTATTTGTTTACCTAGATGACCTGCTTGTTACAAGTTCAACATTTGATGAGCACTTGGAGCTCCTGAGTACTGTTGCAAAACTGCTCAGGGACGCCAACTTGACCATCAATGTTGAAAAAAGCAAGTTCGTCAAGAAGGAGATCAAATATCTTGGCTTCGTAGTAAGTGATGGTATCCTGCGCACCGACCCAGAGAAGGTTTCAGGTATAGTCTCCTATCCTGAACCCCGAACGGCCAAAGACGTGAGACGGTTTATGGGCATGGCAGGATGGTACAGGCGTTTCATTCCAAACTTCGCCTCGGTTACGGCCCCTCTAACGGATTTGCTAAAGGGTAAACGTACCTTCAAGTGGTCTGCTTCCGCCAATAGTGCCTTCAATAAGGTGAAGCAATTGCTGATTTCTGCTCCAGTGCTGGCCAACCCGGACTTTACGAAGCACTTCTATATCCAGTGTGACGCAAGTACAGTGGGTATTGGAAGTGTTTTGTTCCAGAAGGACGATGAGGGTGGAGAGCATCCAATCGCATATATGTCTATGAAGCTCAACGCTGCGCAACGTAACTATAGCACTACAGAATTAGAATGCTTAGCTGCGGTGCAGAGCGTAAAGAGATTCAGGGCATATATCGAAGGGTTGCCTTTCACCATCATAACCGACCATGCCAGTCTTAAATGGCTGATGCAGCAGTCGGACCTTTCTGGTCGATTGGCTCGCTGGAGTCTGAAATTACAAGGGTTCAATTTCCAAATTGAACACCGGAAAGGTGCCCTTAACGTTGTCCCCGATGCGTTGTCAAGAACATGCTCGAGGGACGAGAGGGTGAACTCGATCATTCCCTGTCTCCCGGAGCACGGACACATTGGTGGTTCAATCCCGGAGTCTGCGTTTCAGGAGCCCGAGTATGAGCATCTCAAGGAGCAAATCTTGAAACAACCCGATCAGTTTCAGAATTTGCACCTTGCAGATGGTCGAATCTATATTAGTACTGGTTCTCCTGTAACGTCGACTTCTGATATTCCCAGAACAAAACTATGGGTTCCTGAGGGTCACCAACGAGCTCTCATAGTACGAGCTCATGATGATCCCCGGGGCTCTCATTGTGGAATTCGCAAAACAACTGAAGTTTTGCAAAGATATTATTATTGGCCTCGTTTGCGTCAAGATGTGATTCAGCACATCAAGAATTGCTTGATATGCAAACAGGTCAAACCGGCAAATTCCACAATGAGACCCCCTATGGGAGCATCACGAGACTCCGAACGACCTATGCAGCGCCTGTTTGTGGACTTCATGGGCCCATACCCTCGTTCAAAATCAGGGAATACCCAATTGTTCGTGGTCCTGGATCATTACACCAAGTTCGTATGGCTCAAGCCCATGACGAAAGCCACCGCAGAGTCAGTCGTGCGATATTTGGAGCGCGAAATCTTTCTGACTTTCGGAGTGCCTGAATGGCTTCACTCTGACAATGGGGTACAGTTCACCTCCAAGGTATTCAGCAAGCTTATGAATGACTATGGAGTGCAGCATTGCTTCACCCCATATCATTCACCGCAGGCGAATGCCTCAGAGAGGTCAAACCAGTCGACACTGAACGCCATTAGAGCCTATATAGGGTCTGATCATGGCAAGTGGGACGAGAATCTTCCTGCCTCATGTTTTGCCTTCCGCAAGGTGATTCATGAGTCCACGGGATTTTCGCCCTACTTTCTCATGTTCGGGTACCACCCTATCCAACATGGCTCTGAGTACGCCCTCCTCAGAAGCCTTAATGCTTTCGAGGATGGTGAGGTACAGTTAAGTGCTAACAGTGATCGACTGCGAGCTGTACAGGACCAAGTCAGATGCAAACTGCAAGAAGCCTACCAAAAGGGTGCTCAACGCTACAACCTTCGTGTTCGTCCTCGTGAGCTACTCCAGGGTCAGAAGGTTTTCGTGCGTAATTTCTCTGTGAGCAACGCCGCAGATCACTTTGCAGCCAAATTCGCTCCACGATTCACTCCTGCAGTGGTCCGACGTCGTATTGGGCAAGTGGCATACGAGCTTGAGGATGAATTCGGTAAGCTGCTTGGAACCTTTCACGCCAAAGACATCCGATCCGATTCATAATTACCCTGCCGACCTTCTTTGTTTGCCCGGCTGAATGAGACACTCAGGGTCTGGGTCGTCCCCACGATTGTTGCGAATTCCGGCGTACCAACTTCCTCCCATTCGCAACTTCAAATTGCTGCCTTAATATTTCCACCTTCCTTTGGGCATTCCTACCTTTTCCTCCATACATTTATTTATTTTTTTTTACATGTTTCCATTTTCCCTTTAATTTTTACTTCCCCATCATCACAATACTACCCTTTTTCCTTATTAACAACTACAAAAAAATAATACCTACTAATAATTTCAATTTTCCCACTAACAACACTCCCTACATTAATTCCCACTAACAAAATTTCATTCTATTCATTCTTCCTAACAAAACCTAATTCCTTCCTTCATACTAACAAATTCTATTCTCTAGTTCCCATTAACAAATTTTATTTTCTTACTAACGAAAATTAATTCACGTTTCCCTACTAACAAAATTCAATCTCATGCCCAGATAATCGTTGAAGTTGCTTATCTGATGAATGGGAGATCGATAAGGCATAGCTCCATTGGATACGTCGCGAGTTTCGACCGGGCGACTGTTGGAACCCTGAGTTCAAGTTCCCCCGGGCGCACGGAAGCACTCTTTTTGGGGTATCGGCAAAATCAAAAGTTTTCGTAATGTACTCGTATGTATGACACTTTACATTCAATCAAGCGATTCTTGGGGATGTAAATTGCCATATATGCAAGTCAATGGAAACTTTTGTGATTGTCGATACGGACTAAAAGATGTGTGGGTAGCGGAATCGAAGTGTAATGAACTTCGATTACGTTACCCAGATGCGGCAGCGGTAATTTAAAAATGAAAGGGATTGCGGAATATGATTTGGGAGAAAGGTGAAATGGAAAAGAAAGTGGTTGGGATGGGGGGCAGTCAGTTTTTGACTTGTGAGGGAGTGAAATTCTTTTGCGGGTTCGAGGAAAGTTTTTTTCTTTGTAAATTTAGAGAGTGAAGGGTGGTTGAAGTCAGGGTGTGAAGTTTAATGTATTGATTGAATACGTTGAAATAAAGTGGAATTTTTGAGAGTGAAACAAGAAAACAGTTGAGTGAAGAAAAGATTTTTCATAGCAGAACGGTTTCTTCCTAGTGTTTGTGATACGGATGAAAAAGTGATTGGTGAATACAAGAGGTGGAAAGAAAAACCCAAAACAACAAAAGAAGAAAACGAGAATTGGATAGTGAAAATTGTGCCAAGTGATAGAATTGATCACTTTCTGATCCTAAACTGAAGTTAGGAATTGTAATTTTCTTGTGGGCAATCCAAAATTTGTATGAAGGAAAGAACGGTTTTATAATGCATTAAGTCTGAATTACTTGTGGGGGTTGAGTTTCCCAACAATCGGAAATATTGACTAGCTGCTACGAATTATTAAATGAAGTGAAGATCAATTGGGACGGTATTGGCGGGAAGTCGCGAGCGAGTGGAAAATTATGTTGAAGTGGCCGCTTATCAGCATTTAATATATTTGAAAATAACGTCCATTAAATTTAAATTTTGCAGTGACCCCACCTCTTTATTTTTGCGTCCTTCGCCGAGCGCTCGGAGATCCACGGAAAAAGAAGAGGGTAAGTAATAGTTAATATTTGTTTTTCCTTGTTTCTTATTTTCTTATTTACATCTTTTTTATTCATTACATCTTTTTCCCCAGCTTATTGGAATTGTTTATTTTTCTTTTGGATTAAAATCTTAAATAGTCTGTTTTGCATTTTAAAGAAAAAAACAATTATTGAGGGGTCTGTTTGTTTTTGTTTTTATTGATACATTTCTTTTGTTGATCTTGTAAATTTCCTTTTTTTTGAATTCAATAAAACGGCCATGTCTCGTTAAAACAGCCAATTTTCATTTCTCAATATGACCTTCCCTTTCCCGTCCTTTTCCCACTGTGTTAGTTTCTTGATGTAAGGTGGCTCAGCACGAGCAGGGGGTGTCCCGGAAGACCCACGACACGACTGAGCGCTAGCCGGCCTCAGTATGCCACCCCGGGCTACACACCCCTCTGCCAATATTTAATGTCTGCAACTGCGGTGACTTCCGTGGTTGCTACATATGGCGCCCAAACATTGGTTTTCTAATGGTTTCATTAAATTTTAATTATAATTTAAATTTTTCAATCTTTGATTTGTTGGGATGAGTACCTGGAGTGCCTGACTTGAATAGTGGTCTGTGCATTTCAGGGAAATAATTTTTTTTTTGTTTTCCTTTGCTTTGTTAAGAATTTTGATAAATTGATAAACAGATATAGTTTCGGTTTTATTGGATAGTTAATGATTGAATTTTGATCACGGGGTTCGCCGCAGTTGCAGTGGCGCCTACCGTGCTGAATTTATGTTTTATAGTTCACACCGGCTATGATAGTGGATAAGCTGTGGCAATGTAGATGTTGGTTGGGATCAACCGAATTTTGAGCCGTTGGCTATATCTCCCTGCACGGGATAGTTGGACTTGGATCCAACACTTAGAGTTACCCAACGCTTTCGGCCCTTCCATCATCTATCTGGTGGTAACTTTGGGATTTGTGCGGCTCTTGTCCGAGCCATTATGAAGTCCGTCGAGTTTCATAATGGTCTCGTAGTCGACCCTTTGAGGCGACAATTTGAGCGGAGTCCGCCTTCAAGTACCATCGTTATGCCAGGCAATGTTGCAGTTTGTCTGCTTTGTGTCTCGTAAAATTTTAATCACTATCCCGTTCAATTACCTTTTCTTTTCCCTTTCCATCAATGGGGAGATTCATTTTGAGAAATGAAAGTGCAAGTCAATTATTATATATAGTTCAATTTACCACTTGCGCTTATTCCACTTGCTTGTAGTTATAGATTATTGGGGTTAATTAGGGTCTTGGGTTAGATTAGTTTTAAATAATAGGTTTTACAGTTGTTGGTTTTGAGTAATTTTAAGTTCAGTTTGGTTGATTGAGTTTAGTTTTGGTAGTGTTGATTTGCAGATTTTGATTTAGGTTTATGATTTAGATTAGTTTTAGATAATTGGGTTTACGGTATTTGTTAGTTTGGAGTAATTTTTATTAGTTTTAGTTTTGATGATTGGAGATTGCGTTTAGTTTAATTATTTTTTTTTTTTGGCTTTGAATAATTGTAAGGCTCAGTTTGGTTGATTGATTTTAGTTTAGGTAGTGAGTTAGGTTTTGGTTTAGTTTGGGTTAGTAGAGTTGAGTAAATTTGCTTTGTACGATAGTTTTATTGGTATTTAAATCAGGAATTTCAAATCAATTTTTATTTTAGCTTAGGTTAGGTGCTAAGATTTTATATATTTAATTACTTGTCTGTTTGTCGGTCTGGTATTCGATTCTAATTAATTTTTATTAAATCGTTTGTTTGTCCGTCTGTTATTTATTAAATTATTTATTTTATTGTCGGTATAGTCCGTTTGCTATTTATTAATTTCTCTGATTTCGTCGGTGTGTCCGTCCGTTAATTGTTAATTAATTTATTGATTTTACAATTTGTTTATCCAGTACTTATAACATTAATTCTCAATTATGGCATCGCATAACGCTTCTTACTCCAACTATTCTAGCTCTGACGACGAATGTTATTCCTTCCCACCAATGCATAAGTGGAGGGTCAGTTTTGATGGGTTTTCTGATGGTCTAGATGTTGAGCAGTTCCTGTTTCGAGCCACCACCTTGGCAAGGAACTACAACATTCCCTTGGAGGAACTGGCATCTAGCCTCCACATTCTTCTGAAAGGACCAGCAGAAGAATGGTACTGGTTATTCCGGCAGCTCAACCCCAATTTTACGTGGCCTGATTTGGAAGCTGCGTTGAAGGAGCGTTATGGATCTCATTGGACCGACGTAGATGTGCGGCGAGCAATCGATGCGCGTTTCCAGAAGCCAGAAGAATCTTTCCGTGAGTTTCATGGCTCCATAATAGAGATGGCCTTACGTCTTAAAAATCGGTTATCTGATTTTGACATGCAAGCCATTCTATTGCGGAACATGGACGAACGAATGAGGAATCATTTGGCAGGCTTGGAATTCGCATCGACAACAGAGTTAGTTCGTCATTGCACTAGAGTGGAAGCTGTGTGGTATCCTTCCGGAAGACCTGTGGTTGACCATCGCAGTAGGCATTCTCCCAACATTGACGCTGTTGATATGTTGGAGAATGCCTGGTGTGATCCTCAAGAGAGATCTGCTGCAGGATATCATGCACACTTCCAGAGTCGGTCTCCAAGTGGGATCCCTTCGTCCTTCCATAACACGATGAATGACCAGATACCAGACCAGTGCCCATCCACAAATTTCTTCAATTTGCCTCATAAGTCCGATTCACCACCATTTTCTAGCAATCTGATTGCTCCAAGTGGATTACCAGAATACGTCGAATGTAATGAAAAAGCGGGCGATGATCGTGAATCACCCGCTAGTTTTAGAGCACGACCTTTTCGGGATCGCTTTCGGAGATCCTGGAGATATTTCTTCGCCAGGCGTCTCTTGAAGCGTGCCTGCGTGGAGTCAATTGTTGCAACTCCTGGTGACAATAGGCCCTACGCAGAGATTTCCGTCAAGGGTCGCAAATTGACGGGCTTGCTTGATAGCGGAGCCAGTGCCAGTATCCTCGGAGCCGGCGCCTTGGACCTGCTGTCGGATTTGGGCTTGCATATGCATACCATGCACGCTCATGTTCAGACTGCATCAGGGCACAAGGATCCAGTTCTGGGATACGTCACCACATTGGTGCAATTTAATAAAACCACTAAATTGATGAGATTCCTGGTTGTTCCTTCCTTGACACATGCAGTGTATCTTGGAATTGACTTCTGGGATCTCTTCAAAATAGCACCAATTCAGGTCAACGCTATCGAAGCCGCCTCGGAACCTCAGAGCCCTGAATTTCATCTACTGTCCCCAAAAGATCAGCAACGACTGGACTTCGTCAAACAACAGTTTCCGTCGTATAATGAGAAAGGCTTGGGTAGGACCAGTCTCGTGTCTCATCCCATCGACACTGGTTCTGCTCGACCCATTAAGCAGCGGCATTATGCTGTCTCGCCGGTTATACAGAAACTGTTGTATGACGAACTCGATCGTATGTTGTCTTTGGGGGTAATAGAGGAAAGTCAGAGTTCGTGGAGTTCGCCTGTGACCCTTGTCAGAAAACCCGGCAAGGTGCGTTTATGTCTTGACGCTCGACGCCTCAACGAGGTGACTGTTAAGGACGCCTATCCGTTGCCACTGATTGAAGGTCTTTTGGCACGGTTGCAGAGTACCAGGTTCATTACCAGCTTGGACCTGAAGGATGCCTTTTGGCAAATACCTTTGGATGAGGCAAGTAAGGAGAAAACGGCCTTTACTGTCCCTGGCAGGCCCTTGTACCATTTCAAGGTCATGCCGTTCGGTTTGTGTAATGCTCCCCAAACGATGTGTCGGTTGATGCATAAAGTAATACCGCATGAGCTGCAGGACAAGGTATTTGTTTACCTAGATGACCTGCTTGTTACAAGTTCAACATTTGATGAGCACTTGGAGCTCCTGAGTACTGTTGCAAAACTGCTCAGGGACGCCAACTTGACCATCAATGTTGAAAAAAGCAAGTTCGTCAAGAAGGAGATCAAATATCTTGGCTTCGTAGTAAGTGATGGTATCCTGCGCACCGACCCAGAGAAGGTTTCAGGTATAGTCTCCTATCCTGAACCCCGAACGGCCAAAGACGTGAGACGGTTTATGGGCATGGCAGGATGGTACAGGCGTTTCATTCCAAACTTCGCCTCGGTTACGGCCCCTCTAACGGATTTGCTAAAGGGTAAACGTACCTTCAAGTGGTCTGCTTCCGCCAATAGTGCCTTCAATAAGGTGAAGCAATTGCTGATTTCTGCTCCAGTGCTGGCCAACCCGGACTTTACGAAGCACTTCTATATCCAGTGTGACGCAAGTACAGTGGGTATTGGAAGTGTTTTGTTCCAGAAGGACGATGAGGGTGGAGAGCATCCAATCGCATATATGTCTATGAAGCTCAACGCTGCGCAACGTAACTATAGCACTACAGAATTAGAATGCTTAGCTGCGGTGCAGAGCGTAAAGAGATTCAGGGCATATATCGAAGGGTTGCCTTTCACCATCATAACCGACCATGCCAGTCTTAAATGGCTGATGCAGCAGTCGGACCTTTCTGGTCGATTGGCTCGCTGGAGTCTGAAATTACAAGGGTTCAATTTCCAAATTGAACACCGGAAAGGTGCCCTTAACGTTGTCCCCGATGCGTTGTCAAGAACATGCTCGAGGGACGAGAGGGTGAACTCGATCATTCCCTGTCTCCCGGAGCACGGACACATTGGTGGTTCAATCCCGGAGTCTGCGTTTCAGGAGCCCGAGTATGAGCATCTCAAGGAGCAAATCTTGAAACAACCCGATCAGTTTCAGAATTTGCACCTTGCAGATGGTCGAATCTATATTAGTACTGGTTCTCCTGTAACGTCGACTTCTGATATTCCCAGAACAAAACTATGGGTTCCTGAGGGTCACCAACGAGCTCTCATAGTACGAGCTCATGATGATCCCCGGGGCTCTCATTGTGGAATTCGCAAAACAACTGAAGTTTTGCAAAGATATTATTATTGGCCTCGTTTGCGTCAAGATGTGATTCAGCACATCAAGAATTGCTTGATATGCAAACAGGTCAAACCGGCAAATTCCACAATGAGACCCCCTATGGGAGCATCACGAGACTCCGAACGACCTATGCAGCGCCTGTTTGTGGACTTCATGGGCCCATACCCTCGTTCAAAATCAGGGAATACCCAATTGTTCGTGGTCCTGGATCATTACACCAAGTTCGTATGGCTCAAGCCCATGACGAAAGCCACCGCAGAGTCAGTCGTGCGATATTTGGAGCGCGAAATCTTTCTGACTTTCGGAGTGCCTGAATGGCTTCACTCTGACAATGGGGTACAGTTCACCTCCAAGGTATTCAGCAAGCTTATGAATGACTATGGAGTGCAGCATTGCTTCACCCCATATCATTCACCGCAGGCGAATGCCTCAGAGAGGTCAAACCAGTCGACACTGAACGCCATTAGAGCCTATATAGGGTCTGATCATGGCAAGTGGGACGAGAATCTTCCTGCCTCATGTTTTGCCTTCCGCAAGGTGATTCATGAGTCCACGGGATTTTCGCCCTACTTTCTCATGTTCGGGTACCACCCTATCCAACATGGCTCTGAGTACGCCCTCCTCAGAAGCCTTAATGCTTTCGAGGATGGTGAGGTACAGTTAAGTGCTAACAGTGATCGACTGCGAGCTGTACAGGACCAAGTCAGATGCAAACTGCAAGAAGCCTACCAAAAGGGTGCTCAACGCTACAACCTTCGTGTTCGTCCTCGTGAGCTACTCCAGGGTCAGAAGGTTTTCGTGCGTAATTTCTCTGTGAGCAACGCCGCAGATCACTTTGCAGCCAAATTCGCTCCACGATTCACTCCTGCAGTGGTCCGACGTCGTATTGGGCAAGTGGCATACGAGCTTGAGGATGAATTCGGTAAGCTGCTTGGAACCTTTCACGCCAAAGACATCCGATCCGATTCATAATTACCCTGCCGACCTTCTTTGTTTGCCCGGCTGAATGAGACACTCAGGGTCTGGGTCGTCCCCACGATTGTTGCGAATTCCGGCGTACCAACTTCCTCCCATTCGCAACTTCAAATTGCTGCCTTAATATTTCCACCTTCCTTTGGGCATTCCTACCTTTTCCTCCATACATTTATTTATTTTTTTTTACATGTTTCCATTTTCCCTTTAATTTTTACTTCCCCATCATCACAATACTACCCTTTTTCCTTATTAACAACTACAAAAAAATAATACCTACTAATAATTTCAATTTTCCCACTAACAACACTCCCTACATTAATTCCCACTAACAAAATTTCATTCTATTCATTCTTCCTAACAAAACCTAATTCCTTCCTTCATACTAACAAATTCTATTCTCTAGTTCCCATTAACAAATTTTATTTTCTTACTAACGAAAATTAATTCACGTTTCCCTACTAACAAAATTCAATCTCATGCCCAGATAATCGTTGAAGTTGCTTATCTGATGAATGGGAGATCGATAAGGCATAGCTCCATTGGATACGTCGCGAGTTTCGACCGGGCGACTGTTGGAACCCTGAGTTCAAGTTCCCCCGGGCGCACGGAAGCACTCTTTTTGGGGTATCGGCAAAATCAAAAGTTTTCGTAATGTACTCGTATGTATGACACTTTACATTCAATCAAGCGATTCTTGGGGATGTAAATTGCCATATATGCAAGTCAATGGAAACTTTTGTGATTGTCGATACGGACTAAAAGATGTGTGGGTAGCGGAATCGAAGTGTAATGAACTTCGATTACGTTACCCAGATGCGGCAGCGGTAATTTAAAAATGAAAGGGATTGCGGAATATGATTTGGGAGAAAGGTGAAATGGAAAAGAAAGTGGTTGGGATGGGGGGCAGTCAGTTTTTGACTTGTGAGGGAGTGAAATTCTTTTGCGGGTTCGAGGAAAGTTTTTTTCTTTGTAAATTTAGAGAGTGAAGGGTGGTTGAAGTCAGGGTGTGAAGTTTAATGTATTGATTGAATACGTTGAAATAAAGTGGAATTTTTGAGAGTGAAACAAGAAAACAGTTGAGTGAAGAAAAGATTTTTCATAGCAGAACGGTTTCTTCCTAGTGTTTGTGATACGGATGAAAAAGTGATTGGTGAATACAAGAGGTGGAAAGAAAAACCCAAAACAACAAAAGAAGAAAACGAGAATTGGATAGTGAAAATTGTGCCAAGTGATAGAATTGATCACTTTCTGATCCTAAACTGAAGTTAGGAATTGTAATTTTCTTGTGGGCAATCCAAAATTTGTATGAAGGAAAGAACGGTTTTATAATGCATTAAGTCTGAATTACTTGTGGGGGTTGAGTTTCCCAACAATCGGAAATATTGACTAGCTGCTACGAATTATTAAATGAAGTGAAGATCAATTGGGACGGTATTGGCGGGAAGTCGCGAGCGAGTGGAAAATTATGTTGAAGTGGCCGCTTATCAGCATTTAATATATTTGAAAATAACGTCCATTAAATTTAAATTTTGCAGTGACCCCACCTCTTTATTTTTGCGTCCTTCGCCGAGCGCTCGGAGATCCACGGAAAAAGAAGAGGGTAAGTAATAGTTAATATTTGTTTTTCCTTGTTTCTTATTTTCTTATTTACATCTTTTTTATTCATTACATCTTTTTCCCCAGCTTATTGGAATTGTTTATTTTTCTTTTGGATTAAAATCTTAAATAGTCTGTTTTGCATTTTAAAGAAAAAAACAATTATTGAGGGGTCTGTTTGTTTTTGTTTTTATTGATACATTTCTTTTGTTGATCTTGTAAATTTCCTTTTTTTTGAATTCAATAAAACGGCCATGTCTCGTTAAAACAGCCAATTTTCATTTCTCAATATGACCTTCCCTTTCCCGTCCTTTTCCCACTGTGTTAGTTTCTTGATGTAAGGTGGCTCAGCACGAGCAGGGGGTGTCCCGGAAGACCCACGACACGACTGAGCGCTAGCCGGCCTCAGTATGCCACCCCGGGCTACACACCCCTCTGCCAATATTTAATGTCTGCAACTGCGGTGACTTCCGTGGTTGCTACAGTATCTTCGGCAATTGTAAATGTTTCGCTCTGTGAATGCAAGATAGCCATTAGGATAAGTATTATTAATTGGTATATAAAATTTTCTTTTACCTTGTTCACGTTTAGGCTGGTGTCACTCTGATGTGCAAAGTGAACCATGTAAGGCGTGATTTTAATTATCCAATTTTCAGTAGCGATAAACGACGTTATCGAATTGATTTTCATCTTAAGGACATCTTGCCTGGTAAAAAATATATTTTGAGATACTGCGTTACTTTCAACCACCATAATTGGACTAGTTTTTCCAGTTGTAGCTGAATATTTTAGAATATCATTGTAAATAATTGTTAAAGGAGGTAGCATAGGATAGGGCAATCATAACTTCTCAGGAAAATGGGAAGGAAAAGGATATGACTATATAAGGCATTTTGCTCATCTGGTAATGAACATCAGAAGGATTTTAAATGCCTCCAAATTATTTCAATATGTCTCCCATACCAAGATTATGGGCTTTACGAAGAAGACGATATACAATTGATGTAACAATAATGTTCTTATATACTTGCAAAATATAATGTATTTACTTTTTCAATTTACTAGTCATGTTACAAAAAACATACATACCTCCGAAACTCGCTGCCAATATCGTCCGCCACAGATGCATACCCTCTCACTGAATTGGCAAACTTGTTGAGACACTTAGAAATGGGGTGATAGCTCCAATCATTTTGCATCCAGTAAGATATTAATGCTGGTGTAATCAGAACCGCCAAAATACTATACTTTTGTGAGACTCGCCAAGTTACAGCCAATATTTCCTCTCCCGTTCCATATTGATTGCTAAACTGCAAATAATGCACCAAGAAGTATACAGCTGGCAAACAGCTATGAATGAAGAGTGTTAAACTTGTCCGACGCTGATGGTACCGAATAAATTCTGTGTCTTCGGATCCGAGAAACTTAGCAAAGACATTTTCAATTGTTAAGCCCAGCGAGATGAATTCTGTTGGCGGATAGAATATACACACACATAGCAAAATATAAAAGATTGTAAATACTAATTCAGACTCGTTCATTTTATGAGAAATAGTAGAATTTCGTACAAAGCAGTCATGCTTTGAGGAATTCTAAATGTCAAGATGGTTATAATTGATAATGTGATGAAGTGTAGGCGGTTGACAGACTGCTATTTAGACCACAGCGGCCGTCGAGGAGCGAGGATAGATAGTATTCTGAAAGATGACAAGTTAGAAAAGATGTGGCTGCATGCACGCAGCTTTTGATACGCATTACAAGACATGAACAGTGCGCGAAATGTTTTTAAATATACGAGTACGTAATGTTTTTTGAGTATCAGTGTGTACAGTCTTCCACAAAAGTCAAGGTACAGAGAATCTGTAACTGAAAATTGTATTACTGAATCAATATTTTTATTTGAAAACCAAAAGTTATGAAATGGTAATAATACGAGTTCTGTTGAATTTAAGTTTTCATAAATTTAAAGGGATTCGGCAATAATGATCATTGAAGACAATAATTTTTTGTTGGCAATGTCTCTTTTCTACTCCACAAAAGTCTTGGTACAGTTGCAGAAAATGTCCTGTTATTTGTAAAAAGGGGAATCCCCCAAGTACATGTTATCAGAGTGAGTTAACAACCGTAGGCCGCTGTCTTTAATATCGCGTCCGTATTCGTGGTGTATCTTTAATTTAAAAAAATTTTTAAAAAAAGAGTCGAAAGGAGTTGAGTATTAAGGAGCGTGAAATAATTATTAATCTGCATTCAAATCAGAGCAAATCATATTCTGAAATAGCTGAACTAGTGTTGCGAAGTCGGTCAACCATTCAAAAAGTGATAAATCGATTTAAGAAGGAAAATAGAGTGGAAAATGTGCCCCGAACAGGTCGTCCATCTAAACTAAGTGCAAAGGACAAGAGAAAAATTTCGCGAATGGTAAAACAAGATCCATTTCTAAGCTGTAGAAAAATCTGCGATGTTCTTGGAATTAATGATAAGAAGGAGGCTAGCGCAGAAACTGTGCGTAGAGCTGTCCTAGAAGCTGGATTTTCATCTCGTACGCCTAGAAGAAAACCTCTTGTAAGTTCCATAAACAAACAAAAAAGAATAACATTTGCAAAAGCATATATTGACAAACCAATAACGTTTTGGGATGTTTTATTTTCGGATGAGTCTAAATTTTGTATATTTGGTGTGAATGGGCATAAGAGGGTCTGGCGAAAAGTAGGAGAAGCATTTAATCCCAAGAACACTATTAAAACAGTAAAACATGGAGGCGGTGGTGTTATGGTTTGGGGTTGCATGGCTGCTGCTGGAGTTGGAAATCTGACATTCATCGAAATACTATGGATCAGAACTCTTATTTAGAGATTCTACGAAACAACATGAAACAAAGTGCAGCCAAATTAGGTATGCGAGAAGATTTCTTGTTTCAACAGGACAATGACCCTAAGCACACTGCGCATAAAGTTCGAATGTGGCTATTGTACAATACTCGCATGCTTGCTACACCGCCTCAAAGCCCTGATTTGAACCCTATAGAGCATCTTTGGAATGAGCTTGAGACAAAAATCCGAAAAAGAGTGATATCAAGCAAGGCGCAGCTTAAGGATGTTATATTGGAGGAGTGGGCCAGAATCAGCAGCGAATTTACTATAAAATTGGTATATTCTATGCCTAAAAGACTGAAGTCAGTAATTCAGATGAAAGGATATCCGACAAAATATAAAGAAAAGTATAATTCAAATAACTATGCAAGACTATAATTACAATTTGTATCATTTTTCTTTAGGTGTACCATGACTTTTGTCGACTTCATTCATTGTCTTTCCAACACATCATATGTAGTAATATATTAATACGACAGAATTTTCGTTTTGTTTTACATGAATTTAAAGTGTAATGATTATAGTTGAAGTAATACCAAAAAAAATTTTATCACTGTAGGTTTTTTAAATAAAAATATCAAACAATTTTCATGATATTTATCACTGTACCTTGACTTTTGTGGAAGACTGTATATTCTTTAGGTAACTAATAATTATATTTAAATGCTTACATATGAAGAAATGCAAATTTCCCAGAAATATTCCATTCCATGAATATTGCTGATGAAGTTGGGTGAGACCAAATCTTATGTTTGTTAAGCGGAAAAAATTAACCAAACTAGTACTCCGGGTCAGAGGTTGGACAACGTGTTAATAACTCATTCCCCTTGGAGAAAAAATATTTTATACAGAGTCAAGGCACTTCTTGATGTATAATTGGGTTGGATCCAGCCTCTCTTTAGTCACGATTCGATATCGATCTAGCCCACAAGGAAACAGAACGGAATCAGACCGTGATATTGAAATGCTGATAATTGTCCTAATGAATTAAACTCAAGTAGAACTGCTCTTGAAATTCTTTGGAGATGGTAGTGTTGAGATGCGATTCTATTCTCATCAAATATTTTTTTTTTTGTGGTAGGGAGGTGAAGGCATTTACGCCCGCCGAGTCTGGCAGTGTGGGACTCCCATGGAGGATACCCTTGGACTACCCACTAAACACCTCCCCTGTCAATCTGAGAACCTAGACTGGAACCGTTTGACATATTACTTCGGGCTAAGCCTCATTTCTCTACGCGTTTAGGCGCCACCGGGCTACAGGGATCCCTTTTCCAAGGGAAGGAGGGGAAGAGAGAGGGATTTCTAGAAAAGAGACCCCTCCGCCCTGGACGCCTCCAGGCGCTCATATATTTTCCTTTTTACCTTAAGGACTGCCCGAGCGTAATGTGCCACACAGTTCCATTTGTCAACGGATGTGAGCATCTCTCCAGTGAGTTCATCCGGAGAGAGATCTCCCATTTCTTCAATGAGGTCACCGCGCTGCCTTTCCCACCTCTTGCATACAAAAAATGTGTGGTAGGCATCATCGACCTCTCCAGCACAGAATATGCAGTTAGGAGACCGTGACTTACCAATCTTGTGCAGGTAAGACCGAAAGTATCCATGTCCACTCAGTAGCTGAGTTAGATAGAAGTCAGTCTCACCATGCCTTCGATTGAGCCACGGCCTCAGGTCACCAATAAGGCGTGCGGTCCACCTATCTTTTGTATCGCTCACCCAGGACTGTTGCCAATCACTGAGTGAGCGTTCTCGTTCTTCGTGGGCGACAGCATCTCTGTCGCATTCGTTCCTCCGCAGGTAGATTATGCGGCGCTCCTTGGCAAGGAGGGCAATGGGTATCCCTCCTGCGATGACCAGCACTGCCGATTCCGAGACAGTCCGATATGCAGATGCAATCCGCAGCGCTCCCCGTCGCTGCACCTGTGCCAAGCGCCTTCGATACAGCCCCTTGTTGAGAGCCTCACACCATATCTCCGATCCGTACAACAGCACAGATTGTACTGCACTCATCAGAAGTCTCCTTCTTGATGAGGTGGGACCCCCTATGTTGGCCATTAGCCGGCTGAGAGCCGAAACACTCGCTGCAGCCTTGTCAGCTATTGCCCTGATTTGCTCGGAGAAACGCATCTTCGAGTCGATCAAAATGCCCAGGTACTTCACTGCTAGCTTGGTCTCAAAGAGTGCTTCCCCAATGTTGATCATCCTTACTCTAGGGATTCTCTTCTTTGTCAAGATGACTACTTCGGTTTTCTCCAAAGCTAGGCTGAACCCGCGAGCAGTCATCCAGTCCCTCACTCGGCGCATTAGCATACCCAGTCTGAGTTGCGATTGTTCAACAGTGCGTCCCGCAACTAGCGCCGCGACATCGTCTGCATAGCCGATCAAGCGCGACTCATCCGGCAGCTCGATTCTCAGTAGCCCGTCGTACGTGATGTTCCACAGGTCTGGGCCAAGGATGGAGCCTTGTGCAACACCCGATGTAACTTCTATCCTCCGCCGACCCTCCTTCGTCTCATAGAGCAGGCTCCGGTCTGTCAGGTAGTTCTTCAAAATCCGCATCAGATATTCTGGAACATGAAAAGAGTTTTCCAGTGCTTCCAGAATATCCGCCCATCTAATTCTCATCAAATATTAACTGAAAGGCTGATAAACTCAAGTAATTACTAGGGAGTTGGGAGAATGCTATCGAATTAGTTCATTTATGCAAGGGACAATTAGTTTTTGTATGTTCGAATTATATTCATGGAATTTCCCCGTAATCATTGAAATGATTCAGCGATGACTACAATAAGTAGTGCATGATCATTAAAAACTATTGTTCGTTTCAATGATTACATGGATATATCGCGAAATAAATTATAAATAGGACGAATAATCTAACTCCCCATTTTTGTCTTCCGCACACTCTTAGATTTCAGGGAGGAAATTTATTACTTGGTGAGTAAATTGCAATTTTTCAATAAACACTTTCCTCAGACTGTTCGGGTTAATAGAGCTGGTGTCAGCGGTTTGATATTTTTTCCGAGAGTGTTTGGTTTCGTTTGCTTTAAAGTAATTTATTTTGGGCACCGCGATTTTATTATGAATCGGTGTTAAAATTGATTTTCTTCTTCTTAGAATTACATCCCCTCTCGTACCTTCGCTTCCTTCAACAAGCGTCTCCAACTGTCTTGGTCCATTGACCACGTCCGCGTCCTCCAATTCCGAAATTCGAGCAGCGATGAACTGTCTTTGTTGAACGAGTCAGACCAGCGTTTCTTCGGTTTCTCCACTGGTCTCCGGCCTTCAGTTCTCTCAAGAATACATCCTTGGGTATCCATAGTTCGTAAAATTCAAATTCATATGCGTATGATTGATTCAATCGTTATAAATTTTATAAAAACATAAAGCAAGTTTTAAAACATTAAAATATACAAAAAGTCAATGACCCACACGGCACTTTCAGTTTAAAGAATATTCAATCAGAAAATTTAGTCAAAATAACACTATCATAAGTTATCAAATAAAAATTACTAAATATTATCAATTAATTGGAAAAGAGAAGAAAAAACCAACCAACTCGATTGGAAATTACACATAACTACAAAAACACGACTCCGCCGTAGACGGTCCCAAGCCCGGTTGAGAAAGGAGGAAGGATCCCCTCGTTTTCCCCACCCACAGCTTTCATGATTCCTCATTCTAAGCCCCATGCCAAATGGTAGTAAATGGTCGTGGGGTCGCACATTAGGATTGCCGAGAAATACCAATAACCGTAAATGCATGTAGTGAAAGTAGGTATATGAATGTCCAAAATTTGGCCTTGTCTAGGGATGCGTGAATACGCTGGCAGGCTACCGTTGTGGTGTCGTGGGAGGGTTCTTTTTTCCCAGCACAAGACCCACTACAAAAGCATTTTGCGCATCCACAAATTTTGAAAAGGTTCTATCATTATCGACCGGAGTCGAGAAAGGAGGAAACCTGCTAAGGACTATGAACTTGCTGGTTCAGAGGACAAATAGGGCCTTGAGAAAACGGACCGACTTAGAAGGCCATTGTTGTTACCGATGATACTTATGGCCCCAAATAAGAGTGGGGCATCCAGGTGGAAGCGGTGCCCCCTCGCACCCTCCCAACCGGATCAAGATCCACTGTAGACGTGGCAATATATTTCCCACTTGAGTGAAAAACTCATACAAACATAAGTTGTATAAATTTTTCCCTTAAATGACATACATAAACGTGGCCAATTTATGTTATAGTCTTATGTGATGGAATCAGATAACACAATACCATAGAGGGGCACGCGAGCGGAAGGCCACTCTACCTAGGCAAGAGCACCTAAAACGCAATAAAAGGGGAGAGCTCGCCCGATGGCTAGCTCATTTTAGTGGAGTTGCCTGCCATCGTTGCGGGTCCCATATCCGGTCAGGTTCCTACCGAAAGGAAAAGACCGAGTTTCAACTTGAAAATTCATGTTTCTTTGTATTACTACTTTTTGACCGAACTTTAACATCACTAAACAAGATATAGCAATGTAATTACAACCATAATTTGTTTGCTTATTAACATCGAGCAAAAAACAACATAATTCAGTAATGAAAATTGCCAGTGAAAATGTATCTTCATCGTTTTTTAGTATTACCACATAAGTCAAATTATAATACAATATTTTGATATTAACCTACTGAAAAATTCTATAAATATTAGTTACTATGTTTTCCAAAAATTTGTAAGAAAATTTAATGTAAAAAAATTTTCATTAATAGGCAAATAAAAGGGTACTTACTCACATCCTCGCCGGGCGCCAGCTGGTGATGTGAGTGTTGCCTGAAATTTTTACAATTAACGAAACTGGTGCGGTAAATTCCAAATGACACTCCTGCACTGAACATAAGACAACTTCCTTAATCAGATATGATGCCGAGACAAGCTGGCATGGATCAACTACATCCGCAAGTGGTTTCGTTGTGGCTACTTTTCGAATACAATTCATCTGGTTAAAATTTATTCCTTTAACTCCTTTAGCCTTTGGCCCCTTGGGGTTAGTATATCGTCGATGTTTAAAATGTCCAACATGCGAAGCGGCGGTCATCCAACTTTCTTGGAACATCTGTGCCCTTTTCATGAACAAAATCACACCAGGTCGTCGGAAAGTGTTCTATTTAGCATGCTTAAACCGTTCTTTACATTCAACGGTATCGTCCGTTCTTGTTGCCTTCTCATTTGTTCCGTCTGACGCGTAATCTACGAAAGTTGCTGGCTCAGGTGTAAGAAAAAAGAAAAGAAACAGCAGAAAACGAAAAACAGTGCGACGGCATTTTATTTTCGTATACCCCAAACTGATTTAAATGAAATTTTCAATATCAATTACGAACGAAGTTTCACTATCTGGAAACATCATCCCATTTCTTTTTTTGCCACTTATTTCTTGCGAACACCCCGTATCCAACATTGGTTCGTAAAATAAACAGTATCCCGTTCATTAAGATATTATGATATCACTTTCTCAATCCCATCCGACATTTCCATGTCCTCGACTTTTCCTACTTAAAGCAACGTAGACAAAAAATTTTATTGTATTATTTCTGGGAGCGACGCTGGCAACTCCTTCTAGGCTTGAGCCTATTAGATAACCAAGAAGTTTGAACTTTGGAAAGTCGTTGTGATTGTTTCCGTATTTCTCATTCTTCTTTGGGGACCTGATTATTTCTGGGAGCTAAAGACTAACTTTTTCACAGATGGTTGAAGGGAGGGAGAAACCTTTGCACAACCAAGCAAAATTACTTCCACCACACATGTTGATGAGCACTTTCATAGCCATTCACTCCTCTCAAGAGAAAGATATTATTTGCATCATGCATGAAATGTTTCAATAATAATATTGCAAATTTTTCCACTTCACTTCATCGCGTCCAATCAGCCATTTACGGAAATTAGTGTTCAAGGGTGAAACTTCGCACTACCCGAGGATCGAGACACAATTGCTAGCCTTTCTAACAGCACACATTTCCCGTTGGGTCATTATACTCGTATTGTGATTTAGCCAACATATCTAACGATTGGAAATTACACTTCGTGATCTTAATATATTGAAAATATATTTTGCTTTGTATTCAGAACAGATAGACACAATACGATATGCCAGTAAGCACAATAAAATAGTCGAAGCTTCACTTTTGCTGGCTAGCTAGCTGGTAGGCAGAGTCCCCGGCGTGCTTTCCGTTTCACGATCTCAAGCGGACTCCGCGATCCGTCGAAATCTCCCATAATTTCCCTGTGCCGCAACAGTAAATCCCAGCTGCTCGCTCATCCGAGCTAGATTGTATTCGGCAATGCAATACACGGATGGGATGCACTAAATCAGTGTTCTCATGTCCGAAATTTTAATTTTCGAATTTTAATTTTTAAAAATAAACAGAAGTAAAGAAAAATGAAAAAGATTTTAAATAATAAAAAGTTAAATATCATAAAGAAAATAATTTAACAGAAATGTTTAAATTTCAAATGGAAGATAATGATATAAAATTTACATTTAATAACAATAAAAAAATATTTTATTATTTATAACTATGAATGGAAGTGATGGAATTTTTTCTAAATCTGCAATTAAAATTTCGGATAAGGGTTATGAAGGTTTTCGAGCGAATTGCTTGTGTGACTGCTCGATTGCTACATACACCAGCAGCTGTGTTACTAAATCCTACTTACACGTCCATCGTGGTGACATAAGATCGTGAAGGCAAGTATTCTGAATTAAAAGAAATAACCATGCCGCCGAAATGGAAGTTGGACAATGGGCTTATTCCACGACTCTGGGGAGCCCTACATTCTTTCGAAACCTGGAAAACAGCCTCTGAGTGGATTGGATCTACGATTTAGACCTCGAAACCGAAAAAGGACAATAACATTGGATCCTGGAATGTCAAATCACTGCATTACCCTGGCGCTGTGAAAGACCTTCTACAGCAGGCCAGTCAATATCTATTAAAAATACTGGCAATCCAGGAAACAAATCGGAATTGATATTCAAGATATGAGATCGCACAAAATTTTCAAAAGTAGGAAGCCAGCTGAAAAGCGGGATTTCCGAATGCCGTTCATTGTGGATAGGGAGTTCAAATCGCACGTTATTGATTTTAAGGTAATAAACGAACGGTTGTGTGCGATCCGTTTAAAAGCAAAATTCTTCAAAATCTGGCTGATCAATGTTCACGCACCCGAACGTTCTACAATCTCCTGGAAAGACTAGTCGACTCATTGCCTACAAACGACACAAAAATCATTCTGGGTGATTTCAACGCTAAGGTTGGCAATGAGCTATCTCGTCGAGGAATGACTGGAGGATATAGACTCCACGATGAAACAAATGACAACGGCCAGTGCCTGATCGACTTTGCTTATAGCAGAAATCGAGTAGTTGCGTAATGAGCAACCTGGATCAGCGATGTGCACCACTGAATGACGGCCAAACGGTGCCTTACTGTTGGACCAAATTAATATTAAATTAATTGGATTCAATTGGATTAACTGCAAATCTTAATTGATACTAACATCAATTGAGATCCTCGATGTTTAGGCCTTTGGCGCCAAATGTGGGTAGAATCTGATAACGTTGCCGACAACAACAGTAGATTGATGTTGAACGTAAGCTGATATTAAATCAGGTAGGTTTGCGCGAATCACATGTAGCTCAATCAGCACTTTGATTAATTGAGCTCGTAGTGGTTTAGCTCAATCAATACTTGAATCAATTGAGCACGCAACGATGACAATTGTTTAATACGGTTTCGCGACAATTCACACAATTAGTCTAAAGTTTTCGCACCACACTACACAGAACACATAAACTAGTTTCAATGTTTCACAATTTGAATCCTAAGCCCACCGAAACACATCAATCGTATAGTACTCCCGAACAAACCTCCAAACACACTGAAGATTAGCACGATACCACTATCAAAGTTGGATTAATGAGTGTTTCAACTTATTAATCCTTGGGGACACTTGAATAATGTAAACAGCTTCACTTCTGGAGACCAACTAACAATTTTATTTGTTGTCATTAATATACAAAATGAAAATTTGCTTACCATACAAATTCCACATGATGTTCGTCGTTGCACACATAAGAGATTTAATGTTTAATATGAAAAAAAAATTACTGACGATTCGTCTGCATATGGACCTTGCATGGCTCAAGAATTGGTTTTCAATTTCAAATTAAACAAGCTTCATTGTATTTTGTTCGAGCAAGCAAAAATAAAATTAAACATGATTAAAGCGAAATACATTGTATTGCATGGAATTTTATGAATGATTTTAATTTTAATGCGGATTACATTGTATTGCATGGAATTTTATGAATGATTTTAATTTTAATGTATGATTGAATTGTACGAAAAGGTCATGTATTTATACACTAGTCATACGTTCGACCTGCTTCCCACATCGATGCACTCATAAAACGACCTGGGTATCACCGGATGACAACACACAAAACCAGACCGATCATGTTCTGATCCAACAACGTTGGGCCTAGTGCATACTTGATGTCCGTACATATCGAGAAGCCAATTGTAACTCATATCATTACATGATCAAATTGACCTATGGATGGCATATGCGGCGAAGACCAGCTCGCTACAAAAATTTGACATCGAAAGGCTCCAAACGGCGTCCGTGGCCAAAAACTTCACGGAGAGCCTCGACAACCAGCTAGCACCCATCTTATCAGACGCATCGTTAAAGACAAGCAACGAGCTCCGGATGGAAGTGAAAGCGGTTTGTAAGACCGTGGCAGAACATACGACCAGACATCAAGCCCGGCGCAAGAGAAATGATTGGTTCGATGATGAGTGCCAGATTGCGTTAGGCAAAAAGAATCAGGCGTAAAAAGAATACGTTGGTAAGAAAACCAGGACGAAGAGAGAAAATTATGAAAATCTCAGAAAAGTAGCGAATAAGATAATTAGAATTAAGAAAAGAAAATACTAGGGCGACCAATTGAGAAGTATAGATGTAAGTCTAGCGGGCAACAACACAAGATAAGCATACAAAGTAGTGAAACGCCTGAAACTCGACAGCAAAGCAAAACCAGTAGAGCTACAAATCAATGAGAATAAAACAAAGCCCATGAGGCAGTCGAGGAAGAATATCTCAAATGCCCAGAATATCACACACGACGAATAAAATATCGAGAATGTTGACGAATTTGTATGTGGCAAAATAACGACAACCGGTGATGAAAGAGACGAAATACGCCGAAAAATACAGCTCGCAAATAACATGTTTTATTTAGTTCTGACGATTTTGGAGACCAGCTGGATATACAAGAAAACAAAGCTCCGAATATACAGATCTATGTCAAGACCTGTGTTATGCTATGGGTGTAAAACATGGACCCTAACCCAAGCATCCGCAAACATATTGAACGCTTATGAGCAACGGGTCCTAGAGCGAATAATTGGAGCGAAGCTAGACGGGGATCAATGGCAAATTCGATACAACCATGAGTTGTATGAAATTTTTTGACGAGCCAGAAGTCTCAACGATTGTAAGACTGCGAAAGCTCAAATGGGCTGGCCACGTGAATCATATGGTCGAACAACAAATATCCAAAAAGATATTCATTGGCAGAACTGAAAGACGGAGACCGGTTGGGAAACCGAGGAAACGCTCGTCTAACTCAGTCGTTGAAGACAGTTCATCCTGCTCGGATTTCGAAATTGGAGGACGCGGTCAATTGACCGAAATGGTTGGAGGTGCTTGTTGCTACAAGCGGGGGACCGAAAGGGGCTGTAGTGCTACGAAGAAAAAGTATCATAACAGAATCATTCGAAATGAATTTCGTTGTCACCATCAGGATTCAAACCAGAGACCTTCAGTTTACAGCGAGCACTTCAACTACTATACACTACACGGAAGGGAGTAAAGTTAGCAAAGCAATTAAAACAGGCAATTGAGCCACATGAGCAAAAAGCTTTTTAATTATATGAAGCGCACACACAAAATGCGAGCATTCAATCACAGGACAGAAGTCGAAAGTATGCCGACAAGTCGAGAACAAGAGAGAGTCATTGTTTATTCTTTCGCCGCGTTGATCATGACTGCTGTGCAGTTCCTCGCGATTTAGGTTCTGCTCATTTAACGGCAAATAGTTGCAAAGTGATTTTATATTTATGCAATTTGTGTAGCTGCAAGTAAAGTGGTAAGTGAATTGCTGTGTTGCCAGCAGGCTGGTGGCCATTCAGGCTATTGTAAACGGGATATAAATTGCACAGACATGTGAGTTTTCACAACCGTGAAATGATCCAATTAAAGTTTAGCTAATAAATGTCAATAAGTCTATAGGGAGGCGTGCTGTTTGGCTAGTGGCACCGTTTTATTGAAACCACATATTGTTCATGTCAAGTTCATCCTATTCTGGCCACAAATAATCTTCCAACATAACATGATAGCGCTCTCCACAAAACTGACGATACATACAAGCCATATGGTAGCAATTTGCATATGTATTAGTCGGCCTACTATGGACAAGCTTCCGGTAGCTGTCACCCAACTGCGGCATTAGCAAATGCTTATATTTCGTCATATATACTATTTTGGGAATAAAAAACGTGCTGAACGCATTCCGTGCATGCTATAAATTCACCTTGTATAGCCCATTGTGCTCCTAAACTTTCCAAGACGAGCAAATGAAGCACACGTTATGCACCTTCGACTGATAGCTCAGCGTTGAGATGTAAACAAACTCCTATAAATTCACTTTGGAAGGCGATAAAAACTAAACGGGTAAAAGAACTGAAATAATTTTCACTTCACTAGGAGCGCTATTGTGTTCTCCGCGGATGTTCTGGATTTCAATGTAGAAATCCGTCTCTAAACCGTACAAAACCTCGAATTTTTGTTGGCATCTCCACAATTCTTCATATAACGCCATGTAAGTTAGCCAGCAAAGTCGGCCTACTAATGGTCATGTGTGTGGTAGTAAGCGCTGCTGCCATATGGCTTGTATCTATCGTCAGTTTTGGCTCTCCATCATAGTATATTCACATAGTATCCACACTCAATCTACCCTCCGGAAAAATCCGAACATAAGCCGAAGAGCCACTATAAACCTTCGGTAGCAGGTAGGTAAGTAAATGATGACGCAAGGATTGTGCTTCAATGAGAGATTTTAGGACTAGCAGATCTCAAAAAACCAATAACTTTGCAGGTTTTATGCAATATTTTAGTTTTTTATTAGGATCTGGCAGCACTCCCATGTTCTGAAATGCGTAAAAGAACACGTGCGTCGGAAATTTTATTTGCTTTTTGTTTTTTGAATACGACTGGCCTCGGCTCAGCTGACCGGTCCCTGGGAAAATTCAGAAAGTGTGCAACACAGGGTAAATGGAAGGTGTGGATACTATGTGAATGTACTAGGCTCTCCATTGACCGTATCGCGACGGTCGTTTTCATCTACAAAAAAAAATACGGCCCAATCACACCTCCTGCATGAAAACCACTCCAAACAGTAATTTTTAGCAGATGCTACGATGTGTCAAGAAGCACCTGTGGGTTTGTTGCTGACCAATACCACATATTTTGCTTATTAACAAAGCCATTGAGCCAGAAATTAGCTTCATCGCTGTGGATGATTTTTCGATAATAGTAATTAATAGTAATTTTTAATAATTGCCAAGCGTTGCTGGTTCGTGAACTTTACCATAATGAAAATCTTGACTTTACCCGAAACGTTTTGACGTTGGCAGTATATTAAAAAGTTAAATGGTGCGTTCATATAAATATACGAAATCAACTGAAAGATAACTAAATACAAAGCAATCTTACCGAATATAAAAATCAGTACCATACAATGAATAACTCAATTGATTGATGCGATTTTCAACGAACATTTTTTAGGTCTTTGTAAAAAAATTTTTTACAAAGACCTACTAGATTCGCGACCTGTCTGTCCGTCTGTCCGTCCGTCCGTCTGTCCGTGCGTCACAGCTAATTTCCTCAGAAACTATAGAAGCTAGAATGCTCAAACTTTGTGAAAAGCTCAGAAGTGATGGTTTCTCAAAAGTTAAGGCCTTGACAAAAACTTTAAAAATGTTTAAGGGGGTCCCCCGTAATAACGAATTGGCCCTTAAAAATTTTTTTTAATCAAAGTTAGTCGAGTGGGGTATCAAATGAAAGGTCTTAATTAGAGCTTTTAGAATCTGAAACAAAAAAATCATTTGATGAATTAGGGGGTCCACGGGAAGGCAAAATGTACCCAAAATTTGTGTCCCCCCCCCCCTCGCGATTCGACATCTTTCAGCCGAAAAATCTGAAAATTATCACGAATGTGGACCTTTATGAGTACAAGGGCAACAAATACCTTAGAAATCGAAATTCACTCAACATTGTTAATAATAGTATGATTTTTAGATTATACATTTTTGCCCATAAAATCAAAACGGTACCTTTAAAGTTCTTGAAATTTTGCAATCATATAGACTGACATAAGATATATATGTTCACAAAATTTAATTGAGATCGAATCAGAATCAAGTGAGTTATAGCCATTTCAATTATATGGAATTACAACAACGATAACACGTGTTTATGGTTCATATAGGGTTTTCCAATAAGAGGTGTTATTTTGATATTAAAAGAAAAATGCCATTTTTTTAAATAAATGATCGGATGTTTAGTTCATCATAAAGAAGAAGATATGCCGTTAATAGCAATAACTAACATTGGGCAAATAACTACTACGACACGCATACAGGCCCATATCCTCTTCATGAAATTTTCCATAACCAAATCGCAAAGTCCTCGATAGCCTCACGAATTTCATCTTTGAGATCTTGAATTGACGCTGGGCTATTGGCATAGGCCTTCTCTATCGCATGGGTCCAAAGGAAGAAGTTGCAAGGTGTTAAATCAGAAGATCTATTCAAAATAACACCTCTTATTGGAAAACCCTATATATATTTAAAATTGACTTAGGTACATTTATTTTCTTTCAATTTTCATGAAAATTTAAGGAATAGTGTTTAACTTGAACATGTACAATCGGCCGAGCATTCAGAAAAATCATTTAAGCTAGATTAAAATGGCGGCTGTACTGGTTTTATGAAAGAAACTGTGCATCTTTTGTATAAATTTGAACGATTTCATATCTAAGTATTGGATGAATAATTCAAGTTATCGATTTACGCCATTAGAAATCTTGCTTCTGACCCTAGGATGTTTACAAGACCTTCTAGTAGGAGCACTCTCCTGCTTACTCAACTTGTTTACTTCTTTTAATATATTTATTGGACTTTAGAATCAAAAAACTTGGCTTAAAGCACTTCGAAAACATTTATTCAAATGTTACATTTAACATACTTTGGAATGTTATCCTCCATCGCTGATCATTCTTTTACTTTTTAAGTTACAAATTCCTGATGTCAAACGCTTCATTCTCAGGATACTATAAATTATCACACATATAAAACATCGTTGCTATACGTAAATATCCGTTTTTAGATTAATTTTTAAAATTATTTGTATTCGCTGCATACTACAGCGCAATACAGCATCATTACATATATTATTTACAAGAAAACTATACAAAAGGTTTCAATAGGGAATGAGTATACAAATGGTTTATAAATTGGCTATCAATTATATTTTTTGGACATTGAAAAAAGTTAGCATGATAGAGATATAATAATCATACGATACTAGTCATAAACTAATAATTAAGAATGCCTACGATGCATAGAGAGAAACTGAGCTATTCTGGTCTTTAAATTAGCGACCAGATTGAACATTCTCAATATAGTATGTACTGCCCGATTTGTAGAATGTGAAGAGCAATCATGCAACAAATTATAAGAAAAACTATTCAGATCGCATTTCACTGTGAAAATTCGTTACAAAATTTATTTGTTCTTAAAAACTAACGGAAAATTTCTTATCGTGTCATTTCTGCAGAATGCTTAGCATTGGAATGTTATTTTCACTTAAGTTCAATCGTGTTTTCGCATCGAACGAAAGATCGTCGCTGGTTTCAGTTACATTCGTCAAACTCGAGTCGTCTAAACTGCTTTGATCTAAGATGCTCAGATCTGGTGTTAGATTATTGTCACTATCATAAAGACTTTTCGTTGCAGATGGAACATCCAAATAATGTTCTCGTTCATCCAAGCTTGCACCAGTTGTTGGTGTTGCGTGAGTATTACTTGTAGTTGTGTGTTCGTTGATATTTACATTCAAGTTTAATGCACTTAAGTTCGGAAGGTCAGTGCTTTCATTGCGACAGTGGAAGGAGGAATTTGTGGAATGCATTTGTAGAGCACTGAGTGCTGGCAAATTTTGGCTCTCAGTCATTTCTCCGTCCTCACTTTCTTCAACTTCAATTGCTTGTTGTCTTTGAACATTTGAAGCATTTGTATCTTGAGTATTAGCTAATTGTGAAAACGCAGGTATTTGATCTGAATTGAGCTCAACTGATCCTTCTCCAAGTTCTGACAAGGCCGGTAGTTCAGTAGTAATTATTGTGCTGGAAGAAAATTTCATCAGGTCCGAGATCTCCACGTTCAGTTTTTCCCGGTCGTGTCCAAGTTTTATATAAAAGTCGCGGTTGTTAATTTCGCTGGGTTCCTTTGCATTTCTCATTAGTACACTTGATCCAGGATAGCTGACATCGTTCATTATTGCATCGACCTCTTTGATCTCTTCTGTATCGAATGGCAATGAAATATCAATTTTAGCCGCTGGGCCTTTAGTCGGTCGTTCTGGCACTGGTTCTGGAAGATTTGAAAAGAACATTTAAAAATGTGAAAAAATCTAAATAGCACTGTAAGTTTAGAAACTTTATTTATAGATAAAAATGGAAGGCTTAGTGTTCTAGGATTGTCAAATGACTTTCAATCAAATTTCCTGACGGTTGTATGCAGCGAAAATGTCTGCAATACTTGCGCGTAATTCATTCCTTTTTATCAACAGTACAAGGACATTACGATGCCTTTCAACTTTCGGGACAAGCTTCAAGAGAATACAGAATTTCTATCAGCCCGATGAACATAGGCCACGTCCCTTGTTGGAGTCAACCTTCAAACAAATACAAGTAATCCAAATTAAACGACCAATGTCGAAAGGGAATCATTCAACGCTATGGAATGCTGAAAAATTGATATCTCTTGCATTTGTTGGACTCTTTCCTATGGTAATTTGCTGCCCGCATCCGGTAACAGATTATACCATTGCAGCACTTTTGGTGTTCCATCACTATGTTGGGATCGAATCTGTCATCGTTGACTATGGTAGGCCTTCAGTTGTTGGTGGCTTTCTTGCAGCGTTCTTTAAATACTTGAACGTAGCAATGGCTTTTGTTGTACTGTTCGGACTGATACAGTTTTCGAAACATGATATGTTGTTTGGGCAAGCATTACACTTGATGTGGTCCTTGGATAATAAAAGTGGTAAACGCGGTGGAGGAGATGATGATGAAGATAGCCTCGAAATTACAAACGTGGATTGTCCAAAAATAGAAGAATAATTACACAAAAGATGATTGGATTCATGAAATTTGTTAAATAGTTTAAATAGTGTTGTCTTATTTATTCGTTAATAAATTTATTTGTCGTGATAAAAAAATCATTTATATATCTTATATATATTAAATGTGAGTGTGGGGTTCGATGTCCCATTCTACATCCTATTTACTATCATGATATTACGAATTGATTATAGGGCTTCCAGTGAAAATTGTGCACAATTGATCTTCTTCGTAGCGCCTTCCGGCCTTCGATTTCTGAAAGAATCCAAGTGCCTCCAACTGTCTCGGTCCATTGACCGCGTCTACCAATTTCGAAATCCGAGCAGCGATGAACTGTCCGTCGACGGAGCTAGACTTGACCAGCGTTTCCTCGGTTTCCCAACTGGTCTCACCCTTCAGTTTTCCCAACGAATACCTTTTTCAAAGTATCCGTTGTTCGTCCATACAATTCATGTGGCCAGCCCATTGTAGCTTCCGCAGTCGTACAATCGTTGTGACTTCCGGCTCGTCAAAAATTTCATACAGCTCAAGGTTGTATCGAATTCGCCATTGATCTCCGTCTAGCTTCCCTGCGATTATTCGCCTCAGGACCCGTCTTTCGAAGGCGTTCAATATATTGTATTTGCGGATGCTTGGCTAAGGGTCCATGTTTCATACCCATAGCAAAGCACAGGTCTTATCACAGATTTGTATACTTGAGCTTTGTTTTCATGTGTATGCAGCTGGTCTGCAAGATCTTCAATACTGAATAAAATATTTCATTTGCGAGCTGTTTTCTTCGGCGGATTTGGTCTCTTTCATTACTGGTTCTCGTTATTTTGGCGCCTAAATATGTTGAACCTATTTTGCCTATTTTTCTCTTGTATTATAACTGTTTGCTATTTTTTTTTATTCATTTTATACGAGGCAGTCTAAAATTAGAGTTCGGACAGATCGATCAGACTGTGAACACCACCGCCGCCATTTAATTCTATTATCCATTTATTCTTATAATACATAGTACTTAAAGAATTGAATTCGGTGTTTATTTCTTATTTTCAAATCTGGTGCCGAAACCCGGGACCTTTACGAAGAAAAAATTGATATATCGGAACGAGCGGTATATCGGGGCCAATTAACGAAGATATCAAAGGTTGCTAGTGAATATTTATCGAATCCGGACTTAAAACTTGAAGACCATGAGGTTTTGGGTGAGGTCGAAGAGGAATTTATTTTCTATATCGAACAAATAACAGTCGCGAGTGATAATCTCAGAAGCTTAAATAGTGAGTTAAAACCTTTAATAAAACCTGAAGTGGCGCAAAAGGAATACGAGCCCATAGTCGAGTACGAAGACAAAGCAGCCGGCATATTATCTCGACTAAAACAGCGACTTACGCGTGTTCGCGAACTTTCGTCGTCGATGACGGGTCAACTTCGGACCTCATTTATGCCGGAACGTGCTGTAAATGTCGCGAAGCTTCCTAAATTAACGCTAAAGGTTTTCAGTGGTGAACTTCGCTGGCTTCTCTTTTGGGAACGCTTCCGGACAGCTTTTCATGATCGATCAGATATAAATGGCGCCCACCAATTTAATTATCTTGCGAACCATTTATGTGGATAGGCTCTTGATGAGTGCTGTAGGGCCAGTGTTACTGTACGGAGTAGAAATATGGGGCGACTGCGACAGTCTCTGACTCGGCGGAGAAAGTTATTGCAGGCGTGATACCTGTCGGTCGGCCTCCTTGCTAGAGAGCGCCGCTATATTTATCTGCGTCGAAACGAGGATGCGAGGGAGATGGTTGTCCGAGAGGAGAGACAGCGCTCACTCAACGATTGGCAGCAGTCTTGAGGGAATTTCACGAAGGGAAGGTAGACTGCGCGCCTCATCCCGGATGTGAGACCGTGGCTAAATCGAAGGCATGGTGAGACTGACTTCTATCTGACCCAGCTTTTGAGTGGGCATGGGTGTTTTCAGTCTTATCTGCACGAGATTGGTAAGGGACGGTCCCCCGATTGTCGGTATTGCCCAGGAGAGGAAGACAATGCCAGCCACACATTTTTTTGTGCATAAAATGGGACAGGCTGCGAAGAGCCCTCTACAGGGAGACGGGACATGGGAGTCCCACACTCTGTGCGTAAATGGGCATTCACCTCCCAACCCCAAAAAAAAAGGTAACTTCCGAATTGGTTGAAAAACTGATCGATTTGACTTACATCAGAAACATTTTTTTACAAAACCCTAAAAAGGGCCACGAAGAAATATACCGGCGAGTAATTGAATTTATTTATTTCCATACTACAGAGCAAGCTCCAATAATAGTAGGGACGGGGTTTTCCCGGCACGATGGAAGGTGGCGAAGCTCGTGTTGATCAGCAGGGGGAAGGGAAATCCCGAATCGCCGTCTGCATACCGCCCGTTATGCATGCTAGACACGGCTGGGAAAGTGCTAGAGAAACTCATCAAGGGAAGACTCACTGACGCGATTCGTGCTGCTGGGCACTTATCTCCTCGGCAGTAGGGCTTTAGAGCAGGACGTTCTACCATTGATGCGATTGCAGAGGTGGTGAACGCGGTCCAAAAGGCAGAGGCATATAGTCGCACAAAGCGATGGATCATTCTGTTGGTGACGCTCGACGTTAGGAACGCCCCCGGCTCCGCGAGATGGGTGGATGTTCTAGATACGCTGGAAAACTACCTGAAGGACCGAAGCCTGCTTTACGACACGATACAGGACCAACGAAGGATGGAAGTTACATCGGGTGTTGCCCAGGGATCTTTGATCCAAACCTGTGGAACATATGACGGGCTACTGAGACTGGAGATGAGTCGCGCTTGATTGGCTATACGGATGATAATGTGACTTAGTCGTTGGGCGCACCGTTGGACAAGCGCAACTTAGGCTAGGTATGCTAATGCGCCGAGTGAAAGACTGGATGTCTGTTGTGGATTCAGTCTAGCACTGAAGAAAACCGAAATGGTCATTTTGACAAAAAAGAGAATCCCTGGAGTAAGGGTGATCAGTATTAGACATACTAATCGAAACGAAGCCAGCGGTGAAGTACCTGGAGGGTATTGATAGACTCGAAGATGAGTTTCTCCGAGTAAATAAGGGCAACGGCTGAGAAGGCTGTTTCGGGAGTATCAGCTCTGAGTCGACTTATGGCTGACTTAGGGGGACCCAAACCATCAAACAGACGCCTCTTGATGAGTGCTGTAGGGTCAGTGCTACGGGCGATATGAGGCGACGCTGTCAATAAGAAGGTATACCGAAAACGCTTGGCACAGGCATAGAGAAGAGCAGCACTCAGGATTGCATCGTCATATCCGATAGTCTCTGAATGGGCGGTGAGAGTTATTGCAGGCGTAATACCTATTCCCCTCTTTGCTAGAGATCGCCGTGATGTTTACCTACGTTGAAACGATGACGAGAGGGAGACAATTGTCTGTGAGGGGAAACAGCGCTCACTCAACGATTAGCAGCAGTGTTGGGTGAATTTCACAAAGGGAAGGTGGACTGCGCGACGTATCACGGATCTGAGACCGTAGCTAAATCGAAGGCATGGTGAGACTGAGTTCTATCTGACTCAGCTTTTGAATGAACATGAGCGTTTTCAGTCTTACCTCCACAAGATCGGTAAGTCACGGTCATCCGATTGTCTGTTTTGCCCAGGAGAGGAAGACAATGTCTGCCACACATTTTTTGTTTGCAAAAAAGGGGATAGGCTGCGATCGGACCTCTACAGGGAAACGGTTGACAAATGGAACCATGTGGCACATTATGTTCGGGTAGTCCTAAAAGCTAAAAGGGACTCACAGCAGCCGGGGACGTCTGGGCTGAGGGGGATCGCTTGCCTGGCAATTCCTCTTCCTTCCTCCCTTCCCGCTTGGGGGATTCTCCAGCTTGAAGGCGCCTCACGGCGTATAAAACTAGACCTGGCCCGAAGTAATGTATCAAACGGTTCCGGATTGGGTTCTCAGGGGAGGTGTTTATTGGGTTGTTTATCGCTTGCGAGCATGGGAGCCCCACACGCAGTGCGTTAATGGCATACACCTCCCAAGCACAAAAAAAAATTTATCGAAGGAATACTCATCAGCAAAATATAAACGTTAGTATCAGTCTGAGCTTTGACTACTTCTGCAACAGTATCGATATTGTTTTGAAACTTTGCAAATCACGTTCCCTCTTTCACAATGATCATTCATTTTCAGCGGCGAGCAGTGCATTGTTGTTTGATATCGATATCTAACTCAATATGTCAAAATCTGAATAAAATACTGATAATTCATGTCGATTGTTTCCGACTAAGATTGATGGTGTTTGCATAAAAGAATGGTGTGATGGTGAGAGGCCTGCCAACGTAAATTTAAATTATATTGAATTTGAGATGAATCCCTAATTTTACTCTGCACAATCAATTTGATACCATTTTATGTTTAAGACTGATTATAATAAATTACTACTCACCATTGAGAAAATTCACTGCAACATAATCAGCTGCTCGAAACAATTCCGCTTCCACCAGCAGATCCAGTAGATTCCCTACAGTGGGACGTTTTCGCCCTGACGTTCCCCACTCGTCGAATAGGATCTCAGCACCTGTTCGATTCTGCTTCAAACTGGCATTCTCAATAAGACGTATTTGTTCACTTGTGTATTTTTTGGGAGTATCCTCTGCTTTAGGCGAAGAAAGACTTTTCGGAATGATTGCCATTAATTTTTTCCATGAATTAACATGTTCCAAAATTTGTGCCAGCTGATAAACATCAGCCGCTGCCAAATGGCGAATTTCGGTGTTTCGGGAGTACATTGTGCGGATGTCTGGATACTATACCTTAGCTCTACGTGGAATAAAACTTGTTCAAAAAGTAAGATACACTAAATATTATCCACGAATAGTACGCAAAGTGCCAAACAAACGTATTTGCGAGGAAGCTCTTATCTAAAGTCAGCTGATTGTCACATTCAGGCGACAAAGAGGTGGGTATGTTGCAAAATGCAATGTTGGAAGCCACTGTAAATTATTTTCAAATAAATAAAGCAGGACTGACTGTAAATATTCAAGATCAGTTAAATGTAAATACGCAAACGATCGCTCAATTTGTATTCTGTGTATAAACATTTTAAAGCATTAATTACGTAATGGTGAAATGGCTGTTCCTAGTAGGAAATTTTTGAGGTATCTACTTTCTTCAGAGATATTTTCGAATTATAACAATGAAAAACCTTTAAGGAAGAAAACAAATCCGAAATAAATGGTACGATATCGGTGCCAAATCAGTCTGATTGCCTCACACTTTTCCCAGAACTTCAATAACTGGAATCCATAAACAGATTGATCCCTGATGAAATCGATACTAAACCCGAAAAATTGAAATATGCCCAGCGGAATGTATCCTTTGCTGCAATTTAAAATATGTGAACTTTAAAGAAAAGAAAAGCCAACACTTAAGCGGAAAAAGCATCCTTTTTCCTATCTTCGTTCAAAATTTATAAGAGAAAGCAATAAGAAATACACAAAATCCACAAAAGTCAAGGTACAGTGATAAATATCATGAAAATTGTTTGATATTTTTATTTAAAAAACCTATAGTGATAAAATTTTTTTGGAATTACTTCAACTATAATCATTACACTTTAAATTCATGTAAAACAAAACGAAAATTCTGTCGTATTAATATATTATTACATATGATGTGTTGGAAAGTCAATGAATGAAGTCCACAAAAGTCATGGTACACCTAAAGAAAAATGATACAAATTGTAATTATAGTCTTGCATAGTTATTTGAATTATACTTTTCTTAATATTTTGTCGGATATCCTTTCATCTGAATTACTGACTTCAGTCTTTTAGGCATAGAATATACCAATTTTTTAGTAAATTCGCTGCTGATTCTGGCTCACTCCTCCAATATAGCATCCTTAAGCTGCGCCTTGCTTGATATCACTCTTTTTCGGATTTTTGTCTCAAGCTCATTCCAAAGATGCTCTATAGGGTTCAAATCAGGGGTTTGAGGCGGTGTAGCAAGCATGCGAGTATTATACAATAGCCACATTCGAACTTTATGCGCAGTGTGCTTAGGGTCATTGTCCTGTTGAAACAAGAAATCTTCTCGCATACCTAATTTGGCTGCACTTTGTTTCATGTTGTTTCGTAGAATCTCTAAATAAGAGTTCTGATCCATAGTATTTTCGATGAATGTCAGATTTCCAACCCCAGCAGCAGCCATGCAACCCCAAACCATAACACCACCGCCTCCATGTTTTACTGTTTTAATAGTGTTCTTGTGATTAAATGCTTCTCCTACTTTTCGCCAGACCCTCTTATGCCCATTTACACCAAATATACAAAATTTAGACTCATCCGAAAATAAAACATTATTCCAAAACGTTATTGGTTATGCTTTTGCAAATGTTATTCTTTTTTGTTTGTTTATGGAACTTACAAGAGGTTTTCTTCTAGGCGTACGAGATGAAAATCCAGCTTCTACGACAGCTCTATGCACAGTTTCTGCGCTAACCTCCTTCTTATCATTAATTCCAAGAACACCGCAGATTTTTCTACAGCTTAGAAATGGATCTTGTTTTACCATTCGCGAAATTTTTCTCTTGTCCTTTGCACTTAGTTTAGATGGACGACCTGTTCGGGGCACATTTTCCACTCTATTTTCCTTCTTAAATCGATTTATCACTTTTTGAATGGTTGACCGACTTCGCAACACTAGTTCAGCTATTTCAGAATATGATTTGCTCTGATTTGAATGCAGATTAATAATTATTTCACGCTCCTTAATACTCAACTCCTTTCGACTCATTTTTTAAAAATTTTATTAAATAAAAGATACACTACGAATACGGACGCGATATTAAAAACAGCGGCCTACGGTTGTTAACTCACTCTGATAATATGAACTTTGGGGATTCCCCTTTTTACAAATAACAGGGCATTTTCTGCAACTGTACCAAGACTTTTGTGGAGTAGAAAAGAGACATTGCCAACAAAAAATTATTGTCTTCAATGATCATTATTGCCGAATCCCTTTAAATTTATGAAAACTTAAATTCAACAGAACTCGTATTATTACCATTTCATAACTTTTGGTTTTCAAATAAAAATATTGATTCAGTAATACAATTTTCAGTTACCGATTCTCTGTACCTTGACTTTTGTGGAAGACTGTATGTATGAAGATGATAATCTCTTTCTAGTAGAAGTCGGTTAAAAAATGTTCAATGCATACACACTTTAAGAGTACTCTAGAGAACAGCTGTACTGATTCCTCCTTCATTTTTAGAGTATCTTATTTGATTTAATTCGTAGCATTACGTTCAACCATGAGATTATTTCCCAGTAGTTACTCAGCTCTCATTGAAGATGCGTTAGCTCACAGTTCGTCTGAAGAACTACTTGTAATAACTTTGTTTAAAATATCATACTTTCAAGATTTCCCAAAGAAAATCTAAATCTCATTGGTTAAAGACAAGAAGTCTCGGTACGTGCCATCGGACTGTACCCAAAAGGTCAGCTTGTCCGGGCACCCTTATCTTCTCCGAGTGGCATACTTGCAGGCAAGCTAGCTCGTCGGAGAAGAATTTCGGTTGCAGGTCTTACGCGAGTAGACTACGTCCGGATACAATTGATCGGCCACCGCTTCAAATGCCCGAGTAAAACGCGTTCCGAAAATTTCCTGGAGAAAATTCTACATTATTACATTGTAATGATTTTCCGTCTAAATTCGTGCGAACGAAGTCGGAACCGACCTCTCATCGGTTTTAGACGTGAAGTCTGAGTCGTGCCAACGAATGGTACCAACCGGTCAACCAGTCCGTGCACCCGTAATTAATTCGCGGTGGCTGCTTGTCGGCCAGCTAGATCGGAGAGGATTTCGGTCGCAGGTGGATTACGCTCAATTACGTATTTCAGCCACCTAAATGGCCGTTTCAAACGCGTCGAAAACACAAACATACGGAAAAGAAACATACTTTACTTTATTCCGTATTCATTCATCCCTTCAGTCAATTACAAAAATCTAATTTCAATTTCACGTTCCCGAATTTTACCGACGCGGTACCGAAAAATACACTACGTTAACTCAATTCCGAAGAACTCTACGCTAAGAAAAAAAGGCAAGACAAACTAAGGTACCGCGTACCGCACGCGACGTGAAACCGGCCATCCGCGAATTTTTAAAATCCTACCCTCGCGACGGCATACTTACCATGCACTCTCCTTTCCGCTGGAAAAAAAGAAGGGCAGGCTGGAAAGGAAAGTCTAGTTTAAAATTAGCAATTCATATTATTTATTCTTTGATTTAACTTTAAAGTTTTTTATAATAATTCTATTCAAGTTATAATATTTTCTCTCAGTTCATCTTTTTCATAGTAATCACGGATAAAAGCCATAAAATTTAATGTGATTTAATAATAAAAATAATATTGAATATTATCAAGTAAATCTAAATTGTTAATTCTTGTTCTCTTTTCTTTTGTAATAATTATATTAAAAGCTTCTTATTATCAAATTGCAGTTTTGGTTAATGTGTTCTTTTTGATGTGATTTTAAAACAAAAGGAAGTTGATTTTTTTCACTATATCGAAATTATCGGTTAACAATATAGAAGTATACAATTTTTGAAAAGCACGCCCTTGATTTTATCTTTGGTGGGGATATTCATGTTGATTTGAAATATTAAGTTAAGTCCGAAATGAAACAAAAATCATTGAAATGAGTGCATTTCGCTATTAAATTGACCCAACGTTAACTGATAGAGAGAGGAATAGAAAGATAATAGTTTCCAAAAAATATATTACAGCAGGAATGTTAGGGATTTTTTTTTTTTTGAATAAAATGAAAGCCTCAATTAACTCACTGAAGTTTTGCAGTTGATTCGGTAGAAAATTTTCTATGGTATTAAAATTTTATCGAAAGAGATCTTTTCAAGATTAATTTCTCGCATTCAAACATGATGATATTCCACTTGTGCAGGGCTAATACAGTTCTCATTCTCAGACGTGCAGTTCATAGTTTTTTAACCTACTTAACGAACAGGCAATACAAAATAATATTTATAAATTACCTAAGCAAATGCATGAACAGAATTTTGTGAAATATTCATACAACGCAGGTTGTATTCTAAAACATTTACGAATTTTCAAAACATTGCTTTTCTGATATTAAATAGTTTTTCATTACGTATTTACATTGCAATGAATTCTCTAGAGTTTCCCTTTAAAAAACTTCAACTGGCACAAAAAAACTGTGACTAATTATAACACAATCAAATCTAAATTTTCTCACCATCTGCAATTATATTAATAGAATATGCGATCTACATTCGGAGTTGCTTTATTTTTTTACGTTTTAGCGGTGTGTAGTACTAGGGAGGCTAATTTTTCCTTTCCAAATTTACGTAATAGTTCTGATTCACCACCATTTTCTTTGTCCTAAGATTTCGTTATATTTATATTGGTTGTACAGTTCAATAGAAATTAACTATTTGTTTCATTGTTTATGTAGTATTCAAAATTTTATTGCTCTTTAGTACAACTAAAACCCTATTGTCCTCAATTTTTTCTAGTTTTCATTTTTGTTTGTTTTAACTTATCGTTGATCTATCTATCCTCAAGGAATATTGCTTCCATTTGCTTTCTAAACAATGAATAGACTATTATTTCAACTCTTGATAATTAAGTTCCAGCACCAAAACATGCAGAAGGATTAAATTATAACATGCATTTAATTAATCAGCTTTCCCTTTAGGTATATTCAAAAGTTATTAAAAAAAAGAAGGTATGCCGATTTATGTATGCTGACAATGTCATAGTTGATTTCCATCAGGAACCAACCGAATTCGGAGCGAGTCAATGGGCTAGTCAAGTTCAGTTTAAAGATCATTGAGTTTTACGATTTAAGAATACGGACAGTTTGCAGTACCAAGTTGAACGGTAGAAATCAACAAACTGCCAAATCTATAATTAATCCTTTTTAGCTCGGTTGAACGCCCCTTTTCCTCGATGGTTAGTGACTCCGTTTTGATTTCCTACTGACGTTACCTTCAATAATAATCTGTAGGATTTGCCTAGCTTCAAAGGTTATTCCAGGCAGCAGAATAACTGGAGTTGAAACATGTCCAGATTCAACGCCTAGCATATTTGGATATTGATCGTCTCCAAAATCTGCTATCTCTCGGGCTTGGTTTATCCAAGGATTCCAAATGACTGTGTCGGGGAAATTGTATTTTTGCAGCCTCCTCTTTCGTCCGGAGACAACATTTGCAATAGTTTGTTCTTGTGGTGTATGTTGATATATTCTATCGGTCCATTCGCCTATTGTAACAACTTCACGACCTTCTTGGTAGGTAGCACCATCTCTAGTCTTATCAATAAATGTACAACCGTGTAAACCTGTTATTTGGCATCGGCACACATCGGGAACCTTCAGGTAGGTATGCAGGAGTAAATTGAATGAAAAGGTTAAGTCCTTACTAGGGTTGTAAACACCGATATGAAAGTGCAGTTCTTTTTTACGTAGTATTAATCGGTACGTTATTCGAAATGGATAATTCCACATTGATCTAGTAAATTCATAATCCATTAAAGAAAATAATGCTTCGACATATTCATTGTGTAATCGTTCAGGAGGTCGTTCTAATGTCGATCGGGTAATCCTTGCAAATCCATGTTGCGGCCTGCGCTCCTCTATAATACATTAGCGCTAAACTGTGATACCTGTCTTGTCCGGCCGTATCCCATATTTCCAATTTAACTGCCGTATCATCTATGCAAAGCGTTTGCGTAAAAAACTACGCCTATCGTACTCTCTTGGTACTCGTGGAATTGTCCTTTGACAAAACGTAAAACTAACGATGACTCACCAACAGCCAATTCACCCAGCAGGACCAATTTAAATTGACAAATCTAATTTTTCGATGCAATCTTTGGTCGTGGTTCCCTCGCTCGCCTATTTCCTCATGCAAAAGTGGTTGTGTGGATAAGTCCACATCTTCCCTCGAAGAAATCCTCTTTATTTTGCTGCACGAGGTGAATTTCTTGCTCCAAATTCCGCTGCTCGGCAATTCGCATAAACTCCAATTGGGGTTATGTCCACTGGCCGGTCGAGGGATGTCCCAGTTGGTTCGCTGTTTGCCAATGCTGAAAAAAGACTTGCCTGATGATATTTCCCTCTTAGCGAATTATGTTGGTGCTACAGAAGGATTCCTTGCCTTGTTGCGAGTCGCGCACTTAACTTGTAACGACCTTTTTTCCCTTTTTGGCTTACTTCGGCTAACACGAGGCGACACTACCCTGGCCCGTTTTGACAGTTTCGACCAACTCCAACTGCCGTCAGCTTTGGGTAACATTCCTCGACTGAAACTGACGAAGGATGGGAATGTCATCCAAAGCTGACGTTCGCTCGAAAGCCATATGGCAGTGATGCGCATGTGTGTGAGGCGGCAGTGGCGTAGTGTTGACTCATTACATGTAACTGCTATCAAAAAGCTCATTTACTATCTGAGGATTCGAATTCCAATATGGTTGTGATAAGTTTGATGGGTAGTTTTGTGGTCTGATGATTGAACGTTGAGCTTTATACACTGACGAATTATATCCTTTGATAACTGGTTTATGTATAAAAATGCAGTTTTTGAATTCCACTCGTTTATTATGGGTTTATATGGGGTCAGTCTAGATGATGTGTGCAAAAATATTTGAAGGCAGGAAAAACTGGCTTGCTATCATTGGTTTTTTTATGTTTTCGATGGTGAAAACCACGATTGGAAATTCGGACAAAACCACAAATTTTTCACGGGAATTTCGGTGGTCGAAAGGGCAACTGCATGTAAAGGAGCAGGCCTGGCAGAACGCTTTTCTATTGCTCAGTACTGCACTAGATATAAATGCACGGCATGGAGACAACAAGGGAAAAACACTTCGCCAAGTCACTCCAGGATTTTCGATACGTTTCTCCTGACCCGACACCGTTTCGTTAACCTGAACTTTACAATCCTCGAAGTAATCTTCGCTTCCTATAAATTCTTATACCGACCCCTCTACGTGCTTGCAAGCAATCGAATCAGCTGAGTTCGATCAGCCCAGCTAGCTTGTCTTCCATGATGTAATACACCGTTGGGGGTGTATTAGATCAGCGTTCCCAAACTCAGAATTCTATGTGCAGATTTACGATTTTTTAAAACACAATTTAATTGAAGTGAAGAAAATTTAAATGAAGTAAAGAAATTTTTACTGAAACAAAGAAATGAAGATTTTAAATAATAATAAAAGTTAAGTCTCATGACGAAGATGATTAAAGGAAAATATTTAAATTTAAATATAAACGAAAATTGATATAAAATCACATTTAATATAAATATTAAGAACAAACAGTATTCTACAAATAACGAGTATTGAATAAAAATAATTACATATGTTTTCAAATGTGCCACAAAATTCCAAGTAGGAGATAGGAAGGTTTTCGAGCAGTCTGCTTGTGTGACTGCTCGATTAATACAAATGAAGCGACTGAAAAATTATCATGTGGAATGGAAAGACCATTAGTCGAAATAATTTGCTTTTTGTTAAAGTTACATATGCAGTTAGGTGAAATTTGGAAACAACATTGTTCTTGTTTTTTAAATAATGTCTTACTTTCAAATTGATGAGAGTTGTGGGTGAGCAGAAATTCTGAATAATGTTGGCGAATTGCGACAGGAATTAAAATAGTAAGTTATTCCATACCTATCCCAAATTTTGTCGCACATTGCCTCTCACTGAATAACTGACAAAGGATGACATTGAGGGTGGAGTAATAGCTAAGCTAAAGGTATCTTAAAATTGCAGCATAGCTCTTCACCTAGAGTACTGCTCCCCCCCCCTGGACCTTTAATTAAACCTTTTAAAGCAACTACTCGTAGAAGAAGAAATTTTCGTCGTGCAGTGAGCTCTCTTCCGTTCAACATAAACCTTTTCTAAGAAGTTATTTGAATATTGATATTCCAAATTCTTCCCGTAGCCTCAATCTTTATTATCAATGTGTACGTGGCCTACAAACCAAGCTGAAGGCTATTAAAATTTCCTCTTCCATCTCCGACGATGATTCCATCTGTTTAACAGAATCCTGACCGACTTCAGGCATCATCAGCAACGAAATTTCTCCGCTATATGATGTCTACAGTACTGATAGGGATCGTTTGGTTCAGGTAAATCAGTCTATGGGGATGTACTTATCGCTATTCATAAATCTCTCAAACCGTAATTGTAAACTCTATCGTGACCTCTCCATCAGAGATTGAACGTGTATTGCTCACTTTTGACATCAATGCAACGTTTCCTATACCTTCCTTGAAACCTTTGAACCACTTGTAAATATTTTTTCAAATTAAACAAACACCTTATGAAATAGCTTAATAGTTTCCGTGACAGAACATTAATCCGTAAACAAAATTTTGTGCAAATTTTTGCTCAACAAAATTTCCACCGATAAACACAAGTCGGTCTAAAATAACTGAATATATTGATCAATGTACAAAATCAATGCCTGCTTACTCAGGCCGCTGCTCTCATACTCAGGCCTGAAAACGGAAATACTACGTCACCCCGTGAACTAACCTCTTCGAGTCGCCTCATCAGCGCCATCTACTGCTGTTCAAATCAAACAAATTTTCTAAAGATTTTTGACAGTATATATGACTATATATATTTGAAATTTTATCAATAATATGTCAAGTATTTATTTTAGATATGAGGCGTCGAAGCCATTAGCGCGTAAATATATGAATTTCCTTCTCGTTTGTATCATTTCGGCTAAATTTCATCTGAGAACTGTCATACTTGATATTCTCAAAAGCCTACTTTCGGCCTACTTAGGTGCTGCTTTCAAATCTTCTGCACAGATGTTTTCGGAAACTTAGGGCTACTGAGCGGCTGTTTCCGGTAAGCGAAGTGACGTCAGGGGACGTTAATTGATTCCCTTATGAGCATGACTAAGAAGGCAAAGCTTAGGCCCGAAAGGAAAGCAATTAACGTACATGACGTCACAGTAGGAACTGTCAAAAGCCGTTCAATTGGTCTCAAAAAACAGGTCAATAGGTCTAAGATCCAGGTGCGCATTGTGACGTCATGTATCCGCTTTCGGGCCTGTTGAGGGGGCATTGACAAAATCCAAAAATTATCGCATGCGTTCATAATACCCGCATATTTCAAATGTGTAATTATTTTTTGAACGTAGGAGTATGTCGTCGCATGAACATCTAAAGTTAATAAATTTCTGACTTAAAATGTTGTAGTCAGCGCAACTCAGTATAACACTTTTCTATAATTTGAGTCTTGCGTCCCAATGTGATACTTTAACGGAGTTTTCTACTATTTGATCTACTTTGGGAGTAACACTTAATAAATGAGTAAGGTAATTTGATTTTGTTATAGCTCCTTAGAAGATTTTATTAATATTCACAACTATACTTTTACAATCTTATAGGAATTTATCGATATTTACATCTACTTATAAAAATTCAGAAATTTTACCAATACTCGGAAATTATTGATCATTATTTACTCAACTATATCACAGTGTTGCTAATGTAAATGGCGAACCAGGAATATGATCTTCTCCCCATTTTGCTGCTATAACATAATGCCCGGGATCCTGTACGCGATATGTAACATTATAGACATTGCGTCCTAAATGTTTGATAGATACTTCGTCGCATTGTCCTTTGGGCCCGCAGATTCCAACTAGTAAGATATTATTCCCAGCATTTGAAGCATCAACAATGAATTCATTCTTCGCATTCAACATTATGCACTGTAGACCAGTACCATGATGTATGATTTTCGATGGATCCGATTGAAAGTTGGGCACTGAAAAGATTTGAATACGGTTAGATTTGGGATTTAGATAAAAACATATCCTTTACTTTTTGGGGCAGAGTTTATAGTCTCTTCTTTGTTGACAGCCACGATAAAGAATGGTGATCCTGGGAGCTTGACCGTGTTACAAAATATATGGATTTTATAAAGTCCATCAGACATAGGACTAAAACGAACTCCAATGCGTTCGGGATCCAAAACTAATAATGGAATGCGGGTCATGGTGCCTGATGGAGTTTCAAGCTAGAAGGAAATATATACTATGAAATTTTGATAGTTTTGCAATAGAAAATTGCTAACCTTTGCTTCGAAGTTTCCTCTTACCCCATTTCTTTTAATCACGAAGTCTACTAATTCATTTACATGAACAGCTTCCTCAGGGAAATGTAGGATTTGAATTTTGTCCACATCAGTAAGTTCTGGTGAAACAAACACACTGCCATCGCTCAATTGATATTGATCTGAAAATGATATAAAAATAATTGTAAGTAAAATTATAAGTTGAGGAAAAAGATATCCATGATTCTTCGGTAGATGACTGTAGAGATTTAAAGATGCACAGCTACAGGTTGGCCCGTCGTTGAAAATGTTGAGAAAAATGAACGAAGCTGACTGGCGTGTTAACAAACGTAGTGTGACATACGAGTAAAACCTTAAAATTGATCAGAAAACAGTTTTAGGCCATTTATACAAAACTGGATTCAAAAAAAACCTTGATATTTGGGTGCCGCACCAATTAACACAAAAAAACATTATGGATCGAATTTCCATCTGCTAAGCCTTAACCAAACGAATGGTAGCTGGGGATAAGAAATGGGTCACATTCCGCAACATTGTGCGAAAACCATCGTAGTCCAAGCGCAGTGAAGCAGCTCAAACGGTATTTTACGTCTAGCACTCGTTGCGTGTAGACGTGTTTTTAATTCGCTCCTGTCAAGAATTTTTATAAATTAAAATAATTTTTAAAACGTCAATTAGAAAGTAATTTTATAAAGAAACTTATTTCATCGTCGAACTATTCGAACAATTTATCGAGTATCTGGATTTTACCTGCGAGAAAGTTTCAAGAAAGAAGAAACGTTTTTTTTCACCGGGGGGATGGAGGAGCCCGACGGCTTCCCACCACTGGGGGACCCAGAGCCAGGCATTTCGAAAATTACAAATGATAAAATAAACAAGCGGAAAAATGAACAAGACAATTGTGAGCATGGAAAGCGAATTACGCTTTCCAGCGAAGATTATGAAAAAGTAACCAGAGAGAATGCAAAGGTTACGAAACAAAATGACGAATTAAAACTCCGGATACAGAGTTTGGAACATATGGTCCGGACGTTGTCAAATGGGAGCAAACAAAAAACGAAGCCACAGAATACGTCCGGCAAAGAAGAGCCGATACTAACTAAGAAGAATGAAAAACAGGAAACAACAAGCAAGACCAGCGGGAAAGGAGTACCAACATATAAAACGAAATCGCAAGATATGAGCAAGACAATCCATGATGCGGAAAATATCCTGAGCGCAGGAGGAGTGAACGACAGCGCCAATTATTATGCGGTGCTGTCTGCAATGAACGAAAAAATGGACGTCGAGATAGAGAGCAACGATAACATAGGTAATATTGATAGCGATAATAATTTCATTAAATATTTAAAATTAAAAAATAAGCAAAAGGAGAAGAAGCCAACCGGTGTGTCTGCTGGTCCTCCTAATAAAATTAATAAGGTAAATGAAAAAGTTCCTCCAATAAACGTTTTTGGGCAGCGTGGAGGAGATATGGTTCGGTTATTGGCAGCCGAACATAAAATCGAAAACTTTGAAATTAAGAGAGTGACCGGTGATAAGCTCTCGATCAAGACAAAGACACTGGCTGACTTCAAACAGGCGAAAGATGCTCTTAATAGTGTCCAAGCTCCCCACTTCACATATACGCCAAAGGCGGAAAAAAATCAGACCTTCCTGTTGAAGGGCCTGGACTGTGAGGAGAATACAGTTGATCTCCTTGAGATGTTGCAGGAAGCAGCACCAGCTGTTAAGTTCATCTGTGTGAAAAATTTTGCTACAAGGAGATCAACTGTAGAAGGTAAAATATTACCATTTTATTTAGTCCAAATTTCCAACGACAGCAGTCCGAGTGCCCTCCAACAGGTAAAGTACTTAAACTTTAGAGTTGTGAGGTGGGAACGGCTCCAAAAAACTGAGGTCAACCAGTGTTACAGGTGTCAAAGATTCGGTCATTTGGCTGCCAATTGTGCAATGCACTATCACTGTGTTAAGTGCAAAGATATCCACGCCCCCGGTGAATGCAAATTGGCTCAGATGGAGCCAAAAGAAAAATTGTATTGTGTTAATTGCGGTACATTTGGTCATCCAGCAACATACCGAGGATGCCCTCGGTATCAAGATGCAAGAGCTAAATTTTCCCCAAAGCAAACCAAAGTAAATCACAATCTGTTACCTCCCAACTTCATCAAACCCGGGGTATCATTTGCACTTGCTGCCAGAGGACCAGCAGACAACAATATAAATAAAATAAATAATGTAAGTGGCAATAATGAGCTGCTTCTTAAAATCTACCAGCAACTTGAATCGCTTTCAGATAGAATTAATAAGCAAGACCAAAAAATCAATTTCGTTTTTCAAAGTTTAGGTCAACATGCTCCAAACTAGTTTGTCATCCAGTCACATTCCCATGGATAGGATTCGTCTCATCTCGATCAACGTCAACTCCATTGCTACTATACATCGGCGTGATTATCTCCTTGAATTCATTGTTAAGCAAAAGCCTGACATCATGCTTCTCATCGAAACCCACCTCAATTCATGGCACTCCATGACATTCAAGGATTTGGAATTCGTAAGAAACGATAGGGTAATAGGTGATGGGGGAGGTGGCACCAGGATATTGGTTCGAAGACCCTATCGTTTCCAAAATATTGAAAAAGTCGAATTCAAAAGCTTTGAATCTCTTGAAGTGTCCGTTATCAAAATTTCACTGCCAGGTGGGGATAACCTCTTCGTTATCTCTGCCTATGCAACTGGTGGAACTGTTCTCAAGCTCAAGGAGGAACTCAATTCCTTGTTTGAAATACTCGAATTGAACAGGCTTCATAATTATTATATTCCTGCTGGTGACCTGAACGCCAAGCATACATCATGGCTGAACGCCACCCATAATCCAAGAGGTGTATTCCTGAAATCGTGGATAACAGAGAACCAGATTGAATACAGGTGCAACCTATATGGGTCGGAGTTCCCAACATACCCTAGGACAAATTCATATTTGGACCTCTGCATTGCTGACGCAAGACTCGAATTCAACTTTAATAGTCCTCAACGGAAACTGCAGGTGCTTCCTTATGATAGCGACCATAACGCAATCGTAATGGAAATTAATCATCAAAGGGATGATTTCTTCCTCATTCCAGTTCAACACGAAAATCATCGGTTGAACTTCAAAAAAACAAACTGGGGAAAGTTTCAAAAGAAGTTTAATCGGGAGTACCAAAAGCAATGTCCCCCATCTGATGGTGGTAACTCTTGCTCAATGGTTCCTAATGACAGGAATCTAACTATCGATGAAATAGATGTCTATTTGTCGAAGTTAGAGATGCTGACGTTGGAAACGATTGAGAAAGTAGTTCCCAAGATTAAACTTCGAAACAATATGGAAGGATATGAAACACCAACCATCGCTAAGTTGAAAAGATTGAAAAGCCTTCTTCTCACACGCGTCAACAATATTTATCGACGATTTTTGGATTACAACCATCCCTCGTTGGCTTTGTTGAAATTACATCTGAAGAATGTCCGGAACTTAATCCGGTCATACTTCAGGAGTGAGGTCAGCAATCAATATGGAAGGATATGAAACAACAACCATCGCAAGGTTGAAAAGATTGAAAAGCCTTCTTCTCACATGAGTCAACAATATTTATCGATGATTTTTGGACTATAACCATCCCTCATTGGCTTTGTTGAAATTACACCTGAGGAATGTCCGGAACTTAATCCGTTCATGCTTCAAGAGTGAGGTCAGCAATCAATGAGCGGAAAAATTGAGGGGCATTAGCCCACAGGACCCAGACGGCGTGTTCACGAAAGTGAATAGCATATTCCGCAAGAGGTCTCGAGTGAAGGTATCGAATCTTGAAGTCACTAGTGATGAGATAAATCTTCTCGATAGGGCTGGTATCGAAATTGATAGTACGACTCCGGATAGAAATGGAAACAGGATCATTTGTGAAGGATTGGATAAACTTGCCCTGATTGGAACACATTTTGAATTGGTTCATCTACCAAACCCTGAGAGAGGGAAAAAAATAGTTTCAGAGATCGTTGAAGCAAAAGTTTCCGACTTCAAGTCAAGCCTGAACGGCCAATCAATTCTTCATTTCAATGTAACATTAACATCTGACCTCATACCGAACTTGAATCTTATTGATTATTTTGTCAGCTATGAAGACTTGTGTTTCATATTTCGCAGGATAAACAACAAGAAATCATGTGGTACTGATGGTATTCCAAATGTAGTTCTCCGACATTTGCCGGAGGTTGCTATTAGGAATTATTGCATATTGTTCAACAACATGTTGAGCAATTCATATTTCCCAAATGAGTGGAAAAAGGCTAAGGTATTTCCAATCTTGAAGAAAGGAAAAGAATCTTCATGCCCCAAAAGCTATCGCCCAATCAGCTTGCTGCCTAACATCAGCAAGGTGTTTGAAGTGATACTCAACAGAGCATTAAACGCCCACATTGAGGAAAACGAGTTGATGCCGAATTGCCAATTTGGTTTTCGTGCCAGGCATTTGACCACACATGCAATAACGAAAGTAACCTCAGACATCTGTTGGAAACTAAATGATAGACAATGTGTTGGAGCATGTCTCATTGATATGGAGAAAGCCTTCGATACAGTGTGGTTAGATGGACTAATTTTTAAACTCCTTCAGGACAAGTTCCCCAGACACCTTGTCGCCATGATGTGTAATATGTTATACGGGAAATCGTTTGTTGTAACTTATGGAAATCTGACAACAATGCGCGAGTTCAAGGTCTTGAATGGTCTACAGCAGGGAACAGTTACTGCGCCTCTGCTCTTCTCAATCTTCATTCGCAAGCTATTGAACGGCTTTGATTTTAACGTCTCGCCAACGCGATCATTGGTAGCGTTTGCCGATGATCTGATCATCTATACGGCAGACCGAAAAGCTACAATAGTTCAGAGCAGTCTCCAAAAAATGTTTTATGATGTACAGCTGTACACTGACAATTGGCGAATGAAAATCAATGTGCAGAAGTGTGAAACAATCTTATTTCGGACAACGCTGCGGGGGGTCAGTCAAGACCTGAAATGTAATTGGAAAGATTTCCACATCATGGCTGGTGAGGGTAGTCTTGAACGGGTTCCACATAAATCCTGTGCTCGATACCTCGGTGTTTATCTCGATCAGTATCTGTACTATACTGAACATGTGAAAATCATGCTCAGTAAGGCACTTAAAGTATGTAATGATTTTCTACTTTTCAAGTTCGAACGCGGAACCGACCTCTCATCGGTTCTAGACGTTAAGTCTGAGTAGTGCCAACGGATGGTACCAACAGGTCAACCAATCCGTGCACCGTAACCCATTCACGCGGTGACTGCTTGTCGGCCAGCTAGTTCGGAGAGGATTTCGGTCGCGGGTCTCCGAATGGGTTACGCTCAATTACAATATTTCAGTCACCTGAACATGCCCGTTTTCCAAACGCGTCAATAACTACTCATCCAGAACGGGAAACCTACGTTACTTTAGTTCTGGATGTGATCTCTCCACAGATCTCAAATCAAAACTCTACAAAATCCTATAGGCGCGTTACCGAATCACCGACGCGGTACCGAAAAATATGCTACTCGAAATTAAACCGACGAAAACTACTCTAATGAAATGACGAAACAATCAAAGGTACCGCGTACCGCGCGCGACGCGAAACCGACTTCAGCGGATTTGTCGAAACCCTACCCTCGCGACGGCATACTTACCCTACACTCTCTGTTCCCACTGAAAAAGAACGAGTCACTGAAAAGGAAAGTCGTGGGTTATCTTAGCAATTCATTTTTAATAATTATAAAGATATTGAACAGAACATCGATGTAAGTATATAATCAAACAATTTCAGTAACTTCTAGTTATTTAGCGTTTTCGTTCTTGTAATTCTACTACTTATGGTGAGTAATAATCCAAGAGAAATGCCTACACTAAGGTATTTCCCTATGAGCACTTGTGCTTAACTATTTTAAAGTTTAGAGTAGTAATTCTGAAGGTATAGTCTTAACCGACCAATTTGGGATAGAATACAATTTCCAAATAAAGCTCAATATATTAAACTTAACTCACTACACTCCATCCGCTGAGAAAGATAAATTTATTCCCATTAAAAAAACTAAAGAAACTCATGCAAGTTTATGTTTATCTACGATTATCTATACATGCACTTAAATTATCCAAAAATTCCCTAATACTTATATAATGGGAAAACTTAACTTTTGCAGTCATTGTACCCGTAAATCATTAGGAGGAAACATACACGCGAATTAGTTTACGCATTTATGTTTTATAAACTGAGGATTTAGTGAATTTAGGAAAACTAGAACATCGCTTGCAATCAAAGCAATATAAAGTTATTGTCGAAGTACGAGTATTAGGTTCATGCAACTTAGTTTAAGTAATCTGAAATTATCTGATTCATAGTAATGTTAAGTTTAATCATAGTTAGCTCTCATATTAATTATTATACGTATTTATCAAATGTTAGTCTACTGAAACTCCTATGCTATGTGACTAATGGAAATAATTGTTCCGTCGAAAAATTAGAACCTCGTTTTGCACTCAGTATATGCAAGGAACTTTACATGAAACTATTTAAATCTAACAGATCATAAAATCAAAAAAAATTGAATGGAGGTTTGAAAAGTTACATATTGTAATACCCAGATTAAATTCGTTATGTGATTTACATCTTTCGTTCAACCTTCATCCTCAGAAAAATACGACAGCATAAATCACTCTTAAATATAAGTGAAATTAGAATAAAATATTATAATTAAGTAGCTATGTAGCTTAACAATACTCATTTATTTATAGTTATTTCTTGATTCATGGATGTTCTATCTGTTTGATATATATTTGTTGTATCGCACCTTAGTTATTTTGAAAATCTACAAGTCAATTTGATCTTGGTTTAAGTAAAACTTAGAATGGTTTAGTGGACTTGTATTAGAAATACAATATCAATTATTATTGGAACTGTTTTTGGAAGGAACTACCAATTATTTAGGATTTTTTTTTTTTTTTTTTAGAATAATCGTTCAAGTTACATTTGAAAGGAGCATTTATCGTGGATGATTTTGAAGGATGTTAAGGAAGCTTTAATGAGAAAAGAAACAGCGAGAAAGTTTAATTTTCGAAAAAGGGCCATCAATCATTTAGTAAAAAGTAATCATCAACATTATTTAAACTTCTTTCTCGTGACAGAAAATAAATATTGCATCAAATAAATTTTTTCCGGACAATAGCACATCTCATCGTTATTATTAATATTTATTTTGGTTCATCTACGTATCACATAGATAGAGCAACAAATCATTAACTTGAGTTTGACAAGCTATTAATTATCTTCCAATGGTACGAAACAAATATCTAGCAAATATATTAAAATTTTATAAATCTAATAATAAATGTAAATAGAATTTTGTCAATCTTTTTCTTCTTTTGTTTAAATAAAATCCCTAAAAATATATTTATAGATCATCCAATTATTATTCTCATTTTTAATTCTCTACTTAGCTTATTACTTAGCTAGAAGAAACATTAGTAATCTAAAGTTAATTGCCTTAGCTGCCAATAACCGATTGCACTCTGAACTATCTGGCAAGGGTAGGAGATAATATTCACTTTCATTCGAACAGCAAGAAGATCCCTTGATCATTATCAACCGTCTATGGGTCGCCTTAATAGAGTATCGCCCAACTACCTTGTTGATGGCGAAGAAGGACAAAGAGGGAGAGAGTACAACCACGTGCGAACCCCTGTACTAGCGTATTTTGTTTGGGTAAAATTTTCCTTTTACATATTTGGCCTGGTAGTGACATTTGGTCTGCGAAGAGGTTGCCGCGTTGAAAAGGATATGCGAGCAATCAGTTACGCGTATTATATTGTAATTGAGGCAGATTCGGGACAATAAATTGTACTCTGTATGTCTACACCTTTTCATAGCGGTAAGGGTGAGAAATCCAATAACAAATTGAACGGATCGTCTGTACGTGCGAGCTTCGGAAAACAAATAAGTATCGCGAAATCGTTCTGCTAATATGGCCACTCAGGAAAGTGTTTCGCGACAGGCAACTGCAACACCTGGCAATGATAAAGCCGATCACAAAGCCAGAATGGATGGTGGACTAACTGGCTGCATCCAATTCGCGCACGCAAAATAAATTTACAAATTGCCTTTAACTTCTGCCACTGCTGATGGTTTATCAGCACTGCTGCTTTCACCCGCATGGTCACCTTTCGCCTGACTATTATCTTCTTGTGCCTTTCCGCTCACCTCTTTCATAATTGGAGCCTGTTGATCTTCTTTCTGAGTTTGACAGAGTTTCATGTTCTAGCCTGAGGCAATGTTCCGGTGAATTTCTCAAGTGTTTGATGTTCCCTTTGCAGTTTTCTTGAGTACGTTTCGCTCCGACCAAATCCTACACACAAACGATCGTCAACGAAAGTATGTTAAGAGGTAGAAAAGCACTTGAAATGTTCTAGACAGCACAACCTACGATCACGAACCATCGATCACCACAAAAAGTTCTTTTGTTTCTCCTTCGCCTCCATGTGGCTGTCAAAATCCCCGGTTGTCACATCGGACAAAACATCTGTGTGTGGAATGGCACGCCACATGGCGGCAATGTGCCTCTCCAGTTGTCGCCAGTGGCATAGTTTTCTCGATGGCCACGGTGGAGGGGCATTTCCAGATGGCTATGTCTCGAAATGTGCCGGGGTTTGGATTAATTCTATATTTCGAATATTTATACCCACAGATCTAAATATTTGGACAGAAAAAAAAAAAAATATTTTCTGCGCAACGATATCCGCACGACAGATGAAGTCCGCTGGCACTTCGAGGACATATCCATCTGGCCGGTTGCAAGGGTTCGGGATCGGAATCACTTCGATTCCCGGGCGTAGGCGTCACATTACAAGTAGTCATGGCCCTTCGAAAACTCTTTCATTCCAGATACATTGATCAAAAGGTCAAAATTATCTGTTACAAGACCCTGGTTAGACCAGTTTTGACATATGGATGTCAGATCTGGTACAACCAGAGTGCTAGTACTATGGAAAAACTAAGAGTTTTCGAAAGGAAATGTCTTCGTGCATGTACTGGTTTGTACAGAAAGCCTGAGACGGATTGGAAACATTATATATCGAATAGAAGAATTTATCAAACTGCTGAAGTGACTAGAGTCGATATCTTCATATTGAAACTTCTGCGGAATCATATCGCAAGATCTGTGACTGTGAGTGAAAACCCTTGGATTTCACAGCCGTTCCACCCTACAGACGGGTATATAGCGACTTGCCTCGCTACTGGCTTCATTCCTCCAGAAGCATTCGTGTATTTGGACATGAATGGATATGTTTTTGATTCTGAAGGCGTCGCAGTCATATATCACATATATCGACGGGCCACCGATAAGAAGATAAAATATCCTCCGAATTTGAGTTCACGAGAACAACAATTCCAATGGAGATACTCATTTGCTAGATTCGTTGAAGCTGATCGAGTTGAGACGGGGCAATCTAGGTATTGGTGGCTGAATGACAATGTCTAAATTATTCGTGTTTATTTTCAGTTTTGGTGTTTTTCGTTATTTAGTTTTTGAGTTTCAGCTCATTATTGCTACATTTAGTATTGTTGTTTATTTTCGTTAAAAATTAGGTATAGGTTAGGTTTATATTATGTTTATTATATTAGGTTAGAGATAAGGTAAAACGCTTAGGTTAGGAACATTGTTATAGATTTTTTTAGGTATAAGATAAAGTTTTTGATTGCATTTATTAGAATTAAGTTAAAACATATTAGGTGTAAGATCAAAGTTTCACTGTAGTATTATAAATAATTTTTGGATAGTGTTGGTTGGTTTTTTCTCCTTTTTCCAATTGAATTGTAAAAATATGTAATAATCGTAATTAATTGTATTTGCTATAGTTTTTTTTTTGATGAAATGAGTTTATGATAACGTACAAATTTAGAGAGCCATTTGGGCCATTAAGTTTTTTGATTGTTATTATTTGGAATTTGCTTTATATTCTTTTAAAATTTATAACGATTAGTATTAAATAAAGCGCTTTTGACTTTGACTTTGACTTTGGCAGCTCAAACGGTGGCTAACCTAGACTAATGACCAGGGTGCATTTGGTGGGTTTGGAAAGGAATCATTTATCATGAGTTGCTTACATATGGCCAAACACTAAATTTGGGCCTATACTATCAACAACTGGACCGTTTGAAGCTAGCGATTGACCAGAAACGGCTAGAGTTGGCTAACAGGGGAGGTGTTGTGTTCCATCAGAACAATGCCAAGCCACACACGTCTATAGTGACCCGTCAGAAACTCCGGAAGCTTGGCTGGGAAGTTATGTAATTCTACGTCAAGCACTTGTTGCGTGTACACGTGTTTTTAAGTCGCTCCTGTCATTAATTTTAAAAATTAATTAATTTTTCACAAAAGTCAGTTGAAAATAATTTTTTTTAATTGAAAACCATCACCGTCGAATTATTCGAGCATTTATCGAATACCTGAAATTCATTTCCTGAAGAAATATCAAAAGTGGAAATACGTTCAAGGGAAGTCCCGGTCTGAGAACATTCCCTCTAGTCTCGCTGCAAAAGCAACGAGATGGCCCGGTGGGTTCAGCCATCAACCAGAAGGATCGTGTCCATCGCCAACGATGACGGGCGAAAAAAAGCTCAAAAGAAGATACGACAGTAAAGAAGAAAAACCGCAAATTTTATCGGTCATCGAAATCGAGCAGCTGATTAAAGATAAGGAGAAAGCTGACAAGATTGAAAAAGAAAATGAAGAGCTCAAGTTTTGAATCGTACTCGTTGGAACATTGACATTCAACAAATCTCAAGAAAGCAAGAAAGGAAAAGGAGCAAATTCAAAAACTGAAGATAAGAAAAATAAGAAGCCAAAGCAAGAAGCTGATCAAAAGGATGCCCTCAGCGCAGGCGGAGCAAACGACAGCAGAAATTATTATGCAGCGCTAGCTGGACTTGAAGGTACGATGAGCATTGAAGAGGATCCAGGTAAAACATCTGATTATTGTCCTGCAAAGTTAGATAATGAAAGCAACCTAAAAATTAAAAATAGGGAGAAAAAACCAAAAGTTTTGTCTGCTGGTCCGTCCGTCAAGGTTAATCAAAAGAAAGAAAAAATCCCACCAATCAATGTATTTGGGCAAACTGGCAAAGATATGGTTCGGCTTTTGGCAGCCGAAAATAATCAAAAAGATTTTGAAATCAACAGAGTCAATGCCGATAAACTGAAAATTAGGACTAAGTCGTCGGTTGACTTCCAGGCAGCAAAAAGTGCGCCCCAAAAGCGAAAGAAACCAAACCTTTTTATTGAAGGGTCTGGACTGCGGAGAGGACACAGTCGATCTCCTTCAGGTGCTCCAAGGAGTTGCACCTGAAATACAATTTATTTCCGTTAAACACTTTGCAACAAGGAGATCGATTGTGGAGCGTAAAAACTTGTCTTATTACTTAGTCCAGATTTCCAGCAAAAGCAGTTCAAGTGCCCTGCGAAAAATAAGGTACTTGAACTTCCGTGTGGTGAGGTGGGAACGCCTCCCGAAAAGTGAGGTCAACCAGTGTTACAGGTGTCAAAGATTCGGGCATTCGGCTGCCAATTGCGCCATGAAATATAGGTGTGTTAAATGCAACGACATCCATGCTCCCGGCGAGTGCAAATTGGCTCAGGCGGAGCCAAGAGAAAAATCATATTGTGTGAGCTGCGGTATCAAGATGCAAAGGTAAAATTCACTCCAAAACAAAGTCAAGCACACCGCAGTGTGATACCTACCAACTTCGTCAAGACCGGGGTGTCATTTGCACTTGCTGCGAGAGGACCAGCAGACAATGTAAATAAAATGAATAATGTAAGTGGCAATAATGAGCTGCTCCTTAAAATTTATCAGCAATTAAATTCCTTATCGGAGAGAATCGATAAACAAGATTCTAAAATTAACATTGTTTTTCAGCGTTTAGGGCTTTCAAATGCCTCAAAATAAGTTGTCATCCAGCCACATTCCCACGGATAGGATTCGTCTCATCTCGATCAACGTCAACTCCATTGTGAGTCTACATCGACATGACTGTCTCCTGGAGTTCCTTATCAAGCAAAAGTCTGACATCATGCTTCTTACTGAAACCACCTCAATTCATGGCACTCCATGACATTCAAGGATTTTGAGTTCGTAAGAAACAATAGGGTAATAAGTGATGGGGGAGGTGGCTTCGGAATATTGGTTCAAAGACCTATTGTTTCCAAAATATTGAAAAGTCGAATTCAAAAGCTTTGAATCTCTTGAAGTGTCCATTATCAAAATCTCACTAGCAGGTAGGGATAGCCTCTTCGTTATCTCTGCCTTTGCAACTGGTGGAACTGTTCTCAAGCTCAAGGAGGAACTCAATTCCTTGTTTGAAATACTCAAATTGAACAGACTGCATAGTTATTATATTCTTGCTGGTGACCTGAACGCCGAGCATACATCATGGCTGAATGCCAAAAATAATCCAAGAGGTATATTCTGAAATCGTGGATAACAGAGAACCCAATTGAATACCGGTGCAATCTATATGGGTCGGAGCTCCCAACATACCCTAGGACAAATTCATATTTGGACCTTTGCATTGCTGACGCAAGACTTGAATTCAGCTTTAATAGTCCTCAACGGAAACTGCAGGTGCTTCCTTATGATAGTGACCATAACGCAATCGTAATGGAAATCAATCATCCAAGGGATGATCCCTTCTTCATTCCAATTCAACACGGAAATCATCGGTTGAATTTCAAAAAACAGACTGGAGAAAGTTTTAAAAGAAGTTTAATCGGGAGTACCAGAAGCAATGTCCCCATTCTGATGGTGGTAACTCTTGCTCAATGGTTCCTAATGACAGGAATCTAACTTTCGATGAAATAGATGTCTATTTGTCGAAGTTAGAGAAGCTGACGTTGGAAACGATGGAGAAAGTAGTTCCCAAGATTAAGCATCGAAACAATATGGAAGGATATGAAACAACAACCATCGCAAGGTTGAAAAGATTGAAAAGCCTTCTTCTCACATGAGTCAACAATATTTATCGATGATTTTTGGACTATAACCATCCCTCGTTAGCTTTGTTGAAATTACACCTGAGGAATGTCCGGAACTTAATCCGTTCATGCTTCAAGAGTGAGGTCAGCAATCAATGGGCGGAAAAAATTGAGGGGTATTAGCCCATAGGACCCAGATGGCGTTTTCGCGAAAGTGAATAGCATATTCCGTAAGAAGTCTCGAGTGAAGGTATCGAATCTTGAAGTCACTAGTGATGAGATAAATCTTCTCGATAGGGCTGGTATCGAAATTGATAGTACGACTCCGGATAGAAATGGAAACAGGATTATTTGTAAGGGATTGCATAAATTTGCCTTGATTGGAACACATTTTGAATTGGTTCATCTACCAAACCCTGAGAGAGAGAATGAAATATTTTCAGAGCAAAAGTTTCCGACTTCAAATCAAGCCTGAACAGCCAATCAATTCTTCATTTCAATGAAACATTAACATCTGACGTTATACCGAGCTTGAATCTTATTGATTATTTTGTCAGCTATGAAGACTTGTGTTTCATATTTCGTAGGATAAACAACAAGAAATCATGTGGTACTGATGGTATTCCAAATGTAGTTCTCCGACATTTGCCGGAGGTTGCTATTAGGAACTATTGCATATTATTCAACAACATGATGAGCAATTCATATTTCTCAAATGAGTGGAAAAAGGCTAAGGTATTTCCGATCTTGAAGAAAGGAAAATAATCTTCATGCCCTAAAAGCTATCGCCCAATCATCTTGCTGCCTAACATCAGCAAGGTGTTTGAAGTGATGCTCAACATAGCATCAGACGTCCACATTGAGGAATATGAGTTGATGCCGAATTGCCAATTTGGATTTCGTGCCAGGTATTCGACCACACATGCAATAGCGAAAGTAACCTCAGACATCTGCTGGAAACTAAATGATAGACAATGTGTTGGAGCATGTCTCATTGATGTGGAGAAAGCCTTCGATACAGCGTGGTTAGATGGACTAATTTTTAAACTCCTTCAGGACAAGTTCCCCAGACACCTTGTTGCCATGATGTGCAATATGTTATATGCGAAATCGTTTGTTGTAACTGACGTAAATCTGACAACAATGCGCGAGTTCAAGGTCTTGAACTCTCTACAGCAGGCAACAGTTACTGCGCCTCTGCTCTTCTCAATCTTCATTCGCAAGCGATTGAACGGCTTTGGTTTTAACGTCTCGCCAACGCGATCATTGGTAGCGTTTGCCGATGATCTGATCATCTATACGGCAGATCGAAAAGCTACAATAGTTCAGAGAAATCTCCAAAAAATGTTCAATGATGTACAGCTGTACACTAACAATTGGCGAATGAAAATCAGTGCGCAGAAATGTGAAACAATCTTGTTTCGGACAACACTGCAGGGGGTCAGTCAAGACCTGAAACGTAATTGAAAAGATTTCTACATCATGGCTGGCGAGGGTGGTTTAGAACGGGTTCCACATAAATCCTGTATTCGATACCTTGGTGTTCATCTCGATCAGTATCTGTACTATACTGAACATGTCAAAATCATGCTCAGTAAGGCACTTAAAGTAGTCATGGCCCTACGAAGACTCTTTCATTCCAAATACATTGATCAAAAGGTCAAAATTATCTGTTACAAGAACCTGGTTAGACCAGTTTTGACATATAGATGTCAGATCTGGTACAACCAGAGCGCTAGTACTATAGAAAAACTGAAAGTTTTCGAAAGGAAATTTCTTCGTGTATGTACTGGTTCGTACAGAAAGCCTGAGACGGATTGGAAACATTATATATATCGAATAGAAGAATTTATCAAACTGCTGAAGTGACTAGAGTCGATATCTTCATATTGAAACTTCTTCGGAATCATATCGCAAGATCTGTGACTGTGAGTGAAAACCCTTGGATTTCACAGCCGTTTCACCCTACAGACGGGTATATAGCGACTTGCCTCGCTACTGGCTTCGTTCCTCCAGAAGCATTCGTGTATTTGGACATGAATCGATATGTTTTTGATTCTGACGGCGTCCCAGTCATATATCACATATACCGACGGGCCACCGATGAGAAGATAAAATATCCTCCGAGTTTGAGTTCACAAGACCAACAATTCCAATGGAGATACTCATTTGCTAGATTCGTTGAAGCTGATCGAGCTGAGACGGCGCAATCCAGGTATTGGTGGCTGAATGACAATGTCTAAATTATTCGTGTTTATTTTTCAGTTCTGGTGTTTTTCGTTATTTAGTTTTTGAGTTTCAGCTCATTATTGCTACATTTAGTATTGTTGTTTATTTGTGTTAAAAATTAGGCATAGGTTAGGTATATGTTATGTTTATTATATTAGGTTAGAGATAAGGTTAAACGCTTAGGTTAGGAACATTTTTATAGAATTTTTTAGTATAAGATAAAGTTTTTAATTGAATTTATTAGAATTAAGTTAAAACATATTAGGTGTAGGATCAAAGTTCACTGTTGTGTTTAAATTATAAATAATTTCAGGATAGTGTTGGTTGGTTTTTCTCCTTTTTCCAATTGATTGTCAAAATATATAATCATTTTAATTAATTGCATTTACTAGAGTTTTTTTTTTGAAGAAATATGTTTAATGATAATGTTTATTGTTTGGAATTTGCTTTATATTCTTTGAAAATTTATACCGATTAGTATTGAATAAAGCGCTTTTGACTTTGACTTTGTATATTTATTTGTTCGGAATTATTTTGTTATATATTTTTAAATACGATATGGTCTAAATAGAGGTAAGATATTCTCTGTATCTAAACACATGCTTGCTAAAATTTTTATATGTTAACAAAAAAAAACTATTGCATTTTGCATTTAAAAACGAAAAGAAGGGGGAATCGTTTCGATCGTAGGTAGATTTTACTTTATAGCCCTTGGTAAAACACATCTTCGTGTCGAAAAGAAAATTGTCATTTATTTGAAGGAGTAGGGCAATTATATTTTCATGAGGTTTCGTGTTGACCCCAAACTGAAAGTAGTTGGTATTCAAAAGCATTTATCTGATTATTAAATAAGGTAGGCACCGCTTCCACCTGGATGCCCCACTCTTTTTTGTGGGCCATAAGTATCGTCGGTAACGACGAAGTCTCTGCAAGTCTGTCCATTTTTGCACGGCCCAATTTGTTCCTTGAACAAGCATTTCAACCCTTAGTAGGTTACCTCGGTCTCGACACCAGTCGATCGGCATGTTGACCTGTTTAATTCGTGAATGAGAAATTTTTTTGTAGTGGGTTCTTGTGCTAGAGAGAAAAAACCCGCCCACGATACCGCAACGCTAACCTGTCAGCGCATTCACGCGTCCATAAACAAGGTCAATCTCGGCGGATCCCAACGTCCTCTTTCGCCGAGGCAGCAGACTGTCGCTGCAGTGCTTTATGGACATTCTATATACCTACTATCACTACACAAATAGAGATCTATTTCATCGTTAGTTAGATTCTTGTCATTAGGAACCATCGAGCAAACATTAGGAACCATTGAGAAACTTTCCCCAATCCGATTTGAAATTCAACCGATGATTTTCATGTTGAACTGGAATGAGGAAGAAATCATCCCTTTGATAATTGATTTCCATTACGATTGCGTTATGGTCGCTATCGTAAGGAAGCACCTGCAGTTTCCGTTGAGGACTATTAAAGCTGAATTCAAGTCTCGCGTCAGCATTGCATGGGTCCAAATTTGAATTTATCCTATCATATGTTGGGAACTCCGACCCATATAGATTGCACCTGTATTCAATTTGGTTCTCTGCTATCCACGCTTTGAGGAATACACGTTTCGAATTATTTGTGTCGTTCAGCCACGTTGTGTGCTTGGCTATAATAACCATGCAGCCTGTTCAATTCGAGTATTTCAAACAAGGAATCAAGTACCTCCTAAAACTGGAGACCATTTCAACTAGTTGCTCCGGCAGAGATAACAAAGAGGTTATCCCCACCTGCCAGTGAAATGATGATAACGGACACTTCAAGATATTCAAAGTTTTCGAATTCGACTTTTTCAATAAATTGGAAAGAATAGGGTGTTCTAACCAATATCCCGGTGTCACTTCCTCCATCACCGTTTACCCTATCGTTTCATACGAGTGCAAAAGCCTTGAATGTCATAGAGTGCCATGAATTGAGGTTGGTTCCAGTGAGGATGATGTCAGGCTTTTGCTTGACAAGGAACTCCAAAAGACAGTCACGTCGATGTAGCGAAAAGATTTTTTGTGCTTAAGTTTCTGCAGGGTACGGGTGCCGATGGTCTGGCATAAGTGTCAGCGAGCTGTGAAGAAGACCAAGCTCAGCTGACTGGCTTCGCTTGACGACGGCGTACGCGTGCTTGTCGACTAGCTACTTGCGGGATCATGAGGCGGGGAAGCTATAATAAAAAATATTTATCACGTGTACTCTACACTACAACACGTACCGATCAATTTTTATATCTTTAGAAATATTCTATTATATGTCAATTAAGCTACTCTACTAATTCAAATTTTTTTGTCTCGTTAAAGTTGGCGCAAACAAAAAGCAACCGTTACTTTCTCTGAAGAAGGTTGTTGCATTACAAGGGGAATGATAAACCTAAAAATGTTAAAATGGCTGAAGTGAACCACTCATCTCTGCCTAAAGGATGGGAACATGACGGATGTAATTAACTTTAACCTAGTAAAACAACAAACTAAGAAGTTTCAACGGGCTGGCCAACTTCTCTCTTTAGGAGCTGCCACTCTTGATAACCACGGGGTTGCTTGACTGTTTAGGTTTATTACAGTAGACACAATGGAGTTAATATTGATCGAAATAAATATAGTATGCCATCGGATTCACCAATATTTGTAACGCTTAGATCTTTAACTTGGGAAATAAATTTTACATTTTTTCTGCGAATTTTCATCGCCTTTAATACTACAGTTCAATTTATTTCGACAATTTTATCATAATTAATTTTTATATTTATGTAATTTTTTCATAATTCATTTAATTTTTCGGTAGACACATTGAATACATTATCAACTCGACAACTTTCTACTTACTCGTACATGAAAATAAAGTCCGAAAATGGATGACCTAATAATGTAATTCTGATTAAAATAGAATAACCTAAATATAATCTACGAAGAGTCCAATCATAGAATCACATAATAAACAATTTGTTGATTGATTAATCATTCGTTGGTTTTGTTTGCCTCAACGATGACATGATGTACTCACATAATCTGTGATCACTTGCTGAGGTAATCTTTGTATTTATAAGAAGCGCATAACTTCATATTGGTCGCGCTTATTGCCAATCGATATGACTAAGAAGAACATTCTGATTTGTCGGTTGGGATGTCCAAATAAATTTAATGGGCGATGAACGCCAAGCATAAGTTCTCACTAAATTGAAATGACAACGGAAATTCAGTGCAGAATTATTTTTGGAATTGTTTGGCGTTCAGTTTATAGTAAATCTATGTTTGTTGTATTTAAGGAATGATTTGGAGCTTTTTGATTCGGTTCAAATTATTATATTATTTTTTGACTATGGAAAAGATCAGAGTTTATTTGCGGGAATAAATCCTCCATAATCAAAAACAACTTAAACACGTTAACGATGATTCCGTATTTTTAATTCAATTTTAAAGATGTGATGTCTTTGAAAACTGAACTAAAAGGTTACAAAACGGTCACATCCATAGAATTTATGTCTAATTTACAACTTCAATCAAAATTAATCCCACCTAAAATTTTTAATTAAAAATTTATATAGAGCTTCTCTCGATTTCCGTTCAGCTCATTTTCATTGACGACAACATCGCACACATGGTATTATTTTTCAACGAAAGTATGTACTTCTGTATGACGTACATCTTGCTTTAAAAATAAAACACGAAAGTTTTTGCTATGACACATGCAATTTATCCGAGATCGAACTAATTTTCCACATTTGAATTTAATTACACATGTTCACTATTATACGAGTACCACTGAATCAACAATAAAAACTATAAATCAACTCACTAACCAGCATCTGGAGCTTTTTGATATTTCCCAAAGACTTTGCTGTGATTCGCTGAATCACTTGCATTCAAGTAAATATCCTGGGACACTTTAAACATTTTACTCGATTCTCTAATCGATCAAACTGTAAACAAACGACAAAAATTCAAACCGATTAGTAAAGCACGTTTTTACCGATTCAATAAATTCTTTATTCCCAATGAGTGTTTGAAAACTAGATTCGCTTGAGAATTAGTTTTTTTTTTGACCGCCTCGGAAAATTATTCAACACAAAGTGCCCGCGATGAGATTTCCCACGAAATAAAAATACTTGCTCGCCCGCCTGGTTCAATGGGGGTTGGACTCTAACAAAATATTTATGAGTCACGGGAACGCTAAATTGATGGAGTAAAAGCACCAGCCATAAGCTCGTCTGATGCTCGGAAGTAATTGCGTGGGTCACTTTCCTAATGTGTCCAATAAATTATCTAAAAATAAGGTTTTTGAAAAAGTTTTTTTTTCTCGTGATGATTGATCTTGTAATGGCCAAGTCATGACACGAATTGTCTACGTGTGTAGAAAGAAACTTATTGTGAAGAATAAATATAAATACTAAATATTGTATATAGTAGAGTATTTACAATTTTTGCCATGATTTTGACTTATAACTTTTGAAAGAAAGCATTATACAAGTATATGACTACTTCTTGCATATATTATCTTGTATTTATGGTAAAAGTTTGTCAGGTTGGTGAGGAGGATATGTAATAATCGAGGAGCTATGGCTCTAAAAGCCAGCGCTGCCACAGGCACACAGCACAAACTCAGTTTGGCAATGAGTAACCGTTCAGTCATCTTCCCCATCGCAACCCTCACTTTTTTTTTTTTTCTTCGCGAGAAAAATAAGTCTAAACGGGACGTAACTTCCCTAATGCTATAGTATGCTATAGGTGCAGGCAGTTTACAAAACATCGCCTCTAGTGCCAAGTAGGTTCACGCTTAAAGGACACTTACATCGTCACACAAGAAGCAATGACAAGTTTAGGATATATTCCAGTCCGGTATTTTATACAGATTTACTAGTTGTTATAGTGTAGGCAGCTAACAAGTGGAAATTTTATACTTAAAAGTACTCAGTGGCTTATCCACTGTTCTTTCATATGTTTTCGATTGTCTCAACATACAAGAGTTTACCAAAGAATTGTAACAGCAATAATCAATGCAATACCGAAATAGTAACTTTGAATGAAAATACAATGCCACGAACAACCCTCCTCAATAGTTACAATAAATCGAAACCCGATTGCTCAAAGCTGACAAACGAAGCGACTGTTTAATCCCAACCCGACATCCGAAAACTTAAGTTGCATGCATTTTATCTAACACTAATATTTAAGAACTTATCTTTCTATTTATCTCCCTAGAATGAGTTTTAACAAACCTCTTCCTTTTGCTTACTATGACGAGAAGTGTAAACATCTTCATGGCAGAAGATCTTTCCCTGAAACATTTACTTTGATGCTTACGAGTATTTAAATAGCATCAAACTAACTGTAAGTCTAACGAAGCAAACGTAAAATCAATTAAGCTCATTATTGCAAGTGCCAAATAGATAAGAGTTACGCGAATTACACAAGTTACTTTTGCTATACAAACAAATCCCTCCCTGACCATGAGTTCACATAGAATTAGAAATCTCCTCTCCAACCTCCCAGTCACACAACAATTTGAGTTTACTCGTTAATTGTTTAAGGAAAACTAGTTTTACTTGCAACAGCAACAGCAGCATTTACAGCAACAACAGCATCATTTTCAGACAACTGAATTCGTACCGAAACAATCAACTTCCACCTCAAATACATGCTGTTTCGGCAAAAATTTCAGGGGTTGATGCTGAAGCAAGCTCCTCTCAAGCAAACAAGGAGGCTGCGGAGGTATTGCAAGTCGCTTGGAGGGAGTTAGCACGGATACTCTCGGCTTGAAAGACGCTTCCATGCATTCTGGGGAATGCTCGAGTCGAGTGAAAAGAGGGGAACAAGTGAATCTAAGTAGTGAGTGAATGATTTGCGAAATTACTTAGCCACGACCAATTGTAGTAATTACACATATGATTTGTTCTGTTGACCTGGAATGTCATTGTTTTATTATAATCTAATTAATACAGACTTTCTTCATTGAATGAAAATTGGAACCTTCTATACACGGATAACAGTGAGCGATAGACAAGAGACTCCCCGGGGATATTCTGTTGAATTATAACGAGGGAAGAATTTATTGATTTGTTATCATTAATTTCGATGCCGGCCATGCGAGTGAATTGTGATAGGTTGCAAATTGTGTTATTGTCATAAACGGTGTCTGTAATAACCGAGGAGCTTGAACGTCGCGTTGAATGAACCAGTTTTGGGTGTGATTGGAAGAGTGTGGGCTAGCGGGTTTTTGTTTGGATTGTGAAGGAGAGAGTTTCGTCGATGGTGGCCAGGGAGGTTCACACCAACTTTTTTCATGTGAAAATTCGCCGAAGAAACGCCTTGATCGGGAATAAAATAGTATATTGGGTTTCTTGGGCACCTCGGCGGGAGTTTTGGAAAGTAGAATTGGCAATCAGAGGACGACAGGCTGAGTAATTCGGGAAATAATCGAATTTTTAACATGTGACCTCAATTTGACGTTTTCCTCTGAAACTTTCTTGTGTGCTGCTACTGCTGCGGCCTGCGACCATCCGATGGATGGATGAATGCATTTTTCTTTGATCGGGAATCTTGTTTAGCTGGTGTTTCCATAATTCAAAATAATTAAGCCGCGAGTGCAGTGACAAAAGCTGGAAAATGAAAACAAGCGGAAAGTGATTGAGAACGAGAGAAATTGTTGCGGGGTTTCGCCGTGACTATCGAATTAACAAAATACAAATGCGAATGTGAAAAGGAGAGTAATTTGGTTTCTTGAAATTGCATTGAATACAACTCCACACTTCTACAATAACTCTTGAAGATAGTAAAGTGAAATTAGGCATTGACAGTGGCTAGCGAGACCATGGTGGCCGTGCTGCAAGAGCGAGAAGTCTTTGCGTTCATTTTCGATTTTTTTTTTATCCTATGAGTCATTGTTGATTATCTGCCGCTTTACGCTTTACGATTTGGAGTGGACCAAGAGCAGCGACGAATGGAAAATTGTTCTGAGCCAACTGTGTGACTACTGTCGTTGAAACATCCGGAAGTAAATGGATGAATGAAGCACTTCAATAAGTAGCTGGGACCTGAGACAAGGAAGCTGACAAAGAAAAACGTTTTAATTTGTATGAATTTCATTACCACGTGCGCGTTTTAGCATTTACCAACAAAAAAAAAAAAAGGAAGGAAGAAGAAAAGTTGACAACGAAATATTCCAGAAATATCGCGAGTGCTTTTAACCAAGTTGCTATTCAGTATTATTACATTTCAGGGCCATCTGCATCGTCGTCGAGCACTCGGAGGACCATGCGGGTGAGTACCCTTTTCTTTTGTTACTTATACCAATATTTCTTTTTACATATTTTGTTATATTTATATATAGATTTTTTTTCAAAGTTTGTTTAGATATCCATTTAAATTTTTTTTTTGCGTTAAATTTTTTTTTTTGTGTTTACCTTTCAAATTTTTCCTTTCATTTATATTGAAAATATTGTACCATTTCCGAAAGTTAATCGTAGTACATTAAAACACGGAGTACTAAAGTAACGCAAATCGGTCTTTCTTTTCCCGACATTCTGACCGGGTATAGGACCCGGTACGGTGGCAGGCTTCCACCTCAAAATATGAGCCAGCCACCGGGTACTTAATAATCCCATATAATCTTTCTGTTTCAGGTGACATCATGGGTTGAGTGGCCCAAGCAGAGTGCCTTTTTATGGCATAGATTTATGCAATCCAATTGTATAATTCTATGACATAAATTGGTCACCGGGGTACTCCCCTTCTGATGGGAAGGTTCATAAAATTCAAGTTGTATGAGTTTTCCACTCAGAAGAGGAATACCTGGCCACTTCAACAAGCTATCTTTGGATTTATTCCGGTCGGGTGGGTATGAAGGTGCTCCACCACCACCCGGTTGCCCCTCTTTCATTTGTGGGCCATGAACTTCGTTGGGTAACGACGAGGTCACCCCAAGTTCGCCTTTCTTCTCAGGTTTCACTTGTTCTTGTAACAAGTACATCTCCTTCGGTGAGGTTATCTACAGTTTTTGCGACTTCAGTCGCCTCTTGAGCTATCGACAAATTCGTGAATGCGAAATTGTTTTGTAGTGAGTCCTCGTGCCGGGGAAACGAACCCGCCCCACGACACCACAATACTAGCCTGCCAGCGCATTCACGCGTCTCCGGACGAGGGCATTCTCGGCAGATACCTCCATCTTCCTCTGCCGAGGCAGCAGACCATCGCTGCAGTCCTTCACGGACTTTTTGAAAATCATTAATTCACTACAGATATTTTATTTGAAACTAAAAGGATAAAGTAGATTCACAGCTCTCTACTTCGAAAGATTATCAGGCATTTAAAGCAGTGATTTGGGTTCAGAAACTTTTTTCTAACACTTGAATCTGTTAGGCATGAACACTTTGAGTTGTTTTAAATTAATGAAATAAAGTTACAATTCGCTTATGGACCACAAATATTGATTTAGGATAAAAATCAAGAGTTTGATGGTAAAAACGATTTTTTATTCTACAACACACACGGATGCATTACGGTCAGTATTGTGTAATGAATCATTCGACGACGTGGCGACCACTACCAATACACCTTGCCGCCAAATGGCTTGTCACCTCATGTTGGTTGTGACGGGTTCACATCCCACGTCAATTTTGTCGTGGGATGTCAAAGTGAATTGACTGCCACATGGTAGCAGAGTGTGGGAGTAGTGGTCGCCACTCAACAACTGCCCGCTCTGACACTACAAGTCGCGCTCGGTTGACAAGAGAAATCTTCTGGAATTGATTCCTATTCATTTTTGGAAGTGTTTTGCAGTCGGGAAGTGCAGCGAAGGTACGTTTCTTCAGTGTTTACTACGATTATCGCTTATTAACTTGCATTCCGTAGCCTGAACCGGTTCCATGTAACGGACCGGGAACGTGTGTGTATCTATTTGCATTGTGGCGTATTTAAGTGGCAAGCTAAGGATCGTACCATCATATAAAATCGCATTTGTGGAGAGTTTTTGCCGTGTTAAAGGCTTGTCGTTGAGCGAAAAAGTCCCGAAGCATTTCACGAAGTTATTTGTCGTCCAATGGCCTCATCTAATTGACAGAACAGGAAAAATCAAGTACGTTGGAAAATTAACGTAGATATAGTTGCATTGAATATAGATTACATACAGTAGGGATATTAACGCGTTTTACATCACCGATCATTGAAGCACATGTTAAGACTCTCTGTATGAGAAATATTTTAATATATTTGAACGAATCCGAAATGCTAATGCAATGTAAGGAGGCAGACACGAAGCACCAGCAACGCGGCAAATTTATGAAAGCGACCAATCCATCGGTGCCACCAGTGAACGGCAGCCTCTAGGATTCAGTCCTACAACAGGTAATATTTCAACTACTACCTCCCAAGCCGGACCTAGCAGCAGTAATAAACCCAGTCCTACTAATTCAGGCAGGGTAAACGAAGCTGCAGATAAGCATGCTGGAGAAATAAATCCAGTCTCATCATCTATGAGTCTTCCGACCGCCCCCATCAAACTCCCTACAACCGATGCTAACAGTAGTAATACCCCCGCCACAGCAGCACCTCCTGCGGGAGGAGCTAGTGTTGTTGTTGCTGCACCACAAACAGCGAAGCAGTCTGAAGATGCAGCTAGTGTAAGTGCATGCGATGCAAGCAATGATGAATGGCGGGATATGAAATATTCACGCAAGAAATAGTAGTGGCATCAATTTAATTTGACCCAAATGAGACGCATTTGTCCTTCTAATAGTGTAAGAAAAGCAGACATTGTTAACGTGCAGAAAAGCATTTCATTTAGTTGTCAATCTGATACGCGACGCCTACGAAGGGTCCTTGTAGGTCAACTAAAGATCAACGGTTGTCTTGCTTTAGCTTTATTCAATGTTCGAAAATGTCTTGCGGTCAAAAGTTCATTTCTAGCGTTCTCTTGCTTAAAATTAATTTAAAATAATTTTTTTAATCCAATTATTATTGAGATTTATTTTTCTACTACTAAATCTTGAAATGAAAATAATGATGTGATAAATTCGGACTTCGATACAAACTCAATTATCACATTTTAAGATGATGAGCATGTTTTTTTTTCTGTTTAGATAAGCATTATCTGCTTTCTATTTCGTATTGTGTTTTCTCATAGTTGGATATTATATTATCTCATATTACCTTAATCTTGAAAAATACGAAAACTAAGTAGAAGATGAAATGTGACATATGACTTTCATCTTGCAGAGTTCAACCATAATTAGGGACTAGTGTGTTTTTGTTCTCTATTTCCTATCACTCGTTTTATTAATTTATAGTATATCTCTTTATATTATCGCATGGAATACGAAGTTTTTCAAATACAATAGCTATTGCGCTTATATCTTGTGGGTAAAAAAAAAAACAAAAATGTTTGCAAACATTTAACTTTATATCCTTAAATATACAGTAATTGGTCATTAATATTAATAATATGATCAACGGTTAAAATATCTTATCTATTTCTAGTTCCTTGTATTTTAAAATTACATTCGGTTTGATTGAAATGAAAAACACGTATTGTTATTTAGTTTTTGTTTTGTTTATTTTTAAACCAAAACAAATTTATTCTATGCATGCCACAGAATTGGCTTGACTATAAATCCTTACTTTTTACCTTTTTGTGTATATATATGGGAAATTGAAAACATATATGTTTTGAAATAAATTCACACTGAGAGTTATAAAAAAAAAATTAAAAATCAACAAATAGATATATATTATATTATATATAATGCACCATAATTCATGGTTTAGAGATTTAAATGAAAAAAAAAGAATTACGGGAAGAAGTACACCATGATCAAAATGAGTTAAAATGGCAGTAAAGTTGGCATCGATTTATATATAAATATGTTATATATGCCTATATTTTAGAATTATTTCTTCTAGAGGTGATACGATAAATTGATTTGTACATTTACGCTTTTCCTTATGTTGGGTAATACTTTTTTACTATACAATGTGTTATTTAAAGTATCTCTCTCTCTCATACTGCATAACACACAGCTTATATGTTATAAATTAAATAATTTTCGTATCTACAAACTTACAAACACCTGTTTCAATTATAAAACATTTTTGTCTTGGTATGTGTTACTTAAATTTTTTTTTATGACGAAAAAAGATATATTCATACGCACACACACAGCATACGCACATGAGATGCATGCAGAAGGGAGAAAGATCTTAAATGCATATTTGTAAATGGGAAGATAAAATTAAGTAGAAACACCATGAAGAGAAAATTTAGTACAAATTGTGATGATAAAAAAAAAAAAATTTAATACAGACATATAAATATATATACACACCCACGCATACGCACAGAGTCATTAAAAATCCAGAAATCCTAATGTTTGAATAGTAACAGTTGTATATTTTCTAGAAGATAGAGGTTTAAAAAAAACTTACAAATATCGATATAAGTGTGAAGAAACTACAACTACAATTTTTATGTGGTGAATAATATGAATTTAAAGGAATTTTATAATAACATGCATTGCTAAGCTAGTATATTTTTCGGTACCGCGTCGGTAAAATTCGGGAACGCGAAATAGAAATTAGATTTGTTTGGTAATTTGACTGGATGAATGAAGAAATACGGAGTAACGTAAAATAGGTTTCTTCTCCGTATGGTGGTGTTTTCGACGCGTTTGAAACGGGCGTTTAATGGTGGCTGAAAAATTGTTAATGAGCGTAATCCATTTTGAGACCCGCGACCGAAATCCTCTCCGATCTAGCTGCCCGACAAGCAACCACCGTGAAAATGGATTACTGTGCACGGATTGGTTGACCGGTTGGTACCATTCGTTGGCACGACTCAGACTTAACGTCTAGAACCGATGAGAGGTCGGTTCCTTGTTCAGACTTAGACATAAAAATCATTACAATTGCCGACCATCTTCAGCGCTATGCGCGAAACTACTGTAGTGATTTGGGTTGCTTCGGTTGGAGTATGTTTGTTATTAGTCGTATGTGTAATCATAAAACAACACAGTGTAAGTTTATGTCTGAACAAAAAGTACACGCTCATCCTAGTCCTTCACTCTATTTTAAAAATTTGAGTTATAAAATCAAACAAGTTCAGTATGCAGGAGAGTGCTCCTACTAGAAGGGCATTGTAGCCATCCTCGGGTTCGAAACAAATTTTCAAATAGCATGAATTGATGACTTGAATTATTCATCCAATACTATTATAAGAAATCGTTCAAAACTATCCAAAATATGCAGTGTTTTGTAGTGAAAGTAGGTATGTTAACTATCCGTGAAGGACTGCAGGATGGTAAGATCCGCCGAGATTGGCGGTGTCGTCGGGCGAGTTCTTTCCCCCAGCTCAAGGACCCACTGCAAAAGAATTTCGCATTCACGAATTCTTGGGTCAAATAAAAAGTCGACCGAAGTTGAAAAAAGGAGGCAACCAACTAAGGGTTGAAATTGCTTGTTCAGGGAACAAGTTGGGACGAGAAAAAATGGACGGACTGGCGAAGACTTCATCATTAATGACGATCCTTATGGCCCACAAATAAGAGTGGGGCATCCAGATGGAGGTGGTGCCCCCTCGCACCCTCCCAATTGGACCAAGATCCAAACGTAGACGTGGCCATATATTTCACTTTTGAGTGGAAACCTCATACAAACATAATTTGCATGAACTTTCCCATTAAAAGAGAAATATAGACGTGACTAATTTATGTTATAGAATTATGTGATCGAATCACATAACCCTATATCATAAAAGGGCACGCGAGTGGAAGGCCACTCTACCCGACAAGAGCCCCTGCTAAACAACAGAACGGTGGAGCACGCCTGATGGCTAGCCCATATCAGGGAAAAAGCCCGCCATCGATGCGGGTCATATACCCGGTCCGATCACCGAAATGAAAAGGCCGAGGTGTACGTTCAACTATTCATTATTATTATTCTTTTTTGTTTTTTTCAATTAATTAAATTCACAATTCATTACTTCAATTTTAATGAATGTTATTGCAAGATGCGATGTGAGGATAAGAAAATATTATGCTTTTTGGAATTTGATTACTACATATTAATTGAAGCTCATCTCTGAAAGATCAAACCTTAAGTATTTTAATTTTTGTTTTACAAAGAAAATGTATTTCCTAGTTTGATATATTGTATTTTGTCATAAGGTTTAGTTACCCATCAAATTAAGATTATTATAGAATCTATTACATAGTTCTAGGTACAATACGACATTAAAATAACCATTTCTATATCGAATAATGAATGAAAATGTAGCTGAATAAACTCTAATGTGAAAAAGGATATTTCAGCAACCTATATTGATGAAAGCTGATTATATCAAACACCAAGGAATTTCAAATCTAGTCAAGATCCTAATGATTCGACCCTACGCCACTGCCGACTAACCCACATGCCCATCACTACCATATGGCTTCCCAACTAACGTCAGCTTTGGATGACATTCCCACCCTACGCGAGTTTTAGTCGGGGAATGTCAAACGGGCCAGATGGAGTACGGCTCGTGGTGTCGGACACAAGAAGCAAAAGATAACCTCCAGAGAAAATCGTCCGAATCCGTGATAGATGCAACCCGGTCAGTTTTTAAAACATTAAATCTCACAAATCGTAACAAGGATTGCCTTAACATCCCTCTACAACACCAACATAATTCGCTAAGAGGGCAATGTCATCAGGCAAATCATTTCATAATTCGGCAGCAGCAACAGCGAACCAAATGTGAAATTCCTCCATCGAAAATTGGACAAAACCCAATTGGAATTTATGCGAATGGTCGAGCAGCAGAATTTGGAGCAAGTGCAAAAAAATTGAAAAGAGGTCCGTCGCAACAATATCTTAGTTGGATGTGGATTGGTTAGGAGCAGTGCAAATTGCTTTGCTACCGTCTCATTAAAAAATTCGTTGCGATTTTGTTATCAAGCGCGGGTATGAGTCGGCATCAAATGTTTTTCCCGCAAATCATTCACAAAGGAGGTTAGCATCGGAAATCAAGACGACTAAAAGGTAAATATACTATTCAAAACAATCAAATCGAAATGCAGTCAGCAGCAATTAAAATAAACAAAAAAGAAACTTAGAGATAAAAATAACGATGTCGCAATGCGCCGTGTGATGTTTTCTATTCAATTTTATATTTAGAGCTTTTTGAACTAGTTTTTTTCTTTTGTAACTAATATTTAAACAATCAATGACTAATGTTAGTCGTTGCCTTAGTCGAGTATTAAAGTTCGCTAAATTAAATTTACAAGTGAAAATGTGGGACTTGTTTTTTTTTATTGAAAAGTAAATCGCGTGTCCTGATTATGACTGCATGACACGATTACTTTCGTTGTTGACCAGGAAATTCACATTGTCAATCAGAATTATACATGATAAACATATATTATGCGATGATTTCGTAGACGTTCTGTGTGACCCCTTTTGCAGTTCCAAGGCAGCATTGCTTTGCATGTCTTATAATAATCATTAAACATGTTCACATGTCAAACGTGTTACGGTTTCAAACTTTACTATGTAAAAGTTTAACTTAAATCCCTTCTCAAAATTTGCGAAAAACGCAATAAGAATTATATTTGAATGTTCAGGTTTACCATCGAAACGAAGAAAACATGAGGCAAAACAAATTTTCCTTGCCGATTTCATATGTGAACTAAATATAATTGCAACAAGACTACATATATACATCCATTTCCAGAAGTGAAAAGCAGAAGTGAAAAAGATAGAAAAATAAACAAGCCTTGACAGTTTAGAAATTGATGCTATATGATTTTACAACTACTCTAGTATAGAACTTTTAGAGATAAAAACAAATTAACATAAACTATACTTTAAAAGAAAAGAAGTGACATTTATTTCATTTTAGCTACTTTCCAGCCTTTTGTTTTAGTAGTTAAAAAAAAAGGTTATTTATATTTAAATAAAATTATTTAAAAAGGTAAAGATGAAAACAATAAAAAAAGAGAAGCTAGACTAAGAAAAAAAAATTTAACAAAACAAGCGAATCTGAAGGGACGGTAGAAAATGAAAATGAAAAGAAGGTAAATCTAGTGGAGTTGCGAAAAACCTATTATTTTTTTAGTAAGCAAAGTGTACAAGCAATTCATTCGAGCTTATCTTTGTTTTCATTTCTTCTTTTCTTGCGAAGTTCAGTTTTTCATTTTCATTTCGTGCAATTCCCCTCCCATCCAGTTTTTTTAGTTTGTAATTTTTGTTATACTTTTTTTGTAAAAAAAAGTTCTCTAAGATAAATATGTGCAAAATTAGAAAAAAATGAGATAAAATTTTCTTAGTTCCGAAATATTGAGCTGAACTAAACATTTTTAGATTGGTAAAACAATTAAAACAAATACGAATTATTTTCAAATCAAAAAACAAAATTAAAAGGGAAGGAAACAAAAAAAATAATAACATAAATTGCCAAAATAAACACGACTTTCCTTTCCAGCCCGTCTTTTCAGAGGCAGTGGGAGTGCATGGTAAGTATTCCGGGCAGAGGGTAGGGTTTTGAAAAATCCGCGGATGACCAGTTTCCCGTCGCGTGCGGTACGCGGTGCCTTTGTTTGCCTTGCCTTTTTCTTAGCCGTTCGTCGGGTTTGACTTAACGTAGTATCTTTTTCGGCATCGCGTCGGTGAATTTCGGGAACGCGAAATTGAATTTAGGTTTTTGGAATTGACTGGAATAAGGAAGAAATACGGAATAAAGTAAAGTAGGTTTCTTTTCCGTATGTTTGTGTTTTCGACGCGTTTGAAACGGGCATTTAATGGTGGCTGAAATACGTAATTGAGCGTAGTCCATTTAAAGACCTGCGACCGAAATCCTTTCCGATCTAGCTGGCCGACAAGCAGCCACCGCGAAATGGAATACGGGTGCACGGACTGGTTGATCGGTTGGTACCGTTCGTTGGCACGACTCAGACTTCACGTCTAGAGCCGATGAGAGGTCGGTTCCGACTTGGTTCGTACGATTTTAGACGGAAAAATATTACAGTCCATTCCTAACAACTGCATTCAAATCACTGTCAACTATTGGATTATTATTTGTTTTGAATTCATTACGTGCATAAAACAAATACAACCAATTATGTATAACTATACAACTTGGGTTCGACATTAAACAGAATAGAAACAAACACAAATCAATATTAAAGAGTCAAACTTGTTGACTTATTCCAGTCTCAAAATTTTGAAGCAGGACTATATATTAATTACTAGATGGGCACGTAGTATTTACGAAATCATGCAAGGTTTATATGAATCGATTTGGCTGATATGTGATGATTATCTCTTATATTACATTTAAAGATTGGCTGCAATAGTTTGTCTCAATGAACTTTAAATTATTATGCCTTAAAATTCTTAAAGAAACTATTGAATTTGTTTAACGCATCAATTTTCTTTCCGTTCTTTTCTTTACATAATGGTTAAGATTAGCTACGTTAAAAATCAATGAATAATTTACGGGCTGTTATAGTTCAGAAGTAAGGCTCAGCTAAATTTAAATAATTTTTTCCCAGTCCAATCACATCTTGCGTCATTCCATGTGTTTACGCCACAAACTAGCAAAAGAATGTATTTTCGATAAAATTTAAAAGTTTCTTTGTGGCTATTATGAAATGACATGAAATAGTGGAGTTGTTTTCACATTCATACTATTTAAAAGATGAAAAATAAATGAAATGTTCTTAAAATTCTTTAAAATGTTATTTATCCACGTGTTTGTGGCTTTAAATTCTTCCAGTGCAACGTTAGAAACAAGGCCTGATGGAAGTTACTAAATAAATTTGATGCCAAACTAGTGAACGACTAGACATGCGTCTGGGATCAGAAGAATAAATGTCGTTTTCAAGTGATAGGCGAGCAACCGCTTCCTTACACAGTTGGTACAGCTGGGTGTATTTAATTTCAACCTGTATGATTGAACTATCATGGAACATTTACAGCAATCTGAAATACTATATACTGCCTGGTAACGCTATGCCGGCTCTTATAAATCTCTGTGATTAATTTCCATGTTGCTTTAGCGAATTGTTGGCTTCATAATCTTTTAACACGTATTATGCCTTTTGCGTTTAACTTGGATCACTTTGCACGATTCGCCTTTTCTTACTATTTAAAGTGCTGCTACAGTACTACAGCCATATTCAAATGGGCTTGAAGGGATTATTACGAAGCATCTCACTACAACTATACACTATACGTTCTCTATGCAACGAAAAAATCTTTGAATGACGAAAAATGGGGTTTCCTTCTGTTTTCGCGGATGCACACCAACTTTAGACGACAAATGTGCACTTCATGATCTTAATGAAGATATTCTATTCGCGATCGGTTGATTCATTTCAACAATAATTCCATTTTATACGACGATCCGAGTAGAGGCGCGGTAATAAATGTCCCTTGCCGCCTGTGAGCTCTGTGTTAACGATACTTTGGGCATATACGTAGGTATTCAGACGCGTGTAGTTTTCCGTGTACACACAACAGGAAAGGGTATATATACTTGAGTATGTACAAAAATAACACCAGGACAATGGGAGATTTCACTTCCGCTGTATCAATAACACATATATCAGCATAATAGCATTGACTTTTCACGGAAACTGAAAATATGCAACGAACGCCGGAATAAGAACAGGTAAACGATAACACTCGTTGAGTTCTGATCATTATTACAAGCACTATGAATAGAATGAGAAGGACTTGGTAGGCGCTAATCAAAGCATATCCATTAAATTATCAGAGCGACAGTTTCTTTCATATGTGTTTATGCCATTTTATTCCAGCTTAAATAATTTTTCTGAAAGCTCACCCGATTAAACACTGTTCTTCAAATTTTCATGAAAATCCGGAAAAAATAAAAGTGCCTGGTGTTATAATTTGCGGCTTTGCCCCGGAGAGGGATCTGGCACTCGGCAATCTCAATCGTTCAAACAAGTGTAGGAATCAAAACTGACGATAGATACAAGCCATATGGCAGCAGCGCTTACTACCACACACATGACCATTAGTAGGCCGACTTTGCTGGCTAACTTACATGGCGTTATATGAAGAATTGTGGAGGTGCCAACGAAAATTCAAGGTTTTGTACGGTTTAGAGACGGATTTCTACAGTGAAATCCAGATGATCCGCGGAGAACACAATAGCGCTCCTAGTGAAGTGAAAATTATTTCAGTTCTTATACCCGTTTAGTTTTTATCGCCTTCCAAAGTGAATTTATAGGAGTTTGTTTACATCTCAACGCTGAGCTATCAGTCGAAGGTGCAAAACGTGTGCTTCATTTGCTCGTCTTGGAAAGTTTAGGAGCACAATGGGCTATACAAGGTGAATTTATAGCATGCACGGAATGCGTTCGGCACGTTTTTTATTCGGAAAATAGTATTTATGACTAAATATAAGCATTTGCTAATGCCGCAGTTGGGTGACAGCTACCGGAAGCTTGTCCATAGTAGGCCGACTAATACATATGCAAATTGCTACCATATGGCTTGTATCTATCGTCAGTTTTGGTAGGAATGATAGAATTTGTCCGGGAACCACCACGAGACGTTACGGTCGTGAGTTGTCATAATCATCGCCATCTGAGTTGTACGCTGTCAATTCACGGTGTAGTGAAAGACATACTCGTACGTGTAAAAATCGCATTAAAAATTACGCGAAAAGATGCGAAATATCACATTTGTCGATATTTCGGCTCGGGTCAAGGGAGTTCCATGAGGAAGCACATTAAAAAGCGATTACAACAGGAAATTTTGCCGGATCTGGTATTGGGACCAAGCGATATGTTGGCGCGGCTCACTTGCATGGGTGGAGAGCTGCAGGGATATCGTGTATGAGTTTAAATTTGGACATGTCTTACCAGCAAGTCCCCCGACTCATTGAGGATCGGAAAGCGCACCAGCAACAGCAACAATATTTAACCCATCCCCGCAGGGGGAATGCTGGCCGACAGGAATACTCTTGGGAAGTGCCGCCCCCACGTACCCGAGAAAATTTCCTCAGGGCGAATGCCAGTCGACAAGAGGGCTCTGGGAGGCTAGCAATCTTTGGGGAGTGCCGTCCGTACGGACCCGAGGATATGGGGGGTGACGTGAGGTTCCTCCTAGGATGACAAGGAACGCCGCTCACTGAATCTGGACTACGCTTTGGACACCGAACTGGAATTGATGGTTTGGGCTGGCGGATATTATGGTTTGGACCTAGTTGTTTTGCACGGTAGAACTGAGGTGACACTCTTGCATGAATGGCTTCAATTAAACTATCATACCGTCTCCGGCCTGGTAAAACCTTGGCAGGCCATGGAGTATATTCGAAGTTCGCACCATTGGGTTGGTGGTGTAAGTTCGGTCGAGACGGACTCGCGATTTGCGCTCGTCTGGCTCTAAGCACATGCTTAGAGCTTGTGCCAACCCTCGCATGGCCACTCTGCTCTGCAAAGATAACCATAAGACACCAAAAAGGTGACTACAAACAAGCGGAGATCATGGTAGCGATCGCCACCGAAGCAAGGGTGTAAATCCCAAAATAATAACGAACCATCCTGAAGTCTACAAAGAAATCATGGCAGGAAAAGAAAGGAGTGACCACACAAATAAAGCACGGTTTTGTGATTTCATTGCTACCGTCCAAAATGTGGCGGAAGTGCTGTGCTCGGAAACGGAAGCCAACAACCTCTTCCAAGAAAGCTGATCGCAAAGTACAATTGCCGTCCAGCGAAATGAAGAAGAAAGGCTAATCCAAAAAGCGGGAGATGTTCTTAAAAAGAATATAATCTACATGGTACCACCAAAAATCGGCAAAGGAGTAGAGATTGGGCTTGTCGAGTTAGTGCTTTAATTATTTTTTAATTCAAAATATAAAAGTAATTACCTATGTCGTCTAGCCTGATATAATCTGGGCAAAGATCAGTGTTTCATTGACTCGAAGAATGCATTCGTCGTTCATGCCTGATTTGAAACTACAAACTATTGCTTCAACGACCTCTGAAAGTATTTGTGTCCCTCTCTCATGGTTTAGTAGGAAGATCAATTCAAGCTTCTGTAAACCATCACATATAATCCTATTTCCATTTGGTTTTGTAGAGAGAGAGAGAGAGAGAGAGAGAGAGAGAGATCGAACATATCTTCTCCGCAGTCTAGACGATTCAACAGAAAGGTCTGATTTTTTCACTTTTTAAGGTGTAGGTGAAGTGCGAAACCTCCACTGAATTCATTGCATCTTTGGCTTACAAAGTCAACTAGTGATTTCATTCTTATCGTTATTTTGTCTGCGCTTATTCGCTTAGTTTCGAAATTGCTTAGTTTGTTTTCAGCTGCCCAGAATGCTATCGAGTTGCTCGAATATATTTATTGGCGGAATATTTTCTGCCTTGTTGCTGAATTTACCCGACAACCCAGCTGACTCATTTGGTTTCTTCTACTTATTTTAATCTTTTAAATATTCAATAAAATTTACTTCACTATCGAAATCTTTACCATTATAACCTTGTCTATCTTCTTCCATTTCAATCCGTTCGTTAGTCCTTCCAGCATTGCAAAATAGTTTCTGTTCTTATTAGCGCCGCCAGCACTCAAGATATTTTCTAGGGCCGTTTGTTTAACACTTTTCTTTTTGGTTTCTTCAGTTTTTTTCACCTTCGTTTCTTGTCTTGTTGTAAATGCTTTGCTTTTTCATATTTCTTTCACGCCTTTTTTAATCAATTCTTTTAGGTACGAGATACGTGGCATGAGCTCCTCATTTTCTTTCTTGATTTTTCTATCTCGTCAGTATTTTCAGATTTCCTCCGTCATCTGCGGAGTCTTCTTCGTCAGAATTTCTCTTCGGTATTGCAACCGACTGTTTACTATTGATCGTTTCTTTGGAATCCCCCAACGATGGGAAGTCGTCGCCACCGGTCCCGAAGCTCTCTTGAGATTCTTTACTTTTTTTTCTTAGGTATGGAAGTAGAATTAAAATATTCGATATAAATTGTTGGAATAAATTGTTTCGACGATGTGATATTTCCAACTAAAAAAATAATTCCCAATTGATGTTTGAAAAATTATTCAATTTTAAAAAATGACAGGAGCGATTAAAAAACATGCTAGAATGCTAGACGTAGAATTGTCCTTCATTTGTCCTCTTGACATGAAGGGAAACAAATTGTAGTGTAATAAATGCACATGCATATTGAAAACAAGTTAAATTTTTCCTTCTAATTCTTACTTTACTCCATTTTTGATTGTATATAAAATTGTATTTATAAGTTAAGATTATATTATAAACTATATTTTAAAAAATGTTTATAAAAGAATCATTAAATTTATTCATATGAAACTGAATGAATAATTATGATAAAAGGTAATGTTTCAACATATAATTTTGAAATAATATTCTTATAAATGCCGTTCGCTCGTTTGCGCAGTAGTTTCGGATAGATAATAAACTATAATATTGAAAATTAAACGGACGCATTTGGTTTTAAATATAGGAATACATTATGCTTTGAACATATTTTCTCTAGAGTTATGAATTTTTTAAATATAAATAATATTTGAAGCTAACTTTCTACTTATACGCATGTGTCTATCATATTTTCTTATTTATTGGGATCCTTTTAAATTAATTTTTGCTTGTTGCTACGTTAATCGTCATTCGAAAACAATTCAATGTTGACTTTGTCGGAGTTTGTTTGGATCATGATAATGGGAGCTCACCAATGATGGATGCTGTGGTGGCGGGAAGCATCGAACGTGCTCTACATTGGACCCTTCCAAATCACTGCCTTTAAGATATTTGTTGAGTACAGCGAAAATTTGTGAATTCAAAACTTGAAAGCGACGAATACGATCCACCATTCGTTTTAATTTCTGGGAATGAGAAGGATTAATAGGAAACAGTACAAGGAGTTTTACCAATATTTTTTAGTTTGCAAATTAAATCAATAACTTCCATACTTACAATGCCCTTCACATCTTCGTCTTTACCATCAACTCTCTGCACTCGAAGAATATGATAGCAGAAGTCTAAAGCTTCGAATCGGCGTTGTTGACCCAATAGAACAATCATCGCACAACCAGCCCAATTTAATCCTTCCCCAAACAGTTCTTCAATGGTATATTCTGTGCCGCGAACGGGGATACAATAGACAAATTGTAAAGCAGACCAAAGCCTATGAAACTCCAGACATTCATCAACGTGCATTATACCATTGGTTGGCATAGGACCTGTCCATATGGGATCATCCAAATAGCTACGAATTCGATTCAGAATCACTTCGAAAATACTCAAACCGCAACAAAGTCGTTCACGAGTTAATAGATCTCCTTCGCTAGAGATCATAGCTTGCTATTGAATAGATGTTAGTTTTTAGTTGACAACCTCTAAAGCAAATGAACAAAATTATACTCACTTTAGCCGTTCCTAGCTTCTCAACATTTGAAACTATCTGAAGATTTGCAAATTGCGCTTCTAGACGTTTTTGTTTGACTTCTGGCTTTTCTCCTTCTGTTAAATTTTTGCAGACACTTTTATTATGTTTGTAAACAGAAAATTATATTCTCACCTTTGCAATAAGGTCTGGGAAAGATATTTTGGAATAGAGCTGCATGTAATAGATCACATACTTCTTCTTGTGAAAGCGCCTGTTCTATCAGCAAACAGAAAATGATACTGTTTCCTAACTCTCGGAATTGTTGGAACAATTCGGTTTTAGCATCAGGATACTGCACAATATCAGTTAAGTGAGCTTGATAATATCCCAATACACCCGGCGATCCATATTCGCAACGCGGTAATTTGCAAGACTATATTCATAAAAAAAAATAATAATAACTAACTTTCTAAAATGCTTAACGAATTTCATACCTTTGGCATAGCACTCATAAGAGTTTTGGTGAATTGTAAAATATTTCCTTGGATTAATGGTTTTACGATGTCTTTGAGAATGATATTCATAACAACTGCAATTCCTTGGTAGCCTAACAGTCGGCACATTGCGTGGAAATGCGGTGCTCCTACAAATCCACTGTATTGCCCGTATTGTGTTGAGTATGCGGCATTCAATTGTTTAGAGCCCCACAAGTAATAATGAGACATTTGTGGCGCTTTTTCACGTTGGATTTGTTGTCCAAAAATATTTGCTTGACTTCGAACGAATCTGGGAAGGATATAAATTAGTTCCTATGCCATATTTGCACTTATTATCAATTTACCTGTTCGTTGCAGCATTGTAGCAATAGTTTGATAAAAAGTCATAGTTTAGCTCTACGAAAACATGAAGTGTTATACGTCCGTACGGAGCTAAAACATTATGATTAGCCTCCTTCACAATTGCATCGAAATTATCCAATGCTAGGTACTTGCTGAGTAGTTTATGACAAATTCGATTGACTTGAAGAAGACCTTCTAATTCCTATTAAAGATGTGAATTAACAATACAATACAAAATTTTAGATTTTGGACAAGACTGCTTTGGTAAAAAGTTGAGTAAGTACTTTTATATTTATTTGGAAACAATAATAATGCAAATTGAATTGCGAGGCTTCAGCGGGCTCCAAAGGAACTCACTTTGTGTTTCTAGATTTGTAAAGGTCATTATAAACCGAATCGGCCCTACGCCACTGACGATAATTCGTCAGTCGTTATTAACGTCGACGGTTCGGAACGCACCCTCTAACCTCTCGCTGTCACTGAACCGCGTTTTGACAGCTAAGAGGAAGGTGAACGTGTGTGAGTGGACTTGAAAAGCGGAAGACAGGGGTGCGGATGGCAGGACGGCCATGAGAATTTTTTATGGCATCGGGCTCGGGAAAGAATGAAAAGTATCCGCGAACGTTTAAAAATAAAAATTTCCGCAAGGACTAAATTTCTTAACGCGAGCGGCACTACTGTGAGAGTCATTCAGAAAAGTGTTTTGTCAACTGAGTCGTTAGCACGTACCTCGGATCTTGTGAAAACGTTAAGAGGAAACTTATCTGAAGTGCAAGCTAAAATAAACCGAGTGAGGGCTAGCAAATTAAGAATCGGAGAATGGAAAATCTTGACAAAGGGCAGAGTACCTAACCTCAAAGTAAATAAATTGTGAGATCTCGAGTACAAACCTAAATTGAGTATCTAACAACAATTTTCTGTCAGTGCGGATCAACGTGTGGCAGTCACGGTGCATCGGACAAGCGAGGGAGGTGACATAATCACGGATAAATACATAGAAGAACATTTGGAGGTTACCAAGTAAGTTCTACGATTAAGTATCTACAAATAAATTGTAAACGTAACTGTTGGTTTTAAAGAACTGAAAAGTTGCTAGCTTGCGCACGTAATGCAATTATGAAGTTGGGATGTTTAGTGAACGGGAAAGTTGTGTGTTGGCAAACCAAACAGCGCATCAACCTTCATGCCACAGTTGATCTACAAACAGTGAAATCGACATCCGGCGAGTGCTCTAAGGCTCCGATGCGTAGCTTATTTGTTAAATCAATTCACATTGTCATATAGGAGGAAGGGTCGACTATCACTGATGAAAATAACCATGCAGAGCTCAGGTGCCACAGGTTTATTCATGCTCATGCCCGTGAGTTGATTTAAACAGCGTTTCTTGCTCATTACGCGGTTTATATTAAGCTGGAGCTGGTACTAGTTGCCGTCCTCACCCAGGAGATGTTTGACAGTTCACTGTGTGTTCTGATAATTTTGGACGCGGTTGGTGCAAAGCGGTTTGCCTCGAGGCGAGACTTGTATATGGGATGTAGTCATCGCTTTATTTTAATGTGTTCATCAGGTATTTCAAGATATATCAAAGATGAAAAATGTGGTTGTTTGTAAAGGTAGTCAGCCCTTACTAATCCTCCTAGTCACAAATAAACTCAATTTAGCATGTTAAAGAGAAGTTTCAACAGTCCAAGAAAACAGCCTAGCAAAACTTTGAGATTCCATTCATTCATATCGGCCAAAGATGATATCAATGTTAACAAAGCTTTTTTTTTTTTTTTCCTCTACCTAACCTTCGTTAGGTGTGTATTGGCTATGGCTAATTAGCACAAGCCACCGATGTATCGATTAATGTCCTCTAGGGACTTATGGTAATATAATGCTTTTTTCTAGTTTTTCTTTATTTGTTTTGTGATTTTACTGTGTTAATGTGTTATCATCCGTTTGGAATGGTTAATAGATTTTTGGTTTAAGTGTTTTTCTTGGAAGGTTAAAAGTTAGTTTTTGGGACTTGAGAGGACTATTCGCGTGAATTTAAAGTTCTAAATTTGCTTCTTCAAGAAAGTCGATTAATTGAGTTAGTGCTTTCTCGTTGTTTTTATTGAAAAATTTTGCTATTGGATAGTTATTTTGAAAGATTTCATACTTGTTCCTTAGAGTTTCAAAGTGGTCACAGTTTAGAATTCTGTGTTCAAGATCGTCTGTTATGTCGCACCATTTGCATCCTTGGGATGGAACTATTTTTGCTTTTTTTAATCTTTTGTGATTGTGGGCTCGGTTGAGTAGAATTCTGTTAATTTGCTTTTGCGTGTTGCTGCTTGGTGTGAAATCATGGAACCATGGTTTGGTTCTGTAAATAAGGTCCGTTTGTAGCCAAGGGCTGAACGCTAGGTTTATGATGTTTTTTCGGTAGTATTCATGCCATTCTATGTTGATGGAGTCATTAATCATTCTGATAGAGTCGTCCCATTCCAGAAATGAGTCGACTTCTTCTCCTTCTATAGTGGCCAGTTTAGCTGCTTTGTCAACCAATTCGAAGCTGTGGAACTTTTCCACTTTCGGTATCCAGTATAATAATAGTAGTGCGTTGGGTCTATTGTTGATTGTTTTTCTGATTTTTTCTGTAATGAGTTTATGGTTTGTGTTGTTTATGATCTCGTTTATTGTATTTTTGGCGTCGGTGAAAATGGCTATGGTGTTGGTGGGTTCAGCATCCGCGGTGTTAATTGCTTCCTGGACTGCTTTTAGTTCTGCATTTGCTGCTGTAGAGTCTGTGTTCAGGCAGTATTTTAGTGTCTTTTTGGAGTTATAGCAGTGTATGGCAAAACCAGTGCCTAGTCTGTTTTTTGCCGCATCCGTGAAATATATCTTAGCTTGGTTGTCCGTGAGGTTTTGTAGTACTGCCTTAATCGACTCGTTGAAATTTTCGTAGTTTATTTTCTTGAAATTGTTGGGGATGTTGTGCATGAAACTATTGGTTTGAAATTTTATGTTGTGTGGGTTTGGTAGTGCAGAACCCAAACAGGTGTTGTTGTAGATGTCGACATGTTTTTTCTAAACTGTGGCATAGTTCGAGTTTTTTTGGTTTTCCGATATCATTTCTTTGAAATCTTGGCGGAAAAGGTTTTTTCCTATTTCTTTAGCGAGGAGTTGTTCAGCTCTTAGTCTCGCTGGTAATTCTTTAGCTAGAGCAAGCGTTAGTATATTTGGAGCTGTTGCGGGTACCCCAAGACATCGTTTTATAGCTTTGGCTTTCAGGCTGTCTATTTTGTTTAGAAAATAATTTGGCGTATGAACAATGTTTGTTAGATTGCTTTCTATTACCGGTCTTATTAGCGACTTAAAGGTGTTTAAAGCCTTTTTGGGGGTAAGTCCATGTTTGGGGGAGCTGATTTTGAACGCTATGTTAATTGTTTTGTTTGCTTTACTTAGGGATTTATTATAAAATTCATTGAAGTGATTCTGGTTGTTAAAGTTTCTGCCTAGGAAAGTGAAATTTTTTACCCAATCTAGTTGTTTGTTTCCATATTTTATTTTGTTAGGGTGGTTTTTGTTTGTATAGAATTCTATGGCTTGTGATTTTTCCAAGTTCAATGGGAGGTTTAGTTTGTTGCATAGTTCTGTGGACTTGTTGAATTTTGTTTGTAGATTATTGAGATTGTTGGGTCTGTTTTTTCCTTTGCTTATGATTAGAAAGTCATCCGCAAATTGAATGAGTGTAGTTTGACTGTCAGTGATTTTGTGGAGGCTAGTTGTGTAGAGATTAAAGAGGAGCGGGCTTAGTACGTCCCCTTGCGGAAGTCCATTGTTAATTTCGGTCGAATCCTTGCCTAAATGTAATTTCCTGTACATTAGGAAGTTTAAGATCCACGAGATATAATCCTTCTTGATGTTGAAGTTGGACATGATTTTGAAGAGTTCCGCAATATTTACTCTCTCATACGCACTAGAAATATCACAGTTGATAATCATTATGTTTTTTGCTTTCTTATCTTTGTTGAGGAGGTGTATTACAGTGTTTATGCATGAGATTGCCGACTTTCCTTTTCTATAAGCGAAACAGAAATTGCTTAAATTGTTTTGGTACTCAATGTCACTAGCAATCCTATTTTTTATTAGGCAGTTGATTATTTTCAGCGGGATACTTATGAGAGAGATCGGTCTATTTTGTGTAATGGTTTGTTTTTCTTGGGGATAGGTACGATTTTGATGTCTCTTAGCTCATTATGTATGTTGTTATTTTTGAAGCTATCGTTTATAGAGTTAAGCAGTGCTGATTTATTGTAGTGGTTTAGGGAGTTTATAATATTGTAATCGATTTTATCCAGACCCGGAGATGATCTTTTTTGCGTTTGTCTAGTACTATGAGCAGTTCGTGTATTTTAAAGGGTTCAGCTGGTTCTATGTTGTTTGGCATGTAGGGAGTCCAGTTAGTGTTTAGCGCCTGATGTTTATTTTTTATTATTTCAAGAAAGCCTTTATTGTTTTCTGTGTCCCATTGCGATCTCGGGTTGTTGTTGTTGTTGTTTTTGATTGCATTGACTAGGTTCCAAAATTGTTTTATATCTCCACTTTGATTTATTTCATTGATTTTTTGATCCCACAGTTCTCTTTTTGCCTTAGTTACAGTTTCTCTCCATTTATTTTGTATCGCAAGAAACTTTGCTTCATTTTCGTTACTTTTCATTTTACGGAAATTTGTCCAGGCTTTCGTTTTTTCCCTCCATAGGCTGTTTATCTCTTTTGACCACCATGGTTTTGGACTGTGTTTGAATTTCTTCGCGCTTATTTGGTTACTTTTGATTAGCTCATTAATTTTCTTCATATTTTCTTCCAGATCGTTAGTGAAGTTGATCGTGTTGATGTCCTCCGTGATTTTCTTTCTGTTTGGTGTTCGTCTTTTCTTTTGGTTCCTATTCTCAACCTGCAGTGTGAATTCTATGGGGACGTGCTCACTCTTGCCTATTTTGTATTTTTTGGTGTTCCATTCATTCCAGTAGTTTATATTATTAGTTAGGGTGATGTCTGGGGCTGACATTTGAGTGTTCTGTTGATTGGTTTTCCTAAAGAAGGTGAATGTGCCTGTGTTGAGTGTTGCCAGTTTATATTTGTTTAGCGCGGATTTGAGGATGTTTCCTTTTGCATTGTTTGTTTTGTCTCCCCAGTATTTGTGTCTTGCATTGAAGTCTCCTCCAATTATGCAGAGGTTTTTGTCGTTTACCACTTTTATAATTTGATGTATTTGTTCTTTGAACGTTGAGCTGTTTATGTCAGGGGGAAAATAGCACACGCAAATATTTACGTTTGGTTTTTGATTTGTTGTGGTGATTACAATTGCTTCAATGTCTCTGTTACTTAACGGTATTTCTTTAAATTTTATTTTGTTATTAATTACAATGGAGACTCCTCCTCCTTCTTTCTCTGTTCTTATTTTGTTAATTAGTTGATGGTTTTTGATTTTTATTATCGGTGATTTTTTTGTTAGGAGTGTTTCTTGTATGAGTGCAATGTCTATCTTGTTTTTGTTCATAATGTACTCTAGTGTATCTTTATTTTTGGAAATGCTTTGTATGTTGTACTGTAGAAATTTAATATTTTTGATATCTTTCATGTAGTTAAGAGTTGTTGTTTGTCAGCCAGTTTGTGTATTGTAAGTTGTTTGTATTAGGTCTTTTCTGACAGTGGTTTGTAAGTGTTTGTATTGTTTCTTGGATTAAATTTGCTTCAATTTGTAAGTATTTGGTGTTGGTTTGGTTTTTGCAATTATTGTTTAGTAGATTTAATAACTTTTCTACTGGTGTGACATGGTTTGCTGTTTTGAAGATGTTTTCTGCCAGATTATTTTTCTCCATAAGCGTATTGTTAGACTGTAGTAGTAGATGACTACTCATTGGAAGGTTTGTAGTATAATTGGTTGCTCTTGTGTTTCGTGTTTTTGTTGTTTTTGTGTATGGTTTATTTAGCATTAGTTTATTTATTGTATAGTTCGAGTTTCTGTTGTTTGTAGCTTTTGTTTTTGTTAGTAGTGGGAATGCTGAATCCATGGATTCGTTGTCCTTCAGCAGTTCGAATTGGTTGTCGTTGTTCAATATGTTTCTGGCTTCTTTGAGTGTTACATTTCTAATGGAACATACTTTCATCTCCATATCGTAGTTAATCCATTTGGGGCAGTTTTTATCAATGGCGCTGTGATTTTGGTCTCCACATAAGAAACAAAGCTTTTGCAACAATCGTAAGGGAAATAAAAATGACGTTCGAGAAGCGTCAGAAGAAAAGTCATTTATAGAAAATTTACACTACTAAACCACTGTTGGTCACGCTTGTGTATTTCAGTCAGTTGGTGTTCCTGCTTTTGTTTGTACCGTGTAATAATTTTTTCAATGCCACGTTGTTTGTATCCGTTATTACTAGCTAAATGTTTAGTTCGTTTGAGTTGTTAGTAGGAGTCATGGAGATGGAGTGGAGTTTCTGCACCATTATGGAGGTACAAGGAGCATGGTTCACAGAGTCAAAAGTAGCAATGCTATAGGGTCCAGGATTGTATTACAGGAAAAACATACTGCTGACCGAAGACTTGAGGGACGCAAAGCTAGATTTTTCGCTAAGGGTTATACGGAGCAACCTGGTGTTAACTACTTTGACACTTCCTCACCAGTTGGCATGTTATCTTCATACAGGATCATCATTGCATCGTCTGCAAAATTTGGCTTGGACATTACACAACTCGATGTGACCACGGCTTAATATTTATAATATTTATATCAAAACCTCCATTGCTGAAGAAATGCTTCAGAGGATGTAGAGGTATCCAAAGATTTGGTTTCTATATCGTTTTGTATGACTTCAAATGTTCGTGCCGGTAAGGATGTTTATCTACTGAATAAATCGCTATACGGGCTCAAGTAGGCGGGTCGTCAATGGCGTATGAAATTGAGAGAAGCATTGAGGTCAATCGGTCTCAGGCAAACTGTTTTCGATCTGTGCGTTTTGTTTGATTGGCCTACTAAGGGTTGACCATCGTGCTAATCTTTATCGATATCGTCATAGCATCAAGGGACGTCGAGATAATTCGAGCCATCAAGCAGGCATCTCTGATATGTTTAAAGTCAGGGATTTGGATGAAATCAATTACTACTTGGGCATTGAAGTTCACGTCAAGGAGTATCGCATATGTTTGTCACAGTCCGGCTTTATACTCGTAAGTGACTTTCTGAAAAGTTTTGGAATGACGGACTGTAAACCTACGAGGACCCCTCTGGTTCTCAAATTGAAACTATTGAAGCGTGCAACTAACAACAACGAAGAGAAGGCACTTTTCAAAGAACTCGTCGGCGCGCTAATGTTTGAAAACGTGTCCAGATAATTCTCACGCTGTCAGCGTTCTGTCAATTTAATAACGACTTCGATAAAAATCACTGGACGGCAGCTAAACGGGTTTTTTGGTTTTTTCGAATAAACCCGACGGACTTGTGGATTTTGTTGACGCTGATAGGGGTAGCTGTGCCAAGGACCGAATGTCTTACACTGGAGTTGCTTTCATGATATTCGAGGAAACAGGCCAAAGTCGCTCTTTCTTCGAACGAAAATGATTATCTCGGATTAAGGGATGTAACCAAGGAGGCGTTTTACTCGTAATTAATTCAATTCTTGGAAGAACTGGGGATAAAAGAGTTCGGTGCAGTGGAGTTTCATAATGACAACCAGGGTGCACATCATATTGCGAAACATCTCTTTTTTTGCTTTAGCAATATAGCTCCTCTTGGGCCTTTGTGATACGGTTGGTAACACGCTTTGGCCGCGTGTCCGTGCACCCAGCTGCGATACGTTCTGATTTGAAACCAGTACTGAACATAACTGAACGGGCTTATAGTCCGTCCGAAGAATTACTCGAAACAAATCTCGTTGTCACCAACGGGATTCGTACCTGGGACCTTCGACTTACGCAGTGATCGTTCTGGCCACTCTACACGGACTACGGAAATCCCGTACATCATTCTAGATCCAAACACATAAGACATCAGAAGACAGTTCATACGAGATGTGCTAAATATAGGAAATATTAGGTTAAAATATTTGCCCACCGAGGAAATGCCTGGGGACGTTCTTACCAAGGCTCTTACCGCCGCATTTCGACTTGCGCCAACAGGGTTTTTAGTCCGGTTGAGAGGGGACACCAATTCCAACGGATTGTCCTTCTTATCCGTGGTCTCCTTTGGCAAGAACTAAGCAAATGCTATTTGCGCGCAGTAGGGTGAAAGGGAGAATAGAAGGTCGGTTTTATAGCTTTAATGGATGACGACGACAGTGGCGATCAGCTGTCGTTCTAAAATGCATTGGCCGGCATCTTGGGTGGCTGACTCGATCAATTGATGTTGCCGATGTAGCAATCCGTCTTGGACGGATGAAAGAGCGCGTTTCGATATACAATCGTGTTTTATGATCCAAGAATTCAGAATGCTGTTGTCCGGGATTTCGAATTCAAAAGTGCTGTCGTCCGAAGTTTCAAAATCAAAAGAGGATTGTCATCTGGGGTTTCGAAATAAAAGAGCCGCATCATAAATTTGAAACGAAAAAGGATACACTGATTATGAGGTTGACTCCATCCTCAATTTCACCTTCACGACCAGAATCCAGCGTGAGAAAATCTTTCAGATCGACTATCCGCCGTCACTACTCTCGCTGTTGGTTGACTCGTTGTTCACGCCTTACGTTTAATGCGATAAAGGGAGTATTGACGGTTTCCATCTACGCTGCGGCTTATGAATACGCTGCGAGAAGCGCCACAGTATATCAACAAGAACTTCCTCACATTGGGATACGAGATCCGTCTATTGTGTCTTGGAATACCGCTGGCACCTTGGGTATTGCAAATACTGTTGTGGTTGCGATCGGATGAGCGACGGCATACCTTACGCTTGCCTCTGCTCTTGAGTGGGCTATTGATATTCATGTTACTGCGATCGCATTGAAGCGTATTACCGGCGCGTAGTTGCATTATGATGAGTAAATGCCACTGCTGGGTAATAGTTATTTATGCCTAACACATAGCTGCTAATTAATTGTGTTGTAGATGCTGTTGCTACTGAATGTTCGACGAGTTATCTGGCGCTTGCTTCTATACTTGAATGTGTAATTGATGATAATCCTATTGCGATTGCATGGTAGCTGCAGTTGTTGGTGGCATTATTGTCGAAGAATGCGACTGTTTAGTAGAAGTAGTCTTGATGATTGCGTCGGCGCAGATGTTCCATGCGACACGACGCGCAGGTGCTCCATGCTGTGTTAGAGGAATTGTTAGGCATATAAATACTTCTTCTTCTTAGCACTACAGCTCCTCTCGGGCCTTCGCTTCCTGCAAATAGCGCCTCCAAGTGTCTCGGTCCATTGACCGCGTCTTCCAGTTCCGAAATCCGAGCAGCGATGAACTGTCTTCGTCGACCGATTCAGACCAGTCATGTGGCCAGCCCATTGCATCTACCGCCCCCGGTTATCTGTTGAATAGGTCTGATTTGCGGATTGATAGTTGGTTGTGTAAAGAACGTGGTGAAAAATATGTTCTTCTGTATCCTGTATTCCCATATCGAGTTCTCCATGCGTACACGGCTTGAGGATTGATAAGCCTCCCATTTTAGGATATAATAGGTCAAAAATTTTCCGCTGACACGAATTTCCATTGTTCTCTCTCCTCGAATATCTCGGCCGCCACCGCCATCTCCTAAAGCTAATATCATAACCTTAAATCCTATATCTTACGACTAAAATTTTAACATACCTAAACTTGCAAGACTAAGGTGAGGTGCTTTAACATTCAGTTTCTAATCCAATTCTTCAAAATTTTAAACTTGTACTGTAGCCAATAATCCATGTATTTGGGGTCGGCATCGCGGGCTTTTCGTTTGCAACTGGTGCATTATCGCTCACAGAACAAAAAGGCCGAGTGCCGATGATCAGCAACTGACCTCCAACGGATCGTCTGTCTTCGGTCCCAGTTGGGAGCCTAAAAGTGTGTACATAATTTGTAGTGGGCTGGGCGCTAGAGAAAAGAATCCGCCCCATGACAACGCAGACAACTAGCTGCCAGTACACTTACCATTGGAGCTTAGTGTTCTATCTCGCTGATGCAGTAATCCACCGATGCTGCCCTGCACGGATCTTAATAACATTTTAAAAATACTACGTATTCACTGCACCAATTCACAAATGTGTTCATCAGAGAGTGTGTGGGGTAATAATCTAAATTGTTTTTACTCAAGTTGGTGCGTTGGAATGTCCAAAGTTATTAAACATTTCTAAACTGAAGCTCTAGGATGGCGCAACGTGGAAACTTAAATGTCAAAGGAATCAATACATATATTTTATTACAGCAACAGAATTGACTTTATGTTTTGATAACAGGAAATAGTTGAAATTACTTCATAAAGCAAATCATGCATTCTTTAACTTTAAATGAAAAGAATTAAACAGACAAACTTACCACTATTCCAGTTATATCATTTGCTTCAAACCGGCTTATTGCCAACTCTACACTCTCATGTAAATTCACATTGATTCGCTGCGTTATCAATTTGTTTAGATCAATTGACCTTCCTATAAATTTTAAGTAAGTTATGAATAATTTTCTATGAAAACGAAATTTAAACGCTTACCAAGCAGTTGAACATGCCGTTGCTTCATAAGTGTTTCATATCGATTGTTGCGCGGATAGGATTGGAAGTTGAAGCCCAAAACTTCACATTCCAAGCGGAATCTTTTGTCCAGGAAAATACTATTAAGAAGAAATGTGATTTAGGAATTATTTGCACAATGGTTATCGATACATACCTTCCGGCCAGCTGTTTGTAATGCGCAAATATCTGCTCACTCAACTTATAAACGAATTGATCGAAACATAAATTGACTTCAGCTTCAACCTCGTCGTAAAGAAATTGCTTCCTGAAGACTGTGAGGGCGTAGTGCGCAGAATCATTGTACAAGTCCAAAGGGTACAAAACAAATCTGTAGTTGAATGTGAAAGTTATAATAACACTTTTTTGCTTAAAATCTTCTCACTTACTCCATCATTGATGGTTCTTTAGTCTGCAGTATGTGTGCCGTCAAAATCCAAGGCATTGACATTTCAATTGGAAACTGGATTCGTTTTTCCATTGTTATCAGATCATTGCATTCGTCATTGTGTTGATGACGCACCATGCATTTATTCACTTTCCGTCCCATTGTCATTTCTAAATAAAATTCTCGGTACCATAGCTGCGATAGGTCACAGCAACGTTGCAATGTATCGCTGAAGTTCAGCAAAAATGACCAGTAGAAAGATGTCTTATGGAATTGATCAATCTGCATTAGGCAGTTTCCATCAATGTCCTTTCGTAGCGTACGTTTCCCACCACTTTTATCGGCAATCAATGATTCTAACATCGTCCGAACCATGTAGAGTTGAGTTGATGATGGGCCAACATTTAATCTGGGCACGTGAATTTTGAACCCACCGTCTGGATCTTTCTTACCTTTCAGCGCGGGATCATCATTTGGCTCTGACCCTTTTTGCCAATCGGCACATGTTTCTCGTACCGACATGATAATACTTCGAATCAGATCTTTTTTATTCTTAATTGCTTTGCGTAAGGGCTCGCGTAGTGCAAGTTGCACAAAATCCTGCAAGTCAGCGTAAATACTTCGACGGATTGCTTCGCACAAAACCGTTTCTATTCGAGCCATCAGTACTTGCAGGCCTTTTATCATTGCAATCACTTCAATCAAAGCAAACTTTTCTTCGGATGTATAATTGTAACGAGTTGCGCGTTCGTACTCTTCCGCTTCAACGGGGCATTCTTTGTTCTGATGATGATCGGTAGGATGCAATAGTTTCCACGAATACAGCTCAGTCACAACACTTGTCCACTCGGATAAAAGTTGCAAGCCTCGCAACGCCAAATCGGCGGTCGCTCGATTTTCAGCATCTGTTGGATTATCTTTAACAGTAGTCGTCACTTCATTCGTGTATCTTGCAAGTTCGGAAATATACTTGACATGATCATCTCGAATCTGTGGCAGGTGAACCATCAGATCCGCTTGAGGACTTATTGCGGATGAGCTCGACAACGGCCACTTACTAGCATCGAAGTGCTTGCTGCGTTTTATGTAATTAAAAGGAGCAATTTGCATGTCACCAAACAGTGGAACTACTTCCAGATTCTTAAAAATCCTATCAATTCGATCCAAACGAAGTTTCTTCTTTTGATCCAACTTATTAATATTGCACAATTCACTATCCATCAAGAACAATCCGAACCCCATTACTTTCACCAGCATATGTTTCTCTTCGGGCGTCATGTACAATTTATTTTCAAACATGTGCACACAAATATTCACAACCTCAGAAAGGAGATCCTCATATCCAGGGATTTTCTCCAATGTATCCTTTACGGTGTCACGTATTTTATTTTGTGTTGCAAGAAACATTGAAAGATTTTGTGATTCTTGTAGGGCTTTGGAGTCAGTCATCACTTTAAGAAATTGGGCAGCACGTCTGTATGTACTGTAATCATTTTTCACGCTCGATTTCATATTTTTCAACTCATCGAGAACAGCAAACATATTTATGAATTTCCCAAGCGTGAGAAGGTAAGCTTCCGAGACAAAGTCTTTGCGCTTTTCAGCATGGCAAAGGCGTTTCACTTCCACGGAAAATGCTTCGATAGCTTTTCGCTGAAAGAATGTTAGAATGATGCGTAATCTATTTTGTATGATTAGTGAGAGTACTCACCTGGAAATACATAAAGTTCAAAAGTTTATTAACTTCCGGTGCAAGGACCTCTACTGTCTTCTCGTAAATTTCTACTCGATTTGGCTGCTCATTGGATTTTGGTTGTGGTATTGCCCGTGAACAGCATCGCCATGTATAGAGCATCACAGCATGCTTTTGGCCTTCTTCAAGTAACAGATTCTAATGAAGGATGAGAGATAAGAAAAATAGATTGCAGAATATTTATTGTAGCATACCAGATTGGCATGAGTTGTGGCTTCTTCAATATACTTGGCAATGCCCGTAACGAATCCGTTGCGATCCTCAAAATTCGTATCGAAGTTTGCCTTGTAGATAATGGAACATGGCTGTGCTTCGATACAAGGCTGCTCATCGGGTAGCGAGAGTTCGTCGAGAACTTCCACGTTCGACAGAGCATCGGCGAGGGTGATTTTTTCTGTCATTGCGCTATAAACGGAATGGAAAGATCATTATAAGATTTTTTCTACAAATTGTCAATTTTGCAGCTACAGTAAGTGCTAGTATTTTATGCTTTCATTATGATTTTCGTTCGTGTATTATTATTTAGTTCGTGTATCTACTTAAGGAAAACTGTACCTATAGCGTAAATTAATTTTTTAGCCACAATTTACAAAGCTGACTAATTTTCAATGTTGTGTGAGAGGTGAACAAGGGCTCAGATGGCGAGCAAGATACAGTCACGAATTGTAAAAAAATCACAACAATGAGGCTGCGAAAGCTATAATGGGCTGGTCAGTTAAGACGTATGATCAGTGAAGGGTAGCCTAGAAGATCTTCATTGGAAAGGAAAATTGAGGGACGGAGAAGAGACCACAGGAAAAGCAGAGGGAACGCTGGCCTGTCTCTATCAATGAGGATAGTTCATTGCCGATCGACTTCCAGAAACGCAGGAAGCGGTTAATGAACCGATACAATTTGAGGCGCGATCAGCTGTAGGAGAAAGCTTTTTAAGAGCTGAAGTATTGCAACGATGAAGACGGCATTTTTAATACTTTATGAAAAAATCTTCTTAGATACTCGCCTGGTGTCATACGAAAAATTTCGAACATATATTTATAAAAAACATTTCCATTCGGTAGTTGAACACAATTTTCTACTCCCGACTAGCAATGTAGTTAAGCTCGAGCTATTTTAATCCATTATTTTTACTCAAAGTTTATTTATTTACAAATTGCATTCTATCACAACCTATTAACAGGGAGAAATCGATAGAAATATAATACATCATCGTTTAAACTCGCAAAATTAAGATCTTATCCATTTCAAAGTAATTTCCTTGTGGGAATATAACTTTAATTGAAAATTACACATTGATAGAGCCGTCCACTACACTGTACAATCTAACATCTTAAGAACGGAAACCCGGAGAATTCCACCTAATCAGACATGACGAACATACGACAAATCCCACAGCAGGAAAGGTCAAGAGGTAAAAATTCGTTTTTAACCATGTTTTGTCATTTTTCCGCACGGCTAACACTTTCATGCAATGCAATGATTTGCCTGAAAACAGAAGCACATTATCTTTCACTTGAAACTTACACAGATTATCAGTAAAATTGAAAATTAAAACGCGAATAAACAAATCTTTCATACATCCGACGCACCCACATTTAAACGCACACATTCATATGATGAATCAACTGTCAATCAAGAAGTCAATTGCTGGCGGATTCTGTAATTAGCGATACAATTGAACAGCTGATAGATAAAAGTTAGTTTGCATCGAATGAGCTTATGATAGTGCTAAGCTACTACAAAATTTAACAATTGCATTATTTAAATTAGCCTGTTTACGTTTGCCATTTTGTATCCGTTCGAATACTGGAAATCTTAAAGTTCTAACCTCTGAACATTTTTCATATCCGCTAAATTCTGTATGTTCTTGATTTTTACCTAGGGCTTCATTGAAGGAATGCTCGTGCTGAAATGCACCTCATTTCCCATGAAGAAACAAGAATTATGAAAATAATTTACTTAATTCGTTGCATAAATTATTTTTGTTAAATACCTTATTTTATTTAGTTTAAAGGTGTGTTTTGAATTTAAAAGCCATTGAGCTCTTGTATAATATTATTTTTTAATTACATTGAATTGGTTACGACCGAATTTTATAATAATTGTTTGATTTCAGTGCAATTGTCTTATCGTGTTGTAAATGTATGTATACCATAGGCTCTGTAAAATTTTTGTCTTTGTGCCTTATATAAACCGTTAAGTATTTACGCCTAAGCAAGGTAGCACAAAAATATTTGTATCTGTTTTGATAAACTTATGGAAACAATTAATAGGGGAGTAGCGGCCTACTGACTCCTATAGGTCTTAAGTAACTCAGATCCAGTAAGAATCTGGTCATCAGCTCCCAGAGCGATAATCCTAAAATCCAGGCGCAAATTCCCAGGTCTTCTAAAGTTTTTGATTGGTAAGCATGAATCAAGTCAATGATTAGCTCTTCAGAGTTCCCGTCATCATAATCTTCAAAAGCTTGCAACTCGAAAATGTCCAGCTTTTCAAACAGCTCTTGAAATTGATTGAATTCCATTTCATCCTCTAAAAAATATAAAAAGCTTTCATTCTCCTTAGCTGTGACATAATTAAATTTCCTTTTTTAAACATTCTTATAATCTGACTTAATGAGGCCTTGTTTGCGTTTCCCAATATTAAAAATAACTGAACATTTATTTAACTCTATTTTTTTGTAGTTGAGAAATGAATGTCCCATGCTCGCAAGAAGGCGACTGGACTACCCACTAAACGCATCTTCTGTCAACCGTAGAACTCAGCCTGGAACCGTTTGACACATAACTTCGGTGCAGGTCACATTTTGCTACGCCCTGAGGTATCTTTAAGCTGGGGGATCCCTCTTCTAGCAAAACGGGAAAGGGGGAGACGAATTACTAGACAAGTGATCCCCCAGCCCCAACGCCCCCGGCTGCTGTGAATTTCTTTCATCTTTAAGGACTGCCCGAGCATAATGTGCCACCTGGTTCCATTTGTCAACCGATTCGAGCATCACTGCGACTATTTTATCCGGGGTGAGCTCTCCCATCTCTCTGTAGAGGTCCCTTCATAGCCTGTCCCATTTTGTGCCCGCAAAAAAATGTGTGGCAGTCATTGCCTTCCTTTCCTGGGTAAAACCAACGATCAAGGGACCATGACTTACCAATCTTGTGCAGGTAAGACTGAGAACACCCATGCTCGCCAAAAGCTGGGTCAGATAGGAGTCAGTCTCACCATGCCTTCGATTTAGCCTCGGTCTCACACTCGGGATGAGGCGCGTAGTCCACTTTCCCTTCCTGAACTTCACCTCAGACTGCTGCCAATTTTTGAGTGAGCCATCTTCCTTGAGTCCTCATTTTGACGCAGGTAAATAGCGCGGTGCTCTCCAGCAAGGAGGGCAACAGGTATCACGCCTGCAATAGCTCTCACCGCTGAATTGGATACTGTCGGATATGAAGATGCAATCGTCAGTGCTCCTCTTCTTTGTACCAGTGCCAAGCGTTTTCGATATAACTCCTTACTGAGAGAGTCGCCCCACATTTCTGCTCCTTACAGTAACTAGAACTGACCCTATAGTACTCATCAAGAGGCGTCTTTTTGATGGGCTGGGTTCCTCTACGTTGCTCATAAGTCGACTCAGAGCCGATACTCCCGAAACAGTTTTCTCAGTCGTTGCGCTGATTTGCTCAGAAAAACTCATCTTTGAGTCAATCAGTATTTCACCGCTCGCTTCGATTCGATTAGTTTGTCTCCAATACTGATCATCCTTACTCTACGGATTCTCTTTTTTGTCATGATGACCACTTCAGTTTTCTCCAGTGTGAAAGTGAATCCACGAGCAGTCATCCAGTCTCTCACATGGCGCATTAGCATACCCAGCCTAAATTGCGCTTATTCAATGCTGCTTCCAGTGATTAGAAGCGCAACATCATCTGCATAGCCAATGAATCGTGACTCATCTGGCATCTCAAGTCTCTGTAGCCTGTCGTAAGGCACGTTCTACAGTTCTGGACCAAGGATAGATCCCTGGACAACACCCAATGTAACTTCCATCCTTCGTTGGCCCTGTGTCGTGTTGTAAAACAGACTTTGGCCCATCAGGTAGTCTTTCAAAAGCCGCATTAGATATTCTGGAACATGAAAAGGTTTCAGCGTATCCAGAACATCCATCCATCTAGCGGAGTTAAAACCGTTCCTAACGTCGAGTGTCCCCAACAGGACGGTCCCTTGCTTGATGCAGCTATATGTCTCTGCCTTTTTGACCCTGCTCACCACCTCTGCAATTGCATCAATGGTGGAGCGTCCTGCTCTAAAGCCACACTGCCGAGGAGATAGGTACCCAGCAGCATGAATCGCGTCAGTGAGTCTTCCCTCGATGAGTTTCTCTAGCACTTTCCTAGCAGTGTCTAGCATGCATAACGGGTGATATGCAGACGGTGATCCGAAATTTCCTTTCCCCTTACTGATCAGCATAAGTCATGCCACCTTCCATCGTACCGAAAAAACCCCATCCCATAAGCAAGCACTGAATGTGCTGAGCAGCAAGTCAGGACAATGGTGATCGACAAGTTGCAACACATCAGCTGGAACACCATCTAGACTTGGAGCCTTCATCACTTTTAGTGAAATGACTGCCTCTAACAGTTTTGGCTGTGTGAAGAGTGGATACCCGACTGATGTTTCACTATGGACAGCGTCAACATGAACGGAATGGGTCGGGAAGAGTGCCTGAACTATCTCGTCCATCCTTTCTGCATCATGTATGCAAGGTTTCTGTAGGGCACCAAGCATCCGCATAACTCGCTTGTAGCCACGGCCCCACGGATCCTTGTTCACATTGCCCACTAGATCTTGCCAGCAGCAAGCCTTGCTGTTGTTAATCAATTTGCGAAGGCATTTCCTAGCCGACTTATATGCTGCTACCCGGTTGCATGCCTCGTTTATTCAGTGCTCATTGAGCCTCACGCCAAAATTTGTGACACTCCATTCGCTCTTCAGCGATTTCAGTCAACCACGAGTACCCTGCGGGCTTGCCGTGCTGGGGTTTTCGACGGGGCATAAAAGTGTTGCAAGCCATCGTGATTAAGTGAATAGTTAAGTTCACCACGTCTTGGCCTGCCACATCTTCTGCCCACTGCAAATCACCTTGACGAACCTCTCGACGTCCATCTTTCCGATGATCCACCCAATGGTAGAAAGCCGAGAACAGGGACATCGAGAGACAACACAGCTAATCTCAAGCAAAATGCACTGATGATCGCTGGCTGAGTAGCCCCCTAATACTCTCCAATTGTGTATCCTCCGTACTAAGGACTCCGAGCCAAATGTCACGTCCAGTATGGTTCCTTCACAGCCGATACGGTGGAAAGTCAGCGTACTCCCGGTATTTCGTACCACGAATGCCGTCCTGGCTGCCGTTTCTAGGATTCGTTTTCCCCGCGTATCTATTTGAGGCATGCCCCATTCGATTGCTATAGCGTTGAAGTCTCCCCGAATGAGTACCGGACCCACACGAAACCATCCCCCCATACACAGCTATCTACCTGGAAATCACTGTTCCAAACCCAGATGGCGGCAGTACCAGTTTCATCAGGATACCATAATACTGAACTTTTATTATGGTGTTGTTCACTCAGCAGCATAAAATCAGCTTTCAAGTTCCTTGTAAACTGCTCAAGCAAATTTTGGGTGGCTCAACCGCGGTGTGGGTTTAGCTGCAGGATGCGGGTCATAGCAGTTCTGATTTTGCCTTGGCTAGGGCTTCCTGGAAAGCCCGGCATTTTCCTGATCCCAAGGCATGCCCAAAATCTGGTCTTGGTTCAGCACTCTTACAAAGAATACAGTGTGCCTCCTTTGTACAATTTTTTCTTTTATGTCCCATTTCATCGCATTTGTAATATAGGGAACTCCTATCGGGTCCTTTGCATACTTGTGTGGTGTAACCATAGCCAAGGCATTTGAAACATTCAAGAGATGCTGCTCTTTGCCGTATCCTGCAGACAGCCCACCCTATTCTTACTTTGCTCTTATTTAGAAATTGTTCGACGTCCTTTTCGGTCAATTCAATGATGGCTATGCGTTTTCTGGTGTCAGCCTCGCTTTGATCCTGCCCACGCTACGAAACCCCCTTTTAATGGCCTTTTCTAGCTCGGCCAAATCCGTGACGCAGTTATTGTCCCTTATTTCGATCGTTGCCATCGGCTATAGTTGCGTTTTGCCGAGGACTTTGTTTACTGCGTCGCAGAATGCTTCCCTATTGTCGGCGTCTGCTCCGAGTTCGATCTGTTTATAGCCCGACCACGTTGGTTGTACTGCTTTAATGGCAGTGTTGGTGTCGTTGGGCCTTACATTTCTTCTGATATCCCGCCGCACCTCCGCGTAGGAACACTTGGGTAACGTACCCTGCCCGTGATAGCGTAGAGTATATGGGATATTTGTCATATTTAAGAGACATTTTCTGGCCTAGAAGTAAATGATAGGCCTGTTCAACAAATACTAGCATTGCATTGAAGTAAATTTCCAAACAATTCAACTCGAGCAGAAAAAGTGCCTCTAAATTCCTTAGATACTCCAGCCGGTTGAAAGTATAACCAAATTTTTGAAATTTGCTAACTTTTCGTAAAAGTTTGATCACCTTTTGTTCTGGGTAGCTTAGATTATCCTAACATCATTTGTGAGTGTTTTCTGAAACTTGCATGACTTTTTCGTGCATAAAGTAACTGTATACTAGATGTGACGTATGCGCCCAGGAGCCAACCGCTTTTTGCATTTTAATGGCCAAATAGGAAAAGTATATGGAATGTAGAAGTCTCTTCGTCCAACGTGCGATCGTCGTTGTTCCTAATTAATTCTTCTGTTTTAATAGCCGAAAATTTTGTCGCTAAAACTCTCGGCTCCTCCCGCTAAAATTTGCTATCAAACTTACAGCTTCTTTTTGGCCTTGAAGTTGAAGATTAGCTGTCATTGCCACAACCCATGTTAAGTGAAAGCTTGCGGCTATGCTTCCTGCGACAAATCCTAGGCCTGTTACCACATAAGCTACTCTAATCCTATCCGAAACTTTCTGTGCTAAGTGAAACTGCCAAACTACAAATTGAGGTACCATGTAACCGAACCAAAAATTTGAACCAACTAGTCGCAGATTACCGAGAACCCAGCCCATTTAACGGCACTTTCATCTTCCATTTCTGTCACACCTGGAAAGTCTCTAACTATTGAAACGACTAGGATTTTATTATATTTAGCGATTCATATAGCAGATTTTAGTTTTTTTATTCTCGTCGAAATATTGTTGTTTTCAAATTCTCTCTTTTTCCTAGCAAAATTGCTTCCAATTACTCTTCATGATATTCAATTGATTCGTTTGTGAAATAATTGTGTTTTCTTATTTCTTTGTGATTTAGTTGTAGAACATATAATTTCTTATCAGGCAAGTTCTTCCTGGAGCTATTTCTGCCTCTCTCTATTTCGACAGTTTGTATGGTATCTGATACATTGTATAGTACAAAGCTGATCGGACTAGTTTTACAAGTGAATTTAGAGGCTAGACTGATTGTAATGAAAGAGAGATGTTGACTTCAAGCAGCCAAGGTGTCAATTGTTCATCCAATAAAATGTGAAAGCCAAAAAACTTCGAAGCAAACGTAATTGCTGCGAATATTTGTTTCATCATTCGATTTAGGACACCTCCTTTTCCAGCATTCTTAAGACAAAAAATGCTTGATCACGCACGAAAATCGAAACTTTCTCATTCGAATTATAAATCACTCGATACTTATGCGATCTTTTCCAGGGGATATTGAAGAGGTAATTTTCGCATGAAGTAAGAGCCATGGATATGTTCATTCAAATTGCATCCGAATCCAGTTTAAGCGAGTAGAGAAATCCACATTTAATTTTTCGATATATTCATAAATTTATAAGTTTATCTTCTATATTTCTTCCGCTAAATGGAAACGGACTCTTAAAATATCACTAGTCTGGACAGGACAAGAATTGTAGATAGGAAAATAAATGAAGACAAATATAAGATTATCTAAAAATGAAATTCACAAATCATACTATTATTAACAAAGTTGCGTGGATTTCAAATTTAAAGCTATTATTTGTTATTATACATATGAAAATTTACCTGCATGATTTGTTTCATATATTTCGAGTCATAGGTGTTTAATCACAAGGGAGGGGACACAAATTTTTCCTCCCCCTGCACTCCAAAGGAAAACGTCACCATTTGAAGACTTGTTTTTCATCAAGACGTTTCATTTAATTTGGCGATAATTAGGCGAAATAAAACTTATTAAGGTTCACCTCACTATACGAGTATGAAGAGACACCCCTTAAAAACTTTCGAAAAATTTTTTAATATCCAAACTTTCAAAAGGCAATGTGTAATAAACATAAGCAGTCGAGCAGCTTTGTGGTGATCAGGAGTGGCTGCTCCTGAAGAGATAAGGTGATCACCCCGTCAAAACTGCTTAGTTTGTTGTTTTACTAGTGTATAGCAAACTACATCCGACAAGTTTCCATCCTTTAGGCAGAGATGAGTGGTTCACTTCAGCTACTTTAACATCTTTAGGTTTGACATTCCCCTTGTAATGCAACGACCTTCTACGGTGAAAGTAACGGTTGCTTTTTGTGTAATGTTTGCGTTTGTCTCAAGCCTCCGTGTCCGCTAACTTTGACGAGGCAAAAAGATATTGAATTACTGTAGAGTAGCTTCATTTACACCTAGTAGAACATTTCTACTGATAATAAAAATTGATCGGTACGTCTTGTAGAGTAGAGTACGTGTGATAAGTATTTTGTAGTGTAGCTTCGTGGCTCGACAAGAATCCACCTCACGCGTACGCGGTCGTTAAGTGAAGCTAGTTAGCTGAGCTTGGTGTTGTTTATAGGTCACTGACACTTGTGCCAGACCATCGGCACCCGTGTCCTACACAAGCATTTTGAAAATCATTACAAATGATTTCTGAAATACCTACCAAGTTTGGTGTTTGTAGCTAGTGCAGTTACAGAGAAAAACTGCTGTACTGATGGACGGACGGACAGAGAGATTAAAATTTGAATAGGGTTTTGAATGATAGTTTAAAGTCTCAAAAAAATGGAAGCTATCTGATACCGTACATTAACATATTTGGAGCAAAGCAACGTTGATTTGGTGAAGTTGACATTGGCTGAGTATAAAAAAGATGGATCAAGATAAAAATCTAAGTAATCCGTTAAGTACAAAGTCTGCTTACTCAGATGCAGAAAAAACCAATTGACCTGTATGAAGTTAAAGTAGAAACCGGCAACAGCAAGTCAATTCATCTAAAAACCGCTTTTGCGCCTGTGTGAGAAGGCATTTGTTCAAGTAATGCCCCCTTACATAGACCTAAAATCGGATGGCACAATAAGTATAAGGCCTTTACACCTAATAACCTATTGTTTGAGATCACGTGAACAGCTGTTGAAAATAGCTACAGTGACGTCATATCGATTGATTATTTTCATTCTAGGCCTGAGCAAGTAGGTTTTGGTTCAAGGCCACAAATAGGCATTAAAAACGGAATGTACATTTCAAATCATATGTAATTTTAAAGATGTGAAGAATCAGACCTTCCTGCTAAAGGAATTTTACTCTGATGTAAATCTGGATAATTCAGTGTTGCGTGAAAAATAGATGAGGATAGGCTGGTAGTGGCATCATCAGCACCTCTAGATCTAACGCTAATGCAAAAAAGTGTTTAAATGCACGCATTAATTATAGATACTAAAACAAATCAAACATCAAAAGTACTTTCTGCGGGAAGGCCTAATGCAGAACGTCAGCTTAACAATGATGAGTTTCTAGCAAACATTTAGCTGAATATAAATAAATAATAAACTGCATATCGAAAAATAGTGCAGGTATTTAATTTTTAATTTTAAAAGTTAACTTCAATGCATTGAAACAATTTAACATACAATGACATGTTGAGAGTCAGGCTTTGTTTTGTTTAAAGAATTTTTGGCACGTGGTCGTTCATATCACTGGAAAGAAGTCGACAAAAAATGAGTGGAGACTAAAGAATTAAAGTCCACAAGATCCCGATGCCATTTTCATAAAATCTGATAATTTGGTTCGCAAAAAGCGTTGAGTGAATGTAGCAAATCTCAAAACTTCTTCTTCTTCTTCTTAGCACTACAGCTCCTCTTGGGCCTTCGCTTCCTACAAATAGCGTTTCCAACTATCTTGGTCCATTGACCGCGTCTGCCAATTTCGAAATCCAAGCAGCGATGAACTGTCTTCGTTGACCGAGTCAGACCAGCGTTTCCTCCCTTTCCCCACTGGTCTCTGGTCTTCGGTTCTCGCAACTAATACCTTTTTGGGTATCCGTTGTTCACGCATATGATTTGTGTGGGCAGCCTATCGCAGCTTCTGCAGTCTTACAATCGTTGATCCCTCCAATTCGTCAAATATTTCATACAGCTCATGTTTTATCGAATCCACCATTGGTCTCCATATAGCTTCGCTCCAATTATTCGCCCCAGGACTCGTCGCTCAAAGGCTTACAATATATTTGCGGATGCTTGGGTTAGTGTCCAAAAAAACTCAAAACTACAAGTGAGAAAATATACTTTCTTGATATTTTAGATATACGAGCACACAGGGGAAATTAGCCAGTTTGAATACATGAAAGTTTGAAAGGGTTAACTTCTGAACATTTTTCACACCCGATAATTTCTGTGATTTCTTGATTTTTGCCTAGGACTTCTTTGTAGGAATGATAGCTTTGGAAATATTCTTGCCGATATGCATCTCATTTCCGATGGAAGAGTAAGAATTATAAAAATCATTGCATTTTTAAGATTTCGGCATTTCTAGATTTCAAATGATCAAGTAACACCAAACGGCTAACATAAACTGGCTTATTGCAAGTAATCAATGGGTGTTTTAGACGTTGAGAACTTTAAATTGAAATAAAACAAAGAAAAATCTTTTAATGTCCATAAAATGAAATTTTTTTTTATTAATATTTAAGGTTGATTTTGGGCATGTTGTAATGAATCGGTGAGTTTAAGTCCGTATAGGGCACGGGTGCCGATGGTCTGGCACAAGTGTCAGCGAACAATGAAGACCGAGCTCAGCTGCCTAGCTTTGCTTGACGACCACGTGTACGAGTGCTTGTCGACTAGCTATTTGTGGGATCATATGAGGCGGGTTATTGTCGCACAACGAAGTTACACTACAAAATATTTCACACATATACCCTACTCTACAATACATTTTGATCAATTTTTATTATCTTTAGAAATCTTGTATTACAAGTATGTGTCAATTAAGCTATTCTACCGTTATTCAGGTGCCATCCTGCTGAAACAATATATTAGGAACATTATTACCTTCTAATTGAAGCACCAAAAACTTAGTAATCATGTCTCTGTACCGCTCACCGTTGATTGTAATATTGCGACCATCATTGTTTTTGAAGGCATATAGAGCAATTATCCCACCGGTCCATAAAACGCATCTAACTGTAACTTTTTTAGGTGTAATCGTCGTCTTCGTAATATAATGGCCGAGCTCGTAGAACTGATGACGTATTATATATAGACAAGATGGATATATCAGCTGTTTGCTTTTGTCAATCGACTTGAGAATTGTTGTACTGAAAACAATTGTGTTCATAAACTTACATATGTTAAAACATGCCAGGTCATTTGCTAAAGTTGGTGATATTTGTTAGAAAGTTGAAAAATTTAGTGCCGCAAAATGTAGGTTTTTGAAACCAATTGTTACAACTAAAGAAACACTGAGCTTTGCTCCCCGAATTCTTGATCCATAAACTACGTGACACGTGATTATTAATAAGCGAGATACAGTTTGAAAAGTTCGCGATAGAAAAAATGTCTGCGCTCAGCTGATCAAAAGAAGGCAAAACCAGATAACATCGATGTGAGTGGTAGTTAGCTGAGATTTTGATCAGCTGTAAATACGAAAACGATCGCCAGATGGAATGATGTTTCGAGAATGGCTTTTGGATTGTCATCGATCAAAATGCGGCACTTACGTTCGCTGACCAAAAGTGTGTTTTATCACTGAACAAAATTTTCAAACGAAATTGTGGATCAATGGCAATTTTTCCTTCGGATCATTCAACAACGTCACTGCGGCGTAAATCTGTTGATGATAAATTGGCAAATAGATTTAACTTCAATATAACAGAAAATTTTGACATCGGCGGACACCGGAAACAGCACTACCATTTTTAAGTTATCCGCCTCTAAAAACATACTGTGGGGGTTTCTCCACACATCTCATTGCTATACAACAACTCAGAACATACACTTTCGCAATACTTACGCTACACTATATTTTAAATTAACATACATCATAGACACCAAATTTTTAAGATTTATGGTAAAAATCAAAAGATGTAATTACCTCAAAAATATAAAAAAACCTGCTGTTGTCAATCCTTCCTGTTCTTTTAAAAAATTAATTATATAATGCTTGAATTTGAAAATCTCTTCTGATTTATCTTATAATAATCACTGTGAGTAGCTGTATTACTTCAAAAATTTATATTCTGCTCGCGTATAACGTAATTCGATGAGTAACCGTGGACTTCTTCTACCTGCTGTACGTAGCATCCTTGCGAAGCGCACCCAGGATCTTGGCTAGGCAAAATAATTTCGGTGAAAGGAAGATTTTCCATCAAGAAGATTCTGGATCCATCCCATAACTAACAACAACATGATCGATAATTCGACAGGTATCAAGTAAATTAAGGAATAAACTAGCCCTGAATAAAAGTAAAACCTAAATACATACAGAAATAAATGAAAGTTTTCAATTTCAAATCATGCCTGCCTGATACCCTAATACGCTGATTTCTAATACTAATAAGATGCGTACAACGTGTAATTTAATGAATTTAGTAAACAGGCTCCTCTTTGTGTATTTAATAAAAAATTGGTTTGTGTTCTGTAACGTCTCACTAGTAAGTAAGTAAGTAAGTAAACTTTATTGAGTTTTTTATAACTTGACATTACAGAGTATGCTTAATGACTATGTGACATTTGACAGTATATGGATGTCAAATAAACTTTGACGGTTAGAAAATATGTATACTTATTTTACATCAGTGTTTTTTAGATATATAGACTTTGCCATTTGCTCATACGGCTTACGACTTGAGTAGTTTGACAAATAAATACGTTTAAACTTAATCTAAATCTAACCCTAATATAAATTAAATCTATTCCTACATCTAACCTAAAACTATAAGCTGCTTAGTACAGCACTCGAATTTATGTACATTTATGTATATTTATCTTGTGGTTTTATTTTATTACACTTATGCTCTAACTAAATTTACAAATATTTTGTTACCCACGGTATGTGTTCGGTTCAGATGAAACGTAAAACGCCGGTTTATTGGTAGTAACGGAATCAATGGGATCGTGGTGGTATTGGTCAAGGATTTTAAAGGGACATAGGTAGTAGGGATTATTATTTGCGGTGGTAGGCTCGAAAAGTGCGCGAATACATTGAAGGGGGTGCTCTCGCCACTTCTCTAGGCGTTTTTTAAACATTGCCAACATGTAATGGAGAATTGGTTCTATCTCCGTATCTTCGTAAAGGATAAAATTCCTGTAGTACTTCTTATTAGGCCGTCTGTATTTGGATAGGCATTTCCGAAGGATCTTCCTCTCGAAGATTTGGATTTCTTCGGCCGCAGTAGGCGAGATTGTTAGCCATGCCGGAAACGCGTAGGTAATGATCGGCCTAATAAGAGTTTTGTACATTAACACCTTAACTTTTGGGCAGACTGATTTCGAAGAAAAGAGAGACGAAATAATTGCGGACGCTGCTTTCGCTTTATTGAGAATTTTCCTTGCGTGTCTATTCACCTTAAGTCGATTGTTAAAATGGACTCCAAAGTATTTGATATTTTCCTTGAGAGAGATGATTTCACCAGCAATATGTGCTTGCACATTCCTACTTTGAGACACGGCAAGACGGTGCCCTCTCCCGCTGGCATTTCTGAAGCAGATCAGTTCCGATTTGCTGGCATTTATTTCGAGCCCCCAGTACTTCAGATATTGAAAGATGTTGAGGACAGAGCGCTTCAGTTTTATTTGGGCCATCTCTGTGAGGCTATGGGTGACCGTGAGGAGGATATCATCTGCATACATTGCTATATCGATAGTCGAGCAGTTTGGACGTGGGATATCATGAAGGAAAAAGTTGAACAGGGCAGGACCGAGGATAGAGCCTTGTGGGACTCCCGAGTTGATAGGGATAGGATTTGAAATGAGGTTCTCCAGTTGAATTTGGGATGTTCTATCCGAAAGGAAGCTGTATAGGATTCTGAGGATTGCGACCGGACAGGATGCCATTTTCAATTTGTATTTGAGCCCGTTGATCCAAACTGAGTCGAACGCTTTTTTCAGGTCTAGAGCACAGGCCACTGTGCACTCTTTCCGCCGAAGATTGCGAGTGACTCTATTGTGCGATAGCATTATTGCATGCTCCGTGGATCGTTCACGTTCAAATCCAAACTGAAAATCGGGGATCAGGGGACTAGTAAATTCGTTCAAGTTTCGCAGAATAACTTGTAGTGAATATTGAGTTCCATAAATGTCCGTGAAGGACTGCAGCGATGTTCTGCTGCCTCGGCAGAGGAAGGTGTTGATTCCTGCCGAGAATGCCCTCGTCCGGAGACGCGTGAATGCGCTGGCAGGCTAGCATTGCGGTGTCGTGGGGCGGGTTCGTTTCCCCGGCACGAGGACTCACTACAAAACATTTCGCATTCACGAATTGCTTGCAGAGTTCGAGAGGACGACCGAAGTCGCAAATCTGTAGATAACCTCCACGAAGGAATTACGACTTGTTGCGAGAACAAGAGAAACCTGAGAAGAAAGGCGAACTTGGGGTAACCTCGTCTTTACCCAAGTAAATTCAGGGCCCACAAATGAAAGAGGGGCAACCGGGTGGTGGTGGAGCCCCTTCATGCCCACCCAACCGGAATAAATCCAATGTTAAACTGTTGAAGTGGCCAGGTATTCCTCTTCTGAGTGGAAAACTCATATAACTTGAATTATATGAACTTTCCCATCAGAAGGGGAGTACCCCGGTGACCAATTTATGTCATAGAATTATACAATTGAATTGCATAACTTTATGCCATAAAAGGGCACTTGGCTTGGGCCACTCAACCCATCAAGTCTCCTGAAACAAAAAAATTTTTAAGTACCCGGTGGCTGGCTCATATTTTGGGGTGGAAGCCTGCCACCGTACCGGGTCCTATACCCGATTGGAAAAGACCGGAAGGAAAAGACCGATTTTCCATTTAATCCATCATTTTTTTTGTTTTTATTCGAACAACGTTAAAGCAATGGAACAGTATGATTTTTCTATGGCAATCAGCACAGCAATTTACAACACCATATTGAAAAGCATTTAATCGTTGAAAGAGGGAAATTGATATTAAAAGAAGATTAACATTATACGAAAATTCATTTTTTTTTCTGATTTCCTGTAGTATTATAATTATTGTGGTTAGCTCCTGTAGATGCCACACTTTCACCCTACATACATTATGTATAAAAAAAAATTCTTACATAGATTTTTTTACGACGATTCTTCTTCTCTTTTTTTTTTTTCTTTTTTTACAAATTCAATAAATATTTTTCAAAAAAAATATTTCAATAAATATTCAATAAATATATATTTTTTTTTTTTAAACTCAATAAATATTTAATTAAAATTCAATAAATATTTTTTTTTTTTAAAAATTCGATAAATATTTTTTTGTTTAAAAAATTTCAATAAGTATTTAATTAACAAATGTTAAGAGGTTACTTACAGTACCTTTCCCTCGACGACGAGCGCTCGCTGACGATGTGGAGGTAAGCAAGTCCTGAAATTTTTGGTAGTGAAGGATCGCGTCCATACATCAAATTTTTAACACACGAGTATTAAGACATAGAATAACTCTTAAGGGTGTATAAAATCATCTAAAAAATTCAGCTATCAAAGTGTAAATACATATAGACTTCCTTGAATATCAGAACCGTATGGTCTTCGAACGTGGTAATGCTCGCTGCTACTTCTTCTACGGCTTTTAATGTTTAATATTGCGTTTATATGCAATCCGTTGGTCAATATATGGATTGAGTGATTTGACTAATTCTTCTGGATCTAACTTTCCAGTTGATTTATCACTCCTTGTTGAACTATGTTTGAATACACAATGCGCCTTTTTGCATACAAACGGTGTGGTTTCCCAGAAACAGGGAGTACGGTCCCGCCGTTTCCCAATCAACATGTGCCGCTCCGTAATATGAAGATCTTCACCTCGGCCTTCCAACCACCTGTTGCACCCCACTTCGGGACCTAATGCTGATGGCTCATGGCGATATTGGCAGTTGCTATCATTTTTTTACAGGCACGGTCGTAGAAAAAGTAGCAATATCTGAAGTTCCTTTTTTTTTTTTTTTTTTTCTTCTTCTTTTTCCGCTGTGCATCCACAGGATGGTAGAAGATGTCTCTGCCACAAACGTTTTCTTAGCACGTCACCCTCGTCAACCATCCAACCATATTCCTCCAAGGACCACCACGAGCACACAAATCACTTGTTGGCACTGTATCGAATCCGTCTTATCTACGGAGCGGTTTATGGGAAACTCTTCCCTGAAAACATCTTCGAGGCAAACGCAATAACCTCGCTCGTACCATATGGAAATAAAAGTGCCATCTATGTGTGAACATGCGGTGGTGATAATGCACACTCATTTCGGTTATTTTTAAAATTCGAAATTGTTTATTTTTTGTAGATTCGATTAAGTTTTCAATTGAAAGCAATTTATGTTTATAATTATTAGGCGTAATTAAGGCGGAAATAAATCGAAAGAATAGGACAGGCACGCGTTAATTACCCACAAACAAAACAATTTTTAATTAATATTATGGTTGGAAAGGGTAAAATTTGACAAATTTTGTGGGGTTTAAATGATACAATGATTTTATCGTTCCTATGATTTAAGGGGTTAACCGTTTCGTTCTAAGCATTTGCATACCGCATTACACCCAATTAGTTAAATTATGTTCAAAAGATATTGTAATAAAATCACTACACATTAAAACAGTTTTAGAATTTTGTTTCCCGGGTGTTAAGTACAAAAGAAATTTTTCCCTTTAATTATTTTTCATGCGAGAGAAAAAAAAACGAGTGTCGCGATGAGGAAGGTGACTGAAGGGTTACTCCTTGTTGAATTGAGTTGGTGCTGTGTGCCTGTGTCAGCGCTGCTTTTAGAGCCATAGCTCCTAGATTACTACAGGGCAGCTAATTTTCTCGTGATCCCGAGGCAATGCGGATTGCGAAAAAGGAGCTGAAGGATATTTCTGTGCATCATGGGTTGGCTTCGGCGTCGGGACTAGAGATGACGGACAATAAAAGAAAAACACAATTGACAGACGGACGGACTGACTTATGTTAATGTTTGCCCGGAAATATACAACCCTTGTGCGTTTGTTGAAAATATATGCGGACGGACAAACAGACGTGACTAATTATCTATCGACGCAGGTCCTTCGCGTGGTATATTCCCACTTCTTTTCCCGATGGATCCGTTATCAAGTAACGGTTAGGTCCCATTACCTTCTTTATGCGGCTTTTCAGGAATCGCCTATCCAGCTTGGCGTTGTAATGCCCCGCGGCGTCACTTTGGCGGAAGTTTCGCCGGAAAACTTCATCTCCTTCTTTGAAATTAGCAGATCGTGACCGGAGATTGTACTGCGCTTCATTTGCACTACCTGCGGCCTTAATCTTCCGTCCGATTTGTTGGCGGAGGTCTCCTAGACGTTCGTGGGGCTCCAGCGCAACGACGGGGTCTCCCAAACACTTTAATTGCCGTAACAGTCGGTATGATTTACCATGGCAAATCATGTGCTGTCCAAAGGCGGCAAAGTAAGGGGCGACACCGGTGACAGAATGATATGAGGATCGCAGGGCGCATGTGATGGCGGACAATCGACGATCCCAATCCTTTTGAGATGGGTGAACGTAGGAACGGATCGCAGCCAATAGGGTGCGGTTCAAACGTTCTGATGCGTTGGACTGAGGTGAGTATATGGGCGTCAGTTGGTGTTCAACGCCATACTGCTCAAGTAGGCTCTTAAACTGCCGAGACCGGAACTGTACTCCATTATCTGAGTACACACTCTCTGGAACACCGAACACATGGAATACCCGGTTCTCTAAGAATTTCACGATCGATGGAGTTGTGAATTTACGGATAGGTTCCACCATTGGGAATTTTGAGAGCTGATCTAGAACGACTATAGCTCCGATGTGTCCCATTGAAGACCAAGGATATGGACCGAGTAGATCGATGTATAGACGCTGGAACACGCGTTCTGGAACGTTGAGTTGACCCATAGGAGGTCGAAGAGGCTGGTTGGGCGCTTTGGTGCCTTTACAGGTCTCACAGGCGCTCACGTAGTCTTTGACCTGGGATGCCATTTTAGGCCAAAAGAAGTATTTCTTGAGTCGCCGTAGTGTCCGACCGTACCCTCCGTGGGCACTTAAAGGATGGTCATGTGCGCGGAAGATCAGATGTTGTGTCATTTCCTCCGGTACCCAGAGTTTCCAAGACTCTTCTTCCTGCCATGGATCACCAGTGGCGTATTCATTTCGTCTATACACATAGCCGTCTATTACCTTCAAATCAGGCAGCTGTGTTTGTTGGGTCGCTATGGTTTGCCTCAACTCTTTGTAGCTATCTGATTCGAAATGTGGGCTGTCCAAATCTATTTCGATGGGGTCCTCGTCAGTTATTGTTAATTCGGCTCCCTCTGGGGAAAACATCCGTGAGAGAGTGTCGGGTACGATGTTCTGGGTTCCTTTCCGATGTTTGATGGAGAACTTAAACCCTTGCAGTTTAAGAGCCCATCTGGCTAGGCGTCCACTTAAATCTGCTTGGTTCATCAACCATTGTAGTGACGCGTGGTCCGTGATGATCTCGAATTGGTGGCCCTCGATATAAGCTCGAAACTTCTTCACAGCCATTACCGCTGCCAAACATTCTTGCTCGGAAACAGTATAGTTTCTTTGGGCCGAATTTAGCTTATTAGACATGAAGGCGATGGGAGCTTCCTCTCCTTCGTCGGTCAATTGCACCAGCACGGCTCCTACTCCATGTTGACTTGCGTCGCAATGAATGGAAAAGGGCTTCGTGAAGTCGGGGCTGTGCAAGACAGGAGCTGATGTGAGGGCTTGTTTAAGCTCTTCAAATGCCTTTCGGCTGATTCCGGTCCAAACGAACTTCCCCTTCCGCAACATGTCTGACAGGGGCGCTGAGACTGTTGCATAATTCCGAACAAACCTTCGGTACCAACCGCACACACCAAGGAAACGTCGTAGCTGCTTCACAGTTTTTGGTAAGGGGAACTCATCAATCGCACGAGTTTTGTCTGGATCCGTTTTGATAGTGCCATGTCCTATGACATGTCCGAGGTATCGGACTTCTTTCATGACAAACTTACTTTTCTGTACGTTGATGGTGAGTCCCGCCTTACTGATGTGCAGGGCTACTTCTTGTAGGAGTAGGAGGTGTTGATCGAACGTTTCCGTGATGAGTAACAGATCATCAAGGTACACGAACACTTGGTGTTTTAGGTGAGGTGGGATGACCTTGTCCATCAACCGAGTCATCGTTTGCGGCGCGTTACACAGGCCAAAGGGCATTGTGACGAACTGATATAATGGTCGTCCAGGCACTGTGAAGGCGGTCTTGTCCCTTGACCCCTCATCGAGTGGAATTTGCCAGAAGGCGTCTTTTAGGTCGAGACTGGTGATATAATTGGCTTTCGGTAGTCTCCCTAGTATTCCATCGATGAGTGGAAGAGGGTACGCGTCCTTGATGGTAACCGCGTTTACCTTACGGGCATCAAGACAGAGGCGGACTTTACCTGGCTTCACCACCAAGGTTACCGGTGATGACCAGGCGCTTTGGGACTCTTCTATGACCCCCAACTCGAGCATCCTATCTAATTCCGCATACACCAATTTCTCCATGGCTGGCGAGATGGCGTAGTGTCTCTGTTTAATCGGTTTACTATCGCCAACGTCGATGGCGTGTGAGACTAGGGTGGTGCGGCCAAGGCCTTGGGTAGCGTAAGATGGGAAAGCAGTAATGGATGCTTCCAGGCGTTGCCGTTGGTTAGGCGTCAGGTCATGCCTATCGGGAGTAGAAGTGATTTCGTTGACATTTCTGGTTTTTAAAGACAAATCGGTGAATAAATCGGAGGCCAGTCCAAAACGAAGGACGAAATCGACACCAAGGTATACATTCTGAGTCAAAGACGGGATAATGTAGAAGGTAATATCCTTCGTCTGACCCCTGAACGTCACGGGTGTTGTTAGTTTACCTCGTATAGGGTGTTTGGTGCCATCAGCTGTACTGATTTCAGTGCGCCAGGATTTAATCAAGTTCGGGTATTCTTGGAGCACCTTCGAGCCAAAGCTCGAGGCAAGACAACTGATACTGGCACCCGTGTCGATCAATGCAAACACGGTCTCGCCCAACACTTTAATTGGATGATAAGGTCTGATCTCATTCTCAGCAACCTCCGAGATGTTACAAAAGTGTAAGGTTCGACGGCAGGTGCGCACTCTCTTGCGGAAATTCCGCCAACGACGGGTTGACCATTTTGTCGTGCACGAACGGGAAGTGACGACTTCGGAAGCAAATATTCGCTCTCGAGCCACCCGATATTCCTGCAGTCTAACATGATAAGGTTTTAGCGTGCGTACCTGAGGCTGCCGCGGTTCTTCTGGCAGTGACTGCGATGGTCGTTTTAATATTGTCGTTGGTGAGGTCTCCGGAAGAGAGTGAACATCCGCAGTCGTAATGGTCATGGCTGGTGGGTTAACGTCATGTTGGTTGGGGTGAGCCACTGATTGAGGAGCTACTGTTGGGGTTTCGAGTACCGCTGAGGTGGTCGGGTACTCTTTTGGCCGTTTTTTCGTGCGGCACATTCAGAACAGTCCGGGAAGTAAGTGTCCGGCTTGCCGCAACCGTAGCAGAAAACCTTACGTTCTGCGCGGCATGAAATAAACCGGTGTCCGGTTTGGTGACAATTCCAGCAGGTCGTAAGACTTCCCACTGCCGCTACAGCAAGCTGGTCTGGGTCCAAATCATCCTCCAGATCTAGGGTGGTATAATCTGGGGCCAATTCCGCGATTCCTCGTCGAGGACCCGTCCTGGTTAGTAAGTATGGCCGGTCCCGTAGGTCTTCCTCAAACCCTTCTATGCGACGCACATTTCTCAGCAGGGCCTCCATACTCTGTGGATCGGAGTTCACGATATGCCAACGAATCTCCGGTCTCAGATTTCGCTTTAGCAGGCGCAGAATTTGGGTAGAAGACAATGGCTCTGACAGCTGGTCATTCAACCGAAGGATATCGGCTCGATATTTATGGAAGGACTCGTCCGGACGCTGCCATCTAGCATTCATCTTATCCAGGACTAATTCGTCCATGTCGACCGTAGGGTATTCCATGCGGAGTACCTCCTTCAGCCGTGACCAGCGTATGGATGGTGGAGCTGAATGTATTCTCCAATATGTCTCCAGGGCTGCTCCCCTAAGCAGCATTGGCAAGTACCCTGCGAGCGCTGTGCGGTCTCCTGCTAGCATCTGCTCAATCAGTGACTCCACCCGACTTATGAAAACCTCTACCGTTATCGTGTTGGGTTCCCCACTGAAATGTAGATTCCATCCCTGGATGATGCTGGGGATCTGTGTCGGCTTCAGCCGATACATGTCGTGTGGATGGAAGCGTTGGTCCGGCGGAATCACGGGAGCCTGATTTGGTGGCGGTGCTTGGCTCAATCGGGGCCGGTAAACTGGAGCCAACGGATTCATGGCTGTACCTGGCCGGATCCGTTCGGGATCACGCCGCGAGTCTACTGGGAAATCCCACGAATTTGGGTCCGAATCCCACATAGGAGGAGTTCTTGGCCGGGATGGTGCGGGGTTCTCTCTCTGGCTCTCTAGAGAGGCGAGCCGGGTGGACATGTCCTGTACGAGCGCCATTAGATCTCTTAGAACTGTGGTTTCCACAGCCACCGGTTGACTCGCTTCTTCTGCAGGCGGAACTGCTTCAGCCCTGTAGTCATCGTCTCGTGCACTCCTTGTCGTGGATGGAAGGGGTCCGCTTTTGGGGACAGCTCCACTTGCACTGGAGGACTGAGGTCGTTCTGTTGCTGGCTGTGCGATTTCCAAAGGCTGACGACAGAGCGGGCAAGTGGATGAGGTTTGCCGCAGTTGTGCCAAACACAGCTGATGTAGCCTGTGTCCGCACTGCAACCTCTGGCTTGTAGTTTCGTCCATGTCCTCGTGACAGATGGAACACAATAGAGCTGGTCCGGCATCCGACCGCAACTTTCTCCTTTCGGGAGTTCTTTTTGTAGGCATTTTAAATCCAAATGGTTTTCCTAATTAAATACCTAGATAAATAAATAATGAAGAATATGGGTATATAAGATTAGCTATATGAATAATGACAATAATGAAGAAAAGGTGAGAAAAAGTTACTAAAATTCTTATGTGGCCGTCAGTGGCGAACTATCTCAGAACCTCACAAAAAAAAGTATGAAAAAATTTAAGTGGTGATTGAACTATCAAAAAAAAAATATAATAACCGGTCTTTCCCTTCCGTCCATCCTCCCAAGTATGGACACCATGGCACAATCCTTCCAAAACGTTTCAGGGACACTCTCTTGTGGCACCATGAAAATCAGGGTTCAGAAGTGATCCCTCATTAGCAAACTTCTCAAGTTACAGCTTGTCAGCCCAGGGTGGGATTCTAATCCACAAGCAGCGCGTGTCTTGTCATGGATAGTCATGGATTAGCTAATCAGCCAATCACATGAAATCAAAATCCATGTAATTTAAGACACTTAGGCACCGCTGGTGTGGGGAGCGGATCAGAATCCTCCGCAAAATAGATGTTGGGATAATAACTTCCAAACACAAAAAGGGACTCTAATATCATTTGGCCTTACTAGTTATACAATGGTGGTAAACCACCAAAGTATAAGTCAAAAGCAGGACCAAACGACATTGATGTCCAGGGACTACACACGTTCGAAAGGTATTAGGCTGCTGGGGCACGATTAGTGCAAAAACCCTCGGGAGTTATCTACCCGCCAAAATTTCTAACACCTAGTGGGGACACCTAGAGACGATGGACTGTCTCGTGCTCACGACTGATGATACAGCCGGGCTTTTCGGGCCCCACGTTGGGCGCCATTTGTAGTGAATTTTGAGTTCCATAAATGTCCGTGAAGGACTGCAGCGATGTTCTGCTGCCTCGGCAGAGGAAGGTGTTGATTCCTGCCGAGAATGCCCTCGTCCGGAGACGCGTGAATGCGCTGGCAGGCTAGCATTGCGGTGTCGTGGGGCGGGTTCGTTTCCCCGGCACGAGGACTCACTACAAAACATTTCGCATTCACGAATTGCTTGCAGAGTTCGAGAGGACGACCGAAGTCGCAAATCTGTAGATAACCTCCACGAAGGAATTACGACTTGTTGCGAGAACAAGAGAAACCTGAGAAGAAAGGCGAACTTGGGGTAACCTCGTCTTTACCCAAGTAAATTCAGGGCCCACAAATGAAAGAGGGGCAACCGGGTGGTGGTGGAGCCCCTTCATGCCCACCCAACCGGAATAAATCCAATGTTAAACTGTTGAAGTGGCCAGGTATTCCTCTTCTGAGTGGAAAACTCATATAACTTGAATTATATGAACTTTCCCATCAGAAGGGGAGTACCCCGGTGACCAATTTATGTCATAGAATTATACAATTGAATTGCATAACTTTATGCCATAAAAGGGCACTTGGCTTGGGCCACTCAACCCATCAAGTCTCCTGAAACAAAAAAATTTTTAAGTACCCGGTGGCTGGCTCATATTTTGGGGTGGAAGCCTGCCACCGTACCGGGTCCTATACCCGATTGGAAAAGACCGGAAGGAAAAGACCGATTTTCCATTTAATCCATCATTTTTTTTGTTTTTATTCGAACAACGTTAAAGCAATGGAACAGTATGATTTTTCTATGGCAATCAGCACAGCAATTTACAACACCATATTGAAAAGCATTTAATCGTTGAAAGAGGGAAATTGATATTAAAAGAAGATTAACATTATACGAAAATTCATTTTTTTTTCTGATTTCCTGTAGTATTATAATTATTGTGGTTAGCTCTTGTAGATGCCACACTTTCACCCTACATACATTATGTATAAAAAAAAATTCTTACATAGATTTTTTTACGACGATTCTTCTTCTCTTTTTTTTTTTTTCTTTTTTTACAAATTCAATAAATATTTTTCAAAAAAAATATTTCAATAAATATTCAATAAATATATTTTTTTTTAAACTCAATAAATATTTAATTAAAATTCAATAAATATTTTTTTTTTTTAAAAATTCGATAAATATTTTTTTGTTTAAAAAATTTCAATAAGTATTTAATTAACAAATGTTAAGAGGTTACTTACAGTACCTTTCCCTCGACGACGAGCGCTCGCTGACGATGTGGAGGTAAGCAAGTCCTGAAATTTTTGGTAGTGAAGGATCGCGTCCATACATCAAATTTTTAACACACGAGTATTAAGACATAGAATAACTCTTAAGGGTGTATAAAATCATCTAAAAAATTCAGCTATCAAAGTGTAAATACATATAGACTTCCTTGAATATCAGAACCGTATGGTCTTCGAACGTGGTAATGCTCGCTGCTACTTCTTCTACGGCTTTTAATGTTTAATATTGCGTTTATATGCAATCCGTTGGTCAATATATGGATTGAGTGATTTGACTAATTCTTCTGGATCTAACTTTCCAGTTGATTTATCACTCCTTGTTGAACTATGTTTGAATACACAATGCGCCTTTTTGCATACAAACGGTGTGGTTTCCCAGAAACAGGGAGTACGGTCCCGCCGTTTCCCAATCAACATGTGCCGCTCCGTAATATGAAGATCTTCACCTCGGCCTTCCAACCACCTGTTGCACCCCACTTCGGGACCTAATGCTGATGGCTCATGGCGATATTGGCAGTTGCTATCATTTTTTTACAGGCACGGTCGTAGAAAAAGTAGCAATATCTGAAGTTCCTTTTTTTTTTTTTTTTTTTTCTTCTTCTTTTTCCGCTGTGCATCCACAGGATGGTAGAAGATGTCACAATGTCTGCCACAAACGTTTTCTTAGCACGTCACCCTCGTCAACCATCCAACCATATTCCTCCAAGGACCACCACGAGCACACAAATCACTTGTTGGCACTGTATCGAATCCGTCTTATCTACGGAGCGGTTTATGGGAAACTCTTCCCTGAAAACATCTTCGAGGCAAACGCAATAACCTCGCTCGTACCATATGGAAATAAAAGTGCCATCTATGTGTGAACATGCGGTGGTGATAATGCACACTCATTTCGGTTATTTTTAAAATTCGAAATTGTTTATTTTTTGTAGATTCGATTAAGTTTTCAATTGAAAGCAATTTATGTTTATAATTATTAGGCGTAATTAAGGTGGAAATAAATCGAAAGAATAGGACAGGCACGCGTTAATTACCCACAAACAAAACAATTTTTAATTAATATTATGGTTGGAAAGGGTAAAATTTGACAAATTTTGTGGGGTTTAAATGATACAATGATTTTATCGTTCCTATGATTTAAGGGGTTAACCGTTTCGTTCTAAGCATTTGCATACCGCATTACACCCAATTAGTTAAATTATGTTCAAAAGATATTGTAATAAAATCACTACACATTAAAACAGTTTTAGAATTTTGTTTCCCGGGTGTTAAGTACAAAAGAAATTTTTCCCTTTAATTATTTTTCATGCGAGAGAAAAAAAAACGAGTGTCGCGATGAGGAAGGTGACTGAAGGGTTACTCCTTGTTGAATTGAGTTGGTGCTGTGTGCCTGTGTCAGCGCTGCTTTTAGAGCCATAGCTCCTAGATTACTACAAACTTTTTCAAGGGGTTTACCCATGTCAGGCAAAAGGGAAATTGGCAGAAAATTATTAATGCTACCTTCGCAGCCTGGTTTTGGTATTGGTATTAGTTTGCTAACTTTCCAAGGTTTCGGAAAGTATCCATTATTAATACAATTATTGTATAATATCGTCAAGAAGGAGGAGATGGTCTTTCTGCACTTCTTGAGTATTCTGCTCGGGATACCATCAAGGCCGTGAGATAGCTTGCTATTTAAGGCATTTAGGAGGTCTTCTACTTCCGTTTACGAGGTGAAAAATCCGGCGAAGATTGGATGTTGTGGAGAGGATGCTTTATTATAACTAGAGAATACGAGTATAGTTAAATAAGATCCCTCGTGCCCTTCCGTCGTTAGTAGAACCTCTGCTTTAACGTTGTTGTTCAAAGCTATGTTGGATGACTCACGGTGACAATATAGTTGTTTGAAGTATTCCTCACATGCAACGATCTTTTCAGATTGTGCAGTGAAGACTTCGTTCCCTCGCTTTATAGGGTCTTTCTCAATGTTAAATTTGGAACTTTTACGGCCCGTGAATTGATTTATCGTTTTAAAAACATCTGAAGATGGTCGCAGTGATATCAGTCTGTTTTTATAGAAGTTGTTGACGTCTGATCTGATGCGTTTTTGGATTTCACGAGAAATGCTCGTTATTTGCGTTTTAAGTTCCAAATACTCCTCATTGTACCGGTTAAAGCTTCGATGGTAAATACGCTTAAGCCGTTGGAGCATATGCTTCCGAGTTTTTATTAATTGAAGAGTCTCCTGAGTTAGACATCTATAAAGTGGGCTGTGTGGTTTCTGGAAAGGGGCATGCTGGTCTAGACACTCTATAATGGCAGATGTTAGTGCTGATATATGAGTGTCCATTTCTGCGTTCGAGAGAATGATATTTTCCGGTGGGAGATTCAGAAGGAGGTCTTTGAGGTCTTTTCTGAAGTTTGGCCAGTCTATGGAATTAAACGGTCTATATTGAGGTGGGCAAGTAGGAACAGATATGTGAGATCTAAGGGTTATATTGAGATGGAGGCCATGATAGTCCGATAATGAGGTAAATGTGGAGCAAGTGAAGGGAATTGTGGGATCGTTGAGGTCAGAGGATATTATGAAGTTGTGTTAAAAATGAGTTCCCTCTAGGAAATGTTGGGACCCCAGCATTTGCTATGGATGCTGAGAGGAGGGCGTCCGCATGGAGCCATTCAAATAGATAGTTCCCGGTGGTATTTCTTGTGGAGTCCCCCCAGTGTTGGTGTCTGGCATTAAGGTCTCCTCCTGGTATAAATGAGTCGTGGGATGAAGCTGTTGCGAGGATTTGGTTAAGTGTAAATGGGATCAGGGGACCTAGATTGCACGGGAGGTATAGGGAGCCAATAAGGATTTTGGCTGGGTTTTCATTAGGTCGCCTGGTGTTGAGCGTTGCTAACGTACATGAGGAATTATTTTGTTCAAAAGGGATTTGATGGATATCGGAATCATCCCGAAACAGTATCACGGTTCCTCTGCCACTGTCATTTCGAAGCACATGGTGGTTCTCCAAACGGACTTTGTGGTGATGGTTAAGAACTGTTTCGTTCAGAAGAAGGATGTCGGGTTGGGAGGATTTGACCAAATCAGCAATGTAGAGCCTCTTATCATGTGAGATCAGGGAGTTTATATTAAGGGATAGAATGGCTAGTCTATTTGCAACCATAAAGGTTGAAATAGAAATTGAGGAGCGCCATTGGCTTCTCTTGGTCAGGAAGGGTGTCAAAGTATGGGAGGAAAGCCCTGACCTTGGATAGGAGTTCACTGGGAGAGACTCCCAGCCACTCCATGGTTATTTGTTGTAGGCGTTCGACGGGATTAGGAGTTGGTGAAATAAAATTATGGGTCTGAGTTCCACTCCTTAAAACCTCTGAATATGAGGTCCGATTGGAAGGAGGGGCAAAAAGGTGTGGGGTTGTAGGGGTTGGTGTAGTATTTGGGTAGCTAGGGAGCGGTGAGAATCTGTTCTGAGGTGCCATCCGTTTGGCTTTATTTTCGATTGCCATGTCTAACAATCTTTTCCGTTCGGGACAGCCGAAAAAATTGGCTGGATGGCCATGGGTCTTGCGCATGGTGCAGAATGGCGCATTTCCGGCTTGTCCGTATTTTTTCTGGGGCAGCTTTCAGAATTATGCTCCTCCCCACATGCTACACATCTCATGTGGAATCCACAATTGGTGGATACGTGCCCGAATCTTTGACACCGATACCATTGCACCACATCACTCCGTTTGGGGCGTTCCCATACGGCTCTCTGGTTCAAAATGTAGCGCAGCTTTATCATCTCGTTCTTATCAGCTTGCGATCCCACTGTAATTCTAAATAAATCTAGGTCGATTTTATTCGCTCTCGAACATGCAGTTGTAAGTGGACTGACAGTCGGGAGGCCTTAATTCGGGATTTGTCTGGCTATGTCCTCTCGAACAGCCTCCGCTCCAAATTCTGAACAAATACCCCTTAGAATAACGACACATCTTTTCTTTTCTTTGGGAGTGAATGAGTATCCCGCTGTCGTGTTCGCTTGATTCGCCATCGTGTTTGCTTGTTGACAATAACTACTCCATTTTGCCGCCTTGGTAATACTAGCCACGGTGTATTTTATGGGCGCTCGCCCAAGATGAAGTTTCTGCTTTCTTTCGGTCTTCAACCTTCAAACTTTATGTATATGATCATGTGTGATGAAATATACTTATAAATGTTCGTTTCCTAATAGGTTTTTTTATAATTTCGATATTGACCAATTCACACGCGTGTTGACCGTTTCAACTTCCTAACGTCAATCCTAACGTCTCACTACGTCTCCTGAAATCTGTAGCCCAAATTCAAAATTAACTTGCTCTTTTCAAGTTCACATCTGGTACAATAAATCTACTACCGTACACGTCTTTGACGTGTCTTAGCAGCGGGAGTGACAGGAGTGACTTTAACAATTCTTCTCACGCGCTACACCCGTGCAGCGGCGATTATCCATCGCTCGCCGCTTGTATTTTGTGAATTTATTTAGCGTGTAGCGTTGATTCTTCAGTTTGTGAAGTTTCCTTTCATTCAAAGTTAATTATTAAATAAAGTGCGAATGCTGTTTTGAAGTGCACAGGGTAAGTTTTCTCCACGGAAAATTTAACGCGTGGAATAGTAAAATTCTGAATTGGGGCGAACATTTTAAACGTTTCATGAGAGTGAAGTTCTGCTGATTTCGCATTGGTTAGTTCAATATCTCATTAGTTTTCCAGATTACGTCTCGGGTTTCCAAGTCAAATTGCATTTACTTTTTGCGAAAATCATTTAATCCGTGTGGCGTACAATGTTGTTTACGTTTCGCATCGCTGCGCTGCGGCTATGTCGAACGGGGTCAAAAGCCCCGGTTTTAACACCGGGGGCACCGGTTGTAGCGTATTGGACGGAGAGTAAACAGAAATGTACATTTGCAAGGCCGTTAATATGTGAGAAGAAAGCAAAGACCGTAAGTGTGTGATTTACGATTTAAAAAAATCGATAAGGGAAAGAGAAAGTTGAGAGCGATTTTAATTGCGATTTTACACGGCTCGCTTACAATGTAATTTCTATGGAGAAAATGCCACTCAATCCACTCTGTTTTCTATTTTTAGAGCATTGTGCGATTAAGTTCTTTGTTGTCTTACAATCAGTATAGCGGCTTATGAGATTTTGTGTTGGAAAGAGGCAAATGTAAAATTTACGTCACGGGATTAGTTGCAAGATTTGCACGCCCGCATCGCAAATTGAATGCAAGTGTCTGAAAGTGAAAGTATTTGCACTCTGCATTCTCTCTAAATGTTGCAAATTTTTGCCATCAATCTAGAGACAAGGAAGCCGACTATCTTGTGTTGGCATGGCGTCTCAGCGGGCAAGAATTTTTCTTCAATTGTAAAACAAAGTAAATAATTGTATCGTAGACTACTTTTCTCTAGATAAAAACAGCAAGCACTACGTACGCTGCAGAATGAGCGCGAAAATCACTGTCGGTTTGCATTAAAGAAACTCGTGCAAAAGCGTTCATAGTAAGATTCTTATCAGTCATTGCTTTATGGGTTACTACTGTTTTGTGGCGAATAGCTGTTTGTGGATCAACATAATAAGAAAATTATAGACTTGTTAGGATATTTGATTTGATGTCTGAAGTGACATTCTTATTTCTTTTTTAGGATTTTATAAAACAATATGTTTTCAAGGGGGGCTCCCCATATAAGAGGTGACCCTTAAATATTTTTTTACCAAAGATAGCCAATGTGGGTATTAAATGAAAAGCCTTGATGAGAACTTTTTCAAACAGGGCTTAAACTATCACTATTTGTATCAAGGGACGCAGAGGGAGCGGTAATATATAAAAAAACGGTGTGTCCCCCTATAGATGAGATGTTACTTCCGTAACGTTAATTTTACGGAACGTTCCGTCGCGTTCCAAACTGAAAAGGTGACGTGTTATTTTGGAACGGCAACGTTGCTCGTTGCGTTTGTTTTGTCATGTCGGGTCTTCGTTACTTTCAGGCGTTATCGTTTTTTTCGTTTTATCACGGGTCGATAACGTTTTCGTTATTTTCAGGGGTTATTACCTTTTTAGGACCGTTATCACGTACACTATCTCGTTTCATGTACGTATTTGGAACTGTATGCATGGTTCTACACGATTCAGATCTACATAGATTTGGGTATGATTATTCAGCGAGGGGTTAGTATCGAGCTGTTGTTTTCGTTTTATATAAGGAAGATTTATGAATCGGAAGACAAGATTACGATAAGGGAGGCAACGTGCGACTTTGTGATGTTTAAACAATTTTGGTGAAAGAATCGTGTATCTTGTGGACGTTCGAGCTGAATGGCGTTTCAAAAAAAATGGACTAAAAATAATTATTCTTTACCACACAATTTTTATTTAAAATGTTGTTCCCGTTGTCATCACATAATTTGAGTATTCTGACATGCTGAAATCGGTCTTGTCTATTCGTCCGTCTGTGTGTCACAGCAATTTTCTCGGGAACTGTGGCAACTGCAGACAGCAAACTTGCTATGTAGATCAAAAGTGATGATATCTTGTTAGTTTGAATTAAAAAAAAATTTCAAACGATTTTGAGGGGCACCTTCATATAGGAAAGGGAAGGAAGGGACTTTTCAAAAAATATCTTCAAGCAGTATTACCAGTTCGTGGAGAGTACAGGGCGAAGGGAAATGTGCGGAAATGGTTGTGCACTCAAATTTGTTAACCCTTCAAGTGTTAATGTCGAGTATACTCATCATCACAAAGCTGATGTTTTTTTTAGATAAAGACGAAATTGTCATGAAGGAAAAATAAGTCGCCTTCTTATTATAAATCATTAGTTCAACTTTAATTTTTTCATGAATAAGATTCAAGTTGAAAAGAAAGCTTTCTTAAAAATTACCGTCCCAAAACGGTTTTTTTCCAAATGAAATTGTGTTATTTATTCGTTGACTCCGCTGTGTAATAGTCCATAAAACAAAAATCACATTGTGAAGGTTATAGACAGGAAGAATAAATGTAATTATTTGAATTTGAGGAATACAACTGATTTTTATTCATCCTAGTAGATGAATTCTTTTGATAGTAAAGAAGAATTGTGTTTGAATATGAGGAAAAACACAAAATAACAAAAATTTCATCGTCTCCTAAAGAGAGCAGTCAGGAAAATTCAGAAGGCTATGAAGAAGATACAGGATGCAGTAAAGAAAGCAGAGTCGTAGATGATGGAAGCAGTGGTAGGGGCGAGGAAACAACCGAAGAAGCAGAAAGCAGTAATGAAGTGTCAGGAAACAGCGATGAAAATGAAGAAAGCAGCAAAAAAGTTATTTATAGAGCGATGAAAGGATTTTCTTTCGCCGCTTATCAAAATATTTAAAGCCACCAAATGGGGGTTTTATTCTTTGAATTTCAGTACAATACCGATATTCTCGAAGAATGGTCAAGTTCTCTATCAGAAGAATGGAAAGACACCTTTCAACTGTGATGAACAAATGACAACTTTATTGTATAACACTAGCGGTACTCGGCGCGGGTTTCTACGCCCAAGATAAAACATATATTTAATGTGAAATGTGAAATTAAATTTTTTTATTTTATCGGAATGCTAGCGGATAAACAATATTTTTGGTCGTTATGGTTGGCGTATAAATGTACAAAATTTTTGGATTGACAACTCGAGAGCAAGCAACATACAATTGGCCATGCGAAAAACATGAATTTTCCAAATGTAAACCAGCAATAGCTAACGTTGATGGTAATCGCGAAGACAAGACGCAAAGGAAACTTAAGCCCCTTGGTGTCAAATGGCAAATCATTGGTAATCATCAGTATGCATGGAAACAGCACGTCTTACCCTTTGAATTTGCCGGTGATCATTGTTGCCTCGATCAAATTTGGTGTCAATTTTTTGACCGTCAGTCTGGTTCCGTTGCACAATTTTGGCCCGTTAAAGTTTCGAATGAGCATCACCAGCGATCCAACTTTCAATTTTAATTTGTGTGTGGTGGCATTTTTAAAAATTCGGTTGGATAGTTGACTGCTTGTTCTTCATCCATCACTGTGTCAATTGATTTGTATTTGGCTGGTTCGCCGGGCAGCTTTAACTGAATTTGTTCGTTCAACCTATTGATATATCATTCGCCGCTTATATTGCACGTACGCACTGCCAATTTGAATTTTTCTATTTGCTGGTTAAATTTGAGAAATTCTTGTCCACAACGGCTTGAATATTTGCCTGCATTTGACAAAAATGGGGGGGGGGGGGGGGGGGGAATTGGACTTGGCCGTTCCCGATGTTCAACAGTTGTTTCGAAAATATTTGGGCAGACGCATCTTGCACCAAACGCACATGCTGATTAGTTGAGAGTGTGTAGTGAAATATGTAGATATAAATGTCCATAAAGGACTGCACCGATGATCTGCTGCCTCAGCGGAAGAAGATGTTGAGATCCGCCGAGATTGGTCTTGTCTGGGGACGCGTGAATGCGCTGGCAGGCTAGCGTTGGGGTGTCGTGTGGCGGGTTCTTCCCCCTAGCACAAGACCAACTACAAAAACATTATTCGCATCCACGAATTTGGAAAAGTTCTTTGATTCTCGACCGGAGTCGAGGCAGGAGGTAACCGGCTAAGGACTATGAACACGCTAGTTCAGAGGACAAAATAGGGTCTTGTAAAAACGGACGGACTTAAGGAGACTTTGTCGTTACCAGCGATACTTATGGTCCCCAAATAAGAGTGGGGCATCCAGGTGAAGCGGTGCCCTCTCGCACCCTTCCAACCGGATCAAGATCCAAACGTAGACATGGCCATGTATTTCCCATTTGAGGGAAAAACTCATACATACCTAATTTGCATGGGTTTTTCCATCAAATGAGGAATACAAACGTAGCCAGTTTATGTTATAGCATTATGCGAAAGAATCACATAACTCTATACCATAAAAGGGCACGCGAGCGGAAGGCCACTCTACCCGGCAAGAGCCCCTGTTAAACAAAAGAAGGGAAGAGCGCGCCCGATGGTTAGCCCATTTCAATGGAGAAGCCTGCCATCGTTGCAGGTCCTATACCCGGTTCGGTTCGGCGAAATAGAAAGACCAAATATACTTATTTACTCACACATTCCTCTGTTTTTATTGCACTTTAATGAATAATGAAGATTTCTGTTACAAAGGACATATATGTTATACATCATTTTTTTTTGTTCATTTTCCATGCACTCGTTTTTCTATTTAATATATTGATTTTTTTAGCTTTTTCTTATGGTTATTTTTTTTTTAATTTTAATTTACTTTTAATTTTTACATTGCATTTTAACTTTGTTTAAAATCCTTGTCTTGTATATATGTAGATGTAATAAATTTATTCCCAAATATAGTTTGATTAACCGTTGCTCTTTAGGATATTATAAAAAAATGTCTACAATACCCTACTAAAATTACGACCGTGTCTCTGCCTATTTGTCTATCTTATCACATTCCGTTTAGCCTTTTTTCTTGTAAGCCCTTGATTAGTGTGACATGGGGATCCAAAGATACTTTTTATTTTTAATAAAATTACAGTCATGTATGAAAAATTTACACTTTTACGATTTGGTTGATATCACACAACCACCGTAACTCAAATTCCTGAGTCAATAGCTGAGTTCATGTTTCTCGCCGTTCAAATCAAAAATAAACATATAACAGGCCAATTGGAAAGTCCCCGGTCTGATATACAGATGGCGGTGCTAGTTTTTTAGTTAGTACCAGCCTTCAAACGATACGTATCAAAATTTGACAGCAGTCCGACCCTTAGTTTGTGAGATATTGCGTTGTAAGTGTAGCTAATTTTGTTATTTGAAAAAAGATGGAAAATAAGAATTTCGTGTGCTGATAAAATATTGCTTTTTGAAGGATAAAAATAATCTTGGCTTGATGAAGAGTTTCCGGGGTCTGCAACAGAAAAATCAACCATCATTTATAGGTATGCTAAGTTTAAACGTGATGAAATGAGCACCGAAGACGGCGAACGCAGTGGCTGCCCAAAAGAGGCTGTTACCGACGAAAACATCAAAAAAGTTCACAAAATAATTTTGAATGACCGTAAAGCGAAGTTGATCGAGATAGCAGACATTGTGAAGATATCATCTGAACGTGTACATCATATCATTCACGAATATTTGTACATGAGAAAGCTGTGTGCAAAATGGGTGCCGCACGAGCTCACAATCGATCAAAAGCAACAACGTGTTAATGATTCTGAGCAGTGTTTAAGCGCAATAAACCTGCATTTTTGCGTCGATATGAGACAATGGATGAAACATGGCTCCATCATTCACTCCGGAGTCCAATCGAAAGTCGGCTGAGTGGACTGCACACGATGACCCGAATCCAAAGCGAGGAAAAACACAACAGTCAGCTGGCAAGGTTATGGCATCGGTATTCTGGGATGCGCAAGGTATAATATTCATTGATTACCTCCAAAAGGGCCAGACCATCAACAGCAATTATTATATAGCGTTATTGGATCGTTTAAAGGATGAAATCGTTAAAAAACGGCCCCATTTGAAGAAAAAAAAGTGCTGTTCCATCAAGACAATGCACCGTGTCACAAATCAATGAAAACAATGGCAAAATTGCACGAATTGGGCTTAGAATTGCTTCTGCATCCACCGTATTTATTAATCAGATCTGGCCCCCAGCGACTTTTTCCTGTTCTCAGACCTCAAAAGAATGCTCGCTGAAAAAAAATTTAGCACCAATGAAGAAACAATTGCCGAAACTGAGGCCTATTTTGAAGCGAAAGACAAATCGTATTACAAAAATGGTATCGAAAAGTTGGAAGATCGCTATAATCCCTGTATCGCCCTCGAAGGCGACTATGTCGAATAATAAAATCGAATTTTGCCAAAAAAATGTGTTTTACTATGGTAGACCGGGAACTTTTCAATTGGCCCGTTATATACATATAAGATTTATCATTCCCCAAGCATGACCAATGTACAAACAATTAGCGAAATAAATACTTGCCGAACTAATTTAATTTAATTACGAAATATTATAATTTTAAATAAACAAATTAAAATAAGTAAAACAACAAATGCACTCACCTACATCCTCGCTGGGTGCCCGCTGATGATGTGTGTGAAATGACTGAAACTGATATTTTTTTTTTACAATTAATAAAAATGGCGCGATAAATTCTAAATGAGACTCCTGCACTGAACATAAGTCAACTTCCCTAAATGGATATGAGGACGAGACAAGCTGGTATGGATCAACTACATCCGCAAGTGGTTTCGTTGTAGCTACTTTTCGGATCTGTTTAAAAATTTTTTCCCTTTAACTCCTTTAGCCTTTGGTCTCTTCGGGTTTGTATATCGTCGATGTTTAAATTGTCCAATTTTTCAATCTCTTCGTTCAATTGTTTTTTTTTCACATGCGACGCGACGGTCATCCACTTTTCTAAACCTTCAACTAACTCAAAATGAGACTAAGTCAGCACTTAGTGTATTTTTGAATTCCAAGTTTTTATTCATGTTAAGTTTCATACGTGTGAGTTAAGTTGTAGCGCAATTTCATATTTTGCTGCAAAAATATATAGTTGTAGCGCAATTTCATATTTTGCTGCAAAAATATATCTTAATTTTCCGAATATTTTAAGATAAATTTTCTGTTGAATCGCATTTTTAGTATTTGCACGTTAGGAAAATTATTTGCACAAATTATGACAGTTCTCACTATCGAATAAGTTAGGTAATAAAACAAAGTGCCGAGATTTGGTGCTCAACAACTCCATCGATTGTCCGATGACGATTGTTGTTGCTTAGTAAAAAGGAATGATGTACTCGTAGAACTCTACTTGCTTAGCCACACCCGGAATATGAACGCTGAGGTAAGATTCGAACGACTTCAATAAGGGCAATTTAGTAATGTGAATTTTTCTTACGACAATTTCCGGTATATTTAGTCTTTGCCGAGTTTTGTCCATGGGTTCGATGCTATCGTCGAATACTGTTTTAATACCTCATTCACAACACTTTTCATATTTCAAGCTTCCTAGAGTCCACAGATATAATGTTAAATTACTAATCAAATAGTCCAGATGATATTCCAGTTTTGTAAGATTGGAATTCCTCGTATGGAAAATTTTTCACATCAGCTATTCTGCAAGTCGAAATTTTGCTAGAAACACATGCGATAATATATCTATAGCTATCATGTATTGAACCTGTTCATGTACTTTCGAAATATGCAATTAATAAAAGCAGAAATCAACTTTAATCTAGGGAAAAGAGACACTTTTAGGCGTGAATCATTCATCTAAATGCTACAACTAGCCGCCATCATTAATCAAACTTTGGAATCATAATTCAGTTTTAAAATTTTGCACAATTTCACGAACAAGCTGTTGGAATTGAAATTTACGGGTTAGTAGCTCGGTACTTTTTGATAAATGGCGAATTTCACGACGTACAACTGTTCCCGGGCGGTAGCGATGAGGTTTCTTTCCACCTAATTGCAAACAAACTTTTTCATCCGAACTCCACGACTTTCTTAATTCTTCTCAAAAATCGGGTACACAGCCACTCGATATCTTCTCGTTTGCACAATAAGAAATCATTCCCGCTGCCACCTTGACGATTCCGAATTCCATTTCGGCATTTTGTCACTTTCTCGCAGATACACACACTGAGTGCATGGGAAATTGTACACGGACGAGACAAAGCGTATATTGTTGACCGTAACTAATTTTTTTATCGATCACTATTTTATACACACCACCGTTCGTCCCACTAAAGAAAGAGATTTATTTGGAAGGTGATTGATTGATGTTAATATCTAAATTCTAAGTTTTTTAGTAGCGGAACGAACGAACGGACAAACCCGACCGCTCCACTTTCAGCATGAAAACAAAAATTTACGAGGCATGTAAGCTATATTCGCAATATTTTCGAGTATTAATTGCACTGTAACGCCGGCACCGAAAATCAGCCATGTCCGAAACGTCTCGCGCCCAGATGACTTTTTTTCGCTAGATGGCAGGTAGGCAACCTCCCCGTCGTGGTTACGGTTTCGCGATTTTAAGTGGACTCCCCGATCCGTCCAAATCTCTTTTCATTTCCCCGTGTCGCAACGGTAAATCGAATCCAGCTGCTCACTCAGCCCAGTTAGATTGCATTTGGCAATGCAATATGGGATGCCCTTAATCAGTGTTCCCATTTCCGAAATTTTAATTTTAAGATTTGAATTTTTTTTAGAAAAATTAACAGAAGTAAAGAAAAATGAACAAGAATTTAAATAATAATAAAAAGTTAAATATCATGAAGAATATAATTAAAAGGAAACGTTTAAATTTAATATAAAGAAAAATGATATAAAATTTACATTTATTTATTTACTATGAATGGAAGCAAAGAAATTTTTTCCAAATCTGCGATTAAAATTTCAGATAAGTGTTAGGAAGGTTCTCGAGAAGTTTGCTTGTGTGACTGCTCGATTACTACAAGTGTGATTTTTTCGACACGGTTCCATAAATATTATGCTTTCAAGCAAGCGTTCAGCTCATCTGCGGGCGTTGATCGAGGTATAATGAGCAAGGCGTGGTGAAAATCACCTGCAAGAAGAATCAGGGCGCCTCCCATCGGTTGGTTTTGCCTCGGAAATTGCGCAGAGTCCGGTCAAGCGCCTCAAGCGATTTTTATGGGCCATGGTGCATTCGTCCCAAATAATGAATTTACACGTTTTAAGGACTGTTACCATTCTGGATATTTGCTGATGTTGCAGATTGGTGTTTCGGTCTAGTCCAAATTCAACGGAAGCTTGAGTACTTAATGCACTGTACGTCTGCCATCGAGTAGCGTTGATGCCATTCCCGATGATGCCACAGCGAGTGCAATTCGAACCGAAGCCAATATCAAATTGATGAGAAATGTTTTTCCTGTACCTCCTGGAGCATTTAGGAAAATAATTCCGCCATTTCCGTTGGCTACACGTTGCATGGCGTTGTGTAGGCATTTTTTTGATCATCGACTAAAAGTCTTGTTTGCGTTTCAACAAAATGTTGTTGCTGGTCAAATTGCTGCCGGAGCATGTCTCTGTCTTGGACGTGTCAAGTTATTGAGGGATCTGGCGATGCTGGATAAGAGTTAATGACGTGACGATTGCCAAGATGGAGGCAGTTGAGCCTTGGTGTGAATAAAGAATATAATTAAAAAGCTAGTCAGCGTTGTATTTATCTTCACTTATGTCATTCTAACAGTTCAGAAGTGGGATCATAATCAAAATAAAATAACGGGAAAACCGTGAAAAGTATCGCCATCGAACGAATAAGTTTGCTTCTTTTTTTCTTGTATTTTTCGTCATTTTCTTTGTTCGGTAACCCATTTGTGTGTGTGTGTGCGACGTGCCGGTGCATGGAAACATTTCTCCATGAAAAAAACAAATACATTATTCGTAATCTACCTGTGTGTGCGACGTGTTGGTGCATGCACTTTTCGTGTAAGGGACAAAGAGAACCGCAAAAATACTAGCTTTGATTGGTAGTGTGAGTGTACGGAACATAGCCGATTACCTGATCGTTTTGTTTTGTTTTTTTGGTTACAAAATGCCGAGATATGGTATTGACACATTGTCAAACGCAGAATTAAAAAACCAGCTTCGTGCGCGTAATTTGTCGACAAGTGGCAATTAAAATTAGATACTTTAACGATTAACGGGAGAAATTGGTGGTGATTGCCTTGAAATGGACGAAACAGTCAATACCTCAGAAGCGTCGCAGCTGCGTGAAAGTGTACAGGGATTAACTGTATCAGTGCGAGAGCAGCTTAATATCGTGAATGCCGCGCATATTTCCGAGTAAAATATTGAATCAATTCTGCCGAAACCAATTCCAACTGATAAACCGAGTGAACAAACGATTTCGAATCATAATATGCGAGTCATGGAAACTTTGCCTGAATTAGACGCGACATCGGATATCTCTCTAACGGCACGTCAGTTTGTTCAGCACGTACGAATACTTTCGTCAATGTATTCATGGAACGAGAAAATCATCTTGTTTGCTGTTCAGGCTAAAGTTCGTGGCCCAGCTAAGCTGTGGATAGACTCGATGAATCACGTATTTGAAGATTTTGATGAGTTTGCGCGTTGTTTTGAATCGTAGTTTGTGTTTATAGAAAATGAGGCTGATGTACACTACCAAATGACGAAAATTATTAAACAGCCGAGTTAGACCGTGAGAGAATACTATTATAAAATGTGCGCGGAAGGCAGAAAAGCGGGATTAAGTGACGAGGCGATTATCAGATACATATGCGGAGGACTAAATGATCTTCAAATGCAAAATGCTATCGCGTGTTTGAATTTTGCAACTGTGAATGAACTTTTGAGTTGTCTTAAGCAATACGAAGCTAACAGCCGGAAGTTAGCTGTAATGTTATTACAGCTGTGAATGAACTTTTGAGTTGTCTAAAGCAATACGAAGCTAACAGCCGGAAGTTAGCTGTAATGTTATTACCGAAATCTTCCACTGATAATCGAACGGCGAAAAATCCTCAGCCGAATTTAAAAACTTCGGCGTCGAAACCGATGCTTGAGTCAGCTCGCGGGAATTCTTCAGGACGTTTGTGCTACAATTGCTGGAATCCCGGGCATATCTCCGTTAAGTGTCCATTACCACAGCGACGAGATCGATGCTCGACATGTCACAAAATTTGGCATACAAAAGAAGGATGTCGTCACGGGGAAATATAAATCAGTTACTGACCACCGAATCAACGCCGGAGAGAATCGTAAAAACCGTGCTGATTTATGCTGATCCGATCAATGCATTTATAGATCCAGGAAGTAGCAAATCTCCAATTCGTCAGTTACGGGCATATAACTTAATGGAGGTCTCGCCGATAGTGCTGAAGGGTTTTGCGGGTGGAAGTATCGACTGTAAAACGAAGATGCAAGCGATGCTTAAGATTGACGACCTTATGAAAAAACACCGAGCTTTACGTCGTTGAGGACCACCTGATTCCTAATAGTCTCCTTATTAGACGCATTGTGCAGTGATTCTCAGAGAGTCGTGATAGAATCGAGTGAGTGCTGAATCAAAACGCGAGAAACGCCGAACATTAAATCTATTGCTGAGTTGACTGCTGCGGAAGGCCAAGAATTTCGAAATGTCGCTGCTGAATTTCGAGATTGTTTTTCTAAACATTTGACAAGGATGGGCCAATGCTTAACCAAAACGATGAATATAAGACTGAACTCCGACAGATCAGTTCATGCCCGTCCTTGCCATATTCCTTTGGCAAAGCGAGATACGGTTGAGGAGATTATAACTGAACTTCTAGCTAACGACATAATCCGTAAAAGTAGTTCTGTCTATTCTTCACCGATTGTTTTGGTGAAGAAAGAAAATGGACAAGATCGGCTTTGTGTAGATTTTAGAGCGACTAATACTCTTACTATAAAGAAACCGTTTCCGATGCCCACCTGTTGAAGAGCAGTTGTCGCAGATCGCAGGGAATAAATATTTCACGGTGTTCGATCTTTTATCGGGCTGCTGTCAGATTTTTTTGGAGGAGGTATCCCGCCAATACACCGCTTTCGTTACTCACCATGGTCATTTCGAGTATAATGTAATGCCATTTGGTCTTATTAATGTACCTATGGTTTTTGAAGAAATAATCCTCAAGCTAATCCGTCGAATGAAATCGAGAAAAATTATAAGCTACATGGACGAAGTTATATTCGCGAGAACCAACATAACCGAGGGCATGTCTAGCTTGATACAATTTCGACATATTCTGAAAAAAGCACAACTTACACTTCGGACGTCCCATTGCGTGTTCTTCGCTACGGAAATTAAAATTTTTGGGACATCGAATAAACTGTGATGGAATCAAACGAGGAAGTGAAAAGATCGATGCTATCAGAAACTTTCTGCCGCCGAAGAATGTCACAGAAGTAAGGCTACTTCTAGGATTAACTGGATTTTCTGAAAATTTATCGAGGGATATTCGGGAACTTCGAAACCGTTGACGACGCTATTAAAAACGAAAGATCGACCGGCGTTTTCATGGAGCGAAGCTGCAGAGGCGGCATTCAACGAATTGAAAGCTCTACTATGTAATAAGCCCATGCTAGCACTTTATGATCCAAAGGCGGATCATGAGGTGCATACCGATACCAGCTCCGCGGGCTTTGCAGGAATTTTAATGCAATCTGGTGAACATGGAAAACAAAGGCCAGTGTTCCACTACAGCCGACAGCGAGCGAAGATACAGTAGTCATGAGTTGGAGGCCCTCGCAGTTGCTGAGACGGAGCGTTTCCGATTTTACCTATTGGGTAGACACTTTCGAGTAATAACCGACTCTGGTGCAATAACTACAACTTAATTAACGAAACCCCTTAATGACAGAGTGGCTCGCTGGTGGCTTAAACTACAGGAATATGAACGAGCCAGAATCCGGATGCAACACGTCGACGCGTTAAGCCGTCAGCCAAGGGAGCAACCACATGAGGCGAACACAGTTACAGAGAATATTTTGATGGTGGAAATTGACCAAGACGATTGGTTGATTACAATGCAGCGATAGGCCCCGAATTTGAAGGAAATATAATGAGAGCAATAGGTATCATGCCTGCAATAACTCTCACCGCCTGTGCAAAACGTTTTCGGTATACCTCCTTATTGAGCACGGTGCCCCATATTTCTGCTCCGTAGAATAGCACTGACCCTACAGCACTTATCAAGAGGCGTCTTCTTAATGGGATGGGTCCCCCTAAGCAGCTTTCTCAGCCGTTGCATTAATTTGCTCAGAAAAACTCATCTTCGAGTCGATCATTAGCCCCAGGTACTTCACCACTGGCTTCGATTCGATTAGTTTGTCTCCAATACTGATCATCCTTACTCTATGTTACACTGAACCTATGAGCAGTCGTCCAGTCTCTCACTCAGCTCATTAGCATACCTAGCGTAAGCTGCGCATTTTCAACTGTGCGTCCAGCGACTAGAGCCGCAACATAATCTGCATAGCCGATCAAGAGCGACTTATCTGGCATCTCCAGTCTCAGTAGTCCGTGGTAAGACACGTTCCACAGATCAACATCCAATGTAACTTCCATTCTTCGTTGGCCCTGTGTTTTGTCGTAAAGTAGGCTTCGGTCCTTCAGGTAGTCCCTCGGAAGCCGTATTAGCTATTCTGGAACTTGAAAAGGGTTTTCAAGCGTATCCAAACATCCACCCATCTAGCGGTGTTGAAGGCGTTCCTAACATCGAGTGTTACGAACAGGCCAATTCGTCGCTTGTTGCGGCTATATGCCTCTGCCTTCTGGGTCGCGCTCACCACCTCTGCAATTGCATCAATGGTAGAGCGTCCTGCTCCAAAGCCATACTGCCGAAGAGATAGGTCTCCAGCAGCACAAATCACGTCAGTGAGTCTTCCCTTGATGAGTTGCTCTAGCACTTTCCCAGTAGTGTCTAGCATGCCTAACGGGCGGTATGCAGACGGCGATCCGGGATTTCCCTTCCCCCCGGCTGATCAGCACGAACCTCGCCACATTCCATCGTACCGGGAAAACCCCGTCCCATAGGCAAGCGTTGAATGTGGTTAGCAGCAAGTCCGGACAATGGTGACACACTATCTGGCCTCTCTCGCTTTCAATAAAAAGACTGCCTCTTCCAGTTACGGCTGTGTGTATAGTGGAGACTCGCCTGCTGTTTTACCATGTACAGCGTCAACACGAACGGGATGGGCAGGGAAGAGTGCCCGCACTATCTTGTCCATCTTTTCCGCATCATGTATGCAAGGTGTCCGTAGGGCACCAAGCTTCCGCATAACTAGCTTGTACCCAAGGCCCCACGGATCCTTGCTCACATGGTCCATTTGATCTTGACAGCAGCGAACTTTGCTATTGTTAATCAATTTGCGTAGGCATTTCCTGGCCGACTTATATGCTGCTACCCGGTTGCATGCCTCGTCACGGTTCCGAACTCACCGAATCCATACGAAACCATCCCTCCGTCTCCGCCTGGAAATCACTGTTCCGAACCCACGTGGCGGCAGTATCAGTTAGCTTTCATGTCCTTCGCAAACTGCTCAAGCAGGTTTTGTGCGGTTGAACTGCGGTGTAGGTTTAGCTGCCGGATACGAGTCATCGAAGTTTTGATTTTGACTTGGCTAGGGCTTTCTGAAAAACAAACCCAATATTCCCCTGATCCCAAGACGTGCTGAATATCCGGTCTTGGAACAGCATCCTTGCAAAGGGTACAGTGCGCCTTGTTTGTACACTCTTTTCTCTTATGTCCCATTTCACCATATTTGTGACATAGGGAACTCCTATCGGGTCTTTTGCATACCTGTGCGGTGTGACCATAGCCAAGGCATTTGAAACATTGAAGAAGCGCTGCTCTTCGTCGTATCCTGTAACAACCCACCCTGTTCTTACTTTGTCCATATTCCGATTGTTCGGCAACCTTTTTGGTTAACTCAATGATGGCCATGCGTTAACCCCTAAGTTTTCTGGTGTCAGCCTCGCTTTGATCCTGCCCACGCTAGGGAACTCCCTTCTGTTGGCCTCTTCTACCTCGGCCAGGTCCGTGATGCAGTCAATGTCTCTTGTTTTGATCGTTGCCATTGGCTCGAACGATGTTATAGTTACGCTTTCACCGAGGATTTTCTTTACTGCGTCCTAGAATGTTTCTTTGTTGTCGGAATCTGCTCCGCATTCGACCAGCATGTGGCCCGACCGCGTTGGTAGTACTGCTTTAATAGCAGTGGTGGTGTTTTTTGGCCTTACATTTCCCCTGATATCCCGTAGCATTTCTGCGTAGGATCGGCCTCTTGGGATTTTACGAGCAGTGCCTGCTGCCGGGGTCTTTATCGAGGCTTCTTTCTCGCCTGTTTCACATCAGATGTTTTTTCTTGTTGGGCGTCCGTGCGAACTTTATTTTCTGGCACTTTTTGAAGGAGTTTTTTGCGGCTTTCTTCGCTCCATTTGTCAGCACTGTCTCCGCCATATTTTTGACGGCGCTTTATTTGTCTGGTCACTCCTTTCTCTTTCTGCCCCGATCCCAGCAGTAAACATCGAATTTTCGATGTTCCTTATATTTTCCCCTCACCGCTCGAACATCTGGCGTGCAGAGTTCCCGTTCTTCCTATTTAGGACGTTCTGGCTTTCACATCATATTTTTTTGCTGCACCCGTACGCCGCAGGAATGTCAGTTTGGACAAGATTGTCTGTTAATCTCCGTTTTTCGTCTGTCTTTACTGTCATTGTATTCATCGTCGTTTTTTTCATCATTAGTACCACTCCCGATGCGCTGTAAACATCGTGGCAGCAGCCGCTAGTTGCGTCGTCGTTATTGTTATTTTTGCTTACTTTTTTTTTGAATTTTTTTTATCAGTTTTTAGAGTATTAAGTTGAAGTTGCTCCAGTTTTATTGGGTCACCCCTCGGAGCCGCTATCTCGGTTCGTGTATAGTCGCCGTTTTGGTCCCATGGTTATCTTTGCAGAGCAGGGAGGCCATGCGAGGGTTGGGACAAGCCCTTATGAAAATATGTGCTCAGAGCCACCCAGCGATAATCAGGAGTCCGTCTCAACCGAACCTACACCACCAACCCAATGGTGCGAACTTCGAACGTACATCGAGGCAGCCAAGGTTTTAAAAGGGCGGAGACGGTATGATAGTTCAAGTGGAACCGAGTGTCACTTCGGCGCTACCGTGCAAAGCAACTAGGTCCAAACCATCATATCCGCAAGTTCAAAGCATCAATTCCAGTTCTTTGTCCAGAGCATAGTCCAGATTCAGTCAGGGTTGTTACGTGTTAGAAGGAACCTCACGGCGACCTCCATATCCTCGGGTCCGTGGGGGATCCCAAAGAATGCTAGCCTTCAAGAGTACTCCTCTCGACCGGTATTTACCCTGCTTATTTCCTCGGGTACGTGGTGGCGGAACTCCCCAAAGAGTGCTAGACCTGCGGGGGAATGTCATAATGGTTAGCTCGGAAGTAGACGGAGGCACCGTAGGCATTTTCGGAATCATCTGAAAAGGCATGCAACTGCGTGCTGCTAGGGATTCTTGCACCAAATACATGCCGCGGTATTTTGATTTTGTTAAATTCCGCTAAACTTTGATGAAAATTTATCCAGGCAGAGTGCAGCTCCATTGGTAATGCTGCACCCTAGACAACCTTCAATTTCCACAAATTTTGTATGATTTGTGCTTTAACCGTCTTCGGGTTCGTCCACTCAGCTTTTCCTATCCGGCCACTCCATACATCGGTATCCCTATGCTTCGGTTCAGAAAGACTCCTTCAACTCTCGATTTGCGGCTTCTCAGCTTTCCTGTCTACCAAGTTTTGCTTTTCGGTCAGTTTCGCTCCATCTTCAACTCTTTCCTCCCCCTTTTATATTGGCTTGAAACACTCATCACGGCGTGGTTATAACTTGGAAAAATTCAACTAAAGTGGCTCATCGATTTCAAAAGAGTGCCAAAAATACCAGGCTTATGGCTGGTATCACACACAATTAAACTTAATAATGGTGCGCATAGCAGCCCTGAGGCGAACCTATTGAGTGGGTTAGTTCTCCGAAAGCCTTTTACTGTCCATTTAATCCTTAAAATTCATTATTTAAATTTAATCCCATTTATTTTTGCGTTTGTTCATTGTAAAATTGTTTATAATATTTCGACTTTCAGAAGCTTTTCAATTAAAGCATCGTAGCATGCTCAGTAGAGGAAGCTTAATCATGGGTAATGGGAACAGTTCGAATCAACTCAACCCAACAAATGGTAGACCGTTGGTAATAATTTACATTCTTTATGGGTAGTTTATAAGCTTAAACCCCCTAGGTTTTGTCACCAAAAATGTAACATGCTTCTCTTAAACTCGTGGCTTATTTTAGCTAGCCCCTGGAATCTTAGTGTTTAATTTTAAAACTGATGAGTAAACTAGCATGCTAATTTTAAACCTGACCTAAGCGTAAAAAAATTATTGAGCCTCCAACTTATTATTTTTTATATTTATCTTTCAGATGGCGACAAATATCAAATTCAATCCCACCCTGACAACAGCTGACCCGCATTTTGAGCCGGTTCTTATCATAGGGCAGCTTCGTCATTTAACCCTTTTGAAATTCGACGATATACGTCCAAAACTAGCAAATCGTGTAAGCGAGGAGACATTTAAAAATGCTGTTTCGTGCTTGCATCCCTCACCGACCGATACATGCTCGTTGTATTTGGATCTCGCCACAATTGCCGCTCTTCCATTGACCAGTTCGCGTCACAATACATCTTCCCGCGCACACGCGCTTACCCGATTAGTTAAAAGCAAAACCTTAAATATCAATGAAAACATTGTAATTGTTTGCGAGCGCAAAGATGTCTTTGCCAGTGGTTGTGCGGTAGTACGTGCCTTCCCTCTGTATTCCCGTAAAAGTTGTCAAGACAGCAATATGAATACAGTCAACGTTGAGTTCATCATAATCGATGATTGCAGTGTAGTCACAACTAATCAATTGACTTCCGAGGACATTTCTTGCTTGGAAGAAGCAGCGAGAGGAATACGCTTGACTGCAAAAATTGTTGATACGCCATGCAATGAGATGAATGTTAATGATTTCATAAAAGAAGTGAAAGAAGTATGTGAACAATTGTCGCTTACACCAAAAATAATTCAAGGAGAGGAATTGAAATCACGAGGTTTCGGTGGTATCTATGGAGTTGGGAAAGCTGCTTCGGTTCCACCAGCGTTGGTGTCTATATCATATGAACCGCAAGGCGCCAATGAAACGATTGCGCTAGTAGGCAAAGGAATTGTGTACGATACAGGTGGTTTGAGCATCAAAGGAAAAACCGCTATGCCAGGAATGAAACGTGACTGTGGCGGTGCAGCAGCTATTTTAGGATATTTTTATGCAGCTGTTAAACGAGGCTTTAAGGAAAATTTACACGCTGTGTTCTGTCTGGCTGAAAATTCAGTTGGATCTACTTCAACGCGGTAGGACTATAATATTTTCCCTTATATTAACTTTATATTAAGCATTTCATATTAAACAGTCCCGACGACATTCATACACTTTACTCTGGACGCACGGTGGAAATAAATAATACTGATGCAGAGGGACGTTTGGTTCTAGCCGATGGAGTTGTCTATGCTCAGAAAGATCTAAAGGCCAACATCATTTTAGATATGGCCACATTAACTGGTGCTCAGGTATGATCCTTTGGGTATTGTAAAGTCATCTTTAATGCTTGTCTAATGTAGGGAATAGCAACAGGAAAATATCACGGTGCCATATTAACTAATAGTGAAGATTGGGAGAAGAGAGGCTTAGAGGCTGGTCGCAAATCGGGGGATTTATTAGCTCCATTAGTTTATTGTCCAGAATTGCATTTTTCTGAGTTCACGTCAGCCGTAGCGGATATGAAAAATTCAGTTGCGGTAAGACCTACAGAATGAATTCAATTCAATTTTCTCTATTTGTTTTTTCTTTTCTCGATAAATAGGATAGGAGCAATGCACAGTCATCTTGTGCCGGTCTCTTTATAGCTGCACATTTAGGATTCGATTTTCCTGGGGTTTGGATTCATGTTGATATGGCCACGCCTGTTCATTGTGTAAGTAGCTCTGATTAAATTATATTGTTAAAAACAACATTGTGTTCTTGTTAGTAAAAGCTACAAATTTAAATGCTTTACTTTCAGGGCGAACGTGCAACTGGATATGGCGTCGCTTTACTACTATCATTGTTTGGCAATCTTTCAACATGTCCAATGTTGCAATCTATTGCTCCAGCTGATCCAGAACCACCGAATAAAAGAAGTCGTAATTGAAATTGGCAGTAGTGAAAAGGATCTTGATTCACTTTTTAATTGGAGTTGTTTAAGATCTTGCTTTGGATGTAAAGCGACAAAATGATGTTTTACTATTAATTTTTTAGTTTTTTTTTTCAATTAGGGTTGCTTATTCGATTTTGTTTTGATTGAATGATGAATTGTAATATTTTGTTCTATTTCGGAGTAGTGATTTCGAGCGTTAGTTAGTTTTTAACTTTCTAAGTGGAAAGCAATCAAATGCAATTATGATGTGGAAATGCGTTTATACTAAAAGAATAATGAAGATAATATTCCTGTTTTAATAAGTTGGTTTCATATAAACATTTAAGGATAGCAGGAAATTGGGGAGTCACTGATGTATTTATTTATAGTGGCAATATTTTCAGAAAGGGAGAGAAACTGTTGTAGAGCTCCTCGTCATCCCCTGCACCAGGAGTTCTCATTTCAACTCCTTGCCGGGAGTACAGCAGCTTCCAAATGACCAGCTTACAACAATATATAGCTGTGAAAGAGTGTTGCCGCTATGGAGACTCGAAAGCATGTGCTGGCCCGCATATATGATGCCAACCTGGTCACGCATCGTCCCAGTTTCGCACTCGCTGTGCCAGTAGTCGGAGCTTGTGATACTTATGTACTTCGCAGTTTGGCGATTATAGTTGGCTCTGGACGCTTACTTTGCCGTTATATCCAACTCTATATAACAGCTTGCGAGCAAAGTAATAATGCGTAGATTTGAGTCCGCCCTGTCTTCATCTGTTAGACATCAACTCCCCGGAGAAGCTCTTAGCAGGGGTGGAATACCATGACCAAATTGAAGAATCCCTCAACGATAATTTTTCCAATATTCCACCTGAAAGTGAAAGATAGAGTCGAAACTTTCGGATGTACCATCGCAGATCTCAAGCGGAATGTACTAATGATCACAGGTTGAGTAGCCCTATAGCACTCCCCAATTGTGTACCCTAGCTACTAGGGAGTCCAAACAAATGCCACATCTCGAATGGCGCCCACCAAAGCAGTGAGTTTGGCTTCCAAAGATTTCATCGGTTTGTTTGGCGAACGCCGAACTCATAAGAAACCATCACTGTGTCTACGACCACGCACGGAGTCAAATTTAGGTTCGTCAGGGTATCACATAGGCGAGTTGTTGTTCCAGTTCTGTTCGCTGAGCAAAAGAACATCAGCTTTCATATCCCTTGCAAACTGCTCAAGTAGTAGTTTTCTGCGATATAAGTGCACCTGCAGGATACGGCTAATAATGGCTGCACTTTGATCTCTTTAAAGACTAGAAACTCGTTATGTTGATGATCATCAGATATTTGAGCGTCATCCTTGTAGACATGCATCATGTGATGCATCAGTATCACCCGTGCATTATATATTTTTATGACTCAGTTTCTTCTTGGTAGCGCTACAGCCCCTCTCGGGCCTCCACTTCCTGCATAAGCGCCTCCAACTGTCTCGGTCCATTGACCCCGTCCTCCAATTCCGAAATCCGAGCAGCGATAAACTGTCTTCGTCGATCGAGCCAGACCACCGTTTCCTCGGTTTGCCTACTGGTCTCCGGCCTTCAGTTCTCCCAACGAACGTCATTTTGGGTATCCGTTGTTCGTCCATACGATTCATGTGACCAGCCCATTGCAGCCTCCGCAGTCTTACAATCATTGAGATCTCCGGCTCGTCAAAAATTTCATGCAGCTCATGGTTGTATCGAATTCGCCATTGGTCCCTTCCCAGTTTCGCTCCGATTATTCGCCTCAGGACCCGTCGCTCAAAGGCGTTCAATATATTTGCGGATGCTTGGGTTAGGGTCCATGTTTCACATCCATAACATAGCACAGGTTTTATCCCAGATTTCTATACTTGAAGCTTTGTTTTCCTGTGTATGCACCTGATCTTCAAGATCGTCAAAACTAAATAAAATATTTTATTTGAGAGCTGTATTCTTAGGCGTATTTCGTCTCTTCCAATACCGGTTCTTGTTATTTTAGCGCCTAAATACACAAATTCACCCACATTTTCGATATTTGTGTTCGCTAAGGGTGGTGTTTTGGGCATTTGAGATGTTTTTCCTCGACTTGTAGTAATCGAACTCTCTTTTCTGAATCTTGTAAAAACAATTTATAACTACCCCGTTTGTAAATTACCTTTCCTACCTTTTATTGGCTTAAGCAAATTTCCCTAATTACCTTTTAATGATATAAAGTAAATTTCCTTAAACATAGCTAGTATATAAGCAGGAATGTGAGTGAAAATAAATTAATCGCTCAAGATGACCGAACGATTACGGTCGAAAATCGATTTCGAGAAGAATAAGAGAAAATAAAATACACAAAATTAAAAGTAAGCTGTCTTTTTCTATTTTCAGTTGGAGTATTTTGTGAAAGCGAAAATGAATTCGATTACATATAACAACCAAACAGGTTTATCATTACATCAACATTATAATAATTTGGCATTTAAATTTTGTATGTGAAGTAAATATTCGAAAATATTTAATGAGAAATGACAAAGTATTTTCTATTTGATCGAAATTTAGTCACAAGCAGTAAAAAAAAGGTTAAGCTATCTTCGTACCGCTTCCACCTGGATGCCCCACTCTTATTTGGTGGTCGTAAATATCGAATAGTAACGACGAAATCCTCTTGAGTCCCGCGCGCGTTAATCAGGCTCGGTCTATCGTTTTGTTTTAGTATTCTATCTCTTCGGTAGGTTATCTCTGCCTCGACATCATCGAAACGAGCGTTTGATCTTGTAATTCGTGAATGCGTAATTTTTTTTGTAGTGGGCCCTTGTGTTGGGGAAAAGAAGCTGCTCCACGATATCGCAATGCTAGCCGTTCAGCGCAGGCTATAACCCTACTTTAAATTTGATCTCCTAAGTTTTCAATTCTTGCTTCCTCCCCTGCAAAATAGGGACCTTGATTTCCATCGGAAAATTTCATGTGTGTACTTTTAGGGTTTTTGTAAGTCAAGGCTCATTCTCGCATAATTTCAATATAATTGTATTACACTATTGTAACGATATTATCAAACTATATACATAGCCTAGGTTATAATTTTGGCAAAAATACAGCCAACAGTATATAAATAATTCTATATTTTTCAAAGCACCGTTTCAAAATATGATACTTTTCAAGGGGCAGGCGTTCTGCATTAGTAAAATCAAACAATCATTATCGGTATGAAGGATGTAACAACAACCATACTATGCTATAGTGAAGTGTGCGCGGATATTCGACCTATATTGTATCATTGTGTAGAGTACGAACGCGTTCGATCTAGACTACAGTGAAGAACTGTCTCGTTCCGTCGATTGAATAGCAAATACCGAGCCGCGTGAGTTTTGGCCAAGTCTCTATATAAATTACAGAGTATTATGTGTAGCTTATATCAAATGTAGCATATCATTTGGCCGCTTGTCACAACAAGTTGTCGACGAGAATGAAAAAAACTAAAAAACATCTTAAAAACGTTAGTAATAATAAAAAACTCAAATCTTGCATTCATTGATTGGGAAAGATAACTATAAATATCTAGCTGTATTTCTAGGATCTGATAATCCTATCAAGAATATCGAATTCAAAATTTTGAAGGGTTATTTCGAAAAAATTCTGGCTCCACCAGTTTCAACTGTTGTTTCTCAGCACAACTTTCTCAACATCACTCAGCAGCCACATCTGTCAATCTCGGATTTCGCCATAGCTGATATATTCCTTCGTGCTTAGTTCATCAGAGGTCCGAAGGACAGCTGGATAGATCCTACAAGACACAAACCTCAAGGATTTGGACGGGTTTCTAACGAAAGCACTGGAAACATCTCGGTTCGAGTCAAGTCAACTGAGTAAGTCACTGGATCAAGTTGCAGATGCAAAGAAAATCAATCGTTGTCAAGAAGGAAATCAGCGCTCCAAGTCTCAAGACAATAGTCGTCAGTCCACCTCTCATCCGCGTTATTGTTCTCAGTCCCGCAGTTCCAGAAGCAGTGTGGATTATCGGTCATTAGGTTTCAATGGTCTTTGTCTCAACTACCGTCAAGCAAACCATAAATCACGTGACTGCAGAACAGATCGCAAATCCATGAAGTGTATCTCTCGTGGAAAAATCGGTCATTTTACCAAAGTCTGCATCACCACTCGGCTCCGGAAATCGAAGACCAACACGCTGTCAACTCATCATCCCCAAGAAGAAGAAGAAGATCGTCACCCCAATAGTGAATATGATATCGCTGGCATTGAAAACATTGAGGATTTGTATGAGGCTGGACCAGACACTGATAAATACATTGTTGCGGTCGTACTCAACATCAAGCCATAAGCATTTGAAGCCGAGGTGCATGTTTCTCTTTGCTCTCAGAAACTGCTTTCAACAAATTGGGACTTCAATCTCCTTCCACTCTTACTCAGATCACGTCATCAAGCCTAAAGGTAAAGCCACCGTCTCAGTCGCCTACAAAGGGAATTCAATGGAAGCCGATCTATCCATACTGCCAGCAGGGTATGTCATCTTGCTCGGACGCATGTGGATTCCTTGTCTCGGAACCAGCCTCAACGAGATAGATAGCCACAAAAAGCTAGCTCTCTATCCACCCAACATCAACGTAGTCGCTCCGGTTGGAGACATCTTCAAGAAATACCAATCCATTTTCGAAGAAAATATTGGGTGCGCTCCGAACGTCAAAATTAAATTATTAATGAAGTTCTTTGAAGCCTCACCCTTTTTACATCGATTTAATGTAAATCTATACGATGAGTTTTTGCTCTACAGTGAGCTTCCATTCGAAGCCACCTTCTTCTAACATTTTACTTCTCAAATAATTTTTCAGAAAAAAAATAATTAAAATAAACAACCCAAGCATGTAGCTTCAAAGAATTTCATAAGTAATTTAAAAGCTATCGGAGCCATCCTCACGAAGCAATGAAAGTTTACTGTAGAGCAAAAAATTATCGTATAGATTTACATTAAATTGATGTTTAAAAGGGTGAAATGATCAATTTAAAGTTTAGCAAAGACAAGTACTTATAGGAGGAAATTTAACCTGAACACAATTCGTAGTTACAAAAACATATTTAGTTCGCATAAGTAGGAAAATTAAAAATAACTCTCTCACCTCTAAGCATGTTGGTCGCCCTCACCGGTGTGTATCTAATAAGAGTGGTGGCCAGATGAGAACTAGTGCACATGTTGAAACCACCTTCTAACATTTTTCTTCTCAAATAATTTTTCAGAAAAAATTATTAAAATATGCAACTCAATCATGCAGCTTCAAAGAATTCCATAAGTAATTCAAAAAGCTATCGGAGCTATCCAAAAAACGAGATCGATATCCGCACGAAGCAATGAAAGCTCCCTGTAGAGCAAAAAATTATCGTTTAGATATACATTAAATTGATGTAAAAAGGGTGAAATGATCACTTTAAAGTTTCGCAAAGTAAAAATTAAGTTTCAACTCAGAGAAGGCGTGAAACTAATTTTCATCCGTGAACGTGATGTTCCCTTTGCATTGTGAGAGCAAGATGAGAGAGAATTAGTCACACTTGAGTCATCAATCCGATAGCATCAAGCGATTGGAGATCGCCACTCGTTGTTATAGCTAAACCCGACGGTGGGGTAAGGCTATGCGTGGATTACAAGTGTGGGGTGAACTCCAGACCCGTTGCTTTAAATCATCTCATCGACAGAACAGGTGAGGTTCTGCATAGTCTCAGAGACATATTTGTATTTACGGGTGAATGAAGAAGAGAGCAAGATTCAAACTATTTCAACGCATAAGGATCTCAGCTTCAGTATTAAGACTGCTCCAGCGGAATTCAACTGGGTCCTGGGTTAATTGCTGAATGGCCTTCCAAAGGTCAAGGGATACTTTGATGACATCATCTGTCATAGCTCAGTTCTCGAAGAGTGCACCAAAAATCTCGGAGCGTGCCTGGAACGTCTCAAAAAAAAAAGATCTCCACCTCAATCGTGCTAAATGCCCATTCTTCAAGGAAGTATAAACTACCTTTCAAGGAAGTATAAACTACCTCGATCATGTAGTGTCGCCCAATTCGATTTAGAAGTGCCCAGCAAAGGTTCAAGCAGTTTCTCTTATGCCGCGACCATAGAATTTGAATGAATTGTAGAAGATCCTTGGCCTAGTCTCATATTATGCCAAATTCATTCCAGATTTTTTTTCAAAGACTTATCTACGCCGTTTATTCAGGACGGATGAACGTTTCTTTTGATCTACGGCTGATGAGGGCTCCTTCGTGAATTTCAAGACAGAACTATGTTCAGACAGTGTGCTTATTTCATTTGATCCTTCAAAACAAGTAATACTCACAATTGATGCCCTGCCAATCGGAATAGCCGCAGTACGTAGCCACGAAATTTATGGTCATGAGCATTCAATCGGCTACGCCTCGCGAGCTCTGATGCAGACTGAGTCAAATTACAGACAGCTTGACCGAGAAAATCTGGTTATCGTCTACGCAAGGACACACTTCTTCAACTACTCATTCGGCGAACGTTTCGTTCACGTCACAGACAATAAGCCATTTTCAAAAATTTTTCATCCAGACCGTGCACTACCGCATATGACTTCTTTGCATTTGCCGAAATGTGTCTCTTCCCTCAGTGGGCTCGAATACACAGTTCAATGCAAGAAGGAAAAAAAGACGAAAATGTCAGTTGTCTCTCTCATGCACCAGTCTCTACAACTAGTGAGACATGAGAGATTTTAATTGATGAAAAAGTCAACGCGCTGTATGCTGAAACACTGCTACAGATCTCCAGTTTGTCTATCACCGCAGAGACATTCCCCCCGGGAAACTGCAAAATACCCGAATTTGCAAGCATGACTACTCAAAATACCCGAATTTGCAAGCATGACTACTCAAGACCAGCTGCAAGGATAGATTGTACACTGTGTCTGGCAACATGCTATTCCGTTCCGAGCGAGCAGTGATCCCAAAGTCTCTCCAAATACCAATTCTGCAAGAGCTTCATGCAACGCAGGTGGGAATCATGAAGATGAAGTAACTCGCCAGGAGATATGTTTATTAGGAAGGCTTGGATAAGGACATAGAGCATCTGGTGAAGAGCTGTGAGTCCTTCGCCAAAGTTTGCTATCCCTGGGATCAGCCTGATGAAAATTGGGAGAGAGTGCACATCGACTATGCGGGCCCTTTAGATGGACATTTCTTTTTCATGTGTATGGCTGCAAAGTCAAAGTGGACAGAGGTTCGTATAAACCGTTATGCTCCGTTTTCTGCTTGAAGGTATATTTTCGGTACGTGATTACCTCTACGTGATGGTTTCGGACAACGCGAACATTTTTAAAGGTGAAGGATGCCAGAGGTATTGTAAAGAGCGTGGGGTATGGCAAATGTTCAGTGCATTGAATCATCCAGCCATGAATGGTCTCGCAGAACGCAGCATCCAGACATTGAAGAGAAAGCGCAAGGCTGCTGCTGATGATCCAGCTCTCCTGTCTATCAACCTACAGCACATAATGTTCCGCTTTAGAGCAACACATTTAGCATCAGGTCTGTCTCCTTCAGAGCTGTACCTGAAGAGAAGTGGGAGGGAGAGTGCAAGTGAAGATTCACTTGGGAAGTCAAGACGTTTGGCAATGACCAGTATAAAGGTATGGTCAATTTGGACGCCGGCCGCACTCTTAAACGCCACATTAATCAGTTGGTCGCCATCTTGGTTCCGAAGAAATAAGTCTCCTTCGCTCTTTCAATTCCGAGAAACCAAGAAAGAAAAAAACATAATTCGAAACTACTCACTCTTTTTTACGGCTGTGGGGTGCTCTGCAACAGAAGGGGAACTGGGCAACTACCAAAAATGTTGAAAAAAATTAATAAATTACTTTAACTCTGTTATTAATATTGTTTATTGCTAAGGGCCGTTTGATAACGAGTTGTTTTAGTTATTAAATGTTCTGAATATTTTCGAATTGATGTCACTCCATGAAGGGATACAACCAGCTTTATCCACATTAAAAAAAAAAAATTTCCTCGTTAACGTATTTATACACCTTCCACTTTTTCGTAATTTTATAAGGATTTATCCATTATTTACGAGACCCGCTTGAATCGCCATATCTTTGCTGCACTTCTAATACAATAAATTGCACGTCGTTCCTAAGTATTTTATTCACTTTCACGACCGCTAATCACTTTGGGTCATTAATCCAAACCAAACTTTATCTTCGTCACCACTGACACCATTGTCACACTTCCTCGAATTGTTAATTCCCAAAATCCTCTTTTTCTTCAAAACAACATGTCGAACAATTCATTCCGTAAATCACCTCCACAAAAAACGCGAAAACTCCCTCTTCCTTTCAAGATCAAATCACAAAAATTCTTTTCTCCCCGAATTGAAATTTAATGCACCGCCAAAAGCAATCCCTATTGTTCTTCCCAAACTCAAATACCGAACGACCCCCAATTCAAGCACCAAATCCCACATTTCACCTCCAGCAAATCCGATCCCGCAATCCTCTTCATTTTCAATTACCGCTGCCGCATCTGGGTAACGTAATCGAAGTTCATTACACTTCGATTCCGCTACCCACACATCTTTTTTCTGTATCGACAAACTCAATAATATCCATTTTTTGCATATATGGCAATTTGCATAATCAAAGAAGCGCTTGATTAGATGCAAAGTGTCACATTTACATATACGGAAACTATTGATTTTGCTGATAACCCAAAAAGAGTGCTTCCCTGCGCTCGGGGAACTTGACTCCAGGGTTCCAGCAGACCCCCGATTGAGAATTCGCCACGCAACCAATGGAGCCATGTTCTATTGTTTACCCATTCATCTAATAAGCAACTTCAACTATGCATCTGAGTATTAATTTTGTTAGTAGGGAAACGTGAATGAATTTTCGTTAGTATAAAAAATAAAATTTGTTCGTGGGAACTAGTGAATAGAATTAGTTAGTATGAAGGAAGGAGTTAGGTTCTGTTAGGAAAAAATGTATAGAATGAAATTTTGTTAATGGGAATTAATATGGGGAGTGTTGTTAGTGGGAAGATTAAAATTATTATTATATTACTAGTTTGTTGTAATTAGAAATAAGGCAAAAGGGTAGGATTTGATGATGTGGAAATTAAAATTATAGGGAAATTGGTAAAATTTTAATAACATTAAATAAATAACAGGGGAAAAGGTATTATGGCCCAAAGGAAGGTGGAGATGTTACGGAGGCAATTTGAAGTTGTGAATGGGAGAAAGTTGGTACGCCGGAATTCGCAACAGTGTACAATTCTGAAGAAGTTTTACTTTTTCTCAGAAAGTTATGTAGTAGAACACATGCCATAGTAATTTCTTTCACAGTTTCAAGTTTTAAGTTAATGGGTCTTCGAAAAATTCTAAACACTGAAGATAAAATACCAAATGTATTCTCCACTACAACGCTAGCTCTTGACAAATGTTGATTGCATATCCAAGTGATCCAATTTCATGATTTCCTGGGTAAGATTTCATAATATGCATCTACACAGTGTGGAAATTTGCTTCTATATCCTTTTTCTATATTGATCCAATCTTCCGGTGATTAGGGCATCTAAAATGAATATTATATCAAAATAATAATGAAAAATTTAAGATCTTATTTGTATGGCTGAGTTTTTAATAAAATAAAATTCTTGCAGCAATCAAGATCATAATAAACAGCTGTTGAAGAGATAGCTGGTGAAGCAGAAGACAAGGAAAATGATGGCAGCCGAGTTCATCGATTCCTGCAACTGCAGTCTCTGTACCATTTATAAAAAACAGCATGGACAAATCTCGTCGTCGACCTGCTTTAGACTCAGCTGGAGAGCAAATGGCCACAGCATGTAGCCAATTAACGAATGTAATGAGTCAACGTGAATCAAAACCTTCAGACCCAGATAAAAAGATGAATGTGATTTGTATGCTAAGCTTTTAGCCAAAAAGATTAGAGAATTTCCGAAGGACGAGAGGAAGTTAATCATGTATGAAATAGATGGTTTATTTATCCAAAAAATTAAATGAAGGTCATTTTGAGTAGTCTAATACAAGTGAATAAATAATAACATTGGTCAGAACACTGACTAATATTTTTGTAAACCTACTGTTTAATAAATAAAGCATTTTTTCATAAGTATCAGAAATTTTCAACTTTACCTTTATTTCATCTTTCATAACTTCATTTATGGCTTTGTAAACATCATGTACAATTTTAGATATAGCCTGGGTAGACACTTTAAACAAACAGTGAAGACTTTTATGGCTGTCACCATTCACTAAATATCTCAATGTTATCGCAAGACGATATTTAGCTGATATGGCTTCTCTGAAGTTTGTATTTTTTTTGAAATTATGGGTGAAACAGCACTTAGCAAAAATTCAAAGTCTTCATAGCTCATCCGGCAGAAGTTGGAAAATTGTCCGGATGGTTCATAAAGAAGTTCATCGAATTTTTCTTCCATATATTCCCTGCAATAGATTAAAACAAATAAAAATCAGTCGAAGTAACAGAAAAGTGCTTCTGCCAAAAGCGTTTTATGAAAAAAATTAGAAACTAAAATGACTTAGTACATATAAAGCATCTTTCAATTGAGTTAAGAAACGAGAATTATGGTCACCAGGTACCTGTCATGTTTTGAGCTTCTATATTTTCCGCGAAAACTTGCTTTGACAAACGGGCGGACAGATGGTCCAGATTTTAGCAAAATTATTTTACAAAACTCTATTTATATAGACACAGCATAAGCAATTGAAAAAATTTTCGCTACTAACCGTCATATTTATTTTTTCTCACTAATACGTACTTTGTCCTTTCTACTAGGGCTAACAAGTATAAACTGAAGAAGCCCTAGTGCAAACGATGAAATACGTATTTGTGAGGAAAATAAATAATGATCATAATCAATTTCAAGTAAAATAAGTGCCTATAATAAAATAATTTCAAATTTACCTGGTACGGTTTTTATGGATTTTTAACATCAACCATTTTCTTTATCGTATTTGTCGTTTCTTTTCACTGTTTTTTTTTATAATAAAAATAGCTTAACTCAAATGATATTCCCGATACAAGCTCAACATCTGTCATGTTTGCCTCTTCAGAATACACTAACGACGTTTGATTCCAAAAATGGAGGTTACGAACATATGCCATCGATACACGCGATTGAGTATTGTTTGAAATGAGTTTTGATGAAAAGGGTTGAAGCTATCTCTCTTTTAATTTATGCATGCATTTGGCAATAAATTTGTCCATAAGCGCTTTATCATATCCATTCGTTATCGCTGAGTGTACGATATGCTCATACTCATACATAATGGCAAACGACACATACGATATATCATCAATCTAAACGCTGCAATTTTGTTTTGATGTGGACAATACGAGTCTTTGGTGTTATACCCACTAGGAAATGGAAGTAGTCTATAAATGATTAGATAATTGATTCCTAGTAATCATGAAGTCGTTCTAACTCAGATTTTCAAATGTTCTGTATGCATTACATTTAAAGTTGCGTGTCATAGGCAGTAACCAATAATTCCAGCCCCGATTACAGTGGACCCATTCCGTAACCAGTTACAGGGAATCATTTTTATCACAGGTTCCTAGGTAAAAAATGTAACCAATTCGTATACGAGCTCATAAATTCATTCATTAGAATGGCTTCATGATTGGAAGTTTTCCACATCACAATCAATTCTAGATTTTTCATTTCCTAGTGGCTATAATAACAACGATCTAACGGATATTTTTGGAAATTATTGAAATCCATTTTTTGGTTTATTCTTCTCTTCTCTAAAAACGAAACTTACGAAGGTTTTAAATTTCTTCAATCTTCAAACGATTCAATCCATTCACACTGCAGCATCGACAATAATTAAACAAGTTGGGTAGACAGACCTATGCTCATGTCAGAAGGGTTATGGACTCAACTTACAAAATGCAGTAACCAGCATCAAATAATGATAATGTCAAAGACGATTTTATTGGAGAAAATGTGAAATTCGAGGATCATACTATTATTAACAAAGTTGAAAGAATTTTGACTTCTGAGGTATTTGTTATAGTTATACCCATAAATATCTCCCTTGATAATTTTTTCAGATTTTTTAGATCACGGGTGTCCACATTTTTCATGTATTTCCCCCCTGTGCCTCTACTGAAGCAAAAACTGTCAGTTTAAGAACTGTTTTGAAAAGCTCTCATAGAGAACTTTCAGTTGATACTCATATCGGCTACCTTTCATGAAATTTTTTTCAGGGGCCACTCCTCTGTACTGTAATCATCGATTCATGGCCTAGTTTTTCGAATCCTAGAATGGTTACAAAGCCCTTCTGCTAGGAGCTCTCTCCTGCCTCTTCGACTTGTTTCAATCATATGTACTCATTTCCATGATACCTATTATTCCTGCAGTTTTCATGCAAATCCTAGCAAAGCTGTAGTGTCTAAGTCGGTAAAAAGCGCATATGGCTCCATAGCCATATGTTTCCATAGTAATACAGGGCATATTGTTCCATAGTAATACAGGAAAATTCAAATCGGTATAACTTCGTCAAATACTATTCGATCTTTATGAAACTTTCAGAAAAGATCAATCTTATAAAATTTTATTGAATTTAAGGGTACCGTTTAGATTTTATTCAAGAAAACATAAAATCGATACATCATACTATTACTAACAAAGTTGAGTGAATTTCGACTTCTCATGTATTTGTTGTTGTTATACTCATAAAGCCCTACATTCATGATTTTTTTCAGATTTTTCGGATGGAAGGTGTCCAATCGCGAGGGGGGGTACGCGAAAAGTTCGTACATTTCTCCTTCCCCTGTCCCCCCCTCGGTACTCATACGGCAATTTTAAGACTTGTTTTGAAAAGATCTCATTAATACCTTTCCAATGACACCCAACTGGACTACCAATGGTGAAATTTTTTTTTTTAGGGGTCACCTCCCTATATGGGGAGACCCCCCTTAAACCCCTTTGAAAAATTATTCCACCCTTGAACTTTCAAGAAGTCACCACTTCTGACCTTTCCACAAAGGTTCATGGCTGTAGCCTCTATAGTTTCGGAGAAAAAGTGCTGTGACATACACACGGACGGACGGACAGATGGACACAGGTCGTGATTGCAATAGGGTTTTTTATTTTAGTACAAAACCCTGAAAATATCAATTTCGAAAAAATATTATATTTTGTCACACAAAATTTGAAACAAAGTAACGCAAGTATTTTTTGAATTCAATCAAATATTGCACATTAAATAAAACTTTGGAATAAATAAAAATAATATATGAGAGAATATCTATTGCTTATTATTTACACATGCTTTTTTAAAAAAATTATTTTTTGCTCTTTTAAATGCTTTCTTAATTATCGTATCATAATGCTCTGGACCGACTGCCTCTGAAAGTGCGTTAAAGCTTATTATTGTAGAATCTTAAATTTTCAGCATGTTTTTATATACCTGCAAAAATTTCGTTGACCTTTTCATAGGTCCGGAATGGTAATCTCCCATGCGTACCATTGTAGTTATAGGAAAGGCATATATCCTCTGACAGGAGTTTTTTAAAATTTTTCACGAATTCGCCGCCTTTAATTTTGTTTTTTACAGCTGCTACCTGGTAATTTGTTATATTATAATTATTATGTATTAGCAAATAGAAAACAAGAATACTCTTTCCAAATAAGGAATATCCTCCTGAGTTAACTTATCATTTAAAAGCTTCAATTCTTTCGAAGTTTTTATTGGAAGGTTTGTTAACATTTCCTTTTCGAAATTTTCTTGCTAATACAGTTTTTTCAGTAGCACTGAATTTGCCGTTAAAACGTCCATTATCGCTTTGTTTTGTAGCTCAATTTTATATGAAATAAAATTGTTTTTATCTCGAATAAGTACCAGTAAATGCCGTAGAAATCATACCTTCCAATTTTTTTATCTGTTGTCTTAATTCATTGCAAACACAAGTGTTTTCACGAACTGCAAGACAAAACTATCAACTTTTGGAATATTATTAACCAACAGGAGGAAAACATCTGCTCTTCTCCAAAAACTGCACTGTAGCGTTTAAGTTTTGCTGGTGTCAGGGGAGTATTTTCTTTGTTGTCACTCATTTTCAGAAATTATAAGTCACGTATGAGCTCGCTATTATTCATCGCAATTGTGCAATAGTGGTATGTTAAAAATTCCTTGCTGCCATGTTAGTGTCATTAACTTGCAGCTTATGTCTTCTAAAGCGAATTTTTCTTCTGTACGCAAAAAAGTCTCTTAAATCTTTGAATCTTTTCCCGATGATTAGATTTGTATCTCCTTCTAAGAAACCTATAATTTTTATAGGTATATAGGGGTTAATAGCGCAATAGCAGTTGGGCTCTTTCTGGCTTAAGTAATACGAGCTGCAAGTATAGATTATCATTTTTTCGGTGTTAGTTTTTAAAAACGGAATCGTTGAATGTAGTATTGGATCTTCATGCCTTTGTTTATTGCTTATTTGTTGCAAAATGCCAGTCGGTTCTTTCACTTGCTTTTTTAAAATTTGCAAATAATTTTCAAATAATTAGAAACAATGCCATGCTCTCGGACACAATCTGGCAAATGAAGTAAACTATGGACGTTATATGTTACGCTGTTTTCTCCATATACCGTCGGAAAGTTTGCAATAAAATAATTGATCATCTCCTGTATATTCGCAATGTTTCGAAAATAATTCTTTGGACACAATAGAAGGCGATAAGCACAATGAAGTAGTAAAAAATGGTAATATAAATCGTCATGTACATTGTCTTTTAGAACCACAATTCCAGTGTATAGCCCAAACTGTCTAAACTCGGTTGGTTTGAATTTTTTAAGCTCAGAAAGAATACTTCTCGGCCTTCGTGAAAATTCTTTGGGAATATAGGGCCGTAGTGAGACTAAGGACTCAGATATTTTTTTCTTCGTTTCTTTAGAGATCTTGTAAGCAGTTTTGCTGTTACCGGAATGATCCATTTCTGTTTTTAGTTTTGTTTGATTTAATTGCTAACACGTTCTACTAAAGTTTACTAAAGTTCCTATAACATCCATATATCCTTTTTCGTGAAACATGGATGAATGCTATAGCATTTACATACGTCCATGAAATTGTTAACTTAATAATGAAATTGGAACTTACGTTTGTTTAAATCTCAATGGATTTCAAAAATATTTAATGCACTTCTCACACAGCATACAAAACTCTTCAAAATATGCACTCGCGACTCGACTTAACAAATGCAACTGATAAAAATGAATTATGTGCGTAGATTGCATTAGACAAATATTTATGCTAGGAAAATTCCACAGTCCCACACGTGTGTATCTATGACAACTTCGATGTCATTACAGACTGCATTACATTTTCTAAAACCGTAGTGCAAAAAGGAAGTAGTTACTTATTCTTCATAATAATTTAATATCGAACTAATTATTTACTTAGTTACCGATGTAATAACTTGCTATATTTCCTGGAGGGTACATATGTTACCTGTTTGTTGTTGTTAGCTTTCTATGGGTCGAGAATTTTATTTTTCTGCCGTTGCGCGTAATATTTAAATCAAGAAAAGGCAGCGTTTTTTCTTCATTTTCTGATTCGATGGTAATTTTTATACTGGGATAAGGCTGTTGAGCAATCTCAAAGCTTGACTTACACTTGCTTCCTCCCCGACAGTGAAAACATCGTCTACATAATGCCACCAAACCAAAACTAACGATAGATACAAGCCATATGGTAGCAATTTGCATATGTATTAGTCGGCCTACTATGGACAAGCTTCCGGTAGCTGTCACCCAACTGCGGCATTAGCAAATGCTTATATTTCGTCATATATACTATTTTCCGAATAAAAAACATGCCGAACGCATTCCGTGCATGCTATAAATTGACCTTGTATAGCCCATTGTGCTCCTAAACTTTCCAAGACGAGCAAATGAAGCACACGTTTTGCACCTTCGACTGATAGCTCAGCGTTGAGATGTAAACAAACTCCTATAAATTCACTTTGGTAGGCGATAAAAACTAAACGGGTATAAGAACTGAAATAATTTTCACTTCACTAGGAGCGCTATTGTGTTCTCCACGGATCATCTGGATTTCACTGTAGAAATCCGTCTCTAAACCGTACAAAACCTCGAATTTTTGTTGGCACCTCCACAATTCTTCATATAACGCCATGTAAGTTAGCCAGCAAAGTCGGCCTACTAATGGTCATGTGTGTGGTAGTAAGCGCTGCTGCCATATGGCTTGTATCTATCGTCAGTTTTGCACCAAACCCTTGCTAAATTCCTTCATCATTTAGTTCATTTTCGAATTTGTACATGACAAACTGTTCCCCATACTACATTCAAAGTCGTGTAATATTTTCCCCTGAATTTGAAGCACATTTGTTCGAAATAAGCCATTCGTCTTCCTTGACTTCTATAGTATATCTTTGCCCTTGTTGACAAAATCATAAGAGTTCTTCACTGAAAATCCTTCGAAATTGTCAAATCGTTTAATCTCTTCGACTATCCATTTTGTCAATGTAGAGAAAGGTGAGTTGACGCACGAAACTATTTTTCTGGCACTTGTGGGTTTGGTACTCTTAGGAAATGTTTATTAAAATTGAAGACATTATGTATGAGGTCTATGATAGACTTGGCACCAGTCACCATTTTTATTTGGAGGGCAGAGGCAAACAGCAAAATTATCGTCGGATATTGATTTCATGATGTGTTCGTCATAATCCGTTTTGTTAACTATGACAACGTTGTTTCCTTCGTCCGATTTTATGTAAAATACATTCCGTTGTTTTATCGATCTTAAGGCACGATTACATTTAATTGTTTTGGGAGTCAGGCTTGTTGTTTCTAGTACCTCTTTTAACATCGTCGATAACTCGCATGGCTTTTTCTCTTACTTGGTTCTAAACATCTATTGGCTTGTATTGGATTGCAGATTCAATATCTGCAATTACGTCAATTACAGGTGGTGATAACGGCGGTTTAAGTTCATTACATAATACTCGTAAGTTGTTTATTCTAAGAATAAGTATGTAGCTTAATTTTGCATAAATGAAATTATTTGAAACGATTAATTCTTTTAATTAGATCATATTGAATTCTATCCTTAACAGAAGGAATAATATTACGTACGAAATTCATATCAGATTACAGCAATTTGTTATAAATCAAGACAAATCATTCTACTACCGACAATATTACGTCAAATTACATTTTGTTTGGTTGGAATGACGATTTGAAATAGCTATAAATTATCCATATCAAAGCACGTGCTTTTTATTATTCTCCAAATCATATGTGATAACAGAATCAATTAACAAATTTATGATGTTTACATTAAACATTGAAAATGATTGAATTGCATAATGCATTTTCTACTTTATTTTCTAAGCAAAGAGAATTTATAGGGTGAATGTTTGTTAAAAGCAATGGTGATTATAATTGCCGCCAAAATTTACGATGCAATTAGGAATAAATATTTTCGATAATTTTACATAGTCACCCTTTGATGCAGAGTTAATTGCATTCAATAATTTCAAAACAACTGATTAAGCTTATCAGTGATTAAAATATTGAAAGTTTAATCTAATTATAAGCCTTCAATAAATTCAAGTCAATATCTGATGATTTTCAACGTATTGTGACTTCTTAAGGACTTATGGAATTAAGATACGATGTCACATAATTGTTGTTACTAGTCTTCTAATAGTTGAAGATAGTGAGAAAATTCATGTTAGATATTTTCTCTGTCGATTTATATATCTGCTACGATATATCTTTTGAATTATCTGCGATCCTAATTAAAAAAAGGACAGTTATTGAAAGTTCAATTTCCGTTCGAAAGTATTAAAATATTTATTAAAACAAATTCAACTACAATAAAGCCTCTTATCTAAAACACTTTAGTTTCAAGCGCGATCAATTTATTGGCGTTATTGATATCATGATTGAATTATGTGGAATATTCATTCTGTAAATACTGGATTCGATTACTTATTTGCGCATAAGCCCATTGAACGTACGTTAAGTACCTTTGTGACATTCAAACAGTTTATTTTATCAATGAAGGAAAGTATAAAAAAGTTCTCACTAATTTACTTATATTTGCTTTCCTGTCTACAAAGTAAATTCTTGACATATCCAGTTAAAACGTGTTATTCTTTTCTTTAGCGGTTTATTTAGCATTAAAACAGTCCTGCGGTCCAAATCAAACCAGAGATTTGAATGAATAGCGGATCAAGTGATTAAGGTACCCGCTTAGTTTCCTTAGTCTTTTAGGGTTCGTTGCCTTGTACTTATGTGTTTAGTGTACTCGTATTATATAAATTTAATTGTCGGCGATGTCGTACCTGGCAATCGATTATCATATACGGCTAGATAAATAATAAGCTTTTAAAAATCACCAACCCTGATAATTTTGTCATGTCATACTCCGTTTTCGAGCTTAGCACTCCGCCTTCCATTCAACCAAGTTTTACTCCGTTTCTCTTTCATTTTATATATTTCCTTGGATAAAATTATATGGTAATTATATACAATGCTGGTTACCGAAATATTAATTGCTACGAAGTAGTTGCTCAAATTTTTATGGCATTACCATCGGGGACTTACTGGCACATTTTCTTTGGCACCTATAAATTTGAAATACAGGTGCGACGCTGAACGTAACAATATTCCTTCGAAAGGAATTTTGTATTTGATATCTTTCTGAATGAGCATAGCTAAAGCTTTAATTTGGCTCTGGAATATGTCATAAAAAAGCAACCTGTCGTTATTATACAAGTCGAGCCAAGTAGTAGCCTATGTTGACGAAATCATCAGCTAGTCACGGTCGCTAACAACCGCCAAAAAACTTTTCCTGAAAATCGACAGCAAAGCAAAATTAGCAGGGCTACAAATCAATAAGAATAAAACAAAACTTCTGACGCAGTTGAGAAAAAATACCTCAAGTACACAAAATATCACACTTGGCGAATACAATATCGAAAATGTAAGCAAATTTGGGTATTTAGGCGCCAAAATACCCAGCAAACGATAAAGTAGTGAATGCGCTACTTGCATTCATTATGAAATTCATACGTAACATAATAGCGCTTTGGGAAAAAATTCAAATATTTCCTTCTCGTCTATGATAATGCGTGTGGGTTTTTTATCAAAAGCTTTTCAAGCATCTTACCCCGCACCCTATTCTCTGGAAAGCGGGACATGCGCGTTGAAAAGATTTATGCTTGTTTTCCTTGAATTTCTTACCGCCAGTCTATTCAGACAGATTAAATGGATAATACTTACCTTAGATGCCTAAAATGTAAATACTAACCAAATTTTGCAGCGTCGTTTATCGAATGAAGTGAAACAATCGGTGTCAATTTTCAATGTCGCTCCGATTTGGTTATACTTTCCAAAACACTTCGTTGGATATTTGGCCTCAGATTGGCAATTGAATCATGGCAATGCCTCCTCACACAGGCCCAAAAGTGAAAGCGTGACGTCACAATGCGCACCAGGCTTTTAAACCTATTGACCTGTTCTTTTAGATCAATAGAACAGCTTTTGACAGCTCTTACGGTGACGTCGGGCTTGTTAATTCCTTTCCTTCTGGGCCTAAGTAAGCAGTCGTTGATCATGGCCACAGGCGCAAAGTTTTGTTGGTGATTTTGATGTCAAGAATAGAGATGGGCATAATCGAGTGGCAGTAATCGAATCATTCGATTATACACGATCATTCGAGTGTTCAATTATTACGCTTGTGGTGATGAATGATCACTTGGACTAAAAATGATTGAAGGCACGTGAAAGTACAACAGACGCTTCAGTAGAAAATATCCGCGTAATTTCTCGCCGCTAAGCCCGTAAGCCGAAGGTCTCTGGTTCAAGTTTCGTTGGCATCAACAAGATTTAGTTTGAGTGGTTCTTCGGACGGACTATAAGCCTGTTCAGTTATGATACGTGTTGGTCTAAAATCAGAACGTATCGCAGCTGGGTGGACGGACACACGGCCAAAGCGTGATAATGATCATTTCACCTTGTGGAGTGCCAATACATTACATCATGACAATGAGATACACTAACAATCTCTATGTAAAGGCCCGAAAGGGGATGTAGTGCTACGAAAAAAAAAAATATTTCTCGCCTCGAATTTTATTTATCTCATTTCCTTCGCTCTTTCATAGATTGAAGTTTTGGACTTGGTCGAATGTTCAGCACAGCAGTTCTATTGTGGGCATAACCGACAGGTAATAATCAAGTCGTTGTGTAATGATTTTCAACCTCTCAAGGTTCGAACGCGGAACCGACCTCTCATCGGTTCTAGACGTTAAGTCTGAGTAATTACGATTCCGCCTCCTATGTAAAAGGTCTTGGTTAGGGCCGTGGCGGTTCGAAGGTCGATTTCGAGGAATAGGCTACAACCATGTTCGTGAAGACTCGATAGTGGCTATACAGTAGGGAGTCAGGTGTTATTCGAAGGTCTTCGTCTAGGCAGAGATTTAGGTAAGCCAAGGTTTTTCGTGTGAAATAGTTGTACTTCATCGTCTAAGGTCTTTTGCGTGGTAAATTCCCAGGGTTTTACCAGCCATGTCCGCGATGAGGTATCGGGTGGGGCTTATTACTTGTAGGACTCGACACTTCACGAATTTCTTGTCTAGTTTGGCATTATAATGTCGGGTGGCATCGCTCTGTCGGAAGTTTCGACGATATATCTCGTCGCCTACCTTAAAGCCAGAAGGATGAGATCGCAAGTTGTACCGCTCCTCTCCCATCCGTCGACTTTCTTCAATCTTCTCCCGCAGTTGCTCTCGCAGAAGTTGGAGCTTTTCGCGCGGTTCCAGAACCACGATTGGGTCCTCTAGCGATTTCAGTTGCCGCAATAGCCGGTAAGCGCTCCCATGACAGATCATGTACTGGCCGAACAATGCGAAATACGGCGAAATGGCGGTAGTGGCGTGGTACGACGAGCGCAGCGCACTAGTGATGGCGGACAATTTGCGATCCCAGTCCTTCTGAGTCGGGTGGACATATGCGCGAATGGCCGCTATGAGCGTACGGTTCAGTCGTTCGGATGCGTTGGCTTGTGGTGAATAGACGGCGGTTCGTTGGTGGATGATGCCGTATTTGGACATTAGGTCTCGGAACTTGCTGGAGGTGAACTGGACCCCATTGTCGGAGATAAGTTTCTCCGGAACTCCAAACATGTGAAAGACTCAGTTCTCCAAGAAGCTGATTATAGGTCCAGTGTGCATGTTACGTAGTGGTTCTATGATAGGGAATTTAGAGAGCTGGTCCAGGACCACGACAGCTCCCGTGTGACCAGAAGCAGATCGAGGGTAAGGACCGATAAGATCAATGTACAAGCGCTGGAACACGCGTTCGGGGACCTCAACCTTACCCATGGGAGGCCGAAGAATGGTGTTGGGCGCTTTAGTGCACTTGCATAGCTCACAGGAGGCTACGTACGCTTTTATCTGTTGTGCCATCTTAGGCCAAAAGAAGCAGGTTTTCAACCACCTAAGGGTACGACCGTAACCGCCGTGCGCACTTGATGGGTGGTCATGAGCCCGTCTGATAAGATCAGTGGTTAATTCTTCGGGCACCCATGGGTAAGGTTGAGGTCCCCGAACGCGTGTTCCAGCGCTTGTACATTGATCTTATCGGGGGAAGGTGTAATGTGACGCCTACGCCCGGGAATCGAAGTGATTCCGATCCCGAACCCTTGCACTCGGCCAGATGGGTATGACCTCGAAATGCAAGCGGACTTCATCTTTCGTGCGGATATCGTTGCGCAGAAAATATTTTTTTTTTCTCCAAATATTTAGATCTGTGGATTTAAATATTTGAAACAGAATATTAATCAAAACCCCGACGCATTTCGAGACATATCCATTTGGCAATGCCCCCTCCACCGTGGCCATCGAAAAACTATGCCACTGGCGACAAATGGAGATGCACATTGCCGCCATGTGGCGTGCCATTCCACACACATCTGTTTTGTCGGTGGTTGTCGGATTTGACAGTCCGGCGCCACGCGAAAAAGGAACGGCGAGAAATAACGGAGATTTTTAGTGGTCAGGGAAAAAAGTGCTCCTGTGAATAGTGAGATCGATTGGAGAAAATTGCAGATCCCGGAAAGTTGGCGCGGTACTAATTGGACTAAATCTAATTAAGAGGTAATTTTTCGTTCGGCTTACATCGACGAATGCATTACCGTGTTTGCTTGCAGTTAATCGCCCCATAAATTGGAATGCAGTGCATAGGAACGAATCGAATTCGCCAGTTCAACAAAGTCAGCAGCAATAATAATACCGGAAAAGTAAATGGTCGTGATGATGCAGAAGACACAGTGGTAGTAGTGAAGAGGGAGAATCATTGCCAGCGCAAGAACAACACGATAACACCACCTGACCCGATTAAGTTGAAGCTTAATGGGACTGTTAACTCAGCTTCCGGCCCAGTGACACCACTTTCATCCCCAAAGAGTAGTAGTTCCTCCCCTACCACCGCAACCATTGTAAACAATCATTCGAACGATGTCGATCGAATACCGAAAATTGTTGGGAAATTGGGAAATATGGAGGCAAATGCAAACTACAAACAGCTGTCAGGTATGTTTATGTTATTAGAAGCGGTGCTCTTGAACGAGTATTTCAGTGCGGCTGATCATTGTTATTCATCCGATTGGAAAGATTCATATATCAATCGAGTAGATAACTCGGAAACAGAAGGACGGCTTTTGGTCATTGTTACAAGGAAATAACATTTATAGCTGAAAACGTTTATCCTAAATGTCTAATATAAAATGTGAACAATTAATTTAGGAGAAGCTCCCATCACAGATTGTTTGGAATATAAAATTTTAAGATTAAAACTCAGATGGTAATTGGACTAATTGAAATAGATACTGGAGTGTCAAAGTCAAAGAGAGTCAGAAGGTTCAGGGTTAATGAATATCAGTATTTTCGTAGTAGTAAAGGTGTTGAGGATGAGGATTGAGGTATTAAAGATGATCATGCTAATAACTAGACCAATCAACTAAAGCTAAACCTTAAAAGTCACGGGAGTGAAGATCAGTTTCAACTAATGACTAATGTACCATTTGATTCAATTTTACATTGTTTGGATTAGGGGAAGTTGTGGTTTCATTGTTGGTTTGTCTTATTTGTTGGCATTTTTTTTTAATGTATTTCTTGTGTGTGCAATCACTGGAATATTAGTCCATTTATATGTAAAATTGATAATTGTAGTGTATATAACAACTAGTGTCAAAACTACAGTAAAAACAAGGGAGTACTATACCATCGATAATGTATAGTTATTGATCCATTCTTGTTTTTTTTTGTAGTTTCAAAGATAATTTATGTTAAAAAAGGATGCTTTTAATCTAAAGAAATAGAAGCTGAATTGCCAGAAGTATTTATAGACACAATTAGAGCAGGGTAGAGTAGTAACCTAGTAAAAATAAGTATCATCGAGCTATGCTACTCACCCGAAATACTATATACGCAGATATTTTTGAATACAGTGAAATTCGTCTCGATAACAAGGATAAAAATTTGTAAAAGAAAATGTGGCTCTAAGTCAATTCAGTATGAATTATAAAGTACATATTTTGAGCTCGGCAAATCAACTGAATACGGGAAAAGTCATAATTCAATATATCAGGCACTGCAAATTGAATCGATAATAAAAAATATAAATACATTGTCAAAGGTTAAGTTCTACATGATAATTTAACTAGCAATGATATATGAATATTTTTATAAAATGAGCTTTTAAATTTGGCTGAATTTTCTTTAAAACCTCGTGCTCTACTAGTAAAAATGAAAATACGTTTAACAAATAAATATGCATAAACCCTTAAGCTCCTGGACAATCAAAGGAATTTATGTCTGTTAGATCAAAAACAAAAAAAAAAAAAAACACATCATTTAAAGTCTATAATTAAAACGAGCATAATTTTTAGAAAAAAAACAAAAAAAATAATCAGATAAATATAGACTTACACTTAAATACATATATATTGTTAACCACCGTTATAAATACCGGAACTATAGAACCTACCACTGTACTCAAAAGCAAAACATAAAACATTTTAAGAAACAATTAAAACGCATAAGACTCTAAATTTTAGATTACAAAATAAATAATTTCGATAAGTCAAAATAGAAACAAAAAAAAAAAAACAAAAATTTAATTTTCATATCTTTGAAGTTACATACCCTTCATTTGCTAACTGTCGGAGAGAACAAATTGTAAATGAATAAGAATCCAAAAAAAGTAATTAAAGCCCGTATTTATAAAATTGTAGCCAACTAGGGCAATGTACTTTAATGAATTCACATATTTCTCAATTAAAATAAAATAATGAAAATAAAATGACTATGAATTGCTAATTAACTAAAGACTTTCCTTTTCAGCGGTTCTTCATTTTTAGTGGGAAAGTGAGTGCAGGGTAGGTATGCCGTCGCGAGGGTAGGGTTTCGCCAAATCCACTGAAGTCAGTTTCGTGTCGCGCGCGGTACGCGGTACCTTTGCTGTTTCGTCATTTCATTAGAGTAGTTTTCGTCGGTTTAATTTCGAGTAGCATATTTTTCGGTACCGCGTCGGTATAATTCGGGAACGCGAAACGGAAATTAGATTTTTATGTTTTAACTGGATGAATGAAGAAATACGGAGTAACGTAAAGTAGGTTTCTTCTCCGTATGGTTTTGTTTGATAACGCGTTTTGGAAAACGGGCATGTTCAGGTGGCTGAAATATTGTAATTGAGCGTAACCCATTCGGAGACCCGCGACCGAAATCCTCTCCGAACTAGCTGGCCGACAAGCAGCCACCGCGTGAATGGGTTACGGCGCACGGATTGGTTGACCGGTTGGTACCATCCGTTGGCACTACTCAGACTTAACGTCTAGAACCGATGAGAGGTCGGTTCCGCGTTCGAACCTTGAGAGGTTGAAAATCATTACAGTTGTATTATACCCAATCATTTGAGTGATTAATTTACTCTAGTGGTGATGAATGTTCACTCGGGGTCAAATGAATGCACGTGAATATCCGAGTGATTTCTCGCCTCAAATTTTGTTTATCTCACCTACGAGGGATTTTCCTTCCGACTGGTAGTGCCGACGGGGATTTTTTCAAAATTATTTGTGTATATAGATAGCAAAATATCTGCTGTATATTGTGTAGTGTTTAAATGGATGTTAAAAGTCCCTTTAGGACTGCAGCAGTGGACTACTGCCTCAGCAAGCGGAAAATTAGTGTTCAGCATCCATAGATACTGTAGGCCGCTGTCTCCCAGTGGGTGGAATCGCTCCCCTTCCGTAGTTTCAAAATCCAACAAACGCGGTGATCATTGGTCCTGATGACTTGGACCTTTGGGTACAGCCCCCTGCGCAGCAGACGTTGTGTCGTCGGTCGATTATGCGATGGTTCATATGGGCTACCCTTAGAGTGGACAGTAAGTTGCGGTCTCCAGGTGACGTCACAGGCAATTCTGATGAAATCGATGTCTGCACTGCACAGTCCACTCCGGTGTGCCGTCATCTAATCTTCTTTTTCTTCGTAGCACTACAGCCCCTGTCGGGCCTTTGCTTCATGCAAATAGCGCCTCCAACTGTTGTGATGAATCGGCCCTACGCCCTTGCCGACTATTATTCGTTGGACGTTGGATGAAAAGACATATTGCCGCAGACGTCACTACCACCCTCATGACCATTAGTAGGCCACCAATACATGCGCAATGTGCCAACGTATGACCTCCCATCCCACATCAGTTTTGGCTGGGAGTGTCATGTAATTTTTTTTTGCGACGCAGATTAGTTTGTGCCTTCTCGATTTCGGTGAAATATCACTATCGAAAACGCGATTTCCAGCGGTATTGCTAAGCGAATGAGTTTGCTCATGGTGTTGCCAGTAAGCGTTAGAGAAGTTATTCTCGAGTTTGCCTCTGTCCTGATATTGAGTGCGCCGCCGCCTTCCTTCTCATAGGGCGGAAGTTTACCAGTGGCAGTCTCGGTTCCGGCTTTCCGGTAAATTGGCTCGGGGTGTTTACTGTAAGCCGGTTTCTTGCGGCCAAAACGTGTGTGTGCCTCATAGTTTTTCCCGGGTTAGGCGCGTGTACGGTAAGTACAACCCTAGTTTGATTATATTTTTAAATAACTGTACTTCTAAACAGGCGATTGCTGGCAACGAGACCAAGGAAGGAAGGACACATTCTTCGCTACTTCTTGCGCAAGCGGACCCATGGGCAGTCGGATGACAATTGTTTGGAAATCAGCAAGTAAGTCTTACGAGGAGGTATCGGCAGTGCCTACGTCATTAATTAACGGAAGAAGTGCCATCCAAATATTGTCATAGCTATATTTTTTAGATTAATACATCTTAATATTGAATTTTTAAGACCAAGTGAATATGGAAAATTGATCTCAACTTCCAAAAGTTGAAAGTTCATTCCAGTGAATTTATCATTTTAAATCGGACGCCTTAGTCTTGAATGAAACTTCAGGCAGCTGTTTTTTAAAGACAATTTGGACTGGTTAATCGTGTAATGAGCGTCAATATTTGTGAGATTAGACTTCTTAAAATCTATGAGAAGCTGTTGAAGCTTGAGTCTGAAAATTTTTGATTTTCGTCTGAGTTTTAAATGCCGACAAAATTGAATTTAATTCTTGTTTTGCCTTATATTTATGTTGAAGCAAAGCTGGTCATGACAGTTTGAATTCCTTTTTTAAATTTAGTGAATATTCAATACAAAAAGGAAATGAGAAGTCAGTTCTTAGAAAACTCGGCTATCTAGTCAAAGCACCAAAACATGTCAAAATGTAACCAATGCCATTCAAACATTGTCATAGCTATATTTTTAAGATTTATGCGTCCGAATATTGAATTTCTAAGACCAAGTGAATATGGAAAGTTGATTTCTAATTTTGATATACGAGTATGTATCTAGTAATTAATCGTAAGCTTAAATATCAATACTTCCTTATAATATCTTATTTTTTAATTCTAATTTAGCCAGATCTAACTTGGGGGTTTCATATTGTATTTGAATGCAGTCAATATTCATATAAAGTATACTTAATTTTTATATTTGATACTCGAAACTTAATTTTCTATTATTATTACGTTTGACTCATATATGCCTTAATACTGAGTCTCTGATTATACATAGAAGATGCAACTTAGGTTTTGAAATATTTTGATGAAAATTGTAACCACTTTTTTTTATCTACGTGAAACATAAAAAAAATATCTTATAAACTTTTTCTAACTTAGATTATAAATCACTCACTAGAGTTTCTTGATATTGTCAAAATTGAATAAACATGAATAAAATCATGAATTGCTAGGCTAACTAAGTCATTCCTTTCAAGCATGCCCTTCTCTTCCAGCAGGAGTGATAGCGAACGGTAAGTATGCCGTGACGAGGGTAGGGTTGTAGCAATCCGCGGATGGCCGGTTTCACGTCGCGTGCGGTACGCGGTACCCTAGTTTGTTTTGCGTTTTTATTACCGTAGGGTTTTTCGGAGTCGGGTTAACGTAGTATAATTTAATATTTTACGGGACCGCGTCGGTGATATTCGGGAACGCGAATTTAAACCTAGTTTTGTTGTTGTCTGAATGGAAGTTGAATATGGAATAAAGTAGAGTGGGTTTCTTTTCCGTATGGTTGTGTTTTCGACGCGTTTAAAACGGGTATGTGAACCGGTGGCTGAGTTGTTGTATTTCGGACTTAGTCTGCTCGCGTAAGACCTGCGACCAAACTCCTCTCCGAACTAGCTAGCTAGTCAGCAGCCACCTCGGAGTAGACTTAGTTGTGTCCGGATTTGTTGATCTGTAGGGTACAGTCTGTTGTCACGTACAAAGACTTCACGTCTAGAACCGATAAGAGGTCGGTTCCGATTTCGTTCGAGCGTTCTGAACAAGAAAATCATTACACTGTCTCGGTCCATTGACGTTGTCCTCCAATTTCGAAATCCGAGCAGCAATAAACTGTCTTCGTCGATCGAGTCAGACCAGCATTTCCTCGGTATTCCCACTGGTCTCCGGCCTTCAGTTCTCCCAATGAATACCTTTTTGGGTATCCGGTGTTCGTCCATACGATTCATGTGTCCAGCTCAATGCAGCTTCCGCAGTCTGACAATCGTTGAGACCTCCAGCTCGTCAAAAATTTCATACAGCTCATGGTTTTATCGATTTCACCATTGGGCCCCCCTAGCTTCACTCCGATTATTCCCCTCAGGACCCGTCGCTCATAGGTGTTCAATATATTTGTGGATGCATGGGTTAGCGTCCATGTTTCACACTCATAGCATAACACAGGTCTTATCACAGATTTGTATGATTGTAGCTTTGTTTTCCTGTGTATGCAGCTGTGGATTAGATATAACTCGCAGTTTCGTTCGAGGTGACCGATATACTCCTCAGGAGCTGCCACATCAGTCACCTCGGGGCAGCTCGACTGCGGGGTTCCAGATGACCACGAACCCATATATATATATATATATATATATATATATATATATATATATATGTTGCAGCATGGCAGTGCTGCAAGCTCTATCGAGCAGTAATTTCCACTATTACGCAGTGGTGGTGAACCTATAAGAAATTTTGTTTGAGGAATGCTTAGGACAACCAGCATTCCTCAAACAAAATTTCTTATAGGTTCGCCACCACTGCGTGATAGTGGAAATTACTGCTCGATAGAGCTTGCAGCACTGCCATGCTGCAACATATATATATATATATATATATATATATATATATATATATATATATATATATATATATATGGGTTCGTGGTCATCTGGAACCCCGCAGTCGAGCTGCCCCGAGGTGACTGATGTGGCAGCTCCTGAGGAGTATATCGGTCACCTCGAACGAAACTGCGAGATTTTTAATGGAACCAGCCCATATGCTGGAACCAGCTGAAGTCCATCGAGCCAAAAATGCTATTAAGTTGATAGCTAAAATGCTCGGGTGAAAGAACAATGTAGTTCTTTCACTTAGGACAACCAGCATTCCTCAAACAAAATTTCTTATAGATATAACTGCCGATAAAGGAAGCTTAATATCTTGTAATCTTTCCATCATTAAAAGCCAAGAATTCCATCTAGTCAGAACTTCTTGCTCAACTTTCAGCAACGCAAAGTTCATTTGCTGCAGCATTCTCGTCAATTCATCCAACGCTATTGTGCAGTGTTTAAAGTGAGCCATGATAATTTTACATTTTGCGACCAATGCCTGGATGCTAGCTTGGTTACTTCTTTTGTGGTCCTTCGCCTTATGGCCCTTTTGTAAGTCTGTGACACTCTCATTGAGTGTATGTGCCATACATCAGTGATTATGCTTTTTAGGTGGTTATTAACCCCATTTTTCATATTGGAAGCGTTATCAGTGACTACAGTTACTCTTCAGTCGAATTCCAAAATTTCACGTAGAGTACTGGCAACATTTCCCCAAAAATATCGATCAGTTAGTTGTTTAATTTCCAACAACGTGCAGTAATCGAGCAGCCTGCCTAGGCAAACTGCTTGAGAGACCTTCACGAAAAAAGACCGTTTCATAATAATAACAACACAATATATGCGAAACAATTTGATACGCTACTTATTAACATTATAATTAATAACCCGAAATAAACCCCGCCACTATCACCACTGCCATTATCGGTAAAAAGTTTTTCTGATCATTTAGTCATTTTATCCTCATTTTTTGCGGTCTCAAGTGTTGTGAGTGTGCACCGGGGAATGAAATTCAGTTCATATTTCCTCAACAAAAATGCCCCAGAAAAACGAAAGGATTTTCATGTACTTAACACGATTCTGTAGTGGGGAAAACAATTTGAAACTATTTCATTGCAAGCATTTATTACAGTTTGGTTGTGCCCCCGATTGTGTAGTCAATAATTGTCTGTCGATAGATCGCGGATAGTGGAAATAATAAAACATAAAAAAAATCTTAACAACTTAACGGCAATTTATACAGTGGCAAAGTGAATATGCAAAGGTGCTTTGAATAGTTGTTGATCTGAAAAAAATAAATAACCGAAAAATTGTAAAGTGACATGATTGTAACATTTCCAGTGATTGTTGGTGGGCATACATATTACAATTTAGATGCTGTTTTGTGTTTTTGTGAATGTTTTAAGACGAGTTTTTAAAAGCTATATATTTTGTCATTTATCATTTCCGCCGGAAAATCAAAGTGTGAACTAAACAATAATTTCATACGAAATATTTTTCAAGTGTCGCAAACGTTTAAAGTGAGATTATGCACCATTTCATGATTTATCTCAATTTCGATCATTTTTAATTCGCACAATGTTGCAAATGTAAGCCACGCTCATTTTACTATGTTTTAATTATTTGTTGGGTTTTGTTTATCTGAAACTTATTGTCATTATATTGACAACAACATAACAAGAATCATCGAGCTTTGAGGGTACATTTTCAAGAAATACGTACACTCATTCATTTTTTTGGGACAATTTGTTTGATGCTTATCATAAGACTGACCATCGTTGAACTTAATTTCTACAAGTCGATTGTGTAACCATCTTGAAGTGTGCAAGGCAAGAATAATCTTTCTTCAAAATCTACCAACCGCATTCGATTTTACATTTCTTGTACCACTTGATCAGATTCCGATAAATCGAAATGTTTAAACCTTAAAGGAATTAATAAAGTATATCTTTCTATTTAACGCTTAAAAATCAGCAATAAAAAATTACATGCATGCACGGTTGTGTTCCAAAATAAACGGCAAACTAGGAGCATCAAGTTATTACAACGCAAACGGAATTACTCCATTGAAGTTTACATAGTGAAGCAAATATAAATTAAATTATAGATTGGAAGCGAAAGTGGGCGTTTCATATATAACCACTTATAAAACATACAAAAATAGCGGAACGTATATATTTAGCATTAAGTATAAATATTTAATTTAATGACAAGCACCATGCGTCAAAAGGACATGTAATGAATCTTGTGACGCCGCTGGCGACCACTACTAACACACCTTGCCACCAAGTGGCTTGGCATCTCATGTCGGTTGTGACGGTTGCACATCCCACGTCAATTTTGTCGTGGGATGTCAAAAAGAAAACATGGACAGCCACATGGTGGCAGAGTGTGTGTTGTGAGTCGCGCGGTTGCTATTTACTCAACAATTGCGAAAATCGGCGAACTTAATTTAAGCAGCCGATTTAGTTAAGCTGCATACCAGAAGCAGGAAGTGTGTGCGCGGACACAAAGGTATGATGTTCAGTTCGATCCAAATTATAATCAAATCTAAATAAATGCATCCACCACAGTCGCCATCGTCGCAAGCTGCATATCTTCAATTCCAATCGCCATCTGCCACATCTTCATCATCGTCGTCCTCGATGACCACAAGATCGCGCCCGCTATTTCGCAACATGAACCTCCAGCCGCGCATCATTTAGCCGGCGGAACCTTGATCCCAGTTTTATTTGTTGTGACTGTTCTCGGCATCGTGTATGCAGTGAAACGTATGAATTTAATTCGACGCGCTCGTGAAGCTTTCACGCGACGAAATTGTCCCTTCTATGAGGATGTCATCGATAATGATAATCCACCGCTGATTTAAGTGTCATGGAGCAATGGGATAGTGGTTCACCAAGTATAAACTATCTTACTGCTGCCGTGAATTTCATCAATTCAAAATATCTAAAATGAAGTTCAAGTGGGGAAAATTTGCTAAGACTGTTACAAACAACATTTTTCATCAACACAATGCTTGGTACAACGTTCGCTCTACACGATACGGCAAATAATCATCGTCGCAGTGAGTAGTAATCGAACGTTATATGCCATACAAAACGTTATATTATGACAAAGGAATACGGAAAGTTTAGGATCAGAAAATCAAAAATAGCATTAAGTCAAAACAATTTGCGGGCGCCAGTAAAAAAACAGTTACTGCAATGTTGCGGAATAAACTTAAGAAATTGCTCAACATTCCTTTTTGCAAAAAAAAAATATATGAAGCAAATCCATTTGCCAAGCGCTTATATGATGATTTGCTTAGCAACTATAACCGTTTGATAAAGCTCCTGTCTATTTAACTTTTTACCATACGGAGTTTACCAATTATGTATAACTAAACCTTGAATTGCTTATTTAAGAAAAGAAAAATTTAACTCATTAAAACGATGCCGAGTCATTTTAAATCATTTCCCTTTTACACTGTTTTAAACTTTAATATAAAATATGTTGATATAAAATGTCCAGTATAGGATTTTTTTTATATTTTTATTGAAAAACAATAACAGATTATTAATGGAAGCATCTAGAAAAATTTAGTACTGATAGGCATACTTTACAAAAGGTAGAAGAGAAAGTCAGTTAAACCTTTGCATATATGGACTTCATTTTAGAATTTCCGAAGTTAATGCCAATTGAAGGTATTTCAGTATTTTTACTGCACCCCTTTTGTTTTACCTCTTAAGCGAAAACGTGACTTAACTTATACAAAGACTGTAAACACACTGTTAAAAATGCAGCACTTAATAAAATGTATGCTTAAGAAGTCCTGCGGAGTTCCTTGGTGAGATTTAAAACTATGGAAGGGTTATTTGAAAGCTGTGTTCTTCCTTCAAACCTTTAACCTTAGGTCACTATTTTTGATACTGTAGGAAGAAAATAAAAATTAGCATTTTAAAGTTTAATTCAAACGTTGAACAATGATTAGATTTTCTAAGAAACAAAGAATTTGACTAAATTTCAAAGGGGATTCTGGATGTTGAGCTATAACTCACGATTTTTTTGGACTGTTTCATTCTATGCATGAGTGACTCAATATAACGGCAATCTTCGTTTGGTTCAATTTAGCACTTGCTATTTTAAGTTAACTTTTAAGAAGAGGGAATAAAATAAAATTTGTCAATCTTTTTGGAATATGATTTACTAATCACTGCCTACCTACCATCTTAAAGTCATTATCAATCGAATAGGGTTATTTAATAGTTGGGCATACGCAAACCATTAGCAGAATATAGATAATCAGATTTCTTAGGCATAACACTAATTTAGTTGTTTAGTGACGTTTTACATCGGTTTATAATTTCTCAAGTTATAAAAAAGTATTGTGAATTCGATCCTATACTCGGTTATTCTCCTTTAGAGATGAATGTTAGGTTTGGTGTTAAATGTATTGACCACTATAAATCCAACAAATGGAAATGATCGTGACATAATAGCTTCGTTAGTGAGCTTATGGTAAACTTGTATGAAATTATTAGAATTTAAATATTTGTACTGCAGCTTTCATTATAAAACTTCACTAAAAATTACTTTTAAGGGATGCACGAAATAAAAGAATTTCTTTGCGTTCATTCCATTACGTAATAAATGAAGTGATCAGAACCAATACAATATTATATAAAATTTAAAGTATATGGATAAAAGCAAAAAAAAAAAAAAAATAGTTCTGTGTTCATTTAATTAGCTTCTCGCAGGAAAAGGACATTTAGTACAAAAATAGTTTTAAAGATGTAAGAGGTACATTAATTCAAATATTAAAATTATCGAACAAACTGCAGATCGTTATTTGATAAGAACGAAACATTTCTATATACATAAGTGAAAGTTAGTGATGTTAATTTATTATTTACTTAGAAAAAAAAAGAAATGTATGCTGCGAACTACCCAGTAGAAATCTTCCATTAAGCCCGTTTATTGTTTTCCGATATAACTACATCCTAGTTTAGTAGTTTGCTTTTTGGGTTTTAAGCGTAACTGTATTTTTTCTTATTCTTATATTTTACTAGGCAGATAGTTGCTAAAAATATATTTCTACAGATGATAAAGATCTTTGTAGGTAGAGTATTTTTTTTTCTTTAATTGCTAGCGTTAAGCATAAATCTATTATTTTGTAAAGCAATTAATTAATTACATACATTATATTAATAATATGAATTGCTAACGAAAAACACGACTTTCCTTTCCAGTGGTTCTTTCTTTCAGCGGGAAATGAGGTGCAGGGTAGGTATGCCGTCGCGAGGGTAGGGTTGGAGAAAATCCGCTGAGGTCGGTTTCGCGTAGGGCGCGGTACGCGGTACCTTAGTTGATTTTGATTTTTCCTTAGCGTAGCTAAGATATATATTTTTTTTTAAATCATTAATCATTAAAGTAGGTAATCAAACCAGAATAAGTACATTCGTTTTAAACAAAACAAATAAACGCGTTGACGCAAGAAATATTTTATGCCACAAAGAAAAATAAATCGTAGTAGGTTAAAGATAAAACTTTACAAAAAAAAAAAAAAAATAATAATTAGCGGCAACATACAGACAAGTGTGTATTTTAGTTTGGTCTAACAATGTCTAATATTTTTATGTTACCGACTCAATTTGGAAAAGTATTTTTCACTAAAAGTAGTAAGAATAAATCCTATATATAGTTAAGGATTATATACTCATAATTTTCTGCATTGTGTTCAGGGAAACCAATCTTTCATCCATTTCTTTTCTTCTCGTAACTGAAAGAGAAACTCAATTTTTTTATAATTTTAAATACTTAACATAAAATAATGCAGTAATTTTATTGTAGAGAGAATGAAAAGATACATGGAGGAAAAACTCGGCCTTTTCATTTCTGTAACCCTGACCGGGTATGGAAAGCGCCACATTGGTTGGCCCTTCCACTCATGAGCTAGCCATCGGGTGAGCTCAAACTTTTTTCTTTTGTAATAAACATACTCAAGCAGCTTCGTGGTGCTCAGATGTGACTTTTCTTGAAGAGAAAATGTGGTCACCCGTCGAAACTGCTTAGTTTGTTGTTTTACTAGGTTAAAGTAAACTACATCCGTCAAGTTTCCATCCTTTGGGCAGAGATGATTGGTTCACTTCAGACAATTTAACATCTTTAGGTTTGACATTCCCCTTGCAATGCAACGCCCCTTTTGGAGAAAGTAAAGGTTGCTTTTTGTACAATATTTGCACTTGTCTCAAGCCTCCGAGTCCGCTAATTTTTACCAGACAAAAAAATGTTGAATTACTGTAGGGTAGCTTAATTCACGTAATACATAGAACGTTTCTAAAGATAATAAAAATTGATCGGTGCGTCTCGTAGAGTAGAGTACGCGTGATAAATATTTTGCAGTGAAGCCTTGTGACGCGACAAGAACCCATCTCATATGATCCCGCAAATGCTAGTTGACAAGCACTTGTACGCGGTCGTTAAGCGAAGCTAGTTAGCTGAGCTCAGTGTTGTTTATAGCTCGCATACACTTATGCCAGACAATCGGCGGCCATGTCCTGCACGGATTTTTAGGAATAAAATTCATTACACTTTGTTACAGGTGCTCTTGCAGGCTAGAGTGACCTTCCACACAGGTTTCTTATTTATGATAAAGTGTTATATGATTCAGTCATATAAGACTTCTGAAACATATGTATTTTTCATTTAAGGGAAAAGTTTATGCAAATTACGTTTGTATGAATTTTTCATTTAAATAAAAATATATGCCCCCGTCTACAATGGATTTTGATCTGGATTGCTCGATATAGTTTTTATAAAGGCTTTCATAATTTAATACCCCTCGAAAAGAAAACAGGAATGAATAGCTGCAATAAAAGAAGTAGAAGAAATCGACGCATTCGATTATCAAATCATTTGATTATTACATTCACTCAATTACTGATCATTCGATTATTCAAATCTGTCGATTATGCCCATCGCTAGTCAGGAATACCTTCAACTCCGCTGGATGGGTAGATGTTCTGGAAGCTTTGGACACCCTGTTTCAAATTTAAGCAAATCTGATGGGAATTCTGACTTCCTGATAGACCAGAACCTGCTCTACGAAATGGAGGACCGTCACCAAATGATGGAAGTTACGCTATATCTTGCCCAAGGCTACATCCTCAGCCCATACCTGCCGAATATCTTGTACAATGGGCTACTGAGAATTAGGCTGCTAGATGAATCACGCTTGACCGGCTGTTGTACCGCAACATCCACATTGTAAATACAAGCGCAATCTGAGCTAATGTACCGATCTGAATATGTCTACCTTTTGGGTCCCCTTATTTCAAGCGGGTTATTTATAAGGAGGAGTCGATTACCTCAAGCTTGCCTTCCTTCCTGAAAACATTCCAACTGGAACTATATTAGGAAAAATTTTAAAAATAAATAATCTCGACTGAAATTTATTTTATTTCCTGTCGCAAATTAATATTAACAATCTATAAAAATGTTGAAAGAATTTTCTACGCAATAAAACTTATTAAAATATTACAGCTGATATGCCTAGTCATAGTTGATAAATTAATCTTTTATGTTATATCAACTCAATATAAACAAACAATTATTTTATGGCTTCAGTTCCATATTTAAATCAATTTACTCGAGATTTGAAAGCAGTTCTAGGAATGAATATCTGATCTTATCAAATTATAATAACCTGCTAATAAGATAAGCGAATGGAATTTTTTGAGAATTTTATTAGAATATATTAATGAATAATCAGAAAATTTAAATCTATCAATCAATTAATAATTGATTTCTTATTTGAAATCAATAGATTTAATTTATAGTCCACGTAGTGTAGTGGTTAGAGAGCTCAGCCCGTAGGCCGAGAGTCCCTGGTTCAATCTTGTTGATGACAACAAGAGATGTTTTGAGTGATCTTTTGGACAGACTATAAGCTTGTTCAGATATTATATGTACTGGTTTAAAATCATAACGTATCGCAGCTAGGTGGACGCATTAATGGGCAAAGTGTGGTTCTACACATATCACCTTCTCGAGTGCTGACAATACATACGATCAAGATAATGAGCTACTATAACTATCTCTAAGCAAAGGCCTGAAACAAAAACAAAAAAGTACTGTACTGTCAACTTTTCGCCTTTCAGAGAGTCTGTTACGGTCACGGCATACACCGCAGTGACATACTTGTATATTTAAAGTGGCGGAGGGTTTTCCTATCTGAAGTGGCATACTGGGGCCGTCTTATATGCTATGTCGGGATATCTTCTGCCCATGCCAAGCTACCTTATATTAAATCAGACAAATCAAAGAGAGGGAAAAGAAGTTTTTTAATCATTCCTGTCATTAATTTGAAAAATTAATTAATTCTTCACAAAAGTCAGAAGAAACTAATTTTTTTAATTGATAACCATCACCGTCGAATTATTCGAACATTTATCGAATACCTGAAATTTCTTTCCTGAAGAAGTATCAAAAAGCGCAAATACATTCAAGGGAAGTCCCGGTTTAAGAACATTCCCTCTAGTCTCACTGCAGAAGCAGCGAGATGGAGGAGCCCGATGGCTTTAGCCATCAACCAGAACGATCGTGTCGATCACCAACGATGCCGGACGAAAAAAAGCTACAACGAAGATTCGTTAATAACGAAGAAAAACCGAAAATTTATCAGTCATGGAGATCGAGCAGTTAATCAAAGCTAACGAGAAAGCTGCGAAGGTTGAGAAAGAAAACGAAGAACTCAGACTTTGGATCCAATCACTAGAAAAACTAGTTGGAAAATTGACGTTAAACAAAGCAAAAGAAACCAACAAGAAAGAAATAGAAGTAAAGTCAAAAGCGACTGCAGACAAGAAATCTAAGAAATCGAAACAAGAACCTAATCAAGAGGATGTCTTCAGCGCAGGTAGAGCAAACATCGAACTATTATGCAGCGCTAGCTAGACTAGAAGATTCCATGAGTATGAGTATGACTAGAAGATTCCATGAGACTAGAAGATTCCATGAGTATTGAAGAGAATACAGGTAACAAAACTTCTGAACATTGTATACTAACCCTGATAATAGATTTATCGAGTATTTAAAAGTTAAAAATAGGGGAAAAAAACAAAAACCAGACCTTTTTATTGAAGGGTCTGAACTGCGGAGAGGAAAACTTTTTCCTCTCCGCACAAGGGGCACTTGTTCATTCTTTTTGCATGGCATTATGTAAACAATAAATACCATGAGTTGGACTGGCGAGCGATGCATCATTTGAACTGGTAAACAGATGCACCATTTTTATGATCCTGGCGAAATAGCACGATGCGTGACTAGAAACATAATCAAAAAAGCCTCTCTAATATTTGATTCGTAGAGGATATGACTGAAAATAATTTTCACTTTATACATGCTGTTATGAAAAGAGGTTTGGAAATTGAATAGCTTTAATTAAAATGTGATTCAAGCTATTAAAGCTCTAAATTTCCCGGGATTACAAAAAGGGGGGAAATCAGGCCGTTTCCTGGTATCTCGGGAAAGAAACCCTAATCCCAATCCACATTACTACAGTTCCCTTCTTCAACACTCTTTAATAGTAGACGCTACAAGTTTCGCTATTGATGGAGTCATCCAACAGAAAATTGACGATATTTGGCATCCTCTCGGATTCTAGTCCGTTAAATTCAAATTCAATATAGTGCTTACGATACAATTTACTATACCTTTAAGCACTTTATGGTGGCTGTACACTTTCGCACGAGTGTTCTCGCCACCCCTCGCCGAGGGCTCACGCAACACTGTTCATTCTCGTTTATTCATTACGTTTGCAAACGTCGAGAAGAATGGATGCGTTAGAAGTCACAGCAGCAATAAGTTTATGCGCTAGTAGCTATTTTAACTAGGTATGTGCAAATCTACCATGCAAGAACAGTTAAAAAAAAAATGGCGTAAAAGGAGATGGTGGATGCTCACTATGTATTGAAATAGAACATGGTAAGCAAAGATTTTAATTGACATCCAAGGACAAAAAAAGCTGCACAATGCGTGGATTTTTCAGTTGAAGAGTTAAAAAAAGAGGACATCACTGATGGCGACATATAGAAGACACGTAAGAGACCTAAATTGTGCATCAAAATCTGGAGCCGGAAATGAAGAAGTATATAAACCGACTTGGTTTGCGTTTGAGTTTATGCACTCGTTTTTGGGGCATTAATACAAATACAAACAAACATTAAACACTGCAAATGAAGTAAGTATTATTTGTTTGGAAAAATAACGTTTTTATTTAGAATCGCGTAAAGTTTTGTACATCAATGTGTATAGAAATATTTTGTGAATTCTTCTCGTATTTCTTTTGCATTAAGTGTAGACCTTCTGGGAATATTTGGCAAAGATCTTATGGCACAGCTTCCTTCAAACTCTTCAACTTCATTCCTACAGGAGCCTAGCTGAATCAATACACCATTTTGGTCATAAATATCAACAGTTCCCGGTGGCGTATAAATTCTTTTTGATGTAGCACTTTTGCGGAGGAAATTATGCAATAAAATACATGTCATTGTGAGGACTGCTGTCTTTTCTGGATTAAGCAATATTGGCTTCTCTTTTATAACTCCCTTCATTCTGTTTTATTTTCACAGAGCTTCGATGCAAAGCCAACTGGCAGAATTAGTAGCGGAGCCTTCGGATGAATTTGGAAATTTCACAAGGATGTCATCAATGGATTTTGATAACACATTGGAAAAAGTGAAGCCTATCATATCTAAAAAAGATACTCAGCTAAGAGAGGCAATCCCAGCAAAAATTCGTCTGGCAATAACATTTAGGTTCCTGGTTTCACGAGACAGCTTTGAAAGCCTTCATTACCTTTTCAAGATATCTAGTTCATTGATAACAAAAATAGTACCCAAAGTCTGTGCAGCATTGAACGACGTGTTAAAAAATGAAGTTGGGGTTAGTAAATAATACATGCGTTAATATATTGTGTTTATTAAATCGTTGATTGATAAACTAAAACTTTTTTCATTTAACATTAAAGTGCGAATTTGTAATAAAAATCATACAAAGTTTTATAGAAACAATATCAGAAACAAGGGAAAATAAGTGAAGTCAATGCATAGCATCATAAAAAGCTTTGTTGACAATATAAGAATTTTCAGAGTATGTAACAGGTTGAGCAGGAGCAATTATTTCATTAGATAAGATAGTTATTACGTTTGAGGGCATTTATTGAGATGATTCCGGTATTTGAATGCCTGGAATGTCGTCTATATTACTGTAAATAGGCGAAGGTATTGACCAAGCTGAAAAATCGTGGCATGGAATGAGTTGTTGGGATATGTTCCTATCTGAATATGTCGAATACGATGACTGTGATGTAGGCAAAGGGCTGGGAGATGGAACAAATAGTCGACTTTGTGATTGAAGTGGTTTCTTTTGAATGGTTCTGATGTATAAGCCATCAATCTCTCACATTAATTGCATTTTTGCTAACTCAGGTAGTTTTTTTAACTTATTGGCTAAGATTTTCCCATATCACTCACAGTCATCTTCTGGTACTTCTTGTTTTTTAAAACTTTATTTAAAGTGCTCATCGCATCTTCCGCTTGTTGTCCGGCTTCTTGCGACTTGATGGGGTTTTTCCGACGCCTTTGTACCACAAGACTTACAAATGATGGCGACACGTTTCCCTTCGAAGAATCTTGTGAAACAATGGTACATTTTCTGCTGCAGCGGAGAACTGTACATTTTTTGCATCGTTTGCATATGCATTTGCTTCACTGTCACATTCGTCTTGACTTGTAGAAGGCTGATTATTCTGTAAAACAAAAACGAAGTTATTAATTTAAATTTTCATCTTTTCAGATACCAGATAATGAAGAATCATGGTTGCAAATAGAAGCGGGTTTTAGAAAAAACTTCCCCCAGTGCGTCGATGCTATCGATGGAAAGCACATCATTATACAAATCCCAGTGTACAGTGGCTCAGAGTACTACAACTACAAGAAAAGTTTCAGCATCGTGCTGTTGGCCTTGGTAGATCAAAATTACAAATTCATATTCGCTGATATCGGATGTCAAGGATGAATAGGTGATGATGGCGTATTTCAAAATAGCATACTGTGGTGCAAAATTTGTTCTGATGATCTTAATTTACCATCACCGACACCACTGCCAGGCTCAACGAATGCTGTTCCCTATGTTTTCTTAGAAGATGCGGCTTTTGCTCTTAGTACGCACGCTATGAAACCATATCCTGGTGCCCACAATACAGGCACACCAAAACGCATTTTTAATAACAGGCTTCCTTCTTCTCGTGTAGTTGTGGAGAATACTTTGTTATATTGTCTTCAAAATTTAGAATTTTTCGGAAGCCATTATTGCTTAATCCAGAAAAGACAGCAGTCCTTACAATCGCATGTATTTTGTTGCATAATTTTCTCCGCAAAAGTGCTACATCAAAAAGAATTTACACGCCACCGAGAACTGTGGATCAAAATGGTATAATGGTTCAGCTAGGCTCCTGGAGGAATGAAGTTAAAGAGTTTGAAGGAACCTGTGTCATGAGATCTTTGCCAAATATTCTTAAAAGATCTACACTTAATGCAAAAGAAATACGAGAAGATTTCACAACATGTTTCTATACACATTGATGTGTAAAACTTTGCGCAATTCGAAATAAAAACATTATTTTTCCAAACAAACAATACTTATTTCATTTGCAGTGTTTAGTGTTTGTTTGCATTTGTACAAATGCCCCAAAAATTAGTGCATAAACTCTAACGCAAACCAAATCGGTTTATACAATTCTTAACTTCCAGCTCCAGATTTTGATGCACAATTTAGGCCTCTTACGTGTCCTCTATATGCCGCCATCAGTGATGTCTTCTTTTTTTTAACTCTTGAACTGGAAAATCTATTTGCTCTTAAATTCGAGTCTACGCATCGTTCAGCTTTTTTGTCCTTGTGAAATGGATGCGTTGGATCCCATGATACGGGCTCAGTTTGGTAGACTTCTAAAAAGTTAAGTTCTATGTCGTTACTCCACATTTTCAAAATACGTTTTCACGATTCGACAGCTTGAACGAAACTGAACCACGCGAGAGTGTAAAGGATGCCCTCGCGCTGCCTCGCGAGGCCCTTTGACTCGTGCACAAAATACTGACACGGGATGAAGAGCTGACGAGGCGAGGCAAGACAAAGCAAGACAACACGAGAGTAGTATGTTCACTCTTGCACTCGTCGTGCCTCGCTGGGTCTCGACGAGAGTGTACAGGCGCCTTTAGACATATATAAGAAGGTCAGCACTTCACTATATTCTCTGACCAGAAACCTCTAGTATATGTTTTTCAACAAAAACCCGAAAATGCTTCTCCAATAACGTAATTGAACTATATTTTAAAATTTTCTACCGGTGTTCAATACATATTTGATAACAGCAACTTAGTCGCTGATACTCTATCGAGAATAGAAGCGGTTGAGTTGCCAATATTGCTTGACTTTGACAAAATTGACAGGATACGGAGCTACATTCACTCCTTCAAAATCCTTTGTCTTACTTTAAAAGCGTTGGTATCCCACAATCTTCCTTCAAAATTTTTTTGTGATCACCCCCAAATGTAATACGATCATTTCACATATTTTTCATCAATCCAGGCAACATGTTTTCCATCGGTTTCATGATTTCGTTCGTCGCTTTACAGATCATCGGATTTCAACATTAATTTGTGTTAACGTTGTCGGTTTCAAAGTTAAACATTTCGTCCTTAACATTTACTTCTATGTAGTGTTTTGAACTTTTTGAACGGAAATTACTTTTATCTTTCTCGATAATGCTTTTATATTTCAGTCTTACGCCTCGTATTAATATTATTAAATTCCACCTTTTTAAATAATTATTAAGGCGGCTTCATTAAAATCTCGCAAGTGAATTTTGCATGTAGTAAACATGCAGTCCTGACTTTTGTATTGAACGTACCAATCCACTGATGCAGATGGCAAGATAGCAACACCAGCGTAAGCGAAACAAGCCTTCCAGTAGAAATTTGCATTTTTAGTAGTCAGCCTACTTGTGACCAGCTGGCATGAGCTGTCAGCCTACTTCGGTAGAATGCAAATGTCTGAGCGGCGTAACACATCGGATGTTTCAAATGAAAAAGGTACAAATCACATTTCTTGCATGATAAAAGTTCACCTTGCACTGTCCACTGTGCACCTATACCATTTAGGTCAACCAAATGAAATACACGTTTAACTCCTTCCACTGACAGCTAGCTTGAAGAAGTAAACTAATTCGTATTCTTTTAACTTTGTAACATAATAGTACAAATATGAACGGATGAATGAACTGCTACGATGTTCTCCGTGGACTATCTGGATTTCACATTTGAAATCCGTTTTAAAACCGTACAAAACCTTGAAAATTCGTCGGCACTTCCACGTTTCTCCATATACCTTCACATAAACTAGGAAGCAAAGTCAGCCTTCATGTGGCCATGAATCTGGTAGTAGGGCTTTCTGGTACATGGCTTGTTAAGCTTTGAAAGACAGCTGTATTTTGCTTTCGACTACTCGAGTCAGTTTGATATGAGATGCCAACTGAAGTGAACAAAACACAGAAGATAGTTTTCAGTGTTGGAAAACAAATATAGGTGCCGTGTTTATCAAACCAGAAAATTTATAGGTAAGTAAATAAAGATGTTTTTAATGAAATAGCTCATAAACAAAATTTGCTTTGCCTTTACTTTTGCTGCTAACTACTTATAACCACTACCCGCATAAAGGCGGTCTTGCCGGTTGGAGGCAAAATTTTTAATTCTTGTTCATTGCCATTTCGTACACAGACATGGCATCAAATATGAATCCAGGAACTGGTAATTGCTCTACAAAAAAATTGACATCCAAAATGACGGCTGATGATAACCCAGAAATCTCCGATAATCTTCAATTACCGATTCCAACAGAATGCATCAATGTGGAACCATCAACGTCAGCTTCACTTATATCAACAGTAGCATATGCGTTATCTTCATGTTCAACAGAACCATCCAAAGCAGAATTATCAACCTTATCTGCACGTAAGACATCTAACAAACGACCTTGTAGTCCTCTCCCAGATTTTTGAAAAGGACGCTGATATTCCTGGAAGCAATGCTGGTGGCTTTACTGGAACTGCCCATGAACTTACAGCACTATTAAAAGAGTATACTATATATCAATATTATTTCGCAAAACGCATTTTCAGCTACATAAAAATGAAGTGGTGTTTCGTGCAACTGCAAAACTTCCATCAAGTTTTAAAGATTTGGAAGCACCTTATCGATGTTTCACGTACTTTTTTACCCTGGAACTTTTGATAAAATTGCTGAACAGACAAGCTTATACGCTCGGCAGCAGAACATTTTCAGTGGCAGCTTCCGATATTCGTAAATACATTGACATATTGATATTCAGGTCCTTATTTTTTTGAGCCAATTTGCGCAGCAATGACATCCAAGCAATTTTATGCGATTTGAAAATATCTCCACTTTAACGACGTCTAAAGAAAAAAAAATCGGGGCGAACCTAGATTTGACTCATTGTACAAAGTTTCACCTTTGTTGAAACATATGGTTTTGAAATCTAAACCGGTGCTGGTAGCAAGACCATTTTTTAAAATAAGCCAAATTTATATCCAGTGGCTAATGTGGTCGTACGTGTGTGTAAACCATCCCTAACTTCGTCAACCACGTACTTCACTTCGAAAATTTTTAAACCATTTTGCCGTTGCTAATCTATCTCAGAAGTAAAAGAATTTACTCATTAGGGACTATTTGCTCTGGTCGTATTCCCAATTGTAAGCTACCTAGCGATAAAGAGCTTACAAAAGTAGAGAACTACTATGTACATATTTATCCACGTCATTGTTACTTTAAGTTTAAGTATTTTGCTGACTTGAAATGTGCAAGAAATTAATTGGTTCGATGGGAAAATTTGACGATGATTGCAGCTCGTGCAGAATTGATGCATTTGGCGCTAATGAAACATGCTGACACGCGTACTCGTGCAAAGTTCAATCATCGCAAACGTTGTTCATGTTTGTCGCTGATGGATATGCTGACGTGCGTAGTCGTGCGAAGTTCAATAACCCAATATGCCGATGCAGGTGCCTGGTGTTGGGTAAAGGTGATTTGGGTTTATGAGCTTGGAGATAATGTGGTGTGTGAATTTGTAAAGTGTAGAAGATGATGAGCATACATGTGATTGAGGTATAGTTTTAGATGTATCTTGCACATTACCGCCTGCCATGAACCGTCCGAGGTTCTTAGCTTTTAGGGATTGTTAACATTTTGTGCCACGTAGTCCTTTGCTGTTTTGATATTATTTGGACTTTGTTGTGACGATACCGAAGCAGAAGAAAACATGTTGATGTAATAGTCAAGGTTATTAGGAGAGACAGGCTGATGTTTGTTGCGTGGTAACAAATGATTGACTAAGAGGTAGTTTTTTTTGTCTTCAATGATGTTCTGTTCTTGTTGAATGTAAGTTCCAAAGGGTTTCTTGGAGTTAATGATCTTTGGCGCTGAAAGATTAGGAATGGTTAGTTGGCTTATTGTTTGATGGCGGACAGGTGGGTGTGGAAGCATGTACATGGAAAAGATAGACACAGCGGCTTTCCAAGAGGCAGTAAACAGAGAATTTTCGACTCTAAGACTGCAGTCCTGCGAAAGTCTTATTATTCCAGTATCATTAAGAATAACGTTTTTGCGATCACATTGACAAATAGCTTGCGCTGGGGTTGCTGAGGGCGTCATAAACATAAAGGCATTTGGGTCGTGCAGTAGTTTTCAGACTATACTCTTTACTCTGAAAGTGTGTACTGCACACGGGTCTCTGCTGAATACCTTGTGTATCTCATTGATTACGCAATTTGGTTTTGAATGACATCGTGGAGTATACTGATGTTCACTAGGTATTGATAGGCTGCGATCCTGGAGAGGTCGTCACTAGAAGCTTTAAAATACTGCTGCAAGTTTTAGTTCATGCCCAAAATCTCTGATGGTATGTCGAATGTTTGAAAAGTGTTGTTCCCGATGCATATGGAACTGGTGTGGCTTTCATCAAGTTGTATGGGCGGTTGTCGATAGTGAAAAGGAATGCCAGTAAATTGATATTAGTATCATCAGAATTGATTCGAATGGGTTTGATTGCCTGATATAAGATCTGCATGTGATCTGGAAGCAGCGTTTGTGTATGGTTGATGAAGAGCATCATTTGTTCAAGAAGTCCGTTATCATCTCGCAATAGCGAACGCCAATCACGGTAACTGCTTGGCCGTCCTCATTTTCGAAGAAGTACTGCCCGATGACACTACCTGCCCATAAGCCGCACTAAAAAGTCAGTCTTCGTAGATACATCACATAATCACTCGTAGATTTTCATTTGCCCAAATGTGGCAATTCACTGAAGATGATTTTCTTTGTAAAGTCACCATTCCCTTCTGTCTGTTCAACCAACCGTTCGGCGTATTGCTGACACTTGAAATGTTCAGTAGGCTGCAGTGCTGAGTCATTTGAACCTTATAAGCATGTAAATTCAAACCTTTATTCAAAATTTGCATCACTGATGTTTGTGAGATGTTCAATTGTTGGGCACGACGACGAGTCGAGGTTGACAGCTCTTCTGTCACACTATCGCCACGAACAACAGCAATGTTTTCCGCAGAACGAACTGTGCGAGCATTCACAGGGGAAATCACATTTCCCACAATTCCAGTTTGCTGAAATCGCGCACAATTCTCCCGATAGTGGACACGTTTGGTCGACTATGTTGTCCAAAAAATTCACGAAGTGCACGAAATGCATTTTGATTTGAACGCTTATTTTCGTAAAAGGCTTCAACAACCTTAACGCGTTGCTCAATTGTGTAACTCTCCATTTGTCAAACACTAAAACAAAGAAATGTCAAATTAAGTTGGGCGAAAAACTTGATTTTAAAGTGCGACTCACAATTAACATCGTGCATTATGGTTGGACCACCCTTTAATTGAATCGCCGCTTGTAAGCCATAACTTTAAGAAGTTTTGGAAGCGAAGAGTATCTCCCGAATATTTCTGGCTCTAGAGTGGGTTCAGTTGCAACTATCGCAACTGAACGTGTTTCATCCGTTACAAATACCTATTCAATTGCTGTCAGGGTTAAGTTGTTCATTGTATGAGTTACTGGATTGGGAAGCCAAAGTAGCCCTTTCCACTATAGAGATGAGGGAAGCAATTGTTCCGGACGGATTCCTCTTGAAGCCAGATCAGCTGGATTGTCATTCGTAGAAACGTGATGCCAATCATCAGGCACTGACTCCTCATGTATATGGCTTAAACAATTTGCCACAAGCACATTCCAAGTTGCCGCAGTTTTTTGAATCCAGGCCAAGGCAACTTTTGATTCAGTCCAAAAGTATGTCTTAATATTCGTCTACTTACATACTTGTTTTACCTGTTTCATTGTTTCTAACAGGAGAACAACACTGCTGAGCTCAAGCATCAGTATTGAAATCGTCTTTAATGGCACAATTCTGGATTTTGAACTAAGCAAGCTAGTAGATATACACCCTTTTGCGTCATACGTAAATTGCAGCTGCGTAAGCTGCATTGGAGGCGTTGCAAAAACCATGTAGTTCTATGGATGTGTTGCTTGTGCAGTTATTCTATCTAGGAATGCGAAGTTTCTCAAGAGCTAGTAAGTTGCTTGCGTGTGTCGTTCCAATCCTTTGCTGCTGTATGAGGTACCCCATTATTCCATCCTAGTTTAAGCAGCCATAATTTCTGCATGATAATTTTTCCTGTGATTATGCAGGGTTGTAGCCAACCCAATGGACCAAATAGTTTCACTACCTCTGAGAGTAGCTTTTGTTCTGTTGTAAGCCAGATTTGGAATGAAAAAAAACATCTTGCGCAGGATGCCATTGCAGTCCAAGCATTTTAATTTCTTCTGATATGGCTATGTCTAACGGTTTTCGATTTTCTCAATCTTCCTCTGGAATAGCTTCTAAAAGGTCTTGGTGGTTAGCTGACCATTTTCGAAAATGAAAACCTCCTTTGCGCAGCACTACTCTAAGTTCGGTTTGCAAGTGTTTTAAGTGAGCTAAATCATCTGAGCCAGTCAAAAAATCATCGATATAAAAATCCTAGAGTATCGTTTCAGTGGTTTCTGGGTTGGTGACACGTTCATCAATTGCCAGTTGTTGAAGAGTTCGTATTGCTAAAAATGGTGTGCAGGCTGTACCGTATGTCACTGTGTTCAATGTGTAGTGACCGGCTGGGTCTTTGTTAGAGAACCTGCACAATATGCGCTGGTAGTCACGATTGCTGTCATGAACTCGTATTTGCCTATACATTTTTTCTATGTCGGCAGCAACGACGTATTGGTAGTTTCGCCATCTCAGTAGCAGATGAAGCAGATTAGATTGTATTTTAGGACCAACATGTAACAAATCATTCAGTGATTTTCGACCTAATGACCTCTGCGATGCGTTAAAGACCACACGTAACTTTGTCGTGGACCTTGTCTCCTTGGTGACCGCATGGTGTGGAAGGTAATAACAATCGGTATTCTGGACTAAATTATCTGGCACTTTTCCATGTGACCAAGGTTCAAATATTCTTCCATGAATGCATGGTATTCTTTTTTCCGCTCCAGATAACTTGAAGGCGCTGCTCCTGTTGTCGGAATCCAATATGTGCAGTGCTAACAGATTCCTTCAGTTCTTCTCGGTGGTCACGATTAGAATTAAATGGCAACATAACTGTGTATGTTCTATCTAAATTTCTATCTGTGATTTCAGAGTAGTGTCTTTCAACTTGAGCATCCTCTGATGCTGGTTGTATTTTGGTTGACGGTTCTTCGATCTCCCAAAAACGCCTGAGAGTTTTATCCGGTTCTTCGGACGCTACGAAAACTAGAGAGCTCTTGTCGGCTCGCATGCTGGCAGTTGATCCAAACAGAACCCACCCGAGTTTTGTGTTTTGTGCGCATGGCTGACCATGAACGAACCCATTGGGCTCTTTCACACGGGAATGGCAAAAACCCATATCCAAACAGGTTTCGCGCTTACGCCCCTATGTTTACACGTTGCATAGTTCAGCCAACCTATTTTTGTATACGATACATGTCTTGCGAGTGTATGTGTCAAAAGGGTCATTTGATCGTTAAACATCGTGCGAACAACATAAGAGCGAAGACAGAGAGATAAGCGATTGAGAATTTATGTTTTAGCCTTGAATTGTGCACGAGGTAATAAAAACTGGAATGAAAAATGTATTTTATGATTGTTAAAGTTTGTCGATTCAAACTTCTATTGGATTTATTTGAATCCTCCGTGTTTTTCCGCTTTCTGAAAAATATATCTTTATATCTTTTTTAGTCGCATATTTTTCTTGATGTGTTGTAAACATGCTTATTATAATGTGATTCTATGAAGATTATGCGTACTGTTAATTTTCTATAGATTTACAATAGGCAATTTATCTTCATTGAAATCGTGATATTCGTCGTGTTGTTTCCTGAAATTGAACATGGCCTCCGCTTTCATAAATTTATTACATAACGCGTAGCTTCTCGCATTTACGCATCCATTTTTGCACGCAAATTAAAGAAAGGCAATCGTTTCATGACGACTACAATCTTCACCGAATGTTCAATTCGGAATGCTTACCAGCGTTTGTATAAAATTTCCCCCACCAAATGATCAACAAAATGCGTTTGTGTATGTGCGTTACGCTCGTTCACCCTACAAAATGTTGGCTTGTTTTTACCATCAGGTCCCCTCAATGCCTCTCACTCTTCTTGCCCATATAACCTGTTTAACGCTCACTTTTAACGCTGCGTCTGAAAAAGCCCATTGTTTAGTAAGTTGCCATAGATGTCTGCTCCAAGAAATAGGTCGATGTGGGATGGTCCGTTAAAACCGGGATCCGCTAACTTTGATTTCTTGAGTCATGGAGGTAGAGCCACATTGATGCTTGTGACGGGTAGTACTGCCGTAATTTTGGGGATTATTAATGCCGAGAAACTCAAAAGAATGTCATCCTCCTTATTTTTGATCAATGCTGGGAGTTCAACTCCTCCTCTGGATGTTATGGCTTCTGAACACCCAATACCTTCTATGAACGTTTAAGAGTGTTTGCACATTAGTCCTACTATTTGGACTGCAGATTATGTAATGAACTTGTAGCGTGGCAGCTACACCTTCACAATTTTTTTACAGTTATGAGTGCTGTGGCAAGCAGTACTTGAGTGTTAAAAAGAAGCGCATTATGTGCTTGGGTCTGAATGGTTAATGATTCTAGCGTTGTGAATCTTTGGGTATGAAAAGTTATAAGCTTCTTTAGCGTTGGTACTTCTGTGCTCTCGCTTATTAGTTTTTGCCATTTCGCTCTAGACTCTTTATCGAGTTTGTTGTTAAGAATAAATACTATGGCGAGGTCAAACCCATCGATCTTCAATGTTTTCAGCCTTGCTATAAGCTGATTGGTTGTGATTGTTGTTTAAATCTGCACTCCACCAACGTTGCATAAGCTCCTGCGCTATGATCTTCATATTGTCATATCTTTCACACAATATTGACCATGCGGCAATATTGTGTGTAATTTTTTTTCAAAAATTATTTATTTATTCATGAATATCTATTTTGTCCCCTTCAAAGTAATCCCCATGAGATATTATACACTTGTGCCAACGGTTTTTCCAATCTTCGAAGCACTTCAAAAAATCATTTTTTTTAATCTTGTTCAGCTCCTCCTTCGATGCCGTCTTTATCTCGTCAAGCGTAGCGTAACGTCGTCCTTTCATGGGCCTCTTCAGTTTATGAAACAAGAAAAAGTCACAGGGGGCCAGATCTGGGGAATACAGTGGCTGCGGCATCATTAGTGTGTTGTTTTTGGCCAAAAAGTCGCGCACAGCAACGATGTGTGAGCAGGGGCGTTATCGTGGTGCAAAAACCAATTTTTGTTCTCCCACAAATCCGGGCGTTTCTGGCGGATTGCTTCGCGCAAATTGCGCATAACTTGCAGGTAATATTCCTTATTGACCGTTCTTCCCTGTGGCAAGAACTCATGATGCACCACGCCCCTGCAATCGAAGAAAACTGTCAGCAAAACTTTCACATTCGACCGAACTTGGCGCGCTTTTTTCGGTCTTGGTTCATGCGCCAGCTTCCATTGAGATGATTGAGCTTTGGTTTCCACGTCATAACCATAAACCCACGATTTGTCACCAGTTATGACCCTCTGGAGCAAATTTGGTTCGTCGCGGACAGAGTTTAACATCTCATTAGCAATGTTCATGCGTTGCTGTTTTTGGTCGCAATTGAGCAATTTTGGTACGAATTTCGCGGCGACCCGTCTCATGCCCAAATCGTTGATAAAAATCGAATGGCACGAGCCAATCGATATGTTTAGGTCCTCAGCAACTTCTCTAACGGTGATTCGACGATTGGCCAATACCATTTTCTCCACTTCATTAATTTTTTCGTCTGTTGTTGAAGTGCTCGGGCGTCCGGCACGCTCTTCGTCGTTCACATCTTCTCGGCCTTCTAAAAACATTTTGTACCACCGATAAACGTTGCTTCAGTCCAAGGTAGCTTCTCCGTATGCCACAGTCAACATTCGGAATGCATCCGCGCACTTAATTTCGTTTTTCACACAAAATTTGATACACGTTCTTTGATCCATTTTTTTGAATAAGTAAAAATCGAAGACGATTGAAAACACGTGCAAGTAAAGCAGCTATCACCAATTAAGTGAAGATTCAAAATGGCTGAGCTTGTCGGCATAAGTGACAGACATGAGTACCAACATAACGCCACAAAAAAAAATCGAAATTCGAATATACGTAACCCGCGAAAATTCAAAATTCGCGATGCTTTTTGAACACACTTCGTATATAGGATTGACGTAAAGTGTCAGATGTATCTTGCCCAGTTTCTCTGTTGAATACGTTGGACATGTACATAGCGTAGATTTGACGACTTTTTTATGGATGGCTTCTTCACATGTTGGAATAATTCCCGTTCAAGAGCACAAAGGATATGCAGGCATTTAAAGCAGCTCGATTTGATCTAACTACAAAAAATATGTAGAAATTGATTGCCCGACCATTATATGTGAGTTTAACCACCACATGGGTGAAGTTGATCTGATGGTTGGTCTGCCTGGAAGGTATCCCATCCATTTGAAGCAATTATTTTACCATATAATCGATGTGGCAATGGTGAACGCTTATTTATTACATAAGCTCATTGACGGAACGTCACCCTTATTGCCAAATTTGGAGCTAAAGTAGCTTTTGTGCTCTGCGCAAATGAAGCACCAAAAAAAGATCCAGCAGACCATCACTTGCTTCACAACAAGATGAACTGCGAGAGGCAAAACCGAGCAACAAAAAATACACTCCAGAGCCAGATATTCGATTTGATGGTTTGAATCACATGCAACTTTTCTTAATAGGAGCGGTCAGTGAATGTGCAAAAATAAGGGTTGCCGATTTTTGCAGTAAATGCAACTTGAATTCGTGTCTATCGTCTCTACAGTAAGCCTGATTCATAAATGAATCCCAATATTACAGATAACATCAGAGGTGAACCCGCATTGGTCCATCGAATACTTTAAACTGTAAACGCTGCAATTAATGATTTTTTATGCTTATACTGAACTACTAATTTATTAACTGCCCAATAACAGCACTTTAAAAGGCATATATTTATGATGCTTTACAATATTGCTATTCATTTTACCTTACGAAAAATTATTATACAATGCTTTACTAGTAACCGATGTGTTCAATACAATTTTATGAAATTGTTGAAATTATATTCCCCACATTTCAACCATTCTTTTGCCATGACTTTTAATAAAATATTAGCTATCTTTACGATTTCGTTTTACGCAAATACGGCATGGGGCCATGTTGTATAAGTCCAGGTATTCGCAAAGGTGCTCATAGCTGGCAATTGAACTTGTAGAAAGTACTATAATCATTCATTAGCACTAATAACGCGAGATAAGCCGCGTAATAATTTATTGTAGACTAGAGATTAGTGTTGATATTTTAATGACTAACGATTGAAAGCGGCTGGCAATAAATTCAATGATAACGGTCACAAGGATTTGCAAGGTTGGATATCAAGAATCAAAATACCCACCTTAGGTGAATTGCTGAAGGTCCGTTCAGTAGCGGTTGAAACACGGTGGATGCACGTTTGAAGCGTCCACAGCCATTGCGAGAATTGTGGATTTGATTAGCATTTCTTAATTTTTCTCTTCAGATCATATTATCGGCTGTGTATTCGCAAAAGAAAGTGCCTTAATCAAATTAATTTTTTTGTTTCAATGTGAAATCCGGTTTTTGAATTAATTGCTTCTAAGAGCGAATCGTAAACGGGATCAAAATGCTTTTCGGTATAAGCGATATTTTTAATATTTTGTTTCATATCTTCGAGTAGAAAATTCATTGCAAAATTGTTTTTCGATTCAAGATTAACTACAATTATTCAAAAATATTATGAAAAAATTCAAATTTTTTGAAATGGATCGCCGTTTTTAAAATTCAAATTTTCAAATAGGTTTAAGCACTCTCGGCTTGAAAGTCGCGTTCATCGTATTAGGCGTTACAACAACTGCTTTCGTAATATCCACCATCGTAGTAGCGGTTCAAAAGGGTGACTTGCAAGATGAATTGGATATATGCTATGCAGAGCTTGAATCAACAGCTCCTCCTACTACAACGACCTTTCAACCACCGACATCACCAGTAACGACACCCACAACACCGCCCACATCGCCGTCCCCAACGCCAACGACTACAATGAGTACATCAACAACGAGCTCATCAACCACGACTACATCAACAACGACTACAAGCACAACAACACCTCCACCGCCAACTCCTGAGCCTGAAGTAAGTTATAAATGGTAGATAAAAATATATATCAATTGAATTGTCAACTGGTTCGGGAAGAAGCAGTTTGGGTCCCATAAGTTAAAGAACGCCTCAGCTTCTTTTCTGCTGATAGTTTTTCAAAAAGCATATATTGCCCACAACTGAATATTAACAGACGTTATTTGAAACATATATTTATAGTTTTCCTCATACTGAAAGTCCAAGCTCAGCTCTTGGGCCTTGAACTAAGTTTCGGTCAGTAGTCCTAATTCCGACTGCATGCACTGTATCCTACGCCTGCATGCAAGAAGTTTCTCTTCTGCTCTGTTCTTGCTTTAGCACTATAATCTCCTTCGGGCTTTTGCTTAGAGCTAGTTAGAGTATCTCATTATCTTGATCGAATGTATCGGAGCTCGGGAAGGCAATATGGTCAGTATCACGCTTTAGCAGTGTATCCGTTCACTCAGCTACAATACGTTCTGATTTTAAACCAGCACGTATCATAACTGAACGGGCTTATAGTCCGGCCAAAGAATCACTCGAACCAAATTTTTTTGTCAACGGGGTTCGAATCAGGGACCTTCGGCTCACGAGGTGCGTGCTCTAGCCGGTACATCATGCGAACTTCTTCTTCTTCTTCTTAGCACTACAGCCCCTCTCGGGCCTTCGCTTCCTGTAAACAGCGCCTCCAACTGTCTCGGTCCATTGACCGCGTCCTCCAATTCCGAAATCCGAGCAGCGATGAACTGTCTTCGTCAACCGAGGCAGACCAGTATTTCCTCGGTTTCCCCACGGGTCTCCGGCCTTCAATTCTCCCAACAAATACCTTTCTGGGTATCCGTTGTTCATCCATACGATTCATTTGTCCAGCCTATTGCAGCTTCCGCAGTCTTACAATCCTTGAGACAACCAGTTCGTCAAAAATTTCATACAGATCACGGTTGTAACGAATTCACTATTGGTCCCCGTCTAGCTTCGCTCCGATTATTCGCCTCAGGACCCGTCACTCAAAGGCGGTCAATATATTTGCGGATGCTTGGGTTAGGGTCCATGTTTCACACCCATAGCATGACACAGGTCTTATCACAGATTTGTATACTTGAAGCTTTGTTTTCCTGTGTATGCAGTTGGTCTTCGAGATCGTCTAAACTGAATAAAATACTTTGTTTGCAAGCTGTATTCTTCAGCGTATTTCGTCTCTTTCATTACCCATCTTCATTATTTTAGCGCTTAGATACACAACTTCGCCAACATTTTCGATGCTGTATTCGCCAAGTGTGATATTTTGTGTATTTAAGGTATTTTCCCTCGACTACATCATGAACTTTGTTTTATTTTCGTTGATTTGTAGCCCTACTTGTTTTGCTTCGCTGTCGAGTTTCAAGAAGAGTTCTTTGACAGTTGTTAATGACCGCGACAGTATGTTGATGTCATCTGCATAGGCTACTAGTTGGCTGGACTTGTATAGTAATGCACCTCCTATATCGACAGGTAGCTTCCATATGACGTACTCCAGAGCCAAATTGAATAGCGATGGGGTCAGCCCATCTCCCTGCTTTAGTCCGATTTTTGTGGCAAAGGCATCGATGAATTGGTTGTTGATGCGGAGTTGGGAAGTCATCGACGTCATTGTCATTTTAGTAAGATGAACTTATTTGGCTGGGATGCCAAAGCAAAGTATTATTTGGTACAGTATGTTTCGGTCAATACTGTCGTATGCTTGCTTAAAGTCAACGAAAATTTGATATAAATCTATGTTGAACTCCCAGCATTTTTCAAGTACCTGCTTGACTATGAACAACTGGTCTATTGTAGATCTACCTGCTCTAAAACCACCTTGATACTCCCCAATAATACTGTTGGTGTATGATCCGATTTTATTCCCTAAGATTTTAGAAAATACTTTATACGCCATACAAAGTAGTGATAAGCCTCTATAATTTTCGCACTGTAGCTTGTCACCTTTTTTGTGGATAGGGAATATAATTGATTGGCTCCACTCTTTCGGCATATATTCTTGTTGCAAAATGTGTCGAATGACTTTGTGAATAGCTTTATGAATACTGCTGCCACCATATTTTATGAGCTCCACTGGAATCTCATCGATGCCCGGCGTTTTATTATTGGTCTTGGATGAGGGCAGAAACTTCATCCAGAGTTGGTGAGGCCAATGGAGACTCTCCGCAGACATCTATAGACTCCGATGTTCTGGAACTGTGCGGAGGATTAACAAGGTTCCTGAAATATGATGCCCATCTTTCCTTAACCTTGGTTTCATCAGCGATGGTATTGCCGATGTCGTCACGACAGAGCGTAGTTTTGGACTGATAACCACATTTCAGGTTTTTCACTACTTTGTATGCTTCTCTTGTGTCGTTGCTCGCTAAACTTACCTCTATGCTTCTCAATTGGTCGTCATAGTATTTTCTGTTCTTAATTTTAATTATCTTATTCGCTACGCTTCTGAGATTTTCACAGTGTTTTCTCTTCGTCCTGGTGTTCTTACCTACGTATTCTTTGTACGCCTGATTCTTTTTGTCTAACGCATTCTGGCACTCATCATCGAACCAATCATTCCTCTTGCACCGGGCTTGATGTTTGATAGTCTGTTCTGCCACGGTCTTAATAACCACTTTCACTTCCATCCAGTGTTCGTGGCTTGTCGTTAACGATGCGTCTGATAAGATGGGAGCCAGCTGGTTGTCGAGGGCCTCCGTAAAATTTTTGGCCACAGACGCCGTTTTGAGCCTTTCGATGTCAAATTTTTGGAGCGGGCTGATCTTCACCGAATATACCTTTGACATACCACATCTATAGGTCAATTTGATCAAGTAATGATCTGAGTTACAATTTTGAGAAGCAGCTCATTGTTGATACTTGCGTTATTTACTTTTTTCGGAGCATTATCTGCTGGTCCTCTAGCCGCGAGTGCAAATGAGACTCCGAACTTGACGAAGTTGGAAGGTATTACAATACTATGTACTTGTGTTTGTGTCAGTGTCAGAATGAATTTTACTTTTGCATCTTAATATCGGGAGCATGCCCGATATGATGCCGGATGACCAAAAACACCGCAGTTAACGCAGTATAATTTTTCTTTCGGCTCGTCTGAGCCAATTTGCACTCACCGGGGGCATAAATACCTTTGCATTTTACGCACCAATAATGCATGGCGCAGTTGGTAGCCGAACCAACAAATCTTTGATACCGGTAACACTAGTTGACTTTTCTTTCCTGCAAGCGTTCTCAGCTCACAACTCGAAATTCAAGTACCTTATTGTTTTTAGGGCACTTGGACTGCTCTCATTTGAAATGTGTACCAGGTAAAGTGGTAAATTCTTCTTCCACGGTCAATCTTCTTTTTGCAAAGGTTTTGACAGAAATAAATTGAATTTCTGGAGCAGCTTCCTTAAGCATCAGAAGAAGATCGACCGTATCCTCTCCGTTGTCCAGACCCCTCAGATCTGATTTTTTCCTTTTATGGGATATAGGTGGTGTGGGACCTCCTTATAATTCAGATCATCTTTGGCTAACTTGAAATCAATTAGTGATTTCGTTTTAAGAGTTAATTTTCCTGCATTAACAGTTTTGGTTTTGAAATTGACTAGTTTATTTTCGGCTGCCAATAGTCGAACCATATCTTTGCTGCTTTGTCCAAATACTTTGATTGGCGGAACTTTTCTGTCTAGGTTTTTCAAAGGAACCAGCAGAACTGCAGGCCAGTTCATTCTCCTTATTTTTATTTTTTAAATACTGAATAAAATTTATTTCATGATCTTTATTAAGGTTATCTTCAATACTTTCTTCAACTTCTATTTCTTTGGTTAATTTGTCCAGTGTTGCAAAATAGTTTTGACTCTCGCTGGTGCCACCAGCATTTAGGATTTCTTCTAGAATACACTTTTCTTCAGCTTTGACTTCTGTTGCACTTGATTTTGCTGCTGCGACTTTTATGGCTTCATCCCTTTCTTGAATAGATCTTTGAGGGACTGTATCTCTAGCCTTTGTTCGTGATTTTCTTTTTGCAGTTTGGTTATTTGTTGATTGTCCGCTATTGTTTGTAGCTTGCATCCGCCATCAGCAAATTTTACTTCATTATGTCTCCTTTTGTTGATTATTGCCAGTTTCTTATTCATCGTTTCCCCAGGTTGCCCCAACGGTGGGAAGCCGTCGGGCTCCTCCATACCGCTTTTCTTTACTAGTCAAAGTAAAATAATATTCGATAGAAATCTTACGAGTCGATTGCTTCGACAATATAAGCTTTTTCCAATAAAAATTAACTTCGGTCTGACGTTTTAAAAATTAATTTAATTTTTGGAAACTTTTGACAGGAGTGAATTAAAACACGTTCATACGCAATGAATGCTAGACTTAGAATCGTTATATGCTCAGTGGTAAGCGCGGAAGCCGCTTTTCTGCCTCGAGCAGAGAACTTTTAATGTTATACATACAGGCCCTTCCTTGGCTAAGAACTCAAGGACTGGCGAACATTAATTTGACCAAAATTCACTACTTGCTTCCTTGATATCAAGTAACTTCACCGCTCGATCGCCAACAACGCTCCAGTTTCTGACCAATCGTTTTCAAATCCGATTTCGCAGAATGATCGCATGCTTATTGCCACAATACCCATGCAATCGGGTCTTCTTTCTTCAGCGCCTCTTGCGAACTTTTTGTCAAATCGCTTCAGGTATTTTCCCACACTCCTTCTGCACGTTCCAATTATAAAATAAAATTTGGCTGACAATATCTGAACCTTCGTGCCTTTTTGTTCAAGCCGCCTCGTGCGCATTTCTCTCCTTGACTTTTTGCTTTTCGATTGGCATAATTGCGACTCCAACTCGGCACTGTTTGTGGCAAGCACCTGTTACCAAAACTGACGTTAGATAGGAAGCCATATGGTAGCAATTTGCAGATGATTAGTCGGCCTACTATGGACAAGCTTCCGGTAGCTGCCACCCAACTGCGGCATTAGCAAATGCTTATATTTCGTCATATATACTATTTCCCGAATAAAAAACGTGCCGAACGCATTCCGCGCATGCTATAAATTGTGCTCCTAAACTTTCCAAGACGAGCAAATGAAGCACACGTTTTGCACCCACGACTGATAGCTCAGCGTTGAGATGTAAACAAACTCCTATAAATTCACTTTGGAAGGCGATAAAAACTAAACGGGTATAAGAACTGAAATAATTTTCACTTCACTAGGAGCGCTATTGTGTTCTCCGCGGCTCATCTGGATTTCACTGTAGACATCCGTCTCTAAACCGTACAAAACCTCGAATTTTCGTTGGCACCTCCACAATTCTTCATATAACGCCATGTAAGTTAGCCAGCAAAGTCGGCCTACTAATGGTCATGTGTGTGGTAGTAAGCGCTGCTGCCATATGGCTTGTATCTATCGTCAGTTTTGCCTGGTACACATTTATAGGGTGTATTCTGAGAGTATGCTGCCACATTAGCGCATCATTTTGCACGCCAAAAAATTTTATCGTTGCCAGATGCGCGGGCGTTATTTTGTAGTACCAAAAATCCTATGATTGCATAGCAAGTAATATGAAATATGCCTGATGGTTCCCAAAAGTGAATGCAGTGCAAAATATCCTGATGTACAAATTTTAATAAGGAATAAAATATAAAGCTCAGCAATTTACGAACAATCAGAGGAGCATTCAATTTATTGCGGTTTAGCAATTTGTTGGCCGTCGGACTCTATTGGAGAGATGAAAAAAGAAATATTGCTAATGCATTTATCTCGATCCGTGTCGGGTTTTTGCTCCCTCGTCAGGTAGAGGATAGAGCGTGCCCTAACCAGCTAGCCTGTGGGTAGGTTGCAAATAAAATACCACTCGTGGTAAGTCGAAGCGCTAACAACGCTACACTTAGTATTTACTTGTCATGGAATCAGGGCAACAGCCACGGATCGGATTGGATATCGGGCAACGACTATCACAATGGACGCACGTTCAACCAGAGAGATGCGGTGACGGAAGCAGCCAACGATGTCTTAGAGCACCAGCTAAAGAAAAGTAAAAACGACTGGTATGACAAAGAATGCAAGGAAACGATTAGAAAAAGGACCCAGGTGCACAAAAAATATATCCAGCGACTAACTTGGGCCAAAGAAAAACAATATAGATCCCTTTGACAAGAAGCTAAAAAAATGTGTCGAAGAAAGAAACGATTGACCATCATTACCAAGATTCCACAGATAAACGAAAACATGACGCTATAGTATATGAAGTTAGAACGGCATATGCCTCTATTAAAAAACTAAGAGATGGCTTCAAAGAAGTCTTTGCAAAAGTGCACAAGGAGCAATCATAGACAAATTAGTCGAAATTAAAACCAAATGGCTGCAATATTTCCAGAAGCTATTCACAGCATTGCCAACAACGACTGAAGCTGCAAATATTGCAGAAGTAGAGCAAAATGTCCCAGTTTCACCATGAGCCAAAGACAAAGTGCAGGCAGCAGTACGGGACCTCAAAAAATATCAGGCTTCTGGAATAGATGGAATACCAGCAGAACTGCTCCAAGGAGGGGGTCTCCATCTAAATAACCTTCTGCATCGAATAATATGCAGAATATGGTTAGAAAAGCAATTGCCAGAGGAGTGGCGAAAATGTATATGTCCCTTACACAAAAAGGTGGACAAGTAAAAGCGTAAAAATTATAGAGGCATCGAGCTACTGCATACTTCTTATAAAGTGCTCGCCAAAATCATAGAAAAAAATTAAAGCCGTACTGTGAAAGTAGGGTCATTTGGTTATGGTGATTCTGCTGTATCAACATTTAGGGCTTTACGAGCCGATTACGGTCGTCATAATCGACCTACACAGCAAACAATTTCGAACATAGTGAGAAAATTTGAAGAGACTGGATCAGTTATTGATATTGCAAGGCCCGTGCATCATCGCAACATTCGTTCTGCTGAAAATATCGCTGTCGCTGCTTAAAGTGTGGTGGAAGACCCGAATTTGTCGATTCCTCGACATGCTCAACATTTGGGCTTGTCTTACGGCTCATTGAGGCGGATTTTGCATTTGGATTTGCATCTCCATCCGTACAAAATCCGACTCACTCAAGAACTTAAGCCTCAAGACCATACACAACGCAGAATGTATGCGAATTGGGTGATTGAACAACAAGCCATTGATAACGATTTTTCGAACAAAATTTTCTTTAGTGATGAGGCTCATTTTCCGCTCAGTGGTTACGTAAATAAACAGAATTGCCGCATATAGGGCTCTCAAAATCCTCAGGGGATCGCAGAAAGGCCATTACATCCGGAAAAAGTGACCGTTTGGTGTGCATTATGGTCTGGTGGTGTTATTGGCCCGTATTTTTTTGAAAACGATCAAGGAAGAGCCATTCCAGTAAATTCTGACCGCTATGGACGGATGTTAACAGATTATTTTTGGAGAGAAATGGAAGATTATGATCTGGAGAATATGCGGTCCCAATAGGACGGAGCCACAAGCCACACAACACAGGCTAATCGAGCACTTTTGCAAGAGAAATTTCAAGGACGTGTAATTTCGAGATTGAGTGATGTCAATTGGCCCGCAAGATCCAGCGACCTAACACCTTTGGATTTCTTTTTATGGGGCTATGCGAGAGATCGTGTTTATGCGAACAATCCTCAAAATCTAAAGCAATTGAAAACCAATATTCGTGAAGTTATGGCCGAGATAATGCCGGAAATTCCCCGAAAAGTAATTGAAAATTACCTCAAAAGGATTAAGGCCTGTAAGAGGTCCCGTGGAAGACATTTGAATGATGTTGTGTTTCACGTATAATGGTCTTTATATTGAACAAAAAAGTTTGTTTCCATCTGAATATTTTATGTGTTTTCTTTGGCTTTACTTTCCCAAGCGTAAAATGGATAACCCTATACGTTGGTGTCTTCTATATCCCCCCAGAGTCCAGTGAGACAATCTATACCAAGGCTTGTGGAGTTGTCTCTTCACTTGCTGAACAGATAAAATTATTATCTTTGGAGATTTTAACAGGCCCAATTTCAAGTTTGTAGTTGACGAACTTGACAATCGTCGCATTCTATTGAATTTTCGAGACGATATTGATTTCAACCTAGTTTCTACATGGTGCGGCAATGATTTACAGCAAGTAGCTTCAACACCCAATTCCTCTGGCAATTGGTTAGGTCTAATTTCCACGAATGCTTATGACGAGGTGGTGGTTAATCCAACTAATAATGTGGAAAATCTTTTCAAAAATACCCTTCACCATTCCGCACTTTCCGTTGATTATTCCATCTCTGATGACAGAAACAGCCTTCCGTACAATAACTCGATTGTATTTGATTTCCGTAATGCTGAATACGATAGCATTAAGAGTTATATTTCTAATGTAGACTGGACTGGTAGGCTTTCGATGCTAGATGTAGATGATGCAGTAAATTCTTTCTACCAGACCATATTGGACGCCATTGGACGTCACACACCTAACATAAAAAAGAGGAATAAACTGTCTGAGCCATGGTTGGACAGTAGTCTTCAAAATTTAAGAAACAGAAGGAATAAGCTCCACAAAATTATACATAGAGAAACCAATGCCAGTGATGAAATTAAAAACGAACATAATGAACTGGCAAATGAATTTAGATTGAAGTCACGCGAGGCCTATGCAATGTATGTTAATATTATTGGCGAAAACATAATCCAAAACCCAAAGAAGTTCTTTGATTTTGTAAATATTAAGCGCAAAGCACACGGTTATCCTAAACAAATGACCTATGAAGACCGCAGTTCCTCTGTCCCGGAAGAAATCTGTAATTTCTTCGCAGATCATTTTCAATCAGTGTATTCCTTACCAAACACCTCACCTCATGCAGATAACACTAACGCCGTTTTTGAAACAGCGCTTCAGGAACTCTAAGTTTCTGAAGATGATATCATTAATGATGCTTAACACTTGATCTGAACCATGGACCTGGCCCAAATTTACTTCCGCCTTATTTTCTATACCAGTGCAGTGAAGTATTAGTTTTACCTCTCCATATCATTTTTAATAAGTCACTCGTGAGCGAAAAGTTTCCAATACACTGGAAATCTTCTCACCTGACTCCAATTCATAAAAGCAAAAGCAAAGGGAGTGTTCAAAATTATAGAGGAGTTGCCATTTTATCCGCCATCCCAAAACTATTCGAGAAAATAGTATGCTCTAAAATATCACCCGTAATAGAGCAGCTTCTCAATGACCAAAAAAAAAATTAAAGCCGTACTGTGAAAGTAGGGTCATTTGAAAAGTTTCAGACCTTTTAAACAAAAACACATAATTCAAAACAAACAAAAATTTATTTCTCGACATAGTCTCCACGCAAGTCAATATATTTGGTCAAACTCTTTTCCCTGAAAAATACAGGTTTACTGTATTTGACGCATATTTTTTCCCAACCAGAGATTTTTTCAAGTTGGGGAATGAAAAAATGCTAGGTCTGGTGAGTGGGGTGGGTGTTGAAGCAATTAGAACTTCAATTCATCCAGTTTCGCCATATCGACCATGTATGTGTGGATTCGTGCGTTATCTTGATGAAACAACACGTTTTTATCGCCAAGTGTGGTCGCTTCTTCTTGAGTTCCGTCTTCAATTGGCCCAGCAAAGCAGCGTAATAGGGTCCGTTAATGGTTTTACCTTTTTGAAGGTAATTAACTATAGTTACTCTACGCCTGTCCCAAAAAAGCTGTCGCCATACTTTTCCGGCAGAAAGAACGACCTTCGCCTTCTTCGGAGCTGGTTCCCTTAACACAATCCACTGCATTGACTGTTGTTTAGTCTCAGGAGTTTGGTGATGGATCCAGGTTGCATCGATAGTAATAAATCGGCGTAAAAACTCGTTAGGATTCTTTTAAAACAGCTGAAGAGTCTCGCACGACATGTCCATCCGTACGCGCTTTTAGTCAACCATTGTTTTAACAAACGTCACCTGTCAACTTTGGAAGGGTATCATGTGTTTTGAACTGGTCGGAATGACTTCAAATTTTTATGCCATACATATGTAAAACCCATCTATTTGTTGGCAAGAGATTTAGAATGTACCATGACTTTTTGTCAGTAAGGCCGGAAACCTTTCAAATGATCTTATTGGAGGGTGTCAGGGAGGCTTTCAAAGTGGACGATCTACAATAGATCAAATATTCTCAGTTAAGCAGGTGCTCGAAAAGTGCTGAAAATATAACATCCATGTGTATCAACTCTTCGTTCACTTCGAACAAGCATACGACAGTATCGACAGAAACGCGCTATACAAAATAATGCTTGAGTTTGGCGTCCTAAAAATATTAGTCCGCATGGTCAAGGTCACGATGCTAAACACAGAAACCCAGGTCTAGGTAAACGACGCACTAATGGCAGCTTTGTAATAGAGTCAGGCTGAAAACAAGGGGCTATACTTGCATCAATGCTTTTTAATGTTGGGCTGAAACACGTCATCAGGAAGACATCAGCTGAAACCTCGGGTACATTAATGTTCAAGTCCACACAATTGATAGCATATGCTGATGACGTCAATATTATAACGCGTCCATTCTGAGATGTCAAAAGATTATTTCTGAGCCTAGAATCTGAAGCAAACCAAATTGGCCTACGAGTTAATAAAACAAAAACTAAGTTCATGCCTCAAACGAAAATTCCAGTCCAAAAAAACCTGACCGTGGGCGACTACAACCTTGAAGGTGTGGATAACTCTGAATACCTTGGAGCCAACCTGAATTGAAGAAACACCGAAAAGGATAAGATTTGACGCCACATAAACACTACAAAATAAAGCTTTTTACTCCATTCTTCCCATTCTGAGGTCCAGAGTTTTGCGCAGGCAATAATAAGCATACACGTCCCTAGGCATCGTAATTTCCAGCTGAGCTCAGTTTCAGCTCGCTGAGACAGCATTCCATCGCTGCTGTCCTTTATGCACGACTGAACACCTTAACAAACACTACAACATGCTGGTTGTGTGTAGTCCACCGCACGCTTCGTAAAGGTTGATATGTTTACAATAGAATTTGGTATGGCCGTACTCTTGGCAATTCTGGCACAGGACCAATATGAATCTTCGATTAATACTCTACAATGTATAACATGTCGTGTGTTGCTATCTTTGGTATTTTGCTAGATCTTAGCTCCACTTTGAGTATTAGTCAAGGCTCCTTGTGTTTTTTAGTACATTATGTACTGTATAAATTTCAAAACCTTGCAAGTTTAGATAAGTGCCAATATTTATGGGATCAACGCTAGTGCCGATACTTTTGTTATCAATCGAAGTCCCTTAGCACTTTCAAGCTGATAAATAAAAGTAATGATCCAGAGAGAAGGTCTTCCGGTAGATGTTGACGCTCTACAAAAACTATATCTTAGAAACCATGAGTGAATTGGTGTTACATCAAAACAAGCCAAAAAAGATCTTGAAACTTACGCTTCTCATGTAAGCTCAAATTATAACATACTCGTATATCCTCGCTCCGAAGGTCACGTGAGCAACATTACAAATTTTTTCGTCCACAATAAGATTTCTACCACAAAATACCTCATGAGAGGCATGAGAGGAAAACTCAAAAAACTTTTTCTTGACGCTAGATCATGCCCTTTCAGTATCCTTGCATTTACAGAAACCTGGTTGAATGACTCCCATCGTAACGAAGAGATTCTCAACAGTTGTTGGTCTATTTATAGAGACGATCGAGAGTATCTAAGCACTGGCCTAATCCGAGGAGGTGGTGTCACGCAACGCTTACTCGAGTGATATCGTCATTACCGCAACTTTCAAAACTTTCCAACATGTAATAGCGAAAATCAAAATAAATAAATTTTATTTGTACAGGGTTATCCATTTCGTGGTAGGGAAAGTATAACCCTGCCATTTGACATCTGTCAAAATGAAATGTCACCCAAAGCGTGTTTTTTTTTAGTTGATGGATCGTTTAACAGTCAAAGAACGCGTTAAAACTATTAAACTTTATTATAAAAATGGTGATTCTGCTGTATCAACATTTAGGGCTTTACGAGCCGATTACGGTCGTCATAATCGACCTACACAGCAAACAATTTCGAACATAGTGAGAAAATTTGAAGAGACTGGATCAGTTATTGATATTGCAAGGCCCGTGCATCATCGCAACATTCGTTCTGCTGAAAATATCGCTGTCGTTGCTTAAAGTGTGGTGGAAGACCCGAATTTGTCGATTCCTCGACGTGCTCAACATTTGGGCTTGTCTTACGGCTCATTGAGGCGGATTTTGCATTTGGATTTGCATCTCCATCCGTACAAAATCCGACTCACTCAAGAACTTAAGCCTCAAGACCATACACAACGCAGAATGTATGCGAATTGGGTGATTGAACAACAAGCCATTGATAACGATTTTTCGAACAAAAGTTTCTTTAGTGATGAGGCTCATTTTCCGCTCAGTGGTTACGTAAATAAACAGAATTGCCGCATATAGGGCTCTCAAAATCCTCAGGGGATCGCAGAAAGGCCATTACATCCGGAAAAAGTGACCGTTTGGTGTGCATTATGGTCTGATGGTGTTATTGGCCCGTATTTTGTTTGCAAGCTGTATTCTTCAGCGTATTTCGTCTCTTTCATTACCCATCTTCATTATTTTAGCGCTTAGATACACAACTTCGCCAACATTTTCGATGCTGTATTCGCCAAGTGTGATATTTTGTGTATTTAAGGTATTTTCCCTCGACTACATCATGAACTTTGTTTTATTTTCGTTGATTTGTAGCCCTACTTGTTTTGCTTCGCTGTCGAGTTTCAAGAAGAGTTCTTTGACAGTTGTTAATGACCGCGACAGTATGTTGATGTCATCTGCATAGGCTACTAGTTGGCTGGACTTGTATAGTAATGCACCTCCTATATCGACAGGTAGCTTCCATATGACGTACTCCAGAGCCAAATTGAATAGCGATGGGGTCAGCCCATCTCCCTGCTTTAGTCCGATTTTTGTGGCAAAGGCATCGATGAATTGGTTGTTGATGCGGAGTTGGGAAGTCATCGACGTCATTGTCATTTTAGTAAGATGAACTTATTTGGCTGGGATGCCAAAGCAAAGTATTATTTGGTACAGTATGTTTCGGTCAATACTGTCGTATGCTTGCTTAATTAATTTTAATTTGATATAAATTAATTTTAATTTGATATAAATCTATGTTGAACTCCCAGCATTTTTCAAGTACCTGCTTGACTATGAACAACTGGTCTATTGTCGATCTACCTGCTCTAAAACCACCTTGATACTCCCCAATAATACTGTTGGTGTATGATCCGATTTTATTCCCTAAGATTTTAGAAAATACTTTATACGCCATACAAAGTAGTGATAAGCCTCTATAATTTTCGCACTGTAGCTTGTCACCTTTTTTGTGGATAGGGAATATAATTGATTGGCTCCACTCTTTCGGCATATATTCTTGTTGCAAAATGTGTCGAATGACTTTGTGAATAGCTTTATGAATACTGCTGCCACCATATTTTATGAGCTCCACTGGAATCTCATCGATGCCCGGCGTTTTATTATTGGTCTTGGATGAGGGCAGAAACTTCATCCAGAGTTGGTGAGGCCAATGGAGACTCTCCGCAGACATCTATAGACTCCGATGTTCTGGAACTGTGCGGAGGATTAACAAGGTTCCTGAAATATGATGCCCATCTTTCCTTAACCTTGGTTTCATCAGCGATGATATTGCCGATGTCATCACGACAGAGCGTAGTTTTGGGCTGATAACCACGTTTCAGGTTTTTCACTACTTTGTATGCTTCTCTTGTGTCTTTGCTCGCTAAACTTACCTCTATACTTCTCAATTCGTCGTCATAGTATTTTCTTTTCTTAATTTTAATTATCTTATTCGCTATTTTTCTTAGATTTTCACAGTGTTCTCTCTTCGTCCTGGTGTTCTTACCTACGTATTCTTTGTACGCCTGATTCTTTTTGTCTAACGCATTTTGGCACTCATCATCGAACCAATCATTCCTCTTGCACCGGGCTTGATGTTTGATAGTCTGTTCTGCCACGGTCTTAATAACCACTTTCACTTCCATCCAGTGTTCGTGGCTTGTCGTTAACGATGCGTCTGATAAGATGGGAGCCAGCTGGTTTTCGAAGGCCTCCGTGCAATTTTTGGACACAGACGCCGTTTTGAGCCTTTCGATGTCAAATTTTTGGAGCGAGCTGATCTTCACCGAATATACCTTTGACATACCATATCTATAGGTCAATTTGATCAAGTAATGATCTGAGTTACAATTTTGAGAAGCAGCTCATTGTTGATACTTACATTATTTACTTTTTTCGGAGCATTATCTGCTGGTCCTCTGGCCGCGGCGAAGTTGGAAGGTATTACAATGCTATGTTATTGTGTTTGTGTCAGTGTCAGAAAAAATTTTACTCTTTCATCTTAATATCGGGAGCATGCCCGGTATGATGCCGGATGACCTAAAACACCGCAGTTAACGTAGTATAATTTTTCTTTCGGCTCGTTTGAGCCAATTTGCACTCACCGGGGGCATAAATACCTTTGCATTTTACGCACCGATAATGCATGGCGCAGTTGGCAGCCGAACCAACAAATCTTTGATACCGGTAACACTAGTTGACTTTTCTTTCCTGCAAGCGTTCCCACCTCACAAATTGAAATTCAAGTACCTTATTGTTTTTAGGGCACTTAGACTGCTCTCATTTGAAATTTGTACCAGGTAAAGTGGGAAATTCTTCTTCTGTGGTCAATCTTCTTTTTGCAAAGGTTTTGACAGAAATAAATTGGATTTCTGGAGCAGCTTCCTTGAGCATCGGAAGAAGATCGACCGTATCCTCTCCATTGTCCAAACCCCTCAAATCTGATTTTTTCCTTTTATGGGATATAGGTGGTGTGGGACCTCCTTATAATTCAGATCATCTTTGGCTAACTTGAAATCAATTAGTGATTTCGTTTTAAGAGTTAATTTTCCTGCATTAACAGTTTTGGTTTTGAAATTGACTAGTTTATTTTCGGCTGCCAATAGTCGAACCATATCTTTGCTGCTTTGTCCAAATACTTTGATTGGCGGAACTTTTCTGTCTAGGTTTTTCAAAGGAACCAGCAGAACTGCAGGCCAGTTCATTCTCCTTATTTTTATTTTTTAAATACTGAATAAAATTTATTTCATGATCTTTATTAAGGTTATCTTCAATACTTTCTTCAACTTCTATTTCTTTGGTTAATTTGTCCAGTGTTGCAAAATAGTTTTGACTCTCGCTGGTGCCACCAGCATTTAGGATTTCTTCTAGAATACACTTTTCTTCAGCTTTGACTTCTGTTGCACTTGATTTTGCTGCTGCGACTTTTATGGCTTCATCCCTTTCTTGAATAGATCTTTGAGGGACTGTATCTCTAGCCTTTGTTCGTGATTTTCTTTTTGCAGTTTGGTTATTTGTTGATTGTCCACTATTGTTTGTAGCTTGCATCCGCCATCAGCAAATTTTACTTCATTATGTCTCCTTTTGTTGATTATTGCCAGTTTCTTATTCATAGTTTCCCCAGGTTGCCCCAACGGTGGGAAGCCGTCGGGCTCCTCCATACCGCTTTTCTTTACTAGTCAAAGTAAAATAATATTCGATAGAAATCTCCCGAGTCGATTGCTTCGACAATATAAGCTTTTTCCAATAAAAATTAACTTCGGTCTGACGTTTTAAAAAATTAATTTAATTTTTGGAAACTTTTGACAGGAGTGAATTAAAACACGTTCATACGCAATGAATGCTAGACTTAGAATCGTTATATGCTCAGTGGTAAGCGCGGAAGCCACTTTTCTGCCTCGAGCAGAGAACTTTTAATGTTATACATACAGGCCCTTCCTTGGCTAAGAACTCAAGGACTGGCGAGCATTAATTTGACCAAAATTCACTACTTGCTTCCTTGATATCAAGTAACTTCACCGCTCGATCGCAAACAATGCTCCAGTTTCTGACCAATCGTTTTCAAATCCGATTTCGCAGAATGATCGCATGCTTATTGCCACAATACCCATGCAATCGGGTCTTCTTTCTTCAGCGCCTCTTGCGAACTTTTTGTCAAATCGCTTCAGGTATTTTCCCACACTCCTTCTGCACGTTCCAATTATAAAATAAAATTTGGCTGACAATATCTGAACCTTCGTGCCTTTTTGTTCAAGCCGCCTCGTGCGCATTTCTCTCCTTGACTTTTTGCTTTTCGATTGGCATAATTGCGACTCCAACTCGGCACTGTTTGTGGCAAGCACCTGTTACCAAAACTGACGTTAGATAGGAAGCCATATGGTAGCAATTTGCAGATGATTAGTCGGCCTACTATGGACAAGCTTCCGGTAGCTGCCACCCAACTGCGGCATTAGCAAATGCTTATATTTCGTCATATATACTATTTCCCGAATAAAAAACGTGCCGAACGCATTCCGCGCATGCTATAAATTGTGCTCCTAAACTTTCCAAGACGAGCAAATGAAGCACACGTTTTGCACCCACGACTGATAGCTCAGCGTTGAGATGTAAACAAACTCCTATAAATTCACTTTGGAAGGCGATAAAAACTAAACGGGTATAAGAACTGAAATAATTTTCACTTCACTAGGAGCGCTATTGTGTTCTCCGCGGCTCATCTGGATTTCACTGTAGACATCCGTCTCTAAACCGTACAAAACCTCGAATTTTCGTTGGCACCTCCACAATTCTTCATATAACGCCATGTAAGTTAGCCAGCAAAGTCGGCCTACTAATGGTCATGTGTGTGGTAGTAAGCGCTGCTGCCATATGGCTTGTATCTATCGTCAGTTTTGCCTGGTACACATTTATAGGGTGTATTCTGAGAGTATGCTGCCACATTAGCGCATCATTTTGCACGCCAAAAAATTTTATCGTTGCCAGATGCGCGGGCGTTATTTTGTAGTACCAAAAATCCTATGATTGCATAGCAAGTAATATGAAATATGCCTGATGGTTCCCAAAAGTGAATGCAGTGCAAAATATCCTGATGTACAAATTTTAATAAGGAATAAAATATAAAGCTCAGCAATTTACGAACAATCAGAGGAGCATTCAATTTATTGCGGTTTAGCAATTTGTTGGCCGTCGGACTCTATTGGAGAGATGAAAAAAGAAATATTGCTAATGCATTTATCTCGATCCGTGTCGGGTTTTTGCTCCCTCGTCAGGTAGAGGATAGAGCGTGCCCTAACCAGCTAGCCTGTGGGTAGGTTGCAAATAAAATACCACTCGTGGTAAGTCGAAGCGCTAACAACGCTACACTTAGTATTTACTTGTCATGGAATCAGGGCAACAGCCACGGATCGGATTGGATATCGGGCAACGACTATCACAATGGACGCACGTTCAACCAGAGAGATGCGGTGACGGAAGCAGCCAACGATGTCTTAGAGCACCAGCTAAAGAAAAGTAAAAACGACTGGTATGACAAAGAATGCAAGGAAACGATTAGAAAAAGGACCCAGGTGCACAAAAAATATATCCAGCGACTAACTTGGGCCAAAGAAAAACAATATAGATCCCTTTGACAAGAAGCTAAAAAAATGTGTCGAAGAAAGAAACGATTGACCATCATTACCAAGATTCCACAGATAAACGAAAACATGACGCTATAGTATATGAAGTTAGAACGGCATATGCCTCTATTAAAAAACTAAGAGATGGCTTCAAAGAAGTCTTTGCAAAAGTGCACAAGGAGCAATCATAGACAAATTAGTCGAAATTAAAACCAAATGGCTGCAATATTTCCAGAAGCTATTCACAGCATTGCCAACAACGACTGAAGCTGCAAATATTGCAGAAGTAGAGCAAAATGTCCCAGTTTCACCATGAGCCAAAGACAAAGTGCAGGCAGCAGTACGGGACCTCAAAAAATATCAGGCTTCTGGAATAGATGGAATACCAGCAGAACTGCTCCAAGGAGGGGGTCTCCATCTAAATAACCTTCTGCATCGAATAATATGCAGAATATGGTTAGAAAAGCAATTGCCAGAGGAGTGGCGAAAATGTATATGTCCCTTACACAAAAAGGTGGACAAGTAAAAGCGTAAAAATTATAGAGGCATCGAGCTACTGCATACTTCTTATAAAGTGCTCGCCAAAATCATAGAAAAAAATTAAAGCCGTACTGTGAAAGTAGGGTCATTTGGTTATGGTGATTCTGCTGTATCAACATTTAGGGCTTTACGAGCCGATTACGGTCGTCATAATCGACCTACACAGCAAACAATTTCGAACATAGTGAGAAAATTTGAAGAGACTGGATCAGTTATTGATATTGCAAGGCCCGTGCATCATCGCAACATTCGTTCTGCTGAAAATATCGCTGTCGCTGCTTAAAGTGTGGTGGAAGACCCGAATTTGTCGATTCCTCGACATGCTCAACATTTGGGCTTGTCTTACGGCTCATTGAGGCGGATTTTGCATTTGGATTTGCATCTCCATCCGTACAAAATCCGACTCACTCAAGAACTTAAGCCTCAAGACCATACACAACGCAGAATGTATGCGAATTGGGTGATTGAACAACAAGCCATTGATAACGATTTTTCGAACAAAATTTTCTTTAGTGATGAGGCTCATTTTCCGCTCAGTGGTTACGTAAATAAACAGAATTGCCGCATATAGGGCTCTCAAAATCCTCAGGGGATCGCAGAAAGGCCATTACATCCGGAAAAAGTGACCGTTTGGTGTGCATTATGGTCTGGTGGTGTTATTGGCCCGTATTTTTTTGAAAACGATCAAGGAAGAGCCATTCCAGTAAATTCTGACCGCTATGGACGGATGTTAACAGATTATTTTTGGAGAGAAATGGAAGATTATGATCTGGAGAATATGCGGTCCCAATAGGACGGAGCCACAAGCCACACAACACAGGCTAATCGAGCACTTTTGCAAGAGAAATTTCAAGGACGTGTAATTTCGAGATTGAGTGATGTCAATTGGCCCGCAAGATCCAGCGACCTAACACCTTTGGATTTCTTTTTATGGGGCTATGCGAGAGATCGTGTTTATGCGAACAATCCTCAAAATCTAAAGCAATTGAAAACCAATATTCGTGAAGTTATGGCCGAGATAATGCCGGAAATTCCCCGAAAAGTAATTGAAAATTACCTCAAAAGGATTAAGGCCTGTAAGAGGTCCCGTGGAAGACATTTGAATGATGTTGTGTTTCACGTATAATGGTATTTATATTGAACAAAAAAGTTTGTTTCCATCTGAATATTTTATGTGTTTTCTTTAGCTTTACTTTCCCAAGCGTAAAATGGATAACCCTATACGTTGGTGTCTTCTATATCCCCCCAGAGTCCAGTCAGACAATCTATACCAAGGCTTGTGGAGTTGTCTCTTCACTTGCTGAACAGATGAAATTATTATCTTTGGAGATTTTAACAGGCCCAATTTCAAGTTTGTAGTTGACGAACTTGACAATCGTCGCATTCTATTGAATTTTCGAGACGATATTGATTTCAACCTAGTTTCTACATGGTGCGGCAATGATTTACAGCAAGTAGCTTCAACACCCAATTCCTCTGGCAATTGGTTAGGTCTAATTTCCACGAATGCTTATGACGAGGTGGTGGTTAATCCAACTAATAATGTGGAAAATCTTTTCAAAAATACCCTTCACCATTCCGCACTTTCCGTTGATTATTCCATCTCTGATGACAGAAACAGCCTTCCGTACAATAACTCGATTGTATTTGATTTCCGTAATGCTGAATACGATAGCATTAAGAGTTATATTTCTAATGTAGACTGGACTGGTAGGCTTTCGATGCTAGATGTAGATGATGCAGTAAATTCTTTCTACCAGACCATATTGGACGCCATTGGAAGTCACACACCTAACATAAAAAAGAGGAATAAACTGTCTGAGCCATGGTTGGACAGTAGTCTTCAAAATTTAAGAAACAGAAGGCATAAGCTCCACAAAACTATACATAGAGAAACCAATGCCAGTGATGAAATTAAAAACGAACATAATGAACTGGCAAATGAATTTAGATTGAAGTCACGCGAGGCCTATGCAATGTATGTTAATATTATTGGCGAAAACATAATCCAAAACCCAAAGAAGTTCTTTGATTTTGTAAATATTAAGCGCAAAGCATATGGTTATCCTAAACAAATGACCTATGAAGACCGCAGTTCCTCTGTCCCGGAAGAAATCTGTAATTTCTTCGCAGATCATTTTCAATCAGTGTATTCCTTACCAAACACCTCACCTCATGCAGATAACACTAACGCCGTTTTTGAAACAGCGCTTCAGGAACTCTAAGTTTCTGAAGATGATATCATTAATGATGCTTAACACTTGATCTGAACCATGGACCTGGCCCAAATTTACTTCCGCCTTATTTTCTATACCAGTGCAGTGAAGTATTAGTTTTACCTCTCCATATCATTTTTAATAAGTCGCTCGTGAGCGAAAAGTTTCCAATACACTGGAAATCTTCTCACCTGACTCCAATTCATAAAAGCAAAAGCAAAGGGAGTGTTCAAAATTATAAAGGAGTTGCCATTTTATCCGCCATCTCAAAACTATTCGAGAAAATAGTATGCTCTAAAATATCACCCGTAATAGAGCAGCTTCTCAATGATCAAAAAAAAATTAAAGCCGTACTGTGAAAGTAGGGTCATTTGAAAAGTTTCAGACCTTTTAAACAAAAACACATAATTCAAAACAAACAAAAATTTATTTCTCGACATAGTCTCCACGCAAGTCAATATATTTGGTCAAACTCTTTTCCCTGAAAAATACAGGTTTACTGTATTTGACGCATATTTTTTCCCAACCAGAGATTTTTTCAAGTTGGGGAATGAAAAAATGCTAGGTCTGGTGAGTGGGGTGGGTGTTGAAGCAATTAGAACTTCAATTCATCCAGTTTCGCCATATCGACCATGTATGTGTGGATTCGTGCGTTATCTTGATGAAACAACACCTTTTTATCGCCAAGTGTGGTCGCTTCTTCTTGAGTTCCGTCTTCAATTGGCCCAGCAAAGCAGCGTAATAGGGTCCGTTAATGGTTTTACCTTTTTGAAGGTAATTAACTATAGTTACTCTACGCCTGTCCCAAAAAAGCTGTCGCCATACTTTTCCGGCAGAAAGAACGACCTTCGCCTTCTTCGGAGCTGGTTCCCTTAACACAATCCACTGCATTGACTGTTGTTTAGTCTCAGGAGTTTGGTGATGGATCCAGGTTGCATCGATAGTAATAAATCGGCGTAAAAACTCGTTAGGATTCTTTTAAAACAGCTGAAGAGTCTCGCACGACATGTCCATCCGTACGCGCTTTTAGTCAACCATTGTTTTAACAAACGTCACCTGTCAACTTTGGAAGGGTATCATGTGTTTTGAACTGGTCGGAATGACTTCAAATTTTTATGCCATACATATGTAAAACCCATCTATTTGTTGGCAAGAGATTTAGAATGTACCATGACTTTTTGTCAGTAAGGCCGGAAACCTTTCAAATGATCTTATTGGAGGGTGTCAGGGAGGCTTTCAAAGTGGACGATCTACAATAGATCAAATATTCTCAGTTAAGCAGGTGCTCGAAAAGTGCTGAAAATATAACATCCATGTGTATCAACTCTTCGTTCACTTCGAACAAGCATACGACAGTATCGACAGAAACGCGCTATACAAAATAATGCTTGAGTTTGGCGTCCTAAAAATATTAGTCCGCATGGTCAAGGTCACGATGCTAAACACAGAGTCCCAGGTCTAGGTAAACGACGCACTAATGGCAGCTTTGTAATAGAGTCAGGCTGAAAACAAGGGGCTATACTTGCCTCAATGCTCTTTAATGTTGGGCTGAAACACGTCATCAGGAAGACATCAGCTGAAACCTCGGGTACATTAATGTTCAAGTCCACACAATTGATAGCATATGCTGATGACGTCAATATTATAACGCGTCCATTCTGAGATGTCAAAAGATTATTTCTGAGCCTAGAATCTGAAGCAAACCAAATTGGCCTACGAGTTAATAAAACAAAAACTAAGTTCATGCCTCAAACGAAAATTCCAGTCCAAAAAAACCTGACCGTGGGCTACTACAACCTTGAAGGTGTGGATAACTCTGAATACTTTGGAGCCAACCTGAATTGAAGAAACACCGAAAAGGATAAGATTTGACGCCACATAAGCACTACAAAATAAAGCTTTTTACTCCATTCTTCCCATTCTGAGGTCCAGAGTTTTGCGCAGGCAATAATAAGCATACACGTCCCTAGGCATCGTAATTTCCAGCTGAGCTCAGTTTCAGCTCGCTGAGACAGCATTCCATCGCTGCTGTCCTTTATGGACGACTGAACACCTTAACAAACACTACAACATGCTGGTTGTGTGTAGTCCACCGCACGCTTCGTAAAGGTTGATATGTTTACAATAGAATTTGGTATGGCCGTACTCTTGGCAATTCTGGCACAGGACCAATATGAATCTTCGATTAATACTCTACAATGTATAACATGTCGTGTGTTGCTATCTTTGGTATTTTGCTAGATCTTAGCTCCACTTTGAGTATTAGTCAAGGCTCCTTGTGTTTTTTAGTACATTATGTACTGTATAAATTTCAAAACCTTGCAAGTTTAGATAAGTGCCAATATTTATGGGATCAACGCTAGTGCCGATACTTTTGTTATCAATCGAAGTCCCTTAGCACTTTTAAGCTGATAAATAAAAGTAATGATCCAGAGAGAAGGTCTTCCGGTAGATGTTGACGCTCTACAAAAACTATATCTTAGAAACCATGAGCGAATCGGTGTTACATCAAAACAAGCCAAAAAAGATCTTGAAACTTACGCTTCTCATGTAAGCTCAAATTATAACATACTCGTATATCCTCGCTCCAAAGGTCACGTGAGCAACATTACAAATTTTTTCGTCCACAATAAGATTTCTACCACAAAATACCTCATGAGAGGCATGAGAGGAAAACTCAAAAAACTTTTTCTTGACGCTAGATCATGCCCTTTCAGTATCCTTGCATTTACAGAAACCTGGTTGAATGACTCCCATCGTAACGAAGAGATTCTCAACAGTTGTTGGTCTATTTATAGAGACGATCGAGAGTATCTAAGCACTGGCCTAATCCGAGGAGGGGGTGTCACGCAACGCTTACTCGAGTGATATCGTCATTACCGCAACTTTCAAAACTTTCCAACATGTAATAGCGAAAATCAAAATAAATAAATTTTATTTGTACAGAGTTATCCATTTCGTGGTAGGGAAAGTATAACCCTGCCATTTGACATCTGTCAAAATGAAATGTCACCCAAAGCGTGTTTTTTTTAGTTGATGGATCGTTTAACAGTCAAAGAACGCGTTAAAACTATTAAATTTTATTATAAAAATGGTGATTCTGCTGTATCAACATTTAGGGCTTTACGAGCCGATTACGGTCGTCATAATCGACCTACACAGCAAACAATTTCGAACATAGTGAGAAAATTTGAAGAGACTGGATCAGTTATTGATATTGCAAGGCCCGTGCATCATCGCAACATTCGTTCTGCTGAAAATATCGCTGTCGTTGCTTAAAGTGTGGTGGAAGACCCGAATTTGTCGATTCCTCGACGTGCTCAACATTTGGGCTTGTCTTACGGCTCATTGAGGCGGATTTTGCATTTGGATTTGCATCTCCATCCGTACAAAATCCGACTCACTCAAGAACTTAAGCCTCAAGACCATACACAACGCAGAATGTATGCGAATTGGGTGATTGAACAACAAGCCATTGATAACGATTTTTCGAACAAAATTTTCTTTAGCGATGAGGCTCATTTTCCGCTCAGTGGTTACGTAAATAAACAGAATTGCCGCATATAGGGCTCTCAAAATCCTCAGGGGATCGTAGAAAGGCCATTACATCCGGAAAAAGTGACCGTTTGGTGTGCATTATGGTCTGGTGGTGTTATTGGCCCGTATTTTTTTGAAAACGATCAAGGAAGAGCCATTACAGTCAATTCTGACCGCTATGGACGGATGTTAACTGATTATTGTTGGAGAGAAATTGAAGATTATGATCTGGAGAACATGTGGTTCCAACAGGACGCAGCCACAAGCCACACAACACAGGCTGATCGAGCACTTTTGGAAGAGAAAATTCCAGGACGCGTAATTTCGAGATTGAGTGATGTCAATTGGCCCGCAAGATCCAGCGACCTAACACCTTTGGATTTCTTTTTATGGGGCTATGCGAGAGATCGTGTTTACGCGAACAATCTTCAAAATCTAAAGCAATTGAAAACCAATATTCGTGAAGTTATGGCCGAGATAATGCCGGAAATTCCCCGAAAAGTAATTGAAAATTACCTCAAAAGGATTAAGGCCTGTAAGAGGTCCCGTGGAAGACATTTGAATGATGTTGTGTTTCACGTATAATGGTATTTATATTGAACAAAAAAGTTTGTTTCCATCTGAATATTTTATGTGTTTTCTTTAGCTTTACTTTCCCAAGCGTAAAATGGATAACCCTATACGTTGGTGTCTTCTATATCCCCCCAGAGTCCAGTCAGACAATCTCTACCAAGGCTTGTGGAGTTGTCTCTTCACTTGCTGAACAGATGAAATTATTATCTTTGGAGATTTTAACAGGCCCAATTTCAAGTTTGTAGTTGACGAACTTGACAATCGTCGCATTCTATTGAATTTTCGAGACGATATTGATTTCAACCTAGTTTCTACATGGTGCGGCAATGATTTACAGCAAGTAGCTTCAACACCCAATTCCTCTGGCAATTGGTTAGGTCTAATTTCCACGAATGCTTATGACGAGGTGGTGGTTAATCCAACTAATAATGTGGAAAATCTTTTCAAAAATACCCTTCACCATTCCGCACTTTCCGTTGATTATTCCATCTCTGATGACAGAAACAGCCTTCCGTACAATAACTCGATTGTATTTGATTTCCGTAATGCTGAATACGATAGCATTAAGAGTTATATTTCTAATGTAGACTGGACTGGTAGGCTTTCGATGCTAGATGTAGATGATGCAGTAAATTCTTTCTACCAGACCATATTGGATGCCATTGGAAGTCACACACCTAACATAAAAAAGAGGAATAAACTGTCTGAGCCATGGTCGGACAGTAGTCTTCAAAATTTAAGAAACAGAAGGAATAAGCTCCACAAAATTATACATAGAGAAAACAATGCCAGTGATGAAATTAAAAACGAACATAATGAACTGGCAAATGAATTTAGATTGAAGTCACGCGAGGCCTATGCAATGTATGTTAATATTATTGGCGAAAACATAATCCAAAACCCAAAGAAGTTCTTTGATTTTGTAAATATTAAGCGCAAAGCACACGGTTATCCTAAACAAATGACCTATGAAGACCGCAGTTCCTCTGTCCCGGAAGAAATCTGTAATTTCTTCGCAGATCATTTTCAATCAGTGTATTCCTTACCAAACACCTCACCTCATGCAGATAACACTAACGCCGTTTTTGAAACAGCGCTTCAGGAACTCTAAGTTTCTGAAGATGATATCATTAATGATGCTTAACACTTGATCTGAACCATGGACCTGGCCCAAATTTACTTCCGCCTTATTTTCTATACCAGTGCAGTGAAGTATTAGTTTTACCTCTCCATATCATTTTTAATAAGTCACTCGTGAGCGAAAAGTTTCCAATACACTGGAAATCTTCTCACCTGACTCCAATTCATAAAAGCAAAAGCAAAGGGAGTGTTCAAAATTATAGAGGAGTTGCCATTTTATCCGCCATCCCAAAACTATTCGAGAAAATAGTATGCTCTAAAATATCACCCGTAATAGAGCAGCTTCTCAATGACCAGCAGTCCCACAGTGATTCGATATTCTTACAGATCAAGATAAATGCTCTGCTTGAATGGTCAACCTATAAAGATTTGAGTCTGTTCAAAAACAGTTCCTGCTATTTGCTTTACGATCTCAATATGACCCACGTAAGTTTCAGAGCCTGCCTTTATATGAATATCGGTTATCCATTCTAAATTTATCTTCACTTACCTCCTGTAGAATTATGTCATGCTCTTGTTTTGCATTTGATGTCCTCCGTGGTACCATTAAAGTTCAATATTTGATTGGTAGGATATCCTTGAACGAACCAGTAAGATTTACAAGACATTCATGTTTGCTGGTGGAAAGTCGACATCTTACCATCTACGGTGAAAATGAACCGATTAATAGATGCTGCAAAATATTAAATAGCCTGAGCCATTGCTTTTTCCCAAGCATATCCAGACTACAGTTTAAAACCAATCTATCAATGTTCCTCTTTTCCTAGTCCTATATTTTTAACTTGTTTTTTTGCAAGTTGTAACCTTTATTTTTAACTTGTATTTTGTAACTTTTAACTTGTATTTCTTTGTGATAATTTATAATTTTGATGTAATACTTTGTTTGGTAAATAAATAAATACATAAGTGTGGTATTGATTTTTAGGCTATCTAGCCAGGTCACTGCCTGACATTATTGTTCTTCTTTTGCGGCCTGAATCTTTACCTTTTTTTTTGAATATTTAAGATATAAAAGTCCAAATAGTAAATTTACAAGCTTCCAACAAACATTATTTTTGTGTTTGTTCCTTTATGGCTCCGTCCGTTAATATTTTGAGGGCGGTCCAATAAGTACTCAGCATACAAAAGATAAAAGAAATTTTTGGAGAATTGGTGATTTATTTCTTAACATAACCTCTTCTTAGCTCGATACATTTGACCCAGTGATGCTCCAACTTCTTTAACCCGTCTGAAAAATATGTTTTCTCGAGGTCTGCGAAGCAGGCCTCCGTAGCGGCGATGACTTTCTCATTCGACTCAAATTTCTGCCCGGCGAGTGATTTTTTTAAGTTAAGAAATAAAAAGAACTCACACGGGGCCAAATTAATAGATTACGGTGGATGGATTTGCAGTTCGTAACCCATTTCAACCAATTTAGCCGTGGCGATGGCAGAGGTATGAGCTGGTACATTGTCATGGTGGAAGAGCACAGTTCTCTTCGGCAAATGCGGCGTTTTTTCAGAAATTTGACGTTGTATCAGCCCAATAATTCAGCATAGTAAAGCCCTCTAACCGTTTTGCTCTTCTCCAGGAAGTCGATGCAGATCACACCTTGAGAATCCCAGAAAACGGCGGCCATCACCTAGTTGGCCGAAAGGACAGTCTTTGCCTTCATTGGAGCACGTTCGCCGGTTGAAGTCCACTGTTTCGACTCCTTTTTTGTCTTCAATATGTACCAGTGGAGCCATGTTTCATTGACGGTCATAAAAAGATGCAGGAACTCCTTCGGGTTGCGCTTAAATTGCGTCAAACACTGTTCTGAAGTGATCTCATCGTTGCGTTTGTTATCCGGAGTGAGCAAACGTGGCAGCCATTGCGCCAACAGCGTTTTTATGCCCTAAATTTCATAGAGGATATGACCCATGCGATCTTTTGAGATGCCTACTGTCTCAGCTATTTTGCGCACCTTCAAGTGGTGGTCTGCCAATACGAGCTTGTGGGTTTTTGTCACGTTATCATCCATGGTAGTCGTTTTCGGGGCACCTGAGCGTGTCTCATCAAAAACGTATGTGCGACCACATTAAAAATCCTTAAACCAATTTTTTACAGTCGCCATCGCAGGAACTGAGTCAATCTGTACAGAATTCTTGCAATGTTTAATTTAGCTGCGCGATTTCGCTTCCAAAAACAAGAATCGAATCATCGACCGATATTGCTCTTTCTCCGTTTTTCTAAAATCCACGGACACGCCCGCTTCCACAGGCGGTCAAAACAAAACTACGAGTTCGATTCGACTGAAATTTTGATAGTAGTCGTCTACAAGAATGCACTACCTTATGGTGAATCTCTCTTGCCATAGTGGGGCCATCGGGCGGTGGGGCTAAGTACTTATTGGAACGAAGCCTTCTGTGTGCTTCCCCTCAAAATTTGAAATTTAAATACCAGATAACACTTTCTTATTGATAGTTTAAACTTTTTAAATAGTTCTAATGTTTTTTCCAGATTGATTATCGTTTGCCAGGAAATGTAATACCGGATTTATATGACCTACATTTGATGCCTGATCTAGATAGTGGTCATTTCGAAGGAATCCAGACTATAACTGTACGTGTTGTAGAAGATACAGATAAAATTATATTGCACTCCAATGGATTGGCCATAACGTCTGTTGGAGTAATGGAAGGATTGCCAGAAACACGTTTTAAACGCAATGCTAGAATACCAGGTGACATTTCACTTGATCCAGTGAGAGAGTTTCTGATAATTTCACTAAGTCAAACGCTAAAAGCACAAGAAGTGTACACCGTAAGAATCGAATTCAATGGCGTTATGTTGGGAAAAATTGTCGGACTCTATAGCAGTTCATACACTAAGGGTGATGGCTCTAAAAAGTGAGTAATGATTAATTTTGATATTATCCAATTACTAGTAATATATATATATATATATATATATATATATATATATATATATATATATATATATATATATATATATATGTATATATGTATATATATATATATATATATATATATATATATATATATATATATATATATATATAGTATAATAGTATAATATAATAGTTCAGGCAGAAAGTTGATAGTCCCTATTTGAACTTTTGAGAATGATTATTTACTTACCTAATGGTACAATAGAAGGAGATATGGTCAGAATTACGTATGAAGTTATTTCGCAAATAATACATGCTTTGAATAATCACCAGACCGCACTCCTTCACAATCAATTTTAACCCATTTAAGGAGACTCTACCAGATTTATTTATATTGTAAGTTTGATGCCAAGAGGTTATCATCTTCAGCCATATGGGCAGCATCTTGTGAGTTTTAATAAGGCACGATTTTGTTTCCACGTTTCAAAGATAAGAAGTTAAGCATGTAACAACGATTTCCGAATATTGCAATTTGGCGTTGATTTCATCATTCAATCAATAACCTTGCAAAATTTTAATGTTATGGCCAAAGACCATTTCATTGAAGTTCTTAAATTAGTTATTCGTGCGAATAATTAAATTATGCTTGATTTGATAGACATTTTTTATGTTTGAACTAAAGATATGCTTTTAATTTTTTATTTTTTGATTGCATTACTTCCGAGAATATTTACGAATATCAAGGTTGGTTAATTAAATATTATATTTATATGATAACATAGAGTAGTCTGTTTTTGTACAATGATAAGATGAAATGATTTCTGACTGCAGTTTTGTCTTCGTGAGTAGGATTTTTGCAACAAATTAGGATGGTTTTTACCAATTTCCTAAATATTATTGGAAGTTTTTTTTGGGCTTCTAATGGTGAGATAATATTTTTGAAAAAATGTTTTTCTCTTCTTAGAAGTTGATCAACATAGTAGATTCTGCTTTTTTCAACTATAGAGCTACGTTATTTTTTTCGCAGTGTCTTGGTATACAAATTCGGTTTTTGGAACAATAAAGTTATTTTTGTTCAGTAGGACTTTATCACTTTCACTACTTTCTATAGATCAATCAATATAATCAGATACTCTAACTTTCTCTTAGCGAAGGTCCAAAAGGAGCTGTAGTGCCAAAAAACAAATAAACTTTCTATAGAAAAGAATGAAAATCATATGATTAGTCGAGAGTCTTCCACATTGCTCAGGTAAACTCCTAAAATGTAAGAGAGGCCTCAAAACATAAGCAAGAAATACGTTTGTGATCCTTGGAGTTCCTGAAATATTATGTCTCCCCGCACAATTTTAAATGCTAGTTTTACCATGCCATTTCTGTCCTCAATAATTATATCCTTCACCTCTGGTTCCATACATTCGCTCAAGTTCTCTTCTGAGTCGGACCAGATATGTCCAATCTATCCCCGGCGATTGAAGGGCTTGAAAGAGTTCAATGTTCATCCACTTTTCAGTGCATATAGTCTGCTTGTTTTCATTCCGAGTGATTTGGCTTTCTGCGAGAAGCTACCTTGTCAATTCTTATTCCTAGAATTTCGCTTCCTAGCAAGTGAGTTTCTTGAAGTAGAATAGCACTTTGTTCTTCCACTTCCATAAAGCATCTACCGGCTCTCTCCTGTGCAGGGCTGAAGTTGTTGTTTTTCTTACGAGGACGTTAGAAAAAATACCCAATCTAACGGTATTCAAATTTCAAAAATCACTTTGAGAGTGTCTAAACACTCGCTATCGCTTTTATGGAGGAATGTAGGAAAAAATTCGAATGATAAGCTTCAACACTAGACATTGTCCTGTCTGCTTTTTGACACTACGGGGGGCTACTGGAGTATTTTATCTACACTAGCCTTCACGCGACAACTGAGGGTGGTGTTTGACTAACAATTTCGATTTCAGAAAGAGAGGTTGACAACTAATACGGTGGAAACAGTCTGTAATACAGCAAACAAATCATAGTATGAAGGAAACTAGGGTACAATTCTAACCTTTGACATCAAAATCACATTTAATTCTGCAAAATGGAGTCAGATCTTTGATTTTATATTAAAATGCAAGTAATTAGATATTTAGTGCATCATCAATTACATAATTGTGGTAAGAGCAAGATGCCTTTCCACACCCTTTGCTTTACGACGAAGTATTGCGACTATCTAACGGAGCTATGATGGAAGTGAAAGCGGCAGAACCGTGGCAGAACGAGTGATTGGATATTAAGCCCGGTGCAAAAGAAATGACATGAAATACCTCCCCGACAATCTGAGATCCTAGCATGGAACCATTTGACACATTCTCCCCCTTTTTCTTCCTCGTAGCACTACAGCCTCTCTTGGGCCTTCGCTTCATGCAAATAGCGCCTCTAACTGTCTCGGTCCATTGACTGCGTCCTCCAGTTTTGAAGTCCGAGCAGCGATGAACTGTCTTGATTTTTTCAATAAAATATAAAACAATCAAGCTCAAATCATTCTTAAATATTCCTTCAAAGAGATCATGCATAATGTCAACTGATATGTTAGAAACGACATGAAAAGAAGGCAAGCTATTGAAAATACGTGCTTCACTTATACCGGTAAGTCTTGAACTGTTTAATAATAAATCTGAATCGTAATTATCAAATGTCCGCAGTTTTTCTGTTACCTCATAAGGAGCAACTTGGGTCTCTTCTTTGGAACATTTGCAGATTCTACAAAAATGTAAAGCAGAAAATGATCGCGAAAATCCTAGAATTGTATTAAGTCCTAAATTGTCCCCAATTATAAGGCCTAAAATAAAATAAATTTGATGCTATGTATCGCCAACTTTTATACTTAAGCCATTAGTTTCAAGATCTAAAAGACATTTAAACAAACTGTAGCATCTCCGGAATGAGAACCCAAAACGTTATCAGGATCAAAATGATCGTAGTATAGAAAGTATGGTATAGCGATTTTGCCCTCATTTTTAAAATCACCGTAAATAGTTTTCCATATGGAGCTTGATGCAAAGTTTTCAATATTTTCACTTTTTGTATACTTTTCTATATTATCTATAGTGTTTCTTAACATGTTAGGCATTTCAAAGAACTTCTTAATCAGATGAGGTACGTCCATAATACTAGCTTTAACTTTTACATTGTCTAAAATTGGAATACCTCTTTGCACAGTACTCTGGACTTCTGAGGACAATGGAATATTTTTTGGCATTTTGAATAAATCTAAACTTTCTAGTCTTTTGATTAATTTATACTCATTATCAAATGCATCGAGTGCAGTAGCAAAAAACTGTTCTAGTTGCTGTAAAACATGTAATGTATGTGTTTGGTTATGAATAATGCTTATAATTGGAATGAAAATGTAATTTTGAATATTGCGAACAATATCAAATACAGCTTTCCTTGGGAATGTATCTTCATTCATCAAGTATAAAACATATTTAAGGATATTTGAATTGAAAAGATCTAAGCACTCAGAAGATTTAGAGTGACTTTCTAAAGTTCCTGCTTTAGTTTGTGTTTCAGCAATTCTGTCATCATTTGTTACCAAGAATTCTGTTTTAAAACATTCATTTTTGACTAAATTTTGCTGTGAGGCACCAGGAATAGGTTTTGAAATATTGTTATGGGTTTCAGAATGCACAATAATATTTGGCAGTCGTTTTTCGATTGGTTGTTTGTGAACAAATCTCAGATGTATTTTTAATGCATAGATATCGGTAAAAGACTGGCGACAATGCACTTGATTACATGAATATTTGGAAATAGAATGAAATCGGTGATACCATTTTAAGTGGAGCATGTATTCATTTAAATAATTAAAACTAGAAGCACAAGAAAAACAATTAATCATTTTGGCTATTTACGACTGGCGTAGTGAGCTGATTTATCAAAGAAAATGTCTTAAATGAAGGCTTTGTGCTATTTAAATCAATGTAATAAAAATAATTTTGGATGAAGTCCCATACATAGTCAAAGTCAAAGTCAAAAGCGCTTTATTTAATACTAATCGTTATAAATTTTTAAAAGAACATAAAGCAAATTCCAAACAATAAAACTATAAAAAACTTAATGGCCCGAATGGCTCTCTAAATTTATACGTTATCAGTTAAACACATTTAATGAAAAAAATGCCCTTGCAAATTTAAATTAATTAAGATTATTTCATATTTTCTGATTCAATTGGAAAAAGGAGAAAAAACCAACCAGCATTATTCAAAAATTACTTATGTTACTAACACAACAATGAACTTATATCCTATACCTAATATGTTACACCCTAATTCTAAATAAGTTCAATCAAAAAAAAAAAAACAAAAAAAAACGTTACCTTATATTGAAACCTATACCTAAATTATAATACAAATAAACAACAACACTAGATGTAGCAATAATGAGATGAATCTAAAAAACTAAGTAACGAGAAAAAGCACAAAAACAGAAAATAAACACGAATAATTTAGACATTGTCATTCAGCCACCAATACCTAGATTGCTCCATCTCAGCTCGACCAGCCTCAACGAATCTAGCAAATGAGTATCTCCATTGGAATTGTTGGTCTCGTGAACTCAGATTCGGAGGATATTTTATCTTCTTATCGGTGGCCCGTCGGTATATGTGATATATGATTGGGACGCCGTCAGAATCAAAAACATATCGATTCATGTCCAAATACACGAATGCTTCTGGAGGAACGAAGCCAGTAGTGCGGCAAGTCACAATATACCCGTCTGTAGGGTGGAACGGCTGTGAAATCCAAGGGTTTTCACTCACAGTTACAGATCTTGCGATATGATTCCGAAGAAGTTTCAATATGAAGATATCGACTCTTGTCACTTGAGCGGTTTGATAAATTTTTCCATTCGATATATAGTGCTTCCAATCCATCTCAGGCTTTCTGTACAAACCAGTACATGCACGAAGACATTTCCTTTCGAAAACTCTTAATCTTTCCATTGTACTACACTCTGGTTGTACCAGATCTGGCATCCGTATGTCAAAACTGGCCTAACCAGGGTCTTGTAGCAAATAACTTTGACTTTTTGATCAATGTATCTGGAATGAAAGAGTCGCCGAAGGGCCATGACTACTTTTAGTGCCTTACTGAGCATGATTTTGACATGTTCAGTGTAGTACAGATACTGATCGAGATGAACACCGAGGTATCGAACACAGGATTTATGTGGAACCCGTTCTGAACTACCCTCACCAGCCATAATGTGGAAATCCTTCCAATTACGTTTCAGGTCTTGACTGACCCCCTGCAGCGTTGTCCGAAACAAAATTGTTTCGCATTTCTGCGCATTGATTTTCATTCGCCAATTGTCGGTGTACAGCTGCACATCATTAAACATTTTTTGAAGATTGCTCTGAACTATTGTAGCTTTTCGGTCTGCCGTATAGATGATCAGATCATCAGCAAACGCTGTTCAATAGCTTGCGAATGAATATTGAGAAAAGCAGGGGCGCAGTAACTGTTCCCTGCTGTAGACCATTCAAGACCTTGAATTCGCGCATTGTTGTCAGATTTCCATCAGTTACAACAAATGATTTCCCGTATAACATATTACACATCAAGGCGACAAGGTGTCTGGGGAACCTGTCCTGAAGAAGTTTGAAAACTAGTCCATCTAACCATATCGTATCGAAGGCTTTCTCCATATCAATGAGACATGCTCCAACACATTCTTTGTTGTTTAGTTTCCAACAGATGTTTGAGGTTACTTTCGTTGTTGCATGTATGGTCGAATGCCTGGCACGAAAACCAAATTGGCAATTCGGCATCAACTCATATTTCTCAATGTGGGCGTTTAATGCTCTGTTGAGTATCACTTCAAACACCTTGCTGATGTTAGGCAGCAAGCTGATTGGGCGATAGCTTTTAGGGCATGAAGATTCTTTTCCTTTCTTCAAGATCGGAAATACCTTAGCCTTTTTCCACTCATTTGGGAAATATGAATTGTTCAACATGTTGTTGAACAATATGCAATAATTCCTAATAGCAACCTCAGGCAAATGTCGGAGAACTATATTTGGAATACCGTCAGTACCACATGATTTTTTGTTGTTTATTCTGCGAAATATGAAACACAAGTCTTCATAGCTGACAAAATAATCAATAAGATTCAAGCTCGGTATGAGGTCAGATGTGAATGTTTCATCGAAATGAAGAATTGATTGGCCGTTCAGGCTTGATTTGAAGTCGGAAACTTTTGCTTCAACGACCTCCGAAAATATTTCGTTCCCTCTCTCAGGGTTTGGCAGATGAACCAATTCAAAATGTGTTCCAATCAGGGCAAGTTTCTGCAATCCATCACATATAATCCTGTTTCCATTTCTATCCGGAGTCGTACTATCAATTTCGATACCAGCTCTATCGAGAAGATTTATCTCATCACTAGCGACTTCAAGATTCGATACCTTCACTCGAGACTTCCTGCGGAATAAGCTATTCACTTTCGCGAAAACGCCATCTGGGTCCTGTGGGCTAATACCCCTCAGTTTTTCCGCCCATTGATTGCTGACCTCACTCCTGAAGTATGAACGGATTAAGTTCCGGACATTCTTCAGGTGTAATTTCAACAAAGCCAACGAGGGATGGTTGTAGTCCAAAAATCGTCGATAAATATTGTTGACGCGGGTGAGAAGAAGGCTTTTCAATCTTTTCAACCTTGCGATGGTTGGTGTTTCATATCCTTCCATATTGTTTCGATGTTTAATCTTGGGAACTACTTTCTCAATCGTTTCCAACGTCAGCTTCTCTAACTTCGACAAATCTATTTCATCGTCAGTTAGATTTCTGTTATTAGGAACCATTGAGCAAGCGTTGCCATCATCAGAAGGGGGACATTGCTTCTGGTACTCCCGATTAAACTTCTTTTGAAACTTTCCCCAGTCTGTTTTTTTGAAATTCAACCGATGGTTTTCATGTTGAACTGGAATGAGGAAGAATTCATCCCTTTGATGATTGATTTCCATTACGATTGCGTTATGGTCGCTATCGTAAGGAAGCACCTGCAGTTTCCGTTGAGGACTACTAAAGCTGAATTCAAGTCTTGCGTCAGCAATGCAGAGGTCCAAATATGAATTTGTCCTAGGGTATGTTGGGAACTCCGACCCATATAGGTTGCACCTGTATTCAATTTGGTACTCTGTTATCCATGATTTCAGGAATACACCTCTTGGATTATTGGTGGCGTTCAGCCATGATGTATGCTTGGCATTCAGGTCACCGGCAAAAATATAATAACTATGCAGCCTGTTCAATTCGAGTATTTCAAACAAGGAATTGAGTTCCTCCTTGAACTTGAGAACATTTTGACCAGTTGCATAGGCAGAGATAACGAAAAGGTTATCCCCACCTGGCAGTGAAATTTTGATGACGGACACTTCAAGAAATTCAAAGTTTTTGAATTCGACTTTTTCAATATTTTGGAAACAATAGGGTCTTCTAACCAATATCCCGGTGCCACCTCCCCCATCACCTATTACCCTATCGTTTCTTACGAATGCAAAATCTTTGAATTCCATGAAATGCCATGAATTGAGGTGGGTTTCAGTGAGAAGTATGATGTCAGGCTTTTGCTTAACAACAAATTCAAGGAGATAATCACGTCGATGTATAGCAACGATAGAGTTGACGTTGATCGATATGAGGCGAAGCCTATCCATGGGAATATGACTGGATGACAAGTTATTATTAGGCATTTGAAAGACCTAAACGCTGAAAAGCAAAGTTAATTTTTGAATCTTGTTTGTCGATTCTCTCCGATAAAGAATTAAGTTGCTGGTAAATTTTGAGAGGCAGCTCATTATTACCACTTACATTATTTACATTATTTCCAGGATTTTCTGCTGGTCCTCTAGCGGCGAGTGCAAATGATACTCCGGGCTTGACGAAGTTGGAAGGTATGATATTACGGTGTACTTGTCTTTGCTTTGGAGCAAATTTAACGTTTGCATCTTGATATCGGGAGCATCCTCGATATGATGCTGGGTGACCAAAAACACCGCAGTTAACGCAGTATAATTTTGCTTTAGGCTCCGTCTGAGCCAATTTGCACTCACCGGGAGCATGAACGTCTTTGCATTTAACGCAACGATAGTGCATGGCACAGTTGGCAGCCGAATGTCCAAATCTTTGACATCGGTAACACTGGTTGACTTCTCTTTTCTGGAGGCGTTCCCACCTCACCACTCTGAAATTTAAGTACCTTATTTGTTGAAGGGCACTTGGACTGCTCTTATTTGCAATTTGTACCAGGTAAAGTGGCAAATTCTTTTTTTCTATGGTCGACCTTCTTGTCGCAAAGGCTTTGACTGAAACAAAATCAATATCTGGTGCAGCCTCCTTGAGCACCTGAAGAAGATCGACCGTATCCTCTCCGCTGTCCAAACCCTTCAACAAGAAGGTCTGATTCTTTTCACTTTTTGGGGTATAGGTGAAGTGTGGAACCTCCCCAGAAATCAGCGCATCTTTGGCTGACTTAAAATCAACCAGTGATTTCGTCCTTATAGTTAATTTTTTGGCATTAACTCTTTTGATTTCGAAATTGGCCAGTTTATTTTCGGCTGCCAATAGCCAAACCATATCTTTCCCGGTTTGTCCGAACACGTTGATTGGCGGAACTTTTTCTGTCTTGTTGGAAGCTTTTTCAGAGGAACCAGCAGAACTGCGGGCTGGTTTTTTCTCCTTATTTTTGTTCTTTAAATATTGAATGAAATTAACGTCATTATCTTGATTAAAATTACCTCTGATGTTTTCTTCGATTTCCATATCTTCGGTTAATCCCTCCAGCGCTGCAAAATAATTTTGGCTCTCGTTGGTGCCACCAGCACTTAGAACTTCCTCTGGATTTACTTGCTTTGCACTTTTCTTCGGCTTTGTTACCTGTTGCCATTGATTTTGTGGCTGTGTCTTTTGAGGCTTCATCCCTTGCTTGAAAAGATCCTTGAGAGACTGTATCTCTTGCCTTAGTTCATCATTTTCTTTCTGCAATTCGGCCATTTGTTGATTGTCCGCTATTATTTGCAGCTTGCACCCTCCATCTACGGAGTTTTCTTCGTTATGTTTTCTTTTAGTGATTGTCGCCAGTTTCGTATTCGTCGTTTCCCCAGGTTGCCCCAACGGTGGGAAGCCGTCGGGCTCCTCCATACCAGCGGCGAAATTTTCTTTGTGAATTTGTTTTTCGTCACCAATCGAAGTAAAAATATTCGATAGAAATTTCCTGAGTCGATTACTTCGACAATATAAGGTTTTTTCCGATAAAAATTAACTTCAGACTAACGTTTTTAAAAAATTAATTTAATTTTTGAAAACTTTTGACAGGAGCGATTTAAAAGACGTCTATACGCAAAGACTACTACGATCCAAAAATCCCATACATTATAGCTTATAGTCGAATATTTGATGTTCAATACAAAAAAAAACAATTTAAACATCGCATCCAAAGCGGCTACAAATGTTGCAGCTTTATGATAAATATTGTCAAATACAACGTAAAAGTTTTGACCCTCAGCTGCAATTCAATTCAAGGTGCTTTATTAAGTAAATCCATAAAATTTTTTATAAAAACATAAAGCAAAGTTTCAAAAACATTATACAATTAGAAAAACTTAATGGCCCACTTGGCACTCTAAATTTAAACAATATCGATACTAAAATTGATTTATAAAAACATTATGTGAAATTAATCAAATGAATATTATTAAATATGATTAATCAATTAGAAAAAGGGGCAAAAAAACCAACCAACGCTATTCAAAAATTAAATATAATACAAAGAACACAAAACAGGAATCTTTTGACTTATATCTAATATGTTGTTACTTACGTCTAATAAAATTTACTCAAAAAACTCTAACTTATCTTACTATAATACTTTTACAATACTCCTAACCTACAAAGTAAACCTTATCTCTTAGCCTAATATAACGAACACCACAATATACCTATTCTAAATCCTATAAGCTGATTTTAAATAACACAAACAAATAACAATTAAATGTAGCAATAATGAGCTGAAAATAAAAAGAAAACAAACACAAACGAGACACGTGAACACGAATAATTTAGTCATTGTCATTCAGCCACCAATACCGTGCCAGCTCCCTCCCAGCTCGATCAACCTCAACAAATCTCGCAAATGAGTATCGCCATTGTATGTCGTGGTCTCGCGAGCTCAAATTCGGAGGATATTCTATCTTCTTATCGGTGGCCCGTCTATATATATGATATATAATCGGGACACCGTCAGAACCAAAAACATACCAATTTATGTCCAAATCCACGAATGCTTCTGGAGGAATGAAGCCAGTATCGAGACAAGTCTCAATGTACCCGTCTGTAGGGTGGAACGGCTGTGAAATCCAGGGGTTTTCACTCACAGTCACAGAGCTTGCGATATGATTTCGAATGAGTTTCAAAATGAAGATATCGACTCTGGTCACTTTAGCAGTATGATAAATTCTTCTGTTAGATAAATAATGTTTCCAATCCGTCTCAGGCTTTCTGTACAGACCAGTACATGCGCGGACATTTCCTTTCGAAAACTCTTAACTTTTCCATTGTACTAACACTCAAGTTGTACCAGATTTGGCATCCGTATGCCCTCAACTGCAATAACTGGCTGTATGCTAGTATTCATAATTATACACTTCTCCTTCAGTCTTTCATATTGTATTTTAATGTCACCTTGGTTTTTTGCTTCCAACAAAGTACTGTCCAGAGCGTCTTGGATGGAAAAAGTTGTCACTTTTTTATTTTTTGTTTCCTTTACTAGCAGCTTTCTTCCCGCTTGGAGCTTGTAGTGCAATAGTTTGAAGACTATTAAATATTTCTCATCTGAAAAATTTATGTACAATTTATGAAAAAACTAATGTAGTTCAAACAAGAAAAATATACTAACCCAATGCAATATGCTCATTTTCCAATTGTCTTAAAAAATCCTCTGCAGCCTTGTGCGGAAGCTTATCTTCTTTTAAAATAACTGCAAATTTAGCTGTAAAGTCTTTCCACTTCGAACGGAGGCTGAGAGATTTTTCTTCACCAAATAAAGAAATAAAGACCAAGTCCACCTATAAACAATATAATCTTAGAATATATTTTAATGTAAGCTTCAAAGTTTTATCACCAATCTTACTCCTTCTGATTGTGTTAGTAAGGGCCATTCATTGAATATCTCATTAAACGGTTTCGATAAAATGTCCTTCCGTCTCATATCAAACGTTTGTTTCCATTTCTCTTCCACGATCGTTCAAGGTGTAGAGTTATATTTTAGCCACACTTTGCTCTGAGAAACTAAAGAAAAAGTATATACCTTTTAGTTCTGCTCGAGTTCAAATGTATTTAAAAAATTATACCACTGTTTTTATTTGAATCTGTATCTGATGAAAATGATAGCGAAGTTTCTTCAGAAGTTTTTGTTTGTGATGTGTAACATGAAAGATTTAATTTTCTTTTTCTACGTTCATATTTTAGTTTATTGTTATATGCAGCATATAAAGCTCCTCGAGATCTACCTCCTGGAAAATGGATCGTAGTAGTCTTTGCGTATAGACGTCTTTTAAATCGCTCCTGTCAAAAGTTTTCAAAAATTAAAATTAATTTTTTAAAAACGTCAGTCCGAAGTTAATTTTTATCGGAAAAAATCTTATATTGTCGAAGTAATCGACTCAGGAAATTTGTATCGAATATTTTTCCTTCGATTGGTAACGAAAAACAAATTACCAAAGAAAACTTCGCCGCTGGTATGAAGGAGCCCGACGGCTTCCCACCGTTGGGGCAACCTGGGGAAACGACGAATACGAAACTGGCGACAATCACCAAAAGAAAACATAACGAAGAAAACTCCGTAGATGGAGGGTGCAAGCTGCAAATAATAGCGGACAATCAACAAATGGCCAAATTGCAGAAAGAAAATGATGAACTAAGGCAAGAGATACAGTTTCTCAAGGATCTTTTCAAGCAAGGGATGAAGCCTCAAAAGACACAGCCACAAAATCAATGGCATTAGGTAACAAAGCCGAAGAAAAATACAAAGCAAGTAAATCCAGAGGAAGTTCTAAGTGCTGGTGGCACCAACGAGAGCCAAAATTATTTTGCAGCGCTGGAGGGATTAGCCGAAGATATGGAAATCGAAGAAAACATCGGAGGTAATTTTAATCAAGATAATGACGTTAATTTTATTCGATATTTAAAGAACAAAAATAAGGAGAAGAAACCAGCCCGCAGTTCTGCTGGTTCCTCTGAAAAAGCTTCCAACAAGACAGAAAAAGTTCCGCCAATCAACGTGTTCGGACAAACCGGGAAAGATATGGTTCGGCTATTGGCAGCCGAAAATAAACTGGCCAATTTCGAGATCAAAAGAGTGAATAGCGAAAAATTAACTATAAGGACGAAATTACTGGTTGATTTCAAGTCAGCCAAAGATGCGCTGATTTCTGGGGAGGTTCCACACTTCACCTATACCCCAAAAAGTGAAAAGAATCAGACCTTCTTGTTGAAGGGTTTGGACAGCGGAGAAGATACGGTCAATCATCTTCAGGTGCTCAAGGAGGCTGCACCAGATATTGATTTTGTTTCAGTCAAAGCCTTTGCGACAAGAAGGTCGACCATAGAAAGGAAGAATTTACCACTTTACCTGGTACAAATTGCAAATAAGAGCAGTCCAAGTGCCCTTCAACAAATAAGGTACTTGAATTTCAGAGTGGTGAGGTGGGAACGCCTCCAGAAAAGAGAAGTCAACCAGTGTTACCGGTGTCAAAGATTTGGACAATCGGCTGCCAATTGTGCCATGCACTGTCGTTGCGTTAAATGCAAAGACGTTCATGCTCCCGGTGAGTGCGAATTGGCTCAGAAGGAGCCTAAAGAAAAATTATACTGCGTTAACTGCGGTGTTTTTGGTCACCCAGCATCATATCGAGGATGCTCCCGATATCAAGATGCAAAAGTTAAATTTGATCCAAAGCAAGCACAAGTACACCGTAATATCATACCTTCCAACTTCGTCAAGCCCGGAGTATCATTTGCACTCGCCGCTAGAGGACCAGCAGAAAATGCTGGAAATAATGTAAATAATGTAAGTGGCAATAACGAGCTGCTTCTCAAAATTTACCAGCAACTTAATTCTTTATCGGAGAGAATCGACAAACAAGATTCAAAAATTAACTTTGCTTTTCAGCGTTTAGGTCTTTCAAATGCCTAATAATAACTTGTCATCCAGTCATATTCCCATGGATAGGCTTCGCCTCATATCGATCAACGTCAACTCTATCGTTGCTATACATCGACGTGATTATCTCCTTGAATTTGTTGTTAAGCAAAAGCCTGACATCATACTTCTCACTGAAACCCACCTCAATTCATGGCATTCCATGGAATTCAAAGATTTTGCATTCGTAAAAACGATAGGGTAATAGGTGATGGGGGAGGTGGCACCGGGATATTGGTTAGAAGACCCTATTGTTTCCAAAATATTGAAAAAGTCGGATTCAACAACTTTGAATTTCTTGAAGTGTCCGTCATCAAAATTTCACTGCCAGGTGGGGATAACCTCTTCGTTATCTCTGCCTATGCAACTGGTCAAAATGTTCTCAAGTTCAAGGAGGAACTCAATTCCTTGTTTGAAATACTCGAATTGAACAGGGTGCATAATTATTATATTTATGCCGGAGACCTGAATGCCAAGCATACATCATGGCTAAACGCCACCAATAATCCAAGAGTTCATGGATAACAGAGAACCAAATTGAATACAGGTGCAACCTATATGGGTCAGAGTTCCCAACATACCCTAGGACAAATTCATATTTGGACCTCTGCATTGCTGACGCAAGACTTGAATTCAGCTTTAATAGTCCTCAACGGAAACTGCAGGTGCTTCCTTATGATAGCGATCATAACGCAATCGTAATGGAAATCAATCATCAAAGGGATGATTTCTTCCTCATTCCAGTTCAACATGAAAACCATCGGTTGAATTTCAAAAAAACAGACTGGGGAAAGTTTCAAAAGAAGTTTAATCGGGAGTACCAGAAGCAATGTCCCTCTTCTGATGATGGCAACGCTTGCTCAATGGTTCCTAATAACAGAAATCTAACTGACGATGAAATAGATCTCTATTTGTCGAAGTTAGAGAAGCTGACGTTGGAAACGATTGAGAAAGTTGTTCCCAAGATTAAACATCGAAACAATATAAAAGGATATGAAACACCAACCATTGCAAGGTTGAAAAGATTGAAAAGCCTTCTTCTCACCCGCGACAACAATATTTATCGACGATTTTTGGACTACAACCATCCCTCGTTGGCTTTGTTGAAATTACACCTAAAGAATGTCCGGAACTTAATCCGTTCATACTTCAGGAGTGAGGTCAGCAATCAATGGGCGGAAAAACTGAGGGGTATTAGCCCACAGGACTCAGATGGCGTTTTCGCGAAAGTGAATAGCTTATTCCGCAGGAAGTCTCGAGTGAAGGTATCGAATCTTGAAGTCGCTAGTGATGAGATAAATCTTCTCGATAGAGCTGGTATCGAAATTGATAGTACGACTCCGGATAGAAATGGAAACAGGATTATATGTGATGGATTGCAGAAACTTGCCCTGATCGGAACACATTTTGAATTGTTTCATCTGCCAAACCCAGAGAGAAGGAATGAAATATTTTCGGAGGTCGTTGAAGCAAAAGTTTCCGACTTCAAATCAAGCCTGAACGGCCAATCAATTCTTCATTTCAATGAAACATTAACATCTGACCTCATACCGAGCTTGAATCTTATTGATTATTTTGTCAGCTATGAAGACTTGTGTTTCATATTTCGCAGAATAAACAACAAAAAATCATGTGGTACTGACGGTATTCCAAATATAGTTCTCCGACATTTGCCTGAGGTTGCTATTAGGAATTATTGCATATTGTTCAACAACATGTTGAACAATTCATATTTCCCAAATGAGTGGAAAAAGGCTAAGGTATTTCCGATCTTGAAGAAAGGAAAAGAATCTTCATGCCCTAAAAGCTATCGCCCAATCAGCTTGCTGCCTAATATCAGCAAGGTGTTCGAAGTGATACTCAACAGAGCATTAAACGCCCACATTGAGAAATATGAGTTGATGCCGAATTGCCAATTTGGTTTTCGTGCCAGGCATTCGACCATACATGCAATAACGAAAGTAACCTCAGACATCTGTTGGAAACTAAACAACAAAGAATGTGTTGGAGCATGTCTCATTGATATGGAGAAAGCCTTCGATACGGTGTGGTTAGATGGACTAGTTTTCAAACTTCTTCAGGACAGGTTCCCCAGACACCTTGTCGCCATGATGTGTAATATGTTGTACGGGAAATCATTTATTGTAACTGATGGAAATCTGACAACAATGCGCGAATTCAAGGTCTTGAATGGTCTACAGCAGGGAACAGTTACTGCGCCCCTGCTTTTCTCAATATTCATTCGCAAGCTATTGAACAGCTTTGATTTTAACGTCTCGCCAACGCGATCATTGGTAGCGTTTGCTGATGATCTGATCATCTATACGGCAGACCGAAAAGCTACAATAGTTCAGAGCAATCTTCAAAAAATGTTTAATGATGTGCAGCTGTACACCGACAATTGGCGAATGAAAATCAATGCATAGAAGTGCGAAACAATTTTGTTTCGGACAACGCTGCAGGGGGCCAGTCAAGACCTGAAACGTAATTGGAAGGATTTCCACATTATGGCTGGTGAGGGTAGTTCAGAACGGGCTCCACATAAATCCTGTGTTCGATACCTCGGTGTTCATCTCGATCAGTATCTGTACTATACTGAACATGTCAAAATCATGCTCAGTAAGGCACTAAAAGTAGTCATGGCCCTTCGGCGACTCTTTCATTCCAGATACATTGATCAAAAAGTCAAAGTTATTTGTTACAAGACCCTGGTTAGACCAGTTTTGACATACGGATGCCAGATCTGGTACAACCAGAGTGCTAGTACAATGGAAAGATTAAGAGTTTTCGAAAGGAAATGTCTTCGTGCATGTACTGGTTTGTACAGAAAGCCTGAGATGGATTGGAAGCACTATATATCGAATAGAAAAATTTATCAAACCGCTCAAGTGACAAGAATCGATATCTTCATATTGAAACTTCTTCGGAATCATATCGCAAGATCTGTAACTGTGAGTGAAAACCCATGGATTTCACAGCCGTTCCACCCTACAGACGGGTATATTGTGACTTGCCTCACTACTGGCTTCGTTCCTCCAGAAGCATTCGTGTATTTCGACATGAATCGATATGTTTTTGATTCTGACGGCGTCCCAATCATATATCACATATATCGACGGGCCACCGATAAGAAGATAGAATATCCTCCGAATCTGAGTTCACGAGACCAACAATTCCATTGGAGATACTCATTTGCTAGATTCGTTGAGGCTGGTCGAGCTGAGATGGAACTATCTAGGTATTGGTGGCTGAATGACAATGTCTAAATTATTCGTGTTTATTTTCTGTTTTTGTGCTTTTTCTCGTTACTTAGTTTTTTTTAATTCATCTCATTATTGCTACATCTAGTATTGTTGTTTATTTGTATTATAAATTAGGTATAGGTTTCAATATAAGGTAACGTTTTTTTTTTTTGATTGAACTTATTTAGAATTAGGGTGTAACATATTAGGTTTAGGATATAAGTTCATTGTTGTGTTAGTAGTATAAGTAATTTTTGAATAATGCTGGTTGGTTTTTTCTCCTTTTTCCAATTGAATCAAAAAATACTTAATAATCTTAATCAATTTAAATTTGCAAGTGTATTTTTTTCAATAAATGTGTTTAACTGATAACGTATAAATTTAGAGAGCCATTCGGGCCATTAAGTTTTTTATAGTTTTATTGTTTGGAATTTGCTTTATGTTCTTTTACAAATTTATAACGATTGGTATTAAATAAAGCGCTTTTGACTTAGAAAAAAAAAGAGATCTACCTCCTTTTTCAAATTTCATAAAATAATATTTTCTATTATAAAAGTACAAGAAGCAATTGATTCCCCAAATGATGTATTTTATATCTATTGAACTAACTTTTGATTCGAGAGGAATATAGAAATAATTTTCTGAGCTATAATATCACACTCCTTAGTGCCCATGTGAATGCCGTTGTAGACAAAGTAATCAACAATACAACCAATCATTTTCTTCCTTTTTGAATCATTAAAGGGCTTCTTAATGCTGTGGTACTCAAGAAGAATTTGCTTTGTGATAGATGAAGACAATAGAATTTCTTCTATTTCCTAAAAAAAAGCTAAGTCTACATGCTGAATGTTAAATTACTCATCACAAACCAAATTTTCTACAATGCATTGTTGTCTGGCACAATGAGAGAAAGCATCCCGTGCTACTGGCGATGGCGATCCCGTTGATGAACTGGGAGTCGTTCTAATCATCCACTTCTTCACTTTATCTGAGGCGCTCAGTGAAATAGTTTCAGCAATTGAAACGGTTCTTAGTCCCTATGTTTTCAGTTTTTAATTGCAGTTAAATAAACAAATATAAAATTTACCATTTGGGCTCGCCATTCCGCTCGTTTACCTTTAAATATGATTCTATCTGACAAGCAAGGTATTAGATTATCTATATCACTTGTAGTTGTGTATTTGAAACATTCCAAATTAATCTTTTTTTCTAAAAGGTAGCTATATACGTTTTGATGAAAATTGCAAATGGATATATTTTTTACCTGTAAAAATAGAAACAAGGTCATTGAGACCCCAATTTTTCAATAAACCTATTGCTTCATTCAGGCTATCGGGAACGCAGTTAGTAATTATATAATTTTCAAATGATAACCCTCTTGATTTGCTTGTGCAAAGCTGTAACGGTTCGGAAACCTTTGCTGGCTGTAATTCCTCCAGCGCCACAGTTTTCAGCTCATTTAATAAATGCTGCTGATTTGTATGAACAAGTATTATCTGACCATTGCAGGTACATTCTAAACCTGTAGACAATACCGAACATAAGCAACCAAGGGTTTGTTCGACACAAATTTCTTCGCGTTCATTTAAATCGTTTACAGATTCCATTTCAACTCAAATACAATTTTACCGAATTTTTCCGTTTAGCAAATGGAAGATAGCTGATGCGAAAATGCCTGTCCACAATTTTCACTAGTATGTTTCCAATTAAAACTAACACTCGCACTGCAAAAAGCACAATAAGTATTCACTTTCGATTAAATAAACCGCCACTTTTAATCAAACGTTGTATATCTTTTAACACTAGCACTCGCGCTTCAAACAATGCAATAACTTTAAACACAACTAGATGAGGGACACCTTCTAATCAAACGGTGTCAACCGAAGTTTTGACAAAAATGTGAGAAAATTCATTGCATTTTAGTACAATTGAAGTGAACTTAACTACCCAGAAAAGGGCTTCACTACAATTGCAGTTAAGTTCATCATTATCCAATAAATATCATAACAGGTTCACCAGACATTCTCTATTCGATGGTTGAAAATAATGAAAATAATTATAAATTTGCGTAACGAAATGAAGGTATTATTTTGTAATGAATTTCATCTCTCTGAAAAATAACCACTTATTTGTAAAAGTCAACAAAATTCTTGTACTTTTCATAGCAGATGTGATGATTTCTACAATTCAATAAATTTTTCCATATTTACCTACGTTCATTCCAGTAAATTGTCAATTTCATTACCCATTTTTCTCTCTGTGTAATTAAAACCTGAAAACACGGTCTTTTATCGGACCGGGTATATGACCCACAACGATGGCAGGCTCCTCCTATAACATGGGCTAGCCATCGGCCGCGCTCCTCCGTTTTTTGTTGTTTAACAGGGGCTTTTGCCGGGTAGAGTGGCGGATCTTAACATCCTCTTCCGCTGAGGCAGCAGACCATCGCTGCAGTCCTTCACGGACATTTAACTTTACCTATTTCACTAGAGTGCCCTGAACGGACTTATTGAAAAAGTGTTCTTACTTTCGCAACAATTTTTTTTTGCTTTATGACGGTGCTTTATATATTTATATGCCCACTAAACCAATTGTTTGATTAGTTTACTTTTGATCAGCTATTTATAGTTTTCCTGAACATGGTAGCATTGAAGAGATGATTTGCATTTATGCAAAATAATACACTAATAAATTACTACTCAACAGGTTACAAATAAATTTTACTTTCACTTATCATTTGCCAACACAACCTCGGACATATTTTCGTTGTATCCATTACAAACTTACAACAATCAAAACGCGTTTTGAATACTAATCATGCTATTTGGGATAGTGCGAGTACCTTCACCGAATTGTTGATAACCTACTTTGTACTTGGCAATAAATGACAAAAAATTACCACAAGCCCATACTGTGCGCTTGGAGTACCCTTTGAACTGCAAAACTTTCTGATAGCAAAATATTGCGAAATGAGAACGCAAATTTAAATTTTTCCAAAATAAAACTCTATTTCAATTTCCTAATTAGAACTTCTTCATACAAAATCGAAAACACAAACTGAGCAAAAACAGAAATTGTGCCAAATTTTCCGGTTGAACTTTTCACGCCTTATGCTATTTTTTCATTCATGCTGAAATTTCGATTGATAACAGTCGTAATTAAACGGGACTGCGCCTGACGCTTCCCTAGGGCCTGGATTGGCAATTTGCCAAAATCTGATAACTGGTTCAATTTTGATTAAATTTTCGGAGACGCTGCATGGAAAAAATTGATACGTGCTTCTATTTAAATTAGACATTAATGAATTACTTGTGGCTGACGACATTGGCGTTAGTGGGAAAGTAAGATTGCTGAAGAAATTGAATCGGTCGAACTGGTGAGGTTTGTGCTAGCGCTGCAGCCCAACTTGGCTTGATCACTTCGGCATGATCAGTTGGTTTTATATCCGTTAGCAGGTTGGATTTAGCGTGGTATCTAAAGCGTTTGCTGGGACGGGTAATCGATCATCGGTTGAGTGATGTGTTAAAATAGTGAAGACATTAAATATAGCGCCAAGACTTAGTTGCGATCATTAAGATCACCTCGGAGGTGGCCTTAGTTGGTCAGTCGGGAAGTGAACGATAGTGGACCGCAGTGATAAAAGTGATCAATGTAAATTGTGCAAGTAACGGGAAAATAGTTTGGCAGAACGAGGTGGTTGCAGTAAAAAAGTTCTTGAGAAATACTTTTGAATTTCCGCTATTCAAATTTCTGCTCTTTCTACCTCTACAAGTAATTATACGTTCCATACAGTAGAAAAGAAAGTGATCTAACCAACAATGCTGATAATAATCGTAGCTCAAAGCTGAAACCCCAATTTAAACTGCTCAGATCGTCTCATGTTGTTTCAAAAGTGTGTCACTATTTACATTCATTCAATGCCCTCCATTGCATATTATTTGGTTCGTATGCACTCCACTAGGTCTGATCGTCTATTATGCACTTTGTTGATCGTCTTGTAGGCAAGTTCGCGACGTCAATTAGCGATGCAACTATGTTTGGCGGGAATACAAAGCAACTGAGGCCGATCTGGCTCATTGGTGAATGCAGAATTGCATACTCATCAGCCAAACTTAAGAATTCAGACCGTTTTTCATCTCCGTTCCAACCTTAATTTCTTAATATACATATAGTATATTGCAAAACACGTTTCAGTCGACCAGGAAGACGGTTTGGGGGAATTTGATAACGATCATGTGAGTGACCTGCAAGCTTCCTCCTCTGCAACTTTGATCAGTTCTTGGACATACCATGAAGCAGTGGAAGAAGCAGGCAAAAAGTAACCATCGACCGATTGCCACCTTAATGATCTGCAAAGATTTTTTGCTTCCGCATTGCGTGCTCCATACGCAAAATCCAAGTTAGATGTGCTTGGACCCGATCAAAACAAAACAAAAAAAGTAAAAGTTAAAGACATTTTTACGCAAATTCAAAGAGATCGATGGACGGTTGGCATAAATTTTTTTTTTTGCAGATCATTGAACTCCTCAAGTTGCATTACTTTTGGCCACAAGCTAATGGACCCATTCCCGTGTGTCTTGAGATAAAAATGATCACGATGAAGCAACAGCGTGTAATCTCAGTTATCGCATAATCTATTTGATTCGCGCATATTACTTTGCATTGATATACGTATGTAGTTTGGCGCGGAAATTCGCAGAGTTGACTATTTTTCATAGAAAGTAAGATTGGAAAGCGTAATTTTCTACAAGTTTTTACACTTTTTTGTATTTGTGTTTATCAAGTGTAGCTTGAAGCGGTAGCGTTTTTGCTCCGCTCTATGATTTAAGATGTGAACTGAGGAGATGATGAAAAGTCGTGGGAATTGAAAAATTACTGCTGTTGCTTCAGCTTAGCCTACAGCGTTTCCACTTGATAGGTTTTTGTTTATTCATTGGATGTGCGATTATATGCAGAAATATGCTAAAATTGATGCATGAAAGCCTGTTGGCGGAAAATTTTAGTGTTTGGGTAGTTCGGAAGTATTTAGCAATGCGGCCGATTTAAAATTGCTAATTTTACACATAATAATAACTCCGTCGCTCGTAAAAGCAGTTAATTATTGTCTATAATTTTTATTTATTGCAACAAAGCATAAACAAAAAATTCGTGATGCCTCAGCCATAGCTTGGATAATCGTAAAATTTGGCAAAATTGTTAACTATTCTCATTTTCAAAAGATAACGAAAGCATCAAATTTGGTTAATCCTTGACCACCTACCACTTTATCACTCAATAAAATTTTATTTGATAAAAAGTAGCTTTTAGGATATAATTTTGAAAATAAAAAACATTTTATATATTTTAGTTTAAAAATAAGTTGGGTAAACAGACCTACGCTCATGTCAGAAGGGTTTTGTATTCAATTTACAATCATCGAATTAAGAAACATGTCAAAATATGAAATACGAAGATCATACTATTATTAACAAAGTTGAACGAATTTCTGAGGTTTTTGGTATTTTTATACTCATAAATATCTCCCTTGATAATTATTTCAGATGTCCAGCCGCGAAGGAGGAAACACATTTTTCAAGTATTTCCCCCCTGTGCCCCCACTGAAGCAAAAACTAACAGTTTAACAACTGTTTTGAAAAGCTCCCATGAAAACTTTTATTTCATACTCATATCGGCTACGTTTGATGATTTTTTTTTCACGGGCCGCTCTCCTGTACTGTTATCATCGATTAATGGCCAATTTTTTCGAATCCTAGAATAGTTACAAAACCCTTTTGCTAGGAGCTCTCACCCACCTCCTTGACTTGTTTCACTTATGAGCATTAATTGTAGGTACTCATCTTCAGTCATTCATTAAATTGCATCAAGTGTTCAAAGCATGCACCTTAAACTTTGAAGTTGGGAAAAAATAACTCAAAATTATTCAATCTTCGCATTTAAAACAGCCGCTATTTTGTTTTACGATTACTGATACCACTAGCTGAACCGATTCTCAAAGATATACATGACACCTATCATTCCTGAAATTTTCATGCAAATCCTAGCAAAACTGTAGTGTCTGAGTCGGTAAAAAGCGCATGTTGTTCCATAGCCATATGTTGCCATAGTAATAAATGCAGCGCATATTGTTCCATAGTAATACAGGAAATTTCAAACTGCTATAACCTCGCTAAATATAATTCAACCATATAAATTTCATAGAATTTAAGGGTACCGTTAAGATTTTGTTCATGAAAACATAAAATCGATAAATCATACTATTACTAACAAAGTTGAGTGAATTGCGACTTCTAACGTATTTGTTGTTGTTGTACTCACCAAGGCCTACATTCCTGATTTTTTTCACATTTTTCGGATCACAGGTGTCCAATCGCGAGGGGGGGGACACAAATTTTTCGTGTATTTCCCCTCCCTGTGCGCCCCTCGAAGCAAACTTTGCCAAACTAAGACCTGTTTTGAAAAGTTCTCATCAAGACCTTTCATTTGATACCCATATCGGCTACCTTCAATTAATTTTTTTTTCGGGGGGTCACCCTCCTATATGGGGAGACCCCCCTTAAATACCTTATAAAATTTTTTTGTAGTTGAACTTTAAAGAGATCACCTCTTTACACCTACACACAAAATTTGATGTTTCTAGCTTAAGTAGTTTCCGAGAAAAAGTGCTGTGACACACGGACGGACGGACGGACGGACAGACGGACAGACTGGTCGCAAAACTAGTAGGATTTTGTAAAATTATTTTACAAAACCCTAAAAATGTATTTGGTACTTCAGAAAATCAAAAAAAAAAAAAATCTACGAAGTGTGCAATGCTTTGAAACAATTATTTTGTTTATTGTTGATAATGCAACTCCACACTTGTAGTGATTTGGAGGAATGTAAATGTACGTTAAGGGCTACAGCGATAGACTGCTGCCTCAGCGAGCGAAGATTTGGGTACTTGCCGGAATTGGCAATGCCTGAGGACGCGTGAATGCGCTGGCAGGCTATCATTGCGGTGTCGTGGGCGGGTTCTTTTCCCTAGCACAAGGGCCCACTACCAAACAAGTTGGGTAAAGAGACCTACGCTCATGTCAGAAGGGTTTTGCATACAACTTCTCAGAAATGCAGTCAGCAGCATTGAATAACGTCAAGAAATATGTCAAAGAGATGTGCACATTTAGAAGAAAATCCATTGTTTTTTTACTTTCAACGGTCGCCATTTTGTTCCAAACCAACAAAAGTCACTCAAATTATGAATTCCCGAAAAATATTAATATTATTGACCTGAATGGAAAATTTCAAGAAGATCAAGTCAAAACTGCAGTGACTGGTTTGATGGAAAGTCTATAAAATACCAAAATCGTGTGTTATTGTTGTTGTTTTATTGGGGAAAATGTGAAATTCGAAGATCATAATATAATTAACAAAGTTGAGCGAATTTTGACTTCTAAGGTATTTTTTGTTGTTGTACTCATAAGCACCTACCTCCATAATTTTTTTCAGATTTTTCGGATTCCAGGTGTCCAATCGCGGACACAAATTTTTCGTTTACTTCCCCTCCCTGCGCGCCCCTCGAAGCAAAAAGTGTCAAATTAAGACCTGTTTTGAAAAGATCTTATTAAGACCTTTCATTTGATAACCATATTGGCTACTATAATAAAACAACGTGTGTCGGCGGAGACGACGAACAACGTACTACTTTATTTAAGCATAGGATACAGAGAAGAAGCATAGAATACATAGTCAGAAGTTTGTTACAAGGTGGCACTAGTAGTATCTATATTTTGGTATTTACAACACTCCCACTCAAAATACAGATTACTTTCAAACTACATAAACATAAAATACATACTTAAATGAAATTACACTTTAACAATTCCTAAAGCATTCAAACGTTTATAATGTTTTACAGCACCTAAGCTTTTAGTGAGTAAATCTGCAGGCATATCTGATGTACATAAATAATCAACACTAACAATGTTTTGATTTATCATTTCTCTGCAATGGTGATATCTGACATCAATATGCTTTGTTTTATTATGAAATACAGGGTTTAGTAATAACTTCTGAGCACTCATACTATCAATCTACAAAGTTATCTTATACATTCTTTTAGTCACTTCATGTTGTAAGTTTCTTAAGTACACTGCTTCCTTGCAGGCCTCTGATATTGACACATATTCTGCTTCCGTACTAGAAAGCGCAATACACTTTTGTTTACTACAACTCCAAGAAATAACAGATCCTGACAAAGTGAAACAAAAACCTGAATATGATTTCCTATCATTAATATCATTGCTCCAGTCTGCATCAACATATCCTTCAATATTAACATTTTTATCTTTACTATATTTCAAACCTAAATCTTTTGTCTTTTTCAAATATCTTAATACTCTTTTAGCATAAATCCATTGCTCTTCAGTGTTACAGTTATTAAATTGACTTAGATATGACACTGCATAAGCTATATCGGGTCGTGTAAGCACAACTAAATACATTAAGCTCCCGATAAGCTGCTGATAGAGATTCTGAGTATTACAATTATTCTCTTTTATACACTTTAAATTCACCTCCATTGGAGTATTCACTGTTTTACAATCAGTCATATTAAATTTAGACAATAGTTTGTCAATATATTTTTCTTGACTCAAAGTAACAGTACAATTCTGTTTATCAAAACTAACTGACATGCCAAGACATTCCTTTACAATCCCTAAGTCTTTTAACACGAAATTCTTACTTAACACGCTCTTAAGGCGATTTGTTTCAGTTTTATCATTGGAAAAGATAAAAAAATCATCAACATATAATGTCACAATGGTAATGCTATTACGAATAGACTTTATATACAAACATGGTTCTATTTTAGACTAGTCATAACCATCTGCTAACATACAACCATCCACTTTCTTATGCCATGCTCGAGATGCCTGTCTGAGACCATATATAGCCTTGTTTAATTTTAGAATCTTATTATCACCTGTACAGACATAACCTAAAGGTTTTTGCATATATATAGTCTCAGACAGATCACCGTTCAAGAAAGCTGTCTTCACATCAAGATGAGTCACATCTAGATTCATCTGTACTGATAATGCAAATAATAACCTAAGTGTTGTATGCCGCACTACTGGAGAAAATGTTTCATTGTAGTCTATACCATATTTTTGAGAGCATCCCTTAGCCACAAGCCTGGCTCGATAACGGACATTATTTTCAGCATCACACTTCTTTTTGAGAACCCATTTGCATCTTACTATATTGCCATTCACAGGAATATCAACGAGTTCCCACGCATTGTTGTCTTCAAAACTTTTCAGTTCATCTTTGACAGCTAGTTCCCAATGTTCCTTCTCTGGCCCCTGCAGTGCTTCTTATAATGTCAGTTCATCGCTGAAATATTTATTACACTCTTCTGTGCATATAAATCCATACCTGTCTGGTTGTTGTCGCTGCCGTTTTGGTAAGGTCCTTGTTGTAGTGTATGATTGCAACTCTTCCTCGGATGTCGTGGACTCCTCATCTGGTATATAGGTTTCATCATTGTCATTATCACTTTCCATGGAAACGAATGAATCCTTACTACTGTGATCTGAGAGCTCTCCCACTGAAGACTGATGTGGCTTGTTCACTGTTGGTTTGTTATTTATAGCTTCTATTTCTATCATATTTTCTTGTGGAGGCAATTTTTCTTTAATGATGATGACATCTCGACTCGTTGTAATAGCTCTTGTTGAAGGAATATACAGCCTATATCCTTTAACATCCTCAGGGTAGCCTACCAGTATACATTGTTCAGACTTCTTGTCCCACTTATGTCTTTTCTCCTTGGGTATGTGCTTCATGACAGTACCACCAAAAATCCTTATATGGCTGAGGTTAGGCTTGGACCCTGTCCATAACTCGTATGGTGTACGGTGGTTTAATCCAGTTTTTACAATTCTGTTTTGTAAATAAACTGCCGTGTTGATGGCTTCTGCCCAGAATTCCTTACCAAGTTTAGCATCAAATAAAAGACATCTGGCTTTTTCTATTAGCGTTCTATTCATCCGCTTACAAAGCCCGTTCTGTTCAGGAGTGTAGGGATTTGATTTTTGATGAATTATACCCATTTTCTTCAAATAACTATCAAAATCTCTGTTACAGAACTCTCTGCCATTATCACTTCTCAGAATTTTAATTCTCTTTGATATTAAATTCTCAACTTTTGCTTTATATTCTTTAAAACAATGTAAGGCCTCATTCTTACCTTTTAAAAAATAAACATATGTCATGCGGCTGTGATCATCAACAAAAATTAGGAAATATCTCGATCCTCCTAGCGATAAATTCTCCATCGGGCCACAGATATCGCAGTGCACCACTTCCAATAGCTCAGTACTCCTGTTTCCTTCATGAGCAAAAGGCAACCTACTCTGCTTACCCTCGCAGCACACTACACAGTTAGACTTGTTGATGTTCGGCTTCTCAGTAAATATGACTCCCTCCACAGCATCCTGCATTTTGTTCAAGTTATAACTGTTGACATGTCCCAATTTACGATGCCAAACTTCTGGAGACTCTGCCACTGCTGCTGCCACCAAACAAGTAGAAATGTTCAGCTTATAAACTCCATTCACAAGTGTAGCAGTAGCTACTAGAGTGTCCTGTTTATTAAGTATTTCGCATCCTATGTTTGTGAAGTGCACCTTATTGCCTTGCCTTATCAACTGGCTCACTGACAATAAGTTCGTAGATAACATGGGAACACATAACACGTTTTCAACAGTTATGTTAAAATCACATTCTTCAGTTGATGTTGTTATGTTTACGTTTCCACAACACAGCACTGGGATTTTATACTGATTAGCAACTATAATTTCCTTGGTAAATCCATAATAACGCACGCCGATCATCCGATCTTTATTACATGTCAAATGTGAACTGGCACCTGAGTCGACATACCAATCATTCTTGTCAAATATTCTGTTGAAAAACACAGCACTAAACGCATTACTTGTTTCTGACGTTTTATTTACTGAATACTTGGAAGTCTTTTCCTTATTATTGCATTGATTACAATAGTGGCCACGTTGGTTGCAATTATAACATTTGACGTTTTGTGTTCCTTTGACAGATGTTGACGTTTGTACATTCCCGCCATCTCTATTGGCCATAGACTGTGTAGACTTTACACTCTTTGGATTTGAAGGTTGATTCTTGCGAAAACATGCAAATGCATTATTGACATCATTGTCTCCCGGCTCCATGTCCATCAACTTTCCTTTAACGGCGTCGGTTGTAATGGTCATGCCTGAATGTTCGATGGCCATTATCATGGGCATATATTTTTCAGATAGACCAGCCAACATGTTAGATCCAATCCACTCGTCAGTTATGTTAAATCCCGTACCTTGTAATTTCTGACCAGCTTCAACAATTTGTGTTACATACGACGTCATTGAAGTGCAATTTTCCAATCGAATGGATATTAAATTCCTCAGAAGACTAATTTTTCTAGTAAATCCCGAGTCATCGAATAACATCTTCAATTTATTCCACAATTCTTCCGATGTTCTGACGTTTTTTATGTGAACGTAAAGATTCGGGTCGATTGTTAAAATCAGCTTGGCTTTTGTTTTCGCATCATCTGCAGCTGCTGGCGGATGATTGGGCTCAGGTTTTATACACCCAACCATTCCTTCTAACACCAGGAAATTCTCTGCTGCGAAACACCATTCACTATAATTCTCGCGCCCTTGTAATTTAGGTACGCTAACAAGATAGTTCGAGCTAGATGCCATGACAGACACACAAGTTCTTCACTTTGTAGCAAATAGCCGGTTTTCGCTCACTGTTTATTCTACCCACAAGTCCGATGGTAAAACACACAGTATATTGTTCATCACACAGATAATTCTAACAATAAACGCAATAACTAGCTCGCAATATGGGTCTGGGCCCATAACCTATAATAAAACAACGTGTGTCGGCGGAGACGACGAACAACGTACTACTTTATTTAAGCATAGAATACAGAGAAGAAGCATAGAATACATAGTCAGAAGTTTGTTACAAGGTGGCACTAGTAGTATCTATATTTTGATATTTACAACAGCTACCTTTGATGAATTTTCTTTTTTTGGGGGCCGCTTTCCTATATGGGGAGACCCCCTTAAATACCTTATACAATTTTTTTGTAGTTGAACTTTGAAGAGAGCACCACTTTACACCTGCACACAAAATTAGTTTGCCAGAAAAAGTGCTGCGGCATACAGAAGGACGAACAGACGGGTCGCGATTTTAGTAGGGTTTTGTAAAATTATTTTACAAAATCCTTAAAAAATTCGCATTCACGAATTAAACGATCAAACGAAACGGTTGGACGGTGTCGAGGCCGAGGTAACCTACCAAAGGGATGGAATGGTGAAACCAAATGACACACTGAGCCTGATGAACGCGCGAATTACATGTTCTCGATTCTTCCAAGTTAAAAAAACAAAATTTCCGGACATTGATTAGCTATAATGAACTGATGACAATACATTCTTACTCGTATTTATAATATGAAAAGTATGCTTATTTCGGAAGATGCAATTTATTATTAACTGTGTCTTGCAATGTTGAGCTAATTTCTAGATTGTGCAATTTACAGTGAAATTATTATTGATGGTTGTGCAGCACGTTTATAGGTGATTGTTTTTGGTCGCATGAAATTGATGATGGTATGATATTGATATTGACGACGGAGCTCCTCCCTCCTAAGAGAGCGACAGCTAGATTAACTTTGGTTCAGCTGGAGCAGGACCCGGGTCTCGGTGCTGGTCATGATTTGTCCTTTTGCAGTATAAGTATGTGCTGATGATTATGACGGGACTTAGCAGGATCCCGAAAACTGGGAAAATGCAATTCCAAACGTACTGGGAATTTTTAATAGTTGGAAGTAGCCTTCGTCCGGGAATTTGTATCTATTTAGTGGATGAAGTTGGATATACGAGTATTTTAGAGTATCGGTGGTATTAATCTCAATTGACGTTATAGGGAAGATGTCTATGTTGTCCAAGAAGATACTGCTTTCGCTGTTGTATGTGATTACATTTATTGAAATTTTGCATTTTTCGAAGTGTATTAGTGCAGTTCCAGTGATTGTTCTGTTTGAGATTCCGCAAGTTGTTTCCAGTTTGGTTTCGGGAATGTTGACTGCGAGGATATCATTTGGTTCAGGTTGTGATATTTCTAGTACTCCTGAGGCGATCTCATATTGGCAGGATGCTGGCATGCCGTTCATGATGTTTGCTATGCACCTGGAATTTCTCGACTCTTGCTGATTAGTTTCTTTCTTGCAGTATAATATTCTCTCGATTTTTGGGCATTTTATGTCAAAAAATTGAGCACTTTGGGTTTCTAGGATGACATAGGATTTTGTAATAATCTGTTCCTTCTGCCGAGGAAAAAGTATGGTGTGGAAAAAAGGGTAGGTGACGTTAGATAGGATTGGGATTTGTATGTTAAATATTATATTCGAATTATTGTAATAAGCTTGAAGATTAAGAAGTTCATAAATATTTTCATCTGATTCGATTTCTACTGATTGGCTTTGGAGGATTCTGGATATTTCCGTCATTTCTGTCGGGCTTAAAATTTGTTTTGAAATCATGTTCAATCGGGCAAGCATTATAGCTTCAGCTATGTCAGAGAGATGATTGTTCAATAGGTCGATATTGTAATTGATTTGGTTTAGATATTGGATATGGATCATACAATCGTGGTCCCTCTTAATTTTATTTTGTGACTGCACTAGATATTTGTTAATAATTTCTGTTAGATTATTGATGTGATTCGTAATATTATCAAATAGCTCCATCATGAGTTTTTTCAATTTAGTTTGTCTAACGATCATGGCTCCCAAGTTCGATTGATTCAACATTAGCTTTTCGATATCCTTGTTTATCTGTACTGCGTCGTCGGCGTCCATGTTACCAGTAATACCCTTTATTATCGAGCCAAGTCCGTTAATTAGTTCTCTTTTCGGTCAAAGTCTGGGCATCAGTGTTTGTAGTTTGTGTGCTAGCTTCTTTGTTTTTAATTTCGTAACCGTTAGTGTGTCTGTTGCTGCAGGTGTTTTGTCGAACTTATTGATTGAGTCTATAATGTTGGCAATATCTTCCTCGTAGTTCTTAAGTTTTACGATATGAATTAGGTTTCGGTATGTGATAATACTTCTACTCATCTCTAGTCACAGCTGTAGAAGTCCCTGATTGTTGTCCAGCGTTTGTATTTGTATTCTCTGTCCTTGAGTCGTCAATATTACCCTGAAATTTACGTCTTCGTTTAATCTTTAATTTATGCTGTTTTTGGTTTCTAGTGGTAATTAATGTAACTTTCATGTCCTTCTTTACTTTATGCTTACTGAACCTAGGAGTGGCTTTATTCCGCCTACATTCTTTCCGGAATACAGTTTCGTTTTCTTTCAGTTTCCCTAAATTATTTTTAACAAGTTCATCGACCCTATTTTTAATTTCTGGATAAATTTGCGATCTGAATTCGTTTAACTTTTTGAGGTAGGCGTGTTGAGTATTAAAGGTAAATTTTCTATTAAATATATGTGTTCTGCTTCAGAATATTTCGTAAGGGGTAAATTTTGTAGTGGAATGAATAGCGTTATTGTAGGAAATAATGGCCTCGTTTAGTATATCTTAGTGGTCTAAGTCTAGATTTTGTTTCTTTCGTTTCTCTACAATAATCCTGTACGTCTCGGTAAGAGTAGAGTGCCATCTTTCCACATAAGCTTTGCTGCTGGATTGTTGATATGACGTGAAGTGGACCTTGATATTGTACGAGGGTCATTCAACAAGTACTTAGCCTCACCGCCCGATCGCGCTGCTATTACAAAAGAGTTTTATCATTGTGCAGTAAATTCTTTTGGTAGCCTACTGTCAAAGCTTCAGTCAATTCCCTTCATTAGTTTTGTTTTGATAGCTTTTGGAAGCGAGCGTGTCGGATAGTTGTACAAAAATAGAAAAGGAACAATATCGTTCAGTGATTAGATTCTTGTTTTTGGAAGGGAAAACGCGCAGCGAAATCAAAGATCGCTTGGGTCCTGTGTAGGGTGACTCTTTTCCTTCGATGGCGACCGTCAAGAATTGGTTCAACGAGTTTGTTCGTGACCGCACTTGGGTTTTTGATGAGCCACGCCCAGGTGCCCCGAAAACGGCTGCTACGGAGGAAAACGTTAAAGAAATCCACAATCTCGTGTTGGCAGACCGTCGAGTGAAGGTTCGCGAGATAGCTGAGACTGTGGGCATCGCAGAAGGAACAGTGCATCATATTCTACACGAAGAACTGGGCATGAGAAAGCTGTCGGCGCGATGGGTGCCGCGTTTGCTCACACCGGAAAACAAGCGCAACCGTGAGACCACATCGGCGACGTGTTTGGCGCTGTTTCAGTGCAATCCGGTGGAGTTCTTGCATCGTTCGTGACCGTCGACGAAACATGGATTCACTGGTACACACCAGAGACCAAGGAACAGTTGAAACAGTGGACTTCACCTGGCGAACGTGCTCCGAAGAAGGCGAAGACTGTTCGATCGGCCGGAAAGGTGATGGCCACCGTTCTCTGGGATTCACAAGGTGTGATTCACATCGATTACCTCGAGAAGGGTAAAACAATCACGGGGCGCTACTATGCAGACTTATTGGGCCGAAAAGTGCTGTTCCACCACGACAACGCGCCGGCTCACACCTCCGCCGTCGCCATGGCCAAATTGGTCGGATTGCGCTACGAATTGTTGCCCCATCCACCATACTCTCCAGATTTGGCCTCCAGTGACTTTTTGTTTCGAAACCTGAAAAAATCACTCGCCGGGAATAGATTTGGGTCGAATGAGGAGGTCATCGCCGCCACGTTGGCCTATTTTGCAGCCCTCGAGAAAATGTATATTTTGGACGGGTTGAAAAAGTTAGAGCATCGCTGGGTCAAGTGTATCAAGCTTGAAGGAGATTATGTGGAAACATAAATTGCCACCTTTCCAAAATTTTCATTTTTCTTCTGTAGGCTAAGTACTTGTTGAATGACCCTCGTATTGTTTACAGATGTCCTTAAATATGCTGGCTGTCATCTCAGTGGGTTGATCTGTAACCAATATTTTGGGGATACCCTGCAGGCTAATGAAGTGTCGAAGTGACTTTATGATGTTAATACTGTTCTTTGTATCTAGTGTATATGCGGCGGCGAATTTTGAGAAACGATCTATGATGGTCAAGATAGATTTACTGTCGACGGTGTAGACGTCCGTATACAAGCTATCCAGAGGTTTTTGCGGGCTTTCAGAGATTTGGAATTCTACTTTGGGAAGGTTCCTGTCATACTTCTGAACCTGACAGGTTTCGCAATTGTTTATTATTTTTGTCACTTTATCTTTAAAATGAGGAAAGTAATAATCCCTCTTGAGATGTTGGAGTGTTTCATTTATACCCCTATGATTACTATTTATGTGGTAATCATTTATTATTTTATCCTACTTGTCTAATCTGTTATTTCTTTAAGCATTTCCATGCATCAAATTAACTTAAAAACTTGTGATTCAAAGAAAAATTTTGAGTAAACGGATTGGATTATGCCGAAAATTTCATCGGTGGTGTATATTGCGTTAACTTTGTTTGGGGCGAGATATCTTTTGAAAAGTTCTGTAATATTGCTTTCATTAAAATCATGCATGCGTATAGTACGTCTCTTTCTATTTTTGAATGGCATTTCCAAAGAGGTTTGTGGTGTCCTAGTGGTCTTTTCGAAAATAACTTGAAAGGTGAATTCGTTTAACAGTCGCTCGGAAATGGAAATCCCATCATTTAAATTTTCCTGTGCGGAGTGTAAGGTTAAATCATTTTCGCTCTGGAGTGATGTGTTGGTAATTCTTCCAAGGGTTTCGGTAATATTAAGCTCAAATACTTCGTTGAAAGCTGTACCTGGAAGTTTAATCTTACTTAAGGCATCCGCATTTAAGTTTGATTACCCTTTTTATAAACCACTTGATAATCGAACTCTTCTTATCTAAGACGCCATCTTACCAATTTAGAGTTAGGCTCTTTTAGACTCATAAGGTAAGCCAGTGATTTGTGATCGGTCACTATTTGGAATTTCCGTCCTAATAGGTAGTGTCTAAAATACTTCACAGCCCAAACGATTGCCAATAACTCCTTTTCTATTGTGGAGTAGTTGATCTCAGTGTCGATCAGAGTTCGACTAGCATAGCAAATAGGTTAATCGCTTCCTATCGTACCCTGGGATAGCACTGCTCCAATCGCATAATTACTGGCATCCGTGGTTAGAATGAAGAGTTTGTTAAGATCCGGATACTGTAATATCGGATCATTCATAAGGAGGTCTTCACATAATTCGAAAGCCTTAGTATATTTTTTGGTCAGCTGGACAGTACGACCCCTTTTTAGGCACTCGGTGAGTGATTTAGTCAGTTTGGCGAAGTCCTTAATGAACTTTCGGTAGTATGCCACTAAACCAAGGAGCGATTTTATCTCCTTCTGGTTTCGGGGAATTGGGAAATCTCTTATTGCCTGTACCTTGTCAGGATTTGATTTTACTCCATCAGAAGAAACGCCGATTTATCGAGTTGTACTTTAAAATTTGCTTCACGTAATTTTTGGAATACTTTCATCAAATTTTCTCCGTGTTCCTAAAGAGAAGTCGAGAATATAATAATGTCGTCCAAATATACTAAGCATATCTTCCCTTAGAGGTCTTGGAGTATATTATTCACCAGGGTGAATGTTGATGGGGCATTCTTTAACCCAAAAGGCATCCTGACGTATTTATAATGGCCCTGATATCCTGATATCTTTCGGGTCCATTTCAATTTGATGAAATCCACTTGCAAGGTCTATAGTAGAAAGTATAGACTTTTGCCCAATTTGTCAAGTATGTCGTTTATATTTGGTAGTGGATAGCGATCAGTCATCGTTTTCTCGTTCAGTTTCCGATAATCGATGACTAATCTCGATTTCTGTTTCCCACTTGCATCCTTTTTTTTGGGGACTGCCCAAACTGGGGCGCTCCACGGGGAATAGCTGGGTTGGATGATTCCTTGGTTGAGCTTGTCAGTGATTTGTCTCCTCACTTCATCTCTATGAACGTACGGATACCGATAAGACTTAGTATAAATAGGTATATTGTCCGTGATTGAAATACAGGTATTATGCTTGATTTTGTTTGTGAAACTAAGTTTCTGTCCTTCTCGGATGAAAATATCGTCGTATTCCCGACATGTTTTTAAGATTAGGTCCTTTTCCTCTTGGTTTAGGTGGTCAATACGAATTAATTGGGAAACATCTTGGGGTGTCATAATGCTATCCACTTCAGGAATGTAATCGATTTTGAAATTAAAGATTTCATCAAATTTCGCAGGGGAAAATTCAAAGACTTTTAATGGTAATCAATAATTTTGTTTATTTGATATCCGGCGGGCCTTGCTTAGTTGTGTGAGCAGACGCACTTCGACTACTTTGAGTCATCTTCAGTGTCTAAAGGAACATCAATCTCCATTTCTCTCGTTCGGTGCTAATTCGCTCTGCAGCCAATTGTCTTCGGTTAAACATATCGCATTCCGTTGGATCAGCAGTCACTTTATCTGATGTTAGAGCCATAACTAGCCGATTTGTGATGACATCTCGAAGGCGATAATCGAATAACATCTCGATCGGACTAAACTGAGTCACAGAGTGACATTGCGAATTCAGAGACCACTGAAGATTGCGCAATTGTAAATCCCAATCCTTATGATCAGTTGGTGCAGTTCTTAGAAATGATAAGATGGACTGATTTGCACGTTCGATTTGGCCATTTGCTCGAGCTGTTCTGACGGCAACTTTAATATGTTGAATCTCATTAGATGCACAGAATGTAGCAAATTCTCGTGATGTAAAAGCAGTCCCTCGATCGCTAACTATACGCTTAAGTAGACCGAAGTACAACGTCAGATCCCTGAATGCGTCGATGGCGGGCTTCGATTTCATAGTTTTGACAGCTCTCAAAATTAAATACTTACTGAACGAATCAGATATTCAGATGATGTGCAAATTACCTCGACGACTGCGTGGAAAAGGTCCCAGGTGATCAACGTGTAACGTCAAAAACGGAACAAGTGTCACCTCATCCGAATAGAGTTGACCCTCCGGTTTGCCTGAGATTCCTTTATTATAGCAGCACTCTAAGCATGCTGCGATGTACGACTTAATGTATTTTCGGAGATTGTTGAACCAAAAATCTTGCCGAACACAATTTATGGTCTTTTCAAGACCAACGTGCCCCATGTCATCGTGGTACGTGCGGATGATTTGCCATCCGACTGCAGATGGACCGACGAGTTTGAGATATTGGTCGATCTTACGATATAACCAACCGTTTTTGAGCTGATAATCTGACTTGATCCGTTTGGATTGCGCGGACTCAATATCGTCTCTCAGATGATTTCTTCAGAAATCATCATCCAATGTGCAGTAGCAATGGCTTATACGTTCTTGCGGTGCTTATTGCGGCGCAACCGGTAATTATCTCAAAATGCTTACCGAGTAAATAAATGCGGAATCTTTCTAACGACTCGATGATAGCCAAAACTTCAAACTCATGACTATGGCATCTACATTCGGATTCGCTACACTGGCGGCTGTAGTAGAAAACCGGTCTGAAATTGCCACCGTCATCGTTTCCGGCAAGATCCAGTATGCTCGCGTCAGTGTGAACTTGATGTTCCTTTGTCGGATTGTATGCACTGAGCACTGGATCGCAGTAAAGTGCTGATTTCAATTTTTCGAATGCGTCTCGTTGTTCGGTTGATCAACAAAATTGTGTATTGTGCTTCTGCTTCAACAAAAGTGTAAGCGGCCTCGATATTAGAGAATAATCGCGAATGAATTTGCGGAAAAACCCGCCCAATCCCAGAAATCTTCGATAGCTCCTGGTTTTATTCTGTCCTCATCGACTCGATGACCCAAAAACGTGAACATACACTTAGAGGGTCGAAGCGTCATACCGGCATCTCGAAGTATAACCAGGAATTTACGGAGTTTGATTAAACCCTCGGCGATGGTTTTGCTGGGCAGAATTACTTCATTTCGTAGCTAACTGCTCGATTTCCCATTTGTCGTACCAACTTGGTAATGACCTCATGAAAATAACTCGGTGCATTGCACAGGCACAGGCATCGGGTTGAATTCATACTGGCCTGCATGCGTGAAAAACGTAGTGTATTTCCTGCACTCTTCTGCGATTGGTATTTGATAATAACCGGACATTAAATCGAGATTCGTGTAAAATAAATTACCAGCGATCAATGATAGCTGCTCCTCAACATTTGGCATGAGAAACGGACGCTTTTCAGTCATAGCATTGAGCTTACGGAAATCAACACCGAGACGGTCCTCACCATTCTGTTTGCGAACGAGGACAATTGGCGACGAATATTCTGATGATGATGGACGTATGATATCGTTTTTGAGCAGTTCGTTTATGCTTTCTTGGACGCGCTCACGCTTTGCGAACCGTATCCGATGTGGCTGGCGTCGGACAGGTTTAAAGGTCGTTTTGCGTATCGCCATCGTTGCCGAGTTGCATTGACCTAACTGAGTAAGCGATTCAGAAAAGCATTCTCAACACTCACTGATGAGCTAATACAATTTGTCCTTTTCTTTGACGGATAGCGTTGGCTCAAAAGTTCGAGCGTTTTGGAAAGCGTTTTCCAATCGACAAGCTCTCGGATATGCAGAGTAGATTTGATCCCAATAAAAGTGGCTCCCAGATCAAGTCATCACTCACCGGAAAAATCTTAGCATTTAGATTCTTACCATCCAACTGAATTTTGGCCTCGAGTAACTGATTGCACGTTACTGAAGCTCCTCTAAATCCTCGTAGGGTGATTGGTGAACACTTCTTCACGCCTCCCATCGACATTGCGAACGTTCGTTGATTGAGTGTTCTCTCGCTGCCGGGGTCGATGAAGGACTTAATTTTGTTTCCGTTGAGAAGAACCTCCTTAACAAGCGGATTAATTATTTCTATTGAATTTATGCGATGAACATTACTGACGATCGTCGCAGTTTCATTTTCCGGCATCGGTTAATCATATGTAATGTTCGTTGACAATTCTCGCATTTTTTTTTTCCATTGCGGTTTTGGACAGTTCAGCGAAATATGCCCCACCTCAAGATAATTATAACATCGGATTCAACGGGATTCCGAATCGCTCGAAGTCGGCTGCGCTCGCGAATTCGATGACATAATATCTCGATCGATGGTGGTGGTCCAAAATTTTGTCTTGGCTCCGTTCGCGGCTCCGAAATTCGAACGGAATTCGTTTCGAAATTCTTTGTCACGGCTAAAAGATCGTTGAAGATGTCGAAAAATAAGCTCGCGATCGCATTTTGCAAAGATGGATGCCGTAGCCCATTCCTTATATACCGGATTATAGCGTGATCGCTCAAATTACCTCGTCTTCCCAATGCTAGCATAGAAGTAACTTTGTGTTGTCTCGCTCGGCTCCCTGATGCAATTCATCCTTTCATGTGAACATCGGCCTCGCTTTCATGGCTAGTGAAATCTCGCCTCAATGACTCGGCCAGCTCAAGTCAGCTTCCAGGAACCCGCGCAGAACCATCGCTCCAAATTTTAGCAGGCCTCTTTAGGGAGGCTTGCACGGCGAACACCAAAACTTTATCGTTCCACTGATATACCTCGGCAAGCTTCGTAACGCGATCAGTGAACTGCGCTGCCGACATGCCGGATTCAGACGACGGGTCAAAGTCTTGTAAAATATCCGTCACATCTCGGATGTTGTGAAAATGCGGTCCACTACACGTCTGCACTAAATTAGCTGATCGTCCGCATGCGTCAACTTTGAAAGTCGTTGTTGGCGGCGTCTCACCCGATTTTATGGCGTCAGTGAGTGGTGGTGTCGGCTCCTGTGCTACTATCGGTTGAGTGTTAATCTGTGTCGACGACGTCGCCAACTTTCCCCCTTTCGGTAATGCGGTGAAGACAGCTGATATTAACTCACTCAATCGCTTCTATTCATCACGTAACTCGCGCACATTATCTTCACCCGAACAATCCGACATTTTCCCGTTCGTTTCGATTTCGTCATTAGCCAGAATTTCACAGAGTCTTTGTGCTAGCTCGGCTTTATTCCTCTGCGTAGAGGCGTTCCGTAGTCTAAGTTCAAGTTTTAGTCGTTCCTTGTTTAGCGTATTGACCTTCTCGACCGGCATCATGTTGCGTTCCGTTTCCCTCGTATACGGACCGAAGGGGAAATCGAACCACTATTACAATTATGTGTAGCCACTCGTGTATGTATATCGCACGTTTCTCTTTTCATGAAAGCAATGGGAGCTTCCTCTCCCTATTCGGTCAATTGCACTAGCACGTCCCCAAATCCATGTTGACTTGCGTCACAATGAATGGAGAAGGGTTTCTGAAAGTCGAGGCTGTGCAAGACTGGTGCAGATGTTAAGGCTTGTTTGAGCTCTTCAAATGCCTTTCGACTGAGTTCGGCCCAACTGAAATTACCTTTCCGGAGCATGTCCGACAGAGACGCAGAAACTGATGCGCCGTTCTGAACGAACCTTCGGTATCAACCGCACACTCCAAGGAAACGTCGTAGCTATTTAGCGGTCTTCGGTAAGGGAAACTCATCAATCGCCTGAGTGTTGTCCGATGACATGTCCTAGATATCGGAATTCATTTATAACAACCTTACTTTTCTGAGCATTGATGGTGGGTCCTCGGTAAGGGAAACTCATCAATCGCCTGAGTGTTGTCCGATGACATGTCTTAGATATCGGACTTCATTCATAACAAACTTACTTTTCTGAACATTAATGGAGGGTCACGCCTTACTGATATGCGGGCTACTTCTTGCAGCAGTAGAAGATGTTGGTCAAACGTTTCCATGATGAGTAGAAGGTCGTCCAGGTACAGAACACTTGATTTTTCAGATGAGGTGGAATCACTTTGTCCATCGGCCGGGTCATCGTTTGCGGAGCATTACACAGGCCAAAAAGCATTGTGACGAGCTGGTTATAATGGTCATCCGGGCACTGCAAAAGCGGTTTTATCCCTCGGCCCTTCATCGAGTGGAATTTGCCAGAATGCATCTTTCAAGTCAAGACTTCTAATGTGGTTTGCCTTTGGCAGTCTCCTCAATATTCCATCGATGAGCGGAAGAGGGTAAGCGCCTTTAACGATTACTTGCGTTGACTTTCCGGACATCTAGACAAAAACGGACTTTACCTGGCTTCACCACTAAGGTTACCGGTGAGGACGAGGCACTTCGGGACTCCTCTATAACCCCCAACTAGCATCCTGTCCAACTCTGCATACACTAACTTTTCCATGGCCGGCGAGATGGCATAGTGTCTCTGCTTCATGGGTTTGCTATCGCCAACGTCAATGATATGTGAGACCAGAGTAGTGCGGCCAAGGCCTTGCTTCCAGACGTTGTCATTGGTAAGGCGTTAATTCGTGTCTGTCAGATAAAAAAGCGAGTTCATGGACATATCTAGTATTTAAGGGTGAGTCTGTGAATAGGTCTGAGGCCAAACTAAATTGAAGGACGGAATCGACGCTAAGGTACACGTCCTGGGTCAGTGAAGGGATAATGAAGAAATTAATATCCTTAGTTGGACCTCTGAACGTCACGGGTGTTGTCAATCTACCCTGGATAGGATGTTTGGTGTCATCAGCTGTGCTGATTTCAGAGCGTCGGGGTTTTACCACCGTAGGGTTTTGATGGAGTACCTTTGAGCCGAGGTTCGAGGCAAGGCAGCTCATACTTGCACCCGTGTCAATCAGTGCAACAGCGATTTCGCCCAACACGTTGATTGGTGGGTAAGGTCGAGTGTCATTCTCAGAAACCTCCGAGATGTTACATACGTTTGAAGTTTGGAGACAGATGCGCAATCTCCTGCGAAAGCTCCTCCAATGACGAGTTAACCACTTAGTTTTGTGCTGGCGTGGGGTGACTTCTTCTGCGGCAAAAATCCTCTTTCGTGCAGCAATATACTCCCGTAGCCTAATGTGATATGGTTTCAAAACACGAGTCTGCGGCTGCCGGGATTCTTCAGGCAGTACCTGAGGTGGTCGCTTCAAAAATGTCTTTGGAGAGACCTTAAGAGAAGATTTGTCATCGTGGACCAGCAAAGGTATAGTGGTGTTCGTATCTAGCGTGTTTTCTGGAGAGGAACTTGTCGTAGTGGAACTGTTAGCAGACGAGATGGAGTACCGTTCCGTTACTTGGTCTGTGGTGAGTGCTGCTGGCTGTTGTGTGCACTCGCTAGCAAGTTTTTTGACTTCTTACAATTGGTACAATCTGGCGCATGTGTATCTGGCTTCCCACAATGGAAACAAAAATGTTAGCCTCTGCCTGGCATGCGGAAAAATGGTGTCCCGTCTACCGGTAGTTCCAATATGTGGTGATTTGTGTCCTAGAAGCCGTGTCATTCGTTTTGATATTCGTGGTCTAGTTCTGTGCATGATGCAGAGATGGTCTCCCACGCGCTGTCTATTATCGGTGAAATGAGACAACCTGGTGCGGGTAGAGCAGGCACGCTGTGTTCGAGCTCAGCTACCGAGCGTCGTTTTCTTCGGTTAAAGAATTTACCTTGGTGTGTGGACCGCTGGGAGTATTGCACAGCTTCAAGCTGCTTTGCTGACGCGTGAAGCCCATCGAAATTGTAGCGCGGGGCAAACACCAATCGCTCTCTCTTTTGGCTCGGGCCTGATTCCCTCCAAAAAGAGACTAAGAAGCTCAGACTCCAGCATGGGGCTCATCAGACGTTACAACAGCAACACAGGGCTTCGTAGTAATCATCTACGGTTTTCTGCGCCTGTTGGTGTCTGTTTCTTATTCGCTGTTTTAAGATGTCATCCCACTCGACTGGTGTGAACTCCTGCAATGCAGCATACCTCAACGTCTCCCAGTCAAACGTTGGAGAAGTATCCACAAACTGCCAAAATTAACGAAGAACTCTCCCAGGGAATAACACTTGGACGCAGCGTGTAATTGCTCTCATATTCCGTCCCAGGTTTGACATCGCCATATTTTCGACCCTTCTTAGAAAGACACCGATGGTTGTACGGTCATCCTGGCCCGTAAACACCAACTTCCAGCTAGCCACTACCTGGGCTACCTTCGATGGTGGAAGATCTCCTGGCTGGGTTGATGGTGGAAGATCCCAAGTGTCCCCAGGCATGGGTCGCGATTGTGGATCCGAAGGTTGTGGGCCAGAAAATTTCTCTGATTGCTGCCTCATCTGCTCCATGGTGGCAGCCATTGTCTGCATGGCATCTAGTAGCTGAGACATCTCGGTGTTGGGTCTTGAAAAAGACTAGTTTAAATTAAAAAAAAAAGTGGCCGTTAGTGGCGAACTATAAAATGCCTCCTCACAATAAAAAAAATTGACAGATAAATAAATATAATTAAATAAATATCACATTTAATATCTAAAGATAGAATTGAAAAAAAGTATGGTAAATCTATTTTTAAGTTTCAATTTCAAACGAAAACTATTATCAATCTCGATATCAAGTTTGGTCTTTCCATTTCGTTTTCCCCACCACAGGCAAGGTTACCAATGGTGAGCTCTTCCTGTGCATTACAGGCACTACTCTCTTGTCGCACCATAATATCAGGGTTCGGAAGTGCTCTCTCATATGCTAGTTTTGACCAGGTACATTTTGTCAGCCCAGGGTTGGTTCTGACCCGCTAGCAGCGCGTGTCTTATCATGGATAGTCACGGACTAGCTAAGCAGCCAATCACGTGAAATCAAAATCCATGTAGTGGAAGACACTTAGGCACCGCTTGGTGCTTGGTGCAAATCAGAATCCACCGCAAAAATGATGTTGAGTAACAACTTCCGAATACACGAAAGGACTCTAATATCATTACCAGTCATACAATGGTGGTAAGTCTTCAATGTATAAATCAAAAGCAGGTCCAAACGATATTGATGTCCAAGGACAACACACGTGCAGAGGTTACTAATTTGCTGGGGCAAGATTAGTGCAATATCCCTTAGTGGATACCTACCCGCCAAAAACCTGGACACCTTGTAGGGTCACCTAGAGACGTTGGACTGCCTCTTGCTCACGACTGATGATACAGCTGGGCTTTTCGGGCCCCATGTTGGGCGTTTTGACCCTTAGTAGGTTACCTCATTCTGGACTTCGGTCGATATTTATTCGAACCCCGAAATTCGTGGAGGCGAAATTTTTTTTGTAGTGAGTCCTTGTGCTGGGAAAAAGAACCCGCCCCATGACAACACAACACTAGCCTGCCAGCGCATTCACGCGCCCTTAGACAAGCCCAATCTCAGAGGATCCAACCATCCTCTTTCGCCGAGGCAGCAGACGATCGCTGCAGTCCTTTTGTAGTGAATAATAAGTTTCAATAAGTCCGTAAAGGACTGCAACGATGTTCTGCTGCCTCGGCAGAAGAAGATGGCAGTATCTGCCGAGAATGCCCTCGTCTGGAGACGCGTGAATGCGCTGTAGGCTAGCATTGCTGTGTCGTGGGGCGGGTTCATTTCCCCAGCACGAGGACCCACTAGAAAAAAAAAAATTTCGCACTCACGAATTCGATGTTGTTCAAGAGGCGACCGAAGTCGCAAAAAGTGTAGATAGCTACACCGAGGGAGATAGTACTTGTTTCGAGAACAAGAGGACCCTGAGAAGAAAGGCGGACTTGGGGTAACCTCGTCATTACCCGACGAAGCTCATGGCCCACAAATGAAAGAGGGGCAACCGGGTGGTGATGGAGCCCCTTCACACCCACCCAACCGGAATAAATCCATATTTTGTTGCAGTGGCCAGGTATTCCTCTTCTGAGTGGGAAACTCATACAAATTGCCATGTATAAACTTTCCCATCAGAAGGGGAGTACCCCGGTGACCAATTTATGCCATAGAATTATACAACTCGATTGCATAACGCTATGCCACAAAGAGGCACTCTGCTTGGGCCACTCAACCCGTGATGTCACCTGAAACAAAGAAAAAAGGATTAATTTGTACCCGGCGGCTGGCTCATTTCTTTAGGGGGCAGCCTGCCACCGTACCGGGTCCTATACCCGGTCAGGTCGAACAAAATGATTTTTTTTCTACCAATTCAACATTTTTCCTGTTTTATTTATATTAAATAAATTGGTTGAAATATAATTTATATTTAGGTAAAAAAACCAAATGTAAAATATCTTTATAAAAATGTTTGATATAATAGGCATATATAAAAATGAAACAAAAAGGGTACTCACCCATACATCCTCGTCGGGCGCCCGCTGACGATGTGGTCCTGTAATGCAACTTTCTTGTCGTTATAGCTACTTCTAACGTTAACATGCATCAACGAATACTGAGATTCCAACAAAAATTCCAACAAAAATTTTCGGAGATTAATGACAAACAGCTGTTCTTTGATCGTTGCTGCCCTTGCTAATTTCCATCCATAGGAATAGTTGACGAAAAAGTGACTTTCCTACTCCTTTGAAGACACCGATATTTTAGGCATACAATGGAGCTTCTATGTATAGCGGCAAATCGATAGAAACAATGCGATTGGCTCCTAGTTTTACCAAATGATTTAGGGGCACCGTGTATTAGAATATTTTAATGTCACTACGTCTGCCTCTTCGTATCGTTCTCCCTTCAATTGTTGAAATTTACATACTGTGAATAAGTGCTTGCTTTCGGCAATAACAATAATTTGAGCAACGCGACGTTCCCGAGCACTTCATACTTGCGACGGCCCTAAGAAGGGAGTTCGGAATGCGAGACTTCACAGTTCTGCCCACTAGAATCCAGCCCAAACTACAATTTGAAATTTACCACGAAACGACACGGAACAAATCTATAAATGAAACAAACTGCCTTCTATCTAACCTTTTCGAGGGGTTTTAGTCAAAAGCATTGTCTTTCGCTCAGCTGGATGTTATTTTGCTTTTACACGGATCCCGATTAGACATTCAACTGTTTCTTTGGGTCCCACTCCACATCCGATTCCGAACTTAGCTGAAAGGCTAAACCAAAATTCGCGTTCACCATATATTAAAATTCCGCTAAATTTCGTCAACCTGCGATGAAAAGACAACAAAACTCCGCCTTCTTTGACGTTTCAAAATGCATTCACTAGTTGCTTCAGGGAATTTATCTTTGGGATGAATGAAGATAATGACGAATAACGCCTTCGTCTCGTTGAACTAGAGAAACTTGGCGTTAATTCAATAAGAACTTTGGCAACTTTTCTTGTGTTTGATTTCAACAAGATTTCGAGTTTTCGTCTCAGATCGAACCGTTACACTTTGTAATGCACATCACTCGTATGTAGATTCGGGCGTTTGTTCACTAGGTCACCGCCAGGCACTTGTCTAAATCAATTTCAAGGCAACGCAAGCGAAGGATGCGTTGCCAAAACACTCGCGCGAGAGCTCTTTCACTTTTCTGCTCCTTCAACGTCGTCTAACCCAAATTCATGCGAATCCTTCGCAACGTCTACGCTCGCCTCAAGTGGCAGCCAGCGAAAAACAGGGAGGATTCAATTTTGTTGTTTACCAACGAAGAAACCGAGTCCTAGATATTAATTCCTGTTCCCGTTCTCAATTCCAATTGCTTGAGAGTCGTGTGCGGCAGTTTCACTTAATTCGCTGATTCTGTATTCCAAGTGGGGCGTGCAGAGAATCCTTGAATGGATTGTTGTCAAGTGTTTTGACTGGGGCTCACCTCAAAATTGTGTCCCGGAATAAGGCACTGGCGTTCAATTGATTGCCTGTGAATGGAGCGTCGAAGAACTGCATTGAACTCTATGGATTTTTTTTTTATCTCGGCTGCTGCTACTGGCAGGACACTTTGCTTGCATCGATGTGTGGGAGACGGAATGGTGCCCGGGATGCAGTCCAGTAAACTGTTTCCTGCTGGCGGATGTGATATGGATAGGGAGCTCGCCACGATTGTGCCCTTTCGCTCGCCACGATTGTGCCCTTTCGCTCGCTCCTAGTTAAGTGCAGGATGTACGTATGACGAGGAGGAGTTGTGTGTGGTTTTCTTGTTTCCCTATGTCGAACTATTTTCTGCAGTTGCCGTTGCGTCGCACTACTTTCGGGTCAACTACTCGAAAACGCTTTCAACTAATCAGAATTTTGGCCTTGCAAGACAGGAAGCTCAAGTCGCGTTTCGGTGAGGAATTCCGCGAATCGTTCACTGCCAAAACAAATCAAACCAAATTCAAAACAAGAAACTGGTCGAAATGGTCGGGTGGGTTGGAGTTGATGTTCAAGTCCTTTGGACTTTCAATGGAACCACGGAAGCGCGGAATACGCGGATTGCGTGTAGTCACGTAGGTCAGATCACCTCTCTCGCGGTGAGGGTTCAAAACTATCGACCGCCAGGGAAGAACTGAAATGTGGAAGACCGTAAAGCAGCGAGTAACTTCACCACCAGCCAAACTACCGTTGGGGCTGTGGGCGCGGGTGTTGGCTAGCTGCCACACTATATGCGTGCACTTCCGTTCGCGATGCGAACCTTCGAACTGTCCTATATGTGCGAATTGCGCGTTCGTTCAGTAAGTCGTATTGAGATTTTTGAATTTTCCGATTACCAGTGGAAAACCCAACATCAATTGGAATCGTCTTGGAAACACTTTCGCCAAGCAGCGGACCGGCCGATCTACCTCTTAGTATATCGCGAGCTGAACTCCCATGTGCGCAAGTCCGTCCTGTACCGTATCCTCAGCACAATTCATTGCATCAGCAAAGGGGTCAAAGTTTTGCAAATTCTGGATGGATATGCGCTAAACAAATTAAACACAGGCAAGAAATAAAACTGCCAATCAAATATCGGGCACAACTTCCCAAACGTGTGTTACCTGTTTAGTGCACTTGAAGAAAAATCTTTCCTATCACTCCTCCGTCCAATGGCAACTGCTGTCAAAAATATTCAATCGTCCCAGATCAATCTTAAATCGTACCAGTTCGATCGTAAATCGTTCCAGCTCAATCTGAAATCGTTCCAGTTCAATCTGAAATCGCTGCGTTCGTTTGTTTAGTTGATCTGGGACATTTTATGCCTTAATTTCCTTTAACCCTTAACTGCTCGATTACTACACTTTATGGACATTTTTATCTACACGCATTTCACTACACCCTGCCAATACAATTCGCTATCATTTGATAAATCGTTGTACAAGCAACAACCATTATGATCAATGATCGTTGCTTTCACATCATGTGATGGAAGTTTAATTTTTTCGCCGTTCAGACGAAATAGGATGGCCGGCTCATCATTTGATGTCAGTAAAATGTTATCCCTCTGCAGGTCGCGATGTTCAAATTGAAATTTTTGTTCAACAACAGCCAATGTCCGTGCAGTCTGTCAACGTCTGCTTACTCAGGCCTGAAAGAAAAGCAATTAACGTGCATGACGTCACAGTGGGAACAGTCAAAAACTGTTCAATTGGTCTAAAAGAACAGGTCAATAGGTCTGAAATCTTGGTGCGCATTGTGACGTCATGCTTCCGCTTTCGGGCCTGTGTGAGGGGGGCATTGAGTCTGTATAAATAGTGAATATGATTGTAGGGCGCCCTGAAATGTAAATGCTTTAAAGTCTTGTTCACCGTTTGCCAATTCCAGCATGATGCGGATTTGATCTTGGGGAATATTTTAAGAAGGTTGTTGTCTGTTCTGCAATTATCACATTATCTAGTGATTGGGGTAACGTCCTCGTACGCAACAAACCTCTCTCACGTCAATAAAACCACTTACTACAGGGTGCGGCAGCATAACTTCCTTTTTTGAAATGCCCGCCCTTAAAGTGCTTACTGTTATAGCGCGGCGCTAGTAGTCTCATTCGAGAGAGGTGATTTTAAAGTTTTGCTCATCCCTTGGTCAGAGCATATCTACTAACAAGCAATTTCACATAGAACAAATTTCGCATCTAACGGTAGTTAACGTAAAAACCGATTTGTGTATGTATTGCGTAAAATTAAAAATCGATTTGTGTATGTATTGAGTAAAATTTATTTTCCTCTCAAATTGTTCGAAAGGAAAGAAAGAAATGCAAAATAATTTCTCTTATGTTATTTTACGTCCCTTTCTAATCGGAAAAACAGCTGGTGCAGTTGCTTGTTAGTATATATGCTCTGCCTTGGTTAGTCGCTATCATGCGTTGGAACAGTGCGGAGCGTGCATTTACCGTTAAAAAATTGAAAATTTGTTTTGTTGAATTTTGAAAAAAGGAAGTTATGCTGCCGCACCCTGTACAATACGTTCAACGGATCCATAATTCAAGTCAATGATTCATGTCTCCAAAAAGTTTTTTGAACCCTAAGATGTTTGCAAAGCTCTTCCGGTAGGAGCACTCTGCTTCTTACTCCACTTGTTTTTTAATGCTTTAGTACCTAGTAGTGTCTTCAATATCTTAAATAATATTGTAGTTTCATGCTAAGGAATTTATAGACAAGGCAAACATTTAAATAAGGCTATGTCTTAAATGACACCGACTAAAACATTGCTTCATTTATTAGTTTTGTTTATGAACTCTTTAGAATACAGCTATATGTCAATTATTTAATGAGAGCAATTAATAAGTCTTAATCACCTTTTGAAATCCTTTTTCACATCGACTGTATGCGGTTATCGTGCGTTTAAAGCTTTTCCAGACTACGCTTCATTTGAAAGAAAATTTTCTTGCTCACGCGGTGCCATATATAGTATTTAAAAATTAGCAGCATTGTTGGTTTGTGTGGCCGTAAATTAGCTCAAATATACTCCAAGTTCTACAAAAAATTTATTTACAGGGAAAAATTCGCGCTTTTTAGGTTGAACCTGTAAATTTAAGTTCAAACTTACCTTAAAATGCGATTTACGTAGAAAAGTGTGGAACAAAATCCGTCAATCCAACACAAAATTACAATTTCATATCAATTTCAAAGAAAAAGTGCTTGCGAATTTCATATCAATCATGTTCCCGCCATCTCATAAATCCCTAGTGCGGCCCCGTTCCAGTCTCTCCACAGTCGACGAGAACCGGTTGAAGCCCGGACTAAAAACCGGTCCACCATGGTGCCGGCCCTCGCTGACGGTGCTCTCGCTAATTGGAACTTGTGCATTCCTCTTCGTGTTGTGTGTGTGTCTCGTATGTACGTTGGTAGTGATTGGCAAAAATTTCGCTCGAGCCGGCAGTGGCAGTGGCAGCGGCAACGACACCGGCTTCGCAACCTCCGGTGCAATTATTCGTTTGTCAGCCAACGGCGGTGCAAGTGATCGCTTGGGACGGGACGTGGACGTCACAGATGAAAGCGCTTTTGTCGTTGAAAGTCTTGAAGTAGGCGCTGGTAAACAAACGCAAATCCTGCGAATACCCAAAGCCGTGCAACCAATTGATCCCGAGGATTTGCTTGACGTCACGTTACTTGCGTCGGGACGCTATTGGCCGGTGCTGAATTCGCGTCAGAAAGTAGTTTACGTGCCCGGAAAAGTTCCGCCGTTTCGCGTGTTAAGTGAAAGTGAAAATTCTGTGGAAATTGCACAGCATAATCCGTGGTTCAAATCAGCTGCGAAGGGAGGTTCAACGTCCGCTGTCATGTCGAAAGTAATTCCGAAATTAACCTTCAGACTGCCGAGTTTCATTAAACCGCGCCAGTACAATTTGTCGTTGCATCCGCACTTGGAATCGAAACGGTTCACGGGAAATGTGTCAATTGAAGTGGACATTCGCAAGGAAACGACTTTTATTCCTGTGCACGCGAAGAAGTTGAATATCACCGAGACAAATGTGTTTCGCGTGCAGAAGGACGGAACGAATGTACCAATTAAGATTTTGCAGGCATTCGCGTACGACCCGCATGAATATTGGGTCACGGAATTCGAGAAACCAATCGAGCCCGCGCTCTACCACTTGAAGCTGACGTTCGAAGGGAGCTTGACTGATCGCATTGTGGGTCTCTATCAGAGCTCGTACTTTGATAAGAGATCTGGCAAGACCAGGTACCTACCAATTATTTTGCATGGAATTCTTATTGGAATGATTTGTTGCTTACTTTGTTTTTGCTGCTTGAACGGTTTACGATTTTCAGATAATTGGGCCGGCATGCACAAAAAGTTTTAATCGAAGCTTTTTGTGCACTAAAGACTGCAGGCAGATAAAATCTCATTCCTGCAGGGTTATTAAACTTAAAGAGTGGGTCGGCAGCATAAAGTTAATGACCTTAAAACTAAATCGATTTGCGTTATTGTGTTAAATTAGATAATGGTTGGCAATTATTACAAATCAACGTACGTTGAATTTTAATAATTAATATTCATCGGAAATATTTACAGATTTTGCTGACACTTGTTTTATACAGGTCGTTACTTCCTATCTGCTCGCTATTAGGAACTGAAGATGCAATTCCAAGACTAGCGTATCAATATTTTATATCGCTCGAATTAATGGCATCATAGTTTGTCTACCTGTAAGGTTTAAATTTTCTTTAAGAGAATCAAAATCAAAGTTGAGCAGACAGGAGTAAGCTCCCATCAGGCGGGTTTCGTACTCAACTTAGGAAACACCAGTAACGAATACATTAAAAATATAATTCAATTCAAAGAAAACCATTGGTACTTCAGTTTAAAACCCATTAAGGGCGGAATTTTTTAAAATGGTTTTTTTAAATTTTTGATACATATCTGAGTTGAGGTGAGGGGCAGACAATACAACTCTTGTTAAAAAAAAAATAAGTGTGCCAAATTTGAGTTTTGGGCCATGTGCCATACGGCAATGCTAGGCCAACACTAGTACAAAAACGTCTGCACTATCTTAAAAAAAAAAAAAAACATTTCTTTATTTATTCTTAACTGTTAAACAAAAGTGTCATTATTTCAAGTGATAACTGAGGAGTGATTTTTCAAAAGGGCTTATTCGCATTTACGACTGCAAACGAACCCAAGAATGCCATCACCATTATCATGCTAAAATGCATCGTCTATTTCAAAATTCATTACAAAGTAGAAATTTTTCCAGGAGAAATTCGTGATTAAAAATCACAGTTTGATACAAAACTGCACGTTTCCACCTAATTTGGGTGTCATGGTTAGGCACATTCAGAGTTTGATACAAAAAGACGTATTTCCTATAGCTACAGAAGAACTATTCATTAAATTATTACAATACGAACATATTTCCGCTTAATTCTTGCTTCTTGATTATAAAACTTTTTGTCGGTCGTGAATAGGAACGTAAATTTATTGATATTTTTGGCGTGGCAGTACTATTTGCCCACAGACACCTTATTAGTCATTTGTTCAAGTAGTCATTGTCATTTGTTTGTGCAGTTTGTGCTACTACGTTCCGCGCACATATCAGTAATATAAAAAGAAAGTGATTTTTTCTGTTTCCGGGTTTGTTTTACTACGAAAATGAACGAGAAGACTGTTCGTGATATTAATAGTGGAGGAAGAAAAGCAAAAACGCAAAAGTCAAGGCCGAGGAAAGAGTAAGTAATCAGAAACTCACTCTTCATTTGACTGACACTAATGTAATTAATACTTTGTGTATCTTGTATCATTTTAAGGTACACGGATAAGGATCCGGCTGCAGTAAATTTTAAAATCCCTTGCAGTCACAAGAGTTTGAAATCTAAGTTTCGATGTGCATCTGTAACCTCGGATATCGTTGTATCGAACCGCAGAAAGTTTTATGCCAGCGCTAGCAAAATCAAGCAGGATTTGTTTCTTTCACGCTTGTCATCGCCATATGAACCTGAACGAAGAAACAAGGTTCCATTAAAAGACACCAAAGTACGGACACTGAGTTGTACTTACAATCTGTTTGTAAAGACAAAGAAAGCAGTTCCTGTATGTAAACGACTTTTTATGGCTGCCTTTAATGTTTCCGAAAAGAGATTTCGAAATTTAAATAAAACTCTTTTTAAAGGATCTGTTCCAACTGAAAAGCGTGGTGGGGACCATCGTTCTCATAAATCTATTGAAAAAAAGAGCAAGTTAAGAGTTTTCATAAACAATTTACCTGCCAAAGAGTCCCACTACAATCGCAACAAGTCCAAAAGGATTTATTTATCTTCTGACTTGAATGCAAAAAAACTCTTAGAATTTTACAATAGTTCCGTTTCCGATGAATTCAAAGTGAAACCTGGCATGTTTTACAAATTGTGTTACCTTTTTCCACTGGGAGTCACAATCCCTTAGTTGGGTGCTCCGGTTGAGACCTTGGGGTCCCGGCTAACCCGTGGAGACGGGTTAGGTGAGCGCCACTCGCCAACCCGTTAAATTGTCTCAGGAGCCAATTGGCGAGGTTAGGCTTCCCGGACCAACCCACACTACTTCCGAATTTCGGCGACGAAATTAACCCTATCCACAAAGCCCTACGACCATGCTTCCACGTTCTCAGGGGACACTTTCACTTGGTGGTCTTGAGCCACCCCGATTTTTCACCACGGTTGATTTACCTGGACCCGCGAGCCAGGCTCCACACTATTTCCTTTAATTGAATAGACCGGCTGAATTCAGTACTATACAGATATATTCAGAGTATTAAAAATTCAATTCAATTGAAATAAAATAAAATTACAATAAAAATGTGTATATGTGTTACTGTTCTTTTGACCAATTACCTATTAACAATCACCTAACCAATATGATCGGGGGCCCCACTTTTCTCTATGGCGCGCTTCGACGTTACCTCGATTCTTCGCGTGATCTCCGCACCAGCTTTCCTATTCGCCTTTCCTCCTTCCTCGTCCTTCACACTGCTTCCTCATTTCTCCTTTTTCGCCCGCTTCCAACCTGCTTTCCAAAACTCCAGCTTTTTTCCCGCCGTATTTGGACCTCGTTCCTTTTTCCTAACCTCCAACTCCAGATGTTCAAAACCAAAAAAAAGCAGAAAAAGAGAGACTTTTTCGCCCAATTCTAGGCCTTTTATAGCCTCGGTGCAACGAGCTTTCGATGTTTCAATTGGCGATGTGGCACTGCCGTTCTGCATTATCACTCCACAGCTTCCATGGGGCATCACCGAAGCTCTTTGCGATCCCCATGTTTTGGACAGTTTACTCATGTCATTTGGTGCATTCGACACGGCGGGTACTAATATTGTTTTTCTTATTATTTTAGGCTTTTGGCAAACATAAAATAAATACACCATGTGAGTTCTCTACCGTTGTCTACGCAACAGGAATATATCAACTATGCATTTATATCGTGTATGAAGGAGTTGTAGATTGATTTAATAAGTCTCATATTTCTGTTCGTTCAGTGTTTCAAAGTTAGCTTTTTATCATCATTTTCTATTATCATGATGATTATCATGATTAGGGCCTACTATTCTATTTAGTTAAGCAGCCAATATAAGAAATAGCGATTATGAAACGGGTCCGTTGTTTGTGTTGGGATTCTGGGGCGGTTTGGCCGATGCTGTTTGCATTGTTGCCGAAAGTTGTGATAATGTTTCCTGTGATACGTTAGCTTTTAGAATAGTATTTTCCAATTCCAATTGATTTATTCGATCCATCAGTTCAGCGATCTTTTCTTTCAGGACTTCTACTTCCTCTCGGACAGCAATCATTAAGTGAGATTTCACAAGATCCATAGCTTGTTCGATTTTATTATCGATAGCCACCGCACTTGTTCCAGATGCACTTTCACTATCTGCTTCAATAGCTGTCGCTTGCTCTTCGTCATTTGATTGCTGTGGCGGAATTGTTGCAGCCGTGGCCTGTGTTTGCTGCGGTGTTGAAACTGTAGATGATCCATCGCTCATTATTGTCATTTGTGGTGCACCTTCTTGTTGAGTCATCGAAGGAATACTTTGAAGAGGAACCTGGTTTGGCGGTATTTGCTGCACAATGGTATCAACCCCTGGTGAAATAGTTTGGGGAACAACGTTCGGTGCCATTCCCATAACACCTACAACTCCGGGCTGTTGAAGCACATTTACATCAGCGTGATGCATCTCCATCGGCATCCCACTGGTGCTCGTAACAGGAATTGTTCCTGGGTATGCTTGACTTGTGGGTGGTGGTGCCATTTGCATTTGCGCTTGTTGCATACTTTGCGCTTGCTGCATGCTTTGCGCTTGCTGCATGCTTTGCGCTTGTTGCATGCTTTGCGGCATGCTTTGCGGCATGCTTTGTGGCATGTGTGTATGTTTTGCGACATGGCTTGGACCATAGTGGCCGGCTGCGACATGACAGCTGGCTGAGCCATACTACTGTTTGGAATTGAGGTTACTATGTTAGCTGCATTCATATCCGGGACTCTAGCAACCATTCCTAGATTTACAGCCGGCATCGATTGCGCTGGTGCCTGAGGCTGTTGTGGCACTTGTCCAACGAAATTCGACGGAACGCCGTTCTGAATCTGCATATTGGAAGGAAGGGTAGCTCCATGCAAATTCGGAATTTGTTGATTCGGTTGATTGTTTTGGTAGAAATGTGCCGGTTGTGATTGCCCTTGCATATGAGTAGCTTGTTGATGTTGTTGGTATTGTTGGTTTGGAAGCGTTTGGTGCATTTGCTGTTGTGAATAATTTACAATATTGGCTTGAGGAGCACTAGTGACTACGGTGTTCGGCATAGAAGCAGACACCTGAGGACGCATTCCAGATGGCACAGCCGAAATATTATTTGTCATCGGTTGCGACTGAGTTTCCATTAACGGCTTCTGCAACGTCGATGACCATAAAAGTGCACTTCTCATCGTAAATCATTATATTTGCGGATGTCTAGCAAGACTTAATCTTGGATAACAATTGTATATCTTGTTGGATTCCATTCGATAGGGTAATCAATGCCTTTAATTTTTGTCATCTCCACGCTCGGTTCAAGTTCCGCTTCAATTCGGAATTCCTCTGCATCCTCGATTGAGGAAGTTCCGCAAATGGACTGCTCACTCCAACTTAACCTAACCCTTACAAGGGATTTATAAATTCTAAAACTCTATTCGTTTTCTTACAAAATTTATTTAAATCTTTAATTCAGCCTGGCTGGCGCGGTACATAATAACTTTAGATCGCGGGTCTTGCTTATAAAGTCGCGTGTGAAAGTGTCCCGTGACAATTGTTTTATGGTGAATTTAATATTGGTTTCTCCACTCCTGCATCTAATGTATGTAGTACATGCACATTATTGATGAATCAAACAAAATTTGAAAAAGATCCTGCTAAGAAAGTCGAACTGATGACACAGAAGCGAATTCATAAGTTGCGCGCGAATGCATTTTATGAAATCATGAAAACATCAGTTCTGGACAGTATAACATTATGTTTTGATCTACAACAGGTATTATTTCTTCCACGTACACCCATTGGAGAAAGTTTTTATTCGAGGCAAGTAAGCCTGTACAATTTTTGTATTTTCGATCTTGACAACAATAAACCATATTTTTATGTCTGGGATGAAACGCAAGCGAATCGGGGCTCAGTAGAAATTGGTTCAGCTCTTTATTTATACTTGAGTAGTTTTGATATTCCAAACAACATTAAAGTACTAAGATTATTTTGTGACGGCTATGGTGGCCAAAACAAAAATAGTAACATAATCCACACATTGCTTCAATGGCTTTATACTAAAGCACCCCAAACATTAAACTGCATTCAAATTACTTTCCCTGTTAGGGGACACAGTTTTATGCCAGCGGAGAGAGTGTTCGCGCGCATAGAAAAAGAGCTAAAAAGGACTCCAATCATCACCATAAGAGAAAAATATTTTGAATGTTTCAAAAGACATGGGGACCTTCGAATACTGGGAATTGATTGGACGATTAAGGACATAAAAATCTTGGAAAACAACTTAAAAAGAGTGAACAGCATACAATCTTTGAAAAGGATTCATATTACCAAGAAATTCAAAAAGGGAATACAGAATGCTTCAAATTGTGTGGTGACGTCATATGAAAATTTCAAATTTCAAACGGGACAAGAGGAATCTATTTCACTTTTAAAAAAAGGTAAACGTATCCCGTTGGAGATCCCAAATACTGAGTCAGTTACCATACCGCTGACTGTAAACAAGAAGAAAGACGTTGAAAACTAATTAAGAAAACAGTTTGGTAATGACTGGAGGAATTTAGAAGAGCTTTCGTGGTACAAGAGTGTAATTGACGATCGAAATATAAGGAGGGAAGAAGAGCCGCCTAGCGGTGATTGCGATTGTAATGAACTTGATTGTGGTGATTTAAGAGTATAATCTGTAGCATATTAAGTGCAATAAAGTTAATTTTCCGTACATAGTTTTATTTTTGAAATTTTACAACAAAAGGGCATATTTCCAAATTTTTCACAACAAACAGGCTTATTTCCAATAGTTTACACCAAAAGGGCACATTTCCAAATTATTATTATTTTTTCCAATTTTCACATATATGCTAGAATAAAAACTTTATGCGGATCAGAATACTACATCAACACACTATTATACTAGAGACGTTAAAAAAAATTAGTTACTGTAAACTGCTCTTAAAAGTTTTTTCTCATTACTGAAATTTTGTTTAATATGGAAATAAGCCCTTTTGAAAAATCACTCCTCAACTCTCAAAATATTTTATGCATAATCCTACAACGCACTTCGAACATATAATCCTTCCAATTGTTTTGCAGTCAGTTCCAGCACATCTGTTTTTTTCAATTGATTTTGAATAAAACAACTCCTAGAAAAAAAAACCGACTTCAAAATACCCTAAAAAGGATGAAATTAATTTTAACGAAGCGGTGTATGATGTTATTAACAGTTGCGACAACAATTGCGACAGCAGTTCGCAGAATTGTGTGGACATAGAACAAGGCCCTCACCTCAATTCTTTCCGCCCCGAAGAGGTGTGTCGTCAGTTGTAGTTAAGTCCCCCTGGATGTAATATGGGGCAAGACGGTCCAGGTGCACGATTTTCATTTTGGCTTTCAGTCTACGGTGTTCCTGCATGCGATATGCGACGTCGTTAATTCGCTTTATAACTTGGTATGCTCCCTCTCAATTATGCTGCAACTTCGGAGACCTACCCTTCAGCCGTTGTGGGTTATATAGCCACACTGTCATCTTGCTGGAAGCCAAGAGAATTTGCCTTTAGATCTTACCTTGTCTTCATGCGGTCAGTTGCCGATTCGAGGTGTTTTCGCACGGTTCGATGTATCTGGTTTGATCGTTGCCTTAGCTCACTTGCGTACTCCGAGATCGTTTGGGTTTCTCAGGGGGTGCTCCGTACTCAGATGAATAGTCTTTCCAAAAATGACTTTGGCTGGGGCTTCGCCCGTCGATGCATATTCGGCAGCTCTATACGCTATCAAGAATAATGGGATATGCCGGTTCTAGTCCCTTTGGTTCTTGTCAACCATCTTAGCCAGGTATTTATTGAGTGTGCCGTTGAAACGTTCGACCATCCCATTGGCTTGGGGATGCGGTGGTGTTGTCCTTGTTTTCCGCAGTCCTAGCAGCTCGCACATATCACCAAAAACTAGTGACTCAAAGTTTCAGCCTTGATCCTTATGTAGTTCACAAGGTATCTACTGATCCAATTTAACACTAGCTTTTCGGCTACAGTAGTTGCTTCCTGGTTGGGAATGGGGTAGACTTCGGGCCACTTGTTGAAATAATCGGCCACAACCAGCGTGTATCGACTTTCCCATTCGGATTCAGGAAAGGGTCCTACGATGTCAACAGCAAATGGTACACCCACGTTATAGGTTTGCATTCGTCCTCTCAGTCGTCGCTTTGGACATTTGACAGAAGCGCAAATTGTGCATCTATGACACCAGTCCTCTATGTCTTCTCGAGCGTGGAGCCAGTAAAACCTTTCTCGCAATTTCGCTAAGGTCTTGTTAACACCAAGGTGGCCTCCCGAGGATTCTTCGTGCATTTCCTTAACCACATCGTGGATTCGGCTTTTGGAAGTATAGTTTGCATCCTATAGGAGCTGCCATCCAACGTTTCCCATTTCCGCTTGAGTACGCCACCCTCCACCTGAAGGAAGCTCCATTGTGCCCAATAACCTTTCACGGAGGCGCCATGCATCGAAACGTCCTTCCACTCAGGTCACCCAGTTGTCTCCTTCCATACGAGTAATGGTCCGATGTCTTCCACGGCTAGCTGTGCATTTCGAATCTGCTCCAATGACCAACCTTCATCGAATTCGGCTGCTATCATTCGCAGATCAACGCTCGGCTCCTTTTCCTCAATTCGTCGGCAATGCTTGCAGTTAGCTGGACATGGACGACGAGATAGGGCGTCAGCATTTCCATGAGCTCCGCCCTTCCGATGAACAATTTTATAGTCGTCTCGCAACTTGTTCCTCAGGTTTTTTGAAATTAAGCAGCTATCTCAGCGATGCATGGTCTGTTCGAAGAACAAATTTCTGACATAGGTACTTGTGGAACTGTTTGGTGGCCTCTATTATAGCCAATAGCTCCTTCCTGGTCACGCAGTAGTTCCTCTCACTTTTTGGGAGAACTCGACTGTCATACGAGAGGACTCTTTCTTCGCCATCGATCTGCTGGGAGAGTACAGATTCAATCCCGCCGTTGCTCGCATCGGTGTCAACTACAAATATTTTTCCGCGTTTTGGATATGCCAGCACGGGTGATCCACACAGCTTCTTCTTCAAGGTCTAAAAGGCTGCCTGGCATTGTTCATTCCAGACATACGGACGATTTTTCTCGGTTAGCTGGTGGAGGCACTTAGCTATTTTGGCAAAGTATTTGACGAACCTTCGATAGTAGGTCGCTAGACCCAGAAAACTTTGTAGTTGGCGCTTGTTGTTTGGTGTTGGCCAGCTTTTCACGGCTTCAATCTTCCCAGGGTCTGTTTTGACCCCTTCTGCTGATACAACTTGTCCCAGGTATTCTACATCATCTGTGAAAAGGGTACACTTGTCGGGACTAAGGTTCAGATTCGCCAGTCGTAATCGGGAGAACACCACTTCTAAGTTCCGCACATGCTCTTCGAACGTTCTCCCGATAACAATGATGTCATCTATGTACACCAAGCAGGCCATCAAGGTTAGGCCTTGTAGCACGTATTCCATCAGGCGTTCGAAGGTGGCTGGAGCGTTACAAAGCCTAAATGGCATTACCACTAATTGCCACAATCCGGTCCCAACTGAAAACGCGGTCTTCTCTCGGTCCTTCTTGTCGATTTTTACCTGCCAGTAGCCACTCTTGAGATCGAGTGCAGTAAACCATTTTGCGTCGGCTAAAGTGTCCATGATGTCGTCGATGCGTGGAAGCGGGTAACTATCTTTCTTAGTGACGTCGTTAAGCTGCCTATAGGCGACACAAAAACGAGTGCTATCCTTTTTCTTTACTAGAACCTATGACGTGAGTTACCATACTCGTTCGGCCTTGGTCATCCGGGCTTGTTGAGAAGATGTCACTTTACTTGGTGACCAGATCACTGGCTTGCTTGAATATAATGCGCTAGCAATTTGGGCTGCTTCAATATTGCAGACGTGAATTCTCGGCTTTGTCTGTGTCTTGCCTCCTTTTCCAATGATGGTCGTGAGTAGCTTCCCAAGCTTCTCATTGCAATTCCAGCATCTAGAGACACTATTTACCTGCGGCTCTCCCTCAATTTCCACGCGCTCACACCTGCACTCGTTTGTCACTACCTCGCGAACCCAGGCATTGGTACGAGTCACATTTTTCGCTGCCTTAAAGCTCAGACTATAAGCCAATACGTCCTTAACCGTTTGCTTTTGAGCTAAACGCACGGCTTGTTACAATTCCTGGTCCTTGTATGCGTTGATGAATGCTTTCGTTGCTGCGTCATCTCGATGTTCCAGGTCGTAAGCTGGGTAAGCCAAAAGTGCCAGTAGCTCAATGTCTTGGGCTAGTTGCTGTAGGATTTCGCCAAACTTCTGCATCCGATGCTGTAGCTGTGACCGATAAGTCTGCTTCAGATGATCGTCTCCATAACGCATGTCAAGCGCATTCATTATAGCAGCCGAGATTGAGTGCAACTCAACGGGGATAGTCTGCAAAAGCTTGGCAGCTGGGCCCCTTAGAGCAAGAATTAATGCAGTTGCTCGTTCCTGCTCATTCCAGTGATTTGCCCTAGCGGTGGCTTCAAACTGGGCTTTGTGAATACTCCAGGCCGTTTGCCCGTCGAATATTGGTGCTTTCACATTTCTGGATGAGCTTTGCGCTGCGGCTATAAGCGGGGCTGGTGAGGTGGTTACTACTGCCTTCGCTGCTTCCAATTCCTTTTTCATTTTTTCCATCTCATGGTTGATTCTCTCCTCGACCTGGCAAACCTTTTCCTCGACGTATTTAATTTGGTTGTTCAGACTACCGAGCTCCGCTTATATTTCGGTTGACTATGTTTGCAAATCTGCCTTCAAATCAGTTGACTCTTTTTGCAAATCTGCCTTGATTTCAATTGCTTGTTGGTCTAGCTTCGTTGATAACTCCTCCAGTTTTTGTGTGATGTCTGCCTTGATTTCGAACGCTTGTCGGTCCAGCTTCTGGTCTAGCTTTGATGATTGCTTATTGCTCAACTTCGCTGATTGTTCATTAAGCTTTGCTGATTGTTCGTTTAGCTTCGCTGATTGTTCATTTAGCTTCGCAGTTTAACTGGATGACTGTTGTTGCTCTCTTGCTACATCAGCAACAGCGCATTGTCTGGTCCCTCTGATTTTGGTGCTTCTGCTTCTCCCTTAACCTTCTACATTCATTAATTTTTAAACGTGAGCTCCGTGGTATTTTTGTTATTTCGGCTTTTTTCCCCACCAGTTTCCACGTTACATTTCACTATTGTGCACTTTAAAAATGTTAAAAAGTTTTCACTTACAAAATTTTTATTCTCACTTCTGATACCACTGTCGCGTGTTGCGGTTCAAGGCCAATAAATTTAATGTCCCGGGAAAGTGAAAACGCACTGTCTTTTAAATTAAGTTAAGAGTTTATTCAATAAGAATGCACAATAATTAATTTCACTGTTTTACAAATCGCATTTTAATTTACTTTTCACTTGTCTATCAATTTATGTTTCAACTGTCTTCAACATAGCACAAAAATCTTTGACTTCACTATCAATCAATATCGCCTTTAATTCGCGCTCTACTCTTATCGCCGTTTTACTATCGCAGGTTCACTATAGGAGTTTTTACTACTATTCTATCCCCCATTCATTCAGCTCGGCTTTATATAGGGCTCTAGTCATTCAATCCATCCCTCGTATATTAGCAAATGCTCAAAAGAGAACTACCTGGGATATTCGAGAAATTCTGAATACCCGCTGTTTACTTTCAGATATTGATCATGGATCAACTTGGCCCATTCTTGTGCTTTCGAGTACACGCTTTTGACGTCATTTGTTTACTTTTCTTGGTTGCTTCTTTTCAATCAATGTTGATCATGATATTATTAACAGTTGCGACAACAAATGCGACAGTAGTTCGCAGAATTGTGTGGACGTATAACAATATATTAAAGTTTTTATATATTTTGTTACTGAAATAGTACGCTTAGGATGGTACGCACCTTTTATTTGTAAAAATAAAGAAATTCTACTGTTTTCCTATGTGGAGTTAAAGTTAAAGATTAATTCTGTGAAAAGACACTATTATTCTCTCACGGACTACTCACCTTTATAATTTTATTTCCCCTGTAGATTCAAAATATTAATGAAATTCTATGAATTAAAAAAATAAGGATATTCATAATTGAAATCTTCAATATAATCGCTGATATAAATTTTAAGCAAAATCTAACAATAATAGTAATTCTTTCATAATACCTTGTGGTTGCCCTCTTAACACATTGTTCAATAAGTCCCGAGACTAACCCAGAGATGGTGCTAGTAGTACCAAACTGGCCACGTTTCCATAGAGTGCGAACCTTTACATGAAACATGTAAAAATTTCACGTCGATCGGATTACAGACAGCAGAGATATCGAGGTTAGAGTAAAGTCATTTTGTAATTTGTTTGAAAAATGGAAAAAAGCGAGTTTCGCGTGGTGATAAAACATTGTTTTTTAATGGGTAAAACACCGTAGAAGCCCAGCAATGGCTTGAAAAACATTACCCGGACTCCTCTCCATCGAAACCAACGATTTGTCGTTTTTATGCTGAGTTTAAACGTGGTCGTACGGACACAAACGATGCGGAACGTTCGGGTAGGCCATTGGAAGCCGTTACACAGGAAAATGTGAGTGAAGTGTTAAAAATTGTAATGAAAAATCGCAAAATGAAGGTCCGTGAGATTGCAGAAATGATACAGATATCATCTGGAAGCGTATTTACAATCCTTCATGAAAAATTGAACATGAAAAAGGTTTTTTCCAAGTGAGTGCCGCGATTGCTTTCAGTGGAACAAAAACAGCAACGAGTCGACGATGGCAAAATTGAACGAATTGGGCTTTGATTTGCTTCCCCACCCCCCGTGTTCGCCAGATTTAGCCCCTAGCGACTACTGGCTCTTTGCTGATCTCAAAAAAATGCTCCAGGGAAAAAAATTTGGCTCGAATGAGGAGGTCATTGCCGAAACTGAAGCTTATTTTGAAGCAAAGGATAAATCCTTCTATAAACATGGTATAGAAATGTTGGAAAGGCGTTGGAAAGATTGTATCACCCTAAAAGGAGATTATATTGATGAATGAAAATGATTTTTGAAAAAAAAGTTGTTTTCGTTGTTAGACTCGGGACTTATTGAACGATGTGTTATATCGTTGATTGAGTTGTCGGATGCGTTGATTGAATTGTCGGATACGGTAGTCTCCTTTCCATTCTTATACCGTTGATTGAGATGTCAGGATCCAAATGTCAGCGTGGCCTAATTTTCAATTTAAGTGAAAATCTTATACAAACATAATTTGAATGAATGAATGAAAATATAAACGTTTCAAATTTATGTCATAGTAATATGTGAGGGAATCACATAACCCTATGTCATAAATTAGCACGCGAGCGAAGGGCCACCTTACCCTGCAACAGCACCTGTAAACACATAAAAAGGGGTGAGGTCACCCGATGGCTAGCTCATTATAGTGGAGGGGCCAGCCAACATGGCGGATCTCATACCCGGTTAGGTTTGACGAAAGAAAAAACTGAGTTTGCATTTAATTACAAAAAAAATTTTTATTCCACCAACTATCGTATTTCATGGTAAATTATTGTTTTTAATTTTAAATTTCTGTGTACTCTATGTTATCATTTTGAAATTGTACGTCTACTGTATATGTAAGTTTTATTTTTTTTTTTTTAATATAAAGTATTTCTAACACAAGTACCGAAGTCAAATTAATGGTGAATGAATCAACTCCCTGTATGCTTAATAATTATGTTATTATGTAAATATTTGAGTATAATTTTTTCTCTTTTCCTTTGTGTTTTTTTAATAACCAAAAACGATACTTACCCGACCTCCTAATGAGCGGTTGTAGACGGCGTGAGCGAACCTATTTATTTTTAAATTGACAAATCAGGCACATGTACTCGTATATTTTTTAAATTGGTGAATTTTAAGACGCGCACGTGGTAACGGAACTCATATAAATTAAAATGTTTTTATTTTGAATTTTCTTTTCTGCTTCGATTTGCGATTAATTTTAGATTGAGGAGCAAAAAGGCTACAAAATACGCAAACACAGCGAAAGGATATTAACTTGTCGTCTACGAAGGCACTGAATTCTTTCCTCAGTTGTTGGGAACCCCACAGCGAGACACCGAACTTACTCGAATTCGTGAAAAACTGGAATTCGTGAAAAACTCAGCACGAAACACATTTAAGCTTTCCGGCGCGTATGGGTCAGTACAAATGACACGCGATTCAAAATATTAAAATCCGGGCTTTGAGTTTTTTCGCTAGAATATTTTCCCCCTCTCTTGCTGCACAGTCCAGACAATTTACTTCCACGAGCAGGCAAAACTGAAGCTGTTTTCGTTTTGGCTTTCCCGCTAAGTTTATGCTTAAAGTTGTTTTTCTCAGAAGTGCACGAAAACTTCCCTTTGTTGTCTGCTGACGACCGAAAATTTGTAATACTTAAGATTAACAAAATAAGGCCCGCTATTTTGCACTTAGCACTATTTGTTGGATGGAAACAAACAAAAACAGAAAGTAAAAAGTAATCATCAGTTTTTCCGGTAGTAAAAATACCTCCAGAGCTTCGTCCGCCATGACGTGTTTCCTCAGTACAGTCCGTGACACTCACGACAAGATCCACGCGAATTTCCTGCTTTCTAGATGGTTTTCTTGAGTAAGCCACTAGAGTACATTCTTGATATTTTCATATCACAATGGATTGGTATTTTTGCCTCATTACGAGTATTCGCTGGGCCGAGGATCATTGACAAGGATTCTCTGTTAATCTTAATTTTTCTTCCACAAAAACAATGGTCCTTTCTTTATATTTTTCCCTTTTATGAAATTGAAAGTTTTAAGCTACTAAATGTGCTATGGTATATATTATATATAATATAGTCAACAGGATTCTATCAACATCCGTTGACTGTTTTCGTTTATCCCGTGATGGAGAAAATTTTTAACTACTATACTGCTATGTTCGGTTTAATTTACGCGCTCTTAGAATATAGACAAAAGTAAAAACGAACTTCGTTTAGGTGTCAAAGCACCAAAGGTACGGCTGAAATCTTTCAATTTAGAAAAATAAAATAAAAACATGAAAAAGGGAAATCTTCCTTTTTTTTTTTTGTTTTTGAACAAAAGAAAGGGTACTTACCACAACCTTCTGTTACGAGCGCTCGTGTTCGGGGCGGGTAAATCCTGTAAATTTGGTATTATTATTATTTTGATTTCCTTTTTTTTTATTTATAGTAACACTTCGCGATTTTTTCCGAGTCCACTAATTTTCTCCGACACGTTTACATATGATTACGACAACAAATTTACGTTTTATACTATAAATCTTGACAATAATGCGATCTAATTCGGCCTCCCGAATATTACTCATGAGCTTTTTGAGAGCTTTAATCAAAAACTATAAACAGAAGTCTCATAAATGCTTATATCCAAAATCGCCCGATAATCCTTTAGGTGTCTTATTTTGCATACAGTTCTCGTGCGAGAAGAAAAATCCCAGCGCATAATTCGTCACGTCCTTGACTTGAGCGTACGCATCAAATCCCCACGGGCGTTCCTCGTTTAGCACCGGCCGTTGTTACGCGGTGAAGTCCCAAGGCTGCGAAAGCAATCATAGGGTGCGTGTAGCCAATGAGAAAGGAAAAGTGGTTGCAACGTCCATGCGAACTTCACGAAATGTGTATGGCAATTAAAGCACAAAGCGCGTGGAGATGATTTGGCTACGTTAATTGGCAACAAAACAGCCACAAACGGAGCGTACACTTGGAAATCTCGCAATTTCCGCACACAAAACAGGCGGGCACCACAAAACTCAGAATTGCATCCTTCACTTCGCAAGCAAGCTACACACTCTTATTTCGTCGGACTTTGCATGCGTTTCGGGCAAAAATAATGCAAACGCTATTCACACTAACGGTTTTCTCAAACATCACCGAAATAGAGCACTGCAATAAACCCGTTGTTCTTGGTGATCGCTGTACTTTCACTAATCCCATATTAATCACTGCTTGCTCGCTAACAAGTTGTCTACACATTCAGTTATTCACTTTGCCTATCGTCTCGATACTTAATGCAATTATTAGCACTTTTCATGACAAAATATAAGCGAGACGGTCTAAGAATACTTGCACTCGTCGCGTCCACGCGCGTTCGCAGTTGCAACTCGACTCCCCATCTCTTCGCGACAGCACCAGCAACCCCAACCGGTTTCATCTCAGCTAAGGAACCTCTAAGCGCCTGACACGGTAATGAAGAGAAATCTGGTAGTAAGTATTTAACTTCTTGGAGCACTACGTTTTATACAGTACCGTAATCGACGAAAAATACTTTGACACTCTTATTCTCAGGAATTTCTAATATCTGAGCTCGATGCCATAGTCCCATATACATAGCGCAACATACTTGTCGAGGTTTATAACATGATTTATGCAATTGCAAGTCATTCGGAGGTAATTTTGTGTATATATTTTCAATGTTTTGCATCAATGTATCCAACTCGTGATTATCTTTGTACACATGAAACCAGAATTTAAAAGGATTATGAACCTCTGCAATAAAAACACCAAACCAGTTAGCATCTTCTAAACCCTCCGGTAATACTGTTTCAGGGATTTTCTCTCCATATTTCACAGCATCAACGGGATAATCCAATTGAAATACAATGTCATTTTTCTGTAACTCAGGCACAGCTTCAGTATCATCTTCCTCTACTTTTTCCGTTTGTTTCGTGGACTTTGAGCTGAGATTCAATTCAGAAAATTTCTCTTCAAGTTCTAGTAACTGCTCTTTGGAAATCTCGCCCAACGGATCATCATTAGGATTGGGTTCGTACGTCCTCAAACTTGTACTCTCTAGTAAACTATACTTTTGCTTATCACAATCAGTTGTTGGCGTAGATGTGGAAAGACTTGATTTACTGCTCTGAAGTGCAGAAGGAAAATGTTGCATTCGTTTAATTTATTCCCAATTCAATATCGCGCAAGGCAGGCTCTTGCGATACGTAAAAATAATGATTTTATTTATCGGCACTTCTAGGTCTGCGTTTTATTATTTCTCCTTTCAAATTCCTAAAACTCTTTCTTTCTTTCTTTCCAATTTATCGTTACATCAGTTTCAATTAGTATTTAACCGTTTATTTACGCTCACTTCCAATTTAAACTGGTGTGTTAAAATTTATTGTTTGTCTCGAGTGCATAAGAAGTTGTGTTTAAAAAAGTTCATTATAATGGACCGATATGTATTTGTTTTTTTTTTTTTATTATTTTGGAAGCGAATGGAGTATTAACTTTCATTATGATAAATATAAAAAAAAAACAAAATTTCAAGATAGTAGCACGAAACGAAAAAGCTCAAATTCATAGAAGTCATTACAATGATAAAGAAAATTGAGGAACAATCTTTGAAATAGAAATGTATTTAAGGCTATCACATTCTTGACCTCTTCAATTACTACAGTACTTCTTCATTGAAAAAAAAGGCTGCCGAAAGTCGTCGTGGAAGTGAATGGTGTGCATGCTCTAGCTGAGCGTACGTGCCAGAAGTGGTTTGCACGGTTCAAAACTGGCAATTTTGACTTGGAGGACGATAAACGGCCCGAACAGCCAAAAAAATTTGAAGATCACGAATTGGAGACATTGCTCGACCAAGATCCATCCCAAACTTGCAAAATCACTTGGCGTCGCTCAACAAACCATTTCCGATTGTCTAAAAGCAATTTTTTTACAATAAAGCTTTAATTTTCGAAAAAAAAACCGCACGAATTAACCAGTACCCCTATTATATTCTTAGAATTTCGACTAATTTGCACCAATCAATGCTAAGGAATCTAAAGATAATTTCTTGCTTGCATTACTTTTCAATTATTATCGTTTCCGTACAAAGTTTTTTAGTAAAATGAGGAGAAACTTGATTAAATTGCTTTTACACATATTTTCAATATAGATCGGGGTGTTCTGGTTTGCTATGAAACTTTTGGTGGTTTGTAACAACTTTTCACTGTTTCAACGAGCAAATGTCATTGATCCATTGCACTTATACGCGCTACAATCGTGTCCGATATTCTGTTGTGAGAAATCGCGCCAAATTGAAATTAAGTAATTTCTGCAAATTGCACTTGTTACGAATTTGATTGGATTGAGTACTTGTAGTTTATAGTAACTCTAACACCACTCTTTCCTTGATTTGTTCACTCTTTTTCACTTATTTTAAAGACTACAAGCCCTCCCGATTGCTCCTACTGCTGCTGGCGCTGTTCTTGCGACGTGTTCGCGGTGACGATCAACAACAGACTCCCCTTGTGGTTGTCAATCGTCCACTTGCTAGATGTCGCAACGGGACTCGACGAGCCTCTAGTTCAGCCAAGTTAGATTGCATTCGGCAATGCAATACATGGATAGGAAGAATTATATAAGTCTTCTCATGTCAGAACTTTCAATTGCAGGTTTGAGTTATTCAGCTAATAAAAAAAATTTTAATATATAGAACAGTTTAAATCATAATTAAAAGATAAATCTCGTGTAGAATATCAATGCAAAGAAAAATTTACGTTTAATATAAAAAAAAAAAATAACATAAATTTATATTTATAACAGAAAAATTGAAAATATTTTTTTTTCTAAATTTTATGATTTACAAAAATTTAACTTTGAGTAATTAAATTTTTCAACTCTGCAATTGAAATTTCTGAACAGTGTTACGCCGGTTTTTGGACATTTGGCTTAGGTGACTGCTCGATTTCTACACAAGGCGCAAAAACACCGATATGTATGGATGCTTATTTTTTTCAATACAAAGCGTCACTATATTGTCTCATTTTGGCGTTACTTTATTCACTGATGTCGATTCAATGAAAATTGTCAAAGCTATATGTTACAACATTTCAATACTGAAGCTTCAGAACGGCGCACTTTATTGAAAAAGATTTTCCTCATTTGGGCAAATCATATAAAAAATGAAATGAAGAGGTCTGAATCGCAGTTTATGCAATAGCATGATCTGGAAGATCAATTGTCGATTCTTGGAGTTATTAAGGATTCTATTGTTGTACCGCAAAAGGGATTCACTCTACCGATATTTTCTAACAGTGATATTTAGCATGAAGATTAAACAAGTTGGGTAGACAGAGCTACGCTCATTTCAGAAGAATTTTGTAGTCAACCTACGGCGTGTATACATCAACAATGAACAAACTCAATCAAAACTTTAAACTTTAATGACATTTACAACAAATACATATTCGCTTTAAAAGAAAAACTATTGCTGCTGCATTTTAAACTGCCACCATTTTGTTGCAACATTACTTAATATCATTGACTGAATGAAATCTTAAAGATGTTTTTATTATTTATATTATCTGAAAATATTGAAAAGATCTTATCACAAGTGTAGTGAATGGATCGATGGAAAGCCCGAATGGTAAAACAACTGCACCTTGTTTTTGTTGCAATAGGATCAATTTCAAATGGCTATAATTTTCGTAAAGACGATACGATTTTATTGAAACTTAATGAGTATAAGGAACTTTTATCGCACTACTGAAATAAATGAAAGGGTACTCATATGAATTTACTGGAAAAAATGTTACATTTATAAATCCGAATATTATTAACAAAGTTAAGTGAACCTCGATTTCCAAGGTATTTGTTATTGTTGTACTCATAAGAACCTACTATACCATGATTTCGTCAGCTATAAAATGTAGAGAAAAGGATCGAATATGGAATATTTAAACAAATTCTTTAAAGAATCAGTACAAAAGTTTTATTTTAATTAGTTTAATGGGTTGCAATTAAATGCAGTCGTAAACTAATAATTAAATTAACAAATAAACACTTTCCGTAATATTATTTACTAAAATAAATCCGCAAACATATTTAACGCCTTCAAAAGGCATATCCTGAGGCGGATAATGGAGCGAAACGAAACCCCGGGACCAATGGCGGATTCGATGCAACCGTGAGCTGTATAAAATTTTTGACGAGCCGGAAGTCTCAACGATTGCAAGACTCCGGGAGCGGCAATAGGCTGGCCATATGAATAGTTTGGATGAACAAGGGATATCCAGAAAGGTATTTCTTGGGAGAACTGAAGGCCACAGACCAGTGAAGAAACCGAGGAAACGCTGGTCTGACTTGGTCGACGAAGACGGTTTATCGCTGTTCGGATTTCGACATTGGAGGACGCGGTGAATGGACCGAGACACTTAGAGGCGCTTTTTGCAGGAAGCGAAGGCCCGAGATGTCTATTTGTCGAAGTTAGAGAAGCTGACGTTGGAAACGATTGAGAAAGTTGTTCGCAAGGTTAAACATCGAAACAATATGGAAGGATATGAAACACCAACCATTGCAAGGTTGAAAAGATTGAAAAGCCTCCTTCTCACACGCGTCAACAATATTTATCGACGATTTTTGTACTACAACCATCCCTCATTGTCTTTGTTGAAATTACATCTGAAGAATGTCCGGAACTTAATCCGGTCATACTTCAGGAGTGAGGTCAGCAATCTATGGGCGGAAAAAATGAGGGGTAATAGCCCACAGGACATAGACGGCGTGTTCACGAAAGTGAATAGCATATTCCGCAAGGAGTATCGAGTGAAGGTATCGAATCTTGAAGTCACTAGTGATGAGATAAATCTTCTCGATAGGGCTGGTATCGAAACTGATAGTACGACTCCGGATAGAAATGGAAACAGGATTATTTGTGAAGGATTGGATAAACTTGCCCTGATTGGAAAACATTTTGAATTGGTTCATCTACCAAACCCTGAGAGAGGGAAAGAAATTTTTTCAGAGGTCGTTGAAGCAAAAGTTTCCGACTTCAAATCAAGCCTGAACGGCCAATCAATTCTTCATTTCAATGAAACATTAACATCTGACCTCATACCGAGCTTGAATCTTATTGATTATTTTGTCAGCTATGAAGACTTGTGTTTCATATTTCGCAAGATAAACAACAAGAAATCATGTGGTACTGATGGTATTCCAAATGTAGTTCTCCGACATTTGCCTGAGGATGCTATTAGGAACTATTGCATATTGTTCAACAACATGTTGAGCAATTCATATTTCCCAAATGAGTGGAAAAAAGCCAAGGTATTTCCGATCTTGAAGAAAGGAAAGGAATCTTCATGCCCCAAAAGCTATCGTCCAATCAGCTTGCTGCCTAACATCAGCAAGGTGTTTGAAGTGACACTCAACAGAGCATTAAACGCCCACATTGAGGAAAATGAGTTGATGCCGAATTGCCAATTTGGTTTTCGTGCCAGGCATTCGACCACACATGCAATAACGAAAGTAACCTCAGACATCTGTTGGAAACTAAATGATAGACAATGTGTTGGAGCATGTCTCATTGATATGGAGAAAGCCTTTGATACGGTATGGTTAGATGGACTAATTTATAGACTCCTTCAGGACAAGTTCCCCAGACACCTTGTCGCCATGATGTGTAATATGTTATACGGGAAATCGTTTGTTGTAACTGATGGAAATCTGACAACAATGCGCGAGTTCAAGGTCTTGAATGTTCTACAGCAAGGAACATTTACTGCGCCTCTGCTCTTCTCAATCTTCATTCGCAAGCTGTTGAACGGCTTTGATTTTAACGTCTCGCCAACGGATCATTGGTAGCGTTTGCTGATGATCTGATCATCTTTACGGCTGACCGAAAAGCTACAATAGTTCAGAGCAATCTCCAAAAAATGTTCAATGATGTACAGCTGTACACTGACAATTGGCGAATGAAAATCAATGCGCAGAAGTGTGAAACAATCTTGTTTCGGACAACGCTGCAGGGGGTCAGTCAAGACCTGAAAGTAATTGGAAAGATTTCCACATCATGGCTGGTGAGAGTAGTCTAGAACGGGTTCCACATAAATCCTGTGTTCGATACCTCGGTGTTTATCTCGATCAGTATCTGTACTATACTGAACATGTGAAAATCATGCTCAGTAAGGCACTTAAAGTAGTCATGGCCCTTCGAAAGCTCTTTCATTCCAGATACATTGATCAAAAGGTCAAAATTATCTGTTACAAGACACTGGTTAGACCAGTTTTGACATATGGATGTCAGATCTGGTACAACCAGAGTGCTAGTACTATGGAAAAATTAAGAGTTTTCGAAAGGAAATGTCTTCGTGCATGTACTGGTTTGTACAGAAAGCCTGAGACGGATTGGAAACATTATATATATCGAATAGAAGAATTTATCAAACTGCTGAAGTGACGAGGGTCGATATCTTCATATTGAAACTTCTTCGGAATCATATCGCTAGATCTGTGACTGTGAGTGAAAACCCTTGGATTTCACAGCCGTTCCACCCTACAGACGGGTATATAGCGACTTGCCTCGCTACTGGCTTCATTCCTCCAGAAGCATTCGTGTATTTGGACATGAATCGATATGTTTTTGATTCTGACGGTGTCCCAGTCATATATCACATATATCGACGGGCCACCGATAAGAAGATAAAATATCCTCCTAATTTGAGTTCACGAGACCAACGATTTCAATGGAGATACTCATTTGCTAGATTCGTTGAAGCTGATCGAGTTGAGACGGCGCAATCCAGGTATTGGTGGCTGAATGACAATGTCTAAATTATTCGTGTTTATTTTTCAGTTCTGGTGTTTTTCGTTTTTTTGAGTTTCAGCTCATTATTGCTATATTTAGTGTTGTTGTTTATTTTTGTTAATAATTAGGTATGGGTTAGGTATATGTAATGTTTACTATATTCCGTTAGAGATAAGATTAAACACTTAGGTTAGGAACATTGTTACAGAATTTTTTTAAGTATAAGATAAAGTTTTTGATTGCATTTTATTAGAAATTAGTTACAACATATTAGGATAGTGTTGGTTGGTTTTTTCTCCTTTTTCCAATTAAATTTTAAAAATATGTAAAAATCGTAATTAATTGAATTTGCTAGTTTTTTTTTTTTTGATGAAATGAGTTAATGATAACGTATAAATTGAGAGAGCCATTTGGGCCATTAAGTTTTTGATTGTTATTGTTTGGAATTTGCTTTATATTCTTTTAAAATTTATAACGATTAGTATTAAATAAAGCTTTGACGGCCCGAGAGATGCTGTAGTGCTACGAAAAAGAAGAAGTAATCAATCAAAAATATGCTTCTAAAAAATGTGACCCTATTATGGAGTAGAATCTTCCATAATAGGTTCACGTCTCAGTAATCAAAACGTAATAAAATTAACTCTGCAAACAAAAATCACAAATAAAATCTGCATATTCTGCTCCAAAACACAACGTGACACCATTGTCTACAGGCAATGCTCCGAACCCACTCCTTCTTTTATGTCTCCATTGAGAAGACCAGAGCAATACGTGCACTCAGCGTCAGCATTTGGATTGTTATGTTGAAGAACAGAGAGTTTATCGTCACTATAATAACTAGATAAAGATATGGTATCTTTATCAGATGATTCAGACTTCAAAACTGGTTTCTTCTTTCGCTTGTTTTTCTGACAGCCGCTCGTTGATGACTGCATTGAGTAGTTAAATAATACTGGAGTGGACAGCGCCGTGACCGTGTGGTCGCAACAACCCCTGCGGCCACATTTTCCCCTGCTATGCTCTTGTTTACAACCTACCAGAGAGCCAAATTGCACAAGCAAACATGGCTGCTACTCAATGAAAACAAATTTTTATACAATGCTAAAAATTTGTTTTCTATTTGAAAACCCTTGAGCATTTTGTGGAAAACATGTAAAATATATTATTGACATAAGGAAACACCTACAGATCCTTTTCGACTATAATTTTTACACGAAGACACTACACATTTCACTTTGAAGTTGTAAATTAATTTTACAGTGTCACACATTAAAGTTATTCGAATCACAAAGCACAATAGATTGTTTAAACACTTGGCATGAACATATCACGAATGCTTTTCACAGTTTTAATATCGGATAAAATTCGCGAGGAAACTTGCAATTTGGCAATTTTGGCGTCCAATTTGGATCAGTCAACTTGACAGAGAGATCCAATCCAGTGAGCTTCTGGAACAAGAAAGCGAGCGGCAAGAGGCAGACGGAGAGGAAATGACAGACAGATTCCTTGAAAGAGAGCAGCAACCGGTTGTGTTCTCTCCTATGCGTTTTATATGAGCTTAGCCCATCCAGTTCTTATTCATCTTAGGATGGCTGTGGCTCGGGAACACTTTGCTTTTTTTATTGTGCTGTTTTGTCGACAAGCTAACTTCTAATTGAGCTTTATGGGGAGATGCTGTAATTTTGCAAGTTTTGCCAGGATTTCTGTCATGGTTAGACAGTTATATTTGTGATTGAGGGTAAGGTGAAATGGTCTCAAGAGTAATAAGCATTTTTCAGGATATATTGTATTTTCATTTTTGGTGGGTGTCGTTGAACGCTGGCTATTGGGTGACACATTTTCTATGCCAAGTGTTGGCTCTTGTGGTGTAAAAAACTCGTAAACTTTACATTCATCCTCTTCAATTATAAAACAATCGGCATCTGTTGAGGGGATAAATGTCCGTTGTTTTAAACACGCTTATAGCCAATTCTGCGTTTGAATTTTCAAAAAAGTCTTGCCAAATAATTCCACAACATCGAAAGGGCTAAGAGGTCTTTGGTGAGTCTAAAAGCCGCTGATGTATTTCTTCGTTTTGGTAGCATTTTAAAGTGCTCATGATTGCCTTGTCTAGGCTTGCATCTTATGCGTAGAGTTATCACGGTTAATTTCGGCAAAACTCACTTAAGGTAGGACATATCACGGTACTTAGTTTGGATGGTACAAGGAATACGTTGGTAGGAAAACCAGGACAAAGAGAGAACACTATGAAAATCTCAAAAGAGTGGCGAATAAGATAATTACGATTAAGCAAAGAAAATACTTTGACTACCAATTGAGAAGTATAGATATAAGTTTAGAGAAACAAGACAAGCATACAAAGTGGCGGAAAGCCTGAAACGTGGTTATGAGTCCAAAAACACGCTCTGTCGTTATGAAATCGGCAATATCGCTGATGAAATCAAGATTAATGAAAGATGGGCAACATATTTCAAGCACCTCCTTAATCCTCCGCACAGCTCCAGAACATCGGAGCCTATAGATGTCTGCGGAGAGCTTCCATTGGCCCCAATAACTCTGGATGAAGTTTGTTCCATCATCAAAGCCCAAAAGAATAATAAAGCGCCGGGCATTGATGAGATTCCAGTGGAGCTCATCAAATATGGTGGCAGTAGTACATTTGGCAACAAGAACATATGCCGAAAGAGTGGAGCCAATCAATTATATTCCCTATCCACAAAAAAGTTGACAAGCTACAGTGCGAAAATCATAGAGGCATATCACTACTTTGTACGGCGTACAAAATATTTTCTAAAATCTTAGAAAATAAAATCGGATCATACGCCAACAGTATTATTGGGGAGTATCAAGGTGGTTTTAGAGCAGGTAGATCAACAACTGAATTGTTCACGGTCAAGCAGGAACTTGAAAAATGCTGGGAGTTCAACATACACGTTCACCAAATTTTCGTTGACTTCAAGCAAGCATACGACAGTATTGATCGTAACGTACGGTACCAAATAATGCATCAATAACCAACTCACCGATGCCTTTGACACAAATATCGGACTAAAGCAGGGAGATGAGCTGGCCCCATTGCTATTCAATTTGACTCTGGAGTACGTCATACGGAAGCTACCTGTCGATACGCGAGGTACATTACATTACTATGCGGACGACATCAACATTCTGTCACGGTCACTAACAACTGCCAAAGAACTCTTCCTGAAACACGACAGCAAAGCAAAACTAGTAGGGCTACAAATCAACGAAAATAAAACAAAGCTCATGACGCAGTCGAGGAAAAATACCCCAAACATTCAAAATATCACACTTGGCGAATACAGTATCGAAAATGTTAGCGAATTCGTGTATTTAGGTGCCAAAATAACGAAAACGGGCCATGAAAGAGACGAAATACGCCGAAGAATACAGCTCGCAAATAAAATATTCTATTCAGTATTGACGATCATGAAGATCAGCTGCATACACAGGAAAACAAAGCTCCAAGTATACAAATCTGTGATAAGACCTGTGTTATGCTATGGGTGTGAAACATGGACCCTAACACAAGCATCCGCAAATATATTGAACGCCTTTGAGCGACGGGTCCTGAGGCAAATAACCGGAGCGAAGCTAGACGGTGACCAATGGCGAATTCGATACAACCATGAGCTGTATGAAATTTTTGACGAACCGGAGGTCTCAAGGATTGTAAGACTGCGAAAGCTGCAATGGGCTGAACTCATGAATCGTATGACGAACAACGGATACCCAAGAAAGTATTCGTATGGGGAACTGAAGGCCGGCGGCCAGTGGGGAAACCGAGGAAACGCTGGTCTGACTCGGTCAACGAAGACAGTTCATCGCTGCTCGGATTTCGGGATTGGGATGACGCGGTCAACGGACCGAGACAGTTGGAGGCGCTGTTTGCAGGAAGCGAAGGCCCGAAAGGGGCTGTAGTGCTAAGAAGAAGAACGTGCACATAACTAATTGTAAGGCGATATGAGGACCAACAGTTTTTGACCGAATTTTTACAGCTAAGTATCTCGTCGGCATCTCAACCCGGTTGCCTGATATTCAATCTAAGCGATACCACAAAAAAAAAAAAATCAAGACAGCCGGATTTACTATGTAACTTCATCTGAGTAAGAGTCTCTTGACGATTACTTGAACATTTAAATAAATGCGAGATAGTTCACTTTTTATTAATCGCACAAAACTATTGCGATGAACTTCCATTTATGTCATCTCGAATCGGGATACCACTTTAAGTAACTTTCATCGGGACGATATTCATGCAAGCAAGGGTGTAATCCACAACGAAAATTTGATGAAATTCGTAATTTCAACAAGCCGGTACGCCTTGGGTAGAAAATTGTCCCAGCAACGAAAGGGAAAAACCTATAATCATAATATTTGGGGCGTGTATTTCTAAGCACGTTTGAAACCTGAAAGTTGACACCAGTAACAAATTGCAATTTGATTATATGCAGCAAAGCAATACACGATTAGCACTCCATCAGAATATCAAATCGTAGCAAAAGACAGTGCGGATTGTTGCCGTTTTCTTGTTCTAAAATTGATTCTTTATCATCTCTTCGTCAGCCATCTTCGTTCTCGGCGGGTGTATCTACAGATGTTTCTTTCAGGTTAAATGTGTTCTCTGTGAACTTTTGGCGGAATGTTGTGCTATCTCATATGCACACAGCGACAAGGCTAGAAGCATACACGTATATTATTTCGCTCTTTCAATCTTACACTGCACTTGTCTCTTTACCAAACGTCATAAATCGTAACAGAGTAGATTCCTTCTGCTCTTCTATCTCTTTCTGCCTCTTCCTCATGTAAACACGGCCACAAGACAATTATTTTCCCGGAATATTACGGATTCAAGCAATTTTCACTGCAAAGAAACTGTCCTTGCAATAAATGGCCTTTAGGGGCCAAAATCTTCACGCCATATGGTCTTTCGCAAAACAATTTATTGCGAATCACACCGCCCGCCACGTCAAAACACCCACTTGGGACATAATATTGCTCTAATTGGTAAAAACCAACGTTCTCGCGCCTTCCGCAAAACTTTCCGCGCCGACGAATGATGAAATCCGTAAACGACGTTTTGCGATTAAAAGCCAAATTATCTGTGGCAATGGAAATTTCACGACGCTCGACCGAAGTTCACGCGCCATTTCCTCGGCAATTCTCTGTTTATTTACTCGCGCGCACGTATCTCACCGAAGACGCGTCGTCTCGTCACGGAGGTTTCTTTCGCGACCTCAACGCGGTGGCGATCAAGCGGAAAATTCCTTTTTGTTGTCAGTCGTCCCCTGCTCTATCTGTCGCACCAGGACTCGACCCACCTTTCATTCGTTCCGCTGCAATCTTGCCTTCGCCAATGCAATACGTGCATGTGCAGCGGGAAAAGGTGTTGCCATGTCCGCACTTAATTGCAGATTTGAATTATTAAATTAATGAAATATAATAATATAGAATAATTTTAATAATAACAGAAATAAATAAATATCATAAAGAATATAATAATAAACAAAAGTTTAACTTTAATATAAAAAAAAATTATTTAAAATTTATATTTGATAAAAATAAAAGAATATTTTATGATTTATAACTATAAATTGAAATAATTAAGTTTTTTCAAATCTGCAATTAAAATTTCGGATAAGTGATATGAAGGTTTTCGAGCAGTTTGCTTAGGCGACTGCTCTATTACTACACATATAGTATATTCCTCATTGGAGCAAATCATATGGAAGATTAAAAGAATACGTCTGAATCGCATCTTATGCCACGGTAGGATTTGGAAAATCAATTGTCGTTTCTTGTACGTACTAAGTATTTTATAATTGCATCGTAAGAGGGATTTAGTCTGCTGATTCTCTCTGACGATGAAGTTCATCATGAAAATAGAAAAACAAAACTTCACTTGATCCTGAGTCTAGTTTTTACGTATAATATTTAACTAAATTTCGTTTGAAATGTCATGTTATTCTAAAAATTTATTCCTTCTCTATTCTAGATGGATTGCAACATCGAAATTCGAGCCAACCTTCGCCCGTCAGGCATTCCCATGTTTCGACGAGCCGGCAATGAAAGCGAAATTCAAGGTAACACTCTACCACCCAAATTCAAATGATTACCATGCCCTTTCAAACATGGATGTTGTACGAACGGAAACTATTGATGACAAGACCAGTATGACAGTATTTAGTGAAAGTGTTCCAATGAGTACATATTTGGCATGCTTCATCGTTTCCGATTTCCAATTTGAATCGAAGGAAATTAAGGCTGACTTCGGGAAGGACTTTTCCATGCAAGTCTACGCTGCTCCTGAACAACTTGAGAAAGTCACTTTCGCTTTGGATACTGGTGTTTGTGTTACTGAATATTATATTCGTTACTTCGAAATAGAATATCCATTGCCGAAATTAGGTAAGTCTTCATACAATTTATTAACCGATATGAATTATTTCATTCACGTGCGAGTTATTACTCAATTTATTCATAGTATTTGACGTTGTCTCTGAATTTACTGGTGGAGTAATTTGCAAGCTTTTTCCACTTGCTCTTATATTATTTACTGTATGACAAGATAATTGCGCGTTTTCCCGCGTATTTTTACTTAAGATGCTTTTGTGAACCAATTCGTTGGCTATCTTTTGTGTGTACGCACAATACGGGAATGCGAACTATAAATATTTTACAGAGTTGACACACTAATCTTAGCGCGAGATAATGCCAACAATTGAGGCCGTGTAGTGAAGTGAGCGAGTAACGAATGATTTTCATTTATTTAATGATAAACAACTGTACAATGACTTGAACGATAAGCAGCGACCAATGTGTATTTTATTGTATTTGCAATTATTATTAGTTAAGTAGGGTCGTAGACTTTAATGGTCTTTATTGCTTTCGAATGACCTATTGTCTATTGATTATGATTCTAAGAAAAAAGTGTTTTCTATAAATTGTTAGAATATTGACACAAGATGATTAATTGCAGATAAATATATTATTGTATAAAGGGGTTAAATATAGATGTCCACATCTCTGAAAAGACAAAATATGTTGCCTAAGATTCGCTTAGCTTGCTATATTACATTTTAACTATTAAGAAAGTATTTGTCAGATTGACTCATAAAATTTTAAAGGTGTTCATCTAATATTTCGAAATTTCACCGAAATCGAATCGAATTCAGCAAAATTACAGTCGTATGAAGTATTCAAGCTAAAATAACTTTTGAAGTAGATAAAATATTTATGCTAGTCGCACCATTTCAATGCTGATCCAGAGAGCTGTCAAAAATGACAGAAGTCCATCTGGTGGACCTATTTATCGCCTGTTTTATTATTACTATCACCCATTCTTTCAGCTCGGCTTTATTTAAGGCCTCTAGTCATTCAATCAATTTCTCGTATATTGGCGATTGCTCTGACGAGAACTACCTGGAATATTCGAGCAATTCTGAATACCCGTAGTGACATCACTTGCAGATATTGATAATGGACCTACTTGGTCCATTCTTGTACTTTCGAGTACATTCGTTTACTTTTCAATCAATATTGATCATGATGTTATCAATAGTTGCGACAACAGTTGCGACAGTAGCTCGCAGAATTGTTTGGACATGTAACACTGCCCCCACCTCAGTTTTTTTCGCCCCGAAAAGATTTGTCGCCAGTTGTAGTTGTCTCCCTGGATGTAATATGGGGCAAGACGGTCCAGGTGCACGATTTTCATTTTGGCTGTCGGCTTACGGTGTTCCTGTATACGATGTACGATGTCGTTGATTCGCTTTGTAACTCGGTATGGCCCCTCTCAATTATGCTGCAACTTCGGAGACCTACCCTTCCGCCGTTGTGGGTTGTATAGCCACACCAAGTAATCTTGCTGGAAGCCAATAGAATTTGCCTTTAGATCATACCTGGTCTCCATGTGGTCAGTAGCCGATTCGAGGTCCGATGTATCTGGTTCAACCGTTGCCTTAGCTCATTTGCGTACTCCGAGATCGTTTGAGTTTTCTCAGGGGGTGTTCCGAACTTTATATCAGCCGGCAGAAGTAAATCTTTCCAAAATTGACTTTGGCTGGGGCTTCGCCCGTCGATGCGTGTTCGGCAGCTCTATTCGCCATCAAGAATAATGAGATGTGCCGGTCCCAGTCCCTTTGGTTCTCGTCAACCATCTTGGCCAGGTGTTTACTGAGTGTGCCGTTGAAACGTTCGACCATTCCATCAGATTGGAGATGCAGCGGTCTTGTCCTTGTTTTTCGCATTTCCAGCAGCTCGCACATTTCACCAAAAACTAGTGACTCAACGTTTCGGCCTTGATCCGAATGTAGTTCGGAAGGTACGTATCTACTGACCTAATTTAACACTAGCTGTTCGGCTACAGTAGTTGCTTCCTGGTTGGGTGGGGTAGACCTCGGGCCACTTGCTGTAAAACTCGGCAACAAACAGTGTGTATCTATTTCCCCATTCGGATTCAGGAAAGGGTCCTACGATTTCAACAGTAATCCTTTCAAAATGGTACCCCCACGTTATAGGTTTGCATTTGTCCCCTCAGTCGTCGCTTTGGACCTTTGATGCAAATTGTCCATCTACGACGCCAACCCTCTATTCTTCTCGAGCGTGGAGCCAGTAGAACCTTTCACCACACCAATCAAAGTACACATATGGCCAATATTCCGGTTTTGAACTTCACTCAACGTGAATTATGTACACCCTTACGGCGGCACCACGCTGCACTCTGTCGCAAAATAATAGCACTCTCAGATTTTGTGTACTTTAATACCACGGTTAATTTGTCCTTTCCACGTTGTGCTAATCTATCTCTAATCTTCAATCGCATCTAGTTTCAATGCTTTACGAGCTTGAAGGTACTGGAAACAAAGCATCTATAGCAGTACTCACGATCTGATACGTGGTCAAGTTTTATAAATTATTCACACACTATTACCCATAAACGCACTAAATTTCGAATTCACTATACCGCCTTTTAATTCACGATGCACGTAGATGGTTTCTTTCTAAAGGGAATATTTTTATCCTCTCATAAGGCGCACAGTAATTCTTTGCTTTTTGTTATTTAGAAACAGCGTATTTAACTTCAGTGGCACCGGTTTCATATTATGTGCCAACCGAGATATAGCGAACTTTTTTAACGCAACCCGCTCGGCTCTATCTGCGGCCCACACACCACTCCACTTGGAAAAACCGCAACGATCCTATTCCCAACGGTGTCGATTAAACATAATCATAAATTTGAAATTTTCGCCGCAGCTTGAGCCGAAAACAATAGTGCTTCTTGCTATCCTCTCGGACCCACTCGCGTAATCCTTCAAAACAAAATTTGTGGATCGCGGAAATACAAATTAGGTTTCCTTTTTCCTAGACTTTTCTCGAACGAGCACTAGCGTTAACCAATGTTTATAGTCACGTACCGCACGAATAACTCCGCTCGATACCCATACCAAGTGTAACGCAACCAACCCGTTGCTGTCTTCAACCTGTCGTTACGTTCTTTATTCCTCTTCATCGCGGTAACGGCAGATTCTGGTTGCAACTATTTAGTAATTGCTTCAATAGATTGTGCCGCAATGGGGTTGCCGTTATCGTTTTTTATTTGCTATTTTTTTTTTATTCGACAAAACTTTTTATTGAGAATGGTAGCGGTGATATTGGCGGGGTTTATTTCGGGCTAGTAATAATATTGTTGATAAGTTGCTTATCAAATTGTTCCGCACTTATTGCGTTGTTACAAGTATTATTATAAGAAAAGAGAAAATGGAAAATTGGGGAACGATTTACACCTAGTAGTATTATGTTGTGTCCTTTTCCTTATTCATTCTTGTAAATTTTTATCTGAATTTTCAATTAAATCTGTTTTCTTTCTCCACATCAGACATGGTTGCCATTCCTGACTTCGTATCAGGTGCTATGGAACATTGGGGCTTGGTAACATTCCGTGAAACATCTTTACTCTACAGCCCTGAAATTAGTTCAGCTATCAATAAGCAGCGTGTAGGATCAGTTGTAGCTCATGAACTGGCGCACATGTGGTTTGGCAATTTGGGTTAGTCCGAAATAAAATGTTCAATTTTGATACTAACTGCTCTAAGTTTTACAGTAACAATGAAATGGTGGAATGACTTGTGGCTAAATGAAGGCTTTGCAACTTACATTACATACAAAGGTCTGCATCAATGTTATCCTCAATGGGACATGGTAAGTAATTTTCAAATATTTGATCATTTTTTTCCAGCATCTCAAACTCGTTCTATTTCATTCAGCTCAGTCAATTTGTGATAAACGATTTACATGGTGTGTTGTCTCTCGATGCAACCCTTGCATCACATCCTGTGGTTCAACCAGCTGAAAATCCTGATCAAATTACTGAATTGTTCGATACCATTACGTATTCGAAGGGCGCATCTGTTATTCGAATGTTGGAGCACTTTGTTGGTGAAGAAATATTCAAAACTGGTGTTATAAACTATTTGAAAAAGTTCAGCTATGCAAATGCAGTGACTGATGATTTTCTCAATGAGGTGGCAGCTCTTGTTAGTAATGTGGATGTGAAGTAAGTTTGGAGTGTTTCATGAGGAATCTATTTCCTTTGAACTGTTTTAATATAATAGGCATGTTATGGAGACATTTACAATGCAAATGGGTTTCCCAGTTGTTGAAGTCAAGAAGGTATCCAATACACAATACAAATTGACACAAAGACGTTTCTTCTCAAATCCAGAGGATGAAAAAGGCCCTCATGAGGAGTCACCTTTCAAGTGAGTTGTTATTTATGAAAATTTCCTTTCAACAGTTTCAATAATGCTATGAGTTTCCTAGATATCGTTGGTACATTCCCATTACCTACTTCACAAATGAAAATCCCGTCGAAGAGCTAAAATGGTTCGATAATAATGACATCGAACTGACCATTGACGTTCCTGCCACTACGACATGGGTGAAGTTCAACAAAGATCAAATCGGCTACTATCGCGTCAACTACGAAACAGAAATTTGGAAGGATATGGCAGCAGCTTTAAGCGCTAATATTGATGTAAGTCATAAATTCGAGAGAAAAAATTGCCTGTGTAGTGCAATAATTATGTGTTGATTGTTGAATTAGATTATGAGCACTGCAGATCGTGGTCATTTATTGAATGATGTCTACACATTGGCTGGCGCAAAGCAACTTTCATTTGATGTCGCTTTGGAGTTCATGGACTATTTGAAACATGAAGATCAATTCGTTCCATGGTCCGTTGCTTCGTCTGCTTTGCTGGCACTACGTAATCGACTTCGTCTGGTTGACTTTTATGGAAGGTACTTGACGTTTGCGCAAGGACTCATAGGAGATATATACGAAAGTGTTGGTTGGGTTCCAGATGAAGATCATATTAAAAAGTAAGAAAATTGACTTCTAGTTGTTTTTAATGATTTCGCAATGTTATAACTCCGTTGCAGTCGTTTACGTATTGTTATTCTGGAAGCAGCATGTTCTTTAGGCTACAAACCATGCTTGGACAAAGCTGAAGAATTATTCACCGAATGGTTGCAGGAACCAACGACAAGACCTGCACCTGATATACGCACTGTTGTTTATTCATATGGTATCGCAGGTATTACGGAAGAGGCTGTCTGGGAACAAGTTTGGCAATTGTTCTTAGATGAAACTGATGCTACCGAAAAGGCGAAATTGATGAGTGCTCTAGCTATGTCTAAGCTTCCATATGTTTTGAAACGGTAAGTGTATTTATTTTCGTCAATTTGTTTATAATTTAAAATTTAGGTAGGGTCTGGTATCCCAGATTCTGTGCACAAGAACATTCCTTTTCAAAATTACTGCTGCATCAAATTTGCTTCTCGATTGTACCAATTTTCAATATCGAAATATGTCAGAGCTCGATCTTATATATTTTTGTATATTCTCCTTTCCGGGGTCAATTGGTATTACTCAAGTTTCAATATATATGATTTTGTATTTCGATGCTTTGGGTAAAACCGAAGAAAATAAGCCGCTCGGATCTGAGTTCGATGGCGCGTTTGATTGTTATGACTGGCCTTTGTAATCTCTTATTTTGCATAATTTTGTAAACATATAGTTTGGCTGCATTCTGCCGACTCCTGACTCGTTATGCGCTGCACCTGCACGTCAGTGCGAAAGATACCTCAATAAAAGAATGGGGTTTTGAGTGGAGAATTTGTGTTACAGGATGTTGTCACCAATAAGATTATATTGGTTATAGTATCGCTTTAAAGTGTCATTCTCGCCTACAAAACTCCGATCTTAATTTTACGACTCTAACTACTACAATAATTTAATGAATCACGTGCAGTGCTTTTATACTTCTTATACTCTTGCTCTTGTATATTCTATTTTGCCTTAGTTTCACCTGTATGTTTTTCAAATTTGCATTGATAAACTGTTATATGAATTTCAAATGAACAATAAGCTCATGGACTTCAAGCATACTCTTGGTCCGTTCATACCAAGAAGATATTACCTAGTCAAATCGACCTATCAATGTTATGTCAAAGATGTACTTAGCGAAGATTGGTCCTCGTCAAAAATTCGCCGTCGAAAGGCCCCAAACAATGTTAGTAGCAACCTTCCAAAGCCTGCTGGCCCCCATCCAGAACAGAAGCTGCGACATTAAGCCTCGCCCAAAAGAAATGATTGGTTTGATAATGAGTGAACAAAAGAAAACCAGGATGAAGAGATACCATTATGAGCATCTCAGAAGACTAGCTCACAAATTAGTGAAAAGCCTCCAACGAGGATATTAGCCCAAGACCATGTTCTGCCGAGATGACTTTGACAACATCATCGCTGATGAAAATAGGACTCAGGAAAGATGGGTATCAAATTTCAAGAACCTTCTTGAGCTTTCGCACAGCTCCAGAACATCGAAGTCTATTTCCGAAGAGCTTCCATAGGCCACACCAACTCTGGATGAAGTTTGTTCCACTATGAACGCCCAAAAGAACAGTAAAGCGCCGGGCAACGACTCCAATGGAGCTCATCAAATATGATGGCAGTGGCGTGCAGAAAGATATCCATAATGTCATCCAGCACATTTGGGATGAACATCGAATTCCGCATGAGCGGAGTCAATGAATTTTATTCCATATCCATAAGAAAGGTGATAAACTAAAGTGCGAGTACTATAGAGGTATATCACTATTTTGCGGCGTACAAAATATTGTTAAAAATAATAGAAAATAAATAAAAAAAAAAAATGAAAGAAAGTAAATTCCCTTTAATTCTACTATTTTTATTTTTATTCTGTATACAATGGTTTCGTTCTCTACTTGAGAACTTCCTCAGTACTACTATTCCCTAAACTACAAGTGTCCTAATATTTATACTAAACTCTTTAAACTATTAAAATGAATCTCTAATTACACCTAACATGTATCTAATCCCTCAAAATTCTTTGACTTAATCTCTTTAATCTTTAACTAATAGAAAATAGATCCAGATCATACGCCCACAGTAATATTAGGGAGTATTAAGGTGGCTTTAGAACAGGTATATTGACAACGGATCAATTGTTTACAATCAAGCAGGTACTTGAGAAATGCTGGAAGTTCAATATTGATATGCACCAAAGTTTTGTCGATTTTAAGCAAGCAGTATTAAGCTTAACGTACTGTACCAAATAATGTTTTGCTACGTTATCCCCGAGAAATTAGTCTGTCTAATTCATGACGTCGACAGCCTCCAAAGCCCGGATCAGAAACCAACTCACCGAAGTCTTTAACATAAATATTGGCCTAAAGCAGGCATATGGGTTGGTCCCATTGTTATTCAGTTTGGCTCTGGAATACGTCATAAGAGGTAGTCTGCGTGGTGTAGTGGTTAGAGCACTCTCCCGTAAGCCGAAGGTCCCTGGATCGAATCTCGTTGGCGGCAACGAAATTTAATTCGAGAGATTCTTCGGGCGGATTACAAGCCCGTTCTGTTATGATACTTGCTGGTTTAAAATCAGAACATGTCGCAGCTGTGTGGACGGACACACGACCAAAGCGTGATACTGACCATATCACCTTTTGGAGTGCCGACACATTCGATCATGATAATGAGATACTCTAACTATTTCTAAACGAAGACCCGAAAGGGGCTGTAGTGCTACAACATTACAATAAGTCATAAGAAAGCTACCTGTCGATTCAATAAGTACATGACTATACAAGTCGAGCCAAGTAGTAGACTATGCGGACGACACCCTCATCTTGTCACAGTCGTTAAATTCGCCAAAGAACTCTTCCTGTAATTCGACAATGAAGCTAAAACAAAAACTATATACAATTGAAGATACCCTAAGTAGCCAAAATATCACAATAGGCAAATACAATATTAAAAACTGTGGGTGAGTTCGTGTTTTTAGGAGCCAAAATAATGAAGAAGGGCAATGAATTTGATGGAATACGCCGAAGAAAACAGCTCGGAAATAAACCATTGTATTCAGTTCTGATGAGCTTGAACACCAGTTCCGTAAACAAAAAAATAAAGCAAAATCTGTGATAAGACCTGTACTATGGTAAAGGTGGGAAACAATGGACCTTCACTCAAGTATCCGCAAGCATATCGCTTTCAAGGTGCGGGTACTGAGACGAATGATCGGGGCGAAGCTAGAAGGGGATCAATGGCAGTTTCGATACAACTACTGTATGAAATATTTGACGAGCCAGAGGTCTCAACGATTAGAAAACCGGAAGCTGCATCGGGCTGGCCACGTGGATTATATGTGCGAAGAATTCGTTAGGAAAATCGAAAGGCGGAGACCAATGGGAAAATCACCAAAACGCTGGTGCGACCTATCGACAAATACAATTTATTGCTACTCGGATTTCGAAATTGGGGGAAACGGTCTATGGACCGTGTTGTTTGCAGGAAGAAGAAGAATCCGTCACTCTAATTTGGTAGTTTTTAAATACGTTCGTTCAGTATCACTTTGTAGTACTTATCAGGAAAGAGGAATTGCATTATTTTTTGCCACGGCAGTATGAGACCTTCAGCGCGAAGTTTCGATAGCTCTGCGGCCCACCAGGAATTTGGCTTCCTATGCATGGGCATCAAAACATCCACATATTCGAGACATTAAATCAGGCATCTGTGCCGCTTTTTCCGTAGCGGTTCCTCGAGGTACTATGCCTTACCAAATAATTACTACGAAGGCTTCTCCATCGAATTTTCAAGTTGGTCAACCTTTACCAGACTTCTTGGCGTGCCGTCGTGATAGGCTGTTTATTGAGTATCTGGTTTCTAAAGTAATGGCTTGGTGCTGTCTGTTTGTTCGAGGTGTGGTCAGAAAATAACAGGAATTTTTTAATTTCGCGGGTTTGGAGGATCCTATTATCCCAAATTTTATGTTGGTAACATATATGCCCCTAAAGTATGATTTTCAGCTACATTGTTTACTTTGTCTGTGGCCGCCGCTAAGGTTAGACGTGTTTTTATGAGCTCGACGATTTTTGTATGTTAAAAAAATTAATCAAAGACACCGCTGATAACACCTCGAAAAAACGTGGCGTCACGTTACCGGCCGCAGCACGAAAATTCGGTTCCTGCTGGACTCTGGCTCCGCTTTCTCCGTCATTCCGGGGCATCTCATTGCTAAGCCGCTTCCAAGCAGAGCCTCGTGCTGCAAGCATCCCAACACCTCACATTGGACTCCGGACTACGCCGCCCATTTCACTGGCTGTTTGTAATAGCAGAAGTCCAAATGGCCATCCTGGGAGCCGGTTCACTCAACCACCACGGCCTGGTCATCGACCCCCGCGATCGACGCCTCTTACATAGACGATTCTCGGCCCAGCTCAACCAGTGCATGGCATTAGCACCGTTGCCAACCCTTCGCAAGTGCGCAAACGCACCTCCAAAACCCGATGAGTCCACCATCCACCATCAGATCGTGACTCACGGTCCTCCTGTCTTTACAAGACCGCGTCACCTTGCTGGAGAACGATTCGATTTCCTATGGACCGAGTCGTCATTCGCCCTTCATCAAGCCAATGGGCTAGTCCCCTGTACATGGTGCCCAAGTTCGGCGGCCGCTGGCGAGCTACTGTGGATTACCGCCAACATCTGCCCGGACCGTTACCCATTGCTTATCATCGAGGATCCGATCCAGGAGGCCAGCGTTTTAGGATTCTCAGTCATCGACCTTCAGCGTGCCTTTTACCGAAAACCGCCCTTCGCGCCACTTGAATTTTTAGGGATGCCTCTTGGCTTACGGAACGCGGCCCAAACGATGCAGCGGGCATTCAACCACTTGCTTAGGAAGTTCGATTTCGTCTACGTCTGCCAGGATGATAACTTAGTGTTCTTGGCCATTGCCAGCGTCATCATTTTAAACAGCTTTTCTTGGTATTTCAATCTGCATAGCTCAGGCCAACGGGGATAAATGTCAAGTCGGCCTAGCCGAGGTCATTTTTGCCAGATATCACGTCTGCGAGACAGGATTTCGACCACCAGCTCTCAAGGCACAAACCATCTCAGATTTTCCCAGACAAGCCGACTCCTCACAGATGAGACGTTTCCTTGGGATACTATTTCCGCTGTATGCCGCCGAGTTCCAAGCGTCATCACTTGGAGATCCGATGCTGAAGCTGCTTTTGAACGCTGCAAGCAGGGCATCACCGCAGCAGCCACGTCAGCCTTTCTTTCGCCTTCGCACCGACGCGTCCAATTCTGCAATCGGCGCGGCTTTAGATCAGCAGCAGAACGACGGCACGTGGGTACCCTGAGCAGCGCTACTCTTCCTACGACCGCGAGTTTCTGGTGAACTTCGCCACAATTAAGTATTTCCAGCGCATGCTGGAGGGAAGGCACTTCGTCGTTTTCACTGATCATCGGCCACTCACTTTTACTCTTACGCAACTCTCTGACACAGTTCCGTCTCGCGAAAGCAGACAATCGGACCTCATCGGACAGAAATGGACGTGGTTTTCGTGGGTACCTGCCAGAAATAGGCCTTACCCCACGGTCACCATTACACGAAGAATGGCTCGAACCGCCCCTCAGCCCCAAGTTTGGGATCCCAGTTTATCCATCAGCCACCTCGCCTCCAGGTTTCCGCTTCCCTTTGCTACTAGGTAAATCATTCCTTTCCCTCGGTTCCATTACTCCCTTTAGCCATCACGCACCACCATCCAAGATGCCTCAAGGTACATCGCTTCCCCATCCTACTAGGCTAGGCCGTTCGTCCGGCTCCACTTCTTCCATCAGCCTACTCGCCCCCAGGTCTCCGCTTCCCTTCGCTATTAGATGCAGCACTCCTTTCGCTTGGTTCTACTTCTCCCTTCCGGCCATATACTCTTTTGCTCCATCCACACGTCGGTACACTCGGCATTTCGTTAATTCCGTCCCTCCGGTATGTCTGTTTTGCTTGATCTCCTACTGCTGCGGCTTCCGCTTCGCTTCCATTTCAGACCAGCACTCAGGACTACAAGAATGCTTCACGTCCAGTTCCACTTCACTTCCACCCGTCCCTCTCCCTTTACACTGGTTTTGGACAGTCATCACGGATGCACCTTGGACACATCCGCTTGTCGGGGTTACCTCATCGGACAATTCGACACACGGTGAGAATACCGGCAAAGACGCCTCGGCGACAATGGCGTTCTCACGCGTAGAGACGGTTGCAGTACCCGTTGCACTCACTGCTCGAGCCAGTAGCGTGGCTCAGGCCACAGATGACCAGCTGCCGCACTTCTTGGCATGCCCCTTCCTCAAGCTGCATTAGATATAACTGGACGGCTACTCAGCATACTACGTTGAACCCAACAGTGCCATCAAGCCATATCAGCCGTGCTCCGCCGCCAAACTTTCTACACGGTCCATCAGCTCGCGCATCCCAGCGGGCGCACCAACGGAAAGTGCATGGTATTTAAATTCTTCTGGCCGATCTTGCGAAAAGATGTGGTTCGCTGGGCCTGTGGTCAAAGGTCCATCGCTACAACCGCGCCGAGCTGGGAAGTTTTAAGACGCCGAACGAGTGTTTTGACCATATCCACGTCGACCTTATCAAACTCCCGCAGTATGAGGAATACGAGCACCGCCTCACTATCGTCGACCGCTACATGCGCTGGCCCTAAGCTAACCAAGGCCAGCACCGTTGCCAGGGCGTTATTTGACAACTGGATCGCCATATTCGGCATCCCGTTTGACATTACCTTAGAGCAAGGCCAACCTCCTAACCCAGCTCGGCGGTTTCCTGGAGGCCAACCACACCCACACAACACCATATCACTCACAGGCCGCTTCTAAAACTGGTATAGTGGAACGGATACACCGTACGCTCAAGAGTGCCTTAAAGAGCGCTCCCGAAACTCCTTGAATGCAAGCACTCTCGGCGATTTTGTTGAGTCTGCGCACCACCTACAAGAAGGATCTGCAGGCCTCGTGGGCGGAGATGATCTTCGGAACATCACTCCGGTTCCCAAGTGAATTCATCGTACCTCAGCTGACATCAGCCAGCTACCCGCAAGATTTTGTCGCGGATCTACGTCGCTTTTTCCAAGCTATTCGCCCGGTTCCGCCAGCCATGCACACCACACATCAACCGTTCATATTTAAAGAACTGGTTACGTGTTTCGCCGCATTGACGCGGTCGATTAGCCGTACACCGGACTCCACCGAGTTATTGAAAGGGTCAACGAACGCACCTACGTCGTAAACATAAACGGTGTCGCCAAGACTCTCCCCACCGACCACCTGTAACCTGCATACCTTCAACAAGCCGACGCCTCGTCAGCGACACAATAGCCATCACCTCAGCCATCTTGACCGCTATCGCACTTGCTCACGTCGCAACCTATGTTGCCTCCGCATGAAGTTCCACCAACCCACGACTCACAGCAACAACAGCACCAGCTGCACATCTCCTCGCGGTCACATTTTCTTTCACGCGAAGATCATTGGGGAGGGAGTGACTGTGGCATCTCACAATATACCGACGCCCCCACGGCGCAAACAAGTCTTCACTTGTCCGCCAGATCTGTCTTCGATCCCATTATATTTATGTGTGGCAACGTTCCATCCTGGCTCCGGCATCAACAACATACATACATGCATGGCGGATTACTATTGCAGCGAGCTCAACGGAAGGGGTTCTCTCTCGACCTCGAAACAGTTCGGACGTGCTGGCCGCACGAGTTGATTCAGAAAATTACGAAATCCCTTTTGTGAAATAAACAGAACAATGAATAACTTATTACCGAATCCGTTGCCACCCCCACCGTTTTATTGGGGCTCCTCCGGCTGAGGCTACCTGACTAACTCACCCGAAGATGGGCGTGTGCGCCACTCGTTTGGTTCACCGAGCCTACAAAGGGTCGCCCAAACGAGAAAACCACCGACCGGAGCGAAATTATTACATCTAAAACGTTTGGCGCTCGCAGCCACCTAGCCGTGAAGGCCACCTTCCAAACACTTGCGCCCTACCACGAAGCTCAACTATCACACAAAAATCTGCAGGTTTTCTGACCGGGAAAATAAAGAAATTCTGATCCACTATGGTGTAAGTCGATCAGAATTTCTTGTTTTCCCAGTGAGAAAACTTGCAGATACCGGCAACAAGAGAAGGAAACTTAAAATCCACCCTTTCGTACACTCCACTCGCCGAACACTACCTCTCTTTTCCATGTTTCTCTGTCTGATTCTCGTCCCGGAAAAATAATTCCCGAGCCACACTTTTCACACACAGAAACATTAAAGTGAATAAAATATAGCGAGAAAAGAAAATCTAGATTTTACGTTAACAGGACTAGCTCATCACTTGTATTTTTTCCACCAAATGTTTCAGACACAAAATTGATTCAAATAAAATGCAAATCCACCTATATTAGTTTACTTCCTACACTAACAAGAGGCCCCTTTCTTCCGCTCCTTAATGTAGCCATTGCGAATTGTTTCTTCCTGCAGGGACTTCTTCAATCGTTTCGTTCAATTTTCCCGATTTCTTTATATACGGCGTATTTGCACTCAACTTGCAACATTCACTCCGGGAATTGGTTTTATTATACTTCAGCGCCGTCTTATCTCTCCGCAAAAAAAAGGAAAACTCGAAAAAATAGAAAGCGCGCCAACCTTCCCGGACTTAAATACCCTCGGTTAACGCTACTTCCACCCACCGCGAAAATCTCGTTTCAGGGCTCACCACCCTCCAGGAGTGTTTTTTTCCGTTCGTCAGAGGGGTTCCCCTCGCTCCGATTTTACCAATGCCTCCTTACACAGGCCCGAAAGTGGAATGCATGACCAATTGAACAGCTTTTGACAGTTCCCACAGTGACGTCATGTACGTTAATTGCTTTGCTTCCGGGCCTGAGTAAGCAGGCGTTGGTTTTACTGGTGGAAATAAAGTAAATTACGCGCTGAATGTGCTGAATGCATTTGGCAGACAGTTCGATATGCCAGTAATGTTTATTTACATTACGACGCGAGTTAAGGATTTCGTTTGATAATCCTCGCGTTCTAATCCTTCCGGGGCGAGGCGTTAAAATTTTTTAGTCTATCTCGTCCCCGGCGGGAGTTGTAACGTTGTGCCAACGTGTGGTGTATCGTGCGTGGTGTTTATCTACCAATTTTCGTAATTTCTGTCATCTATTCTTTCCCCAAAAATGTTGCGATTTCGCTTGTTTACGCCTTCCGTGGTGGATAATTGTGAATTTGTGCGGGAAGAATAAATGATGTGCAGCGCCACGATGTCGCTAGCCAGTCAGGAGAGGAGGCAAGATGTTTAATTGTTGCAAACGTAATTCACATAGTTTGTTCATGAACGATGTTTGTGTCCTCTTTTTAGAACTAGATGACTGTTAAGAGTTTCAAACTATTGTGGACTGTTTAATAGTTGCAAACATTATTTACAAAGTTTGTTCCTGAACGATGCTTGTGTCCTCTTTGGAGAGCTAGATGATTGTTTTAGAGGTGGCACAAGAACATAGAAGTTCTTTACATTCTTCAGCATTAAGAGTAACTGCATATTTTGATTCAGCCAGAATGTTTTTGCCCATTATCAAAATCAATTTTGATTGCGAAGAATTGATAGGGCTTTTAAATTTGGTTTGCTCGCTATTTACATTCCATATATCCAATATACAGGGTCCTTTGGTGCGAATATTAAATTGAAACGCGATATTATTGAATTACTTATTTGAACATCGAATCGAAATATTAGAGATCCTTCAATTCTATCAATTAATTCGCTGCAGTATGCTTTATAGTATTCATCGATCTTCCCTGTAGATAATCGGTTCCCTTAACTGAAACGTATTATGCATATCTTCTCCTTTAAATAATGTCTAATTTACAAGCGTTATTCTAATATCCGACGACGTTGCTTCGAGGGATTATGTATTTTGTGATTCCGCATACGTTTCGAGCTCGCGTTGGTCCGTGGTGCTTTCGGCGCTTGCTACTGCTAGCATTGTCCATAATGTGGCGTGTGAATCGGAAGCGACATAACTACTTAAGTTAATTATATGACGTTGAAAGGCAAAAAATACTACCAGGTAATATTGATAGCGATAATAATTTCATTAAATATTTAAAATTAAAAAATAAGCAAAAGGAGAAGAAGCCAACCGGTGTGTCTGCTGGTCCTCCTAATAAAATTAATGTGGTAAATGAAAAAGTTCCTCCAATAAACGTTTTTGGGCAGCGTGGAGGAGATATGGTTCGGTTATTGGCAGCCGAACATAAAATCAAAAACTTTGAAATTAAGAGAGTGACCGGTGATAAGCTCTCGATCAAGACAAAGACACTGGCTGACTTCAAACAGGCGAAAGATGCTCTTAATAGTGTCCAAGCTCCCCACTTTACATATACGCCAAAGGCGGAAAAAAATCAGACCTTCCTGTTGAAGGGCCTGGACTGTGGGGAGAATACAGTTGATCTCCTTGAGATGTTGCAGGAAGCAGCACCAGCTGTTAAGTTCATGTGTGTGAAAAATTTTGCTACAAGGAGATCAACTGTAGAAGGTAAAATATTACCATTTTATTTGGTACAAATTTCCAACGACAGCAGTCCGAGTGCCCTCCAACAGGTAAGGTACTTAAACTTTAGAGTTGTGAGGTGGGAACGCCTCCAAAAAACTGAGGTCAACCAGTGTTACAGGTGTCAACGATTCGGTCATTCGGCTGCCAATTGTGCAATGCACTATCGCTGTGTTAAGTGCAAAGATATCCACGCCCCCGGTGAATGCAAATTGGCTCAGGTGGAGCCAAAAGAAAAATTGTATTGTGTTAATTGCGGTACATTTGGTCATCCAGCATCATACCGAGGATGCCCTCGGTATCAAGATGCAAGAGCTAAATTTTCCCCAAAGCAAACCAAAGTAAATCAGAATCTGTTACCTCCCAACTTCATCAAACCCGGGGTATCATTTGCACTTGCTGCCAGAGGACCAGCAGACAACAATATAAATAAAATAAATAATGTAAGTGGCAATAATGAGCTGCTTCTTAAAATCTACCAGCAACTTGAATCGCTTTCAGATAGAATTAATAAGCAAGACCAAAAAATCAATTTCGTTTTTCAAAGTTTAGGTCAACATGCTCCAAAATAGTTTGTCATCCAGTCACATTCCCATGGATAGGATTCGTCTCATCTCGATCAACGTCAACTCCATTGTTACTTTACATCGGCGTGATTATCTCCTTGAATTCATTGTTAAGCAAAAGCCTGACATCATGCTTCTCACCGAAACCCACCTCAATTCATGGCACTCCATGACATTCAAGGATTTTGAATTCGTAAGAAACGATAGGGTAATAGGTGATGGGGGAGGTGGCACCGGGATATTGGTTCGAAGACCCTATTGCTTCCAAAATATTGAAAAAGTCGAATTCAAAAGCTTTGAATCTCTTGAAGTGTCCGTCATCAAAATCTCACTGCCAGGTGGGGATAACCTCTTCGTTATCTCTGCCTATGCAACTGGTGGAACTGTTCTCAAGCTCAAGGAGGAACTCAATTCCTTGTTCGAAATACTCGAATTGAACAGGCTGCATAACTATTATATTCTTGCTGGTGACCTGAACGCCAAGCATACATCATGGCTGAACGCCACCAATAATCCAAGAGGTGTATTCCTGAAATCGTGGATAACAGAGAACCAAATTGAATACAGGTGCAATCTATATGGGTCGGAGTTCCCAACATACCCTAGGACAAATTCATATTTGGACCTCTGCATTGCTGACGCAAGACTCGAATTCAGCTTTAATAGTCCTCAACGGAAACTGCAGGTACTTCCTTATGATAGCGACCATAACGCAATCGTAATGGAAATCAATCATCACAGGGATGATTTCTTCCTCATTCCAGTTCAACATGAAAATCATCGGTTGAATTTCAAAAGAACAGACTGGGGAAAGTTTCAAAAGAAGTTTAATCGCGAGTACCAGAAGCAATGTCCCCCTTCTGATGGCGGCAACTCTTGCTCAATGGTTCCTAATGACAGAAATCTAACTAACGATGAAATAGATGTCTATCTGTCGAAGTTAGAGAAGCTGACGTTGGAAACGATTGAGAAAGTAGTTCCCAAGATTAAACATCGAAACAATATGGAAGGATATGAAACACCAACCATCGCAAGGTTGAAAAGATTGAAAAGCCTCCTTCTCACACGCGTCAACAATATTTATCGACGATTTTTGGACTACAACCATCCCTCGTTGTCTTTGTTGAAATTACATCTGAAGAATGTCCGGAACTTAATCCGGTCATACTTCAGGAGTGAGGTCAGCAATCAATGGGCGGAAAAATTGAGGGGTATTAGCCCACAGGACCCAGACGGCGTGTTCGCGAAAGTGAATAACATATTCCGCAAGAAGTCTCGAGTGAAGGTATCGAATCTTGAAGTCACTAGTGATGAGATAAATCTTCTCGATAGGGCTGGTATCGAAATTGATAGTACGACTCCGGATAGAAATGGAAACAGGATTATTTGTGAAGGATTGGATAAACTTGCCCTGATTGGAACACATTTTGAATTGGTTCATCTACCAAACCCTGAGAGAGGGAACGAAATTTTTTCAGAGGTCGTTGAAGCAAAAGTTTCCGACTTCAAATCAAGCCTGAACGGCCAATCAATTCTTCATTTCAATGAAACATTAACATCTGACCTCATACCGAGCTTGAATCTTATTGATTATTTTGTCAGCTATGAAGACTTGTGTTTCATATTTCGCAAGATAAACAACAAGAAATCATGTGGTACTGATGGTATTCCAAATGTAGTTCTCCGACATTTGCCTGAGGTTGCTATTAGGAACTATTGCATATTGTTCAACAACATATTGAGCAATTCATATTTCCCAAATGAGTGGAAAAAGGCTAAGGTATTTCCGATCTTGAAGAAAGGAAAAGAATCTTCATGCCCGAAAAGCTATCGCCCAATCAGCTTGCTGCCTAACATCAGCAAGGTGTTTGAAGTGATCCTCAACAGAGCATTAAACGCCCACATTGAGGAAAATGAGTTGATGCCGAATTGCCAATTTGGTTTTCGTGCCAGGCATTCGACCACACATGCAATAACGAAAGTAACCTCAGACATCTGTTGGAAACTAAATGATAGACAATGTGTTGGAGCGTGTCTCATTGATATGGAGAAAGCCTTTGATACGGTATGGTTAGATGGACTTATTTTTAAACTTCTTCACGACAAGTTCCCCAGACACCTTGTCGCCATGATGTGCAATATGTTATACGGGAAATCGTTTGTTGTAACCGATGGAAATCTGACAACAATGCGCGAGTTCAAGGTCTTGAATGGTCTACAGCAGGGAACAGTTACTGCGCCTCTGCTCTTCTCAATCTTCATTCGCAAGCTATTGAACGGCTTTGATTTTAACGTCTCGCCAAAGCGATCATTGGTAGCGTTTGCTGATGATCTGATCATCTACACGGCTGACCGAAAAGCTACAATAGTTCAGAGCAATCTCCAAAAAATGTTCAATGATGTACAGCTGTACACTGACAATTGGCGAATGAAAATCAATGCGCAGAAGTGTGAAACAATCTTGTTTCGGACAACGCTGCAGGGGGTCAGTCAAGACCTGAAACGTAATTGGAAAGATTTCCACATCATGGCTGGCGAGGGTAGTTCAGAACGAATTCCACATAAATCCTGTGTTCGATACCTCGGTGTTTATCTCGATCAGTATCTGTACTATACTGAACATGTGAAAATCATGCTCAGTAAAGCACTTAAAGTAGTCATGGCCCTTCGAAAACTCTTTCATTCCAGATACATTGATCAAAAGGTCAAAATTATCTGTTACAAGACACTGGTTAGACCAGTTTTGACATATGGATGTCAGATCTGGTACAACCAGAGTGCTAGTACTATGGAAAAATTAAGAGTTTTCGAAAGGAAATGTCTTCGTGCATGTACTGGTTTGTACAGAAAGCCTGAGACGGATTGGAAACATTATATATCGAATAGAAGAATTTATCAAACTGCTGAAGTGACTAGAGTCGATATCTTCATATTGAAGCTTCTTCGGAATCATATCGCAAGATCTGTGACTGTGAGTGAAAACCCTTGGATTTCACAGCCGTTCCACCCTACAGACGGGTATATAGCGACTTGCCTCGCTACTGGCTTCATTCCTCCAGAAGCATTCGTGTATTTGGACATGAATCGATATGTTTTTGATTCTGACGGCGTCCCAGTCATATATCACATACATCGACGGGCCACCGATAAGAAGATAAAATATCCTCCGAATTTGAGTTCACGAGACCAACGATTTCAATGGAGATACTCATTTGCTAGATTCGTTGAAGCTGATCGAGTTGAGACGGCGCAATCCAGGTATTGGTGGCTGAATGACAATGTCTAAATTTTTCGTGTTTGTTTTCAGTTTTGGTGTTTTTCGTTATTTAGTTTTTTGAGTTTCAGCTCATTATTGCTACATTTAGTATTGTTATATATTTTTGTTAAAATCAGGTATAGGTTAGGTATATGTAATGTTTACTATATTCCGTTAGAGATAATATTAAACACTTAGGTTAGGAACATTGTTATAGTATTTTTAGTATAAGATAAAGTTTTTTTGATTGTATTTTATTAGAAATAAGTTACAACATATTAGGTGTAGGATCAAAGTTTCACTGTTGTGTATTAATTATAAATAATTTTTGGATAGTGTTGGTTGGTTTTTTCTCCTTTTTCCAATTGAATTGTAAAAATATGTAATAATCGTAATTAATTGCATTTGCTATAGTTTTTTTTTTTTTTTGATGAAATGAGTTTATGATAACGTACAAATTTAGAGAGCCATTTGGGCCATTAAGTTTTTTGATTGTTATTATTTGGAATTTGCTTTATATTCTTTTAAAATTTATAACGATGAGTATTAAATAAAGCGCTTTTGACTTTGACTTTGACTTTGGCTTGCTTTTAGTAATGTTACAATTAGCCGTTTTGTGAATGAAAATTTGTTGCTTTTGGCTACATTCATACATTCTCACAAAATTTAGTCATTTGCGGCTCGATATTGTGTAGGTTTAAAATCTACAAAATCGCGTATGGCAGTGTTCGGGGTGAGCAAAACTCAGGAACCTCAATGTTCACCCGTAACAAACTACATCCTTGCGTTTTAGTTTGAGTGCGAAAGCGCAGTCGAACAGCCGAAACTACATAAATATGCCCTTCAAATATACTCGAGCACCGTTTACTTCTATGTTTTCAGACTTAAATTTATAAACAACTTAACGCTGTCAATAATTTTGTTTACACAACAAAGCAAGGCACGACGGCTTTTAAAGAAAAAAAAAAGCTTTTGCTTAGTGTCTTTAAATATGCGATTGTATGAATATTTGCAAGTGGTTTATAACTTTGCTATAATTGAATTCGCATCCTCATAGTGTTTGCCTGTCTTTCCGTATGAGGGTTCATCTGTACATCTGACTGTTACTACATAGCATCGAAGAGAGCGGAATAGACAAAACTTATGCAAAAGAAAATGACCTATGATTTCTTTTACTAAAATAAGAATTGTAAATGAGCCTATTTAGGATTAGTCAAAACATTTACATTACCAATAGAGCTAACAATTCTTCAATTTCCCTTCCAGATATGTCGATTTGGCCTGGGACGAAAACAATATCCGTTCACAGGATTACTTTACATGCATGCAAGCAATTGCAGCGAATCCTGTTGGTGAACCTATTGTTTGGGACTACGTTCGTGAAAATTGGCAACGCCTCGTCGATCGTTTCGGCTTGAACGAACGTTACTTGGGCAGAATGATTCCATCCATCACAGGACGTTTTGCATCACAAATCAAATTGGACGAGATTGAGACATTCTTTGCGAAATATCCGGAAGCCGGCGCAGGTGCAGCGGCTCGCAAGCAAGCTATCGAAAATGTACGCAACAATATTCAATGGTTGGAAAATAATAAGGATATTATTGGACAATGGTTGAAAACTAGATTGAATTAAAATTCCATTCGTAGCGCGTCATTTTGGGCTGATATCATTTAGAAAATATTTTAGTGTGCATGGAAATTACTACAAAGTATTTATTGCGTCGATTATTGGCGTGATACTTTTTTTTAATTTATTACGATAAGATTTGATATATCTGCGATTTTAGATAGGGAATAATAAAATGCAATATTTCTAAATCATTGTTTTGCTCTTGAAAGTTATTTCTATTTTTTTGTTTTGTTCTGTAAATTGAGTTTAACATTATCTTACTAAAGTTGCAATTTGTCACGTCTCGATGAGTCAATGATCCTTAAATTGTTGTAGTAACCGAAAGCTCCTGCAACCCATTTCTTCAATAGGCCATGTGCATATGGATGCTGAGAGAAGCAAAAGGGAGTTTTTCTCTCACAGTTCATCAAACTAGCTGAAAAGCGATCAAGATCTTTATTTGATGATTATTAAATTTTTACATATATATGATTCATCAATAGCTTAACTTAACAATATTCATGCGGGTTGTGCCTTAAGGGCTTTTCCCGGAGTTCAATAATGATTTACTTTAATTAAATTGCAATATTAATTTTTTGGTAAAAGAAAACTTTAAAATGTTGACACCCACAACATTATCAAACATTAGTAGATTAAAAAAGATGTTTGCAAAAATCATTTGCTCTACCAACTAGTTTTAAAAATTGCTTTCTTTAAAATTAAGTACATTATTTCCTTAAGACTACCTTAAAAACTATTCATTCGCTGCGACCATTCAGCGGTTGTCTGTCGCTCTCCTAACAACTTCCGACTTGTGCTCCTTGGCTTTCCTGATCAGCGATGGCTTTGTCATCCATGAGCATGGATCCATCATAAGTGAGGACCCCGGGCAGTCTTTTTCTGCCCGTTATTCTATTGATATGCGGAAACATACAGGGACCTGGTTTGATACTTTCCAGGGCCTGTTCAAATTGCTCGTTAGCCGTAATCACTAGGTGAATACGTTCATACTCCCAGTTGAGCATATTCAAATTGCGGTGGTAGATTCTTGCGAGTAATTTCTCAGCCGACTACGTCTACGATGAAGCTCCAAGCTGTCTTCTGGTAAATCTCGGTAAAAGTAATTCGTCGAGGATTTCTTAATAGAGATCTTTGAGATGACCGTTTCCAGGGTTGGATTTATACAAGCAACTCCCTCATCAATTTCAGGAATAGAAAGATTTTTCGATCTATTGATCGAAATTCTCTTCAATTTTCCGTCAAAGTCAGCACTTACTGCTGCCCAATCGATTCGCTTGTATGAAAAGTTGAGGATCTGCAACCTCAAGTTTCACACACTTTTTCACTCTTAAGGTCAGCTCAACCAAAAGATGGTCAGAATGGCGTCAAGAACTCCACGCTAGAAATTCCTCCAACTGTGGGAGAGATTTACTGGATTGGCAGACACAATGAAGAAGTCAATAATAGACGAGCTTCGGAAGAAGGTAGGCTCTTTCGGGGCAATCAGTATGAGATCCATATTTGATTGAACCCAGTTAGAGATAGCTATTCCATAGCCATTAGATGCAATATTTCCCCAAAAGGGATGCTTTGCATTAAAATCATCTCCCATGGCATATAAATCGAATTTTTTGCACAGAGTAAGCACTATTTCCATGTCGTCAATGAGTTCCCTCAGCGAGTATCCATGTCGAGCATAAATCCCCACGAACGCAACGGTGCACCCTCCCATCATGGAGCTTATTATTTCTGCTTCAATACACTTCAGACTTGGAAGGCAGTGCCCTTGGACTTTCAGGTGATCTTTGTGAGCCATAGCAACTCATCACGCTTGATGATTTTGTATTTCCCCAGATGCACTTTGAGTCTTGTTTCCGATATAAACAAGAAGTCTGGTCTATGGGCGTTCAAGTATTCTTGAACGAAACTCCTTTTATAGCGTGGAGCTAGTGAACACATAGAAGATACTAAAGCTTCTTTAGCGTCTCTCGTTTCAATTGCTCAAGCTGAATTATCGTCTACATGTCGGATGAACCAGCAACTGGAACAGGGTGTTAATGTTCTTCCCCTCGACAATGAGTATGCTTTACCACAACAGCAACCTCAGCAATTGCTCCTGAGTCTGCCGTAGAGTGAGGATCAGCTACAGCAGTTTTCGGAACAACCCTCGACACCTCAAAATCTTCTGCTGTCCCCGCAGTTACTTTCGCCCAGTGTGTATGATGGGCTGGTATTGCCAAGCCGTATTATGCAAAATTCTACCTTGTCACCTCTTGGGCAGCATCGGCCTCTTACGCGAAGCGTCCTCGCGCAACAACAGCAAGCAGGTAGTCAGGAGCCAATTCCGGCTCTTCTGAATAAAGCTACGGACCTGCAATAAAATAGTCGCATGCAGCAGTCTATCCTGCCTATTCAGCAGCAACAAAAAAATCAGCCGCAATCCAAGCTGTGCCGAACACAATCAACGATTAACAATCTTCAGCAAAACATAGTTATGCCTTCAGCACAACAAAACTATATATATAGACACACTATATATATAGTTTTGTTGTGCTGAAGGCATAACAATGATAACGGAGTATGGCGAATGTCCCCACCTCTACAATTGTTCATATCAAGGCTCGCTTACAACACAACCAAGGATACACTTGCCAGCTACGTAAAATCGAAGCTTGGTTACATGTCTAGTATTTTCAGGTACATAAAATTAACAAAAGATAACCTTCCTGACCAAGTTATAAGTTCATTCAAACTGACAGTTCCGGCAGGACTTTCTATCTTACTTCGTCCCGATTTTTGGCCAAAGGGGACTCTCGTTAAAGCATTCGATACAAGGCAACCTAAGCGACGATTTCGTCTCGATACAGGTTCCAAACGCCCTCAACAACCTTCATGGATCATCTAACACTGAAAGAAATTCTTCCCTTCCTAATCGTTCAACTATTTCTATTTATTACCAGAATGTTCGTGGCTTAAGAACCAAACTTTAGGACTTATTACTACATCTGTTTCAATTAACTAACGATTCTGTTATCTGTTTACCTGAAATGTGGTTGAACGAAAATATTTCAAATGCGGAAATATTACCAGATTGTTTAGTCTACCGATGCGACCGTGACCTTAACATCACTAATAAATCTGATGGTGGGGGAGTCTTGGTTGCAGTCTGTTTGCTCGTGCTGTTGAGTGTGTAATTGTTAAACTCCCTCTTCCTCATAACTCCTCTTTATTAATTTCCGCTGTGTATATTCCCTGCAATTCTCCCTTAACTGTGTACGAAGCCTTCTTCGATGAACTCTCTGCCTATATTCTTGCTCGTCACCGAAATTCTAAAATTATAATTTGTGGGGACTTCAACCTACCGGCAGTGGAATGGGATCCCTTAAAAACACCTGGCATATCCTCAACAAATAATCCTTCTTTGTAACTTTCTTCCTTTCTTTCCCTTTGTCCTTTTTCACAGTTTAACCATATCCGTAACCCTAATGGTCGTCTTCTGGACCTTGTCTTGTCAAATGTTCAAACTGGGTGTCTATAAATAGCTCCTATTTAACATCCTTATATACAACCTGATCTCCATTATCCACCTTTGTCTCTAGCACTTACCGTTGATACCCTAAAACCGAAGAGAATTGCCTTAGTTTATCGTTACAACTTCTTTAGAGCAAATTATGAGGCAATTAAAACCACTCTGGACTCGATCAACTGGTACACCTTCTTCACTCGTCTTGTCTGTGATAATGCTTTGAACAAATTTTACGGATACCTTAACAATCTGATTGCTCATTATACTCTACTGCAAGCTCCTCGCAAAGCTAAAATGAAGCCTTAGCTTACTCGAAGAGTTCTTTGTGCCTTAAAAGCGAAAGACAAGGGGCATAGGTACTATAAATTGACCGGAAATGATGATGCCAAACAGAATTTTTGAAGACTGCGTTCTTTGGCTAAAAAGAGCTCAAAACGGCCATAAAAAACTACTTCAGTAGTTTAGAGAGTTTCTTCGTGACAAATAACGCTGAATCGTTTTGGTCCTACATCCGATCCTTTAAATTTTCTTCTACCATCCCGCATACTGTTAAATGGAACAACACTGAAGCCTCCTCCTCTCAGGATATTTCTAACCTGTTTGCCTAATATTTTTCCTCTACTCTTTCCTATTCTGATACACTACACTCCCCCGTAAACTCAATTCAAACTTATCCAGCATCAAGTATATCCTACTCCACTGATCCTTCTGACGTTGAATCCCTTATTAACTTACTCAATCCAAATGTTAGTCCTGGTCCCGATGGATTGCCAAATATATTTGTAAAGTCACTTTTTTCCTCTTTGTGTTTTCCTCTATCCCTTATATTCAATCTCAGTCTTGGTACTGGCACCTTTCCAACGTACTGGAAAAGTGCAAATGTTGTTTCTATCTTTAAAAACGGCGACCCATCATCTGGCTCAAATGATCGTCCCATATCACTTCTCTCTTGTTTCTCTAAGCTGCTGGAACGACTTGTACACAACAGGCTTCTTGAATCATTGAGTTCAATTGTCATACTACAGCAACATGGATTCTTGAAGGGTCGTTCAACTTCCTCGAACTTGGCTGAGTTCGAAGATTATATTTTAAGAGCTCTAGATAAACAGCTTCAAGTTGATGCAATTTTCACGGACTTCTCCAAAGCTTTTGACTTCGTGAATCATGTTCTTCTCTGTCAAAAGTTAGCTTTGCTCGGCATATCCGGTTCCCTACATGCTTGGATTTTATCCTATCTATCCTCTTGTTCATGTCGTGTTAATCTCTATGGCACAATCTCCTTTCCATTCAATCCTACATCTGGCGTCCCTCAAGGGTCAATCCTTGGACTTCTTCTTTTCGTACTGTTTATCAATGATCTTCCCTCTGTAATTTCCTCTTCTTGCCTCCTGTATGCTGATGATTTCAAGGTGTTCCGGATAATTAGATCCCTTGAAGAGGGTCTGCAACTCCAAAATGATCTCTTTAACTTCTATAACTGGTGTAATGCAAACTCCCTTCGTATCAATGTTTCCAAATGTTTTAAAATGACTTTTACTTTGAAAATTGTTCCTTTAACTTACAATTAAACCCTTTGTGATGTTTTCCTCTCCTCTGCAGACTCATGCAAAGATCTTAGTGTAATATTTGATCCTAAGCTTAAATTTGTTGCCCATATTTTTAACTTAATTACCAAGGTATCAAAAGTTTCGGGTTTTCTCATGCGGCATTTGCACAAGTTGCAAATATTGCTTCCGCTGTTCGCTTGTTCGCATGTCTTGTCCGGCCGCTTCTTGAGTACTGCTCAGTAGTGCGGTCTCCAAGACATCTTGTGAACTCACTAGAAGCTGTTCAGCGTAAGTTTACCCGTATTTCGTTCTTCAAATTCAACTTAACCTATGAGTCTTATGAGCGTTGTCTACCCATACTTCGTCTCCCTTCTCTGTCGTCACGGAGAACCTTCTTAGATCAATGTTTCCTGTATAAGTTGCACCACCAACAAATTGCTTGTACTCTAAGCGAAGACTTGCACTTCAGACTGTATGCGTGTTCTAGTCGGTCTAATAACATTCTCGAGGTTTCGTACGTCTGGACAGATTTATATTTTCAGCCACTTATGTCGCGAATCATCAGAAAGCATGACAACCTCGAGCTTGGTTCTCTATCTACGTCCTACTTGGTTTTTAAAAATAAATTAAAGACGTAACTTTTTGTGAATTGCGATTACTTTTTCCTTGTCACTAAATTTTTCAAACTTACATCTAGCCTCTAATTTCTTTTATTACATGTTTTATATAACTTTTTTCTGCTTGATTTTGTTGTATAAATGTATCTTACTTTAAACGATATTTAATTGTCTTAGTCTATTTTGTTGGTTATATGGATTTAAATAAATAAACATGTTGAGGATGAAGAGTTTAATGGAACTCATGACGACAACATACTTTGAAGGCAAATTCTAAGTAAGCAGCTTTTTAGGGTTTTGTATTAAAATACAAAACCCTATTGTAATCACGACCTGTGTCCGTCTGTCCGTCCGTCCGTCCGTCCGTCCGTCCGTCCGTCTGTATGTCACAGCACTTTTTCTCCGAAACTATAGAGGCTACAGCAATGAAACTTTGTAGAAAGGTCAGAAGTGGTGACTTCTTGAAAGTTCAAGGGTGAAAAATTTTTTCAAAGGCGTTTAAGGGGGGTCTCCCCATATAGGGAGGTGACCCCTCAAAAAAAAATTTTCACCATTGGTAGTCGAGTAGGGTATCGTTGGAAAGGTCTCAATGAGATCTTTTCAAAACTAGTCTTAAAACTGCCTTATTGTTACCGAGGGGGACAGGGGAAGGGGAAATGTTCGAACTTTTCGCGTACCCCCCCCCTCGCGATTGGACACCTTCCATCCGAAAAATCTGAAAAAAATCATGAATGTAGGCCTTCATGAGTACAACAACAACAAATACATGAGAAGTCGAAATTCACTCAACTTTGTTAGTAATGGTATGATTTATCGATTTTATGTTTTCTTGAATAAAATGCAAACGGTACCCTTAAATTCAACAAAATTTAGCAAACAGATGACTATTTATAAGATTGATCTTTTCTGAAAATTTCATAAAGATCGAATAGTATTTAACGAAGTAATAGCGATTTGAATTTTCCTGTATTTTTATGGAGCAATATGCGCTGTATTACTATGGAAACATATGGCTATGGAGCCATATGCGCTTTTTACTGACTTAGACACTACAGCTTTGCTAGGATTTTCATGAAAATTTCAGAAATGATAGGTATCATGAAGATGGGTACATACAATTGAAACAAGTCAAAGAGGCAGGAGAGAGCTCCTAGCAAAAGGGCTTTGTAACCATTCTATGATTCGAAAAAATAGGCCATGAATCGATGATTACAGTACAGAGGAGTGTCACCTGAAAAAAATTTCATGAAAGGTAGCCGATATGAGTATCAAATGAAAATCCTCTATGAGAGCTTTTCAAAACAGTTCATAAACTGACAGGGGGGGGGGGGGGGGGAAATACATGAAAAATATGTTTCCTCCCTCGCGAATGGACACCCGTGATCTAAAAAATCAGAAAAAATTATCAAGGGGGATATTTATGGGTATAACTATAACAAATACCTCAGAAGTCAAAATTCTTTCAACTTTGTTAATAGGTCTGTCTACCCAACTTGTTTCTCACTAGGGTTAGTGGGTTTATTTTATAGTGGGGGATAAAAGAGTCCACTTTTCGAATGAGGGTGAACAAGTCACAACCGAAAAATTGTTGGCCGTCAGTGCTCAAAACTGTATTTCGGTCATTCTTCGACTGCTGGGGTTGTTGCATTGGTTGCTGTTTTTGTTGCCGTATCGGCAGCGGTGCAGGCTGTTTCTTTGCACCTTGCAAAAGGCTAGAGTACGAGACTCCTTCACGTACAGTATTTTTTATAGAGGCGGTGATGAAATTCCTCCTTACCTCTTTTTTCTATTCGAGGTTCTTCCTCCTCTTTTCAACTTCTTTTGCTTTAGGATAACCTCTGAAACTCTCAGGGTGCCCGTTAGCATTGCAGTTGACCCAGAAGATTTCTACTTTTTTCTCGTCCTTCGAGATTGGACATTCAACGGACTTATGTTGCTCGTCGCATTTTACGTATCTAACTTCGCAGTAAGAAGCGACGTGGCCAAATCTTTGGCAGTTGAAGCACTGGGAAGTGCAATTTTTCTGCAGATGCTCCTATTGTATTTTTTGATACAATAGGAACTTTATGTCCATTGCTTTCTTCACTACAAAGTCCGATTTGAACTGGACTAAGAAGGATGAAAGCGTCTTTTTTTCCCTCGTAGAGGTTATATTGGAGAACTTTTATGCTGAAAAGATATCTTCTCCGAGACGTTCTTTCTGCTCAGCCACAACATTATCTCGTCGTATGAGCTGTGCACGCTTTTGAGAAGGAGAGTAAATTTTCTCTCTCCTGGAAGGGTGTAGGTGTAGCAAGCCATCTTCGCAAGCTTTAGAAAATTAAAAAGGCTGGTGTGATCCTCAGCCGTTTAAGAGTGGAGTGAAGTTCGCGAGGAGCTGTTCAGCATCACGTTAAACTCTGGCTCCTTTTGAGAGTTTCATGCGCATGCCCTTTTGACGCTATCCCTGAAAGTCTTCAGGTTAAGCCTATAGCACGCTATGGGAGGCACACTCTTTTTTTTGGTAGCTGGGCCTTCGATTTCCCTTCATTTCCTTCCACGCCCGGCCTTCCACCCGGCTTGGGTATGGTTCCCGAGAAACTAGCGGAAGCTATTTCTGCCACCTTTTTGAGCTGGGGAAAATCCCGCTCGCTCACTTTAGGGTCTTTAATAACTTCGATTTGGGCACCTGCGTTGGAGACCCTATCGGCCTCTTTCTGGCTTCCAGCTTTACAATAGCCTCCACCTCGTCACCACTGTCCGTGGAACTTCCACCCTCATCCATCTCCATGTCACTGGAGACCTCCGGCACTTGCAGTTGCATCTTGCAGCTAGCAAGCAAGCCGAGGATAAACTCCTCCTTTATGTCCCCCCGAATTTCTCGCAGAAACGTTGCACGTTTTTTCTCGCCTTCCGCGTGAAGCTAGATTTACCGGCGGAGAGCTCCCCATATTCATTACTTTCCCCCATACCCACAGATTCCAAGACGGAGCTTGGAATACTGTCGCGGGAAAATAAAGTAGAAACTGAGACCCTTATTATCTAGTTAGTGAAAGACTTAAAAAGCAAAATAATTATATAAAGAAAAACAGTAACATTTAAAAAGCCTTAATAATATTTTCGTTTGTTTCCAATTCCAAATTCAACTCTTTTTCCTTTTCTCCACTCCACTTGTGCTCGCACTACGTGCCTTGCCCAGGCACTTTAACTCCTTTCCAAAAATTCCAAACAAATTTTTCCTCGGAAATTCCACAACTCCTGAAATTTTCACTATCCTCCAAATTTCAGTATTCATATAAATCCTCCGAAAAACTCTTGCCGCTTGACCGAAAAACTCTTACTGCTCCATGCTCGATCCGTGCTGCCTCGACGACTGCTCAACTCGAACCTCTTCACTCATCTGAAAAGCGATCCCCGAATATGAATCCTATATGAGTATACTCGTATTTCATTATCATGTTTGCCATTTAGAAATATTGATCGTTTAACAGTCAAAGAACGCGTTAAAATTATTAAATTTTATTATAAAAGTGGTGATTCTGCTGTATCAACATTTAGGGCTTTACGAGCCGATTACGGTCGGCATAATCAACCTACATAGCAAACAATTTCGAGCACAGTAAGAAAATTTGAAGAGACTGGATCAGTTATTGATATTGCAAAGCCTGTGCATCATCACAACATTCGTTCTGCTGAAAATATCGCTGTCGTTGCTCAAAGTGTGGAGGAAGACCCGAATTTGTCGATTCCTCGACGTGCTCAACATTTGGGCTTGTCTTACGGCTCATTGTGGCGAATTTTGCATTTGGATTTGCATCTCCATCCATACAAAATCCAACTCACTCAAGAACTTAAGCCTCAAGACCATACACAACGCAGAATGTATGCGAATTGGATGATTGAACAACAACCCATTGATAACGATTTTTCGGACAAAATTTTCTTCAGTGATGAGGCTCATTTTTCGCTCAGTGGTTACGTAAGTAAACAGAATTGCCGCATATGGGGCTCTCAAAATCCTCAGGTGATCGCAGAAAGGCCTTTGAACCGGGAAAAGTGACCGTTTGGTGTGCATTATGGTCTGGTGGTGTTATTGGCCCGTATTTTTTTGAAAACGATCAAGGAAGAGCCATTACAGTCAATTCTGACCGCTATGGATGGATGTTAACCGATTATTTTTGGAGAGAAATTGAAGATTATGATCTGGAGAACATGTGGTTCCAACAGGACGGAGCCACAAGCCACACAACACAGGCTGATCGAGCACTTTTGGAAGAGAAAATTCCAGGACGCGTAATTTCGAGATTGAGTGATGTCAATTGGCCCGCAAGATCCTGCGACCTAGCACCTTTGGATTTCTTTTTATGGGGCTATGGGAAAGATCATGTTTACGCAAACAATCCTCAAAATCTTGAGCAATTGAAAACCAATATTCGTGAAGTTATGGCCGAGATATTGCCGGAAATGTGCCGAAAAGTCATTGAAAATTACGTCAAAAGGATTGAGGCCTGTAAGAGATCCTGTGGAAGACATTTGAATGATGTTGTGTTTCACGTATAATGGCAAAGTTTAATCTTTGTATTAAATACAATATTTTGTTTCCATCTGAATATTTTATGTGTTGTCTTTAACTTTACTTTCCCGAGCGTAAAATGGATAACCCTATAGAACAAATAATATTATCAAGCAAATTAGTTCTGATTACACGGAACATACTCACAAAGACAGAACTTGACTTGATAGACGACTTCGAACAGTATCTCAATATAAAAACGACTGTTTCGTCGAACAATAAAATTATTAATATCATTTTGGCTATTCCAAAATGTAACGAAATTTTTGCTAGAACCAATTTCAACCATCCAAAATAGATGAAACGACAATGTAATCCTGGTAGACTCTAAAAGGAAAATTTACGATGCAAACATTGAAAACAATAAAAATAATCTAAAAGAAATAACAGATGTATGTATTGTAATGTGACGCCTACGCCCGGGAATCGAAGTGATTCCGATCCCGAACCCTTGCACTCGGCCAGATGGGTATGACCTCGAAATGCAAGCGGACTTCATCTTTCGTGCGGATATCGTTGCGCAGAAAATAATTTTTTTTATCTCCAAATATTTAGATCTGTGGATTTAAATATTTGAAACAGAATATTAATCAAAACCCCGACGCATTTCGAGACATATCCATTTGGGAATGCCCCCTCCACCGTGGCCATCGAAAAACTATGCCACTGGCGACAAATGGAGATGCACATTGCCGCCATGTGGCGTTCCATTCCACACACATCTGTTTTGTCCGATGAGAAAACCGGTAGAATTTGACAGCCACATGGGAGTGCAAGGAGGTTTGGTGGCGAGTGAAAAAAGGTGGCGGTAGCAGCATGTTGGCGCGGTACTAATTGGATTAAATCTAATTAAGAGTTAATCGCTCCATAAATTTGAATGCTGACACAACCTCTTGTACTTATTTGATGAATTATTTATGATCATCGCGGATAGAATCCCAAAAATACCAAAAAGACCAATAAATGGAAGTTCATCACCAACAGCTTCATCAGCATTTATCGCATCAACTGTAAGTACTCTTTTATCGAATGGTTACCGCAGCGCCCATCGCGTTCAAATTTTGTATTGCGGAGCACTTTTAATTTTAAAACCGATAAGGAATGCAAAATTGAAGCAAGATGAAGAATTGTTTAAAATCGATCGAGAGGGAAAAGTTGATCTTCTATTGGTCTCACGCAAAGGAAATCGTAGACAGAAAGTTAGCAAACTACTGAAATCCTTAGCTCCTCTAGAAAACACATCAAACGTTTTAGATCCAATACCAAAAAGACCAATAAATGGAAGAGAGAAAATTATCAGCAAACTGCCAGCTGGTGTAGAAAAAAGCAAAACAAAGCTTAATCGAAAAAGCCTGAGAAATGAACAAACGCTGAATTTTTACAACTGCTTATGGAAAGCAGACAATGTCGAACAGGCTAAAATTCCGAAGCTGTCAAATGAATGGGTAGAAAAGGACTTGGTGTTGTATCATGCTTTTAATACAGGAAAGCGAACAGTGGTGAGACCACAAACTACAAAACTAACGTCAAAACAGACAAGGACCATCGAGATACCGCATCCTGGCATGAGCTATAATCCAAGCATAAAAGATCATCAGGATCTAATGAAGCAAGTACTAGAAAAAGAAAGTAAACTTATAAAAGAAGAACAACATCTCAAACGTGTGACAACTGATAAGTTTTCGAAAACTCATCCAATTGAACGTGTCATTCAAAAAACTCCAAGCAGGTTCTTCTGAAGCTGAAGCTGAAGAGGAAGAAACGGAATTCGATCAAGAGAAAAACACAAACAATTCATCAACTAATCGACCAGTTCCCAATAAAAAAGAAGCCCCTAAAGAAAAGACGTAATGAACGCATAGAACGACAATTAAAGCAAAAGAAAAAGGAACTTAAGCGTGAGAAGAAAAAAATCACAGATATTCATAGGTTGAAGTTAATATTCTCAAGGAATAAGCAAAAATTTGTGCTCCAAATTGAAAAAATTTAGACTTTAATGAGTTGCAATACCTAAATTGCCTGAATCATATACGAGGCATCTTTTACCTTAGATTAAATTGTAAACGATTGCCACTAGGTCACAAAGTAGTTTTAAATGAATAAATTTGTCCGCGCAATCAAAGAATTGCTTTTGCGGTTGTCTGTCAAGGTGAAATATTTTTCGCACAACTGTAAGTCATGCGTCCCACGTCTTAATTTTTTCCTTAACGGACTTTCCATCGTGAAGTATTCTTAATTTTAATATTTCGTAATTTTTTTGGGATTGGTTTCAGTTGGCTATTTTAGTAACTTGATATTCGCTCATCTCTCCAATTGATATTAAAATCTCATCAAAAATTAATATTTCAAAACAAAACTTTGGAAAAAGTTAGTAAAACGTCTGGTCAATAAGGGGAAAAATCATTCATACTTTCCAACCATCTGTTATTTTTTGAGTATCAACTTTAAAAAACATTATGAACCCCAAGACGATCCCGAAATTCTTACCTATTTCTTCTGCCGTAATGGTGTCTACAGCTTATTGCATTACGTTACACTAAAATTAGATCCCTGTCTAAAATATGCCCAAAATAAAGTGAGCGAAAAAAAAAATGGTTTACTAGAAATGTGCATAAATACTTTTGATAACTGGAAAGGAAATTTATATTATACAAGTAAAAACACTTCTGTAAAAAGGATTCCATTGAAGATAAAAATAAGTACTACTACTACTTCAATTGAATAATTAATTTTTAAGTTGATGCAATATTAACTATTAGCAATTATTAAATTCTGAATTATTTGAAAACAAAATTACTTGAATTCAGAGTAAAGTCAATTCCACTTGGCCATAGTGCTGTAAATTTGATAAATCCCAAATATCTCGATATTTTTTTTTTAGCTACTATGTAACAACAATATACATACATAAATGCATCGTTAAGTAATATATTTTCCGCAGGGAATAGAATTGAGTTTAACAAAAGCAATTGCATTTGAAACTTTTCTCATATAATTAATTTCGAAAATATTAAAATACATCGATAAAAATTTGTAAATACTGATAAAATATTAGGAAATAATATTTAGATTTAATACAGTATCAAGATATTTGACTATAAATTTTTTTTTATTTGCGAATCGCCAACCTTAAGTAATCAAATCATTTTTTTTATTTAAGAATAAGATTTATTTTATGTGGTGATTCTAATTAGAAAATTTGCGTAAAAAAAATAAACATAAAATGAATTGCTAAATAACTAAAGACTTTCCTTTTCAGTGGCTCTTCTTGTTTCAGCGGGAAAGTGAGTGCAGGGTAAGTATGCCGTCGCGAGGGTAGGGTTTCGACAAATCCGCTGAGGTCGGTTTCGCGTCGCGCGCGGTACGCGGTACCTTTGTTGTTTTGTCGTTTATTTAGAGTAGTTTTCGTCGGGTTGATTTAGAGTAGCATACTTTTCGGTACCGCGTCGGAAATTCGGGAACGCGAAATAAAAAATTAGCTTTTGTATTCTTGACTGGTTAATGAAGAAATACGGAGTAACGTAGAATAGGTCTCTTCTCCGTATGGTTTTGTTTTGTAACGCGTTTATAAATGGGCGTGTTCAGGTGGCTGAAAATATTGTAAATGAGCGTAACCCATTCGGAGACCCGCGACCGAAATCCTCTCCGAACTAGCTGGCCGACAAGCAGCCACCGCGTGAATGGGTTACGGTGCACGGATTGGTTGACCGGTTGGTACCATCCGTTGGCACTACTCAGACTTAACGTCTAGAACCGATGAGAGGTCGGTTCCGCGTTCGAACTTAAAAAGTTGAAAATCATTACAGTATCAAAAGCATTATAGAACCAGAAGAAACTGAATGTAAAACAAAATTATTAAATCAAGAAGAAATAAAAGAAATTATACCTGGAATCTTAATTTTCAATCATTTTGTAGAGATAATGAGAGCTCCCTGTCCCTCTTCGGTCAATCACACTAGCACGGCACCAACTCCATGTTGACTTGCATCACGATTAATGTAGAATGGTTTCTGGAAGTCGGGGCTGTGCACAGGCCCGCCGCTAGCTGTTTGTGCGCCCGTGTGCAATACCCATTATGCCGCCCCATGGTAGAAGGAACAACAAGGTACTCTCGCTTATATAAAAAGCATTTCAAGCGATATCAAACGGAGTGTATTCGGAAAATACCCAGGCTAATGATATGTTCATATACAAAAACGTTTGTTCCTTATGATATTGAACCCACGACGTAAATACATAAATTAAACGCGATTTAAACGGCCAAAATTTATTTTTTATTTAAATACATACATAGTAATGTTTTACTCAACACAAAGCTATATGAATATGTATTATTTACAAAAATTGAGCTCTTCTTGCCTTTATGTTTGCAAAATCTGCTATTAATTTTTTCGTATCCAAGCTATCTAAAATTTCATGTTCAATCGAAACTAAAGCCAAATTACTTAATCTTTGCTGGTGCATTGTTGACCTTAAATAGTTTTTTATAATTTTAAGCTTTGAAAAGGACCTTTCACCAGATGCAACTGAAACTGGCAATGTAAGTAATATTCTTAGCGCAATTGTTATGTTTGGAAATGTTGAAATCAAGTCATTAGTAAAAAGATATTGTAACAAGGCCTGCGGATCATTCGACTGGTTTTCTGGAAAATGCAAATTTAAAGCTTTGATTTCATTAAATAAATCGATACCGTCAATGTCTGTTTCCCCATTGGAATTATCTTTAAGCTTTAAATGTAAATCTTTGCAATGTTTAATTAAGTCATCATTGCTGTAATTAAATAATTTATTGCTTAAAAAGCCAAATACATCGGTAAATGTTTTTAACTCTTCAAATCTATCCTTTAGAGAGAGGAGCGACTGATCTAGGATTCTGAAAAAAAAACTCTACTTTATATTTGATCTTAGTGTCTAGTAAAACTTCATCGCTATGCTCATATTGAAACTGTGTTGGTCTTCGTCTTGGGCGAATGGTGTTTATTGGTGGAAAATCTGTTTGTGCGTTTAGAGCTTGGGCCACATTGGTAGCTTCTTCTAATATTTTCTCAAACTGTTTGTCCGTGCGATATTCGGTGAACTTAATAATCAATTTATCTAACAAATTTACACAGATTTGAGTATTCATTGTGGGGTTTTGCATAATTTTGCTCAAAGTATTAACTTCGTTTAAAATATCAAACCAAATTATTACTGAGCATATGAATTTATAATTTTGAATGCTCAACGCAAGGGAATGAGCTTTGTGAGATGTCGTACAATCCCATCCCGCCGACGCATTATCAGATATTTCCAGCAAGGCATCAAATATTTTTTCGAGATGATACCGTAATGGTTTCACTGCATCGATTCTGCTAGACCATCTTGTGGAACTTAAAGCTTTTAATTTGAAGCCCGGCAAATATTTGCAAATTATCGACCACCTTTTTGTAGATGATGAAAAGAAAACATAAATTTCTTGAATTATATTAAAGAAATTTACAGTTTCGTGTGTGATATTGGCTGCGTCATTGACTACCAAATTAAGACTATGAGCCGAGCAGGGAACGTAAAATGCACGATTATTAATTTCTAAAATTTTCTTTTGCAACCCGTTGTGTTTTCCCCGCATGTTGGAGCCATTACCATAACCTTGGCCGCGTAAGTTTTGAAGGTTAAGATTTAAATCTGAAAATAAATCTAAAACAAAATTTAACAGACCTTCACCTGTGGAATTAGTGATTGGACAGTAGCCAATGAAATTTTCACAAATTGAAACAATTTTAGTTTCATTATTTAAGAAAACATGCCTGATCACCACAGTTATTTGCTCTGTGTGACTTACATCTGGTGTACAATCTAATATAATGGAGAAATATTTTGAATCTCTGATTTTATCTAGTATGTTATTTTTTATTGTGGTGCCAAGTAAATCAATGATTTCGTTCTGAATTTGATCGCCTAAATAGTGGGCCATACGGCTTGAATCAAATTTCGAGGCCTGGATTCTGTGAATATGTTCACGCATGACTGAATCAAATAATGCTATCATTTCTATTGCTTTTAGAAAATTACCATTATCATGCTCATATAAAGTTTTAGACGTGCCTCGAAAAGCTAGACATTGTTGAGATAAAAACTTTATGACGGCTATAATTCTTTCCAACACATCACACCAGTGTTTTTTCTTCTGACTCTAATAGTTTCAGTTGCATTTGGTTTACAGTGATTTTATTTTTTAACATTTTATTCAATTGTACCCATGATTTCACATTTTCATTATGAGACACGCTTGTTTCATGTCTTTTCAGCGCTGATGATAAATGTTGCCAATCAGAAAATCCATTCAAATTAGAGAAACTACTTAAAGATTTCCCAAATATTTTGCAACAAAAACAATATAATGAATCTTTTGAATTAGAATAAACAAGCCATTCTCTCTTAAATTTTTCTCGATTAGGGAGATTTCGGAAATAATAATTGTCATTGAACTTTCTCCCATCGTCATTAGGGGGAAAATCATAGTTAACCACTTGTATGGGACCACGACTAACCAAAATATTAACAAGATCACTAGTCAATCTAGTGGGCCACAAACCGGGGTCATCATTTAAATATAAACTGTCGCATACCACTGATGACGATAAAATGCTTACCACATCTTCAGGACAGGTTTGTCTTATTTGACTAGTGTCTCTTTCTGACAAAGGATTACAATCTACATAATTTTCTTGAGATACTTCCATCGTTCTTGGATTTAAAGCTGCGTTTGTTGAGGCTTCATCAAAATTTGCTTGAGGTGTTGATTTCTTACTTTCTGGCTTTCTTAAAAATTTTCGTAAGGAACCCATCAATTTCTCGTTCCGTGCATCTTTTTCTCACTTTTGCTGCCGACATCGTGCTCCAGAAAGCTTTCTCCTTCTTTGCGGTTCCTGAAATTTTAAGTAAATATTTCATGTTCGGCCAAAAATAAAAAATGGATATTGACTCCACTCAAACTCAAAAGAACTTTATTTTCTAGGTCATTACACGTCAATTGAAGCCGTATAAAGTCAGACATTAAGTACCTACTATCCTTCCAATCAAATTAAAACAAGTCGGGTAGACAGACCTACGCTCGTGTCAGAAGGGTTTTGTACTCATACTATGATATGCAAGCACTGATAATGATAAGACCTGTGCTATGCTATGGGTGTGGAACTTGGACCCTCACCCAAGCATCCGCAAACATGTTGAACGCCTTCAAGAGGCGGGTCTTGAGGCGAATCTTTGGAGCGAAGCGAGAAGGGGACCAATGGCGAATTCGATACAGCCATGAGCTGTATGAAATATTTGACGAGCTGGGGTTTCAAAGCTTATAAAACTGTGGAAGCTGCAATGCAGTACTTATAATATTATGAAGTAATATTTAATGAGGTCTCAAAGAAAATCATGTTACTCATACTATCTGAAATTTTTATTGTTAAAACCATTTTTTACAAAACCCTAAAAATCATACTATTATTAACAAAGTTGATCGAATTTTGGCTTCTGTTGCCTTTTTACTCATTAAGGTCTACCTGCATGATTTCAGACTTTTAGCGAAGAGGGGGACGCAAACTTCTCATACAGTGAGTGTAAAAAGTGTACGTACGATTATATGTCCGATGGTGACTTTTTCTCTATGTCGCTAGCTTCCTTTCATTTTAAAGGCTTGCTTTGGCTAATCATTAATCAAGCCATTTGACAGTAGCACTCAAAATAGCTAAATCGGGTCGAATCGTCCTTCTAACTAACCAATTGCTCATTTTCCCCCCAAATTTGGAAAAATTAACGGTTTTTCTTCCATGCACTTATAAGAAAGTGCAACCGTACGAAGACTTTTTGCGCATCTAAAAGGGAGTATTAATATTTTGTCAAACGTTTCGCTACTACGAAGTTTTTCAAATTGATTTTTTTGAACACTTTGTCACTCCCTAGTCTTAAAAGAATTATATGGTGCAAAAAGATACTGAAAATGTTGTAACGGTTCGGATAAATAATGATTTTTCTTGAATGTTTATAGTCGTACGTACACTTTTTACACTCCCTGTATATAGGATACTTTTGGCAAAAAGAAAATGTATAACGACCCCCTCGATATATGGGGAGACTCCCTTTAAGACCCTTATAAAAATTTATTCAAACCGACTTTACTTACCTTCTTGCTTAATTTCATGTCTCTAGCTTCTACAGTTTCCAAGAAACATGTTGTGACGGACAGACAGACAGTACCGATTTAGAAAGGTTTTGTAAAATAATTTTACAAAACCCTAAAAAAGTATTTATTTTTGCTTGTTTACGCGTTACCCGATATATTTGCTAATTATAAACTGATTTTAATGATTTTTCCAGATGAATCAAATGTCTCAAGGTTTTCCTGATTTAAATGTAAAGGAAATTTGAACAAGATTCCAACTTCCAATTTAAACAAGATTCCAACGCAAAGTCGTAACTTCTTTTACTTTCGTTCTACAAATGCTAACTAACAGACAATTACTGGGAATCAATTAGACAAGTCGATAAATAAACTTAGACACTTACCATAATTGCAATTTGTTCACTTACATATGTATTTAACACTGGTATAAAACTTTGAAACGTAAATCCACTCACTAATGAAATTACAATGTTAGTATTTGTTCTTGAAATAGCAGATTGAAATGAAAGAACCTTTTCCATTAGAACTAATAGTTCGACTGAGAGAAAAACCTAGTTTAAGCGACTTGAATTAACCACACCGAGATAAAAGAACCTTTTCCTAAATAACTTCATATAGGTAGTACGATAGTTCTGAGAAGAAAACAAATTCGAGCGACTAAGTTGATTCTCTGCATGCGTGTCCGTGCACAAGAGCCTTAGTGTCGGTGCACATGAGCAAATTACAACGTTTCGTCGACAACAGCATCACAAATGTTGTTGGAATACTATTTAGGATGCCGCAGCGGGCGGCACTGCAGCGTTCCGCCGTGTATGTTGTCCAATATCATCACATAGTATTTAAATGGCATTTGCGGTACCGCTGAATTGACGCAACATTAAAAAACGCTCGTGCCCATCGGCACTTAGAACTACTGGGCCAGATAGTTTGTTGCCCTGTGCTTAATTTTCAAGTGCCCTACCGCCTCGTGCATTTTGTTTCGCATTTTCATTCCGAAGGGTCGAAATGTTTACGTTATGCGAAATATTAACTGTGCGGTGCCGGTGCTGTGAGAGGTTCATCGTCCATATGATGAATTTTTTTATATTTCAGCTCGGGCAGTTTGAACTCCAACACACATTTCGCCTTTTGATTTTGGTGGATAGCAATGTTTACATTATACGAAATATTAACTGCACGGCACCGGTGCTGCTAGAGTTTCAGTGTCCATATGATGAAATTTTTTATATTTCAGCTTGATTTTGTCACGTTGAATATTTTTCCATAAATCAATTCAATATATTTTTATTAAATATGTATTTGCCGCCCCCAAGACGTGCCGCCCGCGTGCGGTGCATACCTTGCACACCCGCTTACGGCGGGCCTGGCTGTGCAAGACTGGAGCAAATGTCATGGCTTGTTTGAACTCTTCAAATGCCTTTCGACTGAGTTCGGTCCAAATGAACGTCCCTTTCCGGAGCATGTCCGACAGGGGCGCTGAAAGTGTTGCGTAATTCCCTGTTAACAAAAGAAAAGAAAGAACGCGCCCGATGGCTAGCCTATTTTAGCGGAGGAGCCTGCCATCGATGCGGGTCCTATACCCGGTCTGGTTGAACGAAAAAAAGACCGAGTTTTAAGTTTTAACAATCCATTATCATTTCTTTAGAAACCAGTGCTAAACAATAATACATAATTGTGTGTTTTTCTTTGTCCTCTTCCTTTTTTTCAAATACTCAAAAAATTATGACTTATGTGAATGTGAAGTATAATCGCGATTATATACGATAAGAAAAATGTTTTTTTTTACATAAAATATGAAGTGTAACAGATTATCACCTAAAGCAAAACTCAATTTATTTTGAAGAAGATATCTCTAATGTTTGAATAATCATTGGCTTTGAAATATAAGGAAGTGAAAAGTTTGCAACGTATTCCTTTCCCTAATTCAAATGAAACTTTTATTATAATGAAGATAACTAAAATCAATACAAATATCAAGATAAATTAGTCCACGAGATGATAGTCGTTAACTTTAGCACACTTACATTTGCCTACAACATCACGGATGCTCTTAGTGACTGGAGCTTCAAGGTTTAACGCATCAGTAAGTGCTTGGACTCCATGCTTCAATTCCCAGTTATTAATTATAAGTTTTTTTTATTATTGTTATTAAACGTGATTTTTTATTAATTTTCCTTTATATTAAATTTAAACGTTTTTCTTTAATTATATTCTTCATGAGATTTAACTTTTACTACCATTTAAAATCTTTTTCATTTTACTTTACTTCAATTAATTTTTTGAAAAATTTCAAATCTGCAAATTAAAATTTCGGACATGGGAGCACTGATTTAGTGCATCCCAACAGTGTATTTCATTACCGAATGCAATCGAGCTCGGCTGACCGACCACCTGATTGGATTTACCGGTGGTGACACTGGAGAAAAGAAAAAGAAAGATTTGGACGGATGAGTCATCGACGGGAGATCGTGAAGAACCACGGAAGATTGACGAATTTTTGATGCGTTAAGGCGGGGATCATCTGGTGGACAACCGTGTGAGATAGTTTTGTTTTGTAGCGTGAAATTTCTTGGTCATCAAGGAATTATTACACGCGCAATTACCTGTGGGAAAGTGCATGAGCAGTGCTAATTGATTTAGTGTGGGCTCCCGCGAAATGTGCCGCGGAATTATTGAATGTTCGCGGAGGAAAGTAAAGTGTGTGACGACAGACGAAGACAACAAATAGCAGCAGCCCAACAATACCAAACTTCAATTTGAATGCAGCCGCGATTCTCGTTTTCTTCGGTCGCAAAACTAGTAGGGTTTTGTAAAATAATTTTACAAAACCCTACTAGTTTCGTGACCTGTCTGTCCGTCTGTCCGTCCGTCCGTCGGTGTGTCACAGCACTTTTTCTCGGAAACTACTTAACCTAGAAACATCAAATTTTGTATGCAGGTGTAAAGTGGAGCTCTCTTCAAAATTCACCTACAAAAATTTTTATAAGGTATTTAAGGGGGGTCTCCCCATATAGGGGAGTGGCCTCGAAAAAAAAAAATTCATCAAAGGTAGCCGATATGGGAAAATGAAAGGTGTTGCTGAGCGCTTTTCAAAACAGGTCTTAATTTGATACTTATTGCTTCGAGGGACGCGCAGGGAGGGGAAATACACGAAAAATTTGTGTCCCCCCCCTCGCGATTGGACACCTGTGATCCGAAAAATCTGAAAAAAATCATGGTGATAGGTGTTTGTGAGTGCAACAACAACAAATACCTTAGAAGTCGAAATACGCTCAACTTTGTTAATAATAGTATGATATTCGAATTTCACTATTTCCCCAATAAAATCGCATTGGTACCCTTAAACTGAACGACATTCGACATTTACGTAGTCCTACTAAGGGTTCTTAAACTTTGTAAGTTTGATGAAAATCGAATGATATACACGGAAATTATAGCCGTTTGAAATTTCTCCAATTACAACAACAATATCACATGATTTTGGTATTTCATGGACAGTCCCTGCAGTTTTGGCTTGATCTTTTTGAAATTTTCCAATAAGAGCAATAACATCAATAGTTTTAAGAATTCGTGATTTGAATGATTTTTGTCGGTTTGCAACAAAATGGTGACCGCTGAAAGTAGAAATCAATAGATTTTCCTTTGAACGTGCACATCTCTTTGACATATTTCTTGACATTATTCATTGCTGGTGACTGCATTTCTGAGAAGTTGAGTACAAAACCCTTCTGACATGAGCGTAGGTCTGTTTACCCAACTTGTTTTCATAACTGATGAAGGATTTGTTCTTCATGTATTGATTGCAACATTCTCCTAATATCTCATTCTTATCAATATGACTGATTGGATCTAACTTGGCTTTATTTAGTATGCATGTCCCTAAAGATTTATTGTGTTTGTTCAACAATTTACGGAAAGTTAGAGTGATATGTTTGATATGCTTTGAAATGCTAGCCAAAAGCTTTATTTTGATAGGACGCTAAGCTTTACAATTTCAATAAACCAGCTCTATTTATCGATGCATGATGATTTAATCCTCAATAAGTCCTCCAACAACAACTTAATCTCCCAGAAAATTATTTTCAACATCCATTGGACTCAATCCCCTTCGTCTATATATTATTAATAGCAATTCAATCCCTGAATACAATTTGTCCATGACCCATTAGGGAGACGATAATATTATCCTTGCTGAAATGGAGATGCCCGAAACCATAAAAGAAAAATGCGGAAGGAAGATGTAAATATCGGTGGTTGGTGGTGGTCGGTTGATCCTTAATCGTGAAATGTTGCTGTCTGGGCGTAAGTGCGGTCACTTAAGAGGAAATAATGAATACATACGCATAAGCAAGGATGGAACGAAGACAAAATTAACTAGTTGTCGCCATCATTTGATATTCAAACTCAATTTCGGTTATGAAATTGGTCACGTAATAGTGAAATAATTCATATTATGCCTAAATAGACTTCGAGACTGTGATGACGATAGAAATTGCTCCTTTTTTGCGGTGGCAGTTGATGATAGGTTTTATATGCAAATATTGGATGGTATTGTATTGGTTTGAAAGACGATGATCTTAGACGAAGTTGTGTAAAATTATACGTTATAAATTAAAGAGTAGGCGTAAGACCTGGTAAATTTGGGATATAGAAGGAATATTGTTTTACATTTTCATTAGTTTAAATCCTTTGATTATAGTCAAAGCTGAAAATTAACTCGAATTTGACGCCCATAAATTGAAGCAATATTAAAAGATTTAACGAATTTTAATCAATGGTTTGGTGAAAATTCGTTTGTTCAAGAGTGGTTTGGTTCCAATACTAGTGGAAGATTAAAAACGAAGATTTTGAAAAAATCTTATCTGGATACCTGATAAATTTGTGGAAACTAACCGTTAATATTAATAGCTTCAAACGTATTTGACCACTAACCGAAAAGCGATGGGCATTCAAATAAGAAAGAAGGTCCACCGACGCAAGAATAAACAAGTTGGGTAGACAGACCTATGCTCATGTCAGAAGGGTTTTGTACTCAACTTACAAAATACAGTAACCAGTAACGAATAAAATCAAGAAACATGTCATGTTCGAGGATCATACTATTATTAGCAAAGTTGAAAGAATTTTGACTTCTGAGGTATTTGTTATAGTTATACCCACAAATATCTCCCTTGATAATTATTTCAGATTTTTTAAGATCACGGGTGTCCATTCGCGAGGGACGAAACACATTTTTCATGTTCCCCCCCCCCCCTCTGCCCCACAGAAGCAAAAACTGTCAGTTTAAGAACTGTTTTGAAAAGCTCTCATAAAGAACTTTCAGTTGATACTCATATCGGCTACCTTTCATTAAATTTTTTTTCAGGGGCCACTCCTCTGTACTGTAATCATTGATTCATGGCCTGTTTTTTAGAATCTTAGAATGGTTACAAAGCCCTTTTGCTAGGAGCTCTCTCCTGCCTTTCCGACTTGTTTCAAGTGTATGTACTCATCTTCATGATACCTATCATTCCTGAAATTTTCATGCGAATCCTAGCAAAGTTGTAGTTTCTAAGTCGGTAAAAAGCGCATATGGCTCCATAGCGCATATGGCCCCATAGTAATGCAGGAAAATTCAAATCGCTATAACTTCGTTAAATATTATTCGATCTTTATGAAACTTTCCGAAAAGATCAATCTTATAAATAGTGTGCTAAATTTTATTGAATTTGAGGGTACCGTCTAGATTTTATTCAAGAAAACATAAAATCGATAAATCATACTATTACTAACAAAGTTGAGTGAATTTCGACTTCTCATGTATTTGTTGTTGTTGCACTCATTAAGGCCTACATCCATGATTTTTTTCAGATTTTTCGGATGGAAGGTGTCCAATCGCGAGGGGGGGGGGGGTACGCGAAAAGTTCGTACATTTCCCCTTCCCCTGCCCCCCTCGGTACTTGTAAGGCAATTTTAAGTCTTGTTTTGAAAAGATCTCGTTAAGACCTTTCCAATGACACCCTACTCGACTACCAATGGTGAAAATTTTTTTTTGGGGGGTCACTTCCCTATATGGGGAGACCCCCCTTAAACCCCTTTGAAAATTTGTCCCACCATTGAAATTTTAAGAGGTCATCACTTCTGACCTTCCCACAAAGTTTCATGGCTGTAGCTTCTATAGTTTCGGAGAAAAAGTGCTGTGACATACAGACGGACGGACGGACGGACGGACGGACGGACGGACAGACGGACACAGGTCGTGATTGCAATAGGGTTTTGTATTTTAGTACAAAACCCTAAAAATAGTATAGATGAAAGTGACTAACATCTAGGTGAGTGTGGTTTTGCTCATGCATTCTCTTTAATTTCAATTCATCTTTATCACTTTGGTATTGTTGGGTGGTATTGGCTCTTGGGATATAAATTTGACCTTCGTTACTTCGTTGAAATGTTTTTTTGTTCGGCTTTTTAAAATTAGATTTTTCGTTACCTCTCCCAAAAAAAAGACATTTTTTTTTCTCGTAAAAACGTGTTTCGAGGCTTATTCAGCCGCTTCTTCAGTACGAATGATTACTTACTGCCTAAGCTACCTACTTAAATACTATTGACTTATTGATAAGGTTTAATTACATGGCAACGATACTGGCTGATGTCATGCACCTTGTCGAGATATATACATTAAGGATTCTACGTCTAGCACTCGTTGCGTGTAGACGTGTTTTTAATCGCTCCTGTCATTAATTTTAAAAATTAATTAATTTTTCGCAAAAGTCAGTTTCAAACAATTGCAATATTTTTTTACGAGCCAGTCAAAAGCAAATTTTGATTTTATTGAGAAAACCAACACCGTCGAATTATTCGAGCATTTATTGAATACCTGAAATTCATTTCCTGAAGAAATATCAAAAGTGGAAATACGTTCAGGGGAAGTCCCGGTCTGAGAACATTCCCTCTAGTCTCGCTGCGAAAGCAACGAGATGGAGGAGCCCGATGGCTTCAGCCATCAATCGGAAGGACCATGCCCATCGCCAATGGTGATGGGCGAAAAAAAACTTAAAAGAAAATACGAGAATCAAGAACAAAACCCGACAATCCTATCGGTTATCGAGATCGAACAGCTGATCCGAGAAAAAGAGAAAGCTGAAAAATTCGAAAAGGAAAATGAAGAACTCAAGCTTCGAGTTAAATCGTTAGAAGCACTTGTTGGAACGTTAACGTTCAACAAGGATAAAGATATCAAGAAAGGCCGACAACCACACTCAAAATCTGAAGACAAGAAAACTAAAAAGCCACAGGAAGAAGCTAATCAAGAGGATGTCCTCAGCGCAGGAGGCGCAAACGACAGCAGAAATTATTATGCAGCGCTAGCTGGTCTTGAAAAAACGATAAACGTTGAAGAGGATACAGGTAAAACGTCAAAATTAGATAATGACTTCATTGAATATCTTAGAGTTAAAAATCGGGAGAAAAAACCAAAAGGTTTGTCTGCTGGTCCGTCTGTTGGTCCGTCCGTTAAGATTGATGAAAAAAAAGAAAAAGTCCCATCAATCAATGCGTTTGGGCAAACGGGCAAAGATATGGTTCGGCTTTTGGCAGCCGAAAATAAACTAAAAGATTTTCAGATAAAAAGAGTCAATGCCGATAAGTTGACAATAAGGACTAAGTCGCTGGTTGATTTCCAGGCAACAAAAAGTGCCCTAAATTCTGGAGATGTTCCGCATTTCACGTACACCCCGAAAAGCGAAAAGAACCAAACCTTTTTATTGAAGGGTCTGGACTGTGGTGAGGACAGAGTCGATCTCCTTCAAGTGCTCCAAGAAGTTGCACCAGAAATACAATTTATTTCAGTTAAAAATTTTGCAACGAGGAGATCGATTGTGGAGCGCAAAAACTTGCCTCACTACTTAGTCCAGATTTCCAGCAAAAGTAGTTCGAGTGCCCTACAGAAAATACGGTACTTGAACTTCCGCGTGGTGAGGTGGGAATGCCTCCAGAAAAGTGAGGTCAACCAGTGCTACAGGTGTCAAAGATTCGGGCATTCGGCTGCCAATTGCACCATGAGATATAGGTGTGTCAAATGCAAAGACATTCATGCTCCCGGCGAGTGCGAATTGGCTCAGGCGGAGCCAAAAGAAAAACTATATTGTGTGAACTGCGGTGCCTTTGGTCATCCAGCATCATATCGAGGATGCCCCCGGTATCAAGATGCAAAGGTTAAAGTAACTCCAAAAAAAAGTCAAGCACACCGCAGTGTGATACCTACCAACTTCGTCAAGCCCGGGGTGTCATTTGCACTTGCTGCGAGAGGACCAGCAGACAATGAAATAAAATAAATAATGTAAGTGGTTATCGTGGAAAACAGAGAACCAAATTGAATACAGGTGCACTCTATATGGGTCGGAGTTCCCAACATACCCTAGGACAAATTCATATTTGGACCTTTGCATTGCTGACGCAAGACTCGAATTTAGCTTTAATAGTCCTCAACGAAAACTGCAGGTGCTTCCTTATGATAGCGACCATAACGCCATCGTAATGGAAATCAATCATCAAAAGGATGATTTCTTCCTCATTCCAGTTCAACATGAAAATCATCGGTTGAATTTCAAAAAAACAGACTGGGGAAAGTTTCAAAAGAAGTTTAATCGAGAGTATCAGAAGCAATGTCCCCCTTCTGATAGTGGCAACTCTTGCTCAATGGTTCCTAATGACAGGAATCTAACTAACGATGAAATAGATGCCTATTTGTCGAAGTTAGAGAAGCTGACGTTGGAAATGATTGAGAAAGTCGTTCCCAAGATTAAACTTCGAAACAATATGGAAAGGTATGAAACACCAACCATCGCAAGGTTGAAAAGATTGAAAAGCCTCCTTCTGACACGACTTTGGACTACAACCATCCCTCGTTGTCTTTGTTGAAATTACATCTGAAGAATGTCCGGAACTTAATCCGGTCATACTTCAGGAGTGAGGTCAGCAATCAATGGGCGGAAAAATCGAGGGGTATTAGCCCACAGGACCCAGACGGCGTGTTCGCGAAAGTGAATAGCATATTCCGCAAGAAGTCTCGAGTGAAGGTATCGAATCTTGAAGTCACTAGTGATGAGATAAATCTTCTCGATAGGGCTGGTATCGAAATTAATAGTACGACTCCGGATAGAAATGGAAACAGGATTATTTGTGAAGGATTGGATAAACTTGCCCTGATTGGAACACATTTTGAATTGGTTCATCTACCAAACCCTGAGAGAGGGAACGAAATTTTTTCAGAGGTCGTTGAAGCAAAAGTTTCCGACTTCAAATCAAGCCTGAACGGCCAATCAATTCTTCATTTCAATGAAACATTAACATCTGACCTCATACCGAGCTTGAATCTTATTGATTATTTTGTCAGCTACGAAGACTTGTGTTTCATATTTCGCAGGATAAACAACAAGAAATCATGTGGTACTGATGGTATTCCAAATGTAGTTCTCCGCCATTTGCCTGAGGTTGCTATTAGGAACTATTGCATATTGTTCAACAACATGTTGAGCAATTCATATTTCCCAAATGAGTGGAAAAAGGCTAAGGTATTTCCGATCTTGAAGAAAGGAAAAGAATCTTCATGCCCGAAAAGCTATCGCCCAATTAGCTTGCTGCCTAACATCAGCAAGGTGTTTGAAGTGATACTCAACAGAGCATTAAACGCCCACATTGAGGAAAATGAGTTGATGCCGAATTGCCAATTTGGTTTTCGTGCCAGGCATTCGACCACACATGCAATAACGAAAGTAACCTCAGACAACTGTTGGAAACTAAATGATAGGCAATGTGTTGGAGCATGTCTCATTGATATGGAGAAAGCCTTTGATACGGTATGGTTAGATGGACTTATTTTTAAACTCCTTCAGGACAAGTTCCCCAGACACCTTGTCGCCATGATGTGTAATATGTTATACGGGAAATCGTTTGTTGTAACTGATGGAAATCTGACAACAATGCGTGAGTTCAAGGTCTTGAATGGTCTACAGCAGGGAACAGTTACTGCGCCTCTGCCCTTCTCAATCTTCATTCGCAAGCTATTGAACGGCTTTGATTTTAACGTCTCGCCAACGCGATCATTGGTAGCGTTTGCTGATGATCTGATCATCTATACGGCAGACCGAAAAGCTACAATAGTTCAGAGCAATCTCCAAAAAATGTTCAATGATGTACAGCTGTACACTGACAATTGGCGAATGAAAATCAATGCGCAGAAGTGTGAGACAATCTTATTTCGGACAACGCTGCGGGGGGTCAGTCAAGACCTGAAACGTAATTGGAAAGATTTCCACATCATAGCTGGTGAGGGTAGTCTTGAACGGGTTCCACATAAATCCTGTGTTCGATACCTCGGTGTTTATCTCGATCAGTATCTGTACTATACTGAACATGTGAAAACCATGCTCAGTAAGGCATTAAAAGTAGTCATGGCCCTTCGAAAGCTCTTTCATTCCAGATACATTGATCAAAAGGTCAAAATTATCTGTTACAAGACACTGGTTAGACCAGTTTTGACATATGGATGTCAGATCTGGTACAACCAGAGCGCTAGTACTATGGAAAAATTAAGAGTTTTCGAAAGGAAATGTCTTCGTGCATGTACTGGTTTGTACAGAAAGCCTGAGACGGATTGGAAACATTATAAATCGAATAGAAGAATTTATCAAACTGCTGAAGTGACTAGAGTCGATATTTTCATATTGAAACTTCTTCGGAATCATATCGCAAGATCTGTGACTGTGAGTGAAAACCCTTGGATTTCACAGCCGTTCCACCCTACAGACGGGTATATAGCGACTTGCCTCGCTACTGGCTTCGTTCCTCCAGAAGCATTCGTGTATTTGGACATGAATCGATATGTTTTTGATTCTGACGGCGTCCCAGTCATATATCACATATATCGACGGGCCACCGATAAGAAGATAAAATATCCTCCGAACTTGAGTTCACGAGACCAACAATTCCAATGGAGATACTCATTTGCTAGATTCGTTGAGGCTGATCGAATTGAGACGGGGCAATCTAGGTATTCGTGGCTGAATGACAATGTCTAAATTATTCGTGTTTATATTCAGTTTTGGTGTTTTTCGTTATTTAGTTTTTGAGTTTCAGCTCATTATTGCTACATTTAGTGTTATTGTTTGTTTTTGTTAAAAATTAGGTATAGGTTAGGTTTATATTATGTTTATTATATTAGGTTAGAGATAAGGTAAAACGCTTAGGTTAGGAACATAGTTATAGATTTTTTAGTATAAGATAATGTTTTTGATTGCATTTATTAGAATTAAGTTAAAACATATGAGGTGTAGGATCAAAGTTCACTGTAGTGTTAAGACGATAAATAATTTTAGAATAGTGTTGGTTGGTTTTTTCTCCTTTTTCCAATTGAATTTTCAAAATATGTAACAATCTTCATTGATTTGAATTTGCTATAGTTTTTTTTTTTAAATGTGTTTAATGATAACGTACAAATTTAGAGAGCCATTTGGGCCATTAAGTTTTTTATTGTTATTGTTTGGATTTTTCTTTATATTCTTTTAAAATTTATAACGGTTAGTATTAAATAAAGCGCTTTTGATTGATTGATTGATTGAAATATACATTAAAGAACACCCGGGATCTAGTGAACCTCCACCATCTCCCTATAACATTGACTGACACTTGTCAATTTTTATCACTAGACATCATCAACCTTTACACGTCTATACCCAGTGGCGTAGCTTGAGTTTTTGACGCCCTGGGCCGACCGGGGACTTGCCACCCTCCTTTTTTGGAGACAGATTTGTATTCAGAGCTTTTTCAGAACGAGATACGAGGTGTGTTCAAAAAGTATCGCGAATTTTGAATTTTCGCGGGTTACGTATATTCGAATTTCGATTTTTTTGTGGCGTTATGTTGGTACTTATGTATGTCACTTATGCCGACAAGCTCGGCCATTTTGAATGTTCACTTGATTGGTGATAGCTGCTTTACTTGCACGTGTTTTCAATCGTCTTCGATTTTTACTTATTCAAAAAAATGGATCAAAGAACGTGTATCAAATTTTGTGTGAAAAACGAAATTAAGTGCGCGGATGCATTCCGAATGTTGACTGTGGCATACGGAGAAGCTACTTTGGACCGAAGCAACGTTTATCGGTGGTACAAAATGTTTTTAGAAGGCCGAGAAGATGTGAACGACGAAGAGCGTGCCGGACGCCCGAGCACTTCAACAACAGACGAAAAAATTAATGAAGTGGAGAAAATGGTATGGGCCAATCGTCGAATCACCGTCAGAGAAGTTGCTGAGGACCTAAACATATCGATTGGCTCGTGCCATTCGATTTTTATCAACGATTTGGGCATGAGACGGGTCGCCGCGAAATTCGTACCAAAATTGCTCAATTGCGACCAAAAACAGCAACGCATGAACATTGCTAATGAGATGTTAAACTCTGTCCGCGACGAACCAAATTTGCTCCAGAGGGTCATAACTGGTGACGAATCGTGGGTTTATGGTTATGACATGGAAACCAAAGCTCAATCATCTCAATGGAAGCTGCCGCATGAACCAAGGCCGAAAAAAGCGCGCCAAGTTCGGTCGAATGTGAAAGTTTTGCTGACAGTATTCATGAATAAATAAATAATTTCTGAAAAAAAAACAAAATTCGCGATATTTTTGAGCACACGTAATCCTTCTGTCGCCCATTAAAAGTATCCTTAATGCAAAATCATATGACGAATTATACCAACTACAAATAATTTAGTGATAAGCTTTTATTTGTAAGCAAGATAATAAAGTTATTGAAAACATTACACTATCAGAGTCCTCCTCCTCTAGCTAGTGAAAGAATGCTAAATTTAATGAAAACTTGAACATAAAAAATAAACAGAAGAAACTCATCTCTAGAAAATAAGCATAAATAATAATAATCGCGCTACAGCCCAAATTAAACCTGGGCGTTGAGACGAGGTCGAGCATCTCATTTTATGACCATAACGGTCATAAAATGGTGGTCGGCATCACGCTTGACCGTGTGATTATTACCTAATTTTAATCAGTACCCGTCAAAGCTGAGCGGGCTGGAAGTCCGTCAACAGATACTGACGTCGAAAACTCGTTACACCGGGGTTCGAACCTAGCACCTGTCGCATTCGCGGCGAGCCTCCTACCTACTACGCCAAGACGGACGACAAAAAATAAGCATAAGCTTCAAGTTAAATCTAAAATTAAATTTTAAAATTCTCATTAAGAGTTCTTATTTTGCTTAATGGATTGACAGACAAACATAAGTACCTTGTAATTATGAACTTATTCGCTTCTCTAAAGATGCGATGAATTTTGATTATCTAGTTGTTTCTAACTTTCATGCGTAAACTTCTATTGGAACATATTGCAATAGGAGCTTAATAAATAATAAAATAGTGAATTTGAAAAATGTTGCTGCAGAATAGGTTAAAAACACCAAGGCAACTGTAATGTGAAACATTGAAATAAATTAGCACTAATGTTCCGGTGCCAATATTTTCTTTTCTCACTAAGGGAAATTAGTCGTAAATCATTTTTCTCTTCAACATGCGAAGAATTAAAAGAGAAAATAAGATGTTTCATTATAAGACCAGAAAATCAATTAAAGTTCGAGAAAGCATTTTTAAATCATTTTAACCATTCAAAAATTAACTTTTCTTGTTTTTATTTTTAAAGCAAAATCTTTCACGCACTTTTCAACGTCAATTTCTATATCCCGCTCGATTGCCAGGATAGCTAAATTTGTTAATCTCAGTGTAGACATTGTTGATCTCAAATAGTTTTTTATGAGTTTAAGTTTCGAAAAGCTTCTCTCGCAACTGGCATTTCAACATTATAAGGATATTTGGTAAAACATCTTCAAGCTTAAACTCAACGATATATTTTAAGAATCCTAAAGCACCGGACTGAATCAATGTAGTTTTGCAATCTAGGTCAGCTGCAGCTACGAAAGCCTGAAGACGTACTCGTTCAATTTTGAGTTTTTCTCGGTTAACATCTTGAGGAGCTTCATCCAGGTTGAGTTCGTCGCCGCTTAATATTACTGAAGCCCTTAAAAAGTCATATTTTTGTGCCAAAGTTTTAAGCTGTTGAAACCTTTCTCGAATTTCAGCAGCAACTTTGTCTATCGAAGAAAACATGGTTCGCCTGAATTCGTCTTCATACAATAACCCAGCGTCTTTACATCCGTCACAAATTATCTGACTTTTCTTAATTCGTCTTTGAGGTTCACAAGTAATTGCAAGGTTATGGCGTGTATTAAAGCCACGTCCACAAATTTTTTTCGGCTTCCTTCCAAAATAATCTGCAACGCACATATTTTTTGAGCACACTCATGTATTTTCAGTCCCTCGGTTTGTAAATAGCTCTGAGCATCATTCACTTCATGTAGTTCTAGCTGCCAGAGACCCAAAAATGTATGCATTGCCACCAACAAGCTTCCTGAGTCTGTTCTTGTATTAAAATTTTCCTCAGTTTTGGTTAGATTTTCACGTGCAATCAATGTTTCTTTGAAGTGGTGTCGTATAAAATTTACAGCATCGTCCCTAGCGCTCCAACATGTGCCCTGAATCCTCTGCAATCTTTTACCTGTAGTCGTAATCAGAACTCCCCACCAATGTGTAGATACAGAAAACAAGCATAGCAGCACTCTAGCGTGCCCAAGAAAGTTACGGAATTTACCTCCACTGAAGCTGCATGCATACGAGTACAAACCAGGTTTAATGAGTGATTTGAGCATGGCACGAATTCTGCATTAAGATTGAAGTCTTTTATCCTCTGTTGTACACCCGTGCGCCTTCTAGCCATCGTTGCAGCATTATCATATGCTTGTCGTCTACAGTTCATAACGTCAAGTCCATCAGCCATGAGTTTGTTCAAAATCATTTCACTTATGCCTTTAGCTGTTTTGTTTTTGGTCTCGATGAAATCCGAAAAAGATTCCTTTACTCGAACCTCCTGATTTTCAATAACCACATATCGTAAGACTTGACTCTTTTGATCTTTATGCGAAATATATGGAGTGCTGTCAAAAATTATTGAATAATATTTAGCTTTTTGCACATGAGCTATAATCTTTTGACGAACTTTACTTCCTAGAATTTCAATGAATTCGTTTTGAGTTTCTGGTGACATATAAGTTACCGAAATTTTTTGGCCCATTTTGACTATATCCAAATGCTCTCGGAGAACAGGATCGTACTTAGCCAGCAAATCCACTAATTCCAAAAAAATTCCTCTGTTAGCACTGGCCTCATCTTCTTTGTGGCTTCGTAACGCCAAATTTTGTTTTGCAAGAAATTGTATATTATAATATCAAACATTCTGCTCAAAGTTTCATGCCATTTTTTAGTTTCTCTTGTGACTGCTTCTTGTTCTTTCTTATCAATAGTCTGTCCTTTTTGAAGTCTTGTTTCTAGTTCCTTTCATTTGCAAACTTTTTAACTATGTTGAACACTTGATTCATGATTGCCAACTTTTGGATTCAATTTCCACCAAGGAGCAGCAAAACTTCTACACATTTGATGAATTTTCATCCTCAAATATAAGGCAACAGATGCAATACAATGAAGCTTTAGAAGGTGAATATGCTATCCAAGAACGTAAAACTTTTTCGCCGTTTAGCAATGCACGGTAGAACCAATCTCGTGTTAGGCGTCTCGTTGACAATACTGTTGCTCTAACATAGTTCTCGTCTAACTGAACAATGCGTGGTACTGCTGATTTTTCAAAAAAGTCGAAACTTAAGTGTTGAACACCTTCAGGACCTCTTTGAATCAAAAGTAGCCTTACATTTGAATCAACTTTTGCGGGCCATTTTTCAATGTCATTACTATTGAAATCTAAATCAATGAAAGTTCAATAGAAGTACATGCACTCGGTTGTAGTAACTCATCGTTAGTGAATTTTGGCAAAAGGCGAGCACCAAAATAACATTGGAAGGCTCTGGTGACTTATGGGTACGCTGCGGTGCGTCAGAAACGTTCACAAACTTTAATATGGCACCTTTATTTTTCCTTCCAGCCTCTTCCTTGGCTTTTTTTAAATTGCGATAAAACGCTCCGCTCCCTTACGTTATTTTCATCTTCAGCTTGATAAGCTATAAATGAAAAGAAAAAAATACCGTAGCATAGACAAAGATATATCATGTCTATAATAGAAAGCAAAAGAAATCTATAATAGAAAGCAAGTTTCTATCACAATATATTTACTTACCTTAACTCCTTTGGTTTTGTCCGAGAATTTTCCCGTAGAAATTAGATTTAAAACAAAATCAAACTATTCACTGATTGCTATTTATTTAACTACACCAAGGTCATGAATAACCTGTCAATACACTATTTCACTACACTTCACTTTGACTTTAGTAATTTCGAGCTAATTTTCAAAATTGATAATTCCTTGATCAGTGATCTGAAACTTCGCTCATCGAACCATGTATTAATGTGTCGTGATAAAGCAATCAGAACAACAAAGCAGCACCATCATTTGTTTATGTCATCCAGAACACCAAACCAACATCATCATTTATTTATGTTATCTGGAGCCAATTTTCAATTTCCACTGTATCCACTGTCTACAAAAATTGTGATACCAGTTTGAAAGAGTGCTGCTTCTTGAAAAGTTTTTAAAATTGTAGTATGTACGATTATTCTTAATGAGAAAAGTTGCTGCAATTTAAATTAATAGTTTGAATTACCCACATCATTACATACTTAAAAAGCATTTGAAAAAATAATCAGCAATAAAACTGGCTATGAATTTTAGGTTTGAACTTTTGTGAAATTTAGGTAAGTCTTGGATGCAACGCTTTTTAGCAAAATAGATAGGCAGCCAAACCAAAAATATGGCATAAATTTAGAATCCCTTCGCGAAAAACAGTTCGACTGCAAAACAATTAATAAATGTGTGGCAAATATGTGCAATGCAAGTTTTGTCGCCATATCAATCGGCTGCTTTTCCTGAAAAAAAAAGATCAACGTTTCCTGTCAGTCAAAGTTGGCAAGACAACATTGAAGGGTTAAGGGAATGCATATTATTTCTTACGTCCTAGCTTTTCCATTTTGTTATGTTATAGAGCGTTCACACGCGCGCGTTCAAATGCACATTCAACAAGCAAAAGCACGAGCACGTGCATGTGAACAGGCTGCTTGTCTGTTTGTGCATGTGCATGCCGTTGAACGGGCGACTGTCGGTTTTTTGGCACACTTCAAAGGCTGAATTTGCTTGTGCCCGTGTGCCTGTTCACATGCACTCGATCGGATCAGTATCTCGTGGACATCTACAACGACCGGGTGATAATATGTCTGATTTGTCAAGCGACGTAATTTTGACCTTCCTCAAATTGTATCAGGAAGAAAGAATCATATGGGATCCAAAACACCCGTGTCATAAAGACAAAAAAAAAAATGCATGATGCTTGGGAGAGATTAAGCGGAAAAATGAATCTACCGATAAAGGAGCTAAAAGCTAAAAAGGATGTACTGATGGGCACCTTTAGAGGCCACTTAAAAAAAAGTAGGATTCAACACGATCTGGCGCAGGTATGTTTTCATTATTTACGTAAACTACGACAAACTTGTTTAATTTTTTTTCAGGGAGTGACGAAATATACGAGCCAATTTGGTTCGCGTATGAATTGATGGAATCATTTTTGCTGCCGATATATACATCGAGAAAAACATTAAATACAGAAGCGGTATGTAAAAAAATAACTTTGTATGACATAATTTTATCTTTATTACAAATTAAATTTACATAATGGGTAGTAATGAGAAATTAATAATCAACTATAGATTACGCACTTTTACATATAATTCAATACTAGTACTTGTAGCCAGTGTGGGCACAATTTTAGTTGTATTGAAGATTTAAAATAATTAATTTTGTAAAAATAAAACGATCGATTGAATTAGTTTTCAATTTTGATTGAACTTGAAATGTCAAGGCAAATGCAAAAAAAAACTACAATCAACTTAAAATGGTTTATTCTTTTGTTAGTCATACATAGTGTGAAAAGTAATTGCAATATGCACCAAATTTTTAGGAAAAATTCGTTGGGCTAATATCTCAAATAACTTTGCTTACCAGCGTATTGGCAGAGCGAAAAGTGTAACTCTGATGCGGATAAAATTTGGTAATCGGATCTATACTTTCGTGAAAATAGAAATCAAAATATAAAGTGCAGTTCCGAATATGAAACTATCACTTTAGAAATTCACATCAAATGAAAATTGAGTTTACTTACTACTTTACTAAAATTTATAAGTAATTTTAGTCACCAAATTTTTAGTTTGACTATCAATACATCGAAGATTTTATTGATTGAGCCTAACACTGCTTGTAGCCCTACAAAAATATGTGGAAAATTCTTCCCTGATTTGTGTTGCATTTAGAGGCGATCTTCGTGGTATGCATGGTAAATTTCTAATGGCATTATATTCATTTGCATGTCTTCGCCACGATCCAGGCCTTACCAGATTATCATTGGTATCATATTCATCACACGTTCCTGGAGGAGTATATCTTGCAGAAGAGTTTTTACTATTCCTGAGAAAATTATGTAGCAGTACACATGTCATTGTCAATTCTGACACAACATCTGGTTGTTAGTTGATAGGTCTTCGGAATATTCTAAACACTGCAGTCAAAATTCCAAATGTGTTTTCTACTACAACTCGAGATCTGGACAGACACCTATTAAATTTCCCTTTTGGTTAAGCTGAATAATGATTGCCAGGGTATGGTTTCATGACATGTGTACTGAGTGCAAAAGCACCATCACTTATAAAGACGTATGGGACATCAACATTTGATCCGGGAAGAGGGCATGGCGTAGGTAAATTTAATTCGTTTCTAATGATTTTCTTGCATAGTAATGAATTATTAAATACGCCACCATCACTTATTCTCCCTTGACTTCCTATATCAGCAAATATAAATTTATAATTGCTATCCACAAGTGCCATTAGGATAATGCTGAACGTCTTTTTATAATTATAGTACTCGGTTCCACTATGAAATGGATTTTCGATTACTTCGTGTTTTCCATCTATTGAACCAACACAATGTGGGAATTTTCTTCTAAATCCTTTCTCTATAGCTAACCAACCTTCCGCTGTTTTAGGCATCTAAAATAGAAATTGCTGATGTTATTAATAAAGAAATAAAAATATATTTCTTTCAGGGAACATCAGCATCACAAATAGCAAAGGAAACTTTCGGAAATGAAACATCACGAGACCCATCTGAAACTTTTGGAGATGAAACAACTGCAACTGAAGAGATGGACACATTACTATCACCAGCAACTTCAAACGAAAAAACGCGATCGACTTCGTCGAAAAAAACTCGGCGTTGCTCTGCACTTGATATAGCTGAGCAGCAAATGGCAACAGCATTTGGTCAGCTGACTAATGTCTTAGGTCAACGTCAGTCTCATCCTGCACCCAAAGAAGAGGATGATTACGATCTCTATGCGAAACTTTTGGCTACAAAACTAAGAGAACTATCAAAAGACGAACGGAAATTCGTTATGTACGAAATAGATGGCATATTTGTGAATAGAATTAAGTGCAGGCTATCGAGACGTCAAACACCATCTCCCCAATATTCAAACACATATTCCAGACCACCTTCATCAACTTCATATTTCACATCGCCGTCAGAATTGAATATTTATGTCCTGAACCGACCTTCAAGTGTTTTAAGCTCATATGTAGAACCAATTACAACTATTCATCCATCAAACCAACCTCTTCAACTCGCAGTTCAACATCCACATGTGCAATCCGCAAACATTTACTCAGTCCACCCAACACCTGTAGTATCCTAATATTCACCAATAACCGAAACGATTCCAAAATCAAATATTTTACAAATAGCACTATCGGATTCGTTTGAATCTAATGACACTGGTGAACAAATTACTATGTAGATAGGGTTTTGATATGAACAGTGCCTCTTTTTCTCATCTTTAATATTATTATTTTTAATGTATCTATTGCGATATATGATAATTTGTGATAGTCTGATGGTTATGTCAATAAAAAAAACTTAAGAATATACTTCACCTTTACTTCATCCTTTAAAACTCGAGCTCTAGAGACTTCCCGTATGATTCCTGATATGGCTGCTTTGGAGACTTTAAAAAGAAAGTGTAGACTACTGAAGCTATCACCAGATGCTAAATATCTCAGGGTCAGTGCAAGACGAAATTTAGCTAGAATAGCTTCTCTAAAATCTGTGTCTTGTTTAAAAATCATCGGTGCAATTTTGTACAGCAAAATCTCAAAATCAAAAGAGCTCATCCAACAGAAGTTATCAAACTCTCCAGACGGTTCATGAAGGAGCTCCGCAGATTTTTGATCCACGAAGTTCCTGCAAAAATGACATAAATATATCATCTTACTTTATTCAAAAAGCTAATTAATGCCATATAAAAAAGCAAGCATTTTTCGTTTGACATTGAATCGCAATCGAAAAATACGCACCTTGTATGATTTCTGTGAATTTTCGTCATCCACCACCTTCTTTTTTGAACTTTCTTCTTCCTTTCTATTCGTCGCCGGTCACTTTCTTTCTTCTTCCAATAAAAATAGTTTAACCCGACGGCAATCGCTGCCACAATATCAACGTCCGCTCTGTCTTGCATGCTTGCGATGACTGACTTGTCGGGACGCATGTCAACAGCTTGAACGGCCCGCCGGCTCGTGGCGTTCTACTTGTCGAGCTGCACGGCGTGCTGCTTCTCGAGCTGCACGGGATGCATGTGAATGCAACTTTAAGTTTAAAACTTTTCTTGATGTATGGACTAACAGGCAAGTAAACAAGCGGGACGCGATTTTAGAAGAGTTTTGCAAAAAACAGTTTGTTCAAAACGTTACGGGAAGAATTGGAAGAATTAAATGGGGTAAAAGTGTTGCTGCTGTAGTGGTTGAAATGTTTTTTTGCGAAAAAGTTGAGAAAATTGTTTCATCATTCCAGTAGATGAGGCACTATGTCTCATATTCTGAAGTGATGGTGAAATGATAGAAGAAAATGTTATTTTTGGCTCTTTGCATTTGTGTAACCAATAAAGGGATTGCAAAAATTTCCACTAAGAGGTCGTTGAAGGTTTGGGTTAGCGCGGGTGTATTTCGAAAAATGAATTGCTGTTATTTTATAGAAAAACTTATGACGCTTGCCGCCCCTTTTTATGTGCCGCCCGGGGCAATGGCCCCCCGGCACCCCCCACGCTATGCTACTGTCTATACTTGTCGAAGAAACACTGACCATGTTAAAAGAAAAAATTTCATTCAATAACAGTCGACGATTCACAGGTCAATTACTCAATCTCATAAAGACCAGCAGAACTTTTTTAGGTTCAATAATAACACATATATAGTATTGCTCAGGACGGTCTGAGTATGGGACATCCAATATCATCAATATTCTTACAATCACTGGAAGAAGTTTTCGAACCCAATATTGTGAAAGGATTCAATTTAATATTACCCAATCGATATGTGGATGACTGTTTCATCATGACTGACCCACAAAAAAATAAACAAAAGGAATCACTTACGTATATGAATGAAAAAGGTAGCTAATAGCGTAATCTTGTTAATATCTAATACAGTGAGTAAACGCAACATGCGACTCTTGAAGATTATCGGCCACTAGCTTGCATCTAAAGATTCATCACACGGCTTTGTGTTACGAAATTGAATTCACTACTTTTTATATTTTAAGTTTAACACTCACCACCAATTTTTTGTCGTTAATTCCACGCAAAACTTTGAATTTCTAATCCACAATCAAAATCTTTATTATATTTAACACTCTCCACTCAATTTTTGTCATGAATTTCACGTAAAAATTTGAATTATTAATTCACAATCAAAAATCTTTATTATTGTGGGGTTTCGTCATATCTAATCATCACACATTACATTGAAAAACAACTTAGAGCATACACTTTCCACTATACTCACAATATTTAATATACACTATATTCTACAAATATTGTTAAATATCAGATTTGTCAAAAAAAAATTATTATATGAATTAGGAAAATATTTTCTGATGTTGTCTTGAAGTCATTCAAAAAGGATCAATTAGAATGTTTTCTATTAATTAATAATTAAAACTATTAAACCTCTTGTTATCAAATAAATATATTATTGTTTATTGAATCCGGAGCAAGTTTAATTTAATCAACTAAGCTAAAAACAAGGTTTGAAAAGTACGAAGAAGAGAGCTGCGGTTTTTCTTGAAGATCGATATACGTATTAAATTACCTATATATAGGTAAATGTTAATGAGTATATGAAGGAGAACATAACAATCAAAATCTACAACTGGTGACCATCCGACAAAGGCACAAACAACTTTTGTAAACGTTCATCAAAGGCACAAGCGACTTCAACAAAACCTCGATAAAGGCACTAACGCCTTTTGTAAACCTCCGTCAAAGGCACAAGCGTCTTCACTAAACCTGGACAAAGGCACATGCGCCTTCAACAAGTTATTTATTAATAATTATTGTCCAACAATATTTTTTATTCGTTCTTTTATATTTATTGTGACAGTTTTTACCTATTTTTCAACATATACATACGATTACATTTAGTTTTCACCCCTATTACTTTCTTGTGGGCGAGTGTCTGTTTGCACTCAGTTGATTGTGTCCAATGGTATCAGTGGGGACGGCCCTAATCGTCACATAAGTTTGAGCGCTTTAACAGTTAAAGCTCCTGCGTTCTGCCCAACAGAGCCAGAGCTATGGTTCGACCAGCTAGAGGTCCAATTCGCGGCACCTGGTATGTCAGTGAGTACCTCTAAATATCGAGTCGTTGTTGAACGATCTGTTTGTGGTTCAGGATATAGTAAAACAACCTGACATTCTGAACCCATACTCACAAGTTAAAGAGGCACTGATCAGTCGTCTCACAGCTAGTGAAACTACCCGACTGAATCATTTTTTACGCCATCTTGAATTGGGTGACAAGCGACCATCTCAGTTGATGCATACGTAGGTAGGAGATGCAGCAGCTAGGAGGCTCTAAGGTTGGTGACGACGTCCATAGGACTCTCTGGCTGCAACGTTTACCTGGATATGTTAGAGCACTTTTAGTTTGTAACCCAGCGCCATCTTTACAACCAGATGGCTGATAAGGCTTTGCAAAATATTAACATCGCCATCAATTTTTACAACGTCCATTGAACCGTCGCCGGTACAATCTTTTCAAGCAGAAACTTCACAAAGCTCACTTTTCCCGAAGAAAACGAGAATCGCGGCTGCATCCAAATTGAAGTTTGGTATTGTTGGGCTGCTGCTGTTTGTTGTCTTCGTCTGTCGTCACACACTTTACTTTCCTCCGCGACCATTCAATAATTCCACGGCACATTTCGCGGGAGCCCACACTAAATCAATTAGCACTACTCATGCACTTTCCCACAGATAATTACGCGTGTAATAATTAATTGATGACCGAGGAAATTTCACGCTACAAAACAAAACTATCTCACATGGTTGTTCACCAGATGATTCCCGCCTTAACGCACAAAAATTCGTCAATCTTCCGTGGTTCTCCACGATCTCCCGTCGATGACTCATCCGTCCAAATCTTTCTTCTTCTTTTTTCCCGTGTCGCCACCGGTAAATTCAATCAGCGGCACGATCAGCCGAGTTCGATTGCATTCGGTAATGTAATACACTGTTGGGATGCACTAAATCAGTGTTCCTATGTCCGAAATTTTAATTTGCAGATTTAAAATTTTTCAAAAAATTAATTGAAGTAAAGTAAAATGAAAAAGATTTTAAATAGTAATAAAAGTTAAATCTCATGAAGAATATAATTAAAGAAAAACGTTTAAATTTAATATAAAGGAAAATTAATAAAAAATTACGTTTAGTAACAATAATAAAAAAAAAATTTTATAATTAATAACTAGGAATGGAAGTATGGTGTCCAAGTCACTAAGAGCATCCGTGGTGTTGTAGGCAAATGTGAATGTTCTAAAGTTAACAACTATCATCTCGTGGACTATTTAATTCTTAAAGAAAAAAATGGTAGAAAGATGGAGGAAATTTTATTTATCTTGATATTTGTATTGTTTCACTATTATAGATTTTAGTTATATTCATTATAATAAAAGTTTCATTTGAATAAGGGAAAGGAATACGTTGCAAACTTTTCACTTCCTTATATTTCAAAGCCAATGATTATTCAAACATAAGAGATATCTTCTTCAAAATACATTGAGTTTTGCTTTAGGTGATAATCTGTTACACTTTATATTTTATTTAAAAAAAAAATTTTCTTATCGGTTTGTTACATGTACGAATAATTTTGCGAGTTACTGTCGCAATTATTTTCACAATCGTTAAGAAGATCATGATCAACAAAACGAACGTACTCGAAAACCCATTAATCATGATCAACAAAACCAACGTACTCGAAAACCCATCAAGCGCCAACATCTGAAAGTTAGTCACTGCTCCATTCATTACGCTGCTCGAATGTTCCCGCTAGTTCGGCAATGTAAGAGAAATGGATTGAATAACTAGAGACCCTATATAAAAGCGAGCTGAATGAATGGGCGAACGATTCATTAGAACCGCGATAGTAAAAACTGCGATAGTGTGGAGCGAATAGAAAAGCGATATTGATCGAGTAGTAGTAAAGTGATTTTCGTTGATTGTGAAGTGATTTTAGTGGACAGTTGAAGTAAAAATTGAGAGACGACTTGTAAAATAGTGAAAATTAAAATTGTGAAATAGTTAAATAAGTGATTGTGCATTTTTAAGTAATTAAATAAACTCTTCTAATTTAATTTAAAAGACATTGCGTTTTCACTTTCCCGGAACATTAAAATTATTGGCCGCAAGCCATAACGCGCGGCAGTATATAATCGCGATTATACTTCACATTCACATAAGTCATAATTTTTTGAGTATTTGAAAAAAAGGAAGAGGACGAAGAAAAACACACAATTATGTATTATTGTTTAGCACTGGTTTCTAAAGAAATGATAATGTATTGTTAAAACTTAAAACTCGGTCTTTTTTTCGTTCAACCTGACCGGGTATAGGACCCGCATCGATGGCAGGCTCCTCCACTAAAATAGGCTAGCCATCGGGCGCGTTCTTTCCTTTCTTTTGTTAACAGGGAATTACGCAACAGTTTCAGCGCCCCTGTCAGACATGCTCCGGAAAGGGACGTTCACTTGGACCGAACTCAGTCGAAAGGCATTTGTAGAGTTCAAACAAGCCATGACATTTGCTGAAGTCCTGCACAGCCCCGACTTTCAGAAACCATTCTACATTAATCGTGACGCAAGTCAACATGGAGTTGGTGCCGTGCTAGTGTGATTGATCGAAGAGGGACAGGAAGCTCTCATTATCTCTACAAAATGATTGAAAATTAAGATTCCAGGTATAATTTCTTTTATTTCTTCTTGATTTAATAATTTTGTTTTACATTCAGTTTTTCCTGGTTCTATAATGCTTTTGATACATACATCTGTTATTTCTTTTAGATTATTTTTATTGTTTTCAATGTTTGCATCGTAAATTTTCCTTTTAAAGTCTACCAGGATTACATTGTCGTTTAATCTATTTTGGATGGTTGAAATTGGTTCTAGCAAAATTTTCGTTAAAGTTTCATTGGAACATTTTGGAATTGCCAAAATGATATTAATAATTTTATTGTTCGAGGAAACAGCCGTTTTTATATTGAGATACTGTTTGAAGTCGTCTATCAAGTCAAGTTCTGTCTTTGTGAGTATGTTGCGTGTAATCAGAACTAATTTGCTTGATAATATTATTTGTGAGTATGTTCCATGTAATCAGAACTAATTTGCTTGATAGTATTATTTTTTCTATAAGGTTATCCATTTTACGCTCGGGAAAGTAAAGTTAAAGACAACACATAAAATATTCAGATGGAAACAAAGTATTGTATTTAATACAAAGATTAAACTTTGCCATTATACGTGAAACACAACATCATTCAAATGTCTTCCACAGGATCTCTTACAGGCCTCAATCCTTTTGAGGTAATTTTCAATGACTTTTCGGCACATTTCCGGCAATATCTCGGCCATAACTTCACGAATATTGGTTTTCAATTGCTCAAGATTTTGAGGGTTCGTCCTGTTGGAACCACATGTTCTCCAGATCATAATCTTCAATTTCTCTCCAAAAATAATCGGCTCTTCGTTGATCGTTTTCAAAAAAATACGGGCCAATAACACCACCAGACCATAATGCACACCAAACGGTCACTTTTCCCGGTTCAAAGGCCTTTCTGCAATCACCTGAGGATTTTGAGAGCCCCATATGCGGCAATTCTGTTTATTTACGTAACCACTGAGCGAAAAATGAGCCTCATCACTAAAGAAAATTTTGTCCGAAAAATCGTTATCAATGGGTTATTGTTCAATCACCCAATTCGCATACATTCTGCGTTGTGTATGGTCTTGAGGCTTAAGTTCTTGAGTGAGTTGGATTTTGTATGGATGGAGATGCAAATTCAAATGCAAAATCCGCCACAATGAGCCGTAAGACAAGCCCAAATGTTGAGCACGTCGAGGAATCGACAATTTCGGGTCTTCCTCCACACTTTGAGCAACGACAGCGATATTTTCAGCAGAACGAAGGTTGTGATGATGCACAGGCTTTGCAATATCAATAACTGATCCAGTCTCTTCAAATTTTCTTACTGTGTTCGAAATTGTTTGCTGTGTGGGTCGATTATGGCGACCGTAATCGGCTTGTAAAGCCCTAAATGTTGATACAGCAGAATCACCACTTTTACAATAAAATTTAATAATTTTAATGCGTTCTTTGACTGTTAAACGATCCATATTTCTAAATGGCAATCCTTCAACTAAAAACAACATAGTTTGGATGACATATAATTCTTGCAAATATCTAATGGCAGGGTTAGACTTTCCCAACCACGAAATGGCTAACCCTGTATGTCTGTTAGATGATGCCGTAACAAGGATATATCATTGTTGATTTGATGTACTTGCTGAAGGAAGTTAATTTCTTCTCTGGGGGCTGCTATACCATTTTGGTTAAAATCTTTAAATTCATTTCGATAGTTTATTATTAAAGTTTGTTGGATATTTATGTGTTGGGTAATATTTCTTATTTGAGCCGAAAGAAAGTTATAAGTTGTTAAAGTTTGCTTAAATTTATCGATGAGTTTGTCTTCATTCCCAGAAGTTTTCTTTATAGGGATTTCAATGTTTGTTCTGTCATCATCGTTCATAGATCCAGCAACGTATATTAGTCCTGTACCTAAAATGCTTATTAGTCCGCGTTTATGCCTTGAGTGGGGAGTAAGATTGTTTATTTTTTCTTCTATAGATTCAAAGTTCTCTAGTGAAATGGTTAGATGTAAATGTCTGCGGAGGTCTGCTGCCATGGTCTGCTGCCTCGGTGAAAGAGAATTGTAGGATCCGCAGAGAATGGCCTTGTCTGGAGACGCGTGAATGCGCTGGCAGGCTAGCGTTGCGGTGTCATGGGGTGGGTTCTTTCCCCCCAGCACAAGACCCACTACAAAAACATTTTTCGCATCCACGAATTGGAAAAGGTTCTACCATTATCGACCGGAGTCGAGAAAGGAGGTAACCTGCTAAGGGCTATGAACCCACTGGTTCTGAGGAGGACGGACGTCATCGTTACCGACGATACTTATGGGCCACAAATAAGAGTGGGGCATCCAAGTGGAAGCAGTGCCCTTCGCAACCTCCCAATCGGATCAAGATCCAAACGCAGATGTGGCCATGTATTTTCCATTTGAGTGAAAAACTCATACAAACATAATTTGCATGAATTTTTCCATCAACTGAGAAATACAAACATGGCCGATTTATGGTATAGCATTATGCGATGGAATCACATAACTCTACACCATAAAAAGGCATGTGAGCGGAAAGCCACTCTACCCGGCAAGAGCCCCTATAAAACAAAAGAAGTTAAGAGCGCGCCCGATGGCTAGCTCATTTCAGTGGAGGAGCGCGCCATCGTTGCGTGTCCTATACCCGGTCAGGTTGTGAGAAAAGAAACACCGAAGGTATCCGTTTAACAATTCATTATATTCATGCTAATGACAAATTACAAATTTCTACTTAATAGACGAAAAATTCCTTCCACATTAAATTTAAATATATCGTTGAACCGACTACTTTTGAAAAAAGAATAACGCACCCGCTTCGCAAAACTATGTTAACTTTACAGAAGGGCTAATTACATTAAATTTAAATATATATTTGAATTGACTATTTTTGAAAGAAAAACAACAAAAACTCGATTGAGTATGGGCCCATAAACAATTTACATTGTCTGTATTTTACGAAAAAATCTAAGATTGTAGACGTAAATAGTGAATGTAGCTTGGAAACCTTTAAAAATATTGATTAACAAAGAATTGAGCAGAGACTTTCTCTGGAGCGGCCAAACTAATATTATTGTTCAAAGAACTCTGCTTTATTGTTCATAGAATTTTTTTTAGCAGTCCGGGACTACAGACAACAACACTTACTTTTTCGGTGGAAGTTACGATAAGCCGTTGTATGGAAGGCCATATTGGATAGTACCACCATGTACTCCAGCAATGCAAAAACGCTATACACGCCAGGTTCGCAATAGTTGATATGCCGACTAAAGCAATAGCCGGCACCTGTTGCTTTCGCGACCACTGAACGAGCTATTTTTTTCTATAAAAACTAACCAGCAACACATAAATATGTACGACTCACTTGAAGCGATAAACATGATGAAACGTGATTCGTGTATCTCGTAATGATCCACTGATGTTTACAACGCCAATCCTAATCTCAACAAATTTTCCAAGACGCTCAAAACGAATGTCACTTGGCCAAGCCCTTTACTTTTCCATAAACGTGTACTCCTCACTTGAAGCGATAAACACGATGAATCATAATTTGTGTATCTCATAATTAACCACTGATGTATGCAAAGAAAATCCTAATGTCCACAAATTTTTCCAAGACGCGAAATTTCAAGGATCGAGTAGAAATAGAAAAACGCACTGTTTGCGCCGGGACTCGTTTATCCCAAACTTTGATTTTATTATTTTTTTTTTCAGTTTAAAATTTATTTATTCTACATTTCTCTTAAAAAGTTAACAGCTATGATACAGACTTATCAACAATTGAACACAGAATAAACTTTTGTTTCAAAGTTTTGACACATTAAAAAATGATTGAAAAATGGGTTACTCGATTGATAAACATGAAAATGTGGTATTCGAAACTTAAAGTATTTTCGCTTTGTGGCGAATTGAATTTGGTAAATTGAATTAAAATGATCGATGAATTGATAAATCAATCAAATAAATTGAATTAATTACGAATGGGCTAATAATTACAGTGCTAATTAACCTTAAATAACTATGTAAGTTGATTGAAGCGTTGATGTGATGGGCGTGGTGGGCGCTCAGGGGTATCAGGAACTCAACATACCCCCCCCCCGTTGAACGGTCAGTTCAACCTCCTCCAAGGTGTGCGGTAGGCTGTAGCGTCTAGGTAACGGCACGGGTGGTCGGACAGGTAGGTTGGATTATTGTTTGCAGGAACGCCAGCGGAGGTAGATCGCCAGTATGGCTTATCCGAGAATGCCCAGGTAGCTGATGGTGTACTGGTGGATGTCGTGGTCGATCACTTGATCGGTCCATGAAACATCTTGCGCTTGTAGTTGTCGTCACAATTCCTCGATTTCAAATGCAGACTCAGTGAAATGAGTGGAGTCGTTGAAAGAGTCTACAAGGTGTGGCCCGTTCTGTGGAATAGCCAATTCCCGCCAATACGGTCCCAAATCGTAATAAATGAGCAACTTCCACTCGTTGGAAGATAAATAGGCTCGACATAATGGCTGGTTGGTTGTGTTGGAGAGGCGTGCGCTATGGGAGCTAGCAGGCAGATCAAGAGAGCGCCACAATTGACTTGCCGGTTCGCATCGATCGCCACCTTGTCCTCGGCATGTTATCACTGCTAATCTGGGACTCTTCCTTCGTCAAGTAGAGGGAACTTGCTTGTGATGGTTCTTCGTTAGACTTTGCGTCATCGAGTACAGGTAACGGGGCCAGTTTGTGTATTCGCTGTTACACCCAAAAGAAATTAGGGTGCTCCGGCGGGGCTTACGGACCCAGTTCAGCTCGTCCGGAGTCAAGCGTGGGGCGCTGCTCGCTTGTCCACCAAGGCCCCAATAAGGCGCCAAGCCAGAATACGGTTTGCTGGTTTCTTTTTCTTGCAGCACGAAAAAGGCAACTTCACTACTACACTTCTTATGTCGCTGAGAACACTCATGCAACTTACCGCAACCGCTTTTCAGCCATAAATTTAGAATGGCTACGAATAAATACACTTTCCTTGGAACTCCCTAACGATGGAACAAAAGCTAGTTTCCACACTATATGACTCGTACACACTTTCCTCGGAACTTCCTAACGATGGAACAAAAGCTATTTTTCACACTATCCGACTCCCTACATTTATAAAGAAAACCCCTTCACTCGGCACATTACTATCTCAAGAATTTGCCACCCTATACACCACCCCCCGAACACAGACACTAGACTTCAAATTTTCATCTCACCACACCTGTTATAACCTGAAACTCAACTTTAATTACGTTCTCTAAAGAAAATTTACCTTTTTTTCTGGAATTTAACCTTAATTACATGGATTAAATTTCAAATACACAAATTCATCTTTTGTTCAAGTTGCGTAATGTAAAAAACTAATTTAAACTGTCAATTTTAATTGAATACAAAAGAAGGGCCCCTTCTCCGCTGCTTCCGTTGACGTTATTTCATTTGCTTCAGCACTTGTTGCTCACAATGCTTCCTCGTTGCTTTATTTCGTTCTACTTGATTCGCCACTTGTTGTTCAAAATACCTCTTCGTCGCTTTACTGCATTCTACTTGCGTCGCCACTTACTACCACTGCTTTTAAAAATCCGCTGACGCTCGTGGCTTCACTTTTCTATCACTTCACCAAACCTAAGAAGAAAGAGGAGGCACGTCATTCGTCTCTTTTATAATTTCCCTCTAACGGCCAATACACCGGGTTCCGCCACCTCTTCGGAGTGGTTTTTCCTATTCCCGAGGAGTTGTTTCACTTAAACTCAGCGTGATTTCCAATCCACCTTCAATCAATCTGGTGGCGATCACTTCAATCACGGCTGAATCGGCTGAACATCTTCTCTGACAGTTTGTACGGTCACATCAGATTGTGAATAAAAATGAAGAAGCGGAATTTTATATTTCGTCGTCGTTAGTTAAATGTCTTCAGTAAATGTTTTGTTTCAATAAGGAGTCATTTGGGTCATTCTTGGGTCGGCATTGCCAAAAACCTTGTTTGCTCCCCAAAAGTTTGGCAAGTGTGTTTTCTCGGTAAGTGTAATGAAAGACCGCAACAGTTCAAGAAATTTATTTATTTATTTATTTATATACACTATTTAACAGATCCGTGAACCCAATTACAAAAAAGGTAATGAAATATAATATAATACATGCGAATAAACAGTTATATTAAGAAAAAAAGACAAGAATATTAAATACTAATAAACTATTGAAAGCTAAGCAGAATATTATGCAATATGCTTTTAAAAGCGTTTAAAGAATGTGGGAGAGGACCCAGCTGGAGCTCATTGTAACGACGTGATACGCGTACTAAAAATGAATAAAAATAAATATCGGTCGAGCAAAGGGCACAAAGAATATGTCAGTTGAACACGTTCTTGAGGTGGGACGTATACAAAGCGTTTCACGAAGGTTGGATGAAAGAATACCGTGATATAATTTAAATAAGCAGCACAGGTCTAAGAATTCTCTCCTATTTTTGAGTGATGGAATGTTTAGGATCTGTAAGCGCTCATCGTAGGAACTGTTAGTGAGGTTATATTTGTGGAATAGAGATCGTGTGAATTTACGCTGCACAGTTTCAACAGCATCCGATAGATTCGTATAGTGAGGAGACTATACTTGGGAGGCATACTCAAGGATTGACCGGGCTAGAAGTACAAATAGATGGACGCTGGTTGAAATGCTAAAAGACTTGCAAGAAGATCGTAAAATGAAACCAGTGATATATGAAGCTCTATTTGTTATGCATGAAACATGGATGTTAAATTTCAAACCTGGGTCAAATACTACTCCCAAATCTTTAAATTTGTCCACAAGTGCGAGCCCCGATCCATCAATCTGGTATTCATATAAAACTGGATGAATTTTATTGGTTAATCTCATGTGACAACATTTTGAAATGTAAAGGGGAAGTAAATTACCTTGACACCAGTTTTGGAGATTGTCAAGATCATTTTGGAGGTATAAGCAGTCTTTGCTGGAGTTAATGGGGCGATAAATTTTTAAACCATCAGCGTAAAGAAGACAATTAGAGGACAGGCATTGGGGAAGATCATTAATGAAAATGTTGAATAGCAAAGGGCCTAAAATTGATCCTTGAGGAACACCAGATTTTGGGCTAAATGTGTCCGACGAAAAAAATTATTCCATGTAACGGTGCAGGAGCAATGAGATAAGAAGAATTAGATTCAAGAGAGGATAGAGTTGGAAACGCGGAACGATCGGAGCTTGTTAGCCAAAAGGCCATGATCAACACTGTCAAAGGCTTGAGCAAAATCGGTTATATCACATCGACTTGTTGACTCTTGTCGAAAGCAACAGAGATGGTATTCGTAAGTTCTGACAAATTAGTTACTGTCGAACGGCCTTTAATGAAGCCTTGTTGTTCATTTGCAAACAAGATACTGATATCATCGTACATTCTGTTATGCACAATTCTCTCAAGGAGCTTGCCAAAACAAGACAGCAAAGAAACCGGACGATAGTTAGAGATTTCACTTGATCTCCGGACTTATGGATCGGAAAGATGTTAGCATGCTTCCAGACGTCAGGGAAGCAGGAGGAAGAAAGGCTAATATTGAAAATAATTGATAGTGGGGTAGATAATGAAGAAGATAATGACTTAACGAACAGATTTGGTATTCCATCAGAACCCGGTCCACCATTAATGTCAAAGGTAAACAGCACATTTTCAATTTCCGATGGAGAGGTCACGATAGAATGCAAAATAGGGGAAGGAGAAGAACACGATGAGTACATGGTGGGGTTCGAAACCTTAAATGTGGACGAAAAAAATTGAGCGAAAAAGTCACAGATAGCTTGCCCATCAGAAGCTTGGCAATATCGCCATGAGAAGATATTAGGAATATGGAATGTTGTTTTCAGAGAATGTATGTATGTCCAAAAGGGCTTAGGACTATTAGATTGCAGTGATGTTTCAATCATATTGTAATAAGATTGCATTGCGTTCTTAACCGCTTTTTTGGCTTCCTTCCGAAGCAGTCGGTAGTTGGCGAGGTCAGTGTTAGAGTTGGAATAAAGAAGTTTTTTGCGCGCCTGGTCCTTCAAATAGAGAGCGTCTGAGACTTCAGCGGAAAACCAGTTGGGGCTCTTTTTCCGAGGGGATCGGCAGATAGGTACATGGTTTGGTCCCCCACGCAATTTTTCATGAAATGCATTCAATGTAGAATGTTATTAATGGAAATACATGGTGGAAGGCGGCATCAGAGCGCGAAAAATCTTACGGTTGTATGCGCAATCGATTCTGATGTTTTTTTTATATTTTTTTTATTTCTGTTTGTTTTATTTACTCATATTACAGTTTTGACCAATGCAAATTCAATGTCTTTTGCATCACGGCCTAAAACATTTCGGTCCCACAACTTTTTTAAGTGCTTCTATTACTTCATACATTTCCTAAGAATTCCGTGTACAGTGAATAATCTCGCGCACGATCATGGGAGCTTGTTCTTCTTTGAGTAAATGAAAGTAATGGATGCTCCTATAATAGAGCAGAAAGCAAAGTACTTTGGCCAAGCGTGGTAAATCTCGCGTCAACTTCCCATAATTCCACATAATGTTTACAAAAATGCAACACGCTTGTTGAAAAAGGTGTCCTAGCCCGTTTTTGTAGCAGGCGCCTAGAAGCTCTTTCGCTTTCCTTTGACGCAGTTGTTCGATATTGTGCGACTTAACTTTTAATCAGCTTCGGATGTTGACTTGCCTCCTTAACCTTTGGCTGCAGGCAATCCTTCGTCATGATACACAATATTGAAGTCAGTCGGTACTTTTCCACAACTCCTCTCGTTAGGGCACTTTTGGTCTCTAAACGGTGTTGAACCTTCTCCTTCAGGATGTGAATGTTGTTGGCCAGTGGTCTTAGACATTCCTTCCAAATTAAGTTCTTGTCGGCTTAACGCCGAACCTGAAGTGGCATATACTTTCGTAGCAACGTACCTATCTCCCAGTATGGGTTATATTCATTTATTTTTTTTCGCTTTTTAAAAATCAATACTACAAGTACTCGTACTTAAATTACTGCTAGGGGAACAATTAGGAGTAGTAATCAAAAGCCTAATCGAGTGCGGCTTAGGCTTGCTTAGTTTGACGATAGCCTTCACCTCCACCGTCAAGGTATGCGGCTCCTCGAAAGAGGCGCCAATGAAACGCCTCGATGAATCAAATTTTTGGCTGATTTGACCGCCACCTCCCACAAGCCGCCAAAATGAGGTGCGCGTGGAGGGATGAAATGGAAGTCGATTCCCCAGCTGGACGTGCTTCGATGGAATATAATGAGGACGACAATTCTGATAGCTGGTTGTGAGCTCCCACAAAGTTGGTGGCGTTGTCGCAAAAAAGGTTTCGGTAGTGCCCTCGTCGTCCCATGAAACGTTTGAGAAGACAGAGGAATGCCTCTATGCTTGGATCGCTGACTAGCTCCAGATGGACGGCCTTTGTAGCGAAACAGCAAAATATGGCTAGGTACCCTTTTTGCGGTCAAGTGCCTCTACCTCAGTAATGGATCATCACAGGCCCCAGAAATCCATGCCGGAGTTGATGAACGGTTGACAGGCGACTCGACAGATTTCCCACGACTTGTGAAAACAGCTTAGGCTTGACTCGGGTGCACCACACGCACGGTTGAGCGATTGATCTCGTGAGTTGTTTTCTTAGAATCGGCCAGAACCACTGCCTAGTGGTAGCGAGCGGTGTTTGCGCGCCTAGATGGCAGTGGTCGCGATGAATGTCCATCATAAGCAGTCTGGTGAACGGATGTTTAAACGGTACTAAAATGGGATGTTTGGCGTTGAACGTGATCTTGGCAGCCACCCACTGACACGGATTTTGCCCTCTGAATCCAGGAATGGTGCCAGTCCCACAAACGGATTGTGCTTGGAGACTCGGCCCCCCGACCTGATGTGAAAAAGTTCGCAGTAAAAAGTTTGTGATTGTACATACCTCACGATGATCTCCAGGGCTGTGGATAATTCATCACTTGTGGGCGCTTGATTTGTCAGTTGAGATTGCTTGACTGGCTTAAGACCACAGATAAACCGCATCATGTAGGCCACTATGTGCTGAAGCCTCTTGTAGGAGTTGCCGTGTTGGATCCGCTGAATAAAGTGTTTTTCAGGAGCCTCTGCCATTACTATAGTGGTCTTGGTCCATTTCATGTCTAAGTCGCAAAGGCCCCCACTCCGATACTCGGAAGGCCAAACTGATTCTGCCTTGGATAACAATGGAGGTCCTTGCAACCAAAATTCAGCCAGCGCTATCCCACGTTACAGAATATCAGCTGGGTTGTCTTAGACGCTACGTGTTGCCATCGGTCCGGCCTTGAGAGGGTTTGTATAGCTGAGACCCTGTTCACCACAAAGGTATTGTACGATGGTGCAGTAGAGTTGATCCACGCCAAGACAATCTCGGCATTGCTCCAGAATACCTGAAAAACCTCCTGCAGATTGAGCGCTGTCTTGACTCGTCTTGCGAGTTTAGTGCCTAGTTTCGCCGCACACAACTCCAGGCGTGGAACAGTAAGTGTCTTGATCGGGGCCACTTTTGACTTGGCGCGCAGCAATCTGACGATGACTTGACCGCTCCTCTGACCGCATGTATATTGCTGCGCCATATGCCTTCTCGGAGGCATCATAAAAGGTGTGCAACTGTACTTGCACGGGTTTCTCGCCTGTACTAATGTGACGAGAAAATTGGGCCTGCTGCAATGATGGCAGGCCACTGCGGAAATCGGACCACTGGGTATGGATCCCCACTGGTAATGTTGCATTCAAGTCCAATTCCAATTGTCATAATTCCTGCAGGAATAGCTTGGCTGCTACTATCACAGGAGCTAGAATACCCAATGGATCAAATATTCTGGCTATATCAGATGCCATTGTCCTCTTGGAGAACTTCGCATCGGTTGGATCCAGGTTGATTTGGATTTGAAACTCGTCAGTCTTCGGACGCCAGATGACTTCTAACGTCTTAATATAGTCCTCGTGTAAACTACTGAAGTCCAGCTAGACCTGTTGGTCCTCAGGTTTAATCTGCTTCAACAAGAGAGGATGGCTAGCACACCATTAGCGCAAGTACCTACCTGCGCTCGAGAGCATGGTGCAGAGCTCCACCTGTTTGCAAAGAGCTATCTCTGAGCTATCTGCCCCGGTCTTGACGTCGTCAATATAGTAATCCTTCTCAAACACGCTGCTGTTCAGGGGACCTTTCTGCTGGTTCTCTTGTGCTGGGACTTGCAGAAATTTTGTAGCTAGATACGGGGCAAACGTCGTGCCGTGGGTTACTGTTTTCAACTGATAGTATTGCACTGGTTACGTTGAACTATTTCTGCAAGCTAAGCCATGGTACCGACGGCCTTCAGGATTATCTGCCGGTACATCTTCTCGATATCGGCGATGAATACGAAACAAGGCATTCTGAAATGCCGGAGTATCGAAAAAAAGGTCATCCTGGACAATAGGCCCTGTATGAAGGATATCGTTCCACGAAACGTTTGTGGTCGTCTTACTGGATGCATCGAAAACCACCCGCAGCTTGGTTGTACTGCTGTTAGGCTTCAGGACACAATAATGTGGAAGAAAGTATCGTAATTTCTCTCGCTGCTGCAACGTTACCTCCTCTATATGCCCAAGCCGAATACAAATCTCCATGAAGTCTTCGTATGGAAGTCTTAGATCAGTGTTCCTCTTCAGTCGGCGCACCAAGGCAATGAATCTGCGAGTGGCCACCGCTTGGGAATCACCTAACATCTCAGGATCCTTGTTGAATGGGAGTTTAACGAAGAAACAGCCATCGAGACGTCTTGACATTGTCTGATAGAAATGTGCTTCGTAAGCTTTTTCAGCTAACGTAAGCTTGTGCTGTGGATTCTGTACTTCCTCGACCTCCCAAAATCACTTGATGAGCTGATTAAGCTGGTTATATTCTGCCAGGATGCCGCATGTCACGGACGACACTTAAGGTGTGATCACTCTTCCGGCTACAATCCACCCCAGGAGCGTGAGTTACGGATAGTCCCTATCCTCAACGCATGTGGCATCAATAAGAGAAGATTGGTAAAAGAATCAATGTAATAAAACCACAAAATATCCTTTTCATAATGTCCCTTGTGATGGTCATGTTTTGTGTATTGTATTGTATCCGAAACTGTGTGAAATTGTACTAAGTACAATGTGTACTATGTGTACTATGTATTTTTGCTAAATTTGTTAAACAAATGTTTTTAGAAACAATGTCATAATATAATGTAATAATGGCAAGGCACGAAATTCTACTGAACAATAAAATGTGTGAACTAGATGATATTCACTGCATTTGTTAACCAAATGTTTTCTGAAATAATGTAATGTAAGATTTTAGAATAAGAAACTAGCCAGTCTGAATTTGATCACGAAGAAGCGAAGTCGTGTTTTAGAATAAGATATATAAGTTTAAGTAAAAATAAATTAAAAAAGAAATAATTCGATGTTTTTTTTGTTTAAGACAACATAATTCGACCTCGTAAAAGTGTTCGGCACTCAGCAGCATGTCAATGCGCTCTGTTCGGTCGAAGTCTAGATCTGCCAGCCTTATGTTTTTGGGAATGTGCCATCCCGATGTGTTCAAGCTCTGAAACGGTTGCGGTGATATAATTTTGTCCATGACGTAGGCTTCCAACTGCGAGGAATATCCTTATAATCTGGATCTTAGGCCGAGGTTCACCTTATGGTATGCCTTCTCAGTACTACCACCTGGATGCTCCACTGTTATTTGGGGGCCAAAAATATCATCAGTAACGACCAAGTCCTGTTTTCTCCAGACCCGGTTTGTCCTCTGAGTCGGAAATTTTTACCCTTAGTAGGTTACCTCATTCTCAACTTCGGTCGATATTCGTTTGAACCTCGAAATTCGTGGATGCGAAATTTATTTTGTAGTGGGTCCTTGTGCTGGGGAAAATAACCCCACGGCACCGAAATGCTAGCCTACCAGCGCATTCATGCGTCCTAAGACAAGGCCAATCTCGGCGAAACCCACCATTCTCTCTTGCCGAGGCAGCAGACCATCGCTGTAGTCTTTTACGGAAATTTAGTCTAACCAATATTCACTACAAAAATATTCGTCAAATATATAGTTTTTTGGTCTGCTATGGTATGGGATGAAGTTAAAAATGAAACGCTTCAAAGATCATGGGGAAAGCTTTTTGGTATGGCAAAGCCAAAAAAGACGATCCAGCCCAACAACAAGTCCAGTAACAAATGAAATTAACAATGAAGACATACAACAGTGGTTGGGGTATGACGATCAAAATTAGCATACTGACGATGAAATTGTCAATATGGTTACAAACGGTCAAGAAGACGAGGAAAATGAAGACCCGGATGAAACCGTTCCAAACATTTCTCAAGCTGAGGGTTTAAAAAAAATTGAATCCACAACAGCCGAAATAATGCTGCTACAGCGTTGGCACTACACTTCCGCTAAGAAGAGGAACAAAGGTCTGACACAGAAGACAATTAAAGACTCTTTTGGCAGGTGTTGTACGTAATTATTGATTAATTCTTACATCTTTCCTGGAACGCCGTGTTATCCGAGTTTTTGTCATCCGAGGTGGTCACGGTCCCGTCAAGCTCGGATAATTGGACTTCTACTGTATTGTATTTTGTGAAGCTTATCAAAATTCTTATCAATATAGTTGACTCAACTCTTAAGATTCTAGCATTTCCAAGAAATGAGATTTTTTGTGAAAAAAACTGATCCGTTTTTAGTTAGAAAAATTCACCGAAGAAGCCCAATAGCGTGGTTGGACTCTTGATTAGCGGGCCTCTATGTCGGTGGTTCCGGAGGGAAATTTCTTTAACAAATGAACATTCACGTTAGAACATCATTTTAACCGGTAGATGTTAACTTGCCGAAATATTATCCGTTCACATGGAAAATTACTTCTTCAAAGTCAATATGTACTCTTATCAACTAGTCGGCGCAAGGATGAAAAATTTCCTTATCAAGGTCAAATTATGGAGTTTGAAAAAAAGTTCCGTCATCTTGAAAAAAGTTAAATTAATCCCTAACATTAAATGAATTCTTGTTAAAACTTTCACTTTCAATTATATCCTTTAAAAACTACCTTAACGTCCTCAATTCTAGCCAAAATACAAGCTGGCTTGAATTAATTTCGCCCACTTACAAACCATAACTCTTTTTGTTCATCGTTTAACTAGTTTTGCACTTGAAACCCTTGGCTACATCGTTCATGAACTAATTCTGTCAGCAGCAAAAATCTCATAAACTACTAGTTCCCCATTAAGTATCCTGCCAGCATGAGATACAATTTTCTAGGATGCGAAAGACAGGGGTCGAGATGCGAGAAATTTTAGATGGCATGTTAGAGATTCACTATACGTTGTAAATCTTTTCCCGCACATGTTGGTTAATTACACACATTGTTCCCGATTATGTAAGTTCGTTAGGTGCATGCATCTAATGTGAGTGGTACTGCGAACCAAATGACTTTGTCCCTATTTGTTGTAAGAAAATGAGAACAGGTTAATGTGATTTTTCTGCAATGAAGGATTACATTGGTATGTTGTAAGGAAGCAAAATAATCGTATAGAGGGAAGCATACCAGTATTACTTAATTGAAAGAAAGAGTATGCAATCGTTGACATTTTTTTCTTGTAAATATTCTAGGTAATGTGTAAAATTTACTTTCTTGGTAGATGCCATGTCCGCGTGGTGTAGTGGTTAGAGCGCTCACCCCGTAAGCCGAAGGTCCCTGGTTCAAGTCTCGTTGGCGACCAAGAGATTTAGTTGGAGTGACTCTTCGAACGGACAGTAAGCCCGTTCAGTTATGATACGTTATGGTTTAAAATCAGAATGTATCGCAACTGGGTGGACAGACACATGACCACAGCGTAATACTGACCATATCACCTTTCAGAGTGACCATGTGTGATAAACATAAGCAGTCTAGTAGCTCCGTGGTGATCAGGAGTGGCTGCTCCTGAAAAGATAAGGTGCTCACCCCGTCGAAACTGCTTAAGTTTTTGTTTTAATAGTGTAAAGTAAACTACATCCGTCAAGTTTCTGTCCTTCAGGCAGAGATGAGTGGTTCACTTCAGCCACTTTAACATCTTTAGGTTTGAGATTCCTTTTGTAATGCAACGACCTTCTTCGGAGAAAGTAACGGTTGCTTTGCAAGGCTCCATGTCCGCTAACTTAATTGAAATAAAAAAAATTTTTTAATACTGAAGAATAGCTTAATTGACACATAAAAGAACATTTTTAAAGACAATAAAAATTGATTGGTACGCTTTGTAGAGTAGAGTATGCGTAATAAATATTTTGTAGTGTAGCTTCGTGGCTCGATAAGAACCCGCCTCACATGATCCCGCAAAAAGCTAGTCGATAAGCATGCGTACGCGGGCGTTAAGCGAAGCTAGTCAACTGAGCTCGGTCTCATTTATTGCTCGCTGACACTTGTGCCAGACAATCGGCATCGTGTCCTTCAGGGATTTTTAGAAAAAAAGAACCATTACAGAGACATGCAAATGGAGTGTAGTCTCTGCACCATTGATCTGTATTCTGCTAATTAATATTGTGTGGGATGGTTAGATGTTAAGTGTAAGGTATGATCAGTTGTGATTGATTTCCGATAGTCTAATCGTGTTTTTTTCACGTGTCACGGTTAGGTCCATTTAGTAGAGTTGTACGTTTGTTTCTTTTTTTATAATGAAATTTATATTCGGGTGTATTTCATTCATATATGTAAGTAGTTCATCTTGTTTGTTTGCTTGTGAGTTAATAACAATGAAACAGTCATCCACATATCGTCTTTAAAATACTACATTGAATCTTGTCACAATTTTGGGTATAAAGACTTCTTCCAAAGATTGTAAGAATATTTCTGACATTATTGAGGATATTGGATGCCCCATACCCAGACTGTCCTTGGCAATGTATCTGTTGTTATTGAACATAAAATCATCGGCTGTTATTGAATGAAAATTTTTCTTTTAGCATGGTCAGTGTTTCATCGACGGGTAAAGACGTGTAGAGGTTGGTGATGTCTAGCGTTAAAAGTCGACTAGTGTCAGTCAATGTTAAATAGGTGGCAGAGTCCGCTAGATCACGACTGCTCTTTAATGTGTATTCGTCGTGAAGATGCACGACATCAACCGGTTCTCATTATTTTGGCGCCTAAATACACAAATTCGCTCAAATTTTTCGATATTGTATTCACCAAGTGAGTTATATTGTGTTTTTGCGGTATTTTTTCTCGACTGTGTCATGAGCTTTGTTTTATTCTCATTAATTTGTGGCCCTTCGAGTTTCGCTTCGCTGCCGAGTTTCAGGAAGAGTTTATGACCGAACAAAATGCTCATGTCGTTCACATAGGCTACTACTTGGCCCGACTTATATAGTAATCTACGTCTTGTATCGACAAGTAGCTTTCTTACAACATATTTGAGAGCCAAATTGAATAGCAATGGGGCCAGCCCATCTCCCTGTCTTAGTCCGATATTTATGTCAAAGGTATCGGTGAGTTGGTTATTGATGCGGACTTGGGAGGTCACTGATGTCATTGTCATTGTGGTAAAATGGACTAATTTGGCTGGGATACCAAAGCAAAGCATTATTTGGTACAGTATTTTGCGATCAATACTTGCTTAAAGTCAACGAAAAATTTTGTGTACGTCTATGTTGAACTCCCAGCATTTTACAAGTACTTGCTTGACAGTGAACAATTGGTCTATTGACGATCAACTTGCTCTAAAACTATCTTGATACTCCCCAATAATACTGTTGGCGTATGATCTGATTTTATTTGTTGCCAAATGTGCTGGGTGATTTTATGGATCACTTTCTGGACACTGCTGCTACCATATTTGATGAGCTCTACTGGAATCTCATTGATGCTCGGTGCTTTATTATTCTTTTGGGCTTTGGTGGTAGAGTGAACTTGATCCAGAGTAGGTAGGGCCAATGGAAGCCCTCCGGAAACATCTGTAGGCTCTAATGTTCTAGATTGTACACTTGACTCTGAAACAACACCCAATTCAATTGCAAATCTGCAACTTCTTGCGCCAAAAACCATTAAATCTTTCGTGAAAATTTTTAGGCTAACAGCAAAAACCAAATCTCACATAGCAATGTATTGCACAAACAACTGAACAATATCCATAATCATCACACAAACTGCTATATTTTCATTCAGATTCTACTAGCATGTTTTTATTGCAAAAGAGATAACACTGCAAATTTTCAATTGTATGCACTTGCATTCTCATAAGACATGTCAGACTTGGGAAGTTTTACGGGTGGATATTTCACATTGGAATTTCAACACTTTTTTTAGCACTACAGTCCCTCTGGGGCCTTCACTTAGAGATAGTTAGAGTATCTCATTTTCATGATCGTATTGATTTTTTTTCGGAAATTGGTTTGGTCAGTACCATGCTCCCGTGTATCTGCTCAGCTATGATATGATCTAATTAAATCAGTACATATTACCACTGAGTGAACACTCGTAGTCTATCCGAAAAATCCCCTGAACTAAATCATGTTGTTCACCAACGAGATTTGAACCTGGGACCTTCGGCTTAAGCATCTCGCGCTCTCATCACTAGACCACACAGACTTTTGAACACTTAATCCACTTTATACTTGCTCTACTGCACAATTTACTCGTTCAATTGAACACTAAGAATAATGTGGGTACTATTCTAAACAATTTGGACATATTAAAATTGAACAAGAAACAACCACTTTTGCCAATATACTCCAAAGTGAAAAATACGACTACCATGAACCGTTCATTGTATTCATTGCACGTATCTCCGCACGTGTGTTTGCAATATCTCGTGACCATCTTAAGCGAAATTCGCCCGTTCGTTTGAAGCTAGTTGCATAACGTGACCTCTTCCGCTCACTCTATTTCATGGAGTCACGCTTCGAATCAATTTCGCTTCTCTCGACGAGCCTCTTCATGGCGGTAACGGAATGTTCTCGTCGACACAATCTAGCAATTGCTTCGTTAGATTGTGTCGCAATTTTTAGGTAAATTTCTCGAGAGAAATTTACCTATTACGGAGAGCATCATATATATATATATATATATATATATATATATATATATATATATATATATATATATATATATATATATATATATATATATATATATATATATATATATATTTATATGGGATATAACGAAATTTATGACCACGCTAGAGGTTGCAATTTTGCTTAGATTTTCACCAAATTTTGAGGGAAGGTGTATTGGGTAATTGTCTCGGTTAAGAGGCAAGTTCGTGAACCAGCTATATCGGCCGGGCAAAAACAAAATGGCGGCCATTTTAGACGAAAAATCGCGATTTCTGTTCTGACCAAAGTGTAGCTCCGATTTGGATGAAATTTGGTACAAAGGTTCATTGAAGTATGTGATGAATCTCACAATAAAAAATCCAAAGTCAGTACGGCAGAAACAAAATGGCGGCCGCTCAAATGTCGAAAAACGTGCAAAATTTTGTTCTTGTAATAGTGGTCAAAGCTTCCAACAGATTTTCATGAAATTCGGTAGTTTGATAGAAATTATAAGTATCTAAAGAATTACGTAAAAAAACTGGAGGTCAGGTTGCAAAAAACAAAATGGCGGCTAGTTGAAGGTCGAAATTTCAAAGGCTTTTAAAAGTCGCAATTTTGATCCGACATATATGAAACTTGGTTTCAAGATAAACATTACTTACACCTACAGTCTTTGATATTTTGGTGATCATGCATGAGCAAATTTCAAAATGGCGGCCGTTTAAATATGCGTTTTTTTCATGTTTTTGTGGCCCTCTAGCGGTCACATTTTCCAACGGATTTTGATGAAACTTGAGATTATGAATCCCTGTACTATGTTCTTGTATTTTGCAGGAAATTATTAAAATTAAATGAAAAATAAAAAAGTCAAAAATTTAAAGCCTAATATTTTTAAGCTGCGATTTTTTTTAAAAATTAAATTATTTTGCCCTGTCTAGAGTGAAACTCCTATTTGAACGAGAACGTACATTGATTGATGAGGTCCTAGCATACAAAGATTTAAAATAATCCAAAATCAAATGCATGCATTCAAAATGGCAGCCCCCAAAGGTCTGAAGGCAAGCGCAATTCGCTATTTTAGTGCCAACTGAAATAATGAATATTTTTCATTGAAACGTTTTAAATGACTTTACTTGAAAGAACTTATAAACCAGATCATTTTTAAGATATTGTATAATATTTTTAACAATACCCTAAAAAATTATAAAATCGCGACTTGTCTGTCTGTCCGTCCCTCCGCCCGTTTGCTCGTGCGTCATAACAAGTTTTCTCGCAAACCACATAAGCTAGAATGAGGAAATTTTCTACGTAGGTCAAAAGTGGTGCCTCTTGAAATTTGCAGTGCAAGAAAATATTTTAAGGTATTTAAGGGGGGTCTCCCCATACAGGCGGGTCTCCCCCCACAGGCGGATGCCATACAATTTTTTTATTTCTGTAGCCCTCTAGCAGCCAAGATTCTCAACAGATTCCGTTGAAACTTGAAATTATAAGTTATTAAGGCAAGTTAATTTAATTTTGACAAATAAAACAGTCGAAAATTTACAGCTTAATATTTTTAGCAGCCGATTTCAATAAAAACCGAAATGACGGCCCTCACAGTTCAGAAAAAAATTGAAATGTATATATTAATGGCAATGCAAGTGCTGATTAAACTTTTATGGAAATCTTTTGAAATTAACTATTCGAGCTATTTAAGCCTTTGTGTGGTTACCACTGTGAACTGTGTAAACAGCAGATGTGAGAAGGGCGAAACCGGTATTTATATGTTTACAACAATATGTAATCCATACGCATGCAACTCAATTTAATTAGCAAAATATTTGCGCCTCGATAAAAGGTTTCTAAAAACGAACGTGGCCAGATTTTTTTTACGTTAATAAATACCCATGTGGTACTACGAAAATTGCAGAAAGAAGTTTAGTAGTAGGTAAGCCAAATTCTTTTTCGAAACTTTACGCTACATACGAGAAATTTGCCTTTCCGGCTGGTGCTGCCAACGGGGATTTTTTTTATTTGTAATTTTATTTTATTTTTTCTTTTTTCTTGGAGAAACTTTTTATTGATAACGCTAGCGGTCATAGTGGCAGGGTTTAGTGCGGGTTAGAAATAACAATGTTAATAAGTGGTGTATCAAAGTTTTCCGCACTTATTGCGTGGTTATTTCTATGAAATGGTAGTTTCTTTGTAAAGGACTTTCGGGCAGTTTGCCTAGGCGGGTGCTCGATTACTCCAAAGGGTTGGCCTGATCCACCAATAAAACGGTTTTCATCTTCCCAGGTAGTGCAGTAAAATTGTGCGCAAAGGCTGGTGACGAGTACTTCCACTGACGAGGTTTTTCCTGTCTCGAAGTTGTGGAGACTGTAATTTTCGGGAGCCGAGCAAACTTGTACCAGCAAGCCAAAGTCTCGGTTGGCCACTTATTGGGGCTCTAATGGTCACTCCCACGCCCGGGCATATACGCCCCGTCGGAGCATCCCAACTTTTGGGGCGTAATAGCCCAGCCAATAGAAATCCTAAAATCACTGAATAGAAACACCCAGAAAGCAAGTTTCCTATTTCACTCAAAACAGCTACGTGGTTTCAGGTATAATAGAAGTCCCTAAGCAAACTTGCTTTTGTTTAAAACAAGTTCTATATGGGAACACATAATTTTGCTATTCTAAAGGTCCTCAACGCCAGCTAAGCAAATTTGTCCAAATTTTTTCTTCTGTCTATACATATGTATTTATTCTGTGCCTACAATATGCTGATCAAAGAGTGCTTAATACGAGGCCAATCAATTATTTATGCCTATGCAACAGCTATCCGCCCGTTCCTCTCGTTCCAGTTAAAAATCCCATTCTGAATGAACCCACATTATTTTGAATTGGTTCACTGATTCGTAGCCCATGATCCTGTTTGATTAGCAAACCAACACTATACTCCTGTTACCTGACAGGGATACATATTACGAAAAAAAGCCTGAAACGAAATTGACTTTTATCCAGAAAAAAATATTTATTTGAATATTCTATCCTACGCAATGAACTTCATGTTTGAAAATAACTCATCCTTACGTTTAAAGATATCATTTCCATGACCAAAATCAACATAGAACTTGACACAGACGACTTTATAAACAAAATAATACATCAGTTTGATGTGTGGGAAAAACATACGTACAAATATATTGTCAGTACCTGTAAATTTCTTGGAAGTATTCAATTTAATGAATGCTTTTCAACGAGTGCAAATATCCTGTTTTGCTCGTTTGAACAGATCATAACTCCCACGTAGATATGTGAACGCATTTTTACATACTTACTACATGTAGGTACACCAGGAATCATTATTTAGCTTACAAGAAAACGTTAAACTTTTTCTGTTTCTGGAATTTATTGTACAATATTGTTAACAAATTTAAATCAAGAGATATGTAAAAGCAAAGTTAATAAGGTATAATGGATGAAACATCTTGCTGAAATTTCGTTTATTTCTTTCACTCCTTGAATCTTAAAAGTGTAATAATACGAATGGAAAATATTAAAGATTTGATTTGCCTTCTTTCTTCAAAAGCTTAACTAAGTCTTCTTAAATATAGATAATGTTCAAAACCGTTTTTAGTTACAATTTCTCATCTACTTATAGTGTTTATTAATTTCGAATATTCACCTCCACTTTGACTTTTGAGTTTACTTTTTTGTCGAAAATATAAGTTAAGGTAACAATCTACGAGTCTAAAAATGTAACGCGATCCAGCTACATGCCAGTTAACAAACACCTCACCTGGCCATGAGACAAGAACTCATGATGACACCATGTCTAGACACCTGTCTCATATTCGATCATCAGAAATGTGCTGATTCTATGTCAACGTACCAGTGGGAGTTTCTAGCATAAGTTTGAATTTAGAATCTAGTTTTAGTTTTAACTGAGCCTCTGTTATCAATGGTCGAAAAATAAAATTTATATTTTAAAAAAAAAAATCGTGAAGAGTTAATTTATTGGCGCCCAACGTGGGGCCCTAACATAACCGTACGCACGAAAGTAAAACGAAAGTGCGTGGTGTGTGTAGGGTTCCGGACAATAGGAAGTAAACGAGGCCCCCAAGTAGCCAATGCGCAAAAAGGAGCAATTAAGGAGAGCAAGATTCCTGATATAGTGAAAAGCCTTAGAGAGTTCTCAGGGTAGCTTGGAGAATTCAGCTCCCGGAGGAAGAGCGTAGAAAGGGTTCTGCGAATTTATGAAAATTTGCGTGGAATCCCAAGATATTACGGAATTCTGAACGTAATTAGAAATAAAATTGCAGGAGAAGCAGATATGGTGCTTGAGTCCTAGAATACCCCATTTAATTGCTAAGGATTTTCCGCTGCCTGACTCTCCATTATGCCGATAAACGGGATATTAGCACATTGGAGTACCAGATGAATGCGCTGGTGCAGGAGAATAATACAGTTCAAGAATTTTACCATTTGGTATACCAGAACCTCTCCTTAATTCTAAATAGAGTTTCCAGTATGGAAATGGGGTCGGAAGCTAGAGATGTCCTTACTCGCAGCTATCGTGATGGGGCTCTCGATACCTTTACTAAGGGACTAAGCGGTGACTTATCCGACCAATTCAGTATGAAGGAGCCAGCTGCTTTGCCGCAGGCTTCTCATCTTTGCTTGAAGATGGGAAACATGAGATATCGCAAACAATAAAGTCTGTGAAAATTTGATCCAAATATTCCTCCACAGGTTCCACCAAGAAATAGAACGCAGCATCAACATATTCCTGCTCCTCGTAGGAATTTTTATCCAGATGCTTGGGTATATTCGCGGGAACCACATTATGCAGATTTCAGACCACACCATCAACAGCAATTTGGAAATCAGAAGTGCCAAATGCATCCAACTCCACCACCTAGAGCCTTTCTGCCACCTAAACCTCAGCCTCCTCCAGAACCTATGGACGTGGATCAATCAATGAGATCGCGAGCCGTTAACTATCAGAATCAATTTTGAATGAGAAATGAACCTGTTTAAATGTCGTCCTCCATGACAGGAACAACGGGATTACAAGGCGGAAAGGATCCTTTACACCGAAGGAGACCGGGTGCCACAGCGGAAAGTTCTATGGGGGATTACGAACAGCAAATCAAGGAATATGATGCGAATTTCAGCGAGCCTTTTTCTGAGTATGATGGAAAACAGGATGAGGGTACATGTCTGCCATACGTTCCACCGGAAGAAGAGGTTGAATTTGCAGATGTAAATTTTTTAAATCAGCGAGCTCTTTGCTGCCTTACATAGAACATACAGTGAAGAGCGGAAAAAACGTTAAGATTCCTGATCGACACAGGATCTAACAAAAACTATGTACAACCTAAGTATATTAGAAATCCTATTCAAAATAAGGCCTAAGCTCCTTTGATGGCATTATCGGTAATGACAGCCTCAGAGAACTTGGCGCGATAATTCATACTGGCAAAGCGTTCATGATAATAGATCCTGACGTGCATATTCCTCTGAAGCAACAAATATCAGAGTGCGTCCATGCTATTAACATCAGAACATCACATATGACGGAAAAGCAAAGAGGAAGATTGATGGACATATTCGATAAGTGTTCTAAAGTATTATTAGAGCCCATTCAGAAGCTAACATATACAACTGGAATCCAGGGAGAAATTCGAACTACAACCGATACCCCAGTTTATTCAAAATCGTATCCTTACCCCATGTGCTTAAGGGATGTAGTGGAAAAGGAAATGAAGCAGCTATTGGGCGATGGAATTATATGACCATCTCCATCACCATATAATTCACCCGTGCGGGTCGTCCCAAAGAAGGTCGAGGCGTCTGGGGAGAAAAACACCGCCTTGTTGTAGATTTCCGGAAATTAAATGAGGGGGTAATACCGGATACATACCAAATTCCTGCAGTTAATTATATACTGGCCAGCCTCGGCAAAAGCAAGTTCTTTGGCGTCATCAATTTGAAGAGTGGATTTTACCAAATTCCATTAAGAGATTACGATATACACAAGACTGCTTTTCGGATAAATAATGCAAAATATGAGTTCACGAGATGCCCCATGGGTTACAAGAACTCCCCTCCGACCTTCCATCGTGTGTTAGATTACATCCTCATGGATCATATTGGGAGACGTTGTTGGATTTACATAGACGACATCATAGTTATGGGAAAAGATGAGGAAGAACATTTCCAAAATTTGAAAATCGTACTGAATACGCTTCAAAAAGCTAATATGAAAATCTAACTAGATAAATGTGAGTTTTTGAAGGAGGAGGTTGAGTTTTTGGGGTTTGTCATTTTGGAAAAGGGCATTCAAACTAATCCGAAGAAAATTCGGGCTATCGTGGACTTCCCAATTCCAAAGACGCTACGGGAATTTAGATCATTCCTCGGTATGTCAGGGTACTATCGCTGTTTCATGCTCGATTACGCAAAGATAGTGAAGCCGCTGACATCCCTCCAAAGAGAGGAGGATGGACGAGCGTCCAGATATCAATCGAAGAACGAATAAATAAGCCTAGGGGATGAAGCAATGGAGGCCTTTAACAAAATTAAGAGCAGTCTAATATCTCAAGAGGTGTTACTTTCTCATCCTGATTTCGAACAAGAGTATGAGCTAACCACCGATCCCTCTGATTACGCTATTGGGGCAGTATTGTTGCAGGGAGGTAGACCTATAACTTTCCTTTCTCGAACGCTCAACAAGACCGAAGAGTCTTATGCGGCTAACAGAAAGGAAATGTTAGCCATAATATGGTCCCCAAATGCGTTGCGGGGTTACTTGCAAGGGTCAAAAAAGATTAATATATTTACAGATCATCAGCCACTAACGTACGCCTTAAGCAGTAAGAACAGCAATGTTAAGATGATGAGGTGGAAGGCGATTTTAGAGGAATTCAATCATGAATTGAGGTATAAACCGGGAAAGGAGTATGTTGTGGCTGATGCCCTTTCTGGAATTCCACCTGTAACTAAAGTAAACTCCCTAACTATGACAGTTCATAGTGATGAGAGCTCCTTGCACGGCCTTATAACATCGGTACTCAGCCCTCTTAATTCGTTTAGGATGCAAATCATTCTAAAGTTTGGGGAGGAAACCAGTTATAAGTTGGACAAGCCATTCACAAACTATTTTAGGCACACTTTTGTCGAGCCAAATAACACCCAGGAGAAAATTATAGGCATATTTAAAAGATATCTAAACTCTGCTGTCACCAATGGGATTAAAGCAGATGAGGTCGTAATGGGGATTATGCAACGGGTGTATCCGCTATACTTCAGGGACTACAAAATTTTATTTACCCAAAATATGGTGACAGATGTTGGTAACGATGTTGAGCAGGAGGATATTATTTTGAATTATCACAATAGAGCCCATAGAAACACGAAAAAAAATAAAATTCTAATTTTAGAGCACTACTTTTTCCTAAAGATGGCCGCAAAAATTCAGGTTTTGGTCAAGCAATGCTCAACGTGCAAGGAGAATAAGTACGAGTGACGACCCAATAACCCTGTGTTAAAGGAGAGACCTATCCGGGAATCCCCTGGCAATATAATTCATATAAATATCTATCAGACCGAAAGGAAGTTACTGCTTACATCCTTGGATAAATTCGGCAAGTATGCGCAAGTGCGTATTTTAAAGTCTAGAGGAATACAGGATAATAGAGGACCCTTAAGGGAGTTACTGATCTCGTTTAGAGTACCAAGACAGGTGGTCATAGATGGAGAAAGGTCTCTGAACTCCGCATCAATCCCATTCATGATGCAGATCAGTTGAGAATACAAGTTTACCGAACTCCTTCCCACAGAAGTGAAGTTAACGGGCAAGTAGAGCAATTTCATTCAACGCTAACAGAGATTATGAGATGTCTTAAGGCAGATGGCATCCCTAGATCCTTTGAGGAGCTGGTAGAAAGCGCGGTCCATAATTATAGCTACAGTGTACACTCGGCGACTGGTAAGAAACCAGTTGAGCTATTCTTCGGAAGGATCGTATCTGCAGACCCGGAATTTCCTGAAAGAGCTAGGAAGGAGAACATAGAAATTTTGAAAGCTAGACAGGCCAAGAATTTAGATTTTCATAATAAGAATAGATTAGGACTTAAGAACTATGAGGTAGGACAACAAGTATTTGTAAAAAACAAAAAGCGAGTTGGATCAAAACTTTCTGCTAGGTATAAGAAAGACACTGTTAAAGAAAATAGGAACACAGTAATAGTTACAGAAACAGGACGTGTAATACATAAAAGTGACATTCGGAATTGATTTCCTTTCAGATTCATGGCTCTTGTGGGAGCGGAAGTGCAGATAATAGATCATTCCAATTCGCAAATGATAGATATAAAATCTGGGAAGGCATGGATCCAGAGTGGTACACTGAAGTTCTTTCCAATGGAGCAATTTCGGCAAGCAGCATACAACATCTCATCCCTTGTGAACGATCATATTCCAATAATATCCGTTTTATCAGTTGTTGGTACAGGAGATATCTGAGGTGGAGAAATACCTAAAAAACTTTAAACATATTCGGCCAAAAGGGCATTAAATTTTCTTGGGACAGCCTGGAAATGGGTAGCGGGTAGCCCCGACCACAATGACTTAGTCATGCTGAAGGACAAAATCAACGGCATTATTTCTAATAACACTCAACAGGTTATAACAAATCGGGAACATAATGACAGGATTAATAAATTAACAAATACCGCTAACGAACTGTTAAATATGATCAGGAAAGATAAGGTTTTCGAAAACACGCTGGCTTTGGCACCACATTATAAGGTCAGATTACTTAAGCAAGAAATTTTAAATGTCATTCAAGCAATCCGTTTAGCCCAATCTAATACTGTTAACTCCAATATTGTTTCAAAATTCGAAATATCAACCATAATTAATAATTTTCGTCAAGTAGCATACCGGAAATAAGCATTGAAGAAATCCTAGAATTATCAGAACCATAGGTCATGCAAAATTCTTCCCATATTTTTTATATTATAGCAGTACCCATCGTAACAAATAAAATTTCTGAAAAATATCTATTACAACTAGTAAAGAAAAATGGAACGATACCTAAATTAGAATTTATCAACGTATTACTCAATAATGATGACTTTTTTGGAATAGCAGACTCATGAAAAACTTTTAATGATTTATTTGCTTGTAAACAAACTAACGTTAGGGATATTAGGGAATCGCAATGTGTGACTCATTTGTTTAGGAGTAGAACCGCGCAGTGCAAAAGGGAGAGGGGTCATCACCTACCATTGCTGGAAGAAATTGAATCAGGCGTGCTGTTCATAAACGAATTCAAAGGTATTATCGAGGTCGATCAAAACACCCATGAATTGAAAGGATCTTACCTGATTATGTTCCGAAACTTTTCAATTACAATAAACAATCAAAGATACGCTGCCAATGAATTACATACCGTGGAAATCTTACCACCGCTGCTCAAAACGTACACCATCGACACTGCACTCGAGGACATGCTCTCCCTGGAGTTGGTGAGGAAGTTGACCATAAATAACACCAAGCAAATCGAGACGTTAAGGATCAAAAAGTAACTTACCAGATCGCCAATTACGGGATATTGGCGTTATTGATATGCATAATTGCCGTTTTTAAGATTTCAAGGCTTTGTAAAAGGACTACGAGTACGACAACCAGGGTAGCCGATTCCATACCTGCAAACTTACCTGCCATACCGACAAGTAATTCCGGATCGGCACTGAATTTTCAGGGCCTTCCTACTTTGCGAAGCAACAACGGCATGTACAACCTGCCCTTTTTCTAACATTCGAGGACGAACGTACTCAAGGGGGGAAGAGTTAAGGTAACTATTGTGAATCGTTATTTTCTATGTACCGTTCCTTTGACAGTCAGTCTCGTATTGGCCTTTCCAGATGTGACATGTCTATTGTGTTCAATACAAATATGTATCAATTAATGTGTGTATTATTATTGTCTCATCATACCAACTAGTCACTTTCATCACACAGTCACAATAAGTTGGCGACGAGGATTAAAACGTTTGCAACTGCCAGTGAAAACCAGTGTGACACAGTGAAACAGTTAGATTCCGCCGCGTAGCCACCACGTTTTCAGCCGCCATTATTTTCGTGTCGTTTCCGAAACAGCTCCAGCTGGGAAAATGGATCAACAACAATTTGAACAATTTCTCTCAGTCTTCACTGCCGCATTGGGGACAAGTGGATCCGGTTCAGCTCCCCAAGTCTCACCATTCGAATCATATGACGCCAAGAAGTAAAGATTTACTTCTTATTTAGAACATTTTGACAATTACTGTAGTCTCAAAAATATGGATTTCCCTATCACAATGTCTCAATTGTTGTGTGCATCAATTGGCTCTACGCATTATAACAACATAGCTGCATTATTGGGTCCTGAGAAACCCATGAAAGAAATTCCATTTGCTGAGCTAATCAAACTTTTCAAAAATATGTTGTCACCGTCTGTCTCAACTGTAGTCACTCAGCATTATTTCCTAAATGTTACTCAGCAGCTAACACAATCAATCTCAGAATTCGTTGCATCCCTGAAGGAGAAATCGAAAGATTGTAATTTTTATGTTGAATGTAAATGCAAATCAGTGATTACCATTGCTGACACCTTTTTATGTGCCCAATTTGTTAGAGGAGCAAAAGACAACTAGATTCGAGAACAGCTCTTACAACACTATGCGCTCAAAAATTTCGATGAGCTGCTCAACAAATCCACAGCATTGGAAGCATCACGTCTTGAAAGCAACCAGTTTACCAAAATCCCAGATAATTTCACCAATCTCAGTAGTGACACAAACAATGTCTCAAGGGTCAACAGGTCACATAGGAAATCACAACCCAACCAAAGTCGAAATACAAGTCCTAGTTCACACCAACGCTCACAGTCCCAACACGTGACACGGGTTGACTATCGTTCTTTGGGCGTTGATGGACTCTGTCTCAAATGTGGTAGGGCAAACCACAAGGCAAATCAATGCAAAATCGACCACAACGCGCTTAAATGCACTTCCTGCAAGAAAATTGGTCATGTGTCCAAGGGGTGTATCATCACAATTCTTTGAAATTCAAAGACATATGCCATCGCAACACAGTCTTCTCAGAATGATCAAAACTCTGACTCAGAATATGGTATTGGTCACATTCACTGCACTGAAGACTTATACGAGCTCAGCCCAAGTTCTGATAAATTTATCGTCAAAGTGTTTCTCAAGCCACAGGCATTTGAAATCGATTCAGGAGCCAAATTCTCACTTCTATCAGAGACAGCATTCAAACGTCTTGGTCTCAATGCTACACTACAACCAACACAGGTATCATTCCGCTCTTACTCAGCTCACATAATAAAGCCCTTAGGGAAAGTCTCACTGTCGGTAAAATATAAAAATAGAGAAATTGATGCGGATCTATTCATTGTTGCTGCAGGATTTAATGCACTTCTGGGTCGAATATGGATTCGCACTCTCGGAATTGATCTCAAAGAAATCGATAAAGAACGGCTCACTTCGGATCATGTAGTTACAATCAACGCTGTCACTCCTCTTGAAGACATACTCAGACAATACGCAACTATTTTCGAAGAACGCATAGGTTGTGTGCCAAACCTAGAAATAAAACTTCAGCTCAGGGAAGGAGTAAAACCCATCTTTACTAGGGTACGCGATGTCCCTTTTGCACTGCGCCAGCGAGTTGAGGAAGAACTTGCAACTCTTGAGTCACAAGGTATTATTACTCCAGTATCCTCAAGCGACTGGGGATCACCACTCGTCGTAATACCTAAACCTGATGGAGGGGTTCGTTTATGTGTTGATTACAAATGTGGAGTCAACGCAAAATTAGTCTCAGCTAATCATCCGATTCGTCGCATTGATGAAGTCTTGCACAGCCTCAGAAATTCAAAGTACTTCTGCAAACTCGACCTGTACAAGGCATATTTTCACTTCAAAGTGGATGCGGAAGGACAGAAAATTCAGACAATCACGACACACAAGGGCACATTTCAAATGAATTGTCTCAGTTTTGGTATCAAAACAGCACCATCTGAATTCAATAGAATACTCTCACAAATTCTCAATGGCCTATCAAACGTTGAAGCATATTTCGATGACATTATCTGCGATGGCTCATCAATAGAAGAATGTACAAGAAACCAGATTGCTTGTTTAGAACGACTCAAGGAAAACAATCTCCATCTAAATAAAAATAAGTGTTCCTTCTTCAAAGAAAGTATCAGCTATCTTGGTCACATAGTCTCATTTAATAAAGTTGAAATGTTACCTGTGAAAATTCAAGCCGTCTTCAACATGCCACGTTCTTAAAATGTAGAGGAATTAAGACGATTCTTGGGTATGGTGACATATTATGCAAAATTCATTCCTGATTTCTCCACAAAATCTTTTCATCTTCGACGCCTACTCAAAAAAGATGGAAAATTTGTTTGGTCAGCCTCCACTGAAGCTGCTTTCTTAAACCTAAAGTCGGAGTTGTGTAGCGAAAGGGTATTAACACCTTTTGATCCAGCAAAACCCTTGATCCTCACAACAGACGCCAGCCCGACTGGTATTGCAGCTGTTTTGAGTCATGAAGTGGAAGGTCATGAAAAGCCTATTGCTTATGCCTCTCGAGCTTTGACCCAAGCTGAATGCAATTACAGTCAACTTGACAGAGAAGCCTTGGCTATCATTTACGCAGCCACACACTTCTACAACTATGTTTATGCCAGAAACTTCACCCTTGTCACCGATAACGAGCCACTGTCTCGTATCTTTCATCCACATCGAGCATTACCTCAGATGACATCTGTCCGTCTTTTACGCTATGCCTCCTTTCTAAGTGGATTGGACTTCACGGTACGCTGTAAAAAAGGAAAGGACAACGAGAACGTAGATTGTCTTTCTCGGGCTCCAATTCCCCAACTGCTCAGAACATCTGAAACATCAATGAATGAAGAAGTCAATGCGTTGTATGCTGAAACTATACTTCAAATCTCCAGCCCAGCTATAACTTCAGAAACTATTATTGAAGAAACAGCCAAAGATGAAAACTTTCAAACCCTGATGACCAGCCTCAGAACCAGTCAAAGAGATGAACCATTCACCATCTTTAACGGTATGCTTTTCAGATTGGACCGCCTAGTCATACCAAAATCTCTACAACGCCAAATCCTGGAAGAACTGCATGCCTCACACTTGAGCATTACAAAAATGAAATAACTCTCCAGACGATATGTATATTGGGAACGTTCAGACAAGGAGATCGAGCAAATTGTTAAAACCTGTGAATCCTGTGCCCAAGTCCGGCACAATCTACAGAAAGCCGCTATTCATCCATGGGACCCACCAGATGACAACTGGGAGAGGGTACATATTGACTATGCAGGCCCCCTTGACAACCATTATTTCTTAATGTGTGTCGATGCAAAATCCAAGTGGGCTGAAATTCGAATACTCAAAGAAGCACCATCATCAGCATCAAATATCACACTCCTAGAAACCACATTCTCTGTGCATGGCTACCCATCTGTCCTAGTATCAGATAATGCTGCCATATTTAAAAGTGAAGAGTTCCAGACACACTGTAAAGAAAGGGGAATGTTTTAGAAGTTTATTGTGCCAGGTCACCCATGAACTAATGACCTTGCAGAAAGAAATATACAAACCCTGAAAAGAAGATTGAAAGCTGCAGCTGAAGACTCATCACCAATAGCCACAAAAGTACAAAATATCCTTTTTCGATACCGTGCCACACCATTAGCCTCCGGACGGTCTCCAGCAGATCTTTACCTGAAAAGGAAAATTAGAATACGCCTTGATGCTCTCCTGCCTAACAGAAAAGCAGTAATGTCAACGAGCTGAAGCAGCTGTCACATCCGCTCATTCCAAATGCGAGAGAGAGTTCAGGCAAGAATGCACCTGAACAATCAAGATAGCTGGCAATTTGGGACTGTCGAACAAAAACTGGGTCAGTACCATTATATCATTGACTTAGACTCAGGCCGAACTATAAAAAGGCACATCGACCAACTAATTTCAAGAATGGTCCCGAAGAAACAAATCACCTTTTCATCTCAGCAAAGACCAGCCCCAAGCCCAGGTGTTCCATATCGACACATGCCAGCTGATGAGTTACCACCAATGGACATACGACTCCTGACCAACAGACACTAGAAGACGGGAACACAAACAACCCGACGCTACCACCACGCAGATCTGCTCGTCAATGATGTCCTCCAAACTTCTTGAAAGACAATCTCATCGAATAATAGAATTAAAATTATATTTCTATATGTTTTAATTAAGTGGGGTAGACTATTATGAATCGTTATTTTCTATGTGCCGTTGCTTTGACAGTCAGTCTCGTATCGGCCTTTCCCGATGTAACATGTTTATTGTGTTCAATACAAATATGTATCAATTAACGTGTGTATTATTATTGTCTCATCATACCAACTAGTCACTTTCATCACACAGTCACAATAATAACAATCTACGAGTCTAAAAATGTAACGCGATCCAGCTACATGCCAGTCAACAAACACCTCACCTGGCCATGAGACAAGAGATCATGATGACACCATGTCTAGACACCTCTCTCATATTCGATCATCAGAAATGTGCTGATTCTATGTCAACGTACCAGTGGGAGTTTCTAGCACAGGTTAGAATTTAGAATCTAATTTTAGTTTTAATTGAACCTCTGTTATCAACGGTCGAAAAATAAAATTTTATTTTTTATAAAAAAATCGTGAACACTTAATTAATTTATACGAGGTGTGTTCAAAAAGTAAGATGACTTTTTAAATTTTGCGGGTGACGTACATTCAACTATGGATTTTTTTTATATGGTATTGGTAACCTCGTCACGAACATATATTTGCAGCTATAGAATATATTTAGTTTGTTTGTGAGAGGCATAACGGTTAGAAGCGTTTTGGTTGCTCAGCGATTTTTGCTATCGAAAAAATGGATCAAAGAATTTGCATCAAATTTTGTGTAAGAAATCAAATTAAGTTTTTCAATTTAAGTAGAATTTTTGAAGTTGCGGAAGTAAATGGTTACGATAGAAAAGCAGTAGAAGCCATACTGGATAAAATGCAAACAGAATACGAGAAAACCAATTGACAGATGATGAAGAAGTATGAAACAAATTTAGTAGGCTCAAGTAAATACGCAACTATTGGAGCGATACTGGGAACGCCGAAAGACCCAATTGAACAAGATGAATCAAGCGGTATATACAAAATTACATGTTGCATTAATAGAGCAGTCACACAAGGAAACTACTCGAAAATCTTCCTACCCTCTTCTTAAATTATCATTTGGAAAAAAAACTATGTAATTATTTCTATTGTAATCGTAATTTGTAAAATAATTTTTCTTCTTGTTATTATTATTAGATGTAATTTTATATCAATTTTCCTTTATATAAAATTTAAATGTTTCCCGCTAATTATATTCGTTATGAGATTTAATTTTGATTACTATTGCAAATCCTATTCATTTTTCTTTACTTCGGTCAAATTTAGTTTTTTAAAAAAACGTTTCAAAACTGCCACATAAAATTTACAGTGTAGGAACGTTGATGTGGTACACCTTACCGGTGTACTAAATTGGGAATGAAATGGAATTGAAACGGGGTGAAGGATTGTCACGCGTGGTTCTAACCGACTGACCCGACCTGCATTTTGTTAGGTCCGAGCCGCACCGCTAGGCCCTGAGTGGTTGCCCTGGCTTGAGGAAGTCAACAAGTACCTATTATTTCAACTTTGAAACGAAATTTACTTCAGGAAGAGCGCTACGATGTTCTCCGCGGATCATTTTGATTTCACTACTGAAAGTCACCACGAAACCGTAAAAAACCTCGATTTTCGTCGACACTACCAAATTTCTTCATATACCGCCTTATAAATTCGAGAGAAAAGTTAGTCTACATGCGGGCATGTATGCGGTAGTAGGGCTTTCAGGTACATGGCTTGTTAAGCTGTACCCAACAAACCAACGCTAACCAGTTTGCACTAACTCGCACGATATTTTCATATGGTTTAGTAAATTTTGCTAACTCACGCCATAAAGCATTCAACCACATCCTATGTAATGATAAATTCATTCGCCCCACTCTCAAAATGCGGCAAACGATTTCATATCTTTTCAATTGTCCATCTGAAATCCTACGCATGGGGGAACTTTTTTCACTTCATTCTATCAACGATGCTGTGGAAGGCTGCACATGTATGTAAATATGCTAAAAGTTGTTGGAATTAATCCTAAAACTTTGAGAATTGGCTTTAATTTACATTTCAGGTATTATACATTTAATTTATTTATCGTCAATCAATTTAATTGACTAGCAATAGAGTTTGAATTGATTGGTGATAAGGAAAATAAGCAGAAATCTATACAACGCACACGTCCCACCATCCAGGCAAGAGGTTGCGAGGCAAGACACGTGAAAAGTTTTTGATAGGGTTTCCCCACACGCACACGCATTCTCACTGACGAGAGGCACATGGACGAATTTTTTCCCAAAGCTCTGTTAGGTTTTAAATGAATTTCCCACTGAATACACTCACTACTTAATGGTTTGCTGGGTAGTAAGGCTTTGTATGCACCCGTCAATGACATGAAGCGCGGTCAACCTGTCGAACATTTTAATCGGTTGCCATGATCACCATCTTTTGGTCATTTCGATTAGGTTATTGTTACATGTCCAAACAACTCTGCGAGCTACTATCGCAATTGTTGTCGCAATTATCAATAACATCATGATCAATATTGATTGAAAAATAAATGAATGTACTCAAAAGCACAAGAATGGGCCAAGTAAATCCATGATCAACATCTGAAAGTGACGTCACTGCAGGTATTAGGAATTTCTCGAAGATTCCTGGTAGTTCTCGTCAGAACGTTCGCCAATATACGAGAAATGGATTGAATGACTAGAGACCCTATATAAAGCTGAGCTGAGTAAATGGGGGGTATACAGTGATAGTAAAACAGGCGATAGTAAACACATAAATTGATAGGACAACAGAAAAGTAAACTAAAGTGTGATTTGTAAAATATTGTGCATTTTTAGTCAATAAACGCGTTTAACTTAAAAAGGCAGTACGTTTTCACTTTCCCGAAACATTAAACTTATCGGCTGCGAACCGGAATACGCCACATTATTAACCGAAAGCGACTCTCGTTCGATGTGATGAGGGAAAAATTGGAGTAAATCTACAGTATACGGTCAGGAGTGTTGCGATTTGTGTTGTGGTGCAACCTGGATGGGCGATCATTACAATTGATATCGTTTACCACATTGATATCCAAAAATCATCCTTTCAAAAACTTGATACATTCAATTTTTCGACTTTAAATGTTTAAAACACTCAAAAGGATTCCTGAAAGTTTCATTAAAGTCAATTTATTATCTACAAATTTCACTCTTTCAAACAGATCTTCCTATTCTCAATATATTTTCAATATCCAATCACGATTGTTCTATTTGCTGTTATGTTTGTTCTGCATTCCAACATTATTCGCATTGAATGATCTCAGTGCATTCAATGCGTTCACCTCATGGAATTTCAACTATACATACTCGTATGTGTGTAAATATTTATCGTTGCAATTCTCCCATTTCTAGTTCGAAACTGTACTATAAAATACTTTTGCTCTATGCACTTGTAATTTACGAGTGTATGTCTATTGTATTTGAATGTAAGGACTGTAACTCGATCTGGATGTTAATGGAATATTTATTACGTTTAATTTCATTAGATTGCTCAGTATTGAGACGACAGTGATTGCATTGACTTATTTATTTTGTCGACACCAGATAAAACGTGATCCTGTGAGTATACTATAGATATAGTATTGAATAGAAATAGATTACAAATTCAGGAGCAGTTCAATCGACAGTTGCATTACCACCAATTATGCTGGTATGTTTATTAAATATTTATTCACCCTGAATTCTTTTATGCAGATAAGTTTTGAAAATAAATTTATTTGGACTACTTTCAAACCTTTCAAAACGGTTTGCTTTCTTATGTGTGGTAACAAAAATACAGCTTATGAGTCAATATAAAGGGTGGTCCAACCATAATGCACGATGTTAATTGTGAGTCACACCTTAACGTCAAGTTTTTCGCCCAACTTAATTTGAAATTTCCTTGTTTCAGTGCTTGACAAATTCAATCATGGAGAGGTATACAATTGAGCAGTGCGTTAAGGTTTTTGAAGCCTTTCACAAAAATGGGCATTCAAATCAAAATGCATTTCATGATTTTTTTGGTCAGCATAATCGACCAAATGTGTCCACAATCGGGAAAATTGTGCGCAAATTTCAGCGAACCGGGTCTGTAGGAAATGCGAAATCACCTGTGCATACTCGCCTAGTTCGTTCTGCAGAAAACATTGCTATTGTTTGGAATAGTGTGGCAGAAGAGCCGTCAACCTCGAATCGTTGTCATGCCCAACAATTGAACATCTCACGAACATCACTGATGCGAATTTTGAATAAAGATTTGAATTTACACGCTTACAAGGTTCAACTGACTCAAGATTTGAAGCTTACTGACCATTTCAAGCGTCGGAAATACGCCGAATTGTTGATTGAACAGAAAGAAAGGAATGGGGACTTCACAAAGAAAATCATCTTCAGCGACAAGGCATACTTTCACCCCAGTGGATTCGTTAACAAGTAGAATTGCCGCATTTGGGTGAATGAAAATCCACGAGTGATTGTTGAAAAGCTGATGCATCCACAAAGAGTGACTGTTTGGTGCGATTTATGGGGTGGCGGCATCATCTGGCTGTACTTCTTCGAAAATGAAGACGGCCAAGCAGTTACAGTATGGTGTTTGTGGACTTTTTGTGGTCAGAAATTGAGGCTCTGGACCTGAACGACATGTGGTTCCAACAGAATGGTGCCACTTGCGACACAGCCAACGAACCAATGGCTCACGTTGTGGCGATGTTAATTGGCCGTCACCATTATGTGATTTGACACCGTTGGACTTCTTTCTCTGGCGATATTTAAAAGAAAAATTATTCGTCAATAAGCCAAGAACAATTCAACAGTTAAAGGATGAGATAATTCAGCAACATTAACGACACCGAACCTCAATTATGTCTCAGAGTCATTGAAAATATGAACCATCGGATAGATTGTATGCCGTGGCAAGCATTTGTGCAATATTTTGTTTTACACATAATTGTCATAGATCTTTCAATTATAATAAAAAATATTTTCAAAATTCTCTGAAAACATTTCGTTTTATTTACAATTAACATCGTGCGTTTTGGTTGGATCACCCTTTAGTTACGTCCACGTTATTTACCTCAGCCGTAGACATTAAGCTATGGCAGAGGGATGCTTGACTCGAGAAGGCGTACTGAGGCTAACTAGCACTCAGTCGTGTTGTTGATCGTTTCTAGGTATACTTTGCGCGTGCTGAGCCACCTTAAGCACGTAAACACTTACAACATGGGTAAAGGAAGGAAAGCGATAAGAAGAAATTATTTGACAAATGAAAGAAAGTGTTTTGAAGAAACCATGCCTGGTTTATTTAATAAAAGGAAATAATTAAAATTAGTATCACAATTTTCTTTGCTAAAATAATGGAGGAAAAACTAAATATTCTTTCGATAAAAGAAAAAAAAATATTCTGTTAACGAGGAAAGGTAAAAAAACCCACGAAATCAATTATTTACCTATCTCTTTTTGGGGTGATCTTCAACCCTCGGCAAAGGAAAAAAGGTTTGAGTCACTGAAAGTTAATTTTAGTTTAGAGATTAATGTCAACAAAATTCGAAGATGAAACAAACCGACCAGCCACTTTTGTCAACCAGGCTAACACCTGTAAGCTCATTTCATAGCACAGACACAGTCAGAGAGAGTAGTAACAGGGAGCGAGGATTAACCCAACTGAATACTACCGCGTAATCAATCGTTTTTAGAATCAAACATCACCGAGCCAAACTATAATAATTGTAAATACTTAATCAACTTTACATGTACTTTAAATTATAATATTTCAACTAAATATTGTAAACAGCTCAGGAAGTAGTGTAGGGAGACTTAAGGCATCCACGACTACCTCTGGGTTAAATGAATGAAACTCGAAACATTGCGCTTACGTAGACAAGGGAAACACTGTTGGATTGAGTCCTCAACATCGTATCAGGTCGGCTTCTGAAGTACCAGCGTGATACTTGGAGCTAGGACCCAAAAAACAATATGTCGTGAGTTTGCAATGAACACTCCGTGCTTTCACTATCGGGCAACAGTTGCACATGACTATTGGCTAACATGGTTCAATCACCAAGGTAAACTTTGAATTTTGCTGAGCAATAGGAGCTATTCTTATCCAACCACCCATATGAACTTCAGTGATGGCCGGAAGAACAAGTGGAGGTGTTTCACGGATCAATACGTACTTGTTAGTAAAGGAGTAGTTCAAGAAGAACATTGGTGGTCGACCAGTTACATCCTCGAAACTGCTGGTAACTCCAGTGAAGCATATATCCGTCGGTTACTCAGCTTAAAAGAGAGTAAACTGTCCATGCAACTTACCAGGGAAAATTTAGCAGCATTAACTTCACGTACAAATTACGCACAATTCCATCACGTTGCGTTCAAACCCGCCAATAATATTATATAAACGTTCCATTACGTCCAAACAAACATTGCGAAGGAAGCCATATTATTTGTCCGCGGCCCACAAAATAACTTGGCATCAAAATAAACAGACAACTGCCAGCAAACATTAGGTGGAAGTGGAAACATGAGAAGATAGTACAGGCTCCAAAACGTCAGGCTGACTGCAGTCGCTGCGGAATAAATTATATCAAAACCATGAAATAACTAGTAATGGAACTGAAACCGGGGAAGGAGATTAACCGGGAAAAATAGTAACGATCCGTTGGACCGAGAGGATATAAGATTCGATGAAAAATGAAATGGGTCCTTTTTAACTAGCTGGTTTGAGAGCGATTGGCAAGAATTTGGTGGGTGAACGGTACGTGTGAATTTGTGGAGTGAAGACAATGAAAGGAAGGTGCCCAAGTTGGAAGCACAGGTGAACTGCATTTACAAGACGCCGGTGGAAGTATTCCAGCAAGGATAAGTAGAGCGCCGAACAGGAGAAGACAGCGCAGCCTTCGAAGAGGGTATCCAAGAGGATATTTTCGATGGTGGACATCGTCTACGACAAGTCAGTAATATTTGTTCGGACGTATCGGAACGTTTGTATAATATTACTTGTGGGTTTGTACGTGACGTGACGGAATTGTGCGTGATTCGCAAGTGAAGTTAATACGGCTCAAATTTCCCTGGTAAGTTGCATAGGCAGTTTACTCACTTTTAAATTGGGTAGCCAACAGACATCTGCTTCACTGGAGTTACCAGTGGCTTCGAGGATGTAACTGGTCAACCACCAATATTTCGCTCGAACTACTCTTGTACTAACAAGTATGTATTGATCCATGAAACACCTCAACTCGTTCTTCTGGCCATCACTGAAGTTCATATGGGTGGTTGGATAAGAATGGTTCCTATTGCTCGGCAACATTCAAAGTTTACCTTGGTGATTGAACCATGTAAGCCGATTGTCATCTGCAACTACTGCCCGATGGTGAAAGCACGGAGTGTCCATTGCAAACTCACGATATATTATGTGTTAGATCGTAGCTCCAAGTATCAGGCTGGTACTTCAGAAGCCGACCTGGTAGGATGTTAAGGACTCGATCCAACAGTGTTTCTCTTGTCTACGTAAGCGCAATGTTTCGAGTTTCATTCATTTAACCGAGAGGTAGTTGTGGATGCCTTAAGTCTCTCTACACTACTTCCTGAGTTGTTTACAATATTTAGTTGAATATTATAATTTAAAGTACATGTAAAGGTGATTAAGTATTTACAATTATTATACATAGTTCGGCTCGGTGATGTTTGATTCTAAGAACCCTTGATTACGTGGTAGTGTTCGGTTGAGTTGATCCTCGCTTGATTCTTGTTCACTTACCTTTATGTAATCTCTCAGCACCATATTTATGGCTTTGCAAGTTTCAGGAATTATGACACTTAGACTTTGACTTGATATAACAGTACTAAATCGAAGACATTTGTACGAATTTCTAGTGGCCAAAAATCTTAATGTTGCAGTGAGCCTTTCATGAGGTGATATGGCTTGTCTCATTACCGTATTCTGCTTTTGTATAAACGGTGTTACTAAATTCAATAGTTCTTTGTAAGCAGTCTCGCTGATACGTAAAAAGTTACACCAATCACATGGTTCAAATTGACGTTCTTTCATTAATTTTACATGAGACAGCGAATTTCGCTTAAGGTACCATTCTCTACTCCACTTAGCTCCTTTTTTTCTAGGCTTATCCAGTGATACACATAGCGTAACTGCAATAACACAATCTCCGTCCATGATAGCAATAAAACCGCGCGATGTTCAAGATTGAGAAATGACAACTGAACTGATATGAAACTGATCGTCTGGAAGCAAAGCAAAAATTTAACTGAACTGACAGTTCAACTGAAACTGAACGAACAACTGAACTGATCGTGTAGAACCCCTTTTATAGGATAAACGCATTCTACAGATAATTTCCCAGTTTATTACTGCTTTCTACATTTTGGGAGCGGTATACAAGGAGTCTATAAATTGTATCAAAATTACCTTACTTCAGCCGACGAGATTTAAAAATTGCCATAAAACTAAACCTAGAAACAATGAGGAATCTTAAGTGATAAAGTGACGGTAAACAATTTATCTTACTTCCTTAACTACAAATACAAGTAAGTCATAATCCAAACTGCCTGATAAATTTACTGTTCGTGCTATATATCGTTACTACTACATGAAACTCCAACAATTCGGTTTGTTTTCCCTAGTAATATATTCAGAGAAGAAAGGAAACATGCTTCCTTTCTAATCTTCACCTACTAACCCACCACCACGTAAAGTAATCTATCTTACATTCTGCCTCTATCCTATCTCGAGACTAATTTCACTTTTGCGTTCACTTTTAGGTTTTATAGCCACGAAGCGGAAGTGTAAAGATTAGAAAAAAAAAACGGCAGAAACGGGAAAAAACAATCAAAAGGAAGTCAAAAGGCAATAGGAGCAAAGACCCGGAAAGGAAAAAAATCAAGAAGGAAGAGGGAAAAATGAGACTACAATGATCTACGCAGGACTGACAAACTGACAACGGTAACGTTTTCTATCACAATCAGATTCTCATTTGTTGTCCTGTCATGCATGCCCTAAAATTCCTGCATTCTTAGAATCACGTTGTCCTTCCTACGGCTTGGGATTTATTTGCGTGACAAATACTCGACTTAATGGTTCGATTCCACTTCAGGTTCCCTTTCCCTGGAATATTGCAACTTGGCAAATTAGTCCCCCCCCCCCGCAGGGGCAATGCTGGCTGACAGGAATACTCTTGGAGGCTAGCATTCTTTGGGGAGTTCCACTTCCACGTACCTGAGGAAATTCCCGCAGGGGGATGCTGGTCAACAAGAGCACTCTTGGAGGCTAGCATTCTTTGGGGAGCGCCGCCCCCACGGACCCGAGGATATCGGGGGTGCCATGAGGCTCCCTCCTGGGATGAAAGGTAACGACCTTGATCTGGACTACGCCTTGGACAACGAACTGGAATTCATGCTTTGGGCTGGCGGATATGATGGTTTGGACCTAGTTGCTTTGCACAGTAGCACCGAGGTGACACTCATGTGTGAACGGCTCCAATTGAACTATCATATCGACTCCGTCCCGGTAAAACCTTGGTAGGCCTCGGAGTACGTTCGAAGTTTGTACCAATGGGTTGGTGGTGTACGTTCGGTTGAGACGGACTCCCGATTAGTGCTGGTCTGGCTCTGAGCACTTGTTCCCATAAAGGCTTTTGCCAACCCTCGCATGGCCTCCCTGCTCTGCAAAGATAACTATGGGACCAAAAACGCGACTACACACACGAACGGATATAGTGGATCTGAGGGGAGACCCAATAAAACTGGAGCAACCAAAAACCCTTAAAAAAGATTTAAAAAACTCAAAAAAAGAATGCAATAATAACAATAACCACGACGCAACCAGCGGCTGCAGCCACGATGTTAACAGCACATCGGGAGTGGTACTAACGACGACAAAAACGACGAATAATACAATGACAGTGAAGACGGACGGAAAACAGAGATTAACAGACAGTCTGGTCCAGACTGAGATCCCTGCGGTGTTTGCGCGAAGTAAAAAATAACGCGAATGCCACAGCGTCCTATAAAGAAAAAGCGGGAAACTCTGCAGGACGCTTCAAATGTTCGAGTGGTGGAGGAAAATATAAAGAAACTCAAGAATTTTATGGTCACTGCTGCGATCGCTACTGAAGCGATTGAAGCAAGGGTAGTAAATTCCGAATTAGTAAAGAACCATTCTGAAGGCAACGAGGAGATTATGGCAGCAAAAGAAACCAGTGACCAGGTAAATAAAGCGACGTTGTGTGATTGCATCGCCAACGTCGAAAAAGTGGCGGAAGTACTGTATTCGGAAACAGAAGCCGATAATCTCTTCTTCAAAAAGTTCGCACCGACGCTTAAGAAGAAAAAAGACCCGATGCAAAACAGGAGAGAAAGAAGCCCCGATAAAGACCCCGGCAGCAGGCACTGCTCGTAAAGCCCCAATATGGTCGATCCTACGTGGAGGTGCTGCGGGATATCAGGGGCAACGTGAGGCCTGAAGACACAAACACTGCCATTAAAGCAGTACGCCCAACGCGGTGCCCTAGCCAAGGCAAAATTAGAACTTCGATGACCCGTATTCTGCAGCTAAACCTACACCACAGTTCAACCACCCAAAGTCTGCTTGAGCAGATTGCGAGGGACATAAAAGTCGACCTTTTGCTGCTGAATGAGCAACACCATGATAAAAGTTCAGCATCATGGTATCCTAATGAAATTGGTACTGCTGCCATCTGGGTTCGAAATAGTGATTTCCGGGCGGAGAGCTGTGGGTGTAGGGATGGTTTCGTGTGGGTTCGGTTCTCAGGGACTACTTTCTTTAGTGTGTACCTAATGCCGAACGAATTGATATCATCTTTCCAAGCCAAGTTTCAGGCTTTGGAGGGCACTGTCTCAAACGTAGACGGGAACGTGCTTGTTGGGGGAGAATCCGCGTGAAAGCAATCGAATGGGGCATGTCTCAAACAGATCCGCGGTGAAAACGAATTTTAGAAATGGCAGCCAGGATGACGCTCATCATACAAAACACTGGAAATACGCCGACTTTCCGCCGTATTGGCTGTGAGGGAGCCATATTGGACGCGACACTCGCCTCGGAGTCCTTAGTATGGAGGATACACAACTGGAGAGTATTGAAAGACTACTCAGCCAGTGATCATCAGTGCATTCTGCTTGAGATAAGTGATGTTGTCTCCCAACATCCGTGCTCTTGGCTTTCTACAATTGGATGGAACATCGGAAGGATGGATGTCGAGAAGTTCATTGAGGTGCTCATAGCAAGTGCATCGCTGCAGGGAGGTTCGGAGGAGATCAAGGAATTGGCAGGTCAAGACGTAGTGAACTCAACTATGAGCATCATCACGACTGCTCGCTGCGCTTCTATGCCCCGTCGAAAACCCCGGCACAGTAAGCCTCCCGTGTAATGGTAGTCAACTGAAATCACTGAACAGCGGAGGGAGTGTCACAAGCTTCGACATGAGGCTCAGCGGGCGCGGAACCGTGACAAGGCATGTGACCGGGGGGGACCTATCTCCTCAGCAGTACGGCTTTAGAGCAGGACGTTCTACTATCGATGCGATTGCAGAGGAGGTGAGCGCGGTCCAAAAGGACGAGGCACATAGTCGCACGGATCGTCCTGTTGGTGACACTCGACATCAGGAACGCCTTCAACTCTGGTGGGTGGTGGATATTCTGGATACGCTGGAAAACTCTTTTCAAGTTCCAGAATATCTAATGTGGCTTTTGAGGGCATACCTACAGGACCGAAGCCTGCCCTACGATACGACACAGGACCAACGAAAGATGGCGGTTACATCGGGTGGTGCCTAGAGATCTATCCTTGGTCCTGACGTATGGAACGTGGCTACTGAGACTGGAGATGCCAGATGCGTCGCGCTTGATCGGCTATGCGGATGATGTTACGGTTTTGGTCGCTAGAAGCATCGTTGAATAAGCGCAATTTACACTGGGCATGCTAATGCGCCGAGTGAGAGGTTGGATGACTGCTCGCGGGCTCAGTCTAGCACTGGAGAAAACTGAAGTGGTCATCTTGACAAAAAAGAGAATCCCTAGAGTAAGGTTGATCAGTATTGGAGACTTGCCAATCGAATCGAAGCCATCGGTGAAGTACCTGGGGCTACTGATTGACACGAAGATGAGTTTCTCTCAACAAATCAGGGCAACGGCTAAGAAGGCTGCTTCAGGAGTATCGGCTCTGAGTCGACTTATGACCAATGTAGGGGGACCCAGCCCATCAAGAAGACGCCTCTTGATGAGTGCTGTAGGGTCAGTGCTACTGTATGGAGAAGAAGTGTAGGGTGACGCTCTCAGCAAGGAGGTATACCGAAAACGTTTGGCACAGGTACAGAGAAGAGGAGCACTGAGGATTCCATCTTCGTATCCGACAGTCTCATGCGTGATATCTGTCGGCCTCCTTGCTAGAAAGCGCCGCTCTATTTATCTGCGTCGAAACGAGGATGCGAGGGAGATGGTTGTTCGCAAAGAGAGACAATGCTCGCTCAACGATTGGCAGCAGTCTTGGGAGAATTGCACGAAGGGAAGGTCGACTGCGCACCTCATCCTGGATGTGAGATCCTGGCTTAATCAAAGGCATCGTGAGGCTGACAGCTATCTGACGCAGCTTTTGAGCGGGCATGTGTGTTTTCAGTCTTACCTGCACAAGATTGGTAAGTCACGGTCTTCTGATTGTCGGTTTTCCCCAGGGGAGGAAGACAATGCCTGCCACACATTTTTTGCGTACACAAAATGGGTCAAGCTGCAAAGGAGCTCTACAGGGAGACGGGAGAGCTCACCCTGGATAAGATTATTGCTGTGATGCTCGAATCGGTTGACAAATGGAACCAGGTGGCACATTATGCTCGGGCAGTCCTAAAATATAAAAGGGACTCACAGAAGCCTGGAGCTTTCGGGCTGGGGGATTGCTTTTCTGGCACTTCCTCTTCTCCTCTCGCCTGCCGCTAGGAAAGGGATCCTCCAGCTTGAAGGTGCCTTATGGCGTAACAAAACGAGACCTGGTCCGAAGTAATGTGTCAAACGGTTCCAGGCTGGGAACAGGTTGACAGGGAAGGTGTTTAGTGAGTAGTCCAGTCGCCTTCTTGCGAGCATGGGAGTCCCACACTCTATGCATAAATGGCATTCACCTCCCTATCACAAAAAAAATACCTCAAAATACGCTGTCATATATAATCCCACTTCCTGCTGCACTTGATCAAATTTATCATTGATTTTCTTGGAAATTGCTGCCAATTTTGTTATTGAATGGTTAGTATATTCGCAGAGGGGTTTAGCGTTCTCAATCGATTCCTACAGCGATTTTCGATAGGACTCGGGCACTTTCCGAATAGTGTCTACTTTGTGTCCTTTATGGAGCAAATTTATGGAGCAGTAATTGCATATGAGCTGCTGAAAAGTTAGACCGAATAGTATCATTTCAAATGCTGGATGGATTGAGTATTTTAAGTGGAGTTTTAAATTATCATCATAGGTACCATTGAAACGATGCTCTCTGAGTTTGTGGGCGTCCTTACAGAATCCACAGAGGTTTAAAGTGCATGTAGTGCAATAATGAGTCACCGTGACTGAGTCGCAGCACAAACTACACCCAACACTAGCTATTCCATTCTCTTGTATGCTGACAGTATGATTTTCAATTTCCCGATTCAGGACATAATTTTGTGGGAGCTGAATGATTCCACCCAAAGGAATTTCTGTACAATGTTGGCAGATAGGACAAGTCAATATTTTTAGTTTTTCAACAGCGAGAACATCTGCACAGCTTGGTGCTATTAAGGCGCTACGTATACATTTCCTGGTCGATTCAATGCTCTTTTCGGTTTTTTTTACTGCTCTCGGTTGACGACTGGCTATAAGACCTCAAAGGTGTTGGAGGGTCAGAATCATGATTCAAGCTAGAGTTTGACGTAGTATAGCTATCGGAGCTACCTTTTCTTTGGTTGGATTGAGAAAATAATTTTGTCCATTAAATCATAGACGCGTCCTTGACGAGTGTCCATTACATCGGGAGAAATGAAAACGAGCTAGTTATCCAAATCCTGAATATTTCTTACCCAACGATAAAGTGTCATCGAGGTAGAGCAGGAACTGTTTCATCGCAGGATCGCACTCCACCAGAACTCCTCAGCTTTGCTATTCCAGCTTAATCTATTTCCCTACTTCTTTACTCGATTTTATTTAAGTATTTTGGTTTTTTTACTTGTTTAATGTATTCATTGCTTTTATACTTTATTATTTGCAACCTTGGCTCGGACGGCATCTTAACGACTACATGGGAGATTGCAAAGGGATTCCGTGACACACGTTTCCCTTTAAATCGCTTTTAAGATTAACCGACGATTTTGGTTGTATAGTACCCGATCAGTCGTCCGTTAGTCTTCGTTTTTTGAATTTTTGGTGTCCAGTAGAGTCTTTAATGCCTCACTAAGACAATTTTAAACGTAATGAGTCTTATTTAAATATAAAAAGCTTCATAAGGAAGAGGGAAATCGTGAGACATGTCTCAATGTACCTGTTAGTAGGGTAGAATGGCTGCGAAGTCTAGGGATTTTTGAAGACAGTTACAGAATACACAAATTGATTTCGAATAAGCCTCAAAATGAATGTATCGATTCTCGGTTCCTTCGCGGTTTTATAAACTCTTCGATTGGATATACAGGGTTTCCAATCCGTTTCAGACTTTCTATACAAACGAATGTCTTGTAACAAATAACTTTGAAATTTTGGTCTACGTATCTGGAATTAAAGAGTTGTCGAAGGGAGGTGACACCGCGCCTTACTAAGTATGGGCATACTCGTTGGCAACCTACATATATTTAATAGAGAAAGCATCAGTGTTTTTTTACAGTTTGAGTAATGGTTTATACTAATGAATATCTTCTCTGATGATATTTGGTTATCAGCATATTGATTCAAAATATCTGCAATTAAATTTGTTTAATATCGTCCCACAAGGTCTTGAAATGATCAAAATGCAAAGTCAACAAACTCTCGTAAATTCCACGAACCTTTATAATGTATTAAAATCATTTAATTCATTCTTGATCCGGAATAAATCAAGAGCATAAATCTCCCAGGAAGACATATTAATTTAATTAAACAAAGTTGCGATTCTCATAATCATCGTCAGTGAATTGTACAAAGTGTATCTTCTATATGCAATCAATTAACTACAAATACAAACTCACATTCGATCACTTTCAACAGTTATTTATCAATTTAGATTATTGCAGTAGTGATTTGCAAAAAAAAGAAACAATAAATTCGCAAAACAACATGAGAAAATCGTATTCGAGTCAGCGCTCAGGTACCCAATCATCTCAAACACGGGAATAAGCTTCAGATACAAACAAAAAGTGTTTTTATCGATTTGTGAGATTCTTAGATACATCTGAGAGATGTATTGCCGATTCATCTTTGGTCAAGTTGCAATGACTGTGGAATCGTGGAATCTTGTAGTCGGTTGTGTTGTTTGTTTGCGTTGCAGAAAGGATCGATGAATTGGCTTTTAGGGGGCATGATTATCAGTACACATGTACATACTTTATAAATGATATACTATTCAATCGCTTTCGTAAATATTCTGTTGTCGTGTTTGTACATGTCGTAGTCTTGCGAGTGACCAGCCAAAACATTGTACAATAGATGAATTAATTTCGAGGGAAGAAAAATAAAAAAAAAAAAAATTTTATATTAGCTTTTTTAAAGATTCCTGAAAACATTAAAAAGTGATGAAGTATGTATCCATGGTTATTAAAAGTATCTGTGGAAATTACGACAAAATAATTGACATCAGATCCTCGTTTGTGCATGTGATTCATTTTTATAAAGTTATATCTTAGAATTAATAGACATACAGTGACTCCCAAAAAGATCCGCACAAGTAAGAAATGTTCCTTCTTTTTCAATTTATGCTTCAATCCATGACACAAAAAGAAAAAGGAAATATTATTAATTGAACAAAAAATCAGTTCGATAATTTTACTCAAAAAAATAGAAAATGTACCGCAAAATGAGAAGTAAAACGAAGGATTAAAAAAGTAGCACAAAAATATGACGCCCTTAAAAGATCCGCACAACAAGGAAACTTGGGCAAACATGTGCATTTTTATGTAAAAAGAACACATTTGAGTGACCTCTTAATAGCATATCGCCTTATGTGATAAAGTCGTAATAGATCCGGGCAGATCATATCTAATATTGATCACAAACCGCGTGTTGTTCGTAGCTTAAAAAAACGTTGCGCTTTTTAAATTAAAATGGGCAAATACATGTCTCCAGAGAAGATCCAGTTGGTGGTTTCTAACCATATGGAAAGTAATAATGTAGCAGAAATATGTTGGAGCCTCAACATGAAACGTAGAACTGTTTACTACATTCTCCGGAGGTATAAAGAGGAAGGCAGAATAGACTTGAAGCATAGTCTTGGTCGCCCAACGGTTCTAACGACGCTTAAAGAACGCTCTATCGTCCGGAAAATAAAAAAAAAATCCAAAACTGAGTGCTCCGAAAGTTGTGAGTGAAGTGTTCGCAGAATTTAAGAAAAAAGTAGGATGTCAAACACTTCGACGAGTTTTGAGAAATGCTCAATACAATGGACGTGTTGCACGGAAGAAACCATTCATCAGCGAAGTGAATAGAAAAAAGCGTTTAAATTTCGCTAAAGAATTTATTTTACAGGAAGTCAATTATTGGGAGGATGTGATTTTTGCCGATGAAAGCAAATTCAATGTTTTTGACTCGGATGGACGTGTTATGATGTGGCGCAAGCCCAATGAAGAATTGAGTCCAATTAACCTCAGGCCTGCAGTGAAACAGGGAGGTGGCAGTTTGATGGTTTGGGGATGCGTATCTACTCGTGGTGTTGGCGAATTAGTATTAATAGATGATATCATGTATTCCCGTCGATATTTAGACATTTTGAAGGAAAATTTGCGAAAAAGCGCTGCTAAAATGGGCATTTTGGATTCATTCAAATATTACGAAGACAATGATCCCAAACATAGGGCACGCATTGTTCAAGAATGGCAGCTGTATAATTGTCCAAAAGTGGTTCGTCTTCCTTCACAGCCACCGGCTTGTAGTCTCATTGAAAATCTCTGGGATAAATTGGACTGTAGAGTTCATAGCACGCCAATTGGTTCGAAAACGGAGCTCGAGAAAAGGCTTCGCGAAGAATCGGTGAAAATGGATGTGGAATACCTGCGGAAAATCATCTCCAGTATGCCAAATCGATTAAAATGTGTCATTGAACAAAACGGACATGCAACAAAATACTGGCTTACTAAAATTTTTGTTTATTCTTACAATTTAGCTCGTGTGCGGATCTTTTTGAGGGATGATATTTTCTGTTTTTTCATGGAATTTCCGTTTTTTTTGTATATTTAAAGTGAGAAAATATTTTATTTATGTGATATGTAAGACTGTTATGTTCTGCTCATAATAAAATGTTTAAAAAAATTTTCCCGTTTTTAATTGCCTTATAAAATGAGAAAGGAGGAAAATTTCTTACTTGTGCGGATCTTTTTGGGAGTCGTTGTATATCATTTAATATCTTATGTAACTATAATTATACAATGTTTTCTTTGGACTGAATTGTATAGTTCTGAGTTTGCAGTTTTTATTCAAACCATGACCGAAATTTCATCATTTGTCACTTTATAAATTATTTCATGTGACTAAATTTTCATCACATACGAGTATCTTTCAATTCATTTAAAAATTCTGGCCATGCTAACCTTAAATTGAAAAAATCTGCATAAATTTTCTACTCAGTTACAACTGAAAAAATTTGAATGATTTAGCTAATTTATTTAAAATGTCATCAAGCAGGTAACATAAGTTATTGTTTACGTTTATTTGAGAAAAAGTTGGTTTATTTATTATGACGCGAAATACACTGGAACCGATGGATTGCTAGGAGATTCAAATTCAAATGCGCTTTATTTCAGCATTCACTTTAAAATTTATGAGTACATCAAGCATGTTTTAGAACATTAAAATAACCAAAAACTTGATGGCCCACTTAGCACTCCGAATTTAAACAATATGATACTTAAAAATTTGCCATAAAAAAACAATATCGAATCTTCATCAAATTAGAATTATAACATATCAATTAACTGGAAAAAGGGTGATAACACCAACCAACTCTATTAAAAATTAAATATCACACAAAGAATTCAACGGGATAGTGGAACTTTAGCTTTTGTCTGATATGTTCTAATTTCTAATATTGTAGTGTTTTAGAGGATATTAAAGGGTCCTTTTAGGACTGCAACGGTGGACTGCTGTCTCAGCTAGCGAAGATTTCGTGCTCAGCTGGAAATGGTCTTACCTGGCGACGTGTAAGCGTGCTGGCAGCTAGCGTTGGAGTGTCGTGGGGCGCGTTTTTCCACCAGCGCAAGGACCCACTACAAAAAATTTCACGATTACGATTTTTATGACATGACACACTAGAACCATTCGACAGGTGTCGATGGCCGATGTAACCGACCGAAGGGCATTGAACGTATAGACGCGACGAGAACCCCGACTTAATCGCACGCTAGGTGTAATGATTTTCGTTTAAGATCGCTCGAACGAAATCGGAACCATCCTCTCATCGGTTCTAGATGTGAAGTCTTTGGACATTACAACGGACTGTACCCTACAGATCGACAAATCCGGACGCAACTTAGTCTACTCCGAGATGGCTACTGGCTAGCTAGCTAGTTCGGAGAGGAGTTCGGTCGCAGGTCTTACGCGAGCAGACTAAGTTTGAAATACAATAACTCAGCCACCGGTTCACATGCCCGTTTAAAACGCATCGAAAATACAAACCTACGGAAAAGAAACCTACTTTACTTTATTCCGTATTCCTTCTTTTCATCCAGCCAACAACAAAAAAACTAGATTTAATTTCAACGACGCGGCACCGAAAAATATTCTACTCAAACTCGAAATCGGAACAGCCTACTCTAATAAAAACGCAAAACAAATAATGGTACCGCGTACCGCACGCGACACGAAACCGGCCATCCGCGGATCCCTAGAACCCTGCCCTTTCAACGGCATCCTTACCGTTCGCTATCACTCCTGCTGGAAGAGAAGGGCATGCTGGAAAGGAAAAACGTGTTATGATTAGCATTTCATGATTTTATTCATTTATTGTTCTTCTATTCCATTCTTTCTCTCTTTTTATCTTTTTTGGTTATAATATGCAGGAAAATAATATTAATTTATAATCATCATTTTTAATGAAAACCACTAATAACTATCGTATTATAAAAAAAATCTGTTATTTTTCTCCTGTTTTCATATTATCTTTTCTTTTTTCTTCTGCTGGTTTCTTTATAATTCTTTTCCGTCTACATTTGAGTTTACTAAGAGTCGTAGCCCGCAGGGGGAATGCCGGTCGACAAGAGCACTCTTGGAGGCTAGTATTCTTTGGGGAGTTCCGCCCCCACGTACCCGAGGAAACTCCGCAGGGGGAATGCCGGTCGACAAGACCACTCTGGGAGGCTAGCATTCTTTGGGGAGTTCCGCCCCCCAAGCACCCGAGGAAATTCCCGCAGGGAGAAAGCCGGTCGACAAGAATATTCTTGGAGGCTAGCATTCTTTGGGGAGTGCCGCCCCCACGGACCCGAGGATATGGGGGGCGCCGTGAGGTTCCCTCCTGGGATGACAGGTAACGACTCTGATTGTATCTGGACTACGCTTTGGACAACGAACTAGAATTGACGCTTTGGGCTGGCGGATGGTTTAGACCTAGTTGCTTTGCACGGTCAAGGTCAAGGTCAAACTCGTGTGTGAACGGCTCCAATTCAACTATCATACCGTCTCCATCCCGGTAAAACCTTGACAGGCCTCGGAGTACGTTCGAAGTTCGTACCATTGGGTTGGTGGTGTAGGTTCGGTTGAGACGGACTCCCGATTAGCGCTGGTCTGGCTCTGAGCACTTTTCCCCATAAGGGCTTGTGCCAACCCTCGCATGGCCTCCCTGCTCCATGGGACCAAAAGGTGACTACACACACGAACGGAGATAGCGGCTCCGAGGGGGGACCCAACAAAACTGGAGCAATCAAAAGACCAAAAAAATCCAAAAAAGGAAATAAAAAATAATAGCAATGACGACGCAACCAGCGGTTGCAGCCACGATGTCAACAGTACATCGAGAGCTGTACTAACCACGAAAAAAAACGAAGACTAACACGACGACAGTGACGGTAGACGAAAAACGGAGAACAGCAGACAGTCTGGTTCAGACTGAGATTCCTGCGGCGTTTGGGCGCAGCAAAAAAATTATGCGAACGCCCGAGCGTCCTATTAATGAGACGCGGGAGATTCGGCAGGATGCTTCAGGTGTTCGAGCAGTGGAAGATAACATAAAGAGCACCGAAAATTCGATTGTCACCGCTGCGATCGTTACTAAAGCGACCGATGCAAGGGTCACAAATCCCGACATTGCAAAGAAAAATACCAAAAGCAAACGAGGAGATTACGGCACTAAGAGCAAAGAGTGACCAGACACCGCACGATTGTACCGCCAACGTTGAAAATGTGGCGGAAGTACTGCACTCGGAAACGGAATGCAAAAACCTCTCCCAATGATGGTTGCAAAGTACAATTGCGGCCCAGCGATATGAAGAAGAAAGACTACTTCGAAAAGCGGGAGATGTTCTGAAAAGAATACAAGCTACATGCGACTCCCCAAAAATTAGCAAAGTAGCAAAAGAAGGGCTCCTTGAACTAGAGGAGCTCCTAGATCGCATAGGGCACTATCGGAGGAGCTGGTTGAGGGCCGAAGATGAACAGAAGGCTAAAGAGGCGCTTGGGGCAAAATCTAAAGGCGACATGCAGATACCTCCATCATTAAAAGTCAATAAAAGAATGGCGTCTAGCCCAATCGAAGGAGATCGGGATAAAAGAAGGAAGGAAGAGGCACTTGACGGGCGTGGAGCACCAGATCAGGGGTTCCAGACAGTGCTTACAAAAGGAGCGAAGAAAGCCGCAAAGAAACTCCTTCAAAAAAAGCCAGAAAATAAAATTCGCACGGACGCCCAACTAGAAAAAGGACCTGATGCAAAACAGGAGAGGCAGAAGCCCCGACGAAGACCCCGGCAGCAGGCACTGCTTGTAAAGCCCCAAGATGGCCGATCCTACGCGGAGGTGCTGCGGGACATCAGAGGAAACGTAAGACCCGAAGACACCAATACTACCATTAAAGTAGTACAACCAACGCGGTCGGGCCATTCGAGACGATGGCAACGATCGAAATACGGAATATTGACTGCGTGACGGATCTGGGCGAGGTAAAAGAGGCCATCAAAAGGGAGTTCCCTAGCGTGGGAAGGATCAAAGCGAGACTGACACCAAAAGACAACAGGGGACAACGCATGGCCATAGTTGACTTGACCGAAAAAGACGCCGAACAATTCCTGAACAAGTACAAAGTACGAATAGCGTGGGTTGTCTGTAGGATACGGCGAAGAGCAACGCCTCTTCAATGTTTCAAATGCCTTGGTTATGGTCACACCACACAAGTGTGCAAAGGACCCGATAGGAGTTCCCTTTGTTACAAATGCGGTGAAATGGGACATACAAGAAAAGAGTGTACGAAGGAGGCACACTGTATTCTTTGCAAGGATGCTGATCCAAAACCTGATTTTGGACACGTCTTGGGATCAGGAAAATGCCGGGTGTCCCAGGAAGCCCTGGCTAAGGCCAAATCAGAGCTTCGATGACCCGCATCCTGCAGCTAAACCTACACCGCAGTTCAACCGCCAAAAATCTGCTTGAGCAGTTTGCGAGGGACATGAAAGCCGACTTATTGCTGCTGAGTGAGCAACACCATAGTAAAAATCCTACATTATGGTATTCTGATGAAACTGGTACTGCCGCCATCTGGGTTCGGAACAGTGACTTTCAAGCGGAGAGTTGTGGGCGAGGGGATGGTTTCGTGTGGGTTCGGTGCTCAGGGATCACCTTCTTTAGTGTGTACCTAACGCCTAACGAGTCGATATCATCTTTCCAAGCCAAGCTTAATGCTTTGAAGGGCGCTGTCTCGAACGCAGAGGGCAAGGTGCTCGTTGGGGGCGACTTCAACGCTAAAGCAATCGAATGGGGCATGCCTCAGACGGATCCGCGGGGAAAACGAATCCTGGAAATGGTGGCCAGGACGGCCCTCGTCCTACTAAACTCCAAAAATATGCCAACTTTCCGCCATATTGGCTGTGAGGGAACCATACCGGACGTGACATTCGCCTCGGAGTCCTTAGTACGAAGGATACACAACTGGAAAGTATTAGAGGACTACTCAGCCAGTGATCATCAGTGCATTCTGCTTGAGATAAGTGATGCTGTTTCCCGACGTCCGTGCTCTCGGCCTTCCACAACTGGATGGAACATTGGAAGGATGGACGTCGAGAGGTTCGTCAAGGTTCTCACAGCAGGTGAGCTGCTGCAGGGAGCTTCGGAGGACACGGAAGAACGGGCAGCTGAAGACGTGGTGAACTCTACTATGAGCATCATTACGACTGCTTGCTGCGCTTCTATGCCCCGTCAACGACCCCAGCATGGCAAGCCCCCAGTGTACTGTTGGTCAACTGAAATCGCTGAAAAGCGAAGGGAGTGTCACAAGCTTCGACGTGAGGCTCAACGGGTGCGGAACCCTGATGAGGCATGCGAGCAGGTGGCAGCATATATGTCGGCCAGGAAATGCCTTCGCAAGCTGATCAACAGTAGCAAGGCTCACTGCTGGCAAGACCTAGTGGACAATGTGAACAAGGATCCGTGGGGCCTTGGCTACAAGCTGGTCATGGGGAAACTTGGTGCCCTACGGAAGCCTTGTATACATGACGCGGAAAAGATGGACGTGATAGTGCGGGGACTCTTCCCCACCCATCCCATCCGTGTTGACGCTGTCCATGGTGAAAAAGCAGTCGAGTGCCCACGTTTCACACAGCTGGAACTGGAGGAGGCAGTCCTCTCCCTGAAAGCAAGGAAGGCTCCAGGTCCAGATAGTGTTCCAGCTGAGGTGTTGCGGCTCGTCTGTCACCATTGTCCTGACTTGCTGCTCAGCACATTCAACGCTTGTCTACGGGACGGGGTTTTCCCGGTACGATGGAAGGTGGCGAGGCTCGTGCTGATCAGCAAGGGAAGGAAAATTCCGGATCGCCGTCTGCATACCGCCCGCTATGCATGCTAGACACGGCTGGGAAAGTGCTAGAGAAACTCATCAAGGGAAGACTCACTGACGCGATTTGTGCTGCTGGGGACCTATCTCCTCGGCAGTACGGCTTTAGAACAGGACGTTCTACCATTGATGCAAGGCAGAGGCATATAGTCGCACCAAGCGACGGATCGTCCTGTTGGCGACACTCGACGTCAGGAATGCCTTCAACTCCGCTAGATGGGTGGATATTCTGGATACGCTGGAAAACTCTTTTCAAGTTCCAGAATATCTAATGCGGCTTTTGAGGAACTACCTAAAAGACCGAAGCCTGCTCTACGACACGACACAGGGCCAACGAAGGATGGAAATTACATCGGGTGTTGCCCAGGGATCTATCCTTGGTCCGGACCTGTGGAACGTGTCTTACGATGGGCTACTGAGACTTGAGATGCCAGATGCGTCGCGCTTGGTTGGCTATGTGGATGATGTTGCGGCTCTGGTCGCTGGACGCACCGTTGAACAAGCGCAACTTAGGCTAGGTACGCTAATGCGCCGAGTGAGGGACTGTATGACTGCTCGCGGGCTGAGTTTAGCACTGGAGAAAACCAAAGTGGTGACAAAAAAGAGAATCCCTCGAGTAAGGGTGATCAGTATTGGAGACATACAAATCGAATCGAAGCCAGCGGTGAAATACCTGGGGCTACTGATCGACTCGAAGATGAGTTTCTCTGAGCAAATCAGGGCAACGGCTGAGAAGGCTGCTTCGGGAATATTGGCTCTGAGTCGACTTATGGCCAACGTACGGGGGCGCAGTCCATCAAGAAGACGCCTCTTGATGAGTGCTGTAGGGTCAGTGCTACTGTACGGAGGAGAGGAATGGGGCGACGCTCTCAGCAAGGAGGTATACCGGAAACGTTTGGCACGGGTACAGAGAAGAGGAGCACTTAGAATTGCATCTTCGTATCCAACAGGCTCCGACTCGACCATGAGAGTGATTGCAGGCGTGATACCTATCGCCCTCCTTGCTAGAGAGCGCCGCGCTATTTACCTGCGCCGAAACGAGGATGCGAGGGAGATAGTTGTCCGCGAGGAGAGACAGCGCTCACTCAACGAATGACAGCAGTCTTGGGTGAATTGCACGAAGGGAAGGTGGACTGCGCGGCTCATCCCGGATGTGAGACCGTGATTAAATCGAAGGCATGGTGAGACTGACTTCTATCTGACCCACCTTTTGAGCGGGCACGGGTGTTTTCAGTCTTACCTGCACAAGATCGGTAAGTCACGGTCTCCCGATTGTCGGTTTTGCCCAGGAGAGGAGGACAATGCCTGTCACACATTCTTTGCGTGTACAAAATGGGTCAGGCTGCAAAGGGAACTTTACAGGGAGGCGGGGGAGCTCACCCCGGATAATATAATTGCGGTGATGCTTGAATCGGTTGACAAATGGACCCAGGTGGCACATTATGCTCGGGCAGTCCTAAAATATAAAAGGGACTCACAGCAGCTGGGGCGCTGGGGCTGGGGGATCGCTCTTCCAGCAATACCTCTTCCTCTCTCCCCTTCCGCTAGGAAAGGGATTCCCCAGCTTGAAGGCGCTACACGGCGTAACAAAACGAGACTTGGCCCGAAGTAATGTGTCAAACGGTTACAGGTTGGGTTCTTAGATTGACAGGGGAGGTGCTTAGTGTGTAGTCCAGTCGCGCATGGGAGTCCCACACTCTGTGCATAAATGGCATTCACCTCCCTACCACAAAAAAAAGAAGAGTCGTATTCATATATGCATATTTGGTACGTACATGTTGATTAATAAAATATTGTATTAAAATTTATTCTAAAAAAAATTAATACATCGTATCGCATTGTGAATAATCTACGTTACTTTTTATTTTTAGGGTTTTGTACTAATATCAAACAATATTGGAATCACGACCTGTGTCCGTCTGTCCGTCCGTCCGTCCGTCCGTCCATCCGTCTGTATGTCACAGCACGTTTTCTCCGAAACCATAGAGGCTACAGTCATGAAACTTTGTGGAAAGGTCAAAAGTGGTGACTTCTTGAAAGTTCAAGGGTGGAAAAAATTTTCAAAGGGATTTAAGGGGGGTCTCCCCATACAGGGAGGTGAGCCCTCAAAAAAATTTTTCACCATTGGTAGTCAAGTAGGGTGTCATTGGAAAGGTCTCAATAAGATCTTTTCAAAACAAGTCTTAAAATTGCCTTATGAGTACCGAGGGGGTAGGGGAAGGGGAAATGTACAAACTTTTTGAGTACCCCCCCTCGCGATTGGACACCTTCCATCCGAAAAATCTGAAAAAAAATCATGAATGTAGGCCTTTATGAGTACAACAACAACAAATACATTAGAAGTAGAAAATTTACTCAACTTTGTTAGTAATAGTATGATTTGTCGATTTTACGTTTTCTTGAATAAAATCTAAACGGTACCCTTAAATTCAATAAACAGATGACTATTTATAAGATTGATCTTTTCTGAAAGTTTCATAAAGATCGAATAGTATTTAACGAAGTTATAGTGATTTGAATTTTCGTGTATTACTATGGAACAATGTGCCGTGTATTACTATGGAAACATATGGCTATGGAGCCATATGCGCTTTTTACCGACTTAGACACTACAGCTTTGCTAGGATTTGCATGAAAATTTGAGGAATGATAGGTATCATGAAGATGAGTACATACAATTGAAACAAGTTGAAGAGGCAGGAGAGGGCTCCTAGCAAAAGGGCATTGTAACCATTCTAGGATTCGAAAAATAGGCCATGAATCGATGATTACAGTACAGAGGAGTGTCCCCTGAAATAAATTTTATGAAAGGTAGCCGATATGAGTATCAACTGAAAGTTCTCAATGAGAGCTTTTCAAAACAGTTCTTAAACTGACAGTTTTTGCTTCAGTGGGGGCATGGGTGGGGGAAATACATGAAAAATGTGTTTACTCCCTCGCGAATGGACGCCCGTGATCTAAAAAATCTGAAAAAATTATCAAGCGAGATATTTATGGGTATAACTATAACAAATACCTCAAAAGTCCAAATTCTTTCAACTTTGTTAATAATAGTATGATCCTCGAACATGACATGTTTCTCGATTTTACAGGTATTCGTTGCTGGTTACTGCATTTTGTAAGTTGAGTACAAAACCCTTCTGACATGAGCATAGGTCTGTCTACCCAGCTTGTTCATATTATTTTAACCTTACTAGTTGAATAACCACATTAAAACGTTTATTACATTTAATATTCAGTTAATACAAAATCTCTAAGTGTTCTCACATTCATAGTTATTGCAATAACTTATTTATAATGTCTTGTCATTTATGGCAGATTTTATGCAACTTACTCGTAGAATTGATGAACAATGATCCGAATAATATCCTGAGCATTCACCAAAATCTCTCAGAATTTTTGACCAATGGGTAACACCACTGTAACTGCGTAAAAAAACGTGTTTTTTGACATTTTTTGGGTGGAAGGAAAGGTAATAAGGCTATAATATTGAAGAAAGTTATTTAGCGTATATTTAAGTAGCAAAATAGAAAATAATTTAAAAAAATATTGAAAATGACGGTAACACAGCCATTTTTACGAGGCACGTAGAATTTGAGGCGCTCTGTGCTCAAAGTCAAAGTCAAAAGCGCTTTATTTAATACCAATCGTTATAAATTTTTAAAAGAACATAAAGGAAATTCCAAACAATAAAACTATGAAAAACTTAATGGCCCGAATGGGTCTCTAAATTTATACGTTATCAGTTAAACGCATTTAATGAAAAAAAAAACACTAGTAAATTTAAATTAATTAAGATTATTACATATTTTTTGATTCAATTGGAAAAAGGAGAAAAACCAACCAGCATCATTCAAATATTACTTATATTACTAACACACAAGTGAACTTATATCCTATACCTAATATGTCAGCAGCAGTCTTGGGTGAATTGCACGAAGAGAAGGTGGACTGCGCGCTTCATCCCGGATGTGAGACCGTGGCTAAATCGAAGGCATGGTGAGACTGACTTCTATCTGACCCAGCTTTTGAGCGGGCACGGGTGTTTTCAGTCTTACCTGCATAAGATCGGTAAGTCACGGTCTCCCGATTGTCCGTTTTGCCCAGGAGAGGAGGACAATGCCTGTCACACATTTTTTGGGTGTACAAAATGGGTCAGGCTGCGAAGGGAACTCTACAGGGAGACGGGGGAGCTCACCCCGGATAATATAGTTGTGGTCATGCTCGAATCGGTTGACAAATGGAACCAGGTGGCACATTATGTTCGGGCAGTCCTAAAATTTCAATGGGACTCACAGCAGCCAGGGGCACTGGGGCTGGGGGATCGCCCTTCTGGCATTTCCTCTTCCCCTCTCCCCTCCCGCTAAGAAAGGGACTCCCCAGCTTGAAGACGCCCCACGGCGTAACGAAACGAGACCTGGCCCGAAGTAATGTGTCAAACGGTTCCATGCTGGGTTTTCAGGTTGACAGGGGAGGTGTTTAGTAGGTAGTCTAGTCGCGCATGGGAGTCCCACACTCTGTGCATAAATAGCATTCACCTCCCTACCACAAAAAAAATGTTACACCCTAATTCTAAATAAGTTCAATCAAAAAAAAAAAAAAAACACGTTACCTTATATTGAAACCTATACCTAATTTATAATACAAGTAAACAACAACACTAGATGTAGCAATAATGAGATGAAACTAAAAACTAAGTAACGAGAAAAAACACAAAAACAGAAAATAAACACGAATAATTTAGACATTATCATTCAGCTACCAATACCTATATATCTCCATCTCAACTCGACCAGCCTCAACGAATCTAGCAAATGAGTATCTCCATTGGAATTGTTGGTCTCGTGAACTCAGATTCGGAGGATATTTTATCTTCTTATCGGTGGCCCGTCTTTATATGTGATATACGATTGGGACGCCGTCAGAATCAAAAACATATCGACTCGTGTCCAAATACACGAGTGCTTCTGGAGGAACGAAGCCAGTAGTGAGGCAAGTCACAATCCACACGTCTGTAGGGTGGAACGGCTGTGAAACCCAAGGTTTTTCACTCACAGTTACAGATCTTGCGATATGATTTCGCAGAAGTTCCAATATGAAAATATCGACTCTTGTCACTTGAGCGGTTTGATAAATTTTTCTATTCGTAATATAGTGCTTTCAATCCGTCTCAGGCTTTCTGTACAAACCAGTACATGCACGAAGACATTTCCTTTCGAAAACTCTTAATCTTTCCATAGTACTAGCACTCTGGTTGTACCAGATCCGGTATCCATATGTCAAAACTGGTCTAACCAGGGTCTTGTAACAAAAACTTTGACTTTTTGATCAATGTATTTGGAATTAAAGAGTCGCCGAAGAGCCATGACTTCATTCAGTGCTTTACTGAGCATGATTTTGACATGTTCAGTATTGTAAAGATACTGATCAAGATAAACACCGAGGTATCGAACACAGGATTTATGTGGAACCCGTTCTGAACTACCCTTACCAGCCATAATGTGGAGATCCTTCCAATTACGTTTCAGGTCTTAACTGGCCCCCTGCAGCGTTGTCCGAAACAAAATTGTTTCGCGCTTCTGCGCATTGATTTTCATTTGGCAATTTTTGGTGTAGAGCTGCACATCATTGAACTTTTTTTGAAGGTTGTTCTGAACTATTGTAGCTTTTTGGTCTGCCGTATAGATGTTCAGATCATCAGCAAACGCTACCAATGATTGCGTTGGCGAGACGTTAAAACCAAAGCTGTTCAATCGCTTGCGAATGAATATTGAGAAAAGCAGGGGCTGCTGTAGACCATTCAAGACCTTGAATTCGCGCATTGTTGTCAGATTTCCATCAGTAACAACAAATGATTTCCCGTATAACATATTGCACAATATGGCGACAAGGTGTCTGGGGAACCTGTCCTGAAGAAGTTTGAAAACTAGTTCATCTAACCACACCGTATCGAAGGCTTTCTCCATATCAATGAGACATCCTCCAACACTTTCTTTGTTGTTTAGTTTCCAACAGATGTCTGAGGTTACTTTCATTATTACATGTATGGTCGAATGCCTGGCACGAAAACCAAATTGGCATTCGACATCAACTTATATTCCTCAATGTGGGCGTTTAATGCTCTGTTGAGTATCACTTCAAACACCTTGATAATGTTAGGCAGTAAGCTGATTGGGGGATAGTTTTAAGATCATGAAGATTCTTTTCCTTTCTTCAAGATCGGAAATACCTTAGCCTTTTTCCACTCATTTGGGAAATATTAATTGTTCAACATGTTGTTGAACAATATGCAATAATTTCTAACAGCAGCTTCAGACAAATGTCGGAGAACTATATTTGGAATACCGTCAGTATCACATGATTTTTTGTTATTTGTCCTGAGAAATATGAAACACAAGTCTTCATAGCTGACAAAATAATAAGATTCAAGCTCGGTATGAGGTCAGATGTTAATGTTTCATTGAAATGAAGAATTGATTGGCCATTCAGGCTTGATTTGAAGTCGGAAACTTTTGCTTCAACGACCTCTGAAAATATTTCATTCCCTCTCTCAGGGTTTGGTAGATGAACCAATTCAAAATGTGTTCCAATCAAGGCAAGTTTATGCAATCCCTCATATATATACCTGTTTCTATTTCTATCCGTAGTCGTACTATCAATTTCGATACCAGCCCGATCGAGAAGATTTATCTCATCACTAACGACTTCAAGATTCGATACCTTCACTCGAGACTTCTTATGGAATATGCTATTTACTTTCACAAACACGCCATCTGGATCCTGTGGTCTAATACCCCTAAATTTTTCCGCCCAGTGATTGCTAACCTCACTCCTGAAGTATGACCGGATTAAGTTCTGGACATTCTTTAGGTGCGATTTCAACAAAGCCAGCGAGGGATGGTTGTAGCCAAAAATTGTCGATAAATAGTGTTGACGCGTGTGAGAAGAAGGCCTTTTAATCTTTTCAACCTTGCGATGGTTGGTGTTTCATATCTTTCTATATTGTTTCGATGTTTAATCAGAAGGGGGACATTGCTTCTGGTACTCCCGATTAAAATTTTTTTTTAAACTTTCCCCAGTCTGTTTTTTTTTTAAATTCAGCCGATGATTTTAGGGTTGGACTGGAATGAGGAAGAGATCATCCCTTTGATGATTGATTTCCATTACGAATGCGTTATGGTCGCTATCATAAGGAAGCACCTGCAGTTTCCGTTGAGGACTATCAAAGCGGAATTCAAGTCTTGCGTCACCAATGCAGAGCTCCATATATGAATTTGTCCTCGGGTATGTTGGGAACTCCGACCCATATAGGTTGCACCTGCATTCAATTTGGTTCTCTGTTATCCACGATTTCAAGAATACACCTCTTGGATTATTAGTGACGTTCAGCTATGATGTATGCTTGGCGTTCAGGTCACCAGCAAGAATATAATAGTTTTGCAGCCTGTCCAATTCGAGTATTTCAAACAAGGAATTTAGCTCCTCTTTGAGCTTGAGAACAGTTCCAACAGTTGCACAGACAGAGATAACGAAGAGGTTATCCCCACCTGGCAGTGAGATTTTGATAAGGGACAATTCAAGAGATTCAAAATTTTTGAATTCAACTTTTTCAATAGTTTGGAAACAATAGGATCTTCAAACCAATATCCCAGTGCCACCTCCTCCATTCTGACGAATTCAAAGTCGTTGAATGTCATGGAGTGCCATGAATTGAGGCTGGTTTCAGTGAGAAGCATGATGTCAGACTTTTGCTTAACAATGAATTCAAGGAGATAATCACGCAGATGTGTGGTAACAATGGAGTTGACGTTGATCGAGATGACCGCAATTAACACAGTCTAAATTTTTTTTTGGCTCCATCTGAGCCAATTCGCATTCACCAGGGGCGTGAATATCTTTGAATTTAACACAGTGATAGTGCATGGCACAGTTGGCGGCTGAATGACTGAATCTTTGGCACCTGTAGCACTGGTTGAGCTCAGTTTTTTGAAGACGCTCGTGCCTCAGAGCTCTAAAGTTTAAATACCTTACCTGTTGGAGGGCACTCGGACTGCTATCGTTAGAAATTTGGACCAAATAAAATGGTAATATTTTGCCTTCAACAGTTGATCTCCTTGTAGCAAAATGTTTCACGCTGATGAACTTAACAGCTGGTACTGCTTCCTGCAATATTTCAACAGGAAGGTCTGATTTTTCCGCCTTTGGCGTATATGTGAAATGGGGAGCTTTGTCACTACTAAGAGCATCTTTCGCCAGTTTGAAATCAGCCAATGTTTTTGTCTTAATTGTGAGTTTAACAGCGTTCACTCTCTTAACTTCAAAGTTATCGATTTTATGTTCGGCTGCCAATAACCGAACCATATCTCCTCCACGCTGCCCAAAAAAGTTAATTGGAGGAACTTTTTCATTTACCTTATGATTTTTAATAGGAGGACCGGTAGACACACCGATAGGCTTCTTCTCCTTATTTTTTCATTTTAAATATTTAATGAAGTTATTACTAAAATCATTAATATTAACTATGCTATCGTGGAACTCCATCTCGATGTCCATTTCGTCATTCATCGCAGACAGCACCGCATAGTAATTGGCGATGTCGTTCACTCCTCCTGCGCTTAGGATGTTTTCAGCAATTTGCAGTTTTGCTTTATATATTGGAGTCATCTGCGTTGGTTCTATTTTTTCGTTGGTCTTGTTTGTTGTCGCTTCCTTTTTCTCATTCTTCTTATTTGTCATCGCTTCTTCTTTGCCGGATGTATTCTGTGGCTTCATCACTTTTGTTTTGGTTACATTTGATAACGTCCGGACCATATCGTCCAATCTTCGTATTCTGAGTTTCATCTCATCGTTTTGCTTAGTAACCTTTGCGTTTTCTCTGGTTACTCTTTCATACTCTTCACTTGAAAGCGTAATACGCTTACCATGGTTACAGCTGTCTTCATCGTTTTTCCGCTTCGTGATTTTATCGTTCGTTGTATTAGAAATGCCTAGCCCTGGGTCTTCTAGCGGTGGGAAGCCGACGGGCACCTCCATCCCCCCCGGTGAAAAAACTTTTCTTCTTTTCTGAAACTTTCTCTGTTCGAATAGTTTGACGATGTAATAAGTTTTTTTCTAAAATCACTTTCTAATTGACGTTTTTTAAAAAAACTTATTTGAATTCATAAAAATTCTTGAGAGGAGAAAATTGTAAACACGTCTACACGCAACGAGTGCTAGACATAGAATCAATCTTATGGCAATTCAATCAAAGCGAGCCCACTTTACGTTTTCACTTGAGCACAGTTACTTATGGAACAGCATGCCCACCATATCTTCCAAGACGTACTCTACATCAACTAGCCAACGATGAGATCAAATCGTTTCCAAATGCAGTACAAACATTGGGAACAGCCTTTTACGTATATGGTGTGTTAACTGGATCTAATAAGCTGGATGTCCTTCTCAAGCTTCAAGCAGAACTTCGAAATCTTCTTAAGAAGGGAGGATTTCACTTGGTCGTCTAACCTCCCGAAATTGTTAGACCGCATTCCAACATTGGAAAGGAAAACCCAACTCCCTCAGAACATTGCAGTAACAGAGAACATCAAGACATTGAGTATTCAATGGTATTTAGCAACATATCAATTCTCGTTCGCTATTACGAATCTAAAGAATGAGAAAGCCTACACAAAGCGAATCATTCAAGCGAAATTGGCCAAGCTATATGATTTTCTTTGCTGGATACAACCATGTATCATCATAGGATGGCTGAAGGAAAAAGGTTGGGATGATCCATCGGATTCCATTAAAAAGGACTTGGTACAGCTATGATACCAACTTCCTGCCTAAAGTGCTTTGAGGATAAAAGGGTTAATTAATTTTAGCCCATCTTGCCAATCTGAACTTCACCGTTTTTGTGACTCGTCGTCTACCTTTGAGCGACGGGTCCTGAGGCGAATAATTGGAGCGAAGCTGGACGGGGACCAATGGTGAATTCAATACAACCATGAGCTGTATGAAATTTTTAACGAACCAGAGTTCTCAACGATTGTAAGACTGCGCAAGCTGCAATGGACTGGCCACATTAATCGTATGGACGAACAATAGATACCCAATAAGGTATTCGTTGGGAGAGCTGAAGGCCGGAGACCAGTGGGCAAACCGAAGAGACGCTGGTCTGGCTCGGTCGACGAAGACAGTACATCGCTGCTCGGATTTCGAAATTGGAGGACGTGGTCAATGGACCGAGACAGTTGGAGGCGCTATTTACGGAAAGCAAAGGACCGAGAGGGGCTGTAGTGCTAAGTAGAAGAAGAAGATACAGATAAGATAAAAGTTGACAGTTGTGTTAAAATTATAAATAATTTTTGAATAGTCTTGGATGGTTTCTTCTCTTTTTTCCAATTGAATAATAAAATATGTAATAATTTTAATAAATTTGAATTTGCTTTTGTTTTTTGGTTAAATGTGTCTAATTGATAATGTACAAATTTAGAGAGCCATTTGGGACATTAAGTTTTAGTATTTATACTGCTTGGAACTCGCCTTATATTTATAATGATTAGTATTGAATAAAGCACTTTTGACTGTGACTTGCTTGAGATGGTAATAATTTCCAACATGCACTACAATGAAATATTGGCATGTTGTCAAAATTATACTATAAAATGTAAAGCGAACATGGAAATGAATCATTTGTGTTGTAAAACTTTGAAATTACTCTTTTCATTTGATTTTACGCAGGAGCACTTTGAAAAACTCCTTTGTAAATCTTTTATCTTAAATCTAATGAAAAAATATATTTGCTAAAGTCATAAAGAACCAGTAAATAAAGAAATAATCAGATGAATATTGTTGGTTTTGATTTAGGTATCAATGGATCATGCATACGACACTTGGCAAATATTTCATATTGTCAATGTCATTTACAGGAATCATCAAGAGTAAGTCTCAACTTCTATTGTAACGTTTAATGGGGAATTAAATATGTATTCTAGTTCCCTGGACAATTTTATTTCCCCTCAATAGTTTTTCAATTACTACGAATAATTGGGAAAAAACCATTACTAATTACTACTACTATAATCGAAATGGGCAAAACTTTTACTCAGGAATCGAAATTAATTATTATTCAATTGCAATTACTTGCGATGGAATTGACTGAGTAGTAACTTACAAAATAAGTTAAATAATCTCAGCTCCTTTCTGAAGTTAGGTGATGCAGAATACCATCATTATGGCAAACAGTAATCTGACTATAAGCAATCGAGCAGTCGCCTAGGCAAACTGCTCGAAAACCATCATAACACTTATCCCAAATTTTAATTGCAGATTTGAAAAATTTAATTATTTCAATTTATATTTATAAATCATAAAATATATATTTTTTTAAATCTTATTAAATATAAATTTTATGTCATTTTTTCCCCTGTAGTAAATTTAAACTTTCCTTTTATATTCTTTATGATTTATTTATTTAAATTTTTCTATATTATTATTTTTCATTAATTTACTAATTAAAATCTGCATTTGAAATGCGGCCATGGCGACACCTCTTCCCGCTGCTCATGCACATATTGCATTGGTGAAGGCAAGTGTGCAGCGGAATGAATGAGAGGCTCGTCGTGTCACGTTGCAACATCTAGTAAGTGGACGATTGACAATCGATTTCTGACAAAATAATTGGTCATGCCGGTTTTTTCTCGAATTGTTCGAATTAAATGTTGATCGGTGCAGATAGTTATCGATAAAAACAGCGTTGTTTTAATTATCTGTTATACGCAACTGCAATCGTAAACACCGTGAAATGAACGTATTTTAAAAGCGTCGGGAAATGATAGGAAACTTTCTCCATAGTGGTGCGGCTCACGAACCACAATGAAAATCCTTTGTACGTGATATTGAACTTCTTAGTGGCTTGCATTCTCTTCACTTCGAAAAGAGTCGTTGAACTTACCTGCATTCTTGCCTTTTACAACTTTGAGGCACGCAAATATCAAATGGTGTGCCAATAACTATTCGGCAAATTTTTGGTCGTGTGAAGCATTGAAAGGAGAGATCAGTGAAGTAACCGCTCGGTTCTCGTCTGTGTTCACAGTTTAAAAACAGACCTGACAACTGTTAGCAAAGGGGAATGTCAGTGTCCGTGTATTCAAGTTCACAAGCAATATTCGGTTTCGCGTATGAAAACGTTACGAAACCACGCCCGTGTAATTAGTGCTCTGCAGTCGGATTGCACTGAAGTGTTCGTTCAACGGGATTACCGAGAAGTTATATTCGTCAAATTCCATACAAGACTTCCAAGTGAACTTGATGGTCATATTGAAAGGCATATCTTCGAACCGACAATAACGACACTTCATGATCATTTTGCTGAAGCAGAGATAAGATTCTGATGTACGCCCTATGAGGGAATCGAATTAATTCCAATACTTATAGAATATTCACTCATACAACATGCTTCGTACCGGCTTGCACCTAACGAAGGCTTTGCATATCCACTTGTTGTTTGTCGACTCGCACCCAATGAAATGGGGAAACGAAGAGTGCTTGAACAGGGAAATGTTAAAAGAGAAAAAAAAGCATAGGAAGTTTTTGGGGGTTTTGGTTCGAACAATTTGGAATGCAATACCGCATCAGCACTCGTTTTTCGTAGGTAAATTTGTTTACAAATGTCGGCGTTCACAATTTACTATAATTACACGGGAAGTCTTTGTTTGGCGACATACCACCTTGAAATAAGCCAAACTCGGGTAGAAAACACCGAAGCAAGTGAGTAGCAACCGGGAAAGTGAATTGTACAAGCGAACATTCGACTGTGCACATCCGCGAACAAATCGACGATTGACGTGAGAAAAACTGCATTGACAAGGTCGAAAAAGCGTGAATTCTGCTGATTGTCACAAAGAGGAAGAACAGTACCTACCCAAGGAATAAACAATAATTCACTTTTCATGCACGCAGCCACATCAATTATTGGTAATCTGGCAAAGGTACAAACGCATTCTGGTAGCGTCTAGGAAGGAATCTATAGGCCATTTTCACCTAATTTCAATGTTGCAATAGACGGGTGGCATGATTTTTTAACCTTATCACATTACAGACGGAACTGCCGTTTGTGTGCCCTCCTTAAAGGAAAATTTTGGTTGCTTGCGATTTTGTGTGTTTTGCATGCTTTGTGTCGCGCGGATCCAGCTGTACGTAGTGACTGCAAGGAAACTAGAGGAAACCAAAGAATTTGAAGAAAATTGCCGTGTACCGAGGAGGTAAATATAACATCGTAAAATTTCAACTGAAATCGGTGGATCAAAAAGGAGGCGTTCTCTGCAACCAAATAAGGTGCGTGTTGCGTGTGTAGCAGTTTTGTGTTGAGCAGTTTTCTTAAAGTTAAATAAAAAGATATGTATATATATATATATATATATATATATATATATATATATATATATATATATATATATATATATATATACAACTATCCTAAGTATATTCAAATAAGTGAATGAGCGGTGACGTTTGCCGTTATCCCTGCATGAGCAAAAAAATTATTGACTACAACACTGCCAGCCAGGCAAAACTGTTGCGATCATTCCATAACCTTACCCTAAAACTTCATCAAACAATAGCAAACATATGGTTTTATAAACAGTGCTTGAAAACCAACATAACACCAGCATTTGCAAGAATCGTGATAAAACAAAACACAATCGCTGCACGAAACACACAACGTAGCGCACAGATACTCCGCATTAAAAACGAAATAAGAACACTGTACATAAAAAAGGACGAAATCAATCGACAACTATTACATTCACACTTACAATTAACTAACATTATACAAACTGAAAACTTTCTACAGTTTTACAATGACGTAAGACAAAACATTGATATTCAGCTCAAAACTAAATATGAGACCATGACGAAGAAACTTGACAAATTGATGAAAAAACAAAACAAAACGACCACACCAGCGAACAGAACATTCTATCCACGGACGGTAAACGTATCAGATACGCCTTTTACGACACAAGAAATGGAGCTGTTGAATAAGGGACTGAAACACAACTTACATAATACAAACCGCAACAAAGACCTAGAACAACTAGTAATCGACACTGAACTAGCCATTAACAAACTGCCGCAGGAACAACAGACACATGCAAGACATACTGCAGTAGACATATTGCAAAAAATACGCACTAGCATAAACAACACGGGTTTCCACGAAGACCATAAGATAATAAGACACATTCAGACAAAGTTTACGGATAACCTACTAACAATGATGAAGGCTGACAAAGGATATACAACGGTGATCCTAAAAACAACGGACTACGTACAAAAAACAATAGACTTCATTAACGCCAACGGCTACAAACTGGTAAACAAAGACCCCACCAATAGATTCCCAGCGGACTTACGTACTGCCATTATACAACCCCCACTAATTATTCCTCCTAATACTAAGCAACGCTACATAAACCCAAATCCATGAACACCACCCCTTAAAGCACAACCTAAGCTCCACAAAACCAATATTCCAATCCGTCCTGTCGTCAACTACCACCCAGCTCCTGCATACCAATTAGCACGGTACTTGGCAACGATAATGGCTGATGTCGTGCACCTTGACGATAAATACGCATTAAAGAACAGCCGCGAGCTAGCAAATTCTTTCACTTCTTTAAAATTGACTGAAAATTGTCGACTTTTATCATTAGACATCACCACCCTCTATACGTCTATTCCTGTCGATGAAACACTGGCCATACTAAAAGAAAAACTTTCATTCAACAACAGCCGACGATTCACAGATCAAATACTCAATCTCATAAAGACCACAATCAAACAGAACTATTTTCAGTTCAATAGCAACACATACATTGCCAATGACGGTCTGGGTATGGGATATCCAATGTCCTCAATAATGTCAGAAATATTCTTACAATCTTTGGAAGAAGTCTTTATACCCAAAGTTGTCAAAAGATTCAATGTAATATTTTACAGACGGTATGTGGATGACTGTTTCATTTTTATTGACTCACAAGGAAATAAACAAGACGAACTACTTACCCATATGAATGAAATTCACCCGAATATAAAGTTCACTATGGAAAAAGAAACAAACGGACAACTCAACTATATGGACCTAACTGTGACACGTGAACAAACACGATTGGACTACAAAATATACAGAAAACCAACCACAACTGATCATACCATACATGAAACATCTAACCACCCCGCACAACATAAGCTAGCAGCGTACAGATCAATGGTGCAGAGGCTTCACTCCATCCCCATGACTCCTACTAACTACTCCAACGAACTAAACAACATTTGCAGAATAGCTAATAATAACGGATACAAACAATACGAAATTGACAAACTTGCCGCACAGTACAAACAAAAACAGGAACGCCAACCGACTGAAACTCATAAGAACGACCAACAGTCGGTATCGTTAACATACGTAGGCAAAGAGACATACAAACTATCAAACTTCCTTAGGAAATACAAATTGCAAACTGCATTCAAAACGAACAACAACAGTGGAAACAAACTGAAGCCAAAACTGAATGACACATTGATAAACGAAGGCAGCGGCATATACAAACTGACATGCAAGGACTGCGACATGGTATATATAAGACGGACAACACAAAAACTAACGACAAGGTATAAAGAGCACCTACCATCTTTCTTATACACCAAGGCAGACTCCAATTATGCGACGCACCTACAAAACCACGCACATGAGCCTGACGCTATGACAAACTCTATGAAATTGCTACACAAACAAAGCAAAGGACCGAGACTTTTTTTTTGTGGTAGGAAGGTGAAGGCATTTACGCCCGCCGAGTCTGGCAGTGTGGGACTCCCATGGAGGATACCCTTGGACTACCCACTAAACACCTCCCCTGTCAATCTGAGAACCTAGCCTGGAACCGTTTGACACATTACTTCGGGCCAGGTCTCGTTTTGTTACGCCGTGGGGTGCCTTCAAGCTGGGGAGTCCCTTTCCTAGCGGGAGGGGAGAGGGGAAGAGGAAATGCCAGAAGGGCGATCCCCCAGCCCCAGCACCTCCGGCTGCTGTGAGTCCCTTTTATATTTTAGGACTGCCCGAGTATAATGTGCCACCTGGTTCCATTTGTCAACCGATTCGAGCATCACTGCAACTATATTATCCGGGGTTAGCTCTCCCGTCTCCCTGTAGAGTTCCCTTCGCAGCCTGACCCATTTGGTACACGCAAAAAATATGTGACAGGCATTGTCCTCCTCTCCTGGGCACAACTGACAATCGGGAGACCGTGACTTACTGATCTTGTGCAGGTAAGACTGAAAACACCCGTGCCCGCTCAAAAGCTGGGTCAGATAGAAGTCAGTCTCACCATGCCTTCGATTTAGCCACGGTCTCACTTCACCCAAGACTGCTGCCAATCGTTGAGCGAGCGTTGTCTCTCCTCGCGGACAACCATCTCCCTCGCATCCTCGTTTCAGCGCAGGTAAATAGCGCGGCGCTCTCCAGCAAGGAGGGCGACAGGTATCACGCCTGCAATCACTCTCACCGCCGAGTCGGAGACTGTTGGATACGAAGATGCAATTCTCAGTGCTCCTCTTCTCTGTACCTGTGCCAATCGTTTTCAGTATACCTCCTTGCTGAGAGCGTCGCCCCATACCTCTGCTCCGTACAGTAGCACTGACCCTACAGCACTCATCAAGAGGCGTCTTCTTGATGGGCTGGGTCCCCATACGTTGGCCATAAGTCGACTCAGGGCCGATATTCCCGAAGCAGCCTTCTCAGCCGTTGCACTGATTTGCTCAGAGAAACTCATCTTTGAGTCGATCAGTAGCCCCAGGTACTTCACTGCTGGCTTCGATTCGATTTGTATATCTCCAATACTGATCATCCTTACTCTAGGGATTCTCTTTTTTGTCAAGATGACCACTTCGGTTTTCTCCAGTCCTAAACTGAGCCCGCGAGCAGTCATCCAGTCCCTCACTCGGCGCATTAGCATGCCTAGCCTAAGTTGCGCTTGTTCAACGGTGCGTCCGGCGACCAGAGCCGCAACATCATCCGCATAGCCGACCACGCGCGACTCATCTGGCATCTCAAGTCTCAGTAGCCCGTCGTAAGACACGTTCCACAGGTCCGGACCAAGGATAGATCCCTGGGCAACACCCGATGTAATTTCCATCCTTCGTTGGCCCTGTGTCGTGTCGTAGAGCAGGCTTCGGTCCGTTAGGTAGTTCCTCAAAAGCCGCATTAGATATTCTGGAACTTGAAAAGAGTTTTCCAGCGTGTCCAGAATATCCACCCATCTAGCGGAATTGAAGGCATTCCTGACGTCGAGTGTCACCAACAGGACGATCCGTCGCTTGGTGCGACTATATGCCTCTGCCTTTTGGACCGCGTTCACCACCTCTGCAATCGCATCAATAGTAGAACGTCCTGCTCTAAAGCCGTACTGCCGAGGAGATAGGTCCTCAGCAGCACGAACCGCGTCAGTGAGTCTTCCCTTGATGAGTTTCTCTAGCACTTTTCCAGCCGTGTCTAGCATGCATAACGGGCGGTATGCAGACGGCGATTCGGGATTTCCCTTCCCCTTGCTGACCAGCACGAGCCTCGCCACCTTCCATCGTACCGGGAAAACCCCGTCCCGTAGGGAAGCGTTGAATGTGCTGAGCAGCAAGTCAGGACAATGGTGATAGACGAGCCGCAACACCTCAGCTGGAACACCATCTGGACCTGGAGCCTTCCTCGCTTTCAGGGAGAGGACTGCCTCCTCCAGTTCCAGCTGTGTGAAGAGTGGACACTCTACTGCTGTTTCACCATGGACAGCGTTAGCACGAAAGGGATGGGCGGGGAAGAGTCCCCGCACTATTGCGTCCATCTTTTCCGCGTCATGTATACAAGGCTTCCGTAGGGCACCAAGTTTCCCCATGACCAGCTTATAGCCAAGGCCCCACGGATCCCTATTTACATCTTCCACGAGGTCTTGCCAGCATCGGGCCTTGCTCTTGTTAATAAGCCTGCGAAGATATTTCCTGCCGGACCTGTAAGCTGCTAGCCTAGTGTCTGCCTCCTCCTGTGTTCGCGCCCGCTGGGCCTCTCGCCGAAGTTTGTGACACTCGCTTCTTTGTTCGGCGATCTCGTTTGACCACCAGTATACTGGAGGCTTACCGTGTCGGGGTCTCCGACGGGGCATGGAAGACTCGCAAGCAGTTATGATGGTACTCATAGTTGAGTTCACCAAGTCCTTGGCTGTAGGCCCTCCACTCCCTAGCGGAGCTCCCAGCATCGGTGTGCCTGCCGTAAGCGCGTCAGCGAACCTCTCAACATCCATCCTCCCAGTCCTCCATCCGAGGATTGAAGTTTGGGCATATGCACGCAGAGTGGCACTGTCGTGAATCTCAACCGTGATATACTGGTGATCACTAGCCGAGTAGTCCTCTGGTACTCGCCAGTTGTGTACTCTAGGTACCAGGGACTCCGAAGCGAGTGTCACATCGGGTATGGTTCCTACGTAACCCCAGCGGCGGAAAGTAGGGGTATTACCAGTATTTAGGACAAAAAGCGCTGTTCTGGCCGCCATGTCCAAGATTTGCTTTCCCCTTGGGTCGGATTGTGGCATACCCCATTCAATGGCTTTAGCGTTGAAGTCTCCCCCGACCAGCATGTGGCCCTCTGTGTTCGAGACAGCGTCCTCCAGGGCATCGAGTTTGGTTCGAAAAGATCGCATTGCCTCGTTAGGCGTCAGATAAACACTGAATTATGTTATCCCTGAACACCGCACCCACACAAAACCATCCCCGCGTCCATGGCCCTGCACCTGAAGGCGGGCGCTGTCTCGAACCCAGATGGCCGAGGTACTAGATTCGTCAGGGTACCACGCTTGCGAGTCCTTGTTATGATGTTGCTCGCTCAGCAACAGGAGGTCAGCTTTCTTATCCCTCGCAAACTGCTCAAGTAGGTCCTGGGCGTTTGTGCTTCGGTGCAAATTGACCTGCAGGATACGGATCATTTGAGTATCGATTTGGCTTTAGTTAGGGCCTCCTTGAAAACCCAGCATCTCCCTGTCCCCGGCTCATGTTTGAGGTCGCCGGGTGCTAGCTTAGCATCCTTGCAAAGAATGCATTTTGCCTCGTTCGTGCACTCCTTCCTTTTGTGCCCCGTTTCACCACATTTGTAGCACAGAGATCTCCTGTCGGGTCCCCTACAGCAAGGACCGAGACTTGACATCCTAGAAAGGCTTGAAATTTATAAACGTAGAAAGACAGACGGTGACATTATCAACGAACAACTTGTTACAAATTTAACCAATTTTCTCAGTCCTAGACCACACTCTTAGACGAAAACGGAAACGAGATGAAACAGAACAAACGGACAGCCAACAAGCAAAAAAACGAAAAAATAATATCCCCCTACCTGGTATAATTAAGTAATTTACTTCCTGACCTCATTACCCATCCACTAATTACCCATCCGCTAATTACCCATCCGCTAATTACCCATCTGCTAATTACCAATTCGCTAATTGCCCATCCTAGGACTATATAAAGTCGCTCCCTTCAACACATCCTTTAGACACTGAAGATGACTCAAAGTAGTCGAAACGCGGCTGCTCACACAACTGAGCAAGGCCCGACGGCTTTTAAAGAAAAAAGAGGGTTGGCCTGCGGATATCAAATAAACAAAATTATTGACTAAAAGATTTAACTTTGAACGAAACGGGAAATATTGGTAAACGCTGACGTGGCAAAATTTGGAAGTTATGTCTAGAAGAAAGTCATAGTTCTTACGAATAATTTAGTTTTCTTGGATAAATGGAAAAACTACTTATGACTTAGAAAGAATCTGACAATTTTTGAATTTTTAATATCTATTCAAGTAACTAATTAAAAGTTATTTTTAATTTTGAGATTATTCAAATAAGAAAACCTCCTGTTAATAATTATCATATTCATATTTGATAGTTTAAGAATTAAGGAATTCTATTGTTTTTCCATTTCAAACGCCTGCATCAAGCATTGTTTATTACATGATAATTATTTCGCAAATTTATTTACAGTTCTTAATTATTTGAAGTTTTTGAATGTTGTTGAATTTTTTACAAACCGAGGTTGTTCAATCACTTATTAAGTTTGGTTGAAGAATTAATTTCCTATTGAGGAAACGCATTTGTCAGTCAATGTTGAAAAGGTTGCAGGAGTAATAACGAATAAAAAGATATAGGCCTACATAAACCAAGTCCAATCCAATCGGCTTTATAAAGAAATTAAGCTAGAAGTCCAAATTTTTTAAGTGTCCAGGTTATTTATTTCAGTGCACTGTTTTTTTTTTGGTAAAAGTTCTACTGCTGAATTTTTAAATAATTATTTATTTTTAGCCACTAAGTCAACGTATTTTTTTTAAACCTAACACGGTTATAGTGATAGTTGTTAAAAAGGGATTGTTAAGGCTAAATCAAATATTAAATCATTTTGATATTGTAAATTTTAAATTTCAAAGTCTAATTATAAATTCTAATGTAATTTGTTTAATTCAATTCATTCATTTAATTTTCTACTTGCAAAAAAATGCCAAACAATCAAAATCACATTCTTCACAAAATTGTAATTTTAGATGCCAGATGAAAAGTCCATGAAATTGTAACGCTAGATGCTAAAAATCAAAAGTCCAAAAGTATTTGCTTACACGTTAAAGTTCTTTTCAATTCAAATATTTTTGCTTACACCAAGAAAATTGTACACGCATGAAATGTACATAATGAAATTTACTGTGAGAAAATGTTATTGCATAGTTGACATTATTTAGGTATAAATTTAATTGTTATTTTAGAAATAAACGGAGTTGATATTCAGAACTCAATCTGTCTAGTTGTGTTTTTTATTTATCGACTCTCTGAAAAGTGGAATTGCAAAGTGGAATATAGGTAACCTGTTTTCCTCTTTACAACTTCCTAAGTCCTTTGCTTGGAAGCAGTGTAATATTGGTGTTCAGGCATTGAACTATTCAAATAAAAACAACTAAGTCTTTTCTTGGAAGTAGTCTAACACTGATTTTCAAGTATTGAACTTAGACATTTTCTTTTCAGGTATTCATTAAGATCTCCATTTAAATCTTTATTTTTCTGTTCATTGTTGAGTGATCAAACTATTTTATAATTATAGATTGAGCACAAGCGCGAACAGCGATGAATGTGTACTTACACAGACTGGTTAGGATAACAAACATTTAGGACAGTACAGGATTGGGAGTAGTTGTGATTGATACATGTATATCAGAGATGAGACGGTAAAGAAATAGATAAGAATCGATAGGAACTGCTGAACAAAGTATATTAAACAGTAAAAAAAATGTTGGTGTTCATAGTTGCATTTTTGAAGGAAGGTTATGCCAGATGAAAATGTAAAATTAAAGGGGATTGAAACTAAAAACGGTTTTGTTTAAAACATTCATATTCCATATCTGAGTTATTAATTTAATGTCATATCTTTATTTCACCTGAGAACATTTTTCTCAGAATAAGTTTTCACTGTAAATTACATTAAAATAATCTAAAGTCTTATTTCGACCAGAAGAATGTCGAAGAATTAAAAACTATTTTTCCATGTAATGAATAAAATTATAATGAATTGCTAAGAAACGACAATTTTTCCTTCCAGTTGTTAGTTCCTTCCTTTGCCCAGGTAGATGGAAACAACGGTGGGTATGCTGTCGAGCAGGGATGGGTCGTAAGTCATCTTCCGTAAGGTTCATTCATGGTCCTCTGAACATAATCTTTTCTCGGTTCGGGTTCGGTAGTTTATAGTTTGTTTTTGTTAATGTATGCGTTCTCTACTCTCTCTGATCTATTTTCTTTGTTTGAATTCTATAACGTAGTCATCTCATGTTCTTCAGTTCAGTACACAATAAACCAGTCTGTTTTTGACTGTCAACGAGTAGACACGTTTTTTTATTTTATTCTTTATCGTAACGCTGTTTCGTTTCCTTTGTTTTCTTGATCATTCCTGCGCAACAGGTTATGGGCCCAGTTCTAGTGCAAAAATCGAAAGTTTAATAAGTGTAAAATCGGGATCGTATTTTACGGACATAGTGACATTTGTATTTCATTGTGGTTTCTTTTGTGCTAGACTTTTTTTTTTGAAATTTGATAATGGCTGGACAAGAAGAAAAGATTTCTGTTCCGAAACTCAGCAAGGCGACATACGAAGAGTGGCTTTTCGAAGTCAACGCGTCTTTGGAAATGTGTGGTGTTGACGAGGTTGCTAATGGCGTCGTAATTAAGCCTCAAGTAGCTGCTGATCTCCGAGTATGGAAGATGTGGGATGCAAAAGCGAGACGCATATTATCAGCAGGCCTGAACGCGAATGATCACGCGGTTATTCGTGAGTGTACGACATCAAGAGAAATGTTCGTAAAAATCAAATCGCTGTACGAAGCGAAAACCGAAACAAATAAATATTTGTTGGCTCAGGCATTTATGGGCAAGAAATTCGGAGAAGGCCAAAGTGTCGGTGCCTTTTGCTCTGAATTGTCCGTTTTGAAACAAAGGCTACATACAGCTGGCGATGGAATAACCGACGGACACACGGTAGCCAAAGTTATCAACGAATTACCTGCAAAATTCACCACTTTCAAGCAGACGTACATGATTTCGGCCGCATCAGGAGTTTCGTTATCCTTTGACAAGTTGCGTGAACAATTAGAGATAATTGAAAACCAACTGCAACCAGGTGCAGGTACCAACAACGTCGAACCAAACGAAGCATTGTATGCAAGTAAGCCTAAACGTAAAGCAATAAAATGCTTTGAATGTGGCAAACTTGGCCACATGGCTAAAAATTGTTATCGCCGAAAGAACAAGAAGAATACTAACGGCGCGGATGCGAAATGTGCAATCACTGAAGATGTTGTATTCAATGCATCTAACACACACAACAACAACTCTAAATGGCTATTAGACAGCGGAGCGTCAGACAACACGACAAACGATTGCTCGAACATGTTCAACTATGTGCCGCTATGCAGAGACGAGAAACCTATCGAAGTAGCAAACAATCATATAATTTATGCAGTTGGCAAGGGATCGCTACAATTCGTATCTAAGTCGGCTGGTCTCGTAACGATCAGAGAGGTATATCATGTACCGCACTTAAAACGAAAACTTCTGTCGTTATGTTCGTTCATTTCGAAGAAGGGTGCTAGACACGAAGCCGAAGGATCTAAAGCCGTATTGAAATTACATGGTAAAATAGTCGGCTGTGCCTGGAAAGTAAACAACAACCTATTTGAAATGGACTATGAAGAAGTTCAACCGTCGAAGGCATGTGTCGCGTCTGTAAGTGTTCGACAACTTCATGAAAGATTGGGTCATCCGAATTATCGCGCGGTTCGTGAAATGTTGAAACGAAATTTGTTCGGAAACATTAAAGTTGAAGGGCAAGAAGACAGTAAAAATGATAATTCTACCTGCGACGCGAACGAAAACACATTTTGTGAGTCATGCATATTAGGTAAAATGGATCGCCTACCATATGTAAAAAATGAGAAGCGAGCAACAAAGTGCTCAGAACTTATCCATTTCGATATTATCGGTCCGATGAAAGTGCCGTCTCTGGGAGGAAATCGTTTCGCGGTCTTATTTACTGATGATTATAGTGGAAGTGTTTTTGCCGAACCTTTAAAAACAAAAGACAGAGTAGTCGACGTGCTTGAACGACTGATCATAAATTCTAAATCTGTCGGACATGATATTCGCCGGGTCAGATGCGACAACGCGAGTGAATTTACGGGGAAACCAATGCGTGATTTACTTTTACGGCATTCGATCAAAATGGAAAACTCAGTGCTATATTGTCCACAGATGAATGGTCGTGCAGAACGGCAAAATCGAACTTGTTTAGAATCGACACGCACAATGTTGTGTAATGGCTTGCCATACGAAGCTTGGGCTGAAGTTTTATCAACTGCAGCTAACTTACGCTGCGTGATACCGCTCAATCGTCTTCGCGGTCTTACACCATTTGAAGTATGGTACGGACGAAAACCAGAGCTTACAAAATTACGAACAGTTGGTTGCAAGGCATACGCTCTGATTGATGAATCAAAGCGGTCGAAACTAGAACCAAAAGCGGAAATTTTGCGTTTAGTTGGGTATGCGCCTGCAGGCTATCGATTGTGGCGTCCTGGTACTAACAAAGTAGTTACCTGTCGTGACGTCGTATTTGCAGAAGAAGATACTCATTTACGGAAAACTCAATATGTGACGAGCGAAAATGCGGAAACTGTTGCGAAGCGAACTACGCCAGAAACCGTTGATATTTCAACGAACCAATCAGAGTCAGTGATGGCTCAAACATTGATGATATTGACGATGCGATTGACGATGACAATAATCTACCGAATATTTCACCGATTCGAACGAGAAGTCGATCTATTGAGGAAGCTCCGATTTCGAAAAGGACAAGATCCCATGTTCGTTCCGTAAATATGGCAGAACTGCTAAATGCCGGTTGTGCTTTCATTGCAGATACTGTCATTCCTAACAGCGTATCAGAGGCTCGGTCTTGTGCCGATGCTAACAAGTAGGAGCTTTGTATGAAAGACGAGATGAAATCATTAAGCGATCATGGTGTTCTTGGGCAATTGGTCGAATTGCCTAGTGGTAAGAAAGCTATCTCAACACGGTGGGTGTATCGTATCAAAACACACCCTGATGGAACTGTTGATCGCTTCAAAGCACGCTTAGTTGTGCGTGGTTGCGGTCAGCGTAAGGGAATCGACTACGATGATACGTTTTCACCGGTGGCACAGCTTGAATCAGTTCGTACTTTGCTAGCAGTTGCTGCAGCCAAAAAGTATCGAGTATTCCAAATCGATGTCAAAACAGCGTTCTTGTATGGCGAACTAGCAGAAGAAATATATGTGAAGCAGATTGATGGTTTTGACGATGGAACAGGCAAAGTTCATCTTTTACGGAAGGCCTTGTATGGCTTAAAGCAAGCTCCTCGACAATGGCATATCAAATTCGATCATTTTATGAAGCAATCTGGGTTGATGCAGTCATCTGCTGACCCATGTGTATACATTGGCAAAGGTGGCGATTTGTTGGTGGTGCTGTATGTCGACGACGGACTTGTATGTGGTCGACTCGAGTCTGACGTTGAAGATCTGCTGCTAAAAATGAGCAATACATTCGAAATTAAAAGCAATATTGCAATATTAAAAGCAATATTGCAAGTTGCTATCTGGGTATTGAGATAATCCAAAAGGAGACCGATTCTTTTATTCGAATATCTCAGTCAGCATATGCCAAACTTATCTTGGAACGATTTGGCATGTCCGACTGCAAGACGATCTCAACACCATTCGAAAGCAATGCGAAACTTGTGGCAAATACCGGAGAAGTCGCAAATGTACCCTATCGACAACTAATTGGTGCATTGATGTACTTATCTGTTGGTACACGCCCCGATATTACATTCGCTGTTTCCACGTTATCAAAATTCTTGGAACGACCATCAATGGAGCATTGGCAAGCAGCAAAACGTGTCCTACGGTATTAACGAGGTACTGTCATTTAGGGGCAACGATGTATGCAGACTGGATGCATATGGTGATGCTGATTATGCAGCATGCCTAGACACTAGGAAAAGTGTCAGTGGTGTAGTTTTAACGGTTAATGGCAGCCCCGTGATATGGTCTTCACGTAAGCAAACAATAGTAGCGACATCGACAACTGAAGCCGAGTACGTAGCTATTCACGATGCGGCAAAGGAAGTAATTTGGGCTAGATTACTTCTAGAATCTATAGGCTGTAAGCAACAACAGCCAACTATCTTGTATACTGACAACGTAGCAGCGAAGAAATTAATAGAGAATCCAGTATTTCACCGTCGCACGAAACACATAGAAGTCAAATTTCACTATTCGAGGCAATTGGTTGTTGACAACAAAATCAAGATTAAGCAGATTGGTAGTTCAGACCAATTTGCAGATCTATTCACCAAAGGACTTAATCGTGAAACCTTTATGAAGCTACGTAATACTTTAAATATAAAATAATTTGTATTCTTTTGAGAGATAAGGAACGAGTGGGAGTGTTAATGCATGCGTTCTCTACTCTCTCTGATCTATTTTCTTTGTTTGAATTCTATAACGTAGTCATCTCATGTTCTTCAGTTCAGTACACAATAAACCAGACTGTTTTTGACTGTCAACGAGTAGACACGTTTTTTTATTTTATTCTTTGTCGTAACGCTGTTTCGTTTCCTTTGTTTTCTTGATCATTCCTGCGCAACAGGTTTGATGTTTTTTTTTATTAGAGTACGATATTTTGAAGTTTGCATAAGAGTAGTATATTTTTCAGTACCGCGTTGGCAAAAAAAGTTTCGAGAACTCTGAACTGAATTGAAGGTAAATACGGAATAAAGTAGAGATAGGTTTCTTTTCTGTATGGTTGTATTTTAGACGCGTTTAAAACGGGCACGTAATGGTGGCTGAATTAATGTAATCGAGCGTAATCCATTTAAAAGACCTGCGACCGAAATCCTCTCAGAACTAGCTGGGCGATAAGCAGCCACCGCGAAATGGATTACGAGTGCACGGACTGGTTGACCGATTGGGTACTATTCGTTGGCACGAATCAGACTTCTGGTCTAAATTACCGATGAGAGATTGGTTTAGATTTCCTTGGGAAATCTCATCGGACGATCGTTAATAACCATTACAAGATCTTGCAGCATATACTGTCAAGGATGTTGGGCCTGTCGAACAGCTTAATAGGTTTATATGTGCACTGAGAAACAGATTTGGAATGAGTGATTCTAGCGGAATGTGCACGGCAATTGCACAAAAGAGTTCGTTCAACGGGATTACAGTGAATATTCGTGAGCATATTTTGACGCTAAAGCGGCATCGTTCAATTCATGCAATCCTATTTCTAACCCTTGCTCTAGATTTCCTTTAAAGAGAAATAAAATTTAGTCATTCTAGATCCAAACTAAGTGTAATTTAATAAAATTAAATTAAATTTAGAGCCCATCGAAAATATGAAGTTGTTGGATTCATTACCAGGCATCACCACATCACCAGCGGGCGCCTGGCGAGGATGTTGGTGAGTACCCTATTGTTTCTATATTTTCTTTATGATTAATTATATTATTACTAACAATTAAACACGCATTCATTTTACTATAATTTAATTTATATTTATATTCATTCCTCCACGAATCATCATATTCATTCATTGTTAAAAGGAAATCGATTTTAATATACTTTCCGTAAAAACTAAAACACCATGGATTCATTTTCCACGAATTATTGCATTCATTTATAGTCAAAAGGAAATTGGTTTCAATCTACCTTACGCAAAAATTAAAACAAGATTACAAACGGTTTTAAATTCTTTCAAAAAAAAAAAAAATCACTTATATGCTTAATAGAAAAAACGAACAAGAAGGTAGCTTTTCGATTTAATCCAATAATTTAGTCAAATTATTGGAATTAAAACACGTCCTAGCTGAAAAACATTGAAATAATAATAGAAGAAAAGGACAAATAAAACACGGTGAACACTTCAATCATAGACATGAAAAAAAAACACGTTGAAGTTGCAGGAGAGTGCTCCTGCCAGAAGAGTTTTGTAAAACAAATAGTAAATCAAACAATATATACTGCATATTAAAACTTGACTCATATACAGATTCCATAAATTGAGTTCGACAAATTATTATCGTTAATATGTTTTTAAACTCACCGCCATTTTGTTTCAAGTGTTTTGACCCCATCGCTTGATTAGTCATGATACGACATCAATATTAAAAACCATTTCTAAAATTTTTATCAAAATTCCTACATAGGTCTAGGTCCGTTGCAAATGTTTATCTCCCTAGTAACATATGACAGACGACAGACAGACTAACGAACGAAAGAAGGCAGAGTGTGTTGTGCAACCTGGCATCATTGCGGCCTTTGGGCGCTGTAGAAGGACTATGCGCACCCCGGAGCGTCCAGTGCAAGACGTACACAATCCGGATCAAGCTGCGACACCAACAGAGGCCAGTGTAAGACTGGGGCAGGGAGAAGTTTTGCCGTTGGCCGACGCCACTTCAAACGTCACCCAAGCGATAGAAGCAAAAGGGCTAGGAAACGGGGGCCTCTCCCAAGAGGTGGTGCCAAATAACACAATCGCCCTTGACCGCGCCGAAGAGGAGCGGCTTACTCGGAAAGCGGGGACTATCGTCAAACAATCGAGGGCTGCCTGCGAAGTGCAGAAAAACATAGGCAAGAGTGTCAGGAATGGCATTCTTGAACTGGAGGAGCTTTTTGGCCGCATAACGCACTACAGGCGGAGGTGGCTTGCAACCGAAAAGCACCAAAAAGACACGCTCTCCCTCGAGGCATCAATGGGTCCTAGCAGCAGCAAAAGAATGGCCGGTAGCCCAATCGAAGGCGACCGTGAGAAAAAGAGGAAGGACGAGACCATAAACGAAGTTGTCACTCCAGGCGAGGAGTTTCATGTGGTGCGAAACAAGGCAGCGAAAAAAGCGGCCAAAAAGCTGCTCCTAGAAAAAACAGACAAAGAGCTCAACCACGAAAAGAAGAACATAGAACCCCCCGATATACAGCAGAAAACAAAAACCGAACCGCGGCGCAAACCCTTGCGAGAGGCACTGCTTATTAAACCCACTAAGCGCTGAACCTACGCAGATGTCCTCCGTGAAATTAAACGAGCGGTCAAGCCAGACGACACCAAAACTGCCATCAAAGCAGTTCGACCAACCCGGACCGGTGGCCTGCTGGTGGAATTCAGGCTAGAGGCCACAAACAAAGATGCATTCCGTGACGCGGTTCAAAAGGTTCTTGGAGATGCGGCAACCGTTGCCTCGCTCGAACCAATGACCACCCTGGAAATCAGGGACATCGACTGCGTCACGGACAAAGCTGAAGTAGAGGATGCCATTAGGAGGGAGTTCCCCAGCTTAAGTGAAGTCAAGGCAAGACTGACACGTGAAAACACAAGGGGGTAACGCATGGCTATTGTCAAACTAGCTGATAAAGACGCCCAGCAAATCCTGGCGAAGGGCAAAATTAAGATAGGTTGGGTGATCTGCAGGATACGGAGAAGAGCGATCCCTATCCGCTGCTTCAGATGCCTCGAATACGGACACACCGCGTATGGCTGTAGGGGACCCGACAGGATATCTCTGTGCTACAAATGTGGTGAAACGGGGCACAAAAGGTAGGAGTGCACGAACGAGGCAAAATGCATTCTTTGCAAGGATGCTAAGCTAGCATCCGGCGACCTCAAACATGAGCCGGGGACAGGGAGATGCTGGGTTTTCAAGGAGGCCCTAACTAAAGCCAAATCGATACTCAAATGATCCGTATCCTGCAGGTCAATTTGCACCGAAGCACAAATGCCCAGGACCTACTTGAGCAGTTTGTGAGGGATAAGAAAGCTGACCTGCTGTTGCTGAGTGAGCAACATCATAACAAGGACTCGTAAGCGTGGTACTCTGACGAATCTAGTATCTCGGCCATGTGGGTTCGAGACAGCGCCCGCCTTCAGGTGCAGGGCCATGGACGCATGGATGGTTTTGTGTGGGTGCGGTGTTCAGGGATAACATAATTCAGTGTTTATCTGACGCCTAACGAGGCAATGCCATCTTTTCGAACCAAACTCGATGCCCTGGAGGACGCTGTCTCGAACTCAGAGGGCCACATGCTGGTCGGGAGAGGCTTCAACACTAGAGTCATTGAATGGGGTATGCCACAATCCGACCCAAGGGGAAAGCAAATCTTCGACATGGCCAGAACAGCGCTTTTTGTCCTAAATACTGGTAACACCCCTACTTTCCGCCGCTGGGGTTGCGTAGGAACCATACCTGATGTGACACTCACTTCGGAGTCCCTGGTACCTTGAGTACACAACTGGCGAGTACTAGAGGACTACTCGGCTAGTGATCACCAGTATATAGCGGTTGAGATTCACGACAGTGCCACTCTGCGTGCATATGCCCAAACTTCAATCCCCGGATGGAGGACTGGGAGGATGGACGTTGAGAGGTTCGCTGACGCGCTTACGGCAGGCGCACCGTTGCTGGGAGCTCCACCAGGGAGTGGAGGGCCTACAGCCAAGGACTTGGTAAACTCAACTATGAGTACCATCATAACTGCTTGCGAGTCTTCCATGCCCCGTCGGAGACCCCGACACGGTAAGCCTCCAGTATACTGGTGGTCAAACGAGATCGCCGAACAAAGAAGCGAGTGTCACAAACTTCGGCGAGAGGCCCAGCGGGCGCGAACACGGGAGGAGGCAGACACTAGGCTAGCAGCATACAGGTCCGGCAGGAAATATCTTCGCAGGCTTATTAACAAGAGCAAGGCCCGATGCTGGCAAGACCTCGTGGACGATGTAAATAGTGATCCGTGGGGCCTAGGTTACAAGCTGGTCATGCGAAAACTTGGTGCCCAACGGAAGCCCTGCTTACATGAAGCAGAGAAGATGGACGAGATCGTACGAGCACTATTCCCCACGTACCTTGTCCGTATCGATCCAGCTCATGCACAAACACCATTGGAATGCTCACCTTTCACAATGATGGAACTGGAGCAGGCAATTCTATCCATGAAAGCAAGGAAGGCGACGGGACCAGATGGCGTTCATGCTGAGGTTTTGCAGCTTGTCTACAAGCTTTGTCCTGACTTGTTGCTCAGTATGTTCAACGCTTGCCTTTACGAAGGTGTATTTCCGGAACGCTGGAAAGTGGCGAGGCTCGTACTGATCAGCAAGGGGAAGGAAAATTCCGAGTTGGCGTCTGCATACCGCCCGTTATGTATGCTAGACACGGCTGGGAAAGTGCTCGAGAAACTCATCAAGGGAAGACTCACTGACGCGGTCCGTTCTGCCGGGGACCTATCTCCACGGCAGTATGGTTTTAGAGCAAGTCGCTCCACTATTGACGCGATAGCGGAAGTAGTGAGCGCGGTCCAAAGAGCGGAGGCTCACTGCCAGTCAAGCAAAAGGGTTGTGTTGCTCGTGACGCTTGACGTCAGAAACGCCTTCAATTCCGCTTGATATTCTGGAAGTACTGGAAAACTCTTTTCAAGTTCCAGAATATCTGATGCGGATTTTGAAGAACTACCTGACAGACCGAAGCTTGCTCTATGAGACGAAGGAGGGTCGGCGGAGGATGGAAGTTACATCGGGTGTTGCACAAGGCTCCATCCTTGGCCCAGACCTGTGGAACATCACGTACGACGGGCTACTGAGAATCGGGCTGCCGGATGAGTCGCGCTTGATCGACTATGCAGATGATGTCACGGCGCTAGTTGCGGGACGCACTGTTGAACAAGCGCAACTCAGACTGGGTATGCTAATGCGCCGAGTGAGGGACTGGATGACTGCTCGTGGGTTCAGCCTAGCTTTGGAGAAAAGCGAAGTAGTCATCTTGACAAAAAAGAGGAATCCCTAGAGTAAGGATGATCAACATTGGGGAAGCACTCGTTGAGACTAAACTAGCAGTGAAGTACCTGGGCATTTTGATCGACTCGAAGATGCGTTTCTCCGAGCAAATCAGGGCAATAGCTGACAAGGCTGCAGCGAGTGTTTCGGCTCTCAGCCGACTAATGGCCAACATAGGGGGTCCCACCTCATCAAGAAGGAGACTTCTGATGAGTGCAGTACAATCTGTGCTGTTCTACGGATCGGATATATGGTGTGAGGCTCTCAACAAGGAGCTGTATCGAAAGCGCTTGGCACAGGTGCAGCGATGAGGAGCGCTGCGGATTGCATCTGCATATCGGACTGTCTCGGAGTCGGCAGTGCTGGTCATCGCAGGAGTGATACCCATTGCCCTCCTTGCCAAGGAGCGCCGCAGAATCTACCTGCGGAGGAACGAATGCGACAGAGATGCTGTCGCCCACGAAGAACGAGAACGCTCACTCAGTGATTGGCAACAGTCTCGGGTGAGCGATACAAAAGGTAGGTGGACCGCACGCCTTATTGGTGACCTGAGGCCGTGGCTCAATCGAAGGCATGGTGAGACTGACTTCTATCTAATTCAGCTACTGAGTGGACATGGATACTTTCGGTCTTACCTGCACAAGATTGGTAAGTCACGGTCTCCTGACTGCATATTCTGTGCTGGAGAGGTCGATGATGCCTACCATACATTTTTTATATGCAAGGGGTGGGAAAGGCAGCGCCGTGACCTCATTGAAGAAATGGGAGATTTCTCTCCGGATGAACTCACTGGAGAGATGCTCACATCCGTTGACAAATGGAAATGTGTGGCACAATACGCTCGGGCAGTCCTTAAGATAAAAAGGAAAATATATGAGCGCCTGTGGGCGTCCAGGGCGGAGGGGTCTCTTTTCTAGAAATCCCTCTCCCTTCTTCCCTCCTTCCACTTGAAAAGGGATTCCTGTAGGCCGGTGGCACCTAAACGCGTAGAGAAACGAGGCTTAGCCCGAAGTAATGTGTCAAACGGTTCCAGGCTAGGTTCTCAGATTGACAGGGGAGGTGTTTAGTGGGTAGTCCAAGGGTATGCTCCATGGGAGTCCCACACTGCCAGACTCGGCGGGCGTAAATGCCTTCACCTCCCTACCACAAAAAAAAACATATGACGCGTTGATGTTGTTGTAATTGTTAAATATTCAATCAGCTGTAACTTAGCTGTTTATTGTTCAGTTATCGTGAAGTTCTCGGGACAGATACAATTATTTTCAGAAAAGTTGAATTGTAGCCTTTGGGAAATTTAAGGGTCCCATCTTGATTTGTAAAATTGTGGAAAATTTATAAAATATACTGTAATGATTTATTTAAAGCAACTCGAACGTTGAGATTTCCTAAAGGAAATCTGAACCAAATTCTCGTCGGTTCTAGACGTGAAGTCTTGTGCCCCACAGGTCAACAGATCCAGACACTCTCAGTCTACTCCGAGTGGCTGCTGGCTAGCCACCTAGTTCGAAGAGGAGTTCGGTCACGAGTCTTACGCGAGCAGACTAAGTCCGAAATACAAAAATTCAGCTACCGGTTCACATGTCCGATTTACTAACGCGTCAAAAATACCATCATACGGAAACGAAACGAAACCTATCTCTACTTTATTCCGTGTTTCTTCCATTCATTCAGCCAACAACAAAACTATATTCAATTACGCATTCCTAAATGTCACCAACGCGGTACCGAAAAATATCCTACTTTAACGCGAGCTTCGAAACAACCTACTCTAACAAGACCTCAAAGCAAACTATGGTACCGCGTACCGAACGCCACGCGAAACTGGCCATCCGCGGATCACACGAACCCTACGCTCGTAACGGCATACTCACCGTTCGCTGACATTCCTGCTGGAAAAGAAGGGTTAGCTGGAAAGAAAAGACGTTATTAGATTTAGCAATTTTTATTATTTATTGAAAAAAAAGGAACAATTTCATCGTTTATCGAATATAAATTAACTTCTATTAAATTCTTAAACAATACTGTGAATTCGAGCGCTGAGCGTTGTTTATCTGCCATTGAATTGGTTTTTTGTAATTGACACTTACAGTTTCCTATCAATCTACATAGTGCCCGCATCAAAAATTAAAATTAAATTCTTAAGCTTAATCAAAATTATTCTTGGGGATAAAATATCTTATCGAATTTTAAGTTGTTTTTTTTCTATAACTTCTTTTGCTATAGCGAATGTATAATGCATATTTGATGTTAGTGCATAGTAAATAAATTCTTCATATGTGACAAGTTGTTAACGATGCAAATAATTTTTTTATGTTCAGTATAATGTAATGTGTTCTTTTCATAAGTGATGTATCTAACTGGGTAATTATATTTAATTTTAGTAGGGTGTTACCTTTCTAATAAGAACAACTGCTTCTTCTGATAACAACTTTAATAATAATCAAATGACAATTTTCATGATCTTTAAGTACAATATTTTTGCTTTACAAAGCAAATTATTTGTCATATATTTCTTATGAACTTTTACTGCACGCGCTATGTGGTCAGCAAAAATGATCCGCGAATTTCGGTAATTGATTCGCGCGTGTAAAGAAAATATGCAAAAACAGGAAATCAATGTTCCAATTACATTTAGAGTTATTCTATGAGATAGGTAAAAAAAGAATTTACGATTGCGCGTGCAGGAACAATTGCAGACATAGGAATTGAATATCATCGGAATGATTTTAATGTAAGAAACAATATTTGATGACGAAAGTTGATTGTTTGAACATACTCCCGGCCGTTGAAAGCGCTGAGCTTTCAAGACAGTGTATTCCGGCGTATTTGAAGTTGAAAGTCGATGGTCCTTGGGAAGGATTGTGGTTTCCTTACTGATGCTTGTGGTCCTGTTGATGTTCGTATTTTGTAGCATCTTGTGGTGAAGTAAATGACTGTCAAGCCGAAGATGATGACCAATGCCAAATATCCTGCTGAGACATGGTAAATTGTGGAGTCAACGTGATGAGGAAGAGAGCTTTGTTGTTTGATTTGCAGGAGAGTGGTTTTAAGCTGAACAATGTCATCGGAATTGTTTGCTATCTTCATACTGTGGAAGTTTTCTTGAGGTTCTAAGTGCTCCAAAATGATGGTGGAGTTTAAGGCAACTGATGGTAGGTAAGAAAGGTCGATCCGATTAGTAAATTGATGGTGGGCCATGATCGTCAACGAGCTTTGTCTTATGTTGCAGTTGGCCTTAAACCTCAGAGAACCAGATCCAGTTAGAATAGTTTGATAACTGTTGTCACCACAAACTATGTTTATAGACGTTTCTTCTTGCAGATTGTAGATCCATGTATTCTTGTTGTGAAGTTGAATCCACATATTAGAGGAGCTGGGAATGATCTTGAGTTTGCAAACTTGGGGTAGTGTATGCATTTGGTTTAATAATTTAAGTTCGCATTGAGCTGGTCCAGTATCTCAGTTGAATATTTGATGTTTTTTATTGCACAGGTATTTATCTTCACTTGTTAATAGGCATGAACTAATTTCGGCTTTGGACATGACGCTGTATTGATCCTTGTGTAGTGACACAGCTAAAAATGTAGTATTCGTAACAATGCAAGCAAACTGTTCCCTTAGTTTAAAAGTGATAGGAATAACTTTGAATAGCTGGAACACCTCTACATTTAGCAAGGGTATGTTTATTTTGAAGATAGCCTTATCCTTCGTGATTATTGACTGAACAGTTATAATTGAGTATAGTTTTAGCAGTGAAATATACCCAGATTGATTCGGTACGATTAAGGAGGCTGGTATATTTTCTCGGATGAATCTTAGTTCGTTTTGTAGCTGGTCTGGCCGCAGGATGAGAGGGTTCATTTTTCCGTTGTGACTATCTATAGTGACACCAATTAATGCTGTTTGGATGCGTTGATATGCCATAAGCAGCAGAGTGAAGTGGATGGATAACGTGTTGAAAGCTTGTATGAGACCTTGGTTCTCCAGAATATGGCTGGTTTTATTAATATTTAAGCGGAAGTGTTCTAGATAAGTTTCGATAGATTTCGTTTGTTCCTTTATAAAGATTCTGTCTTGGTCTAGGAGATTTAGGGTGGAATCTACGACGGATGTTTGATTTTTAATCAGCTCTATAATGTGGTTCGCATTTAAATTAATTTTGTCGATAGTTGTTGCCATTTCTTCTGCGTAGTCCTGGTCCAATATTCCGAATAACTTGTTACTCATGGTTCCAATAAAATCAAAGGGCGATCGCTTCTTCCGGATTTCAGAGCTTCTCTCAAGCAGCAAGTTATTATTTGCCTGTATGGTGCTCAGCTGGGATTGAAATTGTGCTAAGAGGAGCTTACATCATCCTTGGTTGTCGGTTTCAGTCTGCTCGCAGAGTTCCTTCAGGCGTTTGTGGTTGTTTCGCAGGTTTTGTATATCCTTCCAATATTCGGTCATATTGTAGTATGCTATGATGCTCCAATTGTCCGTTACCATTGAGACCTTACCGATATCCTCAAAATATACCTCCTCCTCCTTGGTAAATGGTCTAATCACGATAGTCTCGTTGATTGGCTGAGTTGTCGTTTTGATGCTTGGTACGCATAATATTAATAGCACTAAGGCGAGTTTCGTGATCTTTGGCGTTCGTATCGTTGGTGGCGATCGTGTCCTTTTGGATTGAACGTGCTTCGTTTGTAATATTCTATTTTGAGACGGTTGGGAGTCTTTACTCTCATGGAAGTTCTTCAGGTCACTGCAGCGGAAATGAAGGGCTGGGCTTGTCAACCAGCTAGAATTTATGGGGAAAATTTGATGTTTGCTTCGTTTTTTGACTGTTTTAGTGAATTTTACCAGCGACGTACGTCCATTGTTCTGGCTAGCAGTAAAAGTTAATGAGATTTCAGACGATTTTAAATGATTATTGGTTACATTTGATGTGCTTGAATCGTTCAAATCTGATAACTCTTTTGATGTAGAATCGATCCTGTCTTCATTCGAGCCTTCAGGGGGATTTATGACCAAATCTCTTGGCGGCTTCTCAACGTCCTCCTTCAAATCTGATGGTATTGTGACTGTGTAGTCGATCCTATTTTCAATTGAGCCTTCAGGGAATTTTTTCGCCAGGTCTTCTTCAGTCGTGTCAACTGGCAAAGCACATAAGTTATAAACTGCTCTTTTGAGTACTCCTCTTCCGGTTTTGACATCAACTACTCTAGTAAGTTCATCCGATCCTTCATAAAGTTTGATGATCCTGCCAATGGCCCATTTGAGAGGGGGTACGTTGTCTTCTTTTAAGAGGACTAATGTCCCCAAAGAAATTTTTATTGTCGACGTCTTCCACTTGCTTCTGATCTCTAACTCTTGTAGGTATTCTTTAAACCAACGTTTCCGAAATTCCGATTGCCAGGCTTGGACTAGCTTCCATCTTTGTAGTAGCTTGATGTTGCTTTCTGAAGAACTTGGATTTGGCAATGCGTTGAGTGGTTCCCCAATCAAAAAATGACCCGGTGTTAGCGCTTGCAGATCGTTTGGATTATTAGAGAGAGGAGTAAGTGGCCTAGAACTCAGAACCGCTTCGATCTCTGTTATTATTGTGTGCAGTTCTTCATATGTAAGTGAAGCTCCAGCAATCACTCTTTTGATATGGTACTTTGCAGATTTTACAGCGGCTTCCCAGAGTCCTCAGAAATGAGGTGATCTGGGAGGGATGAAAAGCCATTCTATTCGTTCTTCTGAGCAGTACTGTTGAAGCTCATTTTGATTTTGTTTATTTACAAATAACTCTTGTACCTCCCCAAGTTCGTTTTTGGCTCCTACAAAGTTTGTGGCATTGTCACAATATATCTTCGTCGGACGGCCTCTCCGAGCAAGGAATCGTTTTAGAGCACCAATGAATGCGTCCTTTGTGAGATCCGACACAAGTTCCAGATGAACAGCTTTTGTACAGAAACAAACAAAAACGGCAATGTATGCCTTTGTGGGCCTTTTTCCTCTAATACAGTAGTAAATTTGAATTGGGCCACAGAAATCAACACCAACGTTGGAAAATGGACGAGTTGCTTGAACTCTTTCTCGTGGGAGGTTCTCCATAATTTGGGAGTACAATCTTGGCCTGGCTCTGCAACACCGCATACATTTATGAACAATCTTTTGTGCCAAAGTTCTTCCAGGTAATGGCCAAAATTCTTGCCGAAGTATTCGAAGCAGCGCTTGAGGGCCGGCATGAAGATTCCTTTCATGAACATGTTGAATCAATAGATGCACAATCTCGTTTGAATGTGGCAGTAAGAGTTGATGTTTTGCTTCATATATTGAGTCAGATAGCTCGATTCGTTCTCCTACTCGAAGTAATCCTTTGCTGTCCACAAAAGGCTTGAGCGAACTGAGAGAATGTCCGGTTGGCAACATCGGATGTTTTGCCAAATGTTTTATTTCATCCATAAAGGCAAAATGTTGGATTTCATAGACAATATAGTGTAAAGCGTTGTGAAGCTCCGCTGGAGTTAGTGGTCCAATTAAAGTGTCATCTTTTGATTTCAGGTTGTGCTTGAAGCGATGAATGTAGGCAGCTGTACGCTGAAGAAATCTGAATGAGTTTCGATGGTTGAAGCCGCTTATAATTGGTGAATGTGGTTGTACTGAAATCAAAGCCATAGGTTTCCGTTCTTCGTCTGTTTCCAAGTATTTGACTGGGGGCTTCGGCCATTCGTTGTTTGAGAGCTCCAAAAATGTTGGTCCTCTAAACCAAATGCTACAGTTGATAAAATTACCGGGGGTGGCACCTCTAGAGAGAATGTCTGCAGGGTTTTCCTTCGTCGGAACGTGCCTCCATTGACTTAGTTTGGTATTTTCCTGGATGAACGCCACTCGATTAGCCACGAACCGTTTTAACGTTGATGACGGTCCTCTTATCCATGACAGCACTATGGTTGAGTCGGTCCAATAAAAAACGTTTTTGACTGGTACACACAAAGCCTTCTGCACTTTGACCACAAGTTTTACCATCAGATGAGCAGCACAAAGTTCTCATCTAGGAATTGTTGTTTGTTTCAATGGAGCTACTCTTGACCGAGCACACAGAATATTCGTTACATACTCTCCATTTGAGTTAGTTGAGCGTATATAAACTGCTGTTCCAAATGCACTTTCACTTGCATCTGAAAACGCATGTAGTTCGATATTGGAGGTATCGCCTGACATTGCACGTCGTGGAATAATGAGTGAATTTAATACGTGCAGCTCTTCACGGAAATTACACCACCTTGCTGATAACGACTCCGGAATTGGATTATCCCAATCAAGTTTGAGCTGCCACAACTCTTGGATGAAGATTTTTCTCTTTGAAACGATAGGGTTGACGAGACCTAAAGGGTCATAGATGCGCATAAGATCACTAAGGACGCTACGTTTTGTGACTTTATCCACTGCTGGGAGATCTACTTGGATGCCATAAGTGTCGGTATGGGGATGCCAAACTATACCAAGTGATCTAGTGTAGTAGTCCTCTTTTGTATTTGACGTGGTCATAGTTTCCAAATCTGCTTTTGGGATATGCTGAAGTAGTTTAGGATGGTAAGCACACCATTTGCGCAATGAAAATTCGCCTTCGAGAAGAATGGTCCTCAGCTCGGATTGAATGCGCACGGCTTCCTTTAAATTGTTAGATCCAGATAAAATGTCATCAACGTAGAAATCCATTAAAGCAACACTAGCTCCCAGTGGATAATGTCTCTGCTTTGTTTCAGCCAAACACTGTAGCGTTTTGGTAGCTAAATACGGTGCACAAGCGGTACCGTAGGTTACTGTTCGTAATCTGTAATATTTGATTGCTTCGGTGGGATTATCTCTCCATATTACCAACTGGAAGTTTCTGTCTTCATCAGCGACTAAAATATGCCGATACATTTTTTCTATGTCTGCCGAACCACTGGTCCCACAAGAAGCAAATTGTTAAGGGATACATTGCTTGACGTTTTACACGAGCCGTCGAAAACGACATGTAGCTTTGTCGTTGCGCTAGTAGGTTTCAGCACACAATGGTGGGGCAGGAAGTAATGTACCTTTGGAATTCTGGCTGGATCAATTTGTTCCATGTGCTTTAGTGCAATCAACTCGTCCATGAAGTCTTGATATTGACGCTTAAGCTCGGGATGACGTTCCAAACGGCGCTCTTGGCTTAATAATTGTCTTATTGTGACTTGTTTCGGTTCCCCAAGAGAATCAGGTGAGTCAGAAAATGGAAGTTTGACTTCAAATTTTCCCTCTGAGCCTTTTCAAAAAGTCTTCAGAAAGTGCTTTTCACATTTCCTCTCTGCGTCTGACATGGCTGACTTTTTAGTTTCGACTTCTTCCAACTCCCAAAAGCGTTTCAATTGTTCTTCAATGGAGCTGGAGGCAATACTGCAAACAGTTGAGAGTGGGAGCTGTGTTGTTTTCAATTTTCCTAAAACGATCCAACCGAGAATGGAATTCTGTAGCGTAGGGAGACCAGCGGAAAGTTTTATCTTCTCTGAAGACCTCAAGTCGGCGTAAATCTCGGCACCTATTTAAATGTCAATCCTTTTGGAAGTATTAAAGTCGGGATCGGCTAGATGTATGTTTGCTGGGATGGGCCATGAATTTGTACTGCAAATCTGGTTCGGTTGGTATGAAGCTATTTCTGGCAATATTACAAATTCAAGTGCAGTAGAGAAGTTGCTGACTTGGGATTGGATAGCAAGACTCATTCTCCCTTTACTGTGCAGTTTTGAACTTCCTATAACACAGATATCAATAGGTTTATCAACTCGTCGAAATCCAAGTTGTTTAAAAAGGCGCTCAGAGATAAAATTCAGCTGCGATCCTGAGTCTTGAATTGCTCTGCAAATAACGAAATGCCCATACTTTTCCTTAATTTTAATGGATGCAGTGCCAAGGAATACATAGTGTTGCACTTTTTGTTGGCTTGAGGCTGAATGACTCATGCTGATTTCGTTTGCTATGGTAGGTGTCACTGGCTCAGTTTCAAAGTGAATCAATGTATGATGTCGCTTGTTACATTTCATACATGATCCAGAGCTGCAATCCCTACGTGTATGCCCTTTCTGAACTTCCCGAGGATCGGAAAATGACTGCTCGAATAGCCGATGGGTTTCTTTGTCCACCTTCTGAAGACACATGTGGACAATTAATGGATCCCAATTGCTTGTATCAATTCCAGGATTCCTGATACCCAGCAGTGTCTCATTCTTTGTGTCATGAAGTCTTTTGAGAGAGGCACCAGAGTCTCGAACAGCCACAGGAACATTTACCATGCTGTTGAGAAACGCAGCTACTATCATCCGTTGATTGTCATAGCGTGTCCTAAGAATTTGCCATGCTGTGGCATAATTTTGCTCGGAATGTTGAAGTTGTTGGATCAATCTACCAGCTTCGCCAGCAAGGTTGGCCTTCAAATAGAACATTTTCTGCACACTTGGAAGATTCTGACTGTCCACTAGTTGTGTGAAGAGCTCTGCAAACGAAGGCCACTTGATATAATCATCATCGAAAGTTGGTATAACAACCTTGGGCAACCTTATTGCTGCTGACCCTTGTCTTGCCTCCGTACCTGATGGCTGTATGTGCTGCATGTCCAACTCCATAAGCTTAACAACCGTTGCATTGTAGTTGTCTTTCAGCATGCTGAATCGCGAGGCGTCATAGTGTGTATTTTCAGCAACCAATGCATGATGATTGCTTGCTATTGATGTCCAATAACCACGCATACTCAAGAGATGCTGTTGGTAGAATTCGTGAGAGCGGGCAGGAAGATCTTTCAAATCCTTTGAGACAGTAGCCATCACCCTTTCCAGTATTGATATTAAAGACTCCTGAATGATGAGCCTTTTACGGACCTCTTGTGCATCTCCTCCGAGGGGCGAAGATGTGGTTGAATCATGGCCAACAGCGGAACTGTTGGCTACCTTTGCTTCCACAAGACCATCCTCCAGCTCACCTTTGAGTTCGTCATACACGTCTCGGACTTGGCCAAAGAAATCTTACTCAAAATATTGATGATCTGCTTGCCTTGAACGAAAACTTTGCAATTCTGCATCTCGCTTGACGAATTTCTCTCACTCCGTGTTTAATTTGTTGATTCGATTCTCGAAGTATCGCACAGTCTTCCTTGATTTCGAATCCTTGTAGAAATTCACCAGCATCCGTTCAAGAATTTTTCCAGCAGATGATTGGTCCAACAGCAGCTTCTCCATATCTAAATGATCAAAAGTTTAGTCTGGGGTCACCAAAAAATGTTACCTTTCTAATAAGAACAACTGCTTCTTCTGATAACAACTTTAATAATAATCAAATGACAATTTTCATGATCTTTAAGTACAATATTTTTACTTTACAAAGCAAATTATTTGTCATATATTTCTTATGAACTTTTACTGCACGCGCTATGTGGTCAGCAAAAATGATCCGCGAATTTCGGTAATTGATTCGCGCGTGTAAAGAAAATATTCAAAAACAGGAAATCAATGTTCCAATTACATTTAGAGTTATTCTATGAGATAGGTTAAAAATGAATTTACGATTGCACGTGCAGGAACAATTGCAGACATAGGAATTGAATATCATCGGAATGATTTTAATGTAAGAAACAATATTTGATGACGAAAGTTGATTGTTTGAACATAGGGTATTGTAAAATGAATTTACAAAACCCTAAAAACTAGCAGCATACATTTGATGATAATGAAAAATAATTTTTAAATGTGATAGATAACATTTTATGTAGGTTATCGCTAACAATAACAAACAAAATGAATGAGAACCGAAAACTTGGTCTTTCCTTTCGCTTAAAACCTGACCAGCTATAGGACTCGGCACGTTGGGTGGCCCCTCCATTATAATTAGCAGGCCATCGGGCGAGCTCACCCCTTTTTATGCATAACAGGGGCTCTTGCGTGGGTAAGGTGGCCTTCCACTCGCGTGCCTATTTATGGTATAGTGTTACGTGATTTCATCACATAATATTATTACATAAATTTGCCACGTTTATATTTTTCATTTAAAGGAAGAATCCATTCAAAGAGTTTTTCACTTAAATGGAAAATATATGGCTACGCTTACATTTGGATCTTGATCCATTTGGGAGTGAGCGATGGGGTACCGCTTCTACTTGGCTGGCCCACTCTTATTTGGGGGCCATAAGTATCATCGGTAACGACGAAGTCCTCTTAAGTCCGTCTGTTTTCTCCAGGATCGGTTTGTTCTGTGAGTCAGCGATTTTCGACCCTTAGTAGGATACCTCCTTCTCGACTCCGGTCGATATTCCTTTGACCCTCAAAATTCTTATAAGCGAAAATTTTTTGTAGTGGGTCCTTGTGAAAAGAACCCGCCCCACGACACCGCAATGCTAGCCTGCCAGCGCATTCACGCTTCCTCAGACAAGGCCAATCTCGGCAGATCCTACCATCCTCTTTCGCCGAGGCAGCAGACCATCGCTGCAGTCTTATACGGGTTTTTATATCTAACCAAAATTCCACTACAAACGTTCAATTTGACATTAATGTCTCAACTGTAAAAGTACTCTGAATTAATTGGACAAAATGTTTTAATTAAAAATCTAGAAAAAACGACGTCAAAAATGTATAGGTTGTATTGATGGTTTGAAACATTGCTAAAGATACGCCTTGGATTCTAGAATAAACTGGCATTCGTTTTGAAAATGGCTTACAATTTTGATTGATTTTTCTTCTAAATAGGAATCTTTTAGTATCTCAATCATGTGAAAAGGAAGAGGGAACGTTGCCGAAAGGTGTCAAAAATTCTTTGTGTTCTATTCATTCCATACGCAAAACATTCACAACAAGACAACCGCCTAGACTTCATTCTATTTTATTTTCGAGTATCCTCTTCAGCCAAAATGTCTTCATATGACATTTAAATAATTGAGTCAAATGTTCAAGGAATCTGCTCCTGGAGCAATTTTATTATGCTCTCATTGTTGACAGGAAATCAGTGAAAATATTTAAGTTATGCGTAGGCGCCAGGCATAAGCATTCAAAAATGTTTTTTCGACAAACTCCAGTGTGCTGAGTTGAAAGTCCTTGTGAAATATTCAAATAATATCTTTTATTCAATTTGAAGTACAAGGACTAGATGAAGATGCTTCTACAAGTATAGGCGAAGAGTTATCTGTATAATTTAGACAAAGCTTAGACGAGTTTCTTGAAAATTCTTTGGTTAGAATTTTCATAACGGAAATTGTACGTAGGCATATGGGAATAATTTGGAATTTGCAATTTTTAGTGAGTAGAACTCTGAAAGATGTGCCTTGTTTGCTTCTGCCTGAATCTCATATTTAATTCTGCAAGCTTCTTCGAGGCCAATCCAATGTTTTATGCAATATTAAATTTAATTTTTCTCCACGTTTTCCTAGATATTGAGGATTATTCTTTATCTTTGTTGTTTTTCTTATCATTCGTCATTGGAACAAAGATACTATCGTCAGGAATGCGTATGAAATTTTTATTGCTGCTTATTATAATGCCTGCAGAAATGAGTAACACATTTTAATAATAATTTAAATATTTTCTATTGTTATTTTTATTATCGCAGAGTTTAATCAACTTTCACCGAATTGTTTGGTTTTTTGGTTAGGCATTGAACCCGGAATAAGGAATGTTTATATTTTGGCGTATTCAATGTTGGGTGGATTTAATCGCGTTTTACGTGACTCAGGTCATAGTTCGCAAGTGCTGTACAAGAAAATTATTTCAATTATTTTAACGCCAGCTTCCTTTCAGAGCTTTGAAAAATCGCTTAAAATTTTCAAAAATTTTAAAATAATACAGGAAACTCTGAAAAATATTCAAATATGGTAATGAACTTGAAGAGCAATGACATGGAGGAATTTTTTGTGGTGAAATATTATTAGTATATATTTTATCTTATTAAAACTTAAGAAATCACGAGTTTATTAACAATAACTGCATTAACATGTATTGACGTCACTGCTGTCGTCATTAAGAAATTTAAGTTAGCGCAATTTTTTAATACGTTCTTGCTTATGCGGATTTTATTACCATTTTGATTAAAAGAATGTTTATTATTTGGTTATGTCAACTATGTGTGAAATTATACATAAGGTTCAGTCAGTTCATTGTCTTTAGTGCCAAAGTCAGTTATACAAAGATTGATTTAAAATAGCTGCTTGTAAGTTGCTTTATCTTTAAGGATTTCTTTTGAAGTGCTTACATTAATGTAATATTTTAACCAATTTGCAGAGGAGGGAAGGGTATGGTTTTTTTATCGCCGTTTTAAGGCTTTATAAAAGGAATTTTACAAAGACCTACTAATCTCGCGTTCGCCCTGCCCATACAACTCTTTTTTTTTGTGGTAGGGAGGTGAAGGCATTTACGCCCGCCGAGTCTGGCAGTGTGGGACTCCCATGGAGGATACCCTTGGACTACCCACTAAACACCTCCCCTGTCAATCTGAGAACCTAGCCTGGAACCGTTTGACACATTACTTCGGGCCAGGTCTCGTTTTGTTACGCCGTGGGGCGCCTTCAAGCTGGGGAGTCCCTTTCCTAGCGGGAGGGGAGAGGGGAAGAGGAAATGCCAGAAGAGCGATCTCCCAGCCCCAGCGCCTCCGGCTGCTGTGAGCCCCTTTTATATTTTAGGACTGCCCGAGCATAATGTGCCACCTGGTTCCATTTGTCAATCGATTCGAGCATCACCGCAACTATATTATCCGGGGTGAGCTCTCCCGTCTCCCTGTAGAGTTCCCTTCGCAGCCTGACCCGTTTTGTACACGCAAAAAATGTGTGACAGGCATTGTCCTCCTCTCCTGGGCAAAACCGACAATCAGGAGACCGTGACTTACCGATCTTGTGCAGGTAAGACTGAAAACACCCGTGCCCGCTCAAAAGCTGGGTCAGATAGAAGTCAGTCTCACCATGCCTTCAATTTAGCCACGGTCTTACATCTGGGATGAGGCGCGCAGTCCACCTTCCCTTCGTGCAATTCCCCCAAGACTGCAGCCAATCGTTTAGCGAGCGTTGCCTCTCCTCGCGGACAACTATCTCCCTCGCATCCTCGTTTCGGCGCAGGTAAATAGCGCGGCGCTCTCTAGCAAGGAGGGCGACAGGTATTACGCCTGCAATCACTCTCACCGCCGAATCGGAGACTGTTGGATACGAAGATGCAATTCTCAGTGCTCCTCTTCTCTGTACCTGTGCCAATCGTTTTCGGTATACCTCCCTGCTGAGAGCGTCACCCCATACCTCTGCTTCGTACAATAGCACTGACCCTACAGCACTCATCAAGAGGCGTCTTCTTGATGGGCTGAGTCCCCCTACATTGGCCATAAGTCGACTCAGGGCCGATATTCCCGAAGCAGCCTTCCCAGCCGTTGCCCTGATTTGCTCAGAGAAACTCATCTTCGAGTCGACCAGTAGCCCCAGGTACTTCACGGCTGGCTTCGATTCGATTTGTATATCTCCAATACTGATCAACCTTACTCTAAGGATTCTCTTTTTTGTCAAGATGACCACTTCGGTTTTCTCCAATGCTAAACTGAGCCCGCGAGCAGTCATCCAGTCCCTCACTCGGTGCATTAGCGTACCTAGCCTAAGTTGCGCTTGTTCAACGGTGCGTCCGGCGACAAGAGCCGTAACATCATCCGCATAGCCGACCAAGCGCGACTCATCTGGCATCTCAAGTCTCAGTAGCCTGTCGTAAGACACGTTTCACAGGTCCGGACCAAGGATAGATCCCTGGGCAACACCCGATGTAATTTCCATCCTTCATTGGCCCTGTGTCGTGTCGTAGAGCAGGCTTCGGTCCTTTAGGTAGTTCCTCAAAAGCCGCATTAGATATTCTGGAACTTGAAAAGAGTTTTCCAGCGTGTCCAGAATATCGACCCATCTAGCGGAGTTGAAGGCATTCCTGACGTCGAGTGTCACCAAAAGGACGATCCGTCGCTTGGTGCGACTATATGCCTCTGCCTTTTGGACCACGTTCACCACCTCTGCAATCGCATCAATGGTAGAACGTCCTGCTCTAAAGCCGTACTGCCGAGGAGATAGGCCCCCAGCAGCACGAATCGCGTCAGTAAGTCTTCCCTTGATGAGTTTCTCTAGCACTTTCCCAGCCGTGTCTAGCATGCATAACGGGCGGTATGCAGATGGCGATTCGGGATTTCCCTTCCCCTTGCTGATCAGCACGAGCCTCGCCGCCTTCCATCGTACCGGGAAAACCCCGTCCCGTAGGCAAGCGTTGAATGTGCTGAGCAGCAAGTCAGGACAATGGTGATAGACGAGCCGCAACACCTCAGCTGGAACACCATCTGGACCTGGAGCCTTCCTCGCTTTCAAGGAGAGGACTGCCTCCTCCAGGTCCAGCTGTGTGAAGACTGGACACCCTACTGCTGTTTCACTATGGACAGCGTCGACATGGACGGGATGGGCGGGGAAGAGTCCCCGCACTATCGCGTCCATCTTTTCCGAGTCATGTATACAAGGCTTTCGTAGGGCACCAAGCTTCCGCATGACCAGCTTGTAGCCAAAGCCCCACGGATCCTTGTTCACATTGTCCACTAGGTCTTGCCAGCAGCGAGACTTGCTACTGTTGATCATTTTGCGAAGGCATTTCCTGGCCGACTTATATGCTGCCACCTGGTTGCATGCCTCGTCACGGTTCCGCGCCCGTTGAGCGTCACGCCAAAGCTTGTGACACTTCCTCCGCTTTTCAGCGATTTCAGTAGACCACCAGTACACTGGGGGCTTGCCGTGCCGGGGTCTTCGACGGGGCATAGAAGTGCAGCAAGCAGTCGTGATTATGCTCATAGTAGAGTTCACCACGTCTTGAGCTGCCAGTTCTTCCGTCCCCTCCGGAGCTCCCTGCAGCGGCTCATCTGCTGTAAGAACCTTGACAAACCTCTCGACGTCCATTCTTCCAATGTTCCATCCAGTTGTAGAAGGCCGAGAGCACGGACGTCGGGAGACAGCATCACTTATCTCAAGCAGAATGCACTGGTGATCACTGGCTGAGTAGTCCTCTAGTACTTTCCAGTTATGTATCCCTCGTACTAAGGACTCCGAGGCGAATGTCACGTCCGGTATGGTTCCCTCACAGCCAATACGGCGGAAAGTCGGCGTATTTCCAGAGTTTAGTACGACGAGGGCTGTTCTGGCCGCCATTTACAGGATTCGTTTTCCCCGCGTTTCCGTCCGAGGCATGCCCCATTCGATTGCTTTAGCGTTGAAGTCGCCCCCAACGAGCACTTTGCCCTCTGCGTTCGAGACAGCGCCCTCCTGAGCGTTAAGCTTGGCTTGGAAGGATGATATCGGCTCGTTAGGCGTTAGGTACACACTAAAGAAGGTGATCCCTGAGCACCGAACCCACACGAAACCATTCCCCCGTCCACAACTCTCCGCTTGAAAGTCACTGTTCCGAACCCAGATAGCGGCAGTACCAGTTTCATCAGAGTACCATAATGCAGGACTTTTATTATGGTGTTGCTCACTCAGCAGCAATAAGTCGGCTTTCATGTCCCTCGCAAACTGCTCAAGCAGATTTTTGGCGGTTGAACTGCGGTGTAGGTTTAGCTGCAGGATGCGGGTCATCGAAGCTCTCATTTTGCCTTGGCTAGGGCTTCCTGGAGCACCCGGCATTTTCCTGATCCCAAGACGTGTCCAAAATCAGGTTTTGGATCAGCATCCTTGCAAAGAATACAGTGTACCTCCTTCGTACACTCTTTTCTTTTATGTCCCATTTCACCACATTTGTAACATAGGGGACTCCTATCGGGTCCTTTGCACACTTGTGTGGTGTGACCATAACCAAGGTATTTGAAACATTGAAGTGGCGTTGCTCTTTGCTGTATCCTACAGACAACCCACCCTATTCGTACTTTGCCCTTGTTCAGGAATCGTTCGGCGTCCTTTTCGGTCAAGTCAACTATGGCCATGCGTTGTCCCCTGTTGTTTTCTGGTGTCAGTCTCGCTTTGATCCTTCACACACTAGGGAACTCCCTTTTGATGGCCTCTTCTACCTCGGCCAGATCCGTCACGCAGTCAATGTCCCATATTTCGATCGTTGCCATCGGCTCGAGCGGGGCTATAGTTGCGATTTTACCGAGGACTTTCTTTACTGCATCACAGGATGCTTCTTTATTGCCGGCCTCTGCTCCGAATTCGACCAGTATGTGGCCCGACCGCGTTGGTCTTACTACTTTAATGGTAGTATTGGTGTCTTCGGGCCTTACGTTTCCCCTGATGTCCCGCAGTACCTCCGCGTAGGATCGGCCATCTTGGGGCTTTACAAGCAGTGCCTGCTGCCGGGGTCTTCGTCGGGGCTTCTGCCTCTCCTGATTTGCATCAGGTCCTTTTTCTAATTGGGCGTTCGTGCGAATTTTACTTTCTGACTTTTTTTGAAGGAGTTTCTTTGCGGCTTTCTTCGCTAATTTTGTAAGCACTGTCTGGAACCCCTGATCTGGTGCTCCACACCCGTCAAGTGCCTCTTCCTTCCTTCTTTTATCCCGATCTCCTTCGATTGGGCTAGACGCCATTCTTTTATTGACTTTTAATGATGGAGCTATCTGCATGTCGGCTTTAGATTTTGCCCCAAGCGCCTCTTTAGCCTTCTGTTCATCTTCGGCCCTTAACCAGCTCCTCCGATAGTGCCCTATGCGATCTAGGAGCTCCTCTAGTTCAAGGAGCCCTTCCTTTGCTACTTTGCTAATTTTTGGGGAGTCGCATGCAGCTTGTATTCTTTTCAGAACATCTCCCGCTTTTCGAAGTAGTCTTTCCTCTTCGTATCGCTGGGCCGCGATTGTACCTTGCGAACATCCTTGGGAGAGGTTAACGCGTTCCGGTTCCGAGTGCAGTACTTTCGCTACATTTTCAACGTTGGCGGTGCATTCACGCGGTGTCTGGTCACTCTTTGCTTTTAGTGCCGTAATCTCCTCGTTGGCTTCTGGATTTTTAGTGGCAATGTCGGGATTAGCAACCCTTGCATCGGTCGCTTCGGTAACGATTGCAGCAGTGACAATCGAATTTTCGGTGCTCTTCATGTTATCTTCCGAGGCTCGAACGCCTGAAGCGTCCTGCAGAGTTTCCGGCTTTTCCTTAATAGGACGCTCTGGCGTTCGCATCATTTTTTTGCTGCGCCCGAACGCCGCAAGTATCTCAGTCTGAACCAGACTGTCTGCTACTCTCCGTTTTTCGTCTACCTTCACTGTCATTGTGTTAGTCTTCGTTTTTGTCGTGGTTAGTACCGCTTTCGATGTACTGTTAATATCATGGCTGCAACCGCTGGTTGCGTCGCCTTTGTTATTATTTGTTTCTTTTTTTGGATGTTTTTGGTCTTTTGATTTTGTTTGCTCCAGTTTTGTTGGGTCCCCGCTCGGAGCCGCTATCTCCGTTCGTGTGTGTAGTCGCCTTCGTGGTCCCATGGTTATCTTTGCAGAGCTGGGAGGCCATGCGAGGGTTGGCACAAGCCCTTATGGGGACAAGTGCTCAGAGCCAGACCAGCGCTAATTGGGAGTCCGTCTCAACCGAACCTACACCACCAACCCAATAGTGCGAACTTCGAACGTACTCCGAGGCCTGCCAAGGTTTTACCGGGACGGAGACGGTATGATAGTTGAATTGGAGCCGTTCACACACGAGTTTCATCTCGGCGCTACTGTGCAAAGCAACTAGGTCCAAACGATCACATCCGCCAGCCCAAAGCGTCATTTCCAGTTCGTTGTCCAAAGCGCAGTCCAGATCCAATCAGAGTCGTTACCTGTCATCTCAGGAGGGAACCTCATGGCACCCCCCATTTCCTCGGGTCCGTGGGGGCGGCGCTCCCCAAAGAATACTAGCCTCCAAGAGTGCTCTTGTCGACCGGCTTTCTCCCTGCGGGAATTTCCTCGGGTACGTGGGAGCGGAACTCCCCAAAGAATGCTAGCCTCCAAGAGCGGTCTTGTCGGCCGGCATTCCCCCTGCGGAGTTTCCTCGGGTACGTGGGGGCGGAACTCCCCAAAGAATGCTAGCCTCCAAGAGTGCTCATGTTTGGCGTTAAGATGAAGTTAAATATCAGCAGCAACATACTCAACATGATACAAGAAGAATGGCTATCATTGTTTGAAGCTAATCAACAACAAACCCGCGAAGAGGCAAAGCTACAAATACAAAAGGCGCAAGATACATACAGAGCAAATTACAACCAAGAAGATGTTATTTATCAACTAAATGATTTGGTGGCAATAAAACGAACGCAATTTGTTGCTGGAAAGAAATTAGCAACTGAATATTTGGGACCTTACAGGCTGAGCAAAGTCAAGCGCAATGGAAGGTATGATGTTGTGAAAGCAGCTGATTTTGAAGGTCCGTGTAAGAGCATGACCAGTAGTAACAATGTAAAGCTGTGGAGATACGCTGCAGACAACGAAGACTTTTTGTCATCTGGGACAGATGACGTAATAGCAATCAGTCATGTTAGCGTGGCAACACTGTAGAAGCGGTTCTGGACATTTGGTCGTGCCTTTGATCAGACTGAGTTGATTTTCCGATGTTGCGGTGCTAAGGTCATGTGTGGTATCTTTTCCTCAGTCAATGTGAATTCAATTACTTTTTAATTTATAATTCATTTAAATAACTCATCGTTTAAATAAACCTGAACTTTTCGTTTAAATAAACCTGAACTTAAATTGTTAGACTTAAATAAAACAAGTCATTTTACAATTCTTACACAAATAGTTATAAGTAATATTCAAACGATGGTGAAATTACTTTGTGAGAATACCTAGCATATTATAAGACCTCCCTCGGTACCGCATACATTCTAACAAAGAAAAATTATGCACAAATAAAGTAACAAGAAAGAAAAGTAGAAAAAAAAAACAATTTTTATCTATTTTTAACATTTCTATTGTCAGTGTAAGCACACCGAACATCACAGACACGATGATACTGTCATTCGACATGAGTCAGTCGAGGTCCACCATCCACCGTGAATTGATTGCCAAATAAATTGTTTAATTGATATTTTCGTTCTTTTTGTTATTATTCACATCCATTGTTCCTCCCAACTGAATCATCCTGACAGTTCAGAAGTGGGATGATGGATTTGATAACCGAATTAAATGGATTGACGTTGAAAGTGCTGCGCGAGAAGTGCCGATATCATGGATTGGCGACCGCCGGGAACAAGTCCATGCTGGTTCAATGCCTCGCCGAATTGGGTGATAAAAGTGCTACAGGGATAGATAGTGATCTCTTGCCGAGAGTCCGTAAACTCGAAGAAACAGTCCGTCAGCTGCAAAATTTGAGTGTTGGTGTACCACAAAGCGTTTCGACGCCAGTAACACAAACAGTTTCACGACGCGTGGACGAAAACGTTCAATCGTTCATAAGTGGAAGTGTAAACACGAACGCACACACACAACCGTATGTGCCACCGCAGTTGCCGTCGTCGACCAATATGACTCAACCACTCGCATACACGATCCCTACGTATATACATGGACCGATGATGAGTAATGTTTCGTTTGCTTCACATCACCAGCCGCGCATGCAGGTCACAAACGCCTCCACTCCGACGGGTCCGCATCTCGCTCAACCGCCAACAGGCATGTACTCGTATGTATATCAACCGACGAGCGAGATCAGGTCTGTGAATGTTCGCGACATTGCCGATGTGTTGCCGGAGTTTCACCCGTATGCCGCCGATTCTTTAACGTTCGAACAGTTTGTGTGTCGTGTCACACAACTAAAGGAAGCCTACCGATGGAGTGACCATCTTGTGCTGCTTTCAATGTTTTCGAAGTTGAAGGGTGCTGCTAAAACATGGATCGACATGTCGCCAGTTTTTAATTCTTGGCCAGAGTTTTTCGGAAAATTTCTTACAGATTTTCCGTGTCTCATGAACATAGCCGATATTCATCTTCGTATGGCTGAAACGAAACGCAATTTTACCGAATCGATGGAGGAATATTATTATCGAGTTCTAGCGTTAGGCCGGAAAGGTGGATTGCCTGACGCAGTAATCATAAAATACGTGATAAATGGTTGCATTGATATTGATTTCGGGAAAATATCATCGGCACAACAATTTAATTTTTGCCACGAATTATTATCAGCAATTCGACGCTATACCGACACTTGCCGTTCAAAAACATCTTTCTAACCAAAAGTCCAATCATACGACATGCGTCCGCCGAGTCCTACGAGTAAGCCTGTAACACCGTCATTACCGAGAAAACCGAAAGAACCCGTCTGCTTTAATTGTTTCAAGCCCGGACATATCTCCGTCCGTTGTCCACAACCGCAACGCCGTGCAAGGTGCGCAACATGCAATCGTACCACTCATCAAACCACTGATTGAGATCTGCGCCGGATAGCACGAAAACGTACGAAATCCAGGCGAATGAAAATGGAAAGGAAATCATCAAAGTGGTGTCAATACGAAGTCGTGAGATTCGAGCATTCGCGGATCCGGGGAGCAATAGAACGTTGATGAGAGCGTCGTTGGCGAACACTATACGTGATATCGTTCCTTGCAATGTTGTTCTGTGCGGATTTGCGGGTGGTAAATACGAGTGTACGAGCAAAGTAATCGTCTCAATGAACATTGATGACAAGACGTACGACATAGATGTGTTAGTTGTCGAGGATGATTGTATCGAATACGAAATGCTATTACGTCAGGACGTGCTATGTAGAGACGGACAATCGCTGGTAATTTGAGGGAAAGAATGCTGGTTGGAAAATGATGAGGCATGAAAATTGGGAACATCCTTAAAAGCCAAGGAACAAAACCAAGTAAAAACGTTGTTGTCTGAGTTCCGTAAACTTTTTGCAACTAATTCACACGAATTGGGAAAATGTTCGGCTGTAAAGATGGCAATATCGTTGAATACTCGCGAACCGGTTACACAACGACCATATCGACTCCCATATGCAAAACGAAAAGCCCTCGAAAACATCATGGACGAACTACTCGCCGCCGATATTATACGTCCATCGGAATCTGCATATGCTTCGCCTATCGTTCTCATTGAGAAGAAAAACGGCGAAAATCGTTTATGCGTGGACTATCGCCAATTAAATGAAAAAACGATTAAGCAACCTTTCCCTATGCCGGATATCGAGGATCAGTTTGCTAAATTAGCAGGCACCAAATATTACACCACGCTTGATCTAAGGATGGGCTACCATCAAATCGAAGTGGACGAAACGTCGAAACCGTACACCGCTTTCGTTACTCATAATGGACATTATGAGTACAATCACATTCCTTTTGGTCTGGTGAACGCGCCGGGAGTTTTTCAAAGCTTAATAAACAAGATCATTTCAAAAATGGGGCCCAGAGAAGCGATTGCGTATTTGGACGATATAGTTCTACCGAGCAAAGACATAGAGACTGGTCTTTCGTCGCTCCGAATATTTTTAGAACTTTTGAAATCTTACGAATTAACAATGAGACTTGATAAGTGCAGTTTTCTTGCCGACGAAATCGAGTACTTGGGACATATTGTCAACGATGAAGGCATAAAACCGGGAGAATAAAAGGTTAGCGCGATAAAGAACTTTGAAGCGCCGAGGAATGAAACCGAAGTGAGACGATTTCTCGGACTCACAGAATTTTTCCGAAAATTCGTACCCAATTATTCGATCACTCAACTGCTGAGAAAATACACGGAGGGATCGAAACACTTTCTATGGGGAAGTGACCAATCCGAATCGTTCCAGAAACTCAAGGAGAGTCTATGCAACGAACCAGTGTTGGCGCTGTTCGATATTAACGCATGACACGAAATACACACTAACGCCAGTACAGTCGGACTTGCTGGTGTATTACTGCAGTCGATGGATGGAAAGAATTGGAAACCCGTCTTTCACTATAGCCGCCATTGTTCCGAAGCCGAAAGCCGTTATCACAATTACGAGCTTGAGGTGCTCGCTGTGGTCGAGAGTCTAGACAGATTTCGTGTTTATGTTCTAGGCAGACCCATCCGTGTAGTTACCGGTTGTTCAGCGATAACGCATATGAAGACGAAAACCGAAATGATCCCTCGTATTGCCAGGTGGATGTTTCGATTGACTGAATACGATGCTGAGCTTGTGCACCGACCCGGACGACGACTTGCACATGTCGATGCACTCAGCCGAGCTCCCGAGCTGCCGCCCGAAGATCCTGAAGTTGCAGGACTCGTCATGGCTATAACAAGTGGATCAGACGATTGGATTTATACTATGCAGTTGAAAGACGATCAACTCCGGCACATAGTGAACGTTATTCAAAATAAAATAAAAGATGAACGTGTTAAACAAATCAAAAGTGAATATGAGCTAAAGGATTTCCGTTTGTATCGAAGGGTTAACGAGCAGCTAAAATTAGTGATACCAAAATCCGTCAGACTACGCGTAGTGTGAAATTTTCACGATAATTACGGACATTTCGGGGTTGAAAAGACAATGGGGCGCATCCAAAAAAATTATTGGTTTCATAAACTGCGTAAAGTGGTAAAAGACTATATAGACTTGTGTGTTAATTGCTGCTACAATAAATCGCGTTCAGGAAAGCCTGAAGGACGTTTATATACGGCATCGATGTTACCGATACCATTCCGTCAATTGCATATCGACCACCTTGGACCGTTCAAACGTAGCAAAAGGGACAATATGTATATAGTTGCAATTTTCGATCCTTTTTCGAAATATCTAGTGGCAAAACCCGTCCGGAATACCTCTACGCAACCCGTGATTAATATTTTAATTGATCTAACGAGCTATTTCGGTTTGCCTACGTGAATTATAACCGACCGTGGTTCCGCATTTGTGTCGCGAAAATTTGCTGCGTTCTGCAAGTCACATGAAATTACTCATATCGAAACTGCCGTCCGTACTCCGCGTGCAAACGGACAAGTGGAGCGTGCAAACCAAACCATATTGTCTTATCTACGTACGACCGCCGAAAATAAAAACGATTGGGACGATTTACTACCCGCGCTGCAATGGAGTATAAATACGCAGAGGAATAATACTACTGGATTCAGTCCAAACGAAATCATATTCGATTTTACACTCAGAGATGTGACAAATAATAATCTTATCTCTGTTCTGCAAGACGAGTTTATCAACAAAACGAATCAGAACCAGTACTTGTGGACCTAGCAACTAAACGAAATACAACTTTGGAGAATATTGACCATCAGCGACTGCCTTGGAAGGAACGTTTCGACAAAAAGCATTCTTCGCCCAAAGAATATATGATTAACGATATTGTACTCATTGAGAACGAAGCTGTTTCGACTGGGGAGAGTCGAAAGTTGGAACCCAAATTTAAGGGACCCTATATAATCGCCCGCATTCTTGGCAAGGACCGGTACCTTATCGAGGATATACCAGGTGTATGATGCACGTGCTATCTCGTTCGACGAGATGGTACATCACACACGATTATTTACCGGACCAAAACGTTTTACGATGAAATGATAGGTATTTAATTAACGAATTGAAAGCCTTATGGCTCCTACCTTTAATTGCGCACCTTTGTAAATTTTATCGTCCACTTTAAACAAATTAAAACTTCACTACACTTTGTTCTACTTCAACTTTACACTTTTATTAATATATGTCACGAATTCTATATTTTTTGATGCTTCTCTCTTAACTGCTTCTATGCGACTGACCTTCAGTTAGCAGTTAACATTTAGCTAGCAACTAACCGGTACTTTCCTCTATTTCCAATTCAATTTTAACTAAAAAATAATCTATTACACATTATGTTTGCTATTCAATTTTAACTTAAAAAATAATCTATTACAATTACATATTATGTTTGCTATTACATTTTCTATTGGTGCAACCCATTAAACGAGAATTGTCAGATTGACAATAATAATAAACAAGTATGACGGTTCTTGTCATAAGTAAGTGTAATCTTCAAAAACCTCCGACATGCTGCATCGCTCCCGTCAGATAAGTATAAATATACATTTCCATTTGCCATTTGATTCTTTGTGTTTCCTTTTCCTCTTTTGCAGGTCTTGCAGCGTACAGCCGTCGGAAACAATCAATTGTTATCACATTCGTTTTCAACGAACGATGCTTCACTTGGTGAATACAAGGATATAGTGAATGTTGGTCAGCATTTTATCAAGATTCAAGAAAGGAAATCCACCGTACTACATGCAACACCAGGTTTACGAATTTCACAAAAGCCGTTTTGTTCAGTTTACGCCGTTGTCAAGATCCGACCGTGGTGTTCAAAACCACCGGAAATCGAAACCGACGAAGAAACCAATGACGGAGACAGCGGTGACGAAATCGAGGACGATTCCGTTGCAGGAATGGCCGAGTTGTCAGTGTAAGCACACCGAACATCACAGACACGATGATACTGTCATTCGACATGAGTCAGTCGATGTCCGCCATCCGCCGTGAATTGATTGCCAAATAAATTGTTTAATTGATATTTTCGTTCTTTTTGTTATTATTCACATCCATTGTTCCTCCCCACTGAATCATCCTGACACAATGTTTTTATTAATGGTCCCCACTTGTCCGAGAGGAAGATAGTTTAATTATTATTATAGATGTTTTATCGCAACTTTTTCTGTAAAAATTAGTAAGTTCCTCCCGTAGCAGCCAACTCAAAACAGATCCTCCCTGGACTAAAATGAATAAAGTCTAATCACGGGAAATGTACAAATCCTGCGATAAGAATTGAATTTAACTTTCCCTATTTTCAGCACATAACTTTTCCGTTAACTGGAAGTTGGAAAAATTTCAAAAAGTTTTTAAGCACATAAAAACAACGTGGGTTCCTTTTAACTTTACACGACCTTGACGCCAAATAAGAAATTCTACGACTTGAACACATTGAGATAACATTTAAACTTCTAATCAACTTATGAAAACAATACTTTCCTCAAGGTTTTGAATTAATTCCGAATTTCTTAAAAATTTTCTTTTATGTTTCCCATCAAAAAAGCATCCCCCATAAAATTGAAAATCATTTCAATCTACGCTTAAAATTCTACATAAGCGCAAGTTCTACACGTAACTAAACTAAAAGTCGCTGCAATTTTTTACTATTGCATATGCCGAATATTAGCCCAAACTTTTACTACCAGCAGAATAAATTCTTCCACTGAAAGCTCCAAAGAGTTATCGCATTCAACCCCAACCCGAAGCTTTCACGGCGAATTCGCCGAGTGCATTTTCTTATCAGCCCAAACACCTGTTCTTTTGCAACCCCAACCCAAGTTACCAGAGGCGGCTGGCAGATACTTGTATCTGTGGCTCAGCATCTTGGCAGGAGCTTTAGAGGCTCAACATTTCCCACAACAGGTAGTGGTGGGTGGTGGAGGCTGGGCGCGAAAGCTGGCGCTGTGCACGCTATCGGAAAGATTTTTTGCTTGCTGGATGCTGTTTGTGTGTCTCTCTGGCACTCGTGGTTGTTGGTAAATCTGTTAAGCCCGGCAGGCTGTCTGAGGAATGCCTGCGACGATGTGTGAGGGTTCAATTGACCATGTCACAACACTACGCCGTTGATAGTCAAGCAGCAGAGGAAGAATCTTCAGATGCCGGCACGGTTTGGTTCAGTTCTTCGCTGATGCCTGCATGGTCGTGACTGATTACTGTGCTGTTTCGTAGCGTTTAGAGGAACTAATCTGTGTGGCTGTTTGTTGAACGGTTAATTAGTTGGATTAGTCGATAGCTAGCATACTAGCGCCAGTCCAGTTAAAAAAATTAAAAAAACAAGACGGGTTGTCTTTATCACAGGTGAATATCTTCGATTGGCGGAGGAAGGTGATATTGAACGGTTTTAGATCCGGAATTGTTAGTTATCAGTTCGCTGTTGTCTTTAACAGTGTGTTCGTTAAAAAACTTTGTGAATTTTTTCTTGAGGTTTCAAGCAAAGTGGATGCTTTTATGGTATTCTAATTAACCAAAAAAATGGAATAAAAAGTTGCAGTTGAAACTTAAAAAAAATTACATAAGGCTTTACACCGAAATGATGTTTTATCCTCGACTCTGAGAATCCTTTGGTGAAGTTGTTAATTTCTGAAGATGAATTGTGATCTAACACACGGTCTCTGTCTTTGTTCCTTTGTGAATATCCTTAATGTTTGATTCATAGTACAAGTGAATTGTTACCATAAGATTCTTCAATAAATTCCATAGCTTCTTTCCATTCTGTTCGCGTTAGTCGTAATCGAACCAAAATCAAAAGAAAAATGTGGAAATATTCGCGAAACGTGTTTAAGAATCCCTAGAAGGCATCAGTGATTTGTGAACCGAAAATTTTCTCGAATCCGTTTTGGCTAAACCGGTCAAAGATATTTTAATAAAATTTTAAGTTTGTGTGGTTCTAGTGATATAGAATTTAAATCAGTGTCAGTTTTTTTTGTATGGCCTCATTTCACGCTCTCAGATGGTGCATTAGTTAATTATGAATATTCATGAATGAAAATATAGCTTGAAGTGTGGTTCGGAAATTTTTTTCGGGAGGATTCAGTTTGTTGGAATATTATTATGCAAATCAAACTTTGAAGAAACTCTTATTGTCTTGTTCTTAATCTGGCGCTGGATATTTAATTAGGTAAGTGATAATTAATTGTTATTTTGAAGAAATAGCATTTTATTGTAAAAATATCAATAAATTTTATGAAAACTGTTTGATAAATTGCTTGAGATATAAAATTTTCAGAATCACAAAGCATAACAAAAAATCCCACAGATGACAGTGCGATAGAAATGAATTGTTTAACCTTTAGGTCACTGAATTTTTTTCGTGTGTTTACTCCTAGTCAAAAAGACAGACGATCCAGAGATATTAAAATACCTAAATCTATTTCACTTAGGAGAATTGAAACCTTTTTTCTAAGTATGTTTTATTTTTAGACTAAAAATTCTATCTAAAGGCTACTGAGTGTGGTATCTTTTTTTTGGCATCGTTGAATTTCCACTTTCCACATTATCTTCTGAATATTTTCATGTTTTTGGCATTGATATGCATATTTGCTTTAACGATGGGGTGAATGGCTTGTTCTCATAAGGCGTGTGGAAGATTCGAAGAATCTTTCATTTTGAAAATTCTATACGAGGAATGAAAGAAAATAAATTATAAATGCATTTACCAGATGACACGGAACATGTTTTTTCAATTTACTCACCGAAAATTATCTCCAAAGAATCAATTTTAGTATTAATTAAACGATTTAATTGAACTTAAGTTCTTTCGTTTGCTGTTTTTTAGGGGAGATATTTTACGAAGACGACTCCAAGCTCTTCCTTTCTTGGTTTGTAATTATTGTGGAAGGCAATCAATTTTAAAAACAAATTTCCACAAACTGAACTACAATACCAAAGAAAAGTTTGGAAGCACTTGGACAATTTGCTAAAAATTATAACAAACCGATAATAGCTAGTTTTATATATATATGAGGTCAATATCCTATCACCTTAAATCATTCTACTGCATTCTGAATAATTGTTGCGGCCTTCATTTAAAGATATTGGTGAAAATCACGAAAACCTGTAAAAATCCCAGGAACCTAATATACCTTTGTTTAATTTGCTGGGTACCCTGCAACAATTTTTCACGAATCATAGTTTACTATGAGTTGACAGTATGAAAAGTCAAAGTCAAAAGCGCTTTATTTAATACCAATCGTTATAAATTTTTAAGAGAACATAAAGCAAATTCCAAACAATAAAACTATAAAAAACTTAATGGCCCGAATGGCTCTCTAAATTTATACGTTATCAGTTAAACACATTTAATGAAAAAAAATCACTTGCAAATTTAAATTAATTAAGATTATTAGATATTTTTTGATTCAATTGGAAAAAGGAGAAAAAACCAACCAGCATTATTCAAAAAATACTTATATTACTAACACAACAATGAACTTATATCCTATACCTCATATGTTACACCCTAATTCTAAATAAGTTCAATCAAAAAAAAAAACAAAAAAAACGTTACCTTATATTGAAACCTATACCTAAATTATAATACAAATAAACAACGACACTAGATGTAGCAATAATGAGATGAATCTAAAAAACTAAGTAACGAGAAAAAGCACAAAAACAGAAAATAAACACGAATAATTTAGACATTGTCATTCAGCCACCAATACCTAGATTGCTCCATCTCAGCTCGACCAGCCTCAACGAATCTAGCAAATGAGTATCTCCATTGGAATTGTTGGTCTCGTGAACTCAGATTCGGAGGATATTTTATCTTCTTATCGGTGGCCCGTCGGTATATGTGATATATGATTGGGACGCCGTCAGAATCAAAAACATATCGATTCATGTCCAAATACACGAATGCTTCTGGAGGAACGAAGCCAGTAGTGAGGCAAGTCACAATATACCCGTCTGTAGGGTGGAACGGCTGTGAAATCCAAGGGTTTTCACTCACAGTTACAGATCTTGCGATATGATTCCGAAGAAGTTTCAATATGAAGATATCGACTCTTTTCACTTGAGCGGTTTGATAAATTTTTCTATTCGATATATAGTGCTTCCAATCCGTCTCAGGCTTTCTGTACAAACCAGTACATGTACGAAGACATTTCCTTTCGAAAACTCTTAATCTTTCCATTGTACTAGCACTCTGGTTGTACCAGATCTGGCATCCGTATGTCAAAACTGGCCTAACCAGGGTCTTGTAACAAATAACTTTGACTTTTTGATCAATGTATCTAGAATGAAAGAGTCGCCGAAGGGCCATGACTACTTTTAGTGCCTTACTGAGCATGATTTTGACATGTTCAGTGTAGTACAGATACTGATCGAGATGAACACCGAGGTATCGAACACAGGATTTATGTGGAACCCGTTCTGAACTACCCTCACCAGCCATAATGTGGAAATCCTTCCAATTACGTTTCAGGTCTTGACTGGCCCCCTGCAGCGTTGTCCGAAACAAGATTGTTTCGCACTTCTGCACATTGATTTTCATTCGCCAATTGCCGGTGTAGAGCTGCACATCATTAAACATTTTTTGAAGATTGCTCTGAACTATTGTAGCTTTTCGGTCTGCCGTATAGATGATCAGATCATCAGCAAACGCTACCAATGATCGCGTTGGCGAGACATTAAAATCAAAGCTGTTCAATAGCTTGCGAATGAATATTGAGAAAAGCAGGGGCGCAGTAACTGTTCCCTGCTGTAGACCATTCAAGACCTTGAATTCGCGCATTGTTGTCAGATTTCCATCAGTTACAACAAACGATTTCCCATGTGACATATTACACATCATGGCGACAAGGTGTCTGGGGAACCTGTCCTGAAGAAGTTTGAAAACTAGTCCATCTAACCACACCGCATCGAAGGCTGTCTCCATATCAATGAGACATGCTCCAACACATTCTTTGTTGTTTAGTTTCCAACAGATGTCTGAGGTTACTTTCGTTATTGCATGCATGGTCGAATGCCTGGCACGAAAACCAAATTGGCGATTCGGCATCAACTCATATTTCTCAATGTGGGCGTTTAATGCTCTGTTGAGTATCACTTCAAACACCTTGCTGATGTTAGGCAGCAAGCTGAGTGGGCGATAGCTTTTAGGGCATGAAGATTCTTTTCCTTTCTTCAAGATCGGAAATACCTTAGCCTTTGTCCACTCATTTGGGAAATATGAATTGTTCAACATGTTGTTGAACAATATGCAATAATTCCTAATAGCAACCTCAGGCAAATGTCGGAGAACTATATTTGGAATACCGTCAGTACCACATGATTTTTTGTTGTTTATTCTGTGAAATATGAAACACAAGTCTTCATAGCTGACAAAATAATCAATAAGATTCAAGCTCGGTATGAGGTCAGATGTGAATGTTTCATCGAAATGAAGAATTGATTGGCCGTTCAGGCTTGATTTGAGTTCGGAAACTTTTGCTTCAACGACCTCCGAAAATATTTCATTCCTTCTCTCTGGGTTTGGCAGATGAACCAATTCTAAATGTGTTCCAATCAGGGCAAGTTTCTGCAATCCATCACATATAATATACATATAATTTCCATTTCTATCCGGAGTCGTACTATCAATTTCGATACCAGCTCTATCGAGAAGATTTATCTCATCACTAGTGACTTCAAGATTCGATACCTTCACTCGAGACTTCCTGCGGAATAAGCTGTTCACTTTCGCGAAAACGCCATCTGGGTCCTGTGGGCTAATAATCCCCAATTTTTCCGCCCATTGATTGCTGACCTCACTCCTGAAGTATGAACGGATTAAGTTCCGGACATTCTTCAGGTGTAATTTCAACAAAGCCAACGAGGGAATGTTGTAGTCCAAAAATCGTCGATAAATATTGTTGACGCGTGTGAGAAGAAGGCTTTTCAATCTTTTCAACCTTGCGATGGTTGGTGTTTCATATCCTTCCATATTGTTTCGATGTTTAATCTTGGGAACAACTTTCTCAATCGTTTCCAACGTCAGCTTCTCTAACTTCGACAAATAGAGATCTATTTCATCGTCAGTTAGATTTCTGTTATTAGGAACCATTGAGCAAGCGTTGCCATCATCAGAAGGAGGACATTGCTTCTGGTACTCCCGATTAAACTTCTTTTGAAACTTTCCCCAGTCTGTTTTTTTGAAATTCAACCGATGATTTTCATGTTGAACTGGAATGAGGAAGAAATCATCCCTTTGATGATTGATTTCCATTACGATTGCGTTATGGTCGCTATCGTAAGGAAGCACCTGCAGTTTCCGTTGAGGGCTATTAAAGCTGAATTCAAGTCTTGCGTCAGCAATGCAGAGGTCCAAATATGAATTTGTCCTGGGGTATGTTGGGAACTCCGACCCATATAGGTTGCACCTGTATTCAATTTGGTTCTCTGTTATCCATGATTTCAGAAATACACCTCTTGGATTATTGGTGGCGTTTAGCCATGATGTATGCTTGGCATTCAGGTCACCAGCAAAAATATAATAACTATGCAGCCTGTTCAATTCGAGTATTTCAAACAAGGAATTGAGTTCCTCCTTGAACTTGAGAACATTTTGACCAGTTGCATAGGCAGAGATAACGAAGAGGTTATCCCCACCTGGCAGTGAAATTTTGATGACGGACACTTCAAGAAATTCAAAGTTTTTGAATTCGACTTTTTCAATATTTTGGAAACAATAGGGTCTTTGAACCAATATCCCGGTGCCACCTTCCCCATCACCTATTACCCTATCGTTTCTTACGAATGCAAAATCTTTGAATTCCATGGAATGCCATGAATTGAGGTGGGTTTCAGTGAGAAGTATGATGTCAGGCTTTTGCTTAACAATAAATTCAAGGAGATAATCACGTCGATGTATAGCAACGATAGAGTTGACGTTGATCGATATGAGGCGAAGCCTATCCATGGGAATATGACTGGATGACAAGTTATTATTAGGCGTTTGAAAGACCTAAACGCTGAAAGGCAAAGTTAATTTTTGAATCTTGTTTGTCGATTCTCTCCGAAAAAGAATTAAGTTGCTGGTAAATTTTGAGAAGCAGCTCATTATTGCCACTTACATTATTTACATTATTTCCAGCATTTTCTGCTGGTCCTCTAGCGGCGAGTGCAAATGATACTCCGGGCTTGACGAAGTTGGAAGGTATGATATTACGGTGTACTTGTGTTTGCTTTGGAGCAAATTTAACTTTTGCATCTTGATATCGGGAGCATCCTCGATATGATGCTGGGTGACCAAAAAGACCGCAGTTAAAGCAGTATAATTTTTCTTTAGGCTCCGTCTGAGCCAATTTGCACTCACCGGGAGCATGAACGTCTTTGCATTTAACGCAACGATAGTGCATGGCACAATTGGCAGCCGAATGTCCAAATCTTTGACACCGGTAACACTGGTTGACTTCTCTTTTCTGGAGGCGTTCCCACCTCACCACTCTGAAATTCAAGTACCTTATTTGTTGAAGGGCACTTGGACTGCTCTTATTTGCAATTTTTACGAGGTAAAGTGGTAAATTCTTCCTTTCTATGGCCGACCTTCTTGTCGCAAAGGCTTTGACTGAAACAAAATCAATATCTGGTGCAGCCTCCTTGAGCACCTGAAGAAGATCGACCGTATCCTCTCCGCTGTCCAAACCCTTCAACAAGAAGGTCTGATTTTTTTCACTTTTTGGGGTATAGGTGAAGTGTGGAACCTCCCCAGAAATCAGCGCATCTTTGGCTGCCAATACCTCCACACTAACATTCATATTGATTCTGTTGCCTACTTGAAGTGGTTCAAGCCCATGCACCTCAATTATTGGATCTCTGATTGATTCGTTCGATTGGGAAGTGTATAAGAATGACTAGACTTTCTCATCAAAAAATTGTGTAGATAGCAGCATGTCAAGACAATTACGTCCACGTTTTGGAACTTCTTTAAATTGATGGCAGACTGACAAATTTGGAATCTACTTGATAATATTCCAAATGCATTTTCAACAATACGTCTAGCCCTTGACAACCTGTAGTTGAAAACCATGCGATCATATGATAACTGTTTTTTATTAAACGGTTTTAAAAAGTTCCGCCTCAACATGAACGCTTCATTTCCCACAAATACATATGGCAGTTGCGCATTTTTGCAAGTTGTTATATCATCGGGTGGTAATTGTGAATTATTATTAAGTAATTTTTTTATAAAATGTGGTGTTGTTAATAACTCCGCCATCTGATATGCCCCCATTGGTTCCGACATCACACATAATGTATTCGTAGTTGGAATTCACTATTGCCATGAGGACAATGCTGTTGAACTTTTTGTAGTTCCAAAATAAGGACCCACTTCCTTCTGGAGGTACTATGCGAACATGTTTTCCGTCAACAGCCCCCAAGCAATTTGGAAATTGCCACCTGTCTTTGAAACCATCTGCAAGTAATCTCCATTCACTTTCGTTCCTGGGCATCTGAAAAAATATAAATAAATGGTTAGGCACTATTCCGTCAATAAACTAATGCTGATGTATTTGTTGTAGGATGAAGCAGAGTCAACCATTTTAGAAACTGAAGATATAGGCAAAGAAAACTCAAGTGACAATCAGTTCACACGTCCTAACACTTCAGCATCCTTTACTGGCAGAAGAAAGAGGTCACCAGGAAGTGAAAGACCCGTATCAAAATCAAAAGTTTTGCAGTTGGTTGCCAATCGACTGCAGAATGGTCGTAAGGAAGAACTAAAATACCAATTATTTGGCATGCACATTGCACAAGAACTAAGCAATATGACAACTGAAATGGTACCATTTGTTCAAAAACTTATTAATGATGCACTATTTCAAGGACAGATGCAATCGTTGAATACTTCACATGTCAAAACCCAAGTAACACACTCACATCCTACATCTTCAGACCCAAAAACACGATATGTGGTAGCAACTACTCCTACATCATCAGAGCACCTAACACAATTTATTTCAACTACCGATTACTATAATGAAATTAATCATTTGGATTTATAACCTATCGAATAGGTATCAATGTTTTTGTCTATAAAACACCACATTACTATGTTGTATTACTATTTCATTCTATTTCATTCTTTTATTTTCCTTTTTTTTAATGCAGTAATTGTTTTTCTTGTTGAGTTTTTTATTTTTATTTAATGAATAAAATATAAAAGGGAAATACTTGATTCTTGTTCACTTACCTTTATGTAATCTCTCAGCACCATATTTATGGCTTTGCAAGTTTCAGGAATTATGACACTTAGACTTTGACTTGATATAACAGTACTAAATCGAAGACATTTGTACGAATTTCCAGTGGCCAAAACTCTTAATGTTGCACTGAGCCTTTTATGAGGTGATATGGCTTGTCTCATTACCGTATTCTGCTTTTGTATAAACGGTGTTACTAAATTCAATAGTTCTTTGTAAGCAGTCTCACTCATACGTAAATAGTTACACCAATCACATAGTTCAAATTGAAGTTCTTTCATTAATTTTACATGAGACAGCGAATTTCGTTTAAGGTACCATTCTCTACTCCACTTAGCTCTTTTTTTTCTAGGCTTGTCCAGTGATACACATAGCGCAACTGCAATAACACAATCTTCGTCCATGATAGCAATAAAACCGCGCGATGTTCAAGATTGAGAAATGACAACTGAACTGATATGAAACTGATCGTCTGGAAGCAAAGCAAAAATTTAACTGAACTGACAGTTCAACTGAAACTGAAACTGAACTGATCATGTAGAACCCCTTTAATGAAATAAACTTTTGATTATTTATATTAAAAAAGGGCATTTTTCTTTTTATATCAAAATAACACCTCTTTTTGGTAAACCCTGTATAATTTACTTTTTAAAAATCTACCTTAAAAAGCCAAATATCTGCCTATGAAACTGATGACATAAAGCCAAAAATATGTCTATGAAATTTATAACTTAACAATGAAAGTCGGATGAGAAAAAAAAATATTTTTCTCCCAAAAATCTAATATTAATCCTTAGGAGGCTGCTTTCATACCAATTCTCCAGAAGCAAAATCAAATTATTTCGCTTGGCTTATCTGAAGTAACTCAGTGAATTGTTTGCTCATGAAATTCTTTGTGCTGTTTTCTTTCCAAAAGAATTAGCACCCTCAGCGCTACCCCCACATCCTTCCCTTTACTCATGTCTGGCATATTTCATTAAGCTTTATTAGAGTACTTCCGCAATTTTATGTTAATCGCTACAATCCAAATGCCCCAAAACATTTCACATATTTTACCAGCAAGGACTTATAAACTGGAGCACAGTATCCTAATTTTGTTAATAAAACGGTTATTACATTTAAATCCTACATTTCAATTTGCTTCCTATTGTTCCGCAGAGTTTCGCGGTTAATGTTTTTGGGGCGAGAACAAATGAATTCATAATAGGATGGGAGTGAAAGTGATTAGATAAGGACGATGAGATAGTTTGGCTAATTTGTCGAAATATTTCAAATGTCCATTGAACATGCAAATATACAGAGGATTAGTTATTATGGAGAGTGAGAATAAAGTCTATAATGCGAAATAATATAGCAATAGACGCAATTTAGACGATTGATATTAATAATAAATTCTATGCATAGTGCTGTGCAAAATTAATGAACATTTTCACCATATCCCTGAATCCAATTTGATTTGAATTAAATATTTACATATTCTATTTATTTGAAATGAACAATTCAATCAACGTTTTATCTAATATTCGTGTAGAATACAATTGCCACGGTTTTGGGAAAATGGCCTCGAGTAATGTTTGGAAAATAAATATAAACTGCCCTAAAGATCTTGGTTTGGATCGGCGTAAATTTAAAATCTTAATTAGATTTTTAACCTAATCCAAGCATAAATAAAATCTCTTACTAATCAGGAATGGTATTTGCATAGCTAATACATATAAATTTTTACTCAAATATTTGGGTGTCTCGTCTTTGATCTTCTTATTATTTCGATATACGTTTTGAATATGTTTTATTTTATAATTTTTGTTGCTTTTCTGCAGACTTCACGTGGAGCAAATTTATCTGACTTAAATAAAAAAGTACCATTTCAATGCCTAAAATATCCAGAACTCTCCGCACATGTGGGTTCTGCTCAAAGCAACTCCCCATAGGTATTTTAAATTCTGATAATACCGCCTTAGTCTACTCAAAACCAGGTTCTAACCTGTTACTAATTTGCTGAGATTTCAGTTATTAAAAAAACTACCAATAAAATTAATACTTGGTGTAAAGAACGTATCTTTTAAAAATCATGGTCATAAATAACCATAAGTGATCATCATTAGATATGCGAAGGTTTGTGTTGAGACTGATATACCGGTTCCTTCTTGATTTCCGACCATGATCCGTGGTTCTAAAATAGTTTCGCCCGATTTGTATTTTATAACCAATTTTGTTCATTCATTCACACCGGTTAAATGGAAATTTTCGATTAATCTTTGCGAATTTCACGTCTCAAGATATAATTTGCGAGAATTGGTACATCCGCAGCATCAACAACAATTTTTTTAACGAAATCTTTGACTACTTTCTATGACGCATCACAAAATATTTCAAAATAAAAACTTGGAAGGACTTTCGGTGATATAATCTGTTTCTTATATTTAAGCTTTCTTGTGTAGCTTTCTACTTATGTAGTATTACGTTTGGCTTTTTATTGCAAACGCATGATACGTTTCGGTTGACTGAAGGGTATTCAAGTTTAAGCTCTGCTCAAACATAGCTTCACAGCTAGTGCAGATGTATTTTTGACATTCTGATGAAAACTAATGTTTGAATTTAAATTTCAACTACTGGTATTTGTAAACACGATGCCGTTTAATAAAGCTTTCTTTTGAAAATTTTTAAATTCGTTCAAATTTTGACCGTTCATGCCTAGAATTCGTGTGTGGTATTCATAAAGTATGTTTTCATATGTCTAGCCCTCATAAAAAATTCTTTTATGTGTTTTATCTTTGAAAAAAAAAGAAATAATGATTGCCGAAAATGGTAAAAAAATTGGATGCTATGCTGATAATAAAGTTGAGAAGAAACATGGTCAATTTAGAGTAAGATAGATTCCACTTTCTAACACACAATTTGGTGCCAGAGATCTAATAACTAATTGAGGACTTTGCAGCGTAAGGGAGGCAAGTGGAAATTTCAAAACTGTTGGGTATTAAAGAAAAACGTTTTAAAAATGGAATACTACATTTATGTTTTGGAGCTAATGAAATCAAATAATATGAACATTTTTAAATATATTGCTAAAGTTTTAAAGATGTACAAATAAGTTTAAGAATTACTACGATTTTTTAAAGTTTACTACCCTATATAGTACTATGGATAATAAAAGACATAAATGTAAGGTTTTTTTTAATTCAGGAACTATTACTAAGCACGTGAAAGATAAAAACAATTTAAAGAAAAACAAAAACAAACAAGTGCTTAACAAAAATTTTGAATTTATTAGTCAAATTTAGCTTGATCGTCGTCATCTTCGCTAGAAATGTCATCATTCGCTCCAAAAGTTTCACTTTTAAGGGCGTTGTAGAAATATAGTTTATTTGATGGAACATAGTTCTTTACCAGCTGCATAATATCTTTGTACTTAGCCGTTTTCAACGGCAATGCGCTGTCGTACAACCGTTGTTGAGGCAGAACCGATAATTTGGCTTGTACATTTCTCATTAAGGTAAAATTATAAAACATAGCCGTTCCAGTAGTAATAATAGGGGTACCGGTTAATCGGTGCGGTTTTCTAACAGATGGCGTAACTTGATTTTGATTCCAGTGATTCACCTTTCCAGATATGTGTTGGAAAGCTACTGTCATATAGTTTCAGAATCAGTCTGTGTCATTTAACTGAAGCGTAAACAACAATACTTTTTTTACTCTGAAAATGTCGAATTTTGTGTTTTTGCAGGGAGTACTTTTTCATTGAAGATAAAGGTTGCCAAAAGTCAGCGTATTTCCGTGGAAGCGTATGGTGTGCATGCTCTTAAAAGTGGCAATTTTGATTTGGAGGACGATGAACGGCCCGGACAGCTAAAAAAGTTTGAAGATGCTCGACCAAGATCCATCCCAAGCTTGCAAATCACTTGGCGTCACTCAACAAACCATTTCCGATCTAATAAAAGCACACAATAAAGCTTCAATTTTCGAAAAAAACCGCATGTATTAACCGGTACTCCTCACTAACTCTAATACTTTGAATGTGATCCTTACTATTGTCGCGTGTTTTTGGTTCGCGGCAAGTGAAAACGCAATGTCTTTTAATTTAAGTTAAAAGAGTTTAATTAATTACAAAAATGCACCGTAATCAATTTAACACTTTCACTTATTTTAATTTTCACTATTAAAAGTCTTACACTTGTCCATAAATTTCTTATCGCAATTGTCTTCTAAATCACTTCACTATTACGAAAATCACTTTTCTATTACTCGAACAATATCGCTTCCCACACACTATCGCAGTTCTTATCGCGGTCGAATGAATGATTCCTCCCATTCATTCAGCTCGCCTTTATATAGGGTCTCTAATCATTCAACTCAGTTCTCGTACATTGATGAATTAGCGAAAACATTCCAGGAGCGTAATGGATGGAGCAGTGACTCACTTTCAGATGTTGTTCATGCTTGCTGGGTTCTCGTGGTTTCGAGTAAATTCGTTTTGTTGATGTTCTTAATTGTTGTGAAAACAATTGCGAGAGTAGCTCGCAGAATTATTTGTACATGTAACACTGCCCCCACCTCAGTTGTTTTCGCCCCGAAAATATGTGTCGCTATTTGTAGTCAATTCTCCCTCGGTGTAATATGGGGCAAGACGGTCCAGATGCACGATTTTCATTTTTGCTCTCGGCTTACGATGTTCCTGTATTCGGTATACGATGTCGTTGATTCGCTTTGTAACTCGGTATGGTCCCTCCAAATTATGTTGCAACTTTGGAGACCTACCCTTTCGCCGTTGCGGGTTATATAGCCACACCAAGTCATCTTGCTGGAAGCCAGTAGAATTAGCCTTTAGATTATACCTGGTCGTCATGCGGTCAGTAGCCGATTCGAGGTGTTTCCGCACTGTCCGATGTATCTGGTTCAACCGTTGTCTTAGCTCACTTGCGTACTCCGAGATGGTTTCGAGTTTCTCGGGGGATGTTCCGAACTTTATATCAGCTGGCAGACGAATAGTTTTTCCGAAAATGACTTTGGCTGGGGCTTGGCCCGTCGATGCATGTTCGGCAGCTCTGTACGCCATCAAAAATAGTTGAATGTGTCGGTCCCAGTCCCTTTGGTTCTCGTCAACCATCTTGGCCAGGTGTTTATTGAGAATGCCGTTGAAACGTTCGACCATTCCATCGGATTGGGGATGCAGCGGTGTTGTCCCCGTTTTCCGTATTCCCAGCAGCTCGCATATTTCGCTAAAAACTAGTGACTCGAAGTTTCGACCTTGATCTGAATGTAGTTCACAAGGTACGCCGTACCTACTGACCCAATTTAACACTAGCTGTTCGGCTACAGTAGTTGCTTCCTGGTTGGGAATGGGGTAGACCTCGGGCCACTTGCTGAAATAATCGGCTACAACCAGCGTGTACCGATTTCCCCAATCGGATTCAGGAAAGGGTCCTGCGATGTCAACAGAAATCCTTTCAAACGGTACCCCCACGTTATAGGTTTGCATTTGTCCTCTCAGTTGTCACTTTTGGCCTTTGACGGAAGCGCAAACGGTGCATCTGTGACACCAGTCCTCTACGTCTTCTCGAATGCGGGGCCAGTAGAACCTTTCCCGCAATTTCGCTAAGGTCTTGTTAACACCAAGGTGGCCTCCCGAGGATCCTTCATACATTTCCTTAATCACATCGTGGATTCGGCTTTTGGGAAGTATAGTTTGCACCCTATAGGAGCTGCCATCCGCCGTTTCCCATTTCCGCTTGAGTACGCCACCCTCCACCTGAAGGGAGTTCCATTGTGCCCACTCAGGTCGCCCAGTTGTCTCCTTCCATACGAGCAATGGTCCGATGTCTTCATCGGCTAACTGGGCGTTTCGAATCTCCTCCGATGACCAACCTTCAACGAATTCGGCCGTTATCAATCGCAGATCAATGGGTGGTTCCTTTTCCTCAATCCGTCGGCAATGCTTGCAGTTAGCTGGACATGGACGGCGGGATAGGGCGTCAGCATTTCCATGAACTCCGCTCTTCTGATGAACAATTTCGTAGTCGTATGACTGCAATCTTTCGATGCATCTCGCAACCTGTCCCTCGGGGTTTTTGAAGTTGAGCAGCCATCTCAGTGATGCATGGTTCGTTCGAAGAACAAATTTCTGGCCATATAGGTACTTGTGGAACTGCTTGGTGGCCTCTAGTATAGCCAATAGTTACTTCCTGGTCACGCAGTTGTTCCTCTCACTTTTTGAAAGAACTCGACTGTAAGACGAGAGGACTCTTTCTTCGCCATCGATCTGCTGGGAGAGTACAGCTCCAATGCCGCCGTTGCTCGCATCGGTGTCAACTACAAACATTTTTCCGGGTTTCGGATATGCCAGCACGGGTGATTCACACAGCTTTTCCTTCAAGGTCTCAAAGGCTACCTGGCATTGTTCATTCCAGACAAACGGACGATTTTTCTCGGTTAACTGATGAAGACACTTAGCTATTTTGGCAAAATCTTTGACGAATCTTCGATGGTAGGTTGCGAGACCCAGAAAACTTCGTAGTTGGCGCTTGTTGTTTGGTGTTGGCCAGCTTTTCACGGCTTCAATTTTCTCAGGGTCTGTTTTAACTCCTTCGGCTGATACAACGTGTCCCAGGTATTTTACTTCAGCTGCGAAAAGGGTACACTTGTCGGGACTTAGTTTCAAATTCGCTAGTCGCAATCGGGCGAAAACTTCTTCTAAGTTCCGCACATGCTCTTCGAACGTTCTCCCAATGAGGATGATGTCATCTAGGTACACCAAGCAGGTTTTCCAGGTGAGGCCACGTAGCACGTACTCCATCAAGTGTTCGAAAGTGGCTGGAGCGTTGCAAAGCCCAAACGGCATCACCACGAATTGCCACAATCCAGTCCCAACTGAAAATGCTCGGTCCTTCTTGTCGGAATCTACCTGCCAGTAGCCACTCTTTTGCGTCGGCTAAAGTGTCCATGATTTCATCGATGCGTGGGAGCGGATAACTATCTTTCTTAGTGACGTCGTTAAGCTGCCTATAGTCGACACAAAAGCGGGTGCTACCATCCTTTTTCTTCACTAGAACTACAGGTGCGGCCCATGGACTGACAGAAGGTTCAATGACGCCTTGTTTTTCCATGTCCGAGATCAGCGCGCTCACTTCGCCTTGTTTGGCTATAGGGAGACGTCTCGGTGCTTGTCGAATCGGCTTGGCTCCTTGTGTATCTATGACGTGAGTTACCAGACTCGTTCGGCCTTGGTCATCCGGGCTTGTTGAGAAGATGTCACTGTACTTGATGACCAGATCAGAGGCTCGTTGGAATAGCTGCACTGGCAATTTGACCTGCTTAAATATTGCAGACGTGGATTCCCAGGCTTTGTCTGTGTCTTGCCTCCTTTTCCAATGATGGTCGTGAGTAGCTTCCAAAGAGGTGATGGTGGAAACAGGCTGGCAGCTGCCGATGACTTCTCCCGCTTTGATGCTCGTGGTTAAGTCTGCGGTGTTAAGGACTCTAACCAGCACATATCCGTTCCTTAAAGACCCTACAAGGCTTCGTCCTACAACCAAACTGCGCAGCGCGGACGTCTTCGTTGGCTCTATCAGATAAGATCGGTGGTCTCCAGAATCACCATCAAGCTTGGCCCATACAATGCTCTCGGAAGAATTCGGTACATCAGTGTCAGTACATACCACTACATTCATCTTGGGAATTTGGACGCTGGGATCCTCCATCAGTACTTCGACATTCTGCCATTTCAATACCCGTTTGCCCAAATCCAACGTGATTCCATGTGGTCGCAGAAAATCCATTCCGAGAATGCAGTCATCCATAATGTTCGCGACCAGAAAATTATGTCGGAGCACAAGGTTTCCCAACTGTACCTGGAGGTTGACCTCTCCATGAACAGGTGCAGTTTCTCCCGTAGCTGTCCATAGTGAGAAAATTCTGCCCTTGTGAAGTTGTTGCTGTCTAACTAGGTCTGGTCGGATAATCGATCGGGTTGCACTAGTGTCGATTGTTATGGTGCAGTGTTCTCCGTCAACTTGACCCGGAAGGCATAAGTCCGCTTCTCCACGATGTAGTCTTGACACGGTGATGGTGGTGCTGGGGACGTCAATCCTCCTAGCCAACCTCTGCCCCACGAAGTTGGCTCTTACATGTTTCCCGACCCCTCTGTTTGAAGAGCTTCTATTTTGGGCTCCTGACTCGGTCTGGATCTCCTCCTAGCTGCACACCCTGGACAATAGCTTGGTTTTCTTCGCTTCTTGCAGTCTCTTTGCAGGTGCCCCTTCTGTCCGCAATTCCAGCATCTAGGCGCACCATTAACATGCGGGTCTCACTCAATTTCTTCGCGCTCATACCTGCACTCGTCTGTCACTACCTCACAAACCCGGGCAGTGGTACGAGTCACATTTTCCGCTGCCTCAAAGTTCAGACTGTAAGCCAATGCGTCCTTAACCGTTTGCTTTTGAGCTAAGCACACGGCTTGTTGCGCTTCCGGGTCCTTTAGTGCGCTGATGAATGCTTCTGTCGGTGCATCATCTCGATGTTCTGGGTTGTAGGCTGGTTAAGCCAAAAGTGCTAGTCGCTCAATGTCTTGGGCTAGCTGCTGTAGGGTTTCACCAGACTTCTGCATCCAATACCTTAGCTGTGACCGATAAATCTGCTTTAGATGATCGTCTCCATAACGCATGTCGAGCGCATTCATTATAGCATTCGGGTTTGAGTGAAATTCCACGGGGATCGTCTGCAAAAGCTCGGCAGCTAGGCCTCTAAGAGCAAGAATCAGTGCAGTTGCTCGTTCCTGCTCATTCCACCCTTGCGGTGTCTTCAAACTGGGTCTTGTAAATACTCCAGACCGTTTCCCCATGGAATATTGGTGCTTGCACATTTCTGGATATGGTTTGCGCTGCGGTTATAAGCGGGGCTGGTGAGGTGGTTACTACTGCCTTCGCTGCTTTCAATTCTTTTTTCACTTTTTCCATCTCATGGTTCATTCTCTCTTCGACCTGGCTGATCTCATAGTTGATTTTCTCCTCAACCTGGCTGACCTTCTCCTCGACCTGGTAAACCTTTTCCTCGACGCATTTAATTTGATTGTTCAGGCTACCGAGCTCCGCTTTTATTTCGGTTGACTGTTTTTGCACTTCCTTGATTTCGATCGCTTGTTGGTCCAGCTTCACTGATTGTTCATTTAACTTCGCTGATTGTTCATTTAACTTCGCTGATTGTTCATCTAGCTTCGTAGTTAAATTGGATGACTGTTGTCGCTGCTCTTGCTGCATCAGCATTAACATTTGCATCAGCGCATTTTCTGGTTCCTTTGGTTTTGGTGTTTCTGCTTCACTACCTTCTGCGCCTTTTTCTGCATCTGAGGGGTCAACCGAATCCAGATACGCGCCTTCCGATTCAATTGCGTCACGCAATTGTGCAATCAGTGTGGCCGTTGTACCTTGCGTAGCCAGATTTTGCTGTTCCAACTCTTCCTTAAGCTCCGACATGGTCAGTTCATTAATTTTTAAGTTTAGCCTTCGTGGCATTTTTAATGTTTCTTTAAATTTTACTATTGTGCACTATAAAAACGTTCAAATTTTCACTTCCAAAATTTTAATCTCACTTCTCGATACCACTGTCGCGTGTTTGCGGCCAATAATTTTAATGTTCGGGAAAGTGAAAATGCAATGTCTTTTAATTTAAGTTAAAAGAGTTTAATTAATTACAAAAATGCACAGTAATCAATTTAACACTTTCACTAATTTTAATTTTCACTATTAAAAGTCTAACACTTGTCCATAAATTTCTCATCGCAATTGTCTTCTAAATCACTTCACTATTACGAAAATCACTTTTCTATTACTCGAACAATATCGCTTCCCAAACACTATCACAGTTCTTATCGCGGTCGAATGAATGGTTCCCCCCATTCATTCAGCTCGCCTTTATATAGGGTCTCTAATCATTCAACTCAGTTCTCGTACATTGATGAATTAGCGGGAACATTCCAGGAGCGTAATGAATGGAGCAGTGACTCACTTTCAGATGTTGTTCATGCTTGGTGGGTTCTCGTGGTTTCGAGTAAATTCGTTTTGTTGATGTTCTTAATTGTTGTGAAAACAATTGCGAGAGTAGCTCGCAGAATTATTTGTACATGTAACACTAAATTCAAAAATTCGATATTGAGATATTTTGAGCCCTATCTTCTCTACGTTTTTTATATATTTTTTAAAATGACTTTCAAAATGCTTAATAACGTTGAGAATCTTGTTTTGATCCACATACACAACTTTAAAATTTTTAAATGCTTGCCTAATGCAATCAGAATATTCAGAAGTTGTAAAAATGTAGTCTTTCTTTCTATTGAACTGCTCCATTATGCCAAAACACCGATCACATGGCAAAAAGCTGTGTCCTGGTTCAGGAAATTGATGAACAATCTTCTCAATACATGAACACCTCATAAGAGTATTCATATACTGAACTAATGTCGAGTTTTTATTGTGTGCTGCTGCCTTTTCCGCGAATAAATACAGTATTTTAACTGTGCTTGGTAAAATGTTATGTATGTAGTGATTTATGAAAGATACGACTTCATTTGGTGATTTTCGAGCTATGTTTCCATCGTATAAACAAAAATAAGCTATGCCTGTTATTGCTGAGTGGATACAAAAATTATATGCCCAAAGTTGACGTTTGTAAAATGCGTCACCTACTGGAATTTCAGGTAATTGCATGTTCTGCTGATAGTTAAAAGTTAACACCTCACACTCGTCATTAGAAATAGCAAGTTGACTCTTCTCTTTTAAATCAACAAAAAAAGTTGTATTTCCCCTCCCTGTGCGCCCCTCGAAGCGAACTTTGCCAAACTAAGACCTGTTTTGAAAAGTTATCATCAAGACCTTTCATTTGATACCCATATCGGCTACCTTCAATGAAATTTTTTTTCGGTGGGTCACTCTCTTATATGGGGAGACCCCCCTTGAATACCTTATAAAATTTTTTTGTAGTTGAACTTTCAAAAGATCACCACTTTACACCTACACACAAAATTTGATGTTTCTAGCTTAAGTAGTTTCCGAGAAAAACTGCTGACACACGGACGGACGGACGGACGGACGGACAGACGGACAGACTGGTCGCGAAACAAGTAGGGTTTTGTAAAATTATTTTACAAAACCCTAAAAACGGTAAACAATAAAAATTTCTATCTGCCCCACTTTTGCTGCAAGGTCGTCAATTTCGTGTCAGGCATTTGTAGAGACATTAAGGCCGGCTACATATTCTAAGAAATTTTCTGTTGAAAAATTTCTGAGGGTCACCAGAAGGGGCTCCTTCCATATGTTTTATTCGACGTGCCTGATGTCCGCTTCGGGTGACTGTCGGATGCATGTTGAGCGGACACTAGAAATTGTTCCGATAAAAATGTCGGACGGAGCTATTTTTATGCATTTACCCTAGACTCCGCACACTACAAGAAGCGTTTATCAGTTTGAAGTGGACACCGTGTCAGACGCATCTTGTTGACATAGTGCTGTACAAAATAATGTCAGAGGTACAATATTTGATTTCCGAAGTGGAAAAATAACTTTATTTATGGGATTTGTGGGATCACAATTACCACAATAATGCAACGTAACTTGGCATGGGAGCAAATATGTACTAAAGTAATTGCAAATTAGAATTATTTAACGAATGAAGAGAAGTATAGAGCAAGTGAGCATTGAATTGGTTTATTAATCTTGTGTGTAATCTTTTAACGTAATGACATACTACACATCCAGCGAAATAACGATATATCTGCAAATTTTACATTTGGATTCTCAAAATGGACAATTCGATCGAACGGATGTTATTGATAAATTTGTTTCCATTCGATTATACTGCCCTTCTTGATAGTTTTGAAACATTTTCGCTTTTTTTGTATAATTTTGCAGTTATATTGTTGTTCTGCTAAATATAATTACACAGTCAAAGTCAAAAGCGCTTTATTCAATACCAATCAAAATAAATTTTAAAAGAATCTAAAGCGAATTCCAAGCAATAAAACTGCGAAAACTGAATGGCCCCAATGGCTCTCTAAATTTATACGTTATCAATGAAACACATTTTATGAGAAAAAAACAATATCGAGTTCAAATTAATTAGAATTATTACATGTTTTTGATTCAATTGGAAAAAGGGGGAAAAACCAACCAACACTATTCAAAAATTACTCATCCTATACCTAATATGTAACATCCTAATTTCAAACAAATTCAATCCGAAAAATGTTATCTTATATTGAAATCCATCCCTAATTTTAACACACACAACAGTAAATACGAGTATAGTAATAATGAGATGAAACTAAAAACTAAGTAATGAAAAACAGAAAACAAACACGAAAAATTTAGACATTGTCACTCAGCAACCAATACCTAGATTGATCCGTCTCAGCTCGATCGTCCCAACGGATCTAGCAAATGAGTATCTCCATTGGAATTGTTGGTCTCGTGAACTCAAATTCGGAGGATATTTTATCTACTTATCGGCGGCGCGTTTATGTATGTGATATATGATTGGGACACCGTCAGGATCAAAAAACATATCGATTCATATCCAAATATACGAATGTTTCTCGATGAATGAAGACAGTATGGAGGCAAGTCTCAATATACCCGTTTGTAGGGTGGGACGACTGTGAACTCCAGGGGTTTCCACCTACAGTTACAGACCTTTCGATATGATTTCGAAGAAGTTTTAGTATGAAGATATCGACTCTTGTCACTTTAGCAGTTTGATAAATTTTTCCATTCCATATATAGTGCTTCCAATCCGTCTCAGGCTTTCTGTACAATTCAGTACATGCACGAGGACATTTTTTTCGATAACTCTTAATTTTCCCATAATATTAGCACTCTAATTGTACCAAATCTGACATCCATATGTCAAAACTGGTCTAATTTGTGTCTTGTACCAGATAGCTCTGACCTTTTGATCAATGTATCTCGAATGAAAAAGTTTTCGAAGGACCATGGTTACTTTTTTTGCTTTGCTGAGCTTGATCTAGACACGTTCAGTATAGAACAGATACTGGTCGAGATGAACAACGAGGTATCGAATACAAGATTTATGTGAACTACTCGTATTTTAGCTTTTCGGTCTGCCATATAGATGCTCAGATCATCAGCAAACGCTACCAATGCTCGTGTTGGCGAGACATTAAATTTAACCCTTTGCGGCGCTGAGTAGCAGATCTGCATCATACTATTCGAACTAGCAAAATCGTTCAAAGCAATGAATAAAATACCTTTCAACGCAGCACTTCATATCTGCAGCAAAGCATTCTATTGAATTAGTTACCCCACGTTTGCGCTAGACGATGTTTTTTTTTGTAATTTTTGGCCACTACAAGTGACGGATCCCTTAGAACCGGTTTGTGTTGTTTGCGCGTAGTTTTCGTTGTTTTTTTTGAGTGGTTATATTGAAAATTTTGATGTGGCATTGCTGCGGAGTAACAATTAGTTATTGGTTTTTGCTAAGAACATGCAATTCAAATGTTTTAGATTGTTTTTAGAGAGATAGTCTCGAATTTCGTTTTGATGCAGTAATGCAACAATGCGCTAAACTGTTATATTTTATTTCTTTTTTCGTGCCCAATATGAGTTTGAGGTTTCCACGTTGAGCTGTAGGCCTTTGTCAACTGTCGAATTGGAAAACATTCTAAACCTATGGCAAGATATTGAGGATGTCTTAGACTTTTCAGACAACGATGCAAAAAATGGTAAATCAAAATTTACGCGGGGGAACCCGAAATACCCTTCCTAGAAGATCAGGAAGATGACATCTTGCTACCGAGCTCTGAGACCAGTACTACTGTTTCAGTACCCACTACCAGCTCCAAAGTCAACACAACTTCACGAAGCACATGTGATCCCAAAACAAATATTATATGGAAAACTAAAAACTTAGAGCTGAATGAATCTTCCAAGTTACCAAATGAAATACTGGAACTGCAGACGCCTTATCAGGTATTTTCTTACATATTTACGAGTACTGATGACATTGTGGATCTCATAAGACACGAAACAAATCTGTACAGCGTGCAAAAGATGTCAGTAAACCTATAAATGTCACAAGCCGGTATTGAAATTATTTACTTCATGTCCATTATTGCCCTGCCCAATGTTCGAATGTACTGGTCACAGAAATATGGCTATGCCAACATACGCGAGATAATGGCGCTAAAATGGTTCAAGTTTCTGAAGTAAGTACTACACTTGAATGGTAACTCTAAAATGTTACCGTATAATCAGCCAAATTCTGATCGACTTAATAAAATCAGACCAATAACTGAAAAGTTGAATCATAACTTTAGAAAAGTGCCTCTAGAACAACATTTGTCTGTTGATGAACAGATGTGTTCAACCAAAGCACGAAGTGCTCTAAAGCAATATTTGCCAGACAAACACCACAAGTGGGGCTTCAAACTGTTCGTGATTTGTGGTGCAAGTGTATATGGCTACAAATTTGAAGTTTACAGTGGCTAAGAGAATATATGCGCAGATGACGAGCCTCAATTAGGTGCTTCATCTAATGCAATGGTCCGACTTGTCAGAGAGATTCCTTCCAACCATAACTATAGACTGTTTATTGACAATTTCTATACATCACTACCCTTGGTTGAATTCTTGTCACACCGTGGTATATTAGCTTTGGGCATCGTTCGGAGAAACTATATCCCGAAATGTAAATTCCCAGAAGAAAAACAGCCGAAAAAACAGCCTAGAGGCACATCAGTTAAACAGGTTGCAAGTTATAACGGCATTGACATATCGGTGGTGGCCTGGAAAAATAATCAAATTGTGAATCCAGCATCCAACTTTGCTGGCGTAAGTAGATTCGACAGAATGCAGAAGAAACAAATCAATGTTGAACGGCCTTATATTGTGGCGCTCGCGAGGGAGGAAACACATTTTTCATGTTCCACTCCCCCCCCCTGTGCCCCCACTGAAGCAAAAACTGTCAGTTTAAGAAAGAGAAAAGCTCTCATAGAGAACTTTCAGTTCATACTCATATCGGCTACCTTTCATGAAATTTTTTTTCAGGAGCCACTCCTCTGTACTGTAATCACCGATTCATGGTCTGTTTTTTCGAATCTTAGAATGGTTACAAAGCCCTTTCACTAGGAGCTCTCTCCTGCCTCTTCGACTTGTTTCAATTGTATGTACTCATCTTCATGATACCTATCATTCCTGAAATTTTCATGTAAATCCTAGCAAAGCTGTAGTGTCTAAGTCGGTAAAAAGCGCATATGGCTCCATAGCCATATGTTTCCATAGTAATACAGGGCATATTGTTCCATAGTAATACAGGAAAATTCAAACCACTATAGCTTCGTTAAATACCATTCGATCTTTATGAAACTTTCAGAAAAGATCAATCTTATAAATAGTCATCCGGTTTATTGAATTTAAGGGTGCCGTTTAGATTTTATTCTCATGTATTTGTTGTTGTTGTACTCATAAAGGCCTACATTCATGATTTTTTTCAGATTTTTCGGATGGAAGGTGTCCAATCGCGAGGGGGGGGGGGGGGGTTACGCGAAAAGTTCGTACATTTCCCCTTCCCCTGCCCCCCCTCGGTACTCGTAAGGCAATTTTAAGACTTGTTTTGAAAAGATCTCATTGAGACCTTTCCAATGACACTCTACTCGACTACAAATGGTTTTTTTTGAGGGGTCACCTCCCAATATGGGGAGACCCCCTCAAACCCCTTTGAAAAAATTTTCCACCCTTGAACTTTCAAGAAGTCACCACTTCTGACCTTTTCACAAAGTTTCGTGGCTGTAGCCTCTATAGTTTCGGAGAAAAAGTGCTGTGACATACAGACGGACGGACGGACGGACAGGCGGACACAGGTCGTGAATGCAATAGGGTTTTGTATTTTAGTACAAAACCCTAAAAATAGAGGCGCAGTAACTGTTCCCTGCTATAGACCATTCAAGACCTTGAAGTGTCGCATTGTCGTCAGATTTCCATCTGTTACAACAAATGATTTCCCGTACAACATATTGCACATCATGCCGACAAGTTGTCTAGGGAATCTGTCCTGAAGGAGTTTAAAAACTAGTCGCTCGAACATATTTTCTATGATTAAGTTTCCAACCGATGCCCGAGATTATTTTCGGAATTGCATGCATGGTCAAATGCCTGGCACGAAAACCAAATTGGCAATTCGGCATCAACTCATCGTTCTCAGTGCAAGCATTTAATGCATTGTTTAGTATCATTTCAAACACCTTGGTGGTGTTAGACAGCAAGCTGATTAGGCGATACCTTTTAGAGTACGAAAATTCTTTTCCACCCTTCAAGATCGCAAATACCTTAGCCTTTTGCCACTCATTAGGGAAATATGAATTGCTCAACATGTTGTTGAACAATATGCAATAATTCCTAATAGCAACCTCAGGCAAATTTTGGAGAACTAAGTTTTGAATACTGTCAGTAACACATGATTTCTTGTTGTTTATCCTGCCAAATATGAAACACAAGTCTTCATAACTGACAAAATAATCAAGAGGATTCAAGCTCGGTATGAGGTCAGATGTTAATGTTTCGTTGAAATGAAGAATTGATTGGCCGTTCAGGCTTGATTCGCAGTCGAAAACTTTCGCTTCAACGACCTCTGAAAGTATTTGATTCTTCTACCAGACTTTTGAAGATAAACCAATATGAATAAGTTCCAGTCAAGGCAAGTTTATGCAAACCATCACATATAATCCTGTTTCCATTTGTATCTGGAATCGTACTATCAATTTCGATACCAGCCCTATCGAGAAGATTTATCTCATCACTAGTGACTTCAAGATTCGATACCTTCACTCGAGACTTTTTGCGGAATAAGCTATTAACTTTCGGGAAAACGCCATCTGGGTCCTGTGGGCTAATACCCCTCAATTTTTCCGCCAATTGATTGCTGACCTCACTCCTGAAGTATGACCGGATTAAGCTCCGGACATTCTTCAGGTGCAATTTCAACAAAGCCAACGAGGGATGGTTGTAGTCCAAAAATCGCCAATAAATATTGTTGATGCGTGTAAGAAGAAGGCTTCTCAATCTTTTTTCAATGTTGCGATGGTTAATGTTTCATATCCTTTCATATTGTTTCGATGTTTAATCTTGGGAACTACTTTGTCAATTGTATCCAACATCAGCTTCTTTAACTTCGACTAAAAGAGATATATTTCATAGTTAGTTAGATTCCTGTCATTAGGAACCATTGCGCAAGTGTTGACATTATCAGAAGGAGGACATTGCTTCTGGCGATCCCGATTAAACTTCTTTTGAAACTTTTCCCAATCCGTTTTTAGGGGTTTGTAGTAAAATGCAAAACCCTGTTGCAATCACGACCTATGTCCGTTTGTCCGTCCGTCCGTCCATCTGTAGGTCACAGCATGTTTTCTCCGAAACTATAGAAGCTACAGCCATGAAACTTTGTGGAAAGGTCAGAAGTGGTGACTTCTTGAAAGTTTTGGTGCGGAAACATTTTTCAAAGGGATTTAATAGGGGGTCTCTCCATATAGGGAAGTGACCCCTTAAACATTTTTTTCACCATTGGTAGTCGAATAGGGTGTCATTGGAAAGGTCTTAATGAGATCTTTTCAAAACAAGTCTTCTAATTTCCTTATCAGGACCGTGAGAGGCAGGGGAAGGGGAAATATACCTACTTTTTGCGTGCCCCCCCCCCCCCTCACAATTGGACATCTTTTATCCGAAAAATCTGAAAAAAATCATGAATGCAGTCCTTTATGAGCACAACAACAACAAATACGTGAGAAGTCGAAGTTCATTCAACTAAGTTAGTAATAGTATGATTTATCGATTTTACATTTTCTTGAATAAAATCTTAATGGTACCTTTAAATTCAATAAAATTCAATACACAGTTAATTATTTATAAAATCAACCTATCCTGCAAGTTTCACAAAGATCGAATGGTATTTAACTAAGTTATAGCGATTTGAATTTTTGTTTATTACTTTGGAACAATATGCGCGTTTTACCGACTCAGACACCACAGGTTTACTAGGGTTTGCATGAAAGTTTCAGGAATGATAGGTATCATGAATATTTTTGAGAAATGATTCAGCTAGTGATATCAGAAATTCTAAAAAAATGGGTGGCTGTTTTAAATGAGAAGATTGAATAATTTTGAGTTATTTTCCCCAGTTTCAACGTTTAAGGTGCATGCCTTTAACACTTGATTCAATTTAATGAATGATTGAAGATGAGCGCCTACAATTTATACTCACAGGTGAAATAAGTCGAAGAAGCAGGAGAAAACTCCTAACAAAAGGGCTTTGTAACCATTCTAGGGTTCGAAAAAATTGGCCATTAATCGATTATCACAGTACAGGGCAGTGGCCGCAGAAAAAAAAATTACATCGAAGGTAGCCGATATGAGTATCAAATGAAAGTTCTTTATAAAAGCTTTTCAAAACAGTTGTTAAACTGTCAGTTTTTGCTTCAGTGGGGGCACGGGGCGAAATACACGAAAAATGTGTTTCCTCCCTCGCAATTTGACACATATAATCTAAAAAATCTGAAAAAAATTCTCAAGGGAGATATTTATGAGTACAACAATAACAAATACTTCAGAAGTAAAAATTTGTTCAACTTTGTTAATAATAGTATGATCTTCGAATTTCACATTTTCTCCAATAAAATCGTATGGATGCCTTTAAACCCAACGAAATTCAATATTTAAGTAGCCTTATACAAGGTTTAATGCTGTGCAAGTTTGATGATATTCATATCATAGAATTTGTGTATTTAGGCGCCAAAATAACGAAAATGGGCAATGAAAGAGACGAAACACGTCGAAGAATACAGCTCGCAAATAAAATATTTTATTCAGTATTGACGATCTTGAAGACCAGCTGCATACACAGGAAAACAAAGCTTCAAGCATACAAATCTGTGATAAGACCTGTGTTATACTATGGGTATGAAACATGGACCCTAACCCCAAGCATCCGCAAATATATTGAACGCCTTTGAGCGATGGATCCTGAGGCGAATAATCGGAGCGAAGCTAGACGGAGACCAATGGTGAATTCGATACCGGAGGTCTCAACGATTATAAGACTGCGGAAGCTGCAATGAACTGGCCACATGAATCGTATGGAAGAACAACGGATACCCAAATAGCTATTCGTTGAGAGAACTGAAGGCTGGAGACCAGTGGGGAAACCGAGGAAACTTTGGTCTGATTCGGTCGACGAAGACAGTTGATCGCTGCTCGGATTTCGGGATTGGAGGACGCGATCAATGGACCGAGACAGTTGGAGGTGCTATTTGCAGGAAGCGAAGGCAGTAGTGCTAAGAAGAAGAAGAAGAAAGGTTCACTTACTCGTATGTAGTCTGTTAAGGTTTTAAATGTTTTTGCATTGACGCCAGCAATATCTCCATTTTTAAGTTTGAGTTTACATATAATTATTCTTATTTCATCTGGATTTGTACAGTGTAAAAAACAAGTTTTATTATTTGAAGGTGGTAACTGTAATATTGCATCAGGGGGAGATGAATTCTATTATTTAGTTCTTCACCTATATTACTGTAGTAGTTATTCATAACGTTACAAATATCTAGGGGGCGCTGAATTTATGGTTATCTTGTATCATGTATTCAATATTATTCTCGCTTTTTTTGGGTTTACCGATGATCTCATTCATGGCATTCCATATTTTTTTTGGGATTAGTACTGTTTTTTGTTATTTCGTTTCCATTTTTATTTAATATTTTTCCATAATTTTTATATTTTTGCATATGTTGCCGGTTATTTAGATCACGTCTTATTTCTTTTGAACAGTTAGATAATCGATGAGCATCGAAAACAAATAATAAAATTCTTATAAAAACATGAGCTTCCAACATTTTCTAAAATAAGTCATTTTCATGAAATTTCAAAAAGTGACCATGTTCAATTTGGTTCAAAATAATGGAAAAAAAATTCGTGTTACCGTGTCAACCATTGGCTTAGACTAATTACTGGTACGAACTTCGCACACAAAGAAGTTAGCCATATTTTCAATGCCAGCATACTCTGCATGAGCCCTTCGCCTACAAGGTGCACATTGTATCCATTTTTCTCCATGAACGTCTTCAGAAAATAGACCATTACAATAGAAGCATTTATAATCTTCATTTTGGGAACGGTCAGGACTCACATCTGTGCTATCATTGACTGAATAATCACCCTCATCAGTACTTTCAGAATATAAATCTCTGTCTTTTAAGATCTTTCTTTTCTACTGGGCTATTTTCTTTTGCGTTCTATTCGATTTATTTCTTAAATTCAAGTGCTCTGTTGCTTGAATTTTTCTGTTTCTTCCTTTATTTTTATCGATTTTAATAAATCTTGCTCATAAGGTGATGTTAAAATCATGGATCTAGTGGCCTTTCTTCCTCTGTTGTTGCCAGTTCTTTTCAAACGTGGTATCGGCTGTAACACCTTTGGTGACAAATACGTTCTAGACGATGCAGCGGGATCAGCCAATGAATCATCAATGATGGTAGTTGGATCTTTCGATTGCGTATTCGCGTGGTCATTCCCGTCAGTGTGCAGAGTACAATGAGTGTCATTCATTGGTTGAGCTTCCGGAGCTTCAACAGGTTCTGCCTCAAGTAAGCTTTTACTGTAACTATCATTAATAGGTGGCATGATATGGGCGGTGGGTCGTTAAAAAATCATGATCTTGAAATACATTTCGATTCATGGGATACATCCCAGTTGCATGGAGACCATGAATGGCTAGTTCTGCACGCTGAGCTCTAATGTAGGCTGGACCAAATAATTCTGCTATGTCATAATGTGTCATTGCTTGAGTTTGTCGTTTGCGAGTTTCTTCAGTCAAGTACTTTTTTAACCCATAAATGTTTTATCAAGGGGCTGTATTTTGTGACTTGAGTGTGGGGGCAGTGGCAGTAAGCGAACTTGATTCTCTCGCTAAATCCACTAACTTGATATTTCGCGAGTGATTGGCATTTTGCATTTGGATTTGGATCTCCATCCGTACAAAATCCAACTTACTCAAGAACTTAAGCCTCAAGACCATACACAACGCAGAATGTATGCGAATTGGGTGATTGAACAACAAGCCATAGATAACGATTTTTCGAACGAAATTTTCTTTAGTGATGAGGCTCATTTTTCGCTCAGTGGTTACCTAAATAAACAGAATTGCCGCATATGGGGCTCTCAAAATCCTCAGGTGATCGCAGAAAGGCCTTTGCATCCGGAAAAAGTGACGGTTTGGCGTGCATTATGGTCTGGTGGTGTTATTGGCCTGTATTTTTTGAAAACAATCAAGGAAGAGCTATTACAGTCATTCTGACCGCTATGGATGGATGTTAACTGATTATTTTTGAAGAGAAATTGAAGATTATGATCTGGAGAACATGTAGTTTCAACAGGCCGAAGCCACAAGCCATACAACACAGTCTAATCGAGCACTTTTGCAATAGAAATTTCCAGGACGCGTAATTTCGAGATTGAGTGATGTCAATTGGCCCGCAACATCCTGCGACCTAACACCTTTTGATTTCTGTTTATGGGGCTATGCGAAAGATCGTGTTTATGCGAACAATCCTCAAAATCTTGAGCAATTGAAAACCAATATTCGTGAAGTTATGGCCAGGATATTGCTGGAAATGTGCCGAAAAGTCATTGAAAATTACCTCAAAAGGATTGAGGCTTGTAAGAGGTCCCGTGGAGGACACTTGAATGATGTTGTGTTTCACGTATAATGGCAAGGTTTAATCTGAATCAAAAATTTCGTTTCTATCTGAATATTTTATGTGTTTTCTTTAGCTTTACTTTCCCAAGCGTAACCCATACAATCATCAGTAGAATTCGCATAACAGCAATTTGCGCACTGCATATGATTGAAATTATCACAATCGATCTCAGGATGGTCATCTGAGCATCGAATGCAAGTAGGACTATTAGTAGAGTTTTTGCTACCATGATTAAAATCACAACACCTGGAACACTGTGAGGTTATATTATCTGAAGCATTATGTATACCATTGATGGCAAATATAAATCTTGAAATTGTTCTTTGACACTTTATCAAAGAGATCATTTTCTAATTGTATGATAGCTGGAACTTTAAATGTTTTTAAGACCTTACATTTATTGTCAAAATCGACAAAATTTCTTTAACTTACATCATCTTCAATTGTATCTTTATCCATATCTGTTGTTATACCAAAGACTTTGATTTGAGTGTAGACAATGATTAGTTGTATGAGCTTTTTGCGACGAAATTGGGTACAGAGGTCCATTAGACTGTACACTGGAGCTCACAATTATTGAACATTTAAAGTCTTACGATCTGGAACAAAAAGACTGCTGTTCAAAGGTAGGAAAACGTGCAAAAATTTATTTGTGTATTGGTGATCAGACCCTTCAACCGATCTTAATGAAACATGGAGACTATAAGTATCTAGAGAACAATATTAAAAAAATGTCAACCCCCTACCAGCGTGTCTACGTATCACGAAAGACAATGAAAATATGACGGCGGAGATTCGCAAAGCACAACCAAATGATGGGAAGGTGCAAGGTGTTTTTGGTTTGGCAGAGCAAAACACGATCAATGGATACGTTACAAGAAACAGGTTGTTATGCAAGATGGTCAATGCAGCGTGAAAATGATGCGAACGCCACAGTGTCCTTAAAAAAACAAGAGGGGGAAACTCTGCAGGACGCACCAGATGTTCGAGCAGTGGGGGAAAATATAAACAACATCGAGAATTTGATCGCTACTGCTGCGAGCGCCACCGAAGCAAGGCTCGTAAATCCCAAAATAATAACAAACCATCCTGAAGTAAACAAAGAGATTATGGCAGGAAAACAAAGGAGTGACCAGGCAAATAAAACGCCGATGTATGATTTCATCACCACCGTCGAGAATGTAGCGGAAACACTGTGCTTGGAAACAAAAGCCGATATTCTCTCCCAAGAAAGGTCGCAAAGTACAATTGCCGCCCAGCGAAATAAAGGAGAACGGCTAATCCGAAAGCGGTAGATGTTCTTAAAAAGAATACAATCTGCATGCGACTCACTAAAAATCAGCAAAGGAGTAAAGATAGGGCTCCTAGAACTGGAGGAGCTCCTAGACCGCATAGGGCTGGTTAAAGGCGGAAGAGGACCAGAAGGCCGAAGAAGAACAGACGCGGGGGGCTAAGCCTAAAGGGCGCGCGCGGATACGGATGAAATATCAATAAAAGAATGGCATCTAGACCATAAAGACCATCAAGAGGCACTTGATGAGCGTGGAATGCCAGATCAGGGTTGCCAGACAGTGCTGACAGAAGGAGCGAAAAAAGCCCCAAAGAAACTCCTTCAAAAAGTGCCATAAAATAAATTTCGCATGGATGCCCAACAAGAAAAACCACTTGGCACAAAAAAGGAGAAACAGAAGCCTGGATAAAGATCCCGGAGACAGGCACTGCTTGTAAAACCCCAACATGGCCGATCCTACGCAATAGTGCTGCGGGATATCAGGGCAAATGTACGACCCGAATACAAACACTGCCATTATAGCAGTACGACCAAGGCGGTCGGGCCACATACTGGTTGGACTCAGAGCAAAAGCCGACAATAAAGAAGAGTTATGCGACGTAGTAATGAAAGTTCTCAGCAAAAGTGCAACTATAGCCTCGCTCGAGCCGATGGTAATGATTGAAATAAGGGAAGTTGACTGCGTGACGGACCTGACCGAGAAAGAAGAGGCTATCAAAACGTAGTTCACTAGCGCGGGCAGAATCAAAGCGAAGCTGACACCAGAAAACCATAGGTTACAACGCTTGGTCATCATTGACTTGACCGAAAAGGACGCCGATAAATTTCTGAATAAGGGTGAAATAAGAAGAGAGTGGGTTATCTGCAGGATCAATATTCCCGGCCTTTTTGAGAGGGAGGATAAGTCAATTATTGTCAAATAAGTCACTCTACAATGTTTCTGCAAAATCAGTGTGGCCCTCTCAACAGCCAACTTAAAACAGATCCGCCCTGGCCTTGTACACTACGAGGGTGGGCTGAAAAGTCCCGGGCCTCACATAGAGATGATTCCTCCATATTAAATTTTTTCTCGGCATTCTATAGTACTATCTTTAATTAGCTTACGCATAAATCTTCAGGTTATTACATTAACCAGTATTCATTTGTCGGCCTTTTGATCAAAACACTGTTGACATTTTTACAATAATGAAAGATGTTGAAAAAATTGCAGTTATAAAATAATTTTATTTAAAGGGTTTAACGCCTTCTCAAATAAAAGAGGAGATGGATAACTCATTGAAAAGCTCTTTGCCATCATATTCAATGGTTAAAAGATGGGTTTCTGAATATAAAAAAGGTCGTACGAGCACTAGTCATGAGCCATGCTCCGGACGATGCCCCGCGGAAATGACAATACCTGAAATATTAGAAAAAATTCACAAAATAGTGCTGGAAGACCACAGATCAAAATTGTCTGAGGTAGCGGGGGCTGTATAAATATCAAAAGAGCGCGTTGGCAATATTTTAAATAATATTTTGCACATGAGAAAGCTCTACACAAGAAAGGTGCCGCTATTACGATAAGTATTGCTCTGACAAATACAAACTAAATTGCAAACACTATTGATCTAAATTGTTTGAATATTACAGCGAAAAGTACATACACTGTTTATCTACTACAAAAAAAAAACTTGCATAAGTTCTAAGCTCTTCGAACAGAAAGAAAATATAACAGTGGAAGTAACAACCTCGTACAAGTTTTAAACAGACAAGCGATCCCCCAGCCCCAACGCCCCCGGCTGCTGTGAGTCTCTTTTATATTTTAGGACTGCCTGAGCATAATGTGCCACCTGGTTCCATTTGTCAATCGATTCGAGCATCACCGCAACTACATTATCCGGGGTGAGCTCTCCTGTCTCCTTGTAGAGGTTCCCTCGCAGCTTGACCCATTTTTTGTGGCAGGTATGGTCCTCCTCTCCTGGGCAATACCGACAATCGGGGGGCCGTGACTTACCAATCTTGTGCAGGTGAGACTGAAAACACACATGCCCGCTCAAAAGTTGGGTCAGATATAAGTCAGTCTCACCATGCCCTCGATTTAGCCACGGTCTCACATCCGGGATGAGGCGCGCAGTCCACCTTCCCTTCGTGCAATTCCCCCAAGACTGCTGCCAACCGTTGAGCGAGCGCTGTCTCTCCTCGCGGACAACCGTCTCCCTCGCATCCTCGTTTCGGCGCAGGTAAATAGCGCGGCACTCTCTAGCAAGGAGGGCGACAGGTATCACGCCTGCCATAACTCTCATCACCGAATCCGAGACTATCGGATACGAAGATGAAATCTTCAGTGCTCCTCTTCTCTGTACCTGTGCCAAACGTTTTCGGTATACCTCCTTGCTGAGAGCGTTGCCCCATACTTCTGCTCCGTACAGTAGCACTGACCCTACAGCACTCATCAAGAGGCGTCTTCTTGATGGACTGGGTCCCCCTACGTTGGCCATAAGTCGACTCAGAGCTGATACTCCCGAAGCAGCCTTCTCAACTGTTGCCCTGATTTGCTCAGAGAAACTCATCTTTGAGTCGATCAGTAGCCCCAGGTACTTCACCGATGGCTTCTATTCGATTCGCAAGTCTCCAATACTGATCATCTTTACTCGAGGGATCCTCTTTTTTGTCAAGATGACCAATTCGGTTTCCTCCAGCGCTAAACTGAACCCGCGAGCAGTCATCCAGTCCCTCACTTGGCGCATTCGCATACCTAGCCTAAGTTTCGCCTGTTCAACGGTGCGTTCAGTGGCCAGAGCCGCAACATCATCCGCATAGCCGACCAAGTGCGACTCATCTGGCATCTCAAGTCTTAGTAGCCCGTCGTGAGACACGTTCTATAGGTCCGGACCAAGGATAAATCTTTGGGCAACGCCCGATGTAATTGCTATCCTTCGTTGGCCCTGTGTTGTGTCGTAGAGCAGGCTTCAGCCCTCAAGAGCCGCATTACATATTTAGGAACTTGAAAAGGGTTTTCCAGTGTATCCAGAATATCCACCCATCTAGCGGAGTTGAAGGTGTTCCTGACGTCAAGTGTCACCAACAGGACGATCCGTCACTAGGTGCGACTATATGCCTCTGCCTTTTGGACTGCGCTCACCACCTCTGCAATCGCATCAATGGTAGAACGTCCTGCTCTAAAGCCGTACTGCCGAGGAGCTAGGTCCCCAGCAGCACGAATCGCGTCAGTGAGTCTTCCCTTGATGAGTTTCTCTAGCACTCCCAGCCGTGTCTAGCTGCATAACGGGCGGTTTGCAGACGGCGATTCGCGATTTCCCTTCCCCTTGCTGATCAGCACGAGCCTCGCCACCTTCCATCGTACCGGGAAAACTCCGTCCCGTAGGCAAGCGTTGAGTGTGCTGAGCAGCAAGTCAGGGCAATGGTGATAGACGAGCCGCAACACTTCAGCTGGAACACCATCTGGACCTGGAGCCTTCCTCGCTTTCAATGAGAGGACTGCCTCCTCCAGTTCCGACTATGTTAATAGTGGACACTCGACTGCTGTTTCACCATGGAAAGCGTCAACACGGACGGGATGGGCGGGGAAGAGTCCCCGCACTATCGCGTCCATCTTTTCCGAGTCATGTATACAAGGCTTCCGTAGGCCACCAAGCTTCAGCATAACTAGCTTGTAGCCAAGACCCCACGGATCCTTGTTCGCATTGTCCACTAGATCTTGCCAGGAGCGAGATTTTCTGTTGTTGATCAATTTGCGAAGGTATTTCCTGGCCGACTTATATGCTGCTACGCGGTTGCATGCCTCCTCCCAGCTCCGCGCCCGTTGAGCCTCACGTCGAGGCTTGTGGCACTCCCTTCACTTTTCAGTGATTTCAGTTGACCACCAGTACACTGGGGGCTTGCCGTGCCGGGGTCTTTGACGGGGCATGGAAGCTTTGCAAGCAGTCGTAATGATGCTCATAGTTGAGTTCACCACGTCTTGAGCTGCCAGTTTTTCCGTCCTCTCCGAAGCCCCCAGCAGCAGTACACCTGCTGTGAGCGCCTCAACGAACCTCTCGACGTCCATCCTCCCGATGTTCCACCCAGTTGTAGAAAGCCGAGAGCATGGTCGTCGGGAGACAACATCGATTATCTTAAGCAGAATGTACTGATGATCACTAGCTGAGTAGTCCTCCAATACTCTTCAGTTGTGTATGGTTCCTTCACAGCCAATAATGTGGAAGGTCGGCGTATTGCCGGTGTTTAGTGCGAAGAACGCCGTCCTGGCCGCCATTTCTAGGACTCGTTTACCCCGCAGATGCGTTTGAGGCATGCCCCATTCGATTGCTTTCGCGATGAAGTCTCCTCCAACAAGCCCGTTCCCGTCTGCATTCGAAACAGCGCCCTCCAAAGCCTGAAGCTTGGCTTGGGAAGATGATATCGATTCGTTCGGCATTACGTACACACTAAACCATCCCCACGTCCACAGCTCTCCGCGTGGAAATCACTTTTTCGAACCCAGATGGCGGCAGTGCCAGTTTCATCAGGATACCATGATGCTGAACTTTTATCATGATGTTGCTCACTCAGCAGCAAGAAGTCGGGTTTCATGTCCCTAGAAAACTGCTCAAGCAGACTTTGGGCGGTTGAACTGTGGTGTAGGTTTAGCTGCAGGATGCGGATCATCGAAGTTTTGATTTTGCCTTGGCTAGGACTTCCTGGAAAACCCGGCATTTTCCTGATCCCAAGGCGTGTCCAAAATGGGATTTTGGATTAGCATCCTTGCAAAGAATACAATGTGCCTGCTTCGTACACTCTTTTCTTTTATGTCCCATTTCGCCGCATTTGTAACATAGAGAACTCCTATCGGGTCCTTTGCATACTTGTGCGGTGTGACCATAGTCAAGGCATTTGAAATTTTGAAGAGGCGTTGCTCTTCGCCGTATTCTACAGACAACCCATCCTATCCTTACTTTGGCCTTATTCAGAAATTGTTCGGCATCCTTTTCGGTCAAGTCGATTATGGCCATGCGTTGTCCCCTATGGTTTTCTGGTGTCAGTCTCGCCTTGATTCCGCCCACTTTAGGGAACTCTCTTTTGATGGCCTCTTTTACCTCGGCCGGACGCAGTCGATGTCTTTTATTTCGATCGTTACCATCGATTCGAGCGAGGCTATAGCTGCGCTTATGCAGATGACTTTCTTTACTGCGTCGCTCAATGCTCCCCTAGTCTTGGCCTCTGCTCCAAATTTGACCAGTATGTAGCCTAACCGTGTTGGTCGTATTACTTTAATAGCAGTCTTACGTTTCCCCTGATGTCCCGCAGTACCTCCACGTAGGAACGACCATCTTGGGGTTTTACGAGTGGTGCCTGCTGCCGGGGTCTTCGTCGGGGCTTCTGTCTCTTCTGTTTTGCATCAGGTCCTATTTCTTGTTAGGCCTCCGTGTGAACTTTACTTTCTGGCACTTTTTGAAGGGTTTTCTTTGCGGCTTTTTTCGTTCCTTTTGTAAGCACTGTCTAGAACCCGTAATCTGTCGCTTCACGCCCATCAAGTGCCTCTTCCTTCCTTCTTTTATCCCGATCTCTTTCGATTAGGCTAGACGCCATTCTTTTATTTTGATTTTTACTGGTGGAGCTATCTGCATGTGGCGTTTAGATTTCGCCTCCCACGCTTCTTTAGCCTTCGGCTTTTAAAAAGCTCCACCGATAATGCCCTATGTGGTCTAGGAGCTATCTAGTTCAAGGAGCCCAACCTTTACTGCCTTGCTGATTTTTGGGGAGTCGCATGCAGATTGTATTCTTTTCAGAACATCTCCCACTTTTCAGAATAGCCTTTCTTCTACGTGTCGCTGGGCGGCAATTGTACTTTGCGACCATCCTTGGAAGACGTTATCGCTATCCGCTTCCGAATACAGTACTTCCGCCACATTTTCGACGTTGGTGATGCAGTCACACAACATCGATTTATTTGTCTGGTCACTCTTTTCTTTTCCTGCCGTAACCTCCTCGTTGGCTTCAGGGTGACTCTCTATTATGCCGGGATTTACGACCCTTGCATTGGTAGCTTCGGTAAGGGTCGCAGCAGTACCTGTCGAGTTCTCGATGTTCTTTATATTGTCTTCCACCGCTCGAACACCTGAAGCGTCCTGCAGAGTTTCCCGCTTTTCTTTTAAAGGACGCTCTAGCGTTCGCATAATTTTTTTGCTTCGCCAAAACGTCGCACGAATCTCAGTCTGGACCAGACTGTCTGCTAATCTCCATTTTTCGTCCGTCTTCACTGTCGTTGTATTATTCGTCGTTTTTGTCATCGTTAGTACCGCTCTCGATGTACTGTTAACGTCGTGGCTGCAACCGCCGGTTGCGTCGGTTGAAAAGAGTAAAACCCTGAGCATGAGCAAAGAAATAAAAAAAAACGACGACATTTGGCGAAAAAGATCTTATTTCATCATGACAATGAACCAGAACATTTTTGTCAATCGTTGCACCAGCTAAAATTCACCAATTAAAGTTCGAATTGCTTCCCCATCCACCTTATTCACGCGACTTAGCACCCAGCGACTACGCTCTCTTTCCTAACTTCAAATATTCGCTTGGCGGACGCAAATTTGAGAGCAACGAGGAAGTAATTACTGCTGTGCTTAGATATTTTGAGGGGCTCGACGTTTACTATGTAACTAAATTAGAGCACCGATATGAAAAATGTATTAGTCTTGTTGAAAAATAAAGCAAAAAAGTAAAAAACGTCGTTTTCATTGTCAGGCCCGGGACTTATCAGCCCACCGCTCTAGCTTCTCTCTTTTTCTCCTGAAAGAATTACGTAGTCATTTCCAAATAATTACATCTTCATTCTGACGTTATGAAATTTATTACGAAATCTTAATTCACGCTTGCTGACAATAGAATGCGATACATCCTGTAACAATAGAAGATACATTTCTCGGGGGAATACAATTTCTCAAACATCGATTGAATAGAAAGATATAAATTACCCAAAGCGACTTTGTCACAGATAAAATTAATGTCTCTCATCGAATGGATGCATTTCTCAACCATTGTTCACGTCGACAAACAGTAGCTACCATTGATGACATTTTCCTAAATTAATTTTTCATAAAGTCAACACGTAAAACGATTGGATATCAAATTAATTTCTTTGTCCTATTATGTTGCTGTTTTTGTTTAAGGAAATTTTCATCGTCTGCAAGCGAGCACGGTCTCGCAGTCAAATTTTTTAATAATTTTTAATTAATGTATAGAGAATTTCAAGCTGGCTGCGTTGCCTACTTTCGCATCTAATTGCATTTAAATCACCTTTGAGATGCGGAGAAATGATTGGCTCGCCCACTTAGAGGCTTTTGGAAAATATTTATAAATAACTAATATGCTAAAAGTTAACTCAAAAGTTTTTGCATTTAAACGATAACTCACTGAATGTATCTAAAAATAGATTCCATGCATGTGATTGTTCGGTTTTCTCAAATTTAGAAATTTTTAGCAACTGCTTGTATAAATTACTGACCAAATTTTGGTGGGAAAAAATAAACTGTTAAATTAATTTAAACCTACATAAGTGAACGGTTCCAATAATTCAATTCAAAAAAAAATTGCCTATATACATGGAATCAAAAATGTTCTGTTATTATATCTAAGTACCGATAAATCGAAACCGGTTCAAATTATATGACACAAAAGATACTTTCCAAATTTCGAATCTTTAACATTTTGCTATCACGGATTTAGATAATCTGAGCTGAAGGAATTAAATTTAAAATTGACTGTTAAACCAATTTCAACCCGGAGATTGAAGATTTGAATCTTTGGCATTCGCTTTGGTATTTCGTTTCATAAATACAATAATGAAGCTAAACTTGGCACTATTAAAATCAATGACTTAAAAATGAGAATGATTTCATTGCGAACAATGTCATAAAAAGATTAGAGCTGGGTTTTATTTGATTGACTTTTGAGTTACGAGTATTTAGCATATACTGAATTAACAATAGATGCCATTATACTTAACTTTCTATAGCACACAAAAGGCTTGATAAAATTATAAAACCGACTTAACAATTCGCAAAAGTTATCATGTTTGCGTCCTTTAATCTGTTAAAATGGCGAAACTGATTTAAAATTACCTCCGTAAAATTTACCTCATTGTTCATCCAAAAAAATAACACTTCAATTATGAAGTAAGTTATTTTTCTGAAAGTATTTTTTATTTCACAACTTTTAAAAGCTTAACCGTATAACGGGTGTTTTTTAAGGTTCCATATATCCAAATGCAAAAATTTTACCCCTATAAGATCACTCGTATGTCTGTCTGTTCGTCTGTCACAGTGAATTTGCTCTGAGTCTACCGAACCAATTAAGTTATTTTTCGTGCATTTCCCCGCCCTGGGCCCCCCTCAAAGTTTAAGATCTATTTTGAAAAGTTATTATCAATACCTTTCATTTGATACCCATATCGGCTACCTTTGATGAGTTTTTTTTTGTTTCAGAAGACCACTCCCCTATATGCGGAGACCCTCCTTAAGCATTTTAAAGAGGGCACCACTTTACACCTATAAACAATAGAGAAACGAACGGACTGACGGGCAGACAGGTTTTAGTAGGGTTTTTGTAAAATTATTTTACAAAAACTGCAAAACAACAAAGTATGCATTGATGAAACCAGAAAAGGTGACTGCTGCAGACGATTGAAAGAAGACGGCAGTATATGCCCCAAAAAAGTATTTAATAAGGCTCTTGTGGATCAAAGAAACCCTTTTGGAAAAATACGCGTATGTACACGAAGCATCTTTGGTGAAATGGAGGAGTTCGGAGGCATCAACGTTTTCAGCTGCCAAGACCAGTTCACACCAAACTAGTGTAAAAGAACGCTTAGAACTCTTGGCGGTGTTTGGGAGGCACCAAGCTAGAGTTTGTGGTATAGCCAATATTCTAACCATCTCAAACTTAACTGTAACTCTCCCTTTGTACGTTTCGGTCGAAAGTATTTTGTGGTTGCTGCAGAAACCCAGACATCGTAACTGATGACAAGAAGATTTTGTAGATTAAAAACCAACTAATGTTGTTGGTGGATCTAAGCTCATCTTCCGAATAAATAAAGCGGTGGTAGATGTCCAATATGGGGATGGAACAGATCTTGGAGGTGATGGAATACCTGCCCGTGCGCATGGAGCTTTTTACCATATGGGGGTGAATGCTATTCACGCCCTGAGTGTTGGGCTCCTATGCTCGCGAGCGACTGGACTATCCACGAAATACCTCCCCTGTTAACCTGAAAACCTAGCCTGGAATCGTTGGACATATTAGTTTGAATCAGGTCTCGTTTTGCTATGCCATGGAGTGCCTTCAAGCTGGAGAATCCCTCTTCTAGTGAGAGGGGAGGCAGGAAGATGAATTGCCAGACAACCAATCCCCCACTCCTGACGTCCCTGTCTGCAGTGAGTTAGTTTTCTCTGTTAGGACCACCCGAAAATAACGTGCCATTTTGTTCCATTCGTCAACCGTCCTAAGTATCATCGCGACTATAAATTCCCAGAGTCAGCTCTCCTCCCGCCTCTCTGCAGAGATCTCGTTGCCACCTGTCCCATTTTTTTTACGCAAAAACGTGTGGCGGGTATCAATTTCCTCTTCTGGACAAAACCGACAGTCGTGGGACCGTGACTTCCCAATCTTGTAAAGGTAAGACTGAAAACATCCATGTCCGCTCAGAAGCTGGATCAGATAGAAATCAGTCTCACTATGCCTTCGGCTTAGCCACGGTCTCAGATCTAGGATGTGTCACCTTCCCTTCGTGCAACTCACGCAAGACTGATGCTAATCGTTAAATGAGCACTGACTCTTCTTATTTATTTATTTATTCCATCTTACAGCCTAATTAATCGAATAACAAAATGGAACGCAAAGAATAATTACACCAAAAGTTAAATGAAAAAGAATAATAAAATGTCGATAATTGAAAGTTAAACTAGTAGTAAGTCTCTTAGTTTTTTCTTAAACGCTATGTAAGAAGAGGGGAAAGGACTAAGCTCGAGATTATTATGATTTCGTACGATTCTTAAAATTGGTGAATGGAAATATAAATCAGTTCTAGCATATGGGATAACGAAATAAGGATTCACCAAGATGAATGAGGTCTTTGTCGGAAACGCAGCTCAGAAAAAATGTTTAACGGAACTTGATGCTAGCAGAGTTTATACAAAAAACATTGGTCTAAATAAGTTCGTCGGGATATTTGAGATGGAAGAGATAGGAAAGATAAATGAGTTTTATAGGGCTGATACGGCAAATTAAACTTAAGGAAAATAAAACGCGTGAACTTTCTTTGAACAGTTTCTAAAGAAGACATGAGATAGGAATATCGGGGGGATCAGATAACAGAACAGTATTCAAGCAAAGGGCGAACAAAACAAAGAAATAGGCGGACAGAAGAAGAGATGTTATTGAATTTATGTACTTGTCTAAGGATAAACCCAGAAACTCTAGACGTCTTAGTAATCACATTTGAAATATGTGCATCAAATTTGAGTTTTTCATCAAAAACTACTCCAACTTCTTTATGACTGAACACTTCAGAGCCAAGCATCATTTAATATTTGATTAAAATTAATAGGAGAGTCCTTGCGAGAAAAAGTCATTTGATGACATTTCGTAGTGTTAAGACATAAATGTAATGTTAAGACATAAATAGTTTGAAACACACCATTTATTTAAAGCATTCAGATCAGTTTGGAGGAGCTGACAGTGTAAATGGGATTTGACTGCTTGAAATACTTTGAAGTCATCATTTTACAAGAGGCAAGAGGAATTAATTACAAAGGGAAGATCATTTATGAACAACAGAAAGAAAAGAGGCCCAAGGATTGAACCTTGTGGAATACCAGATGAAGGATAGAAAGGACTAGACAGGGACGACATGATAGGTAAGATGACATCCAAGATAGAAGTGAACCCGAGATGCCAAAAGCTTCAGACTGATGACAAAGAAGTGAATGATTTACAGTGTCAAAGGCCGTGTAAGCAACCATTCCTTCTTGTGAGCAACTATTCCTCTCGCGTCCTCGCTTTGATGCAGGTAAATAGTGTGGCACTCTCTAGCAAGAATGGCAACAGGTATCATCCTGCTATAACTCTCACCGCCGAACTGAAGACTGTTGGATATGAAGATGCAATCCCCAGTGCTCCTCTTTGGTACACCTTCTTACTTAGAGCGTCGCCCCATATTTCTGCTCCTTGCAGTAGCACTGTACCCACGGCACTCATAAAGAAGCGTTTTCTTGATTTGGGCCCCCCTACATTGGCCATAAGTCGACCCAGAGCCGATACGCCCGAAGCAGCTTTACCAAAGAAACTCATTTGCAAGTCGATCAGTAGTCCCAGATACTTCACCGCTGGTTTCGATTCGATTGGTAAGTCTCCAATATTGATTATCCTTACTCTAGAGATCCTATTTTATGTCCGAATGATAACTTTGGTTTTATCCAGTGCTATACTAAACCACGAGTAGTCATCCAGTCTCTTGCTCACCGCACTAGCATACCTAGCCTGGGTGGCGCTTGTTTAATGGTGCATCCAGCGGCTCAACTGCATAGCAGATCAAACGCGACTCATCTGGCATCTCCAGTCTCAGTAGACTGTCGTAAGACACCTTCCACCGGTCTGGACCAAGGATAGATCCATGGGCAACACCCGACGTAACGTCCATCCTTCGGTCGCCCTGTGTCATGTCATAAAGCAGGCTTTGGTCCTTCAAGTCGTCCCTTAGAAGCCAAATCATATATTCTGGAACTCAAAAAGAGGTTTTCAGCGTATCCAAAATATCCACCCAGTGAAAGGCGTTCCTAACGTTGAGTGTCACCAATAGAACGATCCTTCGCTTGGTGCGACTATATACGTCTGCCTTTTGTATCGCGCTCACCATCTCTGCAATCGCATCAATAGTTGAGCACCCTGATCTAAGGCCGTACTGCCAAGGAGATAGGTCCCCAGCAGCACGAATCACGTCAGTGAGCCTTCCCTTGATGAGTTTCTCTTGCACATTCCCAGCACAATGACAAATAGAGATCTATTTCAATGTTAATTAGATTCCTGTCGTTAGGAATCATTGAGCAAGCGCTGCCATCATCAGAAAGATGACATTGCTTCTGGTAATCCCAATTAAACTTCTTTTGAAACTTTTCCAAAACCATTTTTTTGAAATTCAACCGGTAATTTTTATGTTGAACTGGAATGAGGAAGACCTTTGATGATTGATTTCCATTACGATTGCGTTATGGGCACTATCGTAAGGAAACACCTGCAGTTTCCGTTGAGGATTCTTTTGACGTTGCGTCGCTCGTCAAGCTTCGCGTTTTGAACCAAATCAATTTTCTGTGTGACAATTTTAATTTACCCTAAATAAAAGACAAAATTTTACTTACTCTATGAAGGATACGTCCCTGGCATGCTCCCGATAATTGCTTTTACAACTCCACACGCACATCAATAATTTTTCTTTTCCCGACTCAACAGAACCTGGGATCACTGTCAAACTTTTCAATTCAATTTTTTATCACTTTTGCAACGCTTTTTCAAAGTATTATCTTAAAAAATTGTCATCTTAAAAAATTGTGTTTCCTACCATTTCAATTTCAAGTTGACAAGATGTTTCCCGTCAGCTTTCGAGTTTTTACGAATCATATGCTTTCAATCATACAGTTAATATTTCGTTGACAAGCAGGTGGCCAAAGTATAAGAGGAGTGGGATTTCTCTGAGACTGTGCGGATGTTCTGGTGGAGTAAAAGGCGGGGGGATTTCAATTCATAGGGGAGAGGAAGGTATGCATATAATAAAAAACCTTCACTCACATATGAATGATAATAAGTATGTTTCGCGCCCATTACTTCATATGTCTTTGGCAAGCTGCCTCCATAGAGTGCATAGTGTACGCAGCTAAGTTTTTTCCCATATCGAGTGTTGTAGACGTTCTTCATACTTAGAGGTTTTGTAAAAAAATTTTTACAAAGATGCACTAGTTTCGCGTCCCGACTGTCCGTGCGGCACAGCAAGTTTCAACTATAGTAGCTAGAAAGTTCAAACTTTGCGAAAAGGTCAAAAGTGATTGTTCGTCAAAAGTTTAAGTCTTATCAAACATTTCAAAATTTTTTAAGGGAGCTCCCCCTTGCACGGAAGTGATCCTTAAAAAATTTTAAAATCAAAAGTAGTTGAGTGGGGTATCAAATGAAAGGTTTCAATTAGATCTTTTAGAATCTGAAACAAAATAGTCATTTTGTGTATCAAGGGGTGTGGAGGAAAATTTGTGCTCCTCCTTCCGATTGGCCACCTTTGCGTCGGAAAGTTTGAAAAAGGTCACGGAGGTAGGTCATTGTGAGTACAAGGTCAACGTATACATCTGAAACCAAGATTCAGTTAACTTTGTTAACAACAGTAGGCTTTGTTAATTTTAAGTTTTATCTCATAAAATCAAAAGTGTACCCTTAAACATCTTAAAATTGTACAGGTATGTAGATTGATATAAGGTCTTTATGCTCATATGGAAATCAGATCATAACCAAGCGAGTTGTAGCCATCTCAATTGTATAGAATTATAAGTAAAAGTAAGTAAGTGAAACTTTATTGTGACTTTTTTTTTAAACATTGACAGTAGGTACTTAATAATTATGTGACATTTGACAGTAGATAGATGTCAAATAAACGTTGGCAGCAGAATATGTACTACATATGCAGTATACCGTTCAGGTTAATTAGGAATGCCATTCGCTCTTATGGCTTACTTTGTGAAAGGTTTCATAAATAAATAAGTAAAAACTAAAAAATAATCTGAATCTAGACTAATCCTATCCCTAATCTAAATTAAATCTACAACTACGCCTAACCATGTTGGCTCGAGATTTGAAACGTGCTTAACACTTGGCTTGGTAACTTTTGATATTTTTTCCCCATATACTACTGACATTCAACGAGAATTATATTTTGTGTTCCAGTCAGCCCTGGTATGTATTGGGTTGGGATACCGCATAAAATTGAGTTTTTCTTTTGGGAGCATTAGGATTGTAGGAGTTAGGATTGTATTTGTCAAATATTTTAAAACGGCATAGATAATAGGAATCATTTATATTTGGAAGCTTAAACAGTGCGCGAATACCTCGAAGAGGATGGCCCCGCCACTTTTCCAGACGTTTTTTACTTGTTGTGAGATGTAATGTAGTATGAGGACGATCCCCGTTTCTCTGTAAAGTACCATATTTTTCGAAGTATTTTCCTCTCAAAGATTTGAATTTCTTTGGCTGCGGTTGGTGAGATTGTTAGCCAAGCGAGGAACGAGATGGTAATGATTGGTTCAACAAGTGTTTTATACATTAGTACTTTCATTTTAGGGCAGACTGCTTTCGAGAAAAGGAGGTAGGAGATAAGTGTGGCTGCGGCTTTAACTTTGTTAAGTGTTTTTCTGACGTGTGTATTTTTGTTAAGCCGATTCTTCGTAGAACTACAGCCCCTCTTGGGCCTTCGCTTCCTGCAAATAGCGCCTCCAACTGTTTCGTTCCATTGACCGCGTCCTTCAATTTTGTCTTCGTCGAACGAGTCAGACCAGCGTTTCCTCGCTTTCCTCACTAGTCTCCGGCCTTCAGTTCTCCCAACGAATACCTTTTTGGGTATTCGTTGTTTGTCTTAACCAGATTATTGAAGTGGATTTCCAAGTATTTGATATTATCTTTGAGAGAAATGGCTTCGCCTTCAATTGAATCTTGAATGTACCTGCTCAGATACAATAATGCCCCTTGCCACTAGTATTTCGAAAGCAGATCAGTTCAAATTTGGTAGAATTAATTTCAAGTCCCCAATATTTTAGATACTGAGCTATGTTGTTCACTGCACACTGTAGCCTTATTTGAATCAGGGCAGGAAGGGTGTGGGTGGCAGTAAGAAGAATATCGTCTGCATACATAATTATATCAGTGTTCATGCAGTTTGGCCGTGAAATGTCATGACGGAAAAAAATTGAATAGGGCAGGACAAAAAATTGAGCTTTGGGGGACGGCAAAGTGGGTAGGGATAGAATTGGAAATGAGATTCTCTAATTTTATTTGAGATGTTCTATTTGAAAGGGATTCTGAGGATTGCGAGCGGGCAGGATGACGTTTTTAGTTTGAGCTTGAGTCCGTTGATCCATACTGAGTCAAACGCTTTTTTTAGATCTAGAGCACAGGCCGCTGTGCACTCCTTTCACTGTAGATTGCGGGTGACTTTGTTATGCAGTACCATTATAGATTGCCCTGTAGATCGTTCGTGTTTGGATCCAAACTGAAAATGAGGAATCAATAGAGAGATGAAGTCGTTGATGCTACGCATGATAATCCTTTCATTTCGCCCATATTCGGTAGTAGAGAGACTGGCCGAAGGTTTTTAATACTCCCTTCACAGTTTGGTTTTGGTACTGGCATGAGCCCATATTCGGTAGTAGAGAGACTGGCCGAAGGTTTTTAATACTCCCTTCACAGTTTGGTTTTGGTACTGGCATGAGCCTGCTGGCTTTCCATAATTGGGGAAGGTAATCTTTGTTTAGACAATTTTTAAATATTATGGTCGAAAAAGAGGAGACGGTTTTCCTATATTTTTAAGTATTCTGTTTGGGATCTCTCCAGGACTGTGAGACAGGTTGGTGTTTGAGGTACTAAGAATATCTTGACATTCTTTTTTTGCTGCGGAAACAGCAACAAGAGAAATGGTTAAGTAAGATCCTTCATATCCTTCTGTTGTAAGCTGAACTTCCGCATTGGACCTGTTATTTAATGCTGTATTTGGCGGCTCATGGCGTCTGTATAGATGCTCGGAAGTATCCTGCGCAAACACTGATCTTAGCTAGCTTATTGGGTCTTTCTCAATTTTGTGTTTGGAACTCTTGCGCCCAGTAAGTTAGTCTATTACTTTAAACACATCAGGAGAAAGTCTGATGGAACTTAGCCTTCGCTAATAAAGGTTATCAACTTCTTCTTCTAATTTCCGTTTTGAGCTCCAAATACTCCTCATTCAAACGGATAAAGCTTCGATGGAATATGCGCTTTAGTCGTTGAAGCATATGTTTCCGTATTTTTACCAAGCGAAAAGTGTCCTGAGTCAGACATTTTAATACCGAGCTACGGGGTATCTGGAAGTAGGCATACCTGTCTAGACTCTGAATTATAGCTGATGATATTGCTGATATATGGGTGTCTATTTCGGCGTTTGAGAGATTCTTATTGTCCAGTGGTAGCTTCGGAAGAAGGTCATTGAGGGTTCTTCTGAAGTTTGGCCATTCTATTGAATTATATAGTCTGTAGTGTGATGGAAAAGTTGAGACTGGTATATGGGTTCTGAGGGATATATTTAGATAAAAACTATGCTCGTCTGATAATGAAACAAGTTGGGTAAACAGACCTACGCTCATGTCAGAAGGGTTTTGTATTCAATTTACAAAATGCAGTCACCAGATCGAATCAAATCAAGAAACATATCAAAGACGACTTTATTGGAGAAAATATGAAATTCGAAGATCATACTATTTTTAACAAAGTTGAACGAATTTCGACTTCTGAGGTTTTCGGTATTGTTATACTCATAAACATCTCCCTTGATAATTATTTCAGATGTCCATCCGCGACGGAGGAAACACATTTTTCATGTATTTCCCCCCTGTGCCCCCACTGAAGCTAAAACTGATAGTTTAACAACTGTTTTGAAAAGCTCCCATGAAGACTTTCATTTCATACTCATATCGGCTACGTTTGATGAATTTTCTTTTTCAGGGGCCACTCTCCTGTACGGAAATCATCGATTCATGGCCAATTTTTTCGAATCCTAGAATGGTTACAAAACCCTTTTGCTAGGAGCTCTCTCCCACCTCCTTGACTTATTTCACTTGTGAGCATTAATTGTAGGTACTCATCTTCAGTCATTCATTCAATTAAATCAAGTGTTCAAAGCATGCACCTTAAACGTTGAAGTTGGGAAAAAATAACTCATTTAAAACAGCCACTATTTTGTTTTACGATTACTGATACCACTAGCTGAACCGATTCTCTAAGATATACATGACACCTATCATTCCTGAAATTTTCATGCAAATCCTAGCAAAACTGTAGTGTCTGAGTCGGTAAAAAGCGCATGTTGGTCCATAGCTATATGTTGCCATAGTAATAAATGCAGCGCATATTGTTCCATAGTAATACAGGAAAATTCAAACCGCTACAACTTCGCTAAATATAACTCAATCTTTATGAAGCTTTCAGGATAGATCAATCTTATAAAAAGACATCGTACTGAATTTCATTGAATTTAAGGGTACCGTTAAGATTTTATTCATGAAAACATAAAATCGATAAATCATACTATTACTAACAAAGTTGAGTGAATTGCGACTCCTCGCGTATTTGTTGTTGTTGCACACACCAAGGCCTACATTCCTGATTTTTTTCAGATTCTTCGGATCACAGGTGTCCAATCGCGAGGGAGGGGGACATAAATTGTTCGTGTATTTCCCCTCCCTGTGCGCCCTCGAAACAAATTTTGCCAAACTAAGACCTGTTTTGAAAAGTTCTCATCAAGACCTTTCATTTGATACCCATATTGGCTACCTTCAATGAAATTTTTTTTTCGGGGGGTCACTCTCCTATATGGGGAGACCCCCCTTAAATACCTTATAAAATTTTTTTGTAGTTGAACTTTGAAGAGATCACCACTTTACACCTACGCGCAAAATTTGATGTTTCTAGATTAAGTAGTTTCCGAGAAAAACTGCTGTGACACACGGACGGACGGACGGACAGACGGACAGACTGGTCGCGAAACTAGTAGGGTTTTGTAAAATTATTTTACAAAACCCTTAAAAATGTGGAGCATGTAAAAGGAATGGGCGGATCAGACAGAAGGTCAGGTAAGATTAAAAAGTTGTCCGAACATAAACTACTTCTCGGGAAAGTTGGGATACCTGCATTTACAAGAGAGGCTAGAAGGAGGGCCACCTCGTGGAGCTATTCAAAGAGGGAATCATCCGTGCTCGTGTCTGGCGTTGAGGTCTCCTCCTAGTTGAAATGAGTCGTGCCGTGATGCTATTGCTAGGATTCGGTTGAGCGGAGAAAGGATTAGGATACCAAGGTTACATGGGAAGTAAAGGATGCCTATTAGTTTTTAGGCCGCAGTTCCATTGGGGCGTTTGGTGCGGAGAGTTACTAGTGTGCATGAGGAGTTTATTTGCTCAAAAGGGATTTGATGGACGTCCAGATTGTCCCTTAATAAAATCGCAGTGCCTCTGCCATCATCGTTACGCAGAACATTGTAATTATCTACGCGGACTCTGTGATGAAGTTTAAGAACTATCTCGTTCAAGAGGAGGATGCAGGATGGAGGATGTCTGGTTGGAATGATTTAAACAAGTCCGAAATGCAGTGCCTCTTGTCATGCAAAACTAGGGAGTTTATATTTGGGGAGAGAATAATGAGCGTATTTGCCAACATGAAGGTTGAAATAGAAGTTCAGGAGAGCCATAAGCTTCACTTGGTCGGGTGTTTAGTCAAAGGATGGAAGGAAAAATTGAATCTTCGAAAAGAGTTTACTGCGAGATATCCCAAGCCAGTCGTTTGTAATTTGATTCAGGTGCTCAACGCGATTAAGTGTCGGTGTAATCAATGCAGGGTTTGGTGTTTTTTTTTTCTGGACATATCCAGGTAAGAAGTGGGAGGTGTAAGTGGTAGTAGGTGATTCTGCGAGATCATGGGAATCGGGGCACTCTGTTGATAGCTAGGAAGTGTTGAGTATACAGGTGGGGCTGCTCGTTTGACTTTTGCCTCCATTGCTCTTTTTAAGAGACGTTTACGTCTCGGGCATCCGGAAAAGTTGGCGGGGTGTGCATGTACTTTACACATTGTACAGAATGGACCCATTTCTGGTTTTTCCATGGATTTTCGAGGGCATTCTTTTGAGATGTGTTCCTCTCCACTACTATTGGTGAAAACGTGATCAAACCTCTGGCAGCTGTAGCATTGTACCAGGTAACTCCTTTTTGGGCGTTCCCAGAAAGCCTGTTGACGTAAGTTTTAGCACAATTTTATTATTGCGCTCTCATCTTTTGCGGTGGCTACCGTTATTCTGAAATGGTCGAGTTCGATCTTGTGTTTCCAAAATTAATAACACCACGTCTGATTGATTGATTGGACTTTATGTTGTTTGTATGAAAATATAACTTAGGTCAAAGTAGTCGCTCATGATGTTGTCTTAACTCTATTGCTCAAAGCCGTATGCACTGAATTCCGCTCCTTTTGACATCATGGCGAAATTGAGACACCCTCTTTTTATTTCATGATACAAATTCTATTTTTTAATATGATTTTAAATTGTTACATTAAAGTATATGTGCATGAATAATTTTTGACATGATGGTATAATCCGTATGAGAATAAATTGAGAATTTTCCTAAACAATTGACACTCCTGCAGACATTTCAAGTGTAGAAATAGGCGTCTTGCAACGAATGTATAGCTAATTTAAAATAATTGTGACACTCTTGCCAAATGATAAATTGATGTGCAGTCTGCGCGGCATGAATTATTTAGGTACTCGTAAATTTAAAGAATAAATACAACGCGTGCATCCAACATATTTATAGTACTGAGGACATGATAATGGAAGTTGATTAGCAAGGAGGTGTGCAATTTAAATTAATGCAGCATGCACTGGTAATGGTACTAAGAAATTTAATGGGAAAATGTTACGACATCGTTAACATAACTACCTACTGAAATATTAATAGCTCTTCAACAAGAACATTTATAATCATTCCAGCAATGGTAACTAAAATTGAACCAATAAATTATTTCTGAAATGTATTCATATATTTCAATCCTTATGCCTCTTCAACGCTCTGCTCTGCAAAGAGAGAGATTTCGCTGGAATTATTCAGCCGAATAAGTTAAAGATGATGTAATAAAGTACATACTTAACAATTATTCTCATATTGATTTGATGTAAACAAGAATTTTTCCCAAAATTAATAGAAAAGGATATTTAAAGAACTCAGGATGAGTTCGGAAAAATTTTGTACAGGGTTGAGGGTTATTAAAATAATCCTAACCCTTTTCCGAGAAGGCATGGAATGCAATCTACAGGACCAACAGATTTAATAAAAAGCAGATTAATTTCTCAGAAATTTGAATACCGAGACTGTATAGAATTTTACTAGAAATTTTAAATATTTCGAGTTAAAAGGCTTTTTCTAGACAACAATAAATAGTTACAGATTATTGCAATTCTCAATATTATTTGCGATGGCGTATCGACATACTTGGGGGCCTGGGGCGGCGCTTGGAGAGGGGCCTATAAATGTTGGTGCAGATGAAAGAATATATAAGAAAATAAATCTCTAACAGGAATAATAATAGAAAAATGCATAAGCTTTTATGATACTTTATTGCAAATTTTATATATCAGTCTTGTACAGCAATGCAAAATAAAAGAAACGTGAATTATAACACTATAAAAAACAGGTGTGCTGATTCAACACATTTAAGTCTTGTTATTTAAATGAAATTTTGATGCTTGTGTCAGAATACCGAAAACAAAAACTAAGGATAATATAGGGGGACGTCTATGGTCGTACTGTAGCACTAACAGATATCAGTCGTCTTTATTTTTAAAGTTAACTTCACAAGCAGCAATTACTTGTATCTATCGTAAACGGTGGTGGTCAGAACAACGAATGTTCCGATCGGCGGATAGTCGACGACTGACTTCAATATAAAAACAAAAAGACCTCCTTGGTCAGATGAGCAAGTGTGTGTGTCTTCGGTATTTGACAGGCAGGATAATCTAATCATACACTTGAGAATGTTTTTTACGAGCCTCAACGTGAAAATTGGTGGATCATTTCATCAAAATGCATCTAGCTTGCAACTTCATTTTCAATTGATAATATAGCCAAGCTTGTCAAACGAGACTGGCTCATTGTAGATCAAAGATGATTTTTAATTAATTTTAGTTTTGAAAAACTCCAGTCACAAGACTCACAAGAAGAGATGGACACATACAGTTTAGAAACAATTTAAGTGCCTCAGTTATGTTTGGTAGCGATTCACGAAAGTCCATTTCAATAATAAACTGAAGCATTTGCAATGATGTCCATGAGGCTGCATCATCAATTTTGATTGCTGAAGCCTTACAATGTCTTTTTAGCGTCTTCATTTTTGGTAGCATTTATTCCGCCTCTAAATCATTGAAAGTTTCTGTAAATTGATGTACATAAGTTGTTATCTTTTCATCACTTGCATTTAAGAGGTTTATTGAGTGCACAGCAGCAAACAGACGATATACGTTGTTCAGTGATGTTAGTCTTTTTTCTAGCTCTACATAAAGGTTGTCAATGCACTCTAAGCTGCAAAGTCAAACTTGCATCTTTCAAAACAAACAAGAAGGGATTCGACTTCGAGTTGAAAATCAAGAATTGAGACTACGACTAAAAACCCTCGAAGATATGTAGGTACAAGTGAAGGATGAAAACTCAAGATGCAGATCCGGCAAAGCAAATCAATACAGAAACTTCGACGTAAAATGCTTTCGCACAAGCTATTCCAGAAGAAATACTAATGCTGGAGGCGCTAACTACAAAGAAAACTTTTATGCACTGCTGGACGTATGGCAACAAGAAATGGACGTTGAAGAATGTATTGAAGGTAAGTAATCAAAATAACAATAGTAATTTTCATAAAGTTTCCAAAAGTGCAAGGAAAGTTCCGCCAATTAATTTCCAAAGCGGAAAGGATATGGTTCGGCTATCGATAGCCGAAAAAAATTAACCAATTTCGAGATCAAAAGAGTAAATGCTGAAAAATTAACAAACAGAATGAAATCACTGGTCGATTTCAAATCAGTTAAAAATGCACTGAATTCTGGGAAGGTTCCAAACTTCACCTATACCCCAAAAAGTGAAAAGAATCAGACCTTTTTGTTGAAAGGCTTGGATTGTGGAGAAACTACTGTTGATCTTCTTCAGACACTCAAGGAAGTTGTACCTGAAATTGAATTTATTTCCGTTAAAACCCTCGCGACAAGAAGATCGGCGGGAGAAAAGAAGAACCTACCACTTTACTTGGTACAGATTTCAAATAACAGCAGTCCAAGTGCTCTTCAACAAATTAGATGCTTGAACTTCCGAGTTTTGAGGGGGGAACTCCTCCAGAAAAGGGAAGTGAACCAGTTTTATCGGTATTAAAAAATATCTGTGCGTCTAATGCAAAGACGTTCATGCTCCCGGTGAGTGCAAATTGGCTCAGACGGAGCCAAAAGAGAAATTATACTGTGTTAACTGCGGTGTGTTTGGTCATCCATCATCATCTAGAGGATGCTCTTGATATCGAGATACAAGAGTAAAAGTTGTCCGCGAGATACGAAAGTAAAGGTACACCGTAGTATCTTAGCTCCGAGCTTCGTGAAGCGCGGAGTATCATCTACACTCGCCGCTAGAGGACCAGCAGAAAGTGCTGTAAATAATGAAAATGGCAATATTGAACTACTTCTCAAAATTTATCAGCAATTTAATTCTTTATCGGAGGGAATTGATCAATAAGATACAAAAATTAATTTAGTTTGTCGGCGTTTAGGGCTTGCAAATGCCTTAAAATAGTCTGCCATCTACTCACATTCCCATGGATAGGATTCGTCTCATCTCGATCAACTTCAACTTCATTGTTACTATACATTGACGAGACTATCTCCTTGAATTCATTGTTACGCAAAAGCCTGACATCATGCTTCTCACTGAAACCCACCTCAATTCATGGCACTCCATGACATTCAAGGGATTTTGAATTCGTAAGAAACGATAGGGTGATGGGGGAGGTGGCACCGGGATATTGGTTAGAAGACCTTATTGTTGCCAAAACATTGGAAAAGTCGAATTCAAAAACTTTGAATCTCTTGAAGTGTCCGTTATCAAAATTTCACTGCTGGGTGGGGGTAACCTCTTCGTTATCTCTGCCTTTGCAACTGGTTGAAATGTTCTCAAGTTAAAGGAGGAACTTAATCCCTTGCTAGAAAAACTTGAATTGAACAGGCTGTATGGTTATTTTATTCTTGCCAGTGACCTAACCGCCAAGCATACATCATGGCTGAACGCCACTAATAATCCCAGAGGTGTTATCCTGAAATCGTGGATAGCAGAGAACCAAATTGAATACACTTGCAATCCATATGGGTCGGAGTTCCCAACTACCCTAGGACAAATTCATATTTGGACATCTGCATTGCCCACAGCTTTAATAGTCCTCAACGGAAATTGCGGGTGCTTCCTTACGATAGCGACCATAACGCAATTGTAACGGACATCAATCATCAAAGGGATAATGTTTTCCTCATTCTAGTTCAACATGAAAATCACCGGTTGAATTTAAAAACAAAACGGATTGGGGAAAGTTTCAAATGAAGTTTAATCGAGACTACCAGAAGCAATGTCTTCCTTCTGATGATGGCAACGCTTGCTTAATGGTTCCTCATAACAGGAATCTACCTTACGATGAAATAGATCTCTATTTGTTGAAGTTAGAGAAGCTGACGTTGAAAACGGCTGAGAAAGTCGTTCCCAAGGCTAAACATCGAAGCAATATGGAAGGGTATGAAACACCAACCATTGCAAGGTTGAACAGATTGAAAAATCTTTTTCTCACACGCGTGAGAAATATTTATCGGCAATTTTTGGACTACAGCCATCCCTCATTGGCTTTGTTGAAATTACACGAAGAATGTTCGGAATTTCTTCGTTCATACTTCAGGAGTGAGGTCAGCAATCAATGGGCAGAAAAACTGAGGGGTATTAGCCCACATGACCCAGATGTCGTTTGTGTCAAAGTGAAATGTAAATTCCGTAAGAAGTCTCGAGTGTAGCTATCGAATCTTGGAGTCACTAGTGATGAGATGAATCTTCTTGATAGGGCTGGTATCAAAGTTAATAGTATGGCTCCGGATAGAAATGGAAACAGGATTATATGTGAGGGATTGTAGAAACTTGTACTGATTGGAACACATTTTGAATTGGTTCATCTACCAAACCCTGAGAGAGAGAATGAAATATTTTCAGATGTCATCGAACCAAAAGTTTCCGACTTTAAATTCCGCCTGAACGGTGAATCACTACTTCACTTCAATGAAACATTAATATCTGACCTCACACTGAGCTTGAATCTTATTGATTATTTTGCCAGCTATGAAGACTTGTGCGTCATATTTGGCAGGATAAACAACAAGAAATCATGTGGTACTCATGGTATTCCAAATGTAGTTCTCCGACATTTGCCTGAGATTGCTATTAGGAATTATTGCATATTGTTCAACAACGTATTGAGCAATTCATATTTCCGAAATGAGCGGCAAAGGCTAAGATATTTCTAATCTTAAAGATTGGAAAGGAAAAGAATCTTCGAGCTATAAAAGCCTTCGCCCAATCAGTTTGCTGCCTAATATCAGCAAGGTGTTCGAACTGATACTCAACAAATCATCAAACGCCCACATTGAGAAATATGAGTTGATGCCGAATTGCCAATTTGGTTTTCGTGCCAGGCATTCGACCATACATGCGATAACGAAAGTAACCTCAGACATCTGTTGCAAACTACATAACAGAGAATGTGCTGGAGCGCTTCTCATTGATATGAAGAAAGCCTTCGATACGGTGTGGTTAGATGGACTAGTTTTTAAAATCCTTCATGACAGGTTCCACAGACACCCTGTCGCCGTGATGTGCAATATGTTGTACGGGAAATCATTTATTGTAACTGATGGAAATTTGACAACAATGCGCGAATTCAAGCTCCTGAATGGTCTATAGTAGGGAACAGTTACTGCGCCGCTGCTATTCTCAATATTCATTCGCAAGCTATTGAACGGCTTTGATTTTAACGTCTCACAAACGAGATCATTGGAAGCGATCTGATCATCTATACGACAGACCTTAAAGCTGCAATAGTTCAGGGCAATCTTCAAAAAATGTTCAATGATTTGCAGCTATGCACTGAGAATTGGCGAATGAAAATCAATGCGCTGAAGTGCGGAACAATCTTGTTTCGGACAACGCTACAGGGGTTCAGTCAAGACCTGAAACTTAATTGGTAAAATTTTCACATCATCGCTGGCGATGGCAGTTCAGAATGGGTTCCACATAAGTCCTGTGTTCGATACCTCGGTGTTCATCTCGATCAGTATCTGTACTATACTGAACATGTAAAAATCGTGCTCAGTAAGGCGCAAATAGTAGGCATGGCCCTACGAAGACTCTTTCATTCCTGACACATTGATCATAAGCTCAAAATTATCTGTTAGAAGATCCTGATTAGACCTGTTTTGATATATAGATGTCAGATGTGGTGCAATCAGAGTGCTAGTACTCTGGAAAGATTAAGAGTATTCGAAAGGAAATGTCTTCGTGCATGTATTGGTTTGTACAGATAAGCCTGAGACGGATTGGAAGCATTATGGTGACTGTGGAAGCGGAGGCGCTACAGCTTCTCCCTCCCCAATGAACTTTGCGGGGTGCGAAGGGAATGAAAATGTAACGCGCTTTTTGGCCTTCGGTATATTTGCCAGTGATGGAAGCTGAGCAGGTAACGAAGGAGCAACGGATGTTGGCGAATGAGGCGATAAGCTGCTAAGCTGTGGCATATACTGTGAAGTCGCAGGCTCTGGTATGGAGGCTGGTGAATCGACTGGAGTGGACGTTTGTGAATCTGTAAGCGATGTAAGTGGGCTTCAGCTGATCGGTCGATAATGTTTTTACTATGGCATTGACGTCTACGACGAAAGCGCGTTCGTCGATACGCTTTATCACTCGATGAGGGCTGAAGTACGGTTGCGCGAGGGTCTTTTTGATTGAGTTTATTCGGCGGAAAACGTATTCGCAAGTGGCGAAGTCCCTGAAAACGAAAGGGCGATAGTTGACATGTCTGGAGGCTTGGATTGTGCGAATAGCGTTGAACAGGCGACGGAGGTCGGTCACGAAATCTGCCGGAGTACAAACGGGAACAGGACGAGGATCAATGAATTCGCCTGCGATGTGAAGTGATGTCCCAAAGAGTAGTTCTGCTTGCGAGGCCTGAAGGTCCTCCTTGAAAGTCGTTCGCGAGCCAAGGAATACGGTCGGATGTACTTTCGACCAGGAGATTTCTGGAGCACTGTCAAAGGCTGCAAACAATGTACATCTGAGAGAAGCCTTGAGCGTGCGGTGCATACGCTCTACCATGCCATTCGATTTGGGGTGGTAAGAAGTCGTATGAATTTGATGAGCTTCTAGGAGGCGAGATAGTTCATGGTGAAGCTCAGCCTCGAGTCGCGTGCCCTGATTGGTTGTAATTTCGAGCTGTGTTCCAAAGCAGGATATCCTATTGTCAACGAGAGCATGGGCGGCGGTTCCGGCTGTCATCTTACGTACTGGTATTGCGTGCGGCCAACGGATCTCGCGGTCTATAAGAGTTAGACAGTGTTCAAAATTTTCAGCGAGTGGCACTCTGATCAGGTCCAAATGGATGCGGTCGAATCTTTGATCCGGTGCTGTGAAATTTCCTGGCTCCGCTCTGTTGTGAACTTTTGACTTTTGGAAGGGGATGCACTGCTTGGCCCATCGAAATATGTCCCTATGAACCCTTTTCCAAAAATATTTGAGGGCGATGCGCTTAGCAGTAGTACGACCACTCGGATGCGACAAATTGTGAGCTGCGTCGAATGCTTGTTTGCGTAGTGAGGCTGGCAATAAATATCCGTTGAGCTTGAGACGTCGAAGCTTGAAACGAGGGATAGCTAATAGATGCGGTAGCTGTTCATCTTTCTCTCGCTCAGCGCTAATTGTGCTGAGGTTGCAGGCGGCTAAAATGGAGACAGTTTACACGCACAAGAGTGCGTCGGCTACAGCGTTTTCTTTCCCGGTGTGTATTTCAGCTGAGTATTAAACTGCGATATTAAATCTAATTGCCGAATCTGCCGAGGCGCATGCATGAGTGGCCGATGATCTGTATAAGTGGTGAACTGCCTGCCTTCGAGAATGTGCTGGAAATGCCTGATTGCAGTGAATATAGCTAGAAGCTCCCGATCGTAGGTCAAATATTTCTGCTCCGCATCTGAGAGCTTTCTCGAGAAAAATCCTAGTGGGACGTAGGTACCATCAGTTGGCTACTGATCCAAAACTGCGCCTATGGTGCTGTTGGATGCATCCGTGCGTAAAGCGAGCCGCTGAGTGGATGGGAGAAAAGCTGAGGTTGTTGCAGAAGCTATAGCCTGTTTGCAGCGCATGAAAGAATCGTTGGCCTGTTCGGATCAGGCAACATTTTTTTTCGTGATTCCTTTAAGTAAGTCGATGAGAGGAGCTTGCAACATAGCTGCGTAGTGTCCTCGGGTCTTGGAAAGTCGATGATGGTCTGGGTCTTTGGTAGAGGGGAGCGAAAACCTTCTTCCGATACATGATAGCCGGAAAGAGCTACCTGCGGCTGGGCGATTAGACATTCAGTCCAGTTACTTTGGAGGCGTGCTTCATTTAAAGTCGAAAGAAGCTTAGCGAGGTATGCCCGATGCTCTTCGTGGCTGTCTGAGCTGACGAGAAGATCATCCTAGATTTCTGAGGACATGATTAATTCTACGCTGCATGGTTTGAGTCGCATTCTTCAGACAGAGTGGCATGCCCAAAAACTCGAACAATCCAAAAAGCGTCATGACTACTGTCTTTTCAATGTCTTCCGGTGCCATAGGGATCTGGTAAAAGGCTTTGTGAAGGTCGATGACCGTAAAACGCTTTGCCTTGAGCATCCTGTAGCAAGTCTTCTATTACTGGAAGTAGGCAACGGTTGGGGCGGGTGATTGCATTGAGCTGGCGCACCGGTAACTTGCCAACCTCCATTGTCCTTCGGCACCATGTGAAGAGGACTGGTCCACTGACTCGCTGAGGAGCGGATGATTTTTCCCTCTAGCAATTCGCTGAATCCCCTTTTAGTTCCGCGAAGTCGTTCACCTGAGAGTCGACGTGGTCGGGCGAATACTGACGGGCCACTAGTAACGATTTGCTGCTGAACGGGTAGATCAGGAACGTGCGCCATCTCTCCAGAGCGAGCAGAGCTTTTCGTGAAATTGTCGATAAGCTTTGCGTAGACGTATTTTAGAGAACCGTGAGGCATGATTTTGGGTGCAGCAATTGTAATAGAGTGCACTTTGGGAGCTGGACCAATTAAGCAAGGTGCTGAAAAACTGGTGCGACCATCTAGTAAGCGGTGATTTCTGAGATCTATGGGAAGTCCGTGGTGTTTCAAAGCATCTGCTCCAAGCATTGCCGTCTGCATGTTTGCGATGATAAAGCTCTACTGAAAAAGGCGGCGCAAACCAAGGTTTAAGCTGAGCTTTCTCACTCCAAAGGTTGCAATAGGCGTTCCGTTGGCTGTAGTAAGAGTCAAACTCTGTTTTTGAAGCGGTTTCTTGATAATGTTTTTGGCAAATGATAGAAAGTTCAGATCATGAGTCGACGAGAAATTGGATCGAGGGATTGTGATCCAAGACGTAAAGGCGGCTTTCTGAAGAGTTGCCGATGACAGCCGCCAAAAGTATCGCTGGCTCGTTCAGTTTTTCTGAGACGGCTGTGTCTGATCGGAGAAGGAACAAGGCTGCCTGCGATATTGCGCGCATCCGCCGTGCCTCGTGTGGTACCAACAGTACCCCGTTCGTTCATTGGGGCCTGGTGTAGAGGAGGGGGCCTGAGGTTTGCGGCCGCTGCATGATACTGAACGGCTTCTCTGATCTGGACCTCTCGTATTTAATTGGAGCTCGCGCATAGCTCCTGTGTTAGCAGATCAGGCGGAGGCTGCAGAGATGCATAGCCGGACGAAGACGCTGAAATTCGAAATTGAGAAGTTGCCATAACAGATGGCCCTATGTCATGAGCCTCATCAGCTACAGCGGCGAGCTTTTCGAGTGTCTGGCCTTTTATAAGAAGCATGCGGCGCGTCTGCTGTGGGAAAAGATCTAACCACTTGACTCGTAAGACGTCATCTCCAACACGAGTGCCGGCAAGTGTCCGCATGTGGCGCAGTAGTTGTGACGGCCTTTTATCCCCGAGCTCTACTCCAGTCAAGATCTTATGGAGCTGCGCGTCTGGTGAAGTGATGAGGTGCAAAACTATGGCTTTCTTCAGCGTGTTATAACTGTCTGCCACCGGTGGCGTACGAAAAATGTCAGAAATGTCCGCAACTGTTTCAAAGTCCAGTGCTACGACAGCGAGGTGATACTTTGTTGAGTCTGAAGCTATTCAATGATATTCAACTGTTGTTGCCCCGTGGGCTCCGGAGCCAAATGATCTCGTTCCTCAGTTACAATCTGCTTGGCGTGATTCTCCACACTAATTTTGGAACTTGCTGCTGATTTACTTAACTGCAATTGCGAGTGTTTTTCGAATTACCGTCTGACATAAGCACTGAGTACGATTCACACTGCTGAATGAGTTCACAATATTTTGCTCTTCTGTTGTTCTTTCGTTTTAAATACGGGGTCACCTCTGTTGGGATATGAAATGGTACTTCATTAACACTAATAAATTTATTTGCGAACAGAAATTAGAATTTACATTTCACAAGAGACAAGTTAGGCTAGGATGAATGAAGAATGAAAGGTGCGTTCCATAAACTACTAAATACTGCGACGCATGTATCGCAACTCTCTTTTGACTCGATGCTTGCTGCAAAGAATCCAAGCGTCGCCAAGGAACGAATGACGATCAAAAGGAAAACGCGTCTTTGATGCCTGAAACGACGTGTCCACACTCTGCATGTGCGTGTGTTTGCATCTCTACCAAGGCACACGAAAATCTATCTTGGTATCATTCTTTGTTTACGCCGATACCGTGCAAGCGGAGGCGCTACACGTATTAGGTATAGGATTAAAGTTCACAGTTGTGTTAAAATTATAAATAATTTTTGAATAGTGTTGATTGGTTTTTTCTCCTTTTTCCAATCAAATCAAAATATGTAATAGTCTTAATTAATTTGACTTTGCTATAGTTTTTTTGATAAAATGTGTTTAACTGATTACGTATAAATTTAGAGAGCTATTTGGGCCATTAAGTTTTTGTATTATCAATATTTGGAATTTGCTTTATATTCTTTTAAAATTTATAACGATTAGTATTGAATAAAGTGCTTTTGGCTTTGACTTTGACCTGAGTACATCGTTTCCAGAATTGCAAAAATACAATATGAATTGCAAAATACAATATTCCATGAGAAACCATTTATGCCGATGCAAAAAAATATAATTAAAATTCATTTTAAATTTGTTGAGGTTAGTTAGATTAACAGCAGTAAAAACCAGCGTGTCTTGCTCAAGCGATATATTCAGTGCAACTTGATTCTTTTTACAAAAGAACACAAAGTAATGATAATGCAGTAATCTGATATATGTACATAGAAGTGAGAGAGAAAGAGCAAAGGAATTTTAGAATTAGTATTGCATTTTACAGTGTTATGTAAATGTATTTTAACAGTCTCTCACAATACAAGGTTGATCTATGGCTCTTTCCATCGTCACAATTTAAAGTAACATTTCATTATTTTTCAGTATTCATAACACATAAAACTTAAGTTAACAATGCACCAAAAAATTTGATTCGTATTTATGATAATCCAAGTAATTAAACGAATTTTTGATGATTGTTCTTGGCGAGGCGTCAGAATATGAGCAACCATTTCCTGGGTAGATGCGTATTTGACGTCTAAAATGCCCTCATTGAACATTTGCCATTTGCAAATCAATATGCTTTGTGCGCGCATGGTAAACAGGATTCTTCACAAGTTGTAAGGCACTCTGGTTGTCTCCATAAAGCAATGTTGGTCCATTGATGACGTTTTCAAAACCCATCTCAACCAACAGACTCCTTAACCCTTTGCGGCGCTGAGTAGCAGATCTGCATCATACTATTCGAATTAGCAAAATCGTTCAAAGCAACGAATAAAATACCTTTCAACGCAGCACTGCATATGCGCAGCAAAGCATTCTATTGAATTAGTTACCCCATGTTTGCGCTAGGCGACGTTTTTTGTAATTTTTGGCCACTACAAGTGACGGATCCCTTAGAACCGGTTTGTGTTGCTTGCGCGTAATTTTCGTTGTTTTTTTTTTTGAGTGGTTACATTATAAATTTTGATGTGAGATTGCTGCGGAGTAACAATTAGTTATTGATTTTTGCTAAGAACATGCAATTCAAATGTTTTAGATTGTTTTCAGAGAGATAGTCTCGAATTTCGTTTTGATGCAGCAATGCAACACTGCGCTAAACTGTTACATTATATTTCTTTTTTCGTGTCCAATATGAGTTTGAGGTTTCCACGTTTAGGCTGTAGGCCTATGTCAACTGTCGAATTAGAAAACATTTTAAACCAATGGCAAGATATTGAGTATGTCTTAGACTTTTCAGATAACGACGAAAAAAATGTAAAATCAAAATTTACGCCAAGACTCGGATGAGGAACCCAAAATACCCTTCCTTGAAGATCAGGAAGATGACATCTTGTTACGGAGCTCTGAGACCAGTACAAGCATTACAGTTCAACCATGTGAGATACCGCCTACTGTTTCAGTACCCAGTACCAGCTCCAAAGTCAACACAACGTCACGAAGCACATGTGATCCCAAAACAAATATCATATGGAAAACTAAAAACTTAGAGCTGAATGAATCTTCCAAGTTACCAAATGAAATACTGGAACTGGAGACGCCTTATCAGGTACTGTATGTATTTTCTGACTTATTACTGTATTTTCTTACTTATTTACGAGTACTGACGACATTGTGGATCTCATAAAAGACGAAACAAATCTGTACAGCCCGCAAAAAGATGCCAGTAAACCTTTAAATATCACAAGCCAGGAAATAAGACGGTATTGAAATTATTTATTTCATTTTTAGGGTTTTGTACTAAAATACAAAACCCTATTGCAATCACGACCTGTGTCCGTCTGTCCGTCCGTCCGTCCGTCCGTCCGTCCGTCTGTATGTCACAGCACTTTTTCTCCGAAACTATAGAGGCTACAGCCATGAAACTTTGTGGAAAGGTCAGAAGTGGTGACCTCTTGAAAGTTCAAGGGTGAAAAAATTTTTCAAAGGGGTTTAAGGGGGGTCTCCCCATATAGGGAGTTGACCCCTCAAAAAAAATTTTCACCATTGGTAGTCGAGTAGGGTGTCATTGGAAAGGTCACAATGAGATCTTTTCAAAACAGGTCTTAAAATTGCCTTATGAGTACCGAGGGGGGAAGGGGAAGGGGAAATGTACGAACTTTTCGCATACCCCCCCCTCGCGATTGGACACCTTCCATCCGAAAAATCTGAAAAAAATCATGAATGTAGGCCTTAATGAGTACAACAACAACAAATACATGAGAAGTCGAAATTCACTCAACTTTGTTAGTAATAGTATGATTTATCGATTTTATGTTTTCTCGAATAAAATCTAAATGGTACCCTTAAATTCAATAAAATTTAGCAAAAAGATGACCATTTATAAGATTGATCTTTTCTGAAAGTTTCATAAAGATCGAATAGTATTTAATGCAGTTATAGCGATTTGAATTTTCCCGTATTACTATGGAACAATGTGCCCTGTATTACTATGGAAACATATGGCTATGGAGCCATATGCGCTTTTTACCGACTTAGACACTACAGCTTTGCTAGGATTTGCATGAAAATTTCAGGAATGATAGATATCATGAGGATAACTACATACAATTGAAACAAGTCGAAGAGGCAGGAGAGAGCTCCTAGCAAAAGGGCTTTGTAGCCATTCTAGGATTCGAAAAAATAGGGCATGAATCGATGCTTACAGTACAAAGGAGTGGCCCCTGAAAAAAATTTCATGAAAGGTAGCCGATATGAGTATCAAATGAAAGTTCTCTATGAGAGCTTTTCAAAACAGTTCTTAAACTGACAGTTTTTGCTTCAGTGGTGGCACAGAGAGGGGGGGAAATACATGAAAAATGTGTTTTCTCCCTCGCGAATGGACACCCGTGATCTAAAAAAATCTAAAAAAATTATCAAACTAAATATTTATGGGTATAATTTTAACAAATACCTCAGAATTAAAAAATTCTTTCAACTTAGTTAATAATAGTATGATCCTCGAACATGACGTGTTTCTTAATTTTATTCGTTGCTGGTTACGGCATTTTGTAAGTTGAGTACAAAACCCTTCTGACATGAGCATAGGTCTGTCTACCCAACTTGTTATTATTGCCCTGCCCAATGTTCGAATGTACTGGTCACAAAAATATGGCTATGCCAACATACGCGAGATAATGACGCTAAAATGGTTCAAGTTTCTGAGGTCAGTACTACACTTGAATGGTAACTCTAAAATGTTACCGTATAATCAGCCAAATTGAAGTTGAATCATAACTTTAGAAAATTGCCTCTAGAACAACATTTGTCTGTTGATGAACAAATGTGTTCAACCAAAGCACGAAGTGCTCTAAAGCAATATTTGCCAGACAAACGCCACAAGTGGGGCTTCAAACTGTTTGTGGTGGTGCAAGTGTATATGGCTACAAATTTGAAGTTTACAGTGGCTAAGAGAATATATGCGCAGATGGCGAGCCTCAATTAGGTGCTTCATCTAATGTAATGATCCGACTTGCCAGAGAGATTCCTTCTAACCATAACTATAGACTGTTTATTAACAATTACTATACATCACTACCCTTGATTGAATTCTTGTCACACCGTGGTATATTAGCTTTGGGCATCGTTCGAAGAAATTGTATCCCGAACTGTAAATTCCCAGAAGAAAAACAGCCGAAAAAACAGCCTAGAGGCACATCAGTTAAACAGGTTGCAAATTATAACAGCATTGACATATCGGTGGTGGCCTGGAGAAATAATAAAATTGTGAATCCAGCATCCAACTTTGCTGGCATAAGTAGATTCGACAGGTTGCAAAAGAAATAAATCAATGTTGAACGGCCCTATATTGTGGCAGAATATAATCGGCACATGCGTGGTGTAGACCTCATGGACTCCATAATGGATCATTATAAAATTAGACTTCAGAGCGAACGTTGGTTTATAATGCTCTTTTACCGTTTCCTGGACATGGCCATGACTAATTCTTGGCTATTGTATAGAAGAATTCATGCTGACACGGAAAATAATGCCAAGGTGCAAAATCCTGCTGTTTTCCGACTAGAAGCTGCTGAAACTTTAGCCAAATATAAAAGTACGAACCGGCTGAAGCGCACTAGCGATTTAAAAGAACTTATCCAGGACAAAAAGAAAAAAGGGCCTTGTCAGTATATTCCGCCAAAAGATATCAGATTGGATCAGTTAGGGCACTGGCCTGCTTGTCCCGACAAAAGGCGTCGGTGCAAATATCCAGGATGTACTGGAGCGGCTCAAACGGAATGTGAAAAGTGTGGCGTGGCCTTATGTTTGAGTAAAAATAATAACTGTTTCCGTCCTTTCCACAGTTCGTGAATATTAAGATGTTTTTACACCATGATGCAAATCTGCATTTCAATGTTTTTTTTCAAAAGCAAATACCTTTTCTTACATATAATTTTTTTACTATTGTTACCGTGACTCATCTTAACATATTTGCAATTACAAAAAACAAAAACACGTTCTTGCGCCCTAAAGGGTTAAGAAAATAATTTCTTCCGTTGCTTGGGACATGGCAAGATACTCTGCTTACATAGAGCTCAGAGCTAAGATATGTTATTTTCGAGATTCCCAAGATATGGGGCCACCACCAAGTTTTAAAAATGTATCCCGTAAATGACTTTCTTTCATCATTACAACCAGCCCAATCAGCATCAGCGTATCCCATCAAAGAATGACCTGTTTTAGAATAAACGATTTTTAACTTTAAAGTGGAGTTTAAATATTTCAAAATATTCCTCTCAGACTTCAAATGCATTGAATGTGGATCCTGATTGAATTGCAGTAGCCTTCCCACGCAATGTAATATTGTCGGTCGCGTCATCAGTGTCAGGTACATAAGAGATCCGATTATTGATTGATACATTTTTACGCCAGCCTTTTCACAGTTTGTGAAGTCGCTGCAAGATTTTAAGATCGTTCCTCGGTTGAGTGGCATTGGCGTTGAGTTACATTCCAACATACGGTTCCCTGAAGAAGGTTTTCGATGAATTGTTCTTGGTTAATTGTTATGTCTCCTCGCTCTTCATTTCTGCATATTTCAGTTCCTAGAAAGTATTCTGCAGGTCCTTTGTCAACCATGTTGAAAACAGATGATAAACTTATTTTGATGTAGTTGAAATCATCCTGATGAGAGCTTGCGATCAGCATATCATCGACATAAACAACTATTATTTTCGTTTTTTCAGCTCTATTCATAATATGGGCACAAGTGTCCGCTTTCCATTGAATGAAACCGATTTTCTTCAATGTCTCATCCAACTTCTAGTTCCATTCACGTCCAGATTGTTTTAATCCGGAAAGAGCTTTCTTTAACTTGCATACTCCCGCCGGATATCTTTTATCAATAAAAGTTATGTATATATATCTCCTCCTCGAGTGTGCCGTTAAGATATGCAGCAGTTACATCCACAACAACAAAGTTAATTCAGCAGCCAACGCGAGGATACATCTTACTGTCGAATAATGTGCTACCGGTGAAAAAGTGTCCTTGTTATCAATATTCACTTTTAGACTACACCCTTTCGCCACAAGTCTTGACTTGTAGCGAACTATTTTTCCTTTTTGATCGGTCTTAATATTGAACATTTACGGGCTTCCGTCCTTTCGTAAAGTCTACCAAATCCCAAGTTTGATTCTTTATAATGCCATCATATTCTGCTTGCATTGACTTTTTCCACTCATCTGTTTGTGGACCTGAAAGCGCATCTTCCATGGTGAGGTGGTTTTCTGCTCGATCTACACCCGTCAAGTTAATTGAGTTTTTTTTTCCGGTTCGAATTAGACGCGGTCTTCCTGGCTTACCCGTCCTGATAATTCTGGGCCTGCCTCCTTTATCATAAGATTTCGCAATTGGTTTTTCTTTATCTTGGTCATTTACGTCTTGATCGCTTTCATAAACTTGATCACTGTCCACGGGTTTGTTTGGTGATATAGTCTTACTACTAAAAGTCTCTCCCATTGCCTCAAATGTTTCACTTTCCACATTTTCTTCTTCGGGTTCATTATCGAAAATAATTAACTGATAATCGTTATTCTCATTTGTATCACATTCGTTTTCCAAAAATGTTACATCTCTGCTTTTGCACATATTGGGTTCATTAAGCCGGTAAGCCTTTCCTTCTTCGCTTTATCCTACAAATATAACTGGTATTCCTTTCAGATCGAATTTCGACTTGCTTGCCTGCTTATTTAGCATTATTGCTCGGCATCCGAATTTTTTTAGGTGTTTTACTTTTGGTTTTACTCCATGCCAAGCTTGAAAATGTGTAATTATTTTCAAGTAATCTGGTAGGCTGCTCAATACGACTTTGGTAAATTCGCTTGAATCAACATACACCGAGCTATTTCGATAAGCGTGCGATTCGCATGCTCAGCCACACCATTCTGCTGCGGTGTGTAGTCAGCACTTAATTGCCGACAGATACCATGCTGATTGAGATATTCTGTGAAATCACGACAAATACTCTTCTGCATTATCGCTGCGAAATATTTTTATTTTACACCCCGTCTGGTTCTCTGCGATTTGCTTAAATGTTTTTAGCTCACTAAGTATTTCACTTTTTTGCTTAGAAAATGCAACAAACATCATTCTGGTGTAATCGTCTATGGAAGTGGCAAAATGTTTTGCGCCACCAATCGAATTTCGTCTCATTGGACCACATACGAGGGTCATTCAAAAAGTACTTAGCCTACAGAAGAAACCCCAAAATTTTTGAAAGGTGGCAATTTATTTTTCCACATAATCGCCTTCAAGCTCGATACAGTTGGCCCAGCGATGCACTAACTTTTTCAGCCCGTTCAAAAAATACATTTTCTCGAGGGCTGCAAAATAGGCCTCCGTGGCGGCCATGACCTCCTCATTCGACCCAAACCTATTCCCGGCGAGTGTTTTTTTCAGGTTTGGAAGCAAAAAATAGTCACAGGGGGCCAAATCTGGAGAGTACGGTGGATGGGGCAGCAATTCGTAGCGCGATTCGATCAATTCGGCCATGGCGATGGTGGAGGTGTGAGCTGGCGCGTTGTCGTGCTGGAACAGCACATTTTTCTTCGCCAAGCGGGGCCGCTTTTTCTTCAATTGGACGTCAAATTGGCCCAATAAGTCTGCATAGTAGCGCCCCATGATTGATTTACCCTTCTCGAGGTAATCGATGTGGATCACACCATGTGAATCCCAGAAAACGGTAGCCATCACCTTTCCAGCCGATCGAACAGTCTTCGCCTTCTTCGAAGCACGTTCGCCGGGTGAAGTCTACTGTTTCGACTGTTCCTTGGTCTCTGATGTGTACCAGTTAATCCATGTTTTGTCGACGGTCATGAAACGACGCAGGAACACCGCCGGATTGCGCTGAAACAGCGCCAAACACGTCGCCGATGTGGTCTCACGGTTGCGTTTGTTTTCCGGTGTGAGCAAACGCGGCACCCATCGCGCCGATAGCTTTCTCATGCCCAGTTCTTCGTGTAGAATATGATGCACCGTTCCTTCTGCAATGCCCACAGTCTCAGCTTTCTCGCAAACCTTCAATCGACGGTTTGCCAATACAAGATCGTGGCTTTCCTCCGTAGCAGCCGTTTTCGGGGCACCTGGGCGTGGCTCATCAAAAACCGACGTGCGGCCACGAACAAACTCGTTGAACCAATTCTTGACGGTCGCCATCGAAGGAGAAGAGTCACCGTACACAGTATCCAAGCGATCTTTGATTTCGCTGCGCGTTTTCTCTTCCAAAAACAAGAATCTTATCACTGAACGATATTGTTCTTTTTCCATTTTTGTACAACCAATCGACACGCTCGCTTCCAAAACCTATCAAAATAAAACTAATGTAGGGAATTTACAGAAACTTTGATAGTAGGTTACTAAAAGAATGTACTGCGCGATGGTAAAACTCTTTTGTAATAGCAGCACCATCGGGCGGTGAGGCTAAGTACTTGTTGAATGACCCTCGTATATCACAATGTATAAGTTCTAGTGGCTTCTGACAACGATTTTCCGAACATTTTGTAAACGGTTTAATGTCATCTTTCCTTCCAAACAAACTTCGCAGTTTTCTACGCGGTCGACACTTGAAATGTTTACGTCAAGCCCGTGCACCATTTTATTGTTATACAGCTCACAAATACTTGTTCTATTTATATGACCATACCAGCTATGCCACTTCCAAAAATCATCATTAAATGCACTATTTATCGCGTTTCCATTCACATACTGTGCATCAGTTGTGCAAATAAACAAATTAAAGACCCGTTCCGCTGTTAAAATCATCGATTTTTTTTCGTTTTATTGTACACTGCTTGCGTTCGAAACTCACTGTCATGTTTTTCGCTGTTGCTTTTGACACTGAAATGAAATTGGCAGAAAGATCAGGTACATACAACACTTCTTTTAGATTTACCGGCTGATTTTCGCATGTTAATCTCACTGTTCCGCTGCCTTTTGCATCAATTGTTTTATTATTCGCGAGAAAAATTGTTTCCTGGTATAATTCGAACTCAACAAACAATTTTTTGTCGTTGTACATATGAGCTGTCGCCCCGCTGTCAATAATTCAAGTGTTATTGGTGATCATTCATTCGATGAATTCGCAGCAAGCGAAGTGTTCATTTCGGCTAATGATACGGATACCGGTTTTCCTTTTCGCTTCCTCCTACATTCAGCCACGTAGTGGCCTGTTTTGTGACACACAAAGCGCTCTATTTTCTTTCTAAATTTGTCACTATCTTTTGCTCCGAGTATTCCGTTGCTCCGATTTCGCTTTTGATATTAAAGCATGGTCGAACTCTCTACTTTCGTCTTTTTTGGCATCTCACTTGCGGCGTTCGTTGATCAACCTTGTTTTTAAAAATCTCTTGTCTCCATCGCAACTACATAATCGTCGATTGATTTTGGCAGGCTCGCTAATAGAATAATAGATAGTATGTCGGACATTCATTAGCAGTTTTTGCGTATAGACGTCTTTTAAATCGCTCCTGTCAAAAGTTTTCAAAAATTAAATTAATTTTTTAAAAAACGTTTGTCTGACGTTAATTTTTATCGTAAAAAATCTTATATTGTCGAAGTAATCGACTCAGGAAATTTCTATCGAATACTTTTACTTCGATTGGTAACGAAAAACAAATTACCAAAAAAAAACTTCGCCGCTGGTATGGAGGAGCCCGATGGCTTCCCACCGTTGGGGCAACCTGGGGAAACGACGAATACGAAACTGGCGATAATCACCAAATGAAAACTCCGCAGATGGAGGGTGCAAGCTGCAAATAAAAGCGGACAATCAACAAATGGCCAAATTGCAGAAAGAAAATGATGAACTAAGGCAAGAGATACAGTCCCTCAAGGATCTCTTCAAGAAAGGGATGAAGCCTCAAAAGACGCAGCCGCAAAATCAATGGCAACAGGTAACAAACCCGAGGAAAAGTACAAAGCAAGCAATTTCAGAAGAAGTTCTAAGTGCTGGTGGCACCAGCGAGAGCCAAAACTATTTTGCAGCGCTGGAAGATATGGAAATTGAAGAAAACATCGGAGGTAATTTTAATCAAGGTAATGACGTTAATTTTATTCAATATTTAAAGAACAAAAATAAGGAGAAAAAACCAGCCCGCAGTTCTGCTGGTTCCTCTGAAAAAGCTTCCAACAAGTCAGAAAAAGTTCCGCCAATCAACGTGGTTCGGACAAAACGGGAAAGATATGGTTCGGCGATTGGCAGCCGAAAATAAACTCGCCAATTTCGAAATCAAAAGAGTGAATAGCGAAAAATTGACTATAAGGACGAAATCACTGGTTGATTTCAAGTCAGCCAAAGATGCGCTGATTTCTGGGGAAGTTCCTCACTTCACCTATACCCCAAAAAGTGGAAAGAATCAGACCTTCTTGTTGAAGGGTTTGGACAGCGGAGAGGATACGGTCGATCTTCTTCAGGCGCTCAAGGAAGCTGCACCAGATATTGATTTTTCTTCAGGTAAAGCTTTGCGACAAGAAGGTCGACCATAGAAAGGAAGAATTTACAACTTTACCTGGTACAAATTGCAAATAAGAGCAGTCCAAGTGCCCTTCAACAAATAAGGTACTTGAATTTCAGAGTGGTGAGGTGGGAACGCCTCCAGAAAAGAGAAGTCAACCAGTGTTACCAGTGTCAAAGATTTGAACATTCGGCTGCCAATTGTGTCGTGCACTATCGTTGCGTTAAATGCAAAGACGTTCATGCTCCCGGTGAGTGCAAATTGGCTCAGACGGAGCCTAAAGAAAAATTATACTGCGTTAACTGCGGTGTTTTTGGTCACCCAGCATCATATCGAGGATGCTCCCGATATCAAGATGCAAAAGTTAAATTTGCTCCAAAGCAAACACAAGCACACCGTAATATCATACCTTCCAACTTCGTCAAGCCCGGAGTATCATTTGCACTCGCCGCTAGAGGACCAGCAAAAAATGCGGTAAATAATGTAAATAATGTAAGTGGCAATAGTGAGCTACTTCCCAAAATTTACCAGCAACTTAATTCTTTATCGGAGAGAATCGACAAACAAGATTCAAAAATTAACTTTGCTTTTCAGCGTTTAGGTCTTTCAAATGCCTAACAACAACTTGTCATCCAGTCATATTCCCACATCGATCAACGTCATACATCGACGTGATTATCTCCTTGAATTTATTGTTAAGCAAAAGCCTGACATCATACTTCTCACTGAAACTCGCCTCAATTCAGGGCATTCCATGACATTCAAGGATTTTGCATTCGTAAGAAGCGATACGGTAATAGGTGATGGGGGAGGTAGCACCGGGATATTGGTTAGAAGACCCTTTTGTTTCCAAAATATCGAAAAAGCCGAATTCAAAAACTTTGAATTTCTTGAAGTGTCCGTCATCAAAATTTCACTGCCACGTGGGGATAACCTCTTCGTTATCTCTGCCTATGCAACTGGTCAATATGCTCTCAAGTTTAAGGAGGAACTGAATTCCTTGTCTGAAATACTCGAACTGAACAGGCTGCATAGGTATTATATTTTTGCCGGTGAACTGAATGCCAAGCATACATCATGGCTGAACGCCACCAATAACCCAAGAGGTGTTTCCTGAAATCATGGATAACAGAGAACCAAATTGAATACAGGTGCAACCCAATGGGTCGGAGTTCCCAACATACCCTAAGACAAATTCATATTTGGACCTCTGCATTGCTGACGCAAGACTTGAATTCAGCTTTAATAGTCCTCAACGGAAACTGCAGGTGCTTACTTATGATAGCGACCATAACGCAATATAAATGGAAATCAATAATCAAAGGGATGATTTCTTCCTCATTCCAGTTCAACATGAAAACCACCGGTTGAATTTCAAAAAAACAGACTGGGGAAAGTTTCAAAAAAAGTTTAATCGGGAGTATCAGAAGCAATGTCCCCCTTCTGATGATGGCAACACTTGCTCAATGGTTCCTAATAACAGAAATCTAACTGACGATGAAATAGATCTCTATTTGTCGAAGTTATAGAAGCTGACGTTGGAAACGATTGAGACAGTTGTTCCCAAAATTAAACATCGAAACAATATGGAAAGATATGAAACACCAACCATCGCAAGGTTGAAAAGATTGAAAAGCGTTCTTCTCACACGCGTCAACAATATTTATCGACGATTTTTGGACTACAACCATCCCTCGTTGGCTTTGTTGAAATTACACCTGAAGAATGTCCGGAACTTAATCCGGTCATACTTCAGGAGTGAGGTCAGCAATCAATGACAGGAAAAACTGAGGGGTATTAGCCATCAAGGCCCAGATGGCGTTTTCGCGAAAGTGAATAGCTTATTCCGCAAGAAGTCTCGAGTGAACGTATCGATTCTTGAAGTCGCTAGTGATGAGATAAATCTTCTCGATAGGGCTGGTATCGAAATTGATAGTACGACTCCGGATAGAAATGGAAACAGGATTATTTGTGGACGATTAGGTAAACTTGCCCTGATTGGAACACATTTTGAATTGGTTCACCTGCTAATCCCAGAGAGAAGGAATGAAATAATTTCAGAGGTCGTTGAAGCAAAAGTTTCCGACTTCAAATCAAGCCTGAAGGGCCAATCAATTCTTCATTTCGATGAAACATTAACATCTGATCTCATACTGAGCTTGAATCTTATTGATTATTTTGTCAGCTATGAAGACTTGTGTTTCATATTTCACAGAATAAACAACAAGAAATCATGTGGTACTGACGGTATTCCAAATAAAGTTTTGCAACATTTGGCTGAGGTTGCTATTAGAAATTATTGCATATAGTTCAACAACATGTTGAACAATTCATATTTCTCAAATGAGTGGAAAAAGGCTAAGGTATTTCCGATCTTGAAGAAAGGAAAAGAACCTTCATGCCCGAAAAGCTATCGCCCAATCGGCTTGCTGCCTAACATCAGCAAGGTGTTTGAAGTGATACTCAACAGAACATTATACGCCCACATTGAAAAATATGAGTTGATGCCGAATCGCCAATTTGGTTTTCGTGCCAGGCATTTGACCATACATGCAATAACGAAAGTAACCTCAGAAGTCTGTTGGCAACTAAATGATAGACAATGTGTTGGAGCATGTCTCATTGATATGGAGAAAGCCTGCGATACGGTGTGGTTAGATGGACTAGGTTTCAAACTTTTTCAGGACAGGTTCCCCAGACACCTTGTTGCCATGATGTGCAATATGTTATACGGGAAATCATCTGTTGTAACTGATGGAAATCTGACAACGATGCGGGAATTCAAGGTTTTAAATGGTCTACAGCAGGGAACAGTTACTGCGCCCCTGCTTTTCTCAATATTCATTCGCAAGCTATTGAACAGCTTTGACTTTAATGTCTCGCCAACGCGATCATTGGTAGCGTTTGCTGATGATCTGATCATCTGTACGGCAGACTGAAAAGCTACAATAGTTCAGAGCAATCTACAAAAAATGTTTAATGATGTGCAGCTGTGCACTGAGAAATGGCGAATGAAAATCAATGCGCAGAAGTGCGAAACAATTTTGTTTCGGACAACGCTGCAGGGGGTCAGTCAAGACCTGAAACGTAATTGGAAAGATTTCCACATCATGGCTGGTGAGGGTAGTTCAGAACGGGTTCCACATAAATCCTGTGTTCGATACCTCGGTGTTTATCTCGATCAGTATTTGTACTGTACTGAACATGTCAAAATCATGCTCAGTAAAGCACTAAAAGTAGTCATGGCTCTTCGGCGACTCTTTCATTCCAGATACATTGATCAAAAAGTCAAAGTTATTTGTTACAAGACCCTGGTTAGACGAGTTTTGATATGTGGATGTCAGATCTGGTACAACCAGAGTGCTAGTACAATGGAAAGATTAAGAGTTTTCGAAAGGAAATGTCTTCGTACATGTACTGGTTTGTACAGAAAGCCTGAGACGGCTTGGAAGCACCATGTATCGAATAGAACAATTTATCAAACCGCTCAAGTGACAAGAGCCGATATCTTCATATTGAAACTTCTTCGGAATCATATTGCAAGATCTGTAACTGTAAGTGAAAACCCTTGGATTTCACAGCCGTTCCACCCTACAGGCGGGTATATTGTGACTTGCCTCATTACTGGCTTCGTTCCTCCAAAAGCATTCGTGTATTTGGACATGAATCGATATGTTTTTGATTCTGATGGCGTCCCAATCATATATCACATATATAGACGGGCCACCGATAAGAAGATAAAATATCCTCCGAGTTTGAGTTCAGAAGACCAACAATTCCAATGGAGATACTCATTTGCTAGATTCGTTGAGGCTGGTCGATCTGAGATGGAGCAATCTAGGTTTTGGTGGCTGAATGACAATGTCGAAATTATTCGTGTTTATTTTCTGTTTTTGTGTTTTTTTCTGGTTACTTAGTTTTTAGTTTCATCTCATTATTGCTGCATCTAGTGTTGTTGTTTATTTGTATTATAAATTAGGTGTACGTTTCAATATAAGGTAAGGTTTTTTTATTGAATTTATTTAGAATTAGGGTGTAACATATTAGGTATAGGATATAAGTTCACTGTTGTGTTAGTAATATAAGTAAGTTTTGAATAATGCTCGTTGGTTTTTTCTCCTTTTTCCAATTGAATCAAAAAATATGTAATAATCTCAATTAATTTAAATTTGCTAGTGCATTTTTTTCATTAAATGTGTTTAACTGATAACGTATAAATTGAGAGAGCCATTCGGGCCAATAAGTTTTTCATAGTTTTACTGTTTGGAATTTGCTTTAGGTTCTTTTAAAAAATTTATAACGATTGGTATTAAATAAAGCGCTTCTGACTTTGACTTTGATATAGATAGTATGTCTTCTTCGACCGATATGTCTATCTCTTTTAATTTTTCCAAAATGGTTGATGAATTCCCTCTAGAATTTTCCAGGCATCTTTTGCACTTTTCGCGTTTTTAATGTGAATAAGCTGTGATACACTCACAGGATAATGGTAGCTAAAGCTTTTTCGTCTTTGTTGGAGCGTTCCGCTCTGACGTTAGCTGCGTCGGTTTCCTGCGGTTTCGGGCCATTTACATATTCCAACAGATCCTGACAAATTAGAGCACTTTTCATCTGGAGCTTCCAGCTGCAATAATTTTTATCGTGCAGTTTTTCAACCGTCGCACTCATCTTCCGCGATCACTACATTTTATGTTTTCACGAGATTCACTTGAAATTTTTTACTTTTCAACTGCTATTGCTGGATCTGGGACCATTACCTGTTGAGGTTAGTTAGATTTACAGCAGTAAAAACCAGCGTGTCTTGCTCAAGCGGTATATTCAGTGCGACTTGATTCCTTTTACAAAAGAGCACAAAGTAATGATAATGCAGTAATCTGATATACATGTAATAGAAGTGTTCTCTCCCTCAGCAAAAGAATTTTAGAACTAGTATTGCATTTTTACAGTATTATGTTAATGTATTTCAACAAAATTTTATGTAGGAATTTAGTTAGTTATAAGCCGGACCCTAATAAAGAAACATCGGGCTCAGCCCAGAGAATTTTTTTTTTATTTTAATTCTCCTCGTGGGATATTAACTTGTAATATATGCACAAAATTAGATAGTTTTAGGAAGAAGTACAAATTGAGCAGTTATCATGATCTAATCATTCCCCATGGTCACTCCCTCCCAGCAAAAAATAAGAAGTAACAATCAACCGTAAAGCAAGTATTAATATTTTTAATTCCTTATGTCTGTTATTATTTTCTCCATATCATTCATTACTCTATTGAGCTTCCGTTTTCTTTCATCCATTATTTCGTTGTTGATATTCCTTTGAAGAAACTTGTCGGTCAATGTTGAAATTATACGTTGATGGAAAGCCGCCGGGCAACCTATAGGGCACTTAGAATTTCTTGGCGTTGCTGTTTCAGTATCCAGGCTCGTTTTACCAAAATCCAATGATGGTCATCGATGAATTGATTATTTTCAATAGTGCAATTACAAGCAATAAACTTTTGCCAATAACATAAGTAATTACGATTGACGTTTAAAAATGTTTTCTGACATTCCTCAATAATATTGTACTAGTTCTGTTTATGCTGATGTGAAAGTTTGCTTTCCCGTATTTGTGGGCACAGAGCTTTCACTGATGGTCATTGACTAAAATTTCTTGAATGATAATTTTTGAATTTCTTGCAAGATAATTTTCTTATTGATTTTAATCATCTGTTTATATGCACGTATATATGCTGAAGCATTAACATATTCTGGCTCAAATAATGAAACTTTTATTTAATAATTTTTCAATCTCATGAGCAATTTTCACTTATTTATTTCAGGTGGAGCTTACCATTAATGCAAAGTAAGTAATTTATGATCTGTTAACAATTCATAGTATCATACTCGGCATGCCATAAATCTTACAAAAGCTCTCAATGCAACTTTTAAAATGTTTATACACATTATGAATTGTTCGAAAATCAACTTAATTTCAAGCATCCAGGCCTGGGAATCTTTAGGAAACAAATTAGAATAACTGAAACGTATTTTAAACAATTAATTGTGTTACAAGGTTTTCATGTTAATTGCATTCACATAATTTCTTTATGACTGCAATATTTAAATGAGCTATTTGATAATTTATGGTTTCCATGCTTATTGTAGCGATCGTAAATTTCGCAGCGAATGAAAAGGTCAGGATTAGAAAATTTCGCATTTTATGACTGGCTGTCACTGCGATATTTAACATATATTAATTGATACAAAGCAAGACTAGACTAATAAGGCAGAAGATTTGATTTTATCAACCAGAAATTCAGAAATTTCAAAAAATGTTCGCCATAACATTCAAATTAATCGCGTAGAAGGGGTTTTTCTTTCACTTTGCCCGCTGAGTGTGTTATATCTTTTCAGATAATGTTTCCTTAAGACTTACTTCAACGTACGCGTTAATTTGATGTGTTGACCATGAGCACAAGTCGCTTGGAATGTACAAGAAGAAAAGAAAAATGGCACATTGATAATAATTGAATTGATAGCGACTGAAAAACATTTTCCACAACTCATAAACCATTACATCTTATGTTCGTGGTAAATCTTTAATGGATATGCCATTACCGGGTATACAAGGGAATGGTTAAAAAGAATTTGAATGGGTCTTAACGTTGCTATCGGAGGAGGCAAGATTATTTGGAAATGATATGATGTAATGGCAAATAACGACTAATATGTGTATTGTATAAATAGCTTAACACATTCCAAATTATGTTCGTATGTTCTAGCTTGCATGAATCTTGTTTCAAATTGTTAACGTTCATCCCATTTGCATGTTCCTCACATCCTACGTTCAAATATTTATTAATATCCTTGGTATTCTGGTATCGTAGCATCATAACTTAATATTGTCGTGGAAACAATGGACATCGTCACTTGGTAGCATTTCGACTCGGTGTATTTTGAACTTAAGTGGTTGCATCAAATGTAAGGACAGTTGATCATTTCATACCTCTCCATTTCTCACATTCCAAATTGGATTGAATCAGAAACCGAAGTCCTGTTTTGTGTCTTCTGAAGCTCTAAAGCTTCATTGGATACTGAGTGAGGTAATGAAATTTATACTTCATCCTTGACATTGTGATGAAATGCTAAGGAACACGTGTAGAAAGTTAGGTCCTGTTGTAGGTTGTAGAAACGATTCGAAGATAATGAAATTATAGAAACAAGGAGATGAGGTATAACTGCGAGCCTTCAGATTCAATGATATACTAAACGCTTTATTGGACATCGATATACTCGTGTCAATTTGTTTACCAATAGCGTATTGGCAATAGGAGTCTGCTGTCTAGTCAGTACTAAGATATTTGAAGTAATATATTTATGATTAAAGGTATCCGATTTGTGCTTGGTAGCCAAATTCATCCCATTAGTAATAACTAAAGGGTATTTTGCATATAAATGAAGCTCTCGTAAAATGCTTATCTCCTCCTTGACCAATCAGTCCTTTGGTTGACATTTGTGGGCTCGAAAGACAGACATAATCGATTTCCAAAAAGAGAAAGGCCATTTTCTTTGAACCACCAATAGAAAATTGTCCCAAAATTAAATGACATTTCAATACTGGACACAAAGGCAGTCTGATGAATAATGTGTTTATCCGTGATTATTTTGCCTAACCTTTATCTGGCATTTCATTTGAAAGGTAGTCTTATCAAAACAGTCTGCGGGTAACTCATGTTGCATGAGTCGAAACATACTTTCATTTGTCAATAATCCTTGTTGGGACAAATATACTTCATGATCAAGTTTTAAAATTATATGTTGAAAACCTTTGTTAACTTCAAATATGTGTAACAGCAATAGAGAGCATACGTTTTAAGCCCTGCACCCATTTGTCCTCCACAGTCAAATCATTGAGTCTTATTTATAATTGATATTTTCAAACTTCCCCACTTTTAATATTGAAAGTCCTGTTGAATATCTTTTAAGGTTCTAGGACTTTAGTGGATGCTGAGTGAATCAATGAAATTTATTTCTTGTCCTTGACGTTATGATAAATTTCCAAGAAGCACGTGTATAAAGTTGGGTCACACTGCAGGTTTTAGTAACGATTTTAAGATAATATGATTCAAGTATTATGTAGTTGACTTAAAATTGTATTTTGTCCTTTTATTCGATCATTTGTTAAACGCTTTATGGGACATTGACATGGTTCAAATAGATTGCCTATGAGGTTATGCTATCTAGTCAGGAGCTAGCTATGTTTGAAAGAATATGTTTTCTAAGCATGCCTACATTATGTTAGAATTCGTAAAAGTTTAAAAATTTCTTCGTTGTTTAAGGTTGAAAATGATTCAAAGAATATTTCAAAATGAAATTATTTTGGAATATTAAATTATTTTCCACTCAGAAAAATATGCCGGTATAATTGTCGATTTTGCTGTTAGTTTGATCTATTATTGCTGTTCAAATCTGCCCTAAAGCCAATAATCTCGTTATTACAGCTAGGTCTTCATCAAATTGGGAATTTGATACTTGCTACAATCATTTAGTGCCATTTTGGCAAACTTGTAATGATAATTTTATGAGCATTATGCAGTGTTTCAATCGATGTTAAAAAAATTCGTGAAGGATTCCAGCGGTGTCTTGCTGCCTCAGCGAGAGTAATCAGTGCTAGGCTGGAAACGGCCTTGTCTAGGAATGCGGCGCTGATAAGCTAGCTTTACGGTGTCGTGCGGCGGGTTTTTTTCCCACAGCACAAGGACCCACTACAAAAAATTTTTGCACTTACGAATTATTGGGTGACCGGAGTCAAAAATGCAAAACCGATTGGCTGGTGATGTCCATTCAAAACTCATCATACATATCCAACGTGTTCAATTTCGCTGTGCATAAATCTTGATTTTTCTGGTGTCCAACCGCGATTGTTTTCATAAAAGCGTACAAGTTTCAAAGTCTAGTTCCTGGTGATTTCTTGGCTTAAGTGACAGTGCTTTTGTACCTTCATTCCATTTTTCCTTCAAGATAAAGGTATTATTTACAATTTTCTTACAATCTTGACAAGTTGACAACGCCATTTGTGTGAGAATTGCCTGACTTATTTTGCGTTTATACTGCGTAGTAGATTTCAATTTGTGCTTGACGGTTGGTGCCTGCGCTTGTTTTAGATGTGCGTGTTATGCCCACTCTTATTATTATTTACTTATACTGCGTAAACGCCTAATTTAGCATCGACCCAAACCGGGCTAGTGACTTATTTTCTACTTAAAACAAATAAAGCTTCAATGCAATGATATACTATTCAGTGTGGTGATGATTGGCTTCTAACTGAAGCATTTAAATATATTTGACTTTTTTCCTGATATCATAGGTAATTCTCCTTCTATTCACCAATAGTCTTAACATCTGCATCATGCCAAATAGCGCAGCCGGAACATGTTTAGATTAAAACAATAACACAATTTTAGTCATCTGTTATGGCTTCTGCCGATTGCTATTTCATGCTACGTGTGTAGAATTGTTGGGGCCCACTGCTGACGCAATCATTAAAAAGGATATCGGTGTCTGCTGGTATTGCCAAAAGTGCCGAAAATATAACTTCGCCGCCTACATACTCGTAACTAGTTTTCATAAGGCTAAATCAACTGTGGACACACTTTCACCCTCTGAGCTCAAATTAAAGAAGATACTTAGTAATGCGAAGGAGGAAATATCGCACGTTCTTTCAACGGAGGACATTGAAGAACAGCCGCTTTAACCGCTTACGGTGCCTCTCAATCGCAGTCTATCGAATCCTTTACCGTTATCTAGATCATATGATAATATGAATCCTGAAAAATCCAAAGCAATTTAAACCGCCAATTGCTGCATGTGAAGAAATTCGAACTAGCCTATTAGACTAGGAAAGACTCAATTTACATCGGACGTCAATCGTATAGTTCACACCAGCAGTAACAAAACTATGTTAAAAACTTTTAGCACCCACAACCTTGTGAAGGGATCACAGCCATGCTCAACACTCTGCAAGAAATCCATTACTTAGGAGCTGTAGCAACGAAATTAATGGCGGTTCAGGTGATTTTTTACCCTCAATCATTGTCTCTCCACCATTATCGCTCTTGGTCTCCCATGTAGCTTCGGACACTTCTGTAGAAGAATTAAAATTATACATTATTTCTAGCCTACATCATTCTCCGCAGTTTTTGGACTGTATTGAATTAACGCGTGACAACCATCCAAACTGTATTGTTGGCTCTTTTAAATTAACAGTTCCGGCAAACTTAACATTCTTGCTTAATCTAGACTTCTGGTCTCCCGGTATTTTAGTAAAACGCTTTGAGCAGACTCCACGAAAAAATTTTCGTCTATCAGGCAAGTCTCAACGGAAAGATTAAATTGCCTTTATTTGTTGCTCTCTCTCTCAATTTCTTTTATGAAAATGCTCGCAATTTGAGGACCAAGCTGAACGCAATAAATCTTGCATCTTACATTGCCAACGATGATGTTCTTCTGAGATTTTGCTTAAAAATGACATTACGGATGAAGAAATTCTTCCTCTTCATGCAGTTTTCAGACAAGATAGGGATCGCCTATCATCTGGGAAATCATATGGTGTGGTGTGCTAATAGCGGTCAACAATAGCTTGAAGACTTCACGTTGCTCTGATTTGAACATACCTCCGCCTGTAAAAACTATCGCAGTCCAAACCAACTTTTCTACCAATCCTCATATGTGTCATATGTCGGTACATTCCCTGTAATATGCCACATCGCTCCTATGAACGGATTTTTAGTGTACTTGCCTTATTCCTTCTCTCTAAATCCTTATTTGTGGTGATTTCAACATGACATCGGTAAGCTGGATCTCTTCTTCTATAATTTCAGTTAATGAAATTTCAATTGTTCCTTCGTATTTCTTGTCTCTTTGCTCCCTCACCCAACTTAATCCTCCTCGACCTCATTTTATCAAATAATCCATCTTCCGATAGTCCAATCTATCTGGCGGTGTCGCCATATGTTATAACGGATACTCATCATCCTCCACTAGAAACACAATTAACTGTGCAATCAATACGTTTGCGCCAGATAACAAGCCCTCGTCGTTTTAACTTTTTAAAGCAAACTACGAAAGAATAGCATCAACGCTTGCGAAAATTTATTACGTTGTTTTTTGGATCCAATTAATTCCGGCCTTGCTGTACAATCTTTCTACTCTACGCTATTCAACATTATTGGTCAGTTCATAAGCATCCATCTTCGTTCAACGGTGAGGTTGCACAAGTGCTGCGTCTAAAATACAAAGCCCGTAAAATCTACCTTCGAACGGCGTCCAATATAGACCTTTTAAGGTACAAACTTCTTCGAACTGATGCCAAAAAAAATCTATTTCTCAAGCTTCACTCGCCTATTACCAGCCCATTAAAACCTCCTTTTGGTCTAATTACCCTAAATCCTTTTGGTCATATGTTCATTCACTTAAATCTTACAACACTCTTCCTAATTCAGTATCATTGCTTAATAAAACAGCCTCCAAGATCAAGACATATGCGATCTCTTTGCCGACTTTTTATCATCCAATTTGAGATCCTTCTCACCTTGTTTCACAAATTCCTGTAGTCCAGCTCTCTTCAATTTTGGCCCTGTCTCTATCAATTCTGTAGAAGTGGAAAATATCATCGCCTCGATAGATGCAAGCGGATCTATGGGACCTGATAGCCTTCCTAAATTCTTCATTAAATTGCTTCTCTGAGTTTTCCTCTATCCTTAATTTTTGATTTGAATCTTTCGACTAGTGTTTTCCCAGGTGCATGGAAACGTGCTTATATTTTCTTTATCCATAAATCCGGAAACCGCAATCCTGTTTCGAATTATCGGTAAATACCTCTCCTCTCATCTTTTGGCAAAATTCTAGAGAGGATTATTCAACCCAGAATTTTCGACGCTTTCCAGACAAATCTCTCCGTTAAGCAACATGGGTTCATAAAAGGTCATTGTACCATTACTAATCTATTAGGGTTTTCCAAATTCAAAGCTCTTTTTCTAGATTCCAGGTGCCAAGTTAACGTGATTTATACAGATTTCGCAAAAGCAATCGACAGCATTGACCACCAAACTTTAATAAACAAACTTGGTCAATACGGAATATCCGGCTCCCTCCTTACCTGGATCAGTTCCTTTCTCCATAACCATTCTTGCTCGGTGTTTTAGAACGGGTGCTCTTGTGCCCCCTTCGCCCAGACTTCCGGCGTGCCACAGAGATCTATCCTAAGCCCTCTCCTATTCAACCTTTTCATCAATGACCTTCCTACTGTTTTTACTTCCAATTGTCTTTGCTATGCCGACGATCATAAAATCTTCACGATCATTCGCTCGATGAATGATTGCTTGATACTCCAAAATGACATTAAGGTATTGGACGAATGGTGTCGTATCAATCGTCTTGCTCTCAACGTTCCTAAATTTTTTCATATGTGTTTTTCCCATAAACTAAATACCTTAAGCTTTGACTATTCGATTAGTCGCTCAGTTGACCATTTTAAGGATCTTGGTATGATGTTTGACCAATATCTCAAATTCGACCACCACATCGTCCATATGACATCTAGAGCAGCTCGAACCGCGGGCTGTCTGTGCTTTTCCCACAGTTCTTTTAACACTCTGACATGTGTCCGTCTATTTATCTCCCTCGTTCACTCTATTCCAGAATATGCATGTCAAATATGATCTCCCCATCACACATACCTTTCGAGTGCCGTTGAATCCGCACAGAGAAAATTTACTCGCTCGCTTTTCTAAAAATACAAACTATCCTACCGTCCATGTGGTGAACGTCTTATTCACCTTGGTATCCCTTCCTTGGAGATGAAGCGACAATACCTTGACCAGTGTTTGCTCTTTAAGCTTACTCGAGGCTTTTTATCACCTGATATTCAAAACGCGATTTGCATACCCCCTCCATCTAGAACTAGATCTACTCAATTTTATCCGATTCCTCTCGGGTGGACGGATATTTATTTTCATTCCCCATTGGCCCAATTCTCCCGTGACCATGAATACCTTCAGCATGTTCCTCCTTTGAAGTCGTTCGCAGTGTCCAAGCTGCGTAGGATTCCGAATTTTTGATTTTATTGCTCTACTTCATTTGAATTTGTCGAATTATCTTTCGTTCACATCTTTTGTAATTATGTTTATTTTGCCTTAAATTATAGCTTACTTTTGAGATAACTTTCTGTCTATCTACTTCGCAATTGGAATTTACTCTGTAAAATAGATCTGAAATAAAAAAAAAAGTGTCAATGGTCGAGGCAACCTACCAAACAGGATTACAGGGAAAAACGCAACGTCAAATAACCTATTAGCCACGCGCGATACTTAAGACGATTTTGTCCTTGCTGAGAACGGCCATGGCCCACAAATAAGAGTGGGGAATCCACGCATCCTTCCTAACCGGATCGAAATCTAAAACTGATGCCTGGCCCATATCGTATGTGCAAGGCCAAGCATTCCTACGAGAGCACCTGTAAGAACGGAAAAAAAGGGGAGCTCATCCGATGACTAGCTCATGAGCGGAGGGGCCAGCCAACGTGGCGGGTCCCATATCTGGTCAGGGTTCCAAACAGAAAGATTGAATTTCAGGACTTAATTATTCAATCATTATTATTACATTTCCGGTCATGATAAAAAATATTACAATGTTACCAACCAACCACAAAAATTATAAATTTTTATAAAAAGTAAATTGTATTATAAAAAATTAAAAGCATTGTATAGCAATTATAATTTTATAATTAAAAATAAAAAATTGAAGAAAAAATAATATTAATTTATGATAAGTAAAAACTAAAGGGCACTTACCCACTCCATTTAACGAGCTCTCGTTGTTGGGGCTACGAGTGCCTGTAATCTTGAATCTTATGTTGATTGGATGCTTGTTTTTATAATTTATTTACGTAATTCGATAAATTGGCTAGTAGGCCGGTATCAATTTCCTAGAATTAAATATTTTGCTCTTTCATAGTTTTCTTTACACGTTCTTGGTACATTTTGAAAATAGGTTTTCACACGAAATTATCTGTTTTGCCTTTTTGAAACTTTTTCGAAAACCAATCATTAAAGCATGCACCGTTTTTTTTTTTTAATTTATAACAATCTTGTCTAATGTTGTTCACCTTTAACATTTGATACATATGAATATGTTCGAACCATATGGTTTTTTTTTTCAAAATCAAAAGCGCTTTATTTAATACCAATCGTTATAAATTTTTAAAAGAACATAAAGCAAATTCCAAACAATAAAACTATAAAAAACTTTATGGCCCGAACGGCTCTCTAAATTTATACGTTATCAGATAAACACATTTAATGAAAAAAATACACTTGCAAATTTAAATTAATTAAGATTATTAGATATTTTTTGATTCAATTGGAAAAAGGAGAAAAAACCAACCAGCATTATTCAAAAATTACTTATATTACTAACACAACAATGAGCTTATATCCTATACCTAATATGTTACACCCTAATTCTAAATAAGTTCAATCAAAAAAAAACTAAAAAAAAAACATTACGTTTCCTTATATTGAAACCTATACCTAATTTATAATACAAAAACAACAACACTAGATGTAGCAATAATGAGATGAATCTAAAAAACTAAGTAACGAGAAAAAGCACAAAAAAAGAAAATAAACATGAATAATTTAGCCATTCAGCCACCAATACCTAGATTGCTCCATCTCAGCTCGACCAGCCTCAACGAATCTAGCAAATGAGTATCTCCATTAGAATTGTTGGTCTAGTGAACTCAGATTCAGAGGATATTTTATCTTCTCATCGGTGGCCCGTCGGTATATGTGATATATGATTGGGACGCCGTCAGAATCAAAAACATATCGATTCATGTCCAAATACACGAATGCTTCTGAAGGAACGAAGCCAGTAGTGAGGCAAGTCACAATGTACCCGTCTGTAGGGTGGAACGGCTGTGAAATCCAAGGGTTTTCACTCACAGTTACAGATCTTGCGATATGATTCCGAAGAAGTTTCAATATGAAGATATCGACTCTTGTCACTTGAACGGTTTGATTAATTTTTCTATTCGATATATAGTGCTTCCAACCTGTCTCAGGCTTTCTGTACAAACCAGTACATGCACAAAGACATTTCCTTTCGAAAACTCTTAATCTTTCCATTGTACTAGCACTCTGGTTGTACCAGATCTGGCATCCGTATGTCAAAACTGGCCGAACCAGGGTCTTGTAACAAATAACTTTGACTTTTTGATCAATGTATCTGGAATGAAAGAGTCGCCGAAGGGCCATGACTACTTTTAATGCTTTACTGAGCATGATTTTGACATGTTCAGTATAGTACAGATACTAATCGAGATGAACACCGAGGTATCGAACACAGGATTTATGTGGAACCCGTTCTGAACTACCCTCACCAGCCATAATGTGGAAATCCTTCGAATTACGTTTCAGGTCTTGACTGGCCCCCTGCAGCGTTGTCCGAAACAAAATTGTTTCGCACTTCTGCGCATTGATTTTCATTCGGTGTAGGGCTGCACATCATCAAACATTTTTTGAAGAGTGCTCTGAACTATTGCAGCTTTTCGGTCTGCCGTATAGATGATCAGATCATCAGCAAACGCTACCAATGATTGCATTGGCGAGACATTAAAATCAAAGCTGTCCAATAGCTTGCGAATGAAGATTGAGAAAAGCAGGGGCGCAGTAACTGTTCCCTGCTGTAGACCATACTACTAGCACTCTGGTTGTACCAGATCTGACATCCGTTTGTCAGAACTGGTCTAACCAGGGTCTTGTAACAGATAATTTTGACCTTTTGAGCAATGTTTTTGGAATGAAAGAGATTTCGTAGGGCCATGACTATTTTAAGTGCCTTACTGAGCATGATTTTCACATGTTCAATATAGTACAGATACTGATCGAGATAAACACCGAGGTATCGAACACAGGATTTATGTGGAACTCGTTCTGAGCTACTCTCGCCAGCCATGATGTGGAAATCTTTCCAATTCCGTTTCAGGTCTTGACTGACCCCCTGCAGCGTTGTCCGAAACAAGATCGTTTCACACTTCTGCGCATTGATTTTCATTCGCCAATTGTCAGTGTACAGCTGTACATCATTGAACATTTTTTGGAGATTGCTCTGAACTATTGTAGCTTTTCGGTCTGCCGTATAGATGATCAGATCATCAGCAAACGCTACCAATGATTGCATTGGCGAGACATTAAAATCAAAGCTGTCCAATAGCTTGCGAATGAATATTGAGAAAAGCAGGGGCGCAGTAACTGTTCCCTGCTGTAGACCATTCAAGACCTTGAATTCGCGCATTGTTGTCAAATTTCCATCAGTTATAACAAACGATTTCCCGTATAACATATTACACATCATGGCGACAAGGTGTCTGGGGAACCTGTCCTGAAGAAGTTTGAAAACTAGTCCATCTAACCACACCGTATCGAAGGCTTTCTCCATATCAATGAGACATGCTCCAACAAATTCTTTGTTGTTTAGTTTCCAGCAGATGTCTGAGGTTACTTTCGTTATTGCATGTATGGTCGGATGCCTGGCACGAAAACCAAATTGGCAATTCGGCATCAACTCATATTTCTCAATGTGGGCGTTTAATGCTCTGTTGAGTATCACTTCAAACACCTTGCTGATGTTAGGCAGCAAGCAGATTGGGCGACAGCTTTTAGAGCATGAAGATTCTTTTCCTTTCTTCAAGATCGGAAATACCTTAGCCTTTTTCCACTCATTTGGGAAATATGAATTGTTCAACATGTTGTTGAACAATATGCAATAATTCCTAATAGCAACCTCAGGCAAATGTCGGAGACCTAAATTTGGAGTACCGTCAGTACCACATGATTTTTTGTTGTTTATTCTGCGAAATATGAAACACAAGTCTTCATAGCTGACAAAATAATCAATAAGATTCAAGCTCGGTATGAGGTCAGATGTTAATGTTTCATCGAAATGAAGAATTGATTGGCCGTTCAGGCTTGATTTGAAGTCGGAAACTTTTGCTTGAACGACCTCCGAAAATATTTAATTCCTTCTCTCTGGGTTTGGAAGATGAACCAATTCAAAATGTGTTCCAATCGGGGTAAGTTTCTGCAATCCATCACATATAATCCTGTTTCCATTTCTATCCGGAGCCGTACTATCAATTTCGATACCAGCTCTATCGAGAAGATTTATCTCATCACTAGCGACTTCAAGATCCGATACCTTCACTCGAGACTTCCTGCAGAATAAGCTATTCACTTTCGCGAAAACGCCATCTGGGTCCTGTGGGCTAATACCCCTCAGTTTTTCCGCCCATTGATTGCTGACCTCACTCCTGAAGTATGAACGGATTAAGTTCCGGACATTCTTCAGGTGTAATTTCAACAAAGCCAACGAGGGATGGTTGTAGTCCAAAAATCGTCGATAAATATTGTTGACGCGGGTGAGAAGAAGGCTTTTCAATCTTTTCAACCTTGCGATGGTTGGTGTTTCATATCCTTCCATATTGTTTCGATGTTTAATCTTGGGAACAACTTTCTCAATCGTTTCCAACGTCAGCTTCTCTAACTTCGACAAATAGAGATCTATTTCATCGTCAGTTAGATTTCTGTTATTAGGAACCATTGAGCAAGCGTTGCTATCATCAGAAGAGGGACGTTGCTTCTGATACTCCCGATTATACTTCTTTTGAAACTTTCCCCTGTCTGTTTTTTTAAAATTCAACGGTGGTTTTCATGTTGAACTGGAATGAGGAAGAAATCATCCCTTTGATGATTGATTTCCATTACGATTGCGTTATGGTCGCCATCGTAAGAAGCACCTGCAGTTTTCGTTGAGGACTATTAAAGCTGTATTCAAGTCTTGCGTCAGCAATGCAGAGGTCCAAATATGAATTTGTCCTAGGGTATGTTGGGAACTCCGACCCATATATGTTGCACCTGTATTCAATTTGGTTCTCTGTTATCCATGATTTCAGGAATACACCTCTTGGATTATTGGTGGCGTTTAGCCATGATGTATGCTTGGCATTCAGTTCACCGGCAAAAATATAAAAATTATGCAGCCTGTTCAGTTCGAGTATTTCAGACAAGGAATTCAGTTCCTCCTTAAACTTGAGAGCATATTGACCAGTTGCATAGGCAGAGATAACGAAGAGGTTATCCCCACGTGGCAGTGAAATTTTGATGACGGACACTTCAAGAAATTCAAAGTTTTTGAATTCGGCTTTTTCGATATTTTGGAAACAAAAGGGTCTTCTAACCAATATCCCGGTGCCACCTCCCCCATCACCTATTACCCTATCGTTTCTTACGAATGCAAAATCTTTGAATTCCATGGAATGTCATGAATTGAGGTGGGTTTCAGTGAGAAGTATGATGTCAGGCTTTTGCTTAACAACAAATTCAAGGAGATAATCACGTCGATGTAAAGCAACGATAGAGTTGACGTTGATCGATATGAGGCGAAGCCTATCCATGGGAATATGACTGGATGGCAAGTTATTATTAGGCATTTGAAAGACCTAAACGCTGAAAAGCAAAGTTAATTTTTGAACCTTGTTTGTCGATTCTCTCCGATAAAGAATTAAGTTGCTGGTAAATTTTGAGAAGCAGCTCATTATTGCCACTTACATTATTTACATTATTTCCGGCATTTTCTGCTGTTTCTCTAGCGGCTTGTGCAAATGATACTCCGGGCTTGACGAAGTTGGAAGGTATGATATTACGGCTTACTTGCTTTGGAGCAAATTTAACTTTTGCATTTTGATATCGGGAGCATCCTCGATATGATGCTGGGTGACCAAAAACACCGCAGTTAACGCAGCATAATTTTTCTTTAGGCTCCGTCTGAGCCAATTTGCACTCACTGGGAGCATGAACGTCTTTGCATTTAACGCAACGATAGTGTATGGCACAATTGGCAGCCGAATGTCCAAATCTTTGACACCGGTAACACTGGTTGACTTCTCTTTTCTGGAGGCGTTCCCACCTCACCACTCTGAAATTCAAGTACCTTATTTGTTGAAGGGCACTTGGACTGCTCTTATTTGCAATTTGTACCAGGTAAAGTGGTAAATTCTTCCTTTCTATGGTCGACCATCTTATCGCAAAGGCTTTGACCGAAACAAAATCAATATCTGGTGCAGCCTCCTTGAGCACCTGAAGAAGATCGACCGTATCCTCTCCGCTGTCCAAACCCTTCAACAAGAAGGTCTGATTTTTTCACTTTTTGGGGTATAGGTGAAGTGTGGAACCTCCCCAGAAACCAGCGCATCTTTGGCTGACTTGAAATCAACCAGTGATTTCGTCCTTATAGTTAATTTTTCGGCATTAACTCTTTTGATTTAGAAATTGGCCAGTTTATTTTCGGCTGCCAATAGCCGAACCATATCTTTCCCGGTTTGTCCGAACACGTTGATTGGCGGAACTTTTTCTGTCTTGTTGGAAGCTTTTTCAGAGGAACCAGCAGAACTGCGGGCTGGTTTTTACTCCTTATTTTTGTTCTTTAAATATTGAATAAAATTAACGTCATGACCTTGATTAAAATTACCTCCGATGTTTTCTTCGATTTCCATATCTTCGGTTAATCCATCCAGCGCTGCAAAATAATTTTTGCTCTCGTTGGTGCCACCAGCACTTAGAACTTCCTCTGGATTTACTTGCTTTGTACTTTTCTTCGGCTTTGTTACCTGTTGCCATTGATTTTGTGGCTGTGTCTTTTGAGGCTTCATCCCTTTCTTGAAAAGATCCTTGAGAGACTGTATCTCTTGCCTTAGTTCATCATTTTCTTTCTGCAATTTGGTCATTTGTTGATTGTCCGCTATTATTTGCAGCTTGCACCCTCCATCTACGGAATTTTCTTCGTTATGTTTTCTTTTGGTGATTGTCGCCAGTTTCGTATCCGTCGTTTCCCCAGGTTGCCCCAACGGTGGGAAGCCGTCGGGCTCCTCCATACCAGCGGCGAAATTTTCTTTGTGAATTTGTTTTTCGTTACCAATCGAAGTAAAAATATTCGATAGAAATTTCCTGAGTCGATTACTTCGACAATATAAGATTTTTCCCTATAAAAATTAACTTCGGACTAACGTTTTTAGAAAATTAATTTAATTTTTGAAAACTTTTGACAGGAGCGATTTAAAAGACGTCTCTATGTTCGAACCATATGGTGTTTTCTAGTGCATAAACATTGAATTTATTTAACAGTGACACGATTAAGTATCAAAAAAAAATATTTCAAGTCACGACTTAATTGAGCACTAAAGATAAAAATTATATTTGTCATCACATTCAAATCTTTTGACAGCTACTCTAAACCGAATCGTATTCGAATTCCTTCAGATTAAATTTTTATTGAGTTAACATGGTTTAGCTTACGTTAAGACAAAAAAATTTGCACTAGGCATTTCTTTACAATTTAAACAAATTACGTTAAATTTAGTGCATCAGATTTTCGCATCCCCAAAATTTTCCTTTGAAATCACCTCATTCTACTAATTAAATTCTTCTCATGTACTTTGATAAAAACAACTAAAGAATTTCATATTAAGCTTCAAGTAACATGTTCCCGCTTTTAGCTAATTACGGAAATCCACATACATATGACATGATTGCAAACAAGTTCCCTTTGAACATTCGTTTGTTGTCTTGCATTAAACATCTTGGAAGCACGACGACGTTGGTGGTGCGATGGTGCGCCAACATTTGTTATAACCCTACACAAATTGCAAGCCGCAAACGAACTTTACGTTGAAAATTGCATCACGTTTGCTAGCAACACATGGGAGTCTCTTCTGGAATTAGTTTGTTGTTCACGTACGCAACGATAATTCTAATCTTATTAGACGCACATGGTCGTACATAGCAATGCATTTGTGGAGCAACTTTTGCCTATGTTTGGAATTTACTTTTCACCACGCGCCCCCTCGATCGTTCCCTTAGCAGGCGGCGAACTACAACCACCCAATCTGCATGATCAAAAGGCAAGGCAAGATGCGAAGTCATAGCAAGAGTGGTCATGTTAACTTTCCTACTTTTGCGAGCACTTTCCCATTAAGGGAAAACTTGTTCCATGTTAGATGTGAGAAGCTCTTATTGCCGCCACTGCCTGCCGCCGTGGCTTCGTCCATTAAGTCGGAACTGTAGTTTGTAGAAATCAGATTGCACGCCTGTATCGAGTTCACGACTCTAAATCTCCAACCTCAGCCAAGTTGGGGTGAATTGTGCTTGCAGACCGCAAAGTGTAATTTCGAATTCGGCACCCCCATTCTGGAGTAGTAGAATGTAAATCCTTGTTGTTTTGCGGGTGCTCCCCGACAATGAACTGATCCATGTTTGTCTTTGATTTTTCCGATGAATTTTCCATAGTCCATTGAAAGCGAAGGCTAATGGCTGTGGTATTGAGTCGAGATGACTGGGAATTACGAGGAGGGCCCCTTAATGACTTTCTCTATTCAACGGCACTTCCTTCAATGACTTTCTGGCTCCAAAGTCTTCATCAATGTCATCAGACCATGGAAAATTAACGTGAACAGTCTGAATCCCTTACTCAGAAAGATGTGAAATCATTCGTGAACCAACGGTAGCGTGGTGGGTAATGTTGGCTTATTTGGTAAGCTTCGCACGTAACAACTGTCTTTCAGACGATAGCACGCTTTAAATTGCAATGTTTGAAATTCATTCAAATCAAATAAAGCTTCAGATAAACCAAGCAAGTGTAATTAATTTTTATTGCAATTGCCGCTCATAATTCGATGGAATTAACATTAACAACAATGTCCTCGTATTTGCCTGCTGCCGTATTTCAATCGGCACTCCTGTTTAGTATTCTAGTGTGGAACTTGCGCGCCATAGCTTATCAGATTAACAGGTGTATCTGTTTGTAATTGAACTGATTGGCTCATTGGTATGCAGTGTGCAGCGTGACGCCAGGATTGCACGACTGCAGGAAAGCGCTTTGAACTTTGCCGACATAACTTTATCTCGCCCTAAGCAGCACTATCCACTCCTATAGAAAGGATTCGGGGGAAAAGTCAATGGCTAAGCAATTTTTCTTTATTGGAAAGAACTTTTCCTTTGCCTGTTTCTATTAAAAGCTATAAGAAAAGAACATTTCAAGATAAATTGATAATTTTTTTCGACAGTTCTGCAATGAAAAAAGTAGTTGATCCCTTTTTGAAGAAATATGGCATATAAAAAAGGATACTATAAAGAAGTGGTTCCAGTGCGGTACTCGTGGCAGCAAAATCATTTTTGAAAGCAGTCACGAAGTTTTAATGCGAAAGTTTAGCTAATGGAAAACTATTTTTGCACGTAGTTGTAGAAATAAAAAGTTTGTAGCAGATTTATAAGTTGGTTCTGTAGCCAAAACGGCAACTGCAGTGTAAAACATTAACAGATTGCGCTTACTATGGTGTTATATCTTGGATATTCAATTTAAAAATATTTCAGTTTCATCAATGATTAAATTTTGGTCGGAATCCGCCCTTTTAACCGACTTCTAAAGGAAATAAGGTTATCAGTATTATCGTTTTAAAAGGGGTGCTCCGGTCAGGCTCTTTTCGGTATTGGGTAGCTCCGTCGGATACGGCGCAGGCGCCGCTGGTCCGCCCTTGGAGCCCGATTGGAGCCACCGACCGAGGTTACGGGTCCCTGGAGAACAAAGAGTGGAATCCTGTTACGTTGGCACAATTAATGGCCCCTCTATTTTCAAACCTTTGAATACCCCGACGCTGAACTTCGCTTATCCGATGCAAAAACCAACATCATCTCAACGCGGAGACGCAATCCAGCGCGCGTTGATGAAATGACTGATGCTGATGTAATCCAGCGGCTGAAGTTGAAATAACTTGGAAACGCGTTGATGAAATGACGCGGAGGAGTTCAGTTGAGTTTGAGAGCTGATCGAGAAGAGTCATGGTGAACGGACGTATAATATTATGGCGTATCCCCTTTGTAGAAAGAAAAAGCCCTGTGAATCTCAATTCAGAAAGTTCGTAGAAAGATAGCCTATTTTCGTGTGTGCAACAAAGGATTTTGTGGAATTTATATTTAGTATTTCCAAGGATTGTGAGATTGTGTAAATCATAGTCAAATTGTGTATTAATTGTTCGAGACATAGTTGTTCAAAATGGCGTATGCATATTTATTCAAATACTTCATCATCGGTGACGCGGGTGTTGCCTCGGGCGGAATATAAATTTTCTAACGCATTTGCAATGTACTCGTACAGCCTTGGACTTTCGTTTGGCTCCCTGAAATAGCTGATCTGTATTCGTAAGTGTCGTTTGTCTGGGCGTCGCTGGCGTCTTGTTGTTGGAGTGATTTTCGAAGTATCAGCAAGTGCACAAACATTGACATGTCTGTTCGCTGTTAACAGTGTTCGAGGAAAGCCATCGAGGTCCTCCGACATAGACTGGTCGCATATGAGGGGATTCGGTGACGTATGTTACCGCTGAGGGTTTGCTGCGCTTCCTTTATCAGCAATATGTACTGCCGTAATCAATATTTTGCTTATTTACTTTTTCTCAAAAGGAGTCAGGAAGTCGTGTCTCTTGGTACAGTTCACGGACAAGCGATTTCAACCCGTCCATGATTTAACGATCGGAATTTGGTGCTCGCATGATAATAATTGATGGAAAACAAATAAAGTTGCGAATTTGTGATACGGCAGGTCAATTATCCATTCCTAATATCGGGGTGCAGCAGGAGCTCTGCTTGTGTCTGATATAACCCGTAGAGAAACATTCAACCACTTGACAACATGGCTTGCAGATGCTAGGTAACATTTCAAATTCGAATATGGTCATAATACTTGAAATCCGAAACAAAAGTGAAAACACAATCTGGCATAGGTGAGCAGTATTTATAACAAATGACTTATGTTCATGTAGAGACTTTTTATAGATAAGACAAAACTCGTTTTTAAGATGAAACCCAATATTAAACCTTTTGAGACCAAAAATAGCGGAAATTCATTGTATAACAATGATTCTAAATTATTTAATGTGTTGATTAAATCATTTATTCTAGTTAGTGGTATACTTACTTGAATTCACTGTAATTCGGATTCCAGTTTTAAGCTACATTTTAAAATTAAGTTTAATGCGTTTGACAAAGCATACATTTTTCGATAAAGAGGCTGATGAGTGAATCTGTCGTTAAGGAAATAATAGGTGGAATCTGTTTAAAAATATAGTGCCGTTTTAGTTTGTATGTAATTATCTCAATTTGAAAATACTTTAAGACTCACTTGAATATTGTTAGAGCACTGATAAAACATTCCGAAAATAAATGTTCATTTTACAATCAAAACAGCCTAGAAAAATTGAAATAATGAAATAAGTTCAATGTGCTGGATTAAGCCCAGTTTTCATTTTGTTTGATTCAATTCAATTTAATTTCAGGAAATTACCAGAATCCATGATGCACTGGTGAATATTTTAGTGTGTGTGTGTGCGCGTGTTCTTTCTGTCTCTCAACCCACTCCCATACGCGGTGAGCTAGCCGTGGAACCAAAAAGATCTCCTCTTCAGTCACCATCATGTGACTTTATGTGGTTCCATAGGGAAACTGTTGCTTTGCTGAATACCTTTTTTTTTGCTGCGAGAGCAACTCCTCAGTTGCTATTACTTCATACATCCTGTTTTTCTTGATAATGCATAGTATATTTTTTTTTATTTTTCCTGCGGAACACCACCACATAACATGGCGCCCAATTTGGTACTAAGGCTTTCTTGTTTGGCAATTTAACCTTCATCATCTCATTTTGTGCCTATCATCACTGATGATTATTCAGGCCTCGGTGATGCTTGGTCTGGCAGAGGAGGATTTCGGTTATTGGCTTCTTTGAGACATTAATTATTCATTTTGCTCCTCTTCTCACAGACTGACTCATCGCCTGTGTCACATTTTGTAATAGTACCGTTCGCCTGAGGGCTTGCTCTCGCAGCTGGCGCCCCACCAACTACCGTTTGCTTTCTCGCTATCTCTCTTCTCTTTCTCTCTTTCAATTCCCGTGTGTAGTTTCAGCAGCCACTCCAGATTTTCGACCTTTTTGTTGGTTTCGAGGTGGAGTGCGAAGGATCGGCATCGTGTCATCGTGTTTGCCTTGTAGGTTTGATTATGGCACATGACGTTGATCCGACTGATACTGCGCACAACCACATGCCCGATCCTTGAGCGGACGCTGGTCTAGAACTATCGACGTTTGTACGTTTTGAATATATATCAAGCTGAAGCAATTGTTTCGTGGAATCCACTTCTGTGCTTTTGTATTCTATCCTTCTTCATCTATATCTCCAGAGGACCTCTTGCCGCTGGCCAACGAAAAGTTGTGACGCAATTGCGTTTTCAAATCGTAGCCAAGCGATCGGATAGACCTCAGGACTTCTAGTACACATATTTAGCTCAACAATTTTTCTATCGACCTCTCTTATTTTCAGTACGCAGTCTCCTTTCCTGATGTCCACGCGCGCACACACTCCTTCTAATGAAAAATCAATTGTCGTAAAGTAGAGTAAAGAGAAAAAGAAAATATACAAAGTTAATCAACGAAAACGAAAATTTAGTAACATTAAGAAAATTCTAGAAATAAGAAGAGAAAAAAAAAGATATTTTTGTAAAATCATATGATTAAGCGAGTCTTGGGGAGATATATTTCGATGTAAATTTGTACATCTTTCTACGACTCGAGCCAAGCCAATATTGCCAATTGCATCGTTCCAATAACTAGCGATCGATAATGACTTCTCCTTTTAGTCAGGAATTTGTGCCTTCGAGGCATTCTACACCACAGGGTGTCCCCTTGAATATTCGCCTAAGTAGAGACAAGACTTCCCTTGATTCCGGCGTGGCGTCTAGTCGACAGACGGACTCTAATGTCCCAGCCAGCCGATCTATTTAATGATGCCAATCCATTTTTTATCGACAAAGGAGGAAATATTAACCTAACTCAACTACCAGTCAAATCCGAAGGAATCAAATCGTATATCGACACAGCTGAACTGTGGAATACACCGTCTCCGGTTGGTCCTTATACTGAAGACAATAGAAATGATGTCCAGTTGATGGATCTTGCTGCTGATATCCGAAGATTGACGCAGGCACTCGAGTCGAGTGTCGTCAGTCCCTCGAGGCAAATGGGCAGAATAGATCCACAGTCAAATTTAAATCCACCTTTCATTACCGCTCAAACTACGTCTGAGCCTCAAGCATCGAATTCCGCACGATATCCACAACGCTCTACTCTTCAGTCTCATCTTTCTATACCTATTTCCAAATGGGGTATTATTTTCGATGGAGGTAAATCCAGTCTCCGAGTGGATGACTTCTTATACAGAATTCAAGCTATGGCGGACACTCAGGGCGTTCCCTTGGATCTAATCGCACAGATTTTTCATTTGTTCTTGAGGAATCCTGCTCTTAGTTGGTACTGGAAGTACCATGCCATGAGTGCGCATGCAATTAACTGGGAATCCCTAACCCAGGCGTTCAGGTACCGTTTCGCCCCTGTTGGTGTTGACATTGATGTTCGACGCCAGAAGGACGCTCGCATGCAAGGCTTGAACGAACCTTTCGCCGACTTCTTTGATGCCCTAGAGACTATGTCGCTCCAACTCAGACAGAGCATGTCGGATTTGGACATGCAGCACCTGTTGTTCCGCAACATGACTAAACGTCTGCGCGATCATTAAGCCGGTCGGCACTTCGAGTCTATACGTGAGTTGGTGAATTGTTGCACCTTGATGGAGACTGTCTGGAACCTCAGCAAGCCTGAACGGCACCACATCCCTAGCCGTAACGTGCACGAGATAAAAGACCCTTACCCTGGCCATGCCCGTTTCTCGTCTGATAGACATGTGGAAGCTATCCAGTCAACCGACCCCATCAATAGTCCAGAATATCGCCTGTGCTGGAATTGCAGTGATATCGGGCACTCGTTCGCCCAATGTCGGGCCCCCGTCAAAGGTGTCTTCTGTTTTGGTTGTGGTAACCCCGGCGTTCGCAAGATGAACTGCCCTAAATGTAGGGAAGTGGGAAACTACGACAGGAGCGCCCCGGTTGTGAGGGATCGTCGCGCTCCCAATTCTCGAGTCCCACCTCAACAACGCAAACCGCAGAATTGCTCTACAACAGTAGACGCAGCCACCAATGTGGATCCCGAACTGCGACACAATCACTAATTTCTGATTCCCGATCCCCTCAACAGTACGAATTCCCATGTGACCCGTACCAAGTACGCCTGCCTAGCAGATTTTGTGTGTCTGTTTCATGTCAAACCAACTCTCCCCTGAAACGTGCTTACCGGAGATACCGTAGAACTGTTAAATATTTCCGCGCTAAGCGCACATTCCGTAAATTGGCAGCTGTAGCAGTTTTACCTGATATGGATCTGAGCGATCCTCGTCCTCACTGCAACATTATCGTCAAAGACCGTATGCTCACTGGTTTGATGGACAGTGGAGCCAGCGTCAGTGTTCTGGGACATGGCTCCCTTGCTTTGATAAGAGATCTAGATCTCCGTCTTCATAATATCAAGACCAATATCCAGACGGCGTCTGGTCAACGCGTAGCCGCGGTGGGATACGTGAATGTCCTGTCACGTATGAGAAGGAGACTAAGCCTTTGCGGTTCCTGGTAGGCCCGTCCCTAGCCGGCAAGCTATATTTAGGCATTGATTTTTGGAATGCTTTCCAGATCGCTCCGGTGTCGCCGAAACATGCCAGTGTGCTCCAGGAAGACCCCTCTTCAATTCCAGTCAGTGAGACTGATCTTCACCAGCTGACCTCAAACCAACAGCAGCAATTACAGAAAGTAATTGCTCTATTCCCTTCGTTCAATAAACTTGGTCTGGGAAGAACGTCACTGGTTACACACCACATTGACACCGGGACTGCTAAGCCAGTCAAACAACGGCATTATGCTGTTTCCCCTGTCGTACAGGATCTACTGTACAAGGAACTGGACCGTATGCTCGCCCTTGGTGTGATCGCCGAGAGTCACAGTTCTTGGAGTTCCCCTGTAACATTAGTTCGCAAACCTGGGAAAGTCCGGTTGTGCCTTGATGCCAGGCGCGTGAACGAAGTGACCGTCAAGGACGCATATCCGTTGCCCTTGATAGACGGGCTACTCTCACGCCTAAGATCCACCAAGTTTATTACCAGTCTCGATTTAAAGGACGCCTTTTGGCAGATACCCCTCGATCCCGAATCTCAAGAGAAGACAGCCTTCACGGTGCCGGGTCGTCCTTTGTATCAATTTAAGGTCATGCCTTTCGGGTTGTGCAACGCACCCCAGACTATGTGTCGTCTAATGCACAAAGTCATCCCGCATGAGCTTCAAGACAAAATCTTCGTCTACCTGGACGATTTGCTCGTGACCAGCTCTTCATTCGAAGAACATTTGCAACTTTTGTCTACAGTAGCTAAGCTACTGAAGTCAGCTGGGCTCACGATAAACATGGAGAAGAGCAGGTTTATCCAGCGTGAGATTAGGTACCTGGGATACATCGTTAGTGATAGTATCCTAAAGACTGATCCTTCCAAAGTCTCCAGCATCATGGATTTCCCGATTCCCAGATCTGCAAAGGACATTCGTCGTTTCATGGGAATGGCTGGATGGTACCGCCGATTTATTCATCGTTTTGCCGCAATTACCGCTCCTTTGACTGATTTGCTGAAAGGCAAATCGTCCTTCCGATGGACTGACGCTACTCAGAACGCTTTCGACCATTTAAAACAAGCCCTTATTACAGCCCCTGTATTAGTCAACCCTGATTTCACTAAACCCTTCTTCATCCAGTGTGATGCTAGCACCACTGGCATTGGTAGCGTTCTCTTTCAAAAGAACGAAAAGGAGGAAGAGCATCCTATTGCCTTCATGTCAGCCAAACTAACGTCGGCGCAGCGAAATTATACTATCACGGAGTTGGAGTGTCTCGCCGCCGTACAGAGCGTGAAGGAATTCCGTGCTTATATTGAAGGTCTGCCCTTTACCATCATCACGGATCACGCTAGTCTGAAGTGGCTTATGAGCAAACAAGACCTTTCCGGTAGATTAGCTCGCTGGAGTCTGAAATTGCAAGGTTTCAACTTCAATATCGAACATGTCAAGGGCTCAGCTAACATCGTCCCCGATGCCCTTTCCCGTGCTTATGAGAGCATTAATGAGCTTTCAAGTGTTTACCTTCCCGTCCATCCCGAACACCTACGCCTCGAGTCTATATTACCGGACTCAGCCTTCAGCCACCCCGACTATGTAGAGCAGATGTTAATCATCGCTAAAGAACCTGAACGGTTTCCAAATGTATGGGTCCGAGATGGCCGGATCTACATTAATGTAGGACGAATATCCGATACCGATTTGGACATTCTTCGTACCAAATTATGGGTTCCCGTGAGCCAGCAAGCTGGGCTGATTTCCGAAGCTCACCATAGGCCGGCATCGTCTCATTGTGGTGTACGTAAAACCACCGAACTACTGCAGCTATATTATTACTGGCCAACTCTTCGTAAGGACGTCGCTTCTTACATTTCACGTTGCAGTACATGCAAACAGGTTAAACCCTGTAACCAGGTTTTAAGACCTCCCATGGGCCATGAGCGCTTGTCTGAACGACCTGTACAGCGCTTATTCATCGATTTTCTAGGACCTTATCCACGCTCCAAAAGTGGAAATACTTACTTATTTGTAGTGCTTGACCACTACACGAAATTTGTGTGGCTCGAGCCCCTAGCAAAAGCAACCACTGAGGCAGTCCGTAAATATTTGCTAGATCTCTTTTGTACTTTCGGAGTACCAGAACTAATACACTCTGATAAAGGTGCACAGTTCACTTCGAAACAGTTCACTCAATTTCTGCAAGAACATGGTGTCTCTCATATCTTAACCCCCAAATATTTACCCCAATCGAATACCTCCGAACGTGTGAACCAATCGATCCTAGCCGCCATCCGCGCTTACATAGGTGAAGACCACTGCACGTGGGATAAATACCTATGCGAGGCGGGCGCAGCGTTTCGAAGTGCTGTTCACGAGTCCACGGGTTGTTCCCCACACTATTTAATGTTCGGATTTCAGTCCATGAGCCACGGCTCGGATTATGAGCTCCTCCGACGCCTTTCCGCGTTTGAAGATGGCGAGGTTGCGCTCAGCACCCCGCACGAGCGCCTGCGACGTATTCGCGAGCGTGTCCAGGAAAAGCTAGCTGCAGCCTATGCTAAAGGCCAGCAGCGATACAATTTACGAGCAAAAGTTCGTACATTTACTCCAGGACAATTGGTTTACGTCCGGAATCATGTCCTTAGTAGTGCAGCTGATAAATTCGCGGCTAAATTCGCACCCATATTTGTACCTGCCAGAGTGGTTAGACAGCTGGGTCAGGTGGCCTATGATCTCGAGTCACTTGATGGAAAGCCTTTGGGGACTTATCACGGTCAGGATATCCGGCTGTAAATATTACCAAATAGTCGGCTGTATTGTGGATCAAGCATGTTTCTGTTTCCTTTTTCGCCCTGTCTTCATACTCTGTATTTTCCTTTCTCCCCACTCTCACATTCTTTTTATTGTTGTTAATAGTGTAAATAGGACATATAGAGTTAGTTTTAGCATTAGGTTATAGGTTCTGTACAGTTAGTGATAGGTGTAAATAATAGTTCGTTTGTAAGTTTTCTTTGCCGAGATCGAGGGCTGGAGGTGGAGATATGGTGTGGTACGAGGAAGGCAGCGCGGATGTTTGCTGACCAAATCAATGCCCCGATATAGTTTTTTTTCGAAGCCTACCAGTACGGCTCGATTCGGCGCAATTATTTTTTTTGTTGTTGACGGCATAGTTATAACCTTTTAGAATTAAGTTGAGGGATTATCGTATCGTTATTGTTTATCGCCCATATTAAGGGACTATATTATCGTATCGTATCGTATAGCATTATAGTATCGCATTATCATATTGTATAGAATTATCGTATCGTATAACATTATCGTATCGTTTAGCCATACCGTATCGCTTAGTATTATCGTATCTTTTAGTGTTAGCGTATCCTTTAGAATAGCATTATCGTATAACCGAGACATAGTTGTTCAAAACGGCGTATGCATATTTATTCAAAGACTTCATCATCGGTGACGCGGGTGTTGCCTCGGGCGGAATATAAATTTTCTAACGCATTTGCAATGTACAGCCTTGGACTTTCGTTTGGCTCCCTGAAATAGCTGATCTATATTCGTAAGTGTCGTTTGTTTGGGCGTCGCTGGCGTCTTGTTGTTGGAGTGATTTTCGAAGTATCAGCAAGTGCACAAACATTGACATGTCTGTTCGCTGTTAACAGTGTTCGAGGAAAGCCATCGAGGTCCTCCGACATAGACTGGTCGCATATGAGGGGATTCGGTGACGTATGTTGCCGCTGAGGGTTTGCTGCGCTTCCTTTATCAGCAATATGTACTGCCGTAATCAATATTTTGCTTATTTACTTTTTCTCAAAAGGAGTCAGGAAGTCGTGTCTCTTGGTACAGTTCACGGACAAGCGATTTCAACCCGTCCATGATTTAACGATCGGAATTTGGTGCTCGCATGATAATAATTGATGGAAAATAAATAAAGTTGCGAATTTGTGATACGGCAGGCCAGGAGGCATTCAGGTCAATTATCCATTCCTAATATCGGGATGCAGCAGGAGCTCTGCTTGTGTCTGATATAACCCGTAGAGAAACATTCAACCACTTGACAACATGGCTTACAGATGCTAGGTAACATTTCAAATTCGAATATGGTCATAATACTTGAAATTCGAAACAAAAGTGAAAACACAATCTGGCATAGGTGAGCAGTATTTATAACAAATGATTTACAGAGGTGGCCAAAAGTGATCGGACAATACAAGAAACAAGCAATAAAATACTTTTACGAGCATAAGCTTTGAAATGAAATAAAAATTTTTCCCTCATATAAAAGTTACTTGTATTCTCAATTAATTGCACAAAAAAATAAAACAGAAATAAAAAGATTTTCACAAGAAAATTAACAACTAATTCAAATTCACATTGCATCAAGTGGACAAAAGTAATCGGACATTTTGAAAAGTGTGGAATTAGTCAATGAAGTTTGGAGCAATTCTTTTCTTTTCATTTCCGAGTTTAAAAGGGAATTCCCCTAATTATATGTTGATATGTGTTTTTCTGATATCAGTCATTTACTTGTCAGTTTTAAGTGAAGAAAGTTAAACATGGCTAAGAATTGCAAAGAAACCGGTATACATGAAAGAAAAGTTATAATAAAGTTGTATAAAGAGAATAAATCCTTTTCTGAAATATCAAAAATAATTGGAAGAAGTCGTTCGACAGTTTTCGATATCGTTCAGAAAAAATAATCAGGTGGAAAACGAAATCAGGGGTGGTCGACCATGTAAACTAACAGAGACAGACGCACGAAAAATCTTAAGAATTGTTAAAAAGAATCCGACTACAACGTCCAGAAGTATTAGGGATCAATTAGCAGATGTAAATGGTACCAATGTTAGTGCCCGGACTATTCGTAGAGCTCTCAGCCGTGCTGGTTATCAAGCGAGAGTACCTCGAAAGAAACCACTAATTAGCAAAGTTAATAAGAAGAAAAGATTATGCTTTGCAAAAGAATTTAAAAGCAAGCCGCTCGACTTTTGGACTCGTATAATATTCTCTGATGAGAGTAAGTTTAATATCTACCACTCCGACGGCAGGTTGTTGGTGTGGAGAACTCAAAATAGTGAGCTTCATCCCAAAAACATTCAACATACAGTAAAACACGGAGGTGGCTGTGTAATGGTCTGGGGTTGCATGGCTGCCAACGGTGTAGGAGAACTTGTTTTCATTGACGAACCTATGGACAAACTAGGTTACTTGTCGATTTTGAAAGAAAATTTGAAAAAAAGTGCACAAAAATTGGGTCTTGATGGTCATTATTTGTTCCAGCAAGATAATGACCCAAAGCATACAGCTCATGATGTTCGTATGTGGCTCCTTTTCAACACTCCTGGTCAATTAAAAACACCACCGCAATCCCCAGACCTAAATCCCATCGAACATCTTTGGGATCATCTGGATAAAAAAATAAGGAACCATCACATTACTAATAAAAGTCAACTGAAGACGGTGTTATTAGAAGAATGGGACAACATTACTCCGAACGTTATCCGTAAGTTGGTACAGTCTATGCTCAATAGGTTAACAGAAGTTATAAAACAAAAAGGATACGCAACTAGATATTAAAAGCCTATGTTCTAATGGAATCATCAGAAAGAAAAGTATTACAATTGAATGTCCGATTACTTTTGTCCACTTGATGCAATGTGAATTTGAATTAGTTGTTAATTTTCTTGTGAAAATCTTTTTATTTCTGTTTTATTTTTTTGTGCAATTAATTGAGAATACAAGTAACTTTTATATAAGGGAAAAATTTTTATTTCATTTCAAAGCTTATGCTCGTAAAAGTATTTTATTGCTTGTTTCTTGTATTGTCCGATCACTTTTGGCCACCTCTGTATGTTCATGTAGAGACTTTTTATAGATAAGACAAAACTCGTTTTTAAGATGAAACCCAATATTAAACCTTTTGAGACCAAAAATAGCGGAAATTCATTGTATAACAATGATTCTAAATTATTTAATGTGTTGATTAAATCATTTATTCTAGTTAGTGGTATACTTACTTGAATTCACTGTAATTAGGATTCCAGTTTTAAGCTACATTTTAAAATTAAGTTTAATGCGTTTGACAAAGCATACATTTTTCGATAAAGAGGCTGATGAGTGAATCTGTCGATAAGGAAATAATAGGTGGAATCTGTTTAAAAATATAGTGCCGTTTTAGTTTGTATGTAATTATCTCAATTTGAAAATACTTTAAGACTCACTTGAATACTGTTAGAGCACTGATAAAACATTCCGAAAATAAATGTTCATTTTACAATCAAAACAGCCTAGAAAAAATTGAAATAATGAAATAAGTTCAATGTGCTGGATTAAGCCCAGTTTTCATTTTGTTTGATTCAATTCAATTTAATTTCAGGAAGTTACCAGAATCCATGATGCACTGGTGAATATTTTAGTGTTTGTGTGTGCGTGTGTTCGACGTTATGGAGTTCTTTAAAAAACAAAAAAATTCTTTCTGTCTCTCAACCCACTCCCATACGCGGTGAGCTAGCCATGGAACCAAAAAGATCTCCTCTTCAGTCACCATCATGTGACTTTATGTGGTTCCATAGGGAAACTGTTTTTGTTCAGTCAGCAACCTTTGCTGAATACCTTTTTTTTTGCTGCAAGATCAACTCCTCAGTTGCTATTACTACATACATCCTGTTTTTCTTGATAATGCATAGTATATTTTTTTTTATTTTTCCTGCGGAACACCACCACATAACAATCCTACCTACCTGAGATTCTATTCTACCAAATTGTGATTCCCTACAACACCTAAAAGAAACACTTGATAAGCCACGAAAACTTTAAGCGTGACCTGACCACGATCGGTACTTGGCAATCCCGGGACTTTAAACGACACCAGTAAATTCCCTTCTTGCGGAAAAAATATCTTCCCGTTCACGCGCAGAAAGTTCACAGTAGCTAACACAGAAATGAAAGAAGGAAAGGAAACAACTGGAAAAATATTCAATTCAATTAGTCTTTAACTTCAAGCCTTAATGCAAAATTTCACAAGAAAATATATAATTGAATATCGAAAAAAAGAAAACAGTTGGCTAACACTTACGGCGATGATTCCGCTTACGCTGATGTGGAGATCTCCAATTAATTTGTGCTTGCTTGCTTCACTGCCAATTTTATTGATCTCGTTCCTGATCTTCACCGCCAATTTTATCGATCTCGTTCTTCCGTGCGATTCTTGCATCTACTCGCACTCTTTACCGGATGATTTTCACTGCTCAAAAGAAGAACGGGACATTTTATTGGATTTTTGACCAACGGCTCACTCGGGTAGGTTGAGGATCTTTAAAATCCCACTACGAGTGGTCGGCTATATAGTTTTCCACCACGAGAATCGGTGCTTATGGGTGTTCGTGGAATCTCACTCTTACTAAACTAGTTTGGAGAAATGTCAGTGAGACGATTCACTGACAGTTTGGGTTTGTTGCTGTTCCTGTTGCAAATACCTTAGATGTGCCTGTCGTTGCTGAAGTTTGAGTTGTAATTGTTGCTTCAACGCCTGCACTTGATTCTCCTCCCGTGTCAATTGGTCCTAAAGATTCGCCGCCTCGCGTGGGATATGCACTTTCGGTGCTCGTTTTTTGTCCTTAATATTCGGCCTTTGTCGTTTGAGAGTTTGGGAACTGCTTGCAGGATATTTGCAACGACTGCTTTTGCTGCTGCTGCTGCTATAACTACTGTAGCCGAAGGATGTGCTCCAATCGTAAACGACCTTTTTTTGGCATCACCAAACAGGGAGTTAAAATCGTCAGAATCGCTTGGAGCACCATTTTTCAATCTTGTATAGGTATGATCACTATGCGGGCTTTTATATGCGGGACATTGACTTCCATATCCTGATGACGGTGAATGAGATCTTGTTTGATAGGTATCACTTGGATCGGAGTCGACATCAGATTTATCATTGACTTAGGCCTTCAGCACATTCAACACATCCAATATCTGTCTGACTAGTTGCTCTTGTGTCAGGAACTAAAATTTTACCAGAAGGATCTTCCAATTGTTCCCGTAACGTTTTTATCCTTAAAATTTTATCCATATCAAATTGACTATTGTCATTCAACATAAACTGATATTGTTCGAACCAACTATACACGCTGATAGATCTATTGAATGTTTTATTTCAGGCGGATGATCTTCGAGCCTTAGCGTACCATCAGGACGTATTTGTAGTAGTTGTTGATATTGCTTTTCCTGCTGTTGCTACTATTACTATTACGATGATATTGTGGGCTTATTCTATCTCGGTTCGGGTTCGATATGCGTTGGAAATCCATCACACCCGGACGGGTTTCTACATGAAGTTCTGCATTTATTGGTGAGGGTCCGTCATACTGTTGCAAATGTCTCTCCATTAAACTTTTACTTGGTGAGTGTGTCCGAACTCCGCCAACACGACGATCCGCATGGCCGTGGTTCGGGTCAGCCGCTCTAAGAATTTACTGAGATCTTTGATTATTATTTCCAACAAGGATATCATCGGTGCGAAAACTAATGGGAGATTTAGGATATTGGGACCTTTTGGGAAAACTGCCATTATTACTGTTCTGTACTTCTTTTGAAACTTGTCGCTTCAAGGATAAGTCACGTTTGATCGGTTTGATCGGACTCGCCGCCTTAAGTAACGAACTATTTGCCGAGTTTGCCTTTGTCGTATTTATCCTAGTATCTACAATTTTAATCGAATTGATATCATTGTCCTCGCGCTCCTTCTTCACCTTCGCGTAATCCGATATAAATATAGTGGGATTTTGTGCCGATTCTTTTGTACATTTACAATATAAGCCACCGATTTCAGATTCATTGTTATTACTCATTAAATTTAGATAACTCGAGTCGTCGATTTGTTCCTTACAGAATTTTCTTTACGTTACTTTACGCTTTTCTTTTGTGTATGTTGAGTTCACATAATACAAATTCATAATATCCAATGCATTTTCGTGTACAATACCGTACGTTTTCTGCTTGTGGGGTTTGCGTTTATTCGCAGCTGATTCCATAAAGTCATGCCAAGATCCCTTCGTGGTCGTCGCGAGTTTAACCTACATGGCGTTACCCCGTAACATCAGGTCATCCGTTTATTTTGTTGTTGCTTTCTTAATGTTCTCTATTAAAATCCAAAACCTTAATTGCAGCCTGTTTTTCCTGTTGTTGATCCGTCTATCTTTTCGCACAACAATTTTTGTCCAAAACTACATAAGCTGCTCCAAGCACTAAACTTCGAATACAAGTATTATATACATCAGATATTCTCTTAAAAGTTGTGGCGAATAAAGAGCTTCACCTCTCAACATTCGGATTTGGATTTCGATGTTAAAGTGTTCGTAAAGGACTGCAGCGATGGTCTGCCACCTCAGCGAGTGGAGTTAGATCCATATCAGGTAAAACTGCTACTGCTGCCAATTTACGGAATGTGCGCTTGGCGCGGAAATATTTAACAGTTCTACGGTATCTCCGGTAAGCACGTTTCAGGAGAGAGTTGGTTTGACATGAAACAGACACACAAAATCTGCTAGGCAGGTGTACTTGGTACGGGTCACACGGGAATTCGTACTGTTGAGGGGATCGGGAATCAGAAATTAGTGATTGTGTCGCAGTTCGGGATCCACATTGGTGGCTGCGTCTACTGTTGTAGAGCAATTCTGTGGATTGCGTTGTTGAGGTGGGACTCGATAATTGGGAGCGCGACGATCCCTCACAACCGGGGCGCTCCTGTCGTAGTTTCCCACTTCCCTACATTTAGGGCAGTTCATCTTGCGAACGCCGGGGTTACCACAACCAAAACAGAAGACACCTTTGACGGGGGCCCGACATTGGGCGAACGAGTGCCCGATATCACTGCAATTCCAGCACAGGCGATATTCTGGACTATTGATGGGGTCGGTTGACTGGATAGCTTCCACATGTCTATCAGACGAGAAACGGGCATGGCCAGGGTAAGGGTATTTTATCTCGTGCACGTTACGGCTAGGGATGTGGTGCCGTTCAGGCTTGCTGAGGTTCCAGACAGTCTCCACCGAGGTGCAACAATTCACCAACTCACGTAAAGACTCGAAGTGCCGACCGGCTAAATAATCGCGCAGACGTTTAGTCATGTTGCGGAACAATAGGTGCTGCATGTCCAAATCCGACATGCTCTGTCTGAGTTGGAGTGACATAGTCTCCAGGGCATCAAAGAAGTCGACGAAAGGTTCGTTTTCAAACCTTGCATGCGAGCGTCCATCTGGCGTCAAACATCAATGTCAACACCAACAGGGGCGAAACGGTGCCTGAACGCCTGGGTTAGGGATTCCCAGTTAATTGCATGCGCACTCATGGCATGGTACTTCCAGTACCAACTAAGAGCAGGATTCCTCAAGAACAAATGAAAACTCTGTGCGATTAGATCCAAGGGAACGCTCTGAGTGTCCGCCATAGCTTGAATTCTGTATAAGAAGTCATCCACTCGGAGACTGGATTTACCTCCATCGAAAATAATACCCCATTTGGAAATAGGTATAGAAAGATGAGACTGAAGAGTAGAGCGTTGTGGATATCGTGCGGAATTCGATGCTTGAGGCTCAGACGTAGTTTGAGCGGTAATGAAAGGTGGATTTAAATTTGACTGTGGATCTATTCTGCCCATTTGCCTCGAGGGACTGACGACACTCGACTCGAGTGCCTGCGTCAATCTTCGGATATCAGCAGCAAGATCCATCAACTGGACATCATTTCTATTGTCTTCAGTATAAGGACCAACCGGAGACGGTGTATTCCACAGTTCAGCTGTGTCGATATACGATTTGATTCCTTCGGATTTGACTGGTAGTTGAGTTAGGTTAATATTTCCTCCTTTGTCGATAGAAAATGGATTGGCATCATTAAATAGATCGGCTGGGACATTAGAGTCCGTCTGTCGACTAGACGCCACGCCGGAATCAAGGGAAGTCTTGTCTCTACTTAGGCGAATATTCAAGGGGACACCCTGTGGTGTAGAATGCCTCGAAGGCACAAATTCCTGACTAAAAGGAGAAGTCATTATCGATCGCTAGTTATTGGAACGATGCAATTGGCAATATTGGCTTGGCTCGAGTCGTAGGAAGATGTACAAATTTACATCGAAATATATCTCCCCAAGACTCGCTTAATCATATGATTTTACAAAAAGATCTTTTTTTTTCTCTTCTTATTTCTAGAATTTTCTTAATGTTACTAAATTTTCGTTTTCGTTGATTAACTTTGTATATTTTCTTTTTCTCTTTACTCTACCTTACGACAATTGATTTTTCATTAGAAGGAGTGTGTGCGCGCGTGGACATCAGGAAAGGAGACTGCGTACTGAAAATAAGAGAGGTCGATAGAAAAATTGTTGAGCTAAATATATGTACTAGAAGTCCTGAGGTCTATCCGATCGCTTGGCTACGATTTGAAAACGCAATTGCGTCACAACTTTTCGTTGGCCAGCGGCAAGAGGTCCTCTGGAGATAAAGATGAAGAAGGATAGAATGCAAAAGCACAGAAGTGGATTCCACGAAACAATTGCTTCAGCTTGATTTATATTCAAAACGTACAAACGTCGATCGTTCTAGACCAGCGTCCGCTCAAGGATCGGGCATGTGGTTGTGCGCAGTATCAGTCGGATCAACGTCATGTGCCATAATCAAACCTACAAGGCGAACACACTGGCACGATGCCGATCCTTCGCACTCCACCTCGAAACCTCGAAACCAACAAAAAGGTCGAAAATCTGGAGTGGCTGCTGAAACTACACACGGGAATTGAAAGAGAGAAAGAGAAGATAGATAGCGAGAAAACAAACAAGTGAAATATTGCTGAGATTATCGGGTGCTACAGAAAGATGGCGAAAAATGCTCTTAAACCTTCATCAAGAAAAGAAAATCATGGGCCAACACGAAAAACGACCCCAAAAACAGATCAGCGTATTATTCTTACTTCGAAGTCTCATCTTTTTAAGTCTTCTAATGAAATTAAATCTGAATTGAATTTGGAAATAAGTTTACGCACAATTAGACTGAGGTTACAGGAAAATAATTTGAATGGGAGAGCTGCTAGAAGTGTCCCTCTTTTAAGAAAAAGATAATATCAGAAAGAGGTTGGAATTTGCAAAATGCCACAAAAATTGGAGCGGTCAAGATGATATTAAGAAATGGAGAAACATGTTATGGAGCGATAAGATCAAAATAAATTTAATTGGTTCTGATGGTAGACGTTACTTCCGAAGACCACCGAATACAGAATTAGCTCCAAAATATACAAAAAGTGCCATGAAGCATGGGGGACATTTTCATGGCATGGAATTGGTCAAATTTACTGGATTAAAGACAACTTGAACCAAGAGGGATATGTCAACATTCTCGAGAGTGTGATGTTACCCTTTGCTGAGGATAATATGCCTTTAAAATGGATCTTTCGGCAAGATAATGACCCGAAACATACTTCGGGTAAAGCGAGAACATTTTTCAAAGACAATAAAATTTCTATATTGTCATGGCTCTCGTAATCGCTGGATCTTAATCCGATTGAGAGTTTATAGAAGGATCGTTAAAATTCCGTTAGGAGGTACAATATCCGAAATAAATCACAATTATGGGATATAATCCTAAAAGAGTAGTCCGCAATATCGACAAAATGGTGTCGAAAATTAGTGGAGTCCATACCAAGATGTTTTGAGGCAGTGATCAACAATAAAGGAAGAGCAACCAAGTATTAGTATAGTTCGAGTATTGCAAGTTAAATGAAACCATTTTTCAAAACAAATTTGATAGTAATTGTTTCATATAACCAGGAGTTCCTTCTGTTTGTACTAGTGGCTCTATTTTTGTGACCAACGTATTTTAGAAGATTTTATTTTGTTTTGAATTTATTTTGCGAAAGTAATTGTTTTGTTTTGTAAAGTGAATTTAAATTTGTTTTCTTCTTCTTAGCACTACAGCCCCTCTTGGGCCTTCGCTTCCTGCAAACAGCGCCTCTAACTGTCTCGGTCTATTGACCGCGTCCTTCAATTTCGAAGTCCGTCGTCGACCGAGTCAGACCAGCGTTTCCTCGGTTTCCCCACTGGGAAATCTGATTAATTCAAATGGCGCGAGTCGTAAGGCAATGGCGCCATGATAAGAGTGGTTGAATTTGACAAAAAAACTCTTGGAAATTGGCTTGAGCCGGTCATATAATGTGAAAAATCGCCAGAAAAGAAAACTTTCACGGGTGATTATTTGAAGGAAATAGAGGGAAAATACATCTTTTCAATGAATAACTTCAAAAATGGGAATGAGGGGATCCCTTATATATGTGGTTTGGGCGCTAAATAGAATATGCTCAACCGGCAGGTAAACCTATCTAGTTCTTAAAACAAAAACAAACACATGAGAAAAATTATGGAACAGTGCATTGAGATTTACTTAAAAGGCAAGGAAGAGCAAGTAAATAAGTTTTATATTCAATACTAACGTTGAAAATTTGATTCAAAAAATAACTTTAAGGGTACTTACAAATACTGTATTAATTTCAATGCTTGAAACATTAGAGTTTTAATATAAAACTTTATACATGAAGGAAATAAAATGAAAAGGCTTTTTATACGAAATTCATTAAATGATATTTAGTCTGAGTTCTTCTATTTTAGCTGATTTAACGGATTATCACGATCATCATCTTCTTAAATTTTTAATTTTGAATGGATGAAAATAATACTTAATGCAGATAGGTTTATTGAAACTAATATATTTTTTTGGAAGAAGTACTTCTTAAATTTTATTATTACTTACCCATTAAATCTTCTTCTTCTTAGCACTACAGCCCCTCTTGGGCCTTTGCTTCCTGCAAATGGTGCCTCCAACTGTCTCGGTCTATTGACCGTGTCCTCCAACTTCGAAGTCCGAGCAGCGATGAACTGTCTTCGTCGACCAGGTCAGGCCAGCGTTTCCTCGGTTTCCCCACTGGTCTCCGGCCTTCAGTTCTCCCAAAGAATACCTTTTTTGGGTATCCATTGTTCGTCCATACGATTCATGTGTTCAGCTCATTGCAGCTTCCGCAGTCTTACAATCGTTGAGACCTCGGGGTCGTCAAAAATTTCATACAGCTCATGGTTGTATCGAATACGCCATTGGTACCCGTCTAGCTCCGCTTCGATTATTCGCCTCAGGACCCGTCGCCCAAAAGCGTTCAATATATTTGCGGATGCTTGGGTCAGGGGCCATGTTTCACACCCATAGCATAACACAGATATTTTATATGAAATAAACTTAGGTATTAACCATATTTTATCTTTTAAAATTTTATTCAGGAAAAATTATTTAAAAAAGATTTAAGTTTTCGCAAGTGGCTCTATTTTTATGACCACCACTGTATATAACCACTTTAAAAACTGACCTGCTTGGTAGTTTGTTCTATAAATATGATCCAAATTATGAAAATATTTACAAAAAAATTCCTTTTGCCGAAATGGTTTCCACGCGGTACAAAAAAAAAATCATTTTTGCACCATTTGTTCTTTAAACACATCAGTTTAAATTGTTCATAATCGTTTCGATCACTACAATCATTCACAAATCGTATCGTCCTGACACCTTTTCGGAAAATTCACGTGATGCTCGTCTTTCACTTTTTCATTAAAAAAATGCATGCACTTCACAATGCTAAATCCATCTATCTCACAATTCAACCACGAAGTCTTCGCCAATTATTAACTCCACTCTTTCCCTTTCACCATTCACTGTTGTCGCCGCCACCCCACTTTCTTCCGAAAAATCACTTTTTCTTCTCAAAAACCAAATACTCAATCATTAATCCTGCAAAACTTACTTTTCCTTCCCCAAAAAAAAAAAATTAAATACTGAATCCTTAATTCCGCAAATCACCCCAACAAAAACGCAAAAACTCACTTTTCCTTACCAAAAACCAAATACTGAATCTTTGTCCCCGAATTAAAAATTAACGCACCAGCAAAAGCAATCGCTCTTGTTTTCCCAAAGTCAAATACAGACTGCCTTTTTTTCCAGCATTTCAGACCCAGAAAATCCGATTCCGCAATTATTTCATTCCTAATTACCCCTGCCGCATTTGGGTAGCGTAATCGAAGTTCATTACACTTCGATTCCGCTACCCACACATCTTTTTGCATATCGACAACCGCAACAATTCCCATTTTGCATATATGGCGATTTGAACAACCATGATAGTGTTCGGTTAGATGCAAATCATCATATATATACGGAAACAATTGCTTTTGCCGGTATTCTAAAAAAAGAGTGTTTTCCTACGCTCGGGGAGCTTGAACCCCCGGCCGAGAACCCGCGACGCTTCCAACGGAGCCACCTTCTGTTGATTTCTTATTCATCGAATTGGCAACTTCAACTATGCATTTTTCTTGATGGGCATGAAAAACGTGAATGAATTTTTTGTTAGTATGAAGAATAAAATTTGTTAGTGGGAGCTTATGAAGGAAGGAATTAGGTTTTGCTAGGGAAAATGTATCGAATGAAATTTTGTTAATGGGAAGTAATGAATGGAGTGTTGTTAGTGGGGAAAATTAAAATTATTATTATATCAATATACTATTTTTTTTTGTAATTAAAAATATGATAAAAGGGTAGGATTGAGATGATGGGGAATTAAAAATTGTAAGGAAATTAGTAAAATGTTAATAAAAATAAATAAATACACAGAGGAAAAGGTATGAGTGCCAAAGGAAAGTGGAGATTACGGCGGAAACTTGAAGCTGCGAATGGGAGGAAGCCGGTACGCCGGAGTTCGCTACAAGGTCTTGGACTAACATGTATCAGAACAAAATTAAATTTCTATGGACGCTACAGATTTTAGCTGTAGTGAGCTTTACATTGCAGTCAAGAAATTAAATTTTAATATACATTTATTTATTTTTTATTTATTTATTTCTATTTATTGCTCAAAAAAAAAATACAAATATAATACATGTGTTATCTTATTTAAGAAAAAGAAGTAATTTAAGAAAAAGAAGTAACAATTATTCAAAAATTAATTCAAAAACCTTTATATCTATAGTCTTTATATGAGCACATTCCTCATTGAGCACTGCTCGTGTCGAGAAAATGGCTTGCTTATGTCAGCATCACTGCTTACAATTTTTATCAGCCTATTTAATTTTCATGTGTATTATTTTACAATAACTTTTTTCAGAAATAAAAGAAGAACAAGTAAACAGAAGATAAATTACTTCTGTATTCTATTCGTGAACATTTATGCACTATCCCGTTAGATAGTTAATTAGTTTAGATCTGAATAAGTTGATGTTATTTAAATTAGAAATGCTTTTGGGGAGTAGGTTAAAAAGACGTGGTCCGTAATAATAAGGGTGTAATGAGGCTGCAGTTATATTATAACGAGGTTCGTAAAGAATCTGGCTCACCTGGCGACGAGTTGCATGCACTGAATGGGTTACAAATGGAAAAACTTTACGATTTGAATGTACAAATTTTAGTAAATTTAGATGGTATAAATCATGCAGACTCATTACTTTAAATTCTTTATATATTAGATCAGTTGGATATCTTTTCAGTTTCTTTAAGCAAATCTTAATAATTTTCTTTTGAATTATTTTCAATGGCGAAATGAGGGTAATCGCTACACCTCCCCACGCAATCAATCCATATTCCAATAAGGATTGTGCTAAAGCAAAGTAAACACGCCTAAGCTCATCTTTGTATAATATATCTCTCAACTGAACAAATTTGAAGATCATTTTCCTTATTTTGGAAGCTAAATAAGAGACATGTTGACTCCAGCGAAGGTGAGAATCTATAATGATACCGAGGTACTTGGTACTGTGACACACTGGGAGAACCGAGCAGACACAATCTCCGTTTCTCTTGTAAGAGCAGTCGGGGATGTGTAATACTACCTTCAGTTCATTTCTAGGTAGCCCAATAGAAGTAAGTGCGAAAGGAATCATCACCGTCTTATTTACATTCAAACTCACTAAGTTGCTTACAAGCCAATTTTGTATTTGTTTCATCCCTTCATTTGCCTTTACAACCACTTCGTTCCATGTATCACCCCAGAAAAGTGCAACAGTGTCGTCAGCAAAAGAGCAAAGAGAGCAGTTAGGTAATATCAATTTATGAACATCGTTTATGTAAATTAGAAATAAAATTGGCCCCAGGACTGTACCTTGCGGGACACCTGTATCAACTGTAAGGGGTTTACTTATTTTATTGTTATAACGCACCGCCTGGGTCCGGTCTTTTAGATATCTCGAAAAAAGATCCAGAGCAACTCCTCGTATTCCCACTCTATGCATCTTTTCTTTTAAAATTTCGTGATTCACCGTATCAAAAGCCTTCTGAAAGTCTAGGAATATGCCTAGACATTTATTACTTTTATCAAGATTTTGAATGATTGTTTTGGTTACTGAGTAAAGAGCATTTTCAGTACTGACACCTTTACGAAAACCATACTGACATTTCGATAATATTTCCTTCGATTCCAGGTAATCTACTAATCTTTGTTTATTTAATTTTTCAATAATCTTTGATAGGCATGACAAAAGAGAAATAGGTCTATAGTTGTTCATATCTCTTTTATCATTTGCTTTATGTAAGGGTATCACCAGGGCATGTTTCAGTTTCTTTGGAAAGTATCCTTGTGAAAAACATAGATTAATGGCATGAGAAAGTGGGCCAGCTAGTGCTACCGCATTTTCTTTAATACATTTAGATGGAATACCATCTATACCAGGAAAAACATTTGGTTTTAATTTTGAAATTTGTTGTTTCACTTCTTCTTGGGTAACTGGTACTAAAAATAAGGAGTCTTTAATATTGTAACTGCTGTTTGAAGACTTTCGAATATGATTTACTGAAACATTTGATTTAATATTGTTTGAGATATGTTTTCCAATATTTACAAAATGTTTATTGAAATGCTCAGCAATATTTTGAGGATCACTATGAGACACTTTTACTCCCTCTGTGGTGAAAATATCAGTGGTTGTAACATTAGACTTCGAATTTCTACAACCCACTGACTCATTGATTAGCATCCAAATCTTTTTATTATCATTGCCGCATTCACTTAATTTATTTCTATGATAATTACTTTTTGCTCTCCTTATTAAAGATTTTTAAATATTTTTGTAGTTTTTGTAAAAAGTTTGTAAGTTTACGTTAAACGGTTCTTTAGACATTCTTCTCGCAATATTATCCCGTTTTCTTATAGCCTTAATCAAACTATTAGTTATCTACGGCTTCAACCTTTTCAGTCTACTAGAAGGTTTTACGGCAATCTTTAAGCTGCAGTTTAATACATAAACTACTCTACTATAAAATAAAGAGAAAGCTTTCTCGGCATTTGTCTCCATAAATACATCTTCCCAATTATCTTGCGACAGAATTTCTTTGAACAGTGAATAATCTATGATTCTAATATCTTTATTTTAATTCTCACTTAAAGCTTTATTTCTATTTTCTTCTTTAAACCATTTAATATGACCCATAATAGCAAAATGATCAGTTACGCATGTTGTGTAAATTGCTGTCTGAAAAATATTATCTGGTTTTGACTTTAAGAAAAGGTGATCTATGAAGGACTCTCGAGTAATTGATTTTCGAGTGCAACCATACAACGACCTTATAAACCCGTATTGTTCTAGTGTCGTCAAATATTCATGGCCAATTTGATTTAGATTTTCTTCCTTTATATCTATATTCATATCTCCTATCAAGATCTGGTTTCCAATGTCTTTAAAGTTCCCCAAAAACATTTCAAGTCATCTACAAAACATACTGCATCTGTATCATTTGGGGATCGGTATATACAAGATATAAGTAATTTTTCCTTCAACATATCAAAAACAATATTAAGTGAATTGCAATTGCCGATTTCTTCATTTAAAACTTGAAAATTTAAATTAGTTTTTATATACACTATAATGCCATCACATTATTGTTTTTTATGGGTTTGATTATTTTATTGAAGCCACTAAGTTCAAAACTATCAGAGGCATCAAGCCACGTTTCAGTTAAGACTATGACATCAAAAACAATATCAAAAGAAGAAAGAAGCATACATAATTCGTCAAAATTTTTAGCAATGCTTCGAATATTTAGATGAAATATTTTTAGGCTTTGAAAATCGGAAATAAAATATTTACTAAGCTTTGGATCGTTTAAATACATAGTGTTGCTTGTTTCTAATTCATTAATAATATCAAACATTTTGGAAAGAGAAAAAAGTGTTATTCAAATAGGATCAATTTGCTTAAAATTCATTGGAGTAGATTTAAATTCAAGTCTTCTTCAAAGTTAATCCTATAAATTTTTCCCTGCTCTGATTTTCTAATAAATACATTTTCATCTTTAATCCATACATACTTGTAACTATTTTCTCTTGCGAATTTTTTGGTTGTGTAAGGTAGCCGTCTATAGTGTTGACTTAAGTGAAAATTCACATAAAACCTGTCTGCTTTAAAGCTTCCGTGAATGTTTGAACATATGAGTTGCTCACGTTTCGCTTTAGCTGCTGCCATCCACGCAGCCCTCGCTTCATCCGTAGCAAATCGTACTACAATTGATGGGGATGCGTTAGTTTGATGTCGTGTAATCATTTTTCGCATTGAAAAGATTGGTTGATTTTTGTTAGTATCAATATGGAGCAGCTCGCCTACTTTGTGAACAACAGCGGTTGTATTTTCGTTTGGAGTCAATGGGATCCCATTTATTTCCAATTCCGTTGCCAGCTTCGACTGTTGTAACTGGTTTACTTGAAGTGTGAGGCTTTTAATTTGCACGTAATATTTTTCATTTTCGTTCGATAACTTATTGCACAGCGCCTCCAGCCCCTCAATTTTTTTATTGTAACTCATCATTTTTTTTGGTACAATGGTACAATGTTTTCAAGAAATTAAGTTTGTATCCATTTGAAATGAAAAAAATTTCCACTAAACAGGATGAAATAAAAAAATTTAAAAAAAAAACCCGACTTCAAAATGTCCTAGAAAGGATGAGGTAAATTTTATGGAAGCGATGCCAAGTCAATTTTTCTGTTTCAATATAAAAACTTCCAACATGTGCACCATCACAAAGGAAACAAGGAAAAACTGATATTGCACCGCTTGCATAAATTTTATTTCATCCTTTTTGGGACATTTTGATTTCGGCTTTCTTTTTTTCTCTAAAATGTTTTTTTTTAACATTCGTTCCAACTGGAAAGAATGCAAAGGTGCTCTTACTATTTTCTTATCTCATACACTCTGCATCTCAACTACTAAGTGAAACAATAAAACCTTTTCAAAACTCAAATATCTGTGCCATTTCCAAGGTAATACAGGAATATGTTTGGGTCTCAAAAATTTCCAGTCTGAAATTCAATCTCAAATAAAAGCTAACGGCAATTAAAAAAGATCAAGATTATCCCAAAATTTCCTCTTTTAAATAATCCACTTCTTTGAGCTGGTCATTTCCCATTAACATATGTATGTGATTCATGATTCATCATAGTCTTCCAAAAAAAGTTCGCTGGCGAACGATAATCCAATAATTTAGCTCTAGAACTGAGAGACGAAATCCAAATAGTTCAATATCTTCAGGAACTCGTGAGCTAATCCACTAAAATTCTTATATGCGATCAAATAAAAAATTCCAATTTTCTATTCCATAACTGTTTGCAAAAGTGGAATTTGCATAGATTGCTGCTGCTTTTATGGATGGAATGGTATAGGACCAGATGAAAAGGTGGACGAACAGCAGCAACAAATCAGATCAATAACCTCAATCCAGAAACTCACCTTGTCCCGAAACACAGGTTGAAATTAATACATTGATTTAAACCAAAAAAAAGAAGAATAAAAAACGCGCAATAAATATTTTATTATGTATGTTGATGTTGATTCGAATCCGTTCAGCATGCATTCAATCAAAACCTACAACTACCACAATATGAGAGCGACAAAAAACACGCCGACATACATTTCTAACGTGTAAGCTAATCGGAAGATTTTTTTAGCATCTTAAATTGATTTATATCTAATCGGACAGCTGGGATAGGATGCCATACCCCGTTCTGTTGTTCTGACAAAGTCGTGAATAGATAACATGAGAATCCGCCGAAAAAAAAAAAATTGACGCGCGCTACCACGCTTCAACCAGCCAGACTTGGAAATGTAGGCATCAATTTGAGTTACAGTGGACAACCGTTGAGGCCTTGGTTGGAAAAGATGCTTGTGAAAATAGCAACCTCTACCACAATAAATCTTTTTAACCGTTGCAGAAAAACTTTTTCAATTCTTTGGGTGGCACTAACTGAAGATTGAACCATCCACCGCGCCGCACCGGATGGAAAATAATAAATTAGAGCTTTTATCCAACTGCGATGATTCTAACTGCTGTTGACTTTCAAGTAAGAATTTTGCTGTCTGGAATACAGAATTCAAATCTTTTTTGAAAAAGTGTTAACATGGTGCATCTCAGTCACAAAGAAACATTTGATGAGTGCTTTTTACGTCCCCGGGAGCGTTCCGAATTGCAGGAAATGATTATACTCCCGGTGAATTTAATTAACCATAATATATTGAGCACAACAACCTTTGGAACTTGAAGATAACATAGTTTGTTGTTCGTAGTTTAAATTAGGGTAATTGAATTGAACCGAGCTTCATAGTTTATCATTTTTATCTATTGAAATCGGTACTTGTGTCCGTCCCTGTCACAGCAGTTTCTCTGCGAAACTACAGAAGCTACATCCATGAAAGTTATGATTCATAGAAAGTTTTAGGGTGAAAATTTTTTCAAAGAGTTTTTAGGTGCCAACCGTATAGAGGAGTGACCCTTAAACAATTTTTTCATCTAAGGTTGTCAAGTGAAGTATCATGTCAAAGGTGTTTATGAGATCTTTTCAAAAGAGGTCTCAAAATTACTTTATCGTTATCAAGGGAGGCAGGAGAAGGGGAAATACACGAGATATAGGTGTACCCCCCCTCGCGATTGCAAGCCTTTCATCTAAAAAACTTGTGAGTGTAGACGTTTATGAGCACTACAACAACAAATACGCCAGAAGTCAAACTTCACTTAACTTTGTTAGTAATAGTATGATTTATCAGTTTTATACTTTCTTGAATAAAATCGTAGCGGCAATATAACATTCAATGAAATTCAATATAGAAATGTCAATTTACATATTTTATAAATACTGAAAATTTCAGAGAGATCAAATCGTATTTAACAGTTATGGAAGTTGAAATTTTCCTGTATTGCAACAATATGCACTTCCAATCAACTCAGACACTACGGGTTTGCTAGGATTTGCATGAACGTTTCAGGAATTATATTCATGATGCATATCTTTGAGAATTTGTTCAACGGGTTACATTCGTAATCGTAAATCAAAATGGCGGCCGTTCTAAATGAGAATATTGCATAAAATGGTGTTATTTTTTGCGAATTTTAACAATTAAGATACATGCTATTAACCCTTGATTGAATCTATTAATGGATAGCTAAAGATGAGCAGTTAAAAAAAAATCGGTGAAAAAATTATGAAAGTAAATCCAATAATAAATAACTTAATGGTTAAAACTCTTTCAACTTTGCGAATAATAGTAGGTGTAGAAATTTCAAGCGTTTTTGAAATTTGTTTCGAGAATTTATTTAAAGTTAAATCGATAATGCAAGCGGAACAAAGGCCGAGAAAAAGGCTACAAACGAAAAGGGTAAATTGCCAATGTCCGCACTATGATAACGACAAATTTGAACAGGCGGAAGACTAATCGCAGTATTAGCATCACTCCCGATAGAAAAAAAAAGATTTACTATTGTCGTAAGTATGTACTGGGTGATGCCAGTACTGAGAGTAGCTTGTACATGATGCAAAATTGTATGTATGTGTGTATGTGTATGAGGCTGGAACTATAATAGTATTGCTCGCCGCTGCTTTGTCATGAGAAGACTGAACATCTTCCCCACCATGAAAACTTCTGTTTTCATCCAATTATTCGATAGGCAATGGACACAGCTTCACGATGGCCCTGTTGAAGATTCCCAAAGCTGTACGTACTGTAGCAACTCGAACCTTAGCATCTTCGCCGCGTGTCGCATCGATAATTCTGGCAAGAGGCCACTTCATAGGTGGAAGATTTTCATCTTTCATTGATACAAGTTGGTTAACCTTGGCATTGCTATTGACTGAGGTCCACTTAGATCGCGACTGCAATAGGTGAAGATAGGCGTTGCGCCATCGAGTCCAAAAGGATTGCTGGATGAAGGATATTTTTCGGAAGTTGTCCAAGGAATCGAATTTAAGTTGTGTGATGATTGGTTCGGGTAAGCTTGTAATTGGTCGTCCAATCAAGAAATGTCCGGGTGTGAGGGCTTCCAAATCAGTTGGATCTGATGACATCTCCGTGATGGGTCGAGAATTAACGATCGCCTCTGCTTGGCAGATAACCGTAAGCATTTTTTCGTGGGTTAGCGATGCATTGGCGACTGCTCTGGTAAGGTGAAATTTTGCCTTCTTTACCGCCGCCTCCCACAAGCCACCAAAATGTGGGGAGCGCGGTGGGAGAAACACCATCCAATGCCTTCCAGAAGGCAAGCTTACTGGACTTGGTCAATATGTGATTGAGTTGAGAAAAGTTTTCTTAACTCTCGCAACTGGTTATTGGCACCGATAAAATTAGTAGCGTTGTCCGAGTATAGCTTGTTGCATGTTCCCTGCGAGCGAAGAATCGTTTAAGGCATAAAATGAATGCTGCTGTCGATAAATCTGAAACGAGTTTAAAATGTACAGCCTTGGTAGCGAAACATATAAAAACCGATAAGTAGCCTTTGATTGGAGATCTTCCTCGTAGTTGAGCTCGCATGAAAAACGGTCCACAAAAATCTACACCGGTAACCGCGAAGGGATATGATACTTTCAGCCTATCCGATAGGAAGTTTTCCATTATTTGCTGAAAGAAGCGAGGCTTCGCTCGAAAGTATATTGTGCACTGATGAATAACTCGTTTAGCCTCCGACTTAACGTTGATCAACCAAAACCTTTGCCGAAAAATGTTTACCAAGGTATGGCAGCCAGCATGTGAGTTATTACATGCAAGAAGGTTAACAATGCGTTTGTAAAGGGATGCGCTTGCGAAAGAAGCATTTGATGGCGCGCATCAAAGGGTAGATCAGATTTCGTAATACGTTCACCGAATCGAATAACTCCATTTCCATCAAGGAAAGGGCGTAGAGATGAAATTCGACTTCTCGCATTTACGGATGCACCCTTAAGGAGGTCAGTATAGTCACGATTAAAATATACTCGTTGTATGCAACGAACGATAACCGTGACTACTTCTTCTAACTCTGACACTGTGAAGCTACGTAACGCAAAGCTAGGTTTCGTTGAACTACGTGCTCGCAACCGCAATGATTTGAGATATCGATTAACGTATCCAAATACTCGAAGAGTTTTCCAGTATGAGTTAATATATTTTGTGTCCTTAACTAGGTTTTCCACTGCATAAGACGACAAGACTGTGAAGTTCAGCTTGCGATATTCTGGAACATCGATTTGATCTGGAACCTTTCCATGATATGGCCATTGTGATTACGATGCGGATAAAAAGCTTGGACCATACAGCCATAAGTTGGACCCTTGTAGACTTTCTGATGTAGCGCCTCGCGAGATCAAGTCTGCCGGGTTATGCTGCGTTGGAACATAGCGCCATGTAACGGATGTAACAGCTTGAATTTTGGACACACGATTGGCTACAAATGTGGACCATTGGTACGAAGGTGCACTTAGCCAGGCTAACACGATTTGTGAGTCACTCCAACACACGACATCCGTGAGGTCACGGGGGATAATCTTCGTAGCACGTGCTATGAGCTCGCAAAGTATTAGGGCTTCACAGAGCTCTAGACGCGGTATCGTAGTAGTTTTCAATTTAGCTATACGGGATTTCGAACAAAGCAGGTTCCTCGATACTTTCTCATCAGGAGTTTCACTTCGAATATATACACAAGCTCCATAAGTGCGTAGACTGGCATCAGCGAATCCATGGATTTGAAGGCTGGAATTCGACAAACAAACATGTCGTGGGATACTAAAGTTGTTGAACTTGGCCATATCCGAGCGAAAAGACTGCCACCTTGTTTGCATCTCGATGGGTAAGCTTTTGTCCCAATCAATATTAAGCTTCCACAACTCCTGTAGAAAGAGTTTGGCGGTATCAATCACTGGGCTGAGTAATCCTAATGGATCGAAGAATCGAGCAGTTTCCGACAACACTATTCTTTTGGTTACAGAGCTTCGTATTTTTGGCGAGTGATATGTAATCAGAAATTCATCGGCAGTTGGGTCGGCTAGGCCAAGAGTTTTGATGAAATCCTTGTCATCTAGTCGAGTCATTACTTCCTTGTCATTTTCATCGATTTTCTCTTGCAACGATGGTTCATTTGATGCCCATTTTTTAAGAGGGAAGCCGCCTGATAGTAGAATATCGGTAACTTCGTTTTTGATCTTTGCAGCTTCATCCAAGTCATCACTTCCAGTCAATAAGTTATCGACATATGCATCTCGCTTGATAATCAATGCTCCTACTGAAAACTTACTCCTAGCATCTTCTGCCGCTTGACGAATAGATTCTACTGCGTGATATTGAGCAGACCCAGTGCCATAGGTAACTGTTTTTAATCGATAGAGCTTCACACGATCATGACTTGAATTACGAAAAACTGTTAGTTGTAGGTCTCTATCACTGGGATGCACTATGACTTGCCGATACAATTTTTCTATGTCAGCTGATATTACATAAAGATGGAAACGAAATCGAAGTAAGATCGAAAATAGGTCATCTTGAACTGTGGGTCCTACCATTCGAATATCGTTTAAGGATACACCACTGGAGGATTTCGCAGAACCATCAAAGACTACGCGTAATTTAGTGCTGCTGCCATAATTCTTTACAACACAATGATGTGGGAGAACATAATGAGGTTTGTGTAACACAACCTGTAAATCAATGACTTTCTCCATATGTGCCAACGACAAATATTGATTCACAAAATCGTAGTAACTGACGCGTAATTCACGGCATTTCTCAAGTTTTCTTTCAAGGCTATAAAATCGTTTTAATGCGATTTCGTATGTGTCACCAAGCACTGACGCATCTTGCCTTAAGGGTAATCTCACAACGAACCGACCGTTTACATCACGAATTGTATTGACACGAAAGTGTTCTTCACAAGCAATCTCCTCAGCTGACCTTTTGTCTATTTCTCTATTACAGTGGTCTAGCTACCTTAGCGACGATATTATTTAAATTTTGTTCGCACGGTTCACTGTTACTGTCGGCATTAATGTTTCCACTGACTGAGTTGTATGAAGTACTGGATGGCCCCGAAGCCACCCAGCCGAAAGGAGTTTTCTGGACGATAGGCCGATTAACACGTAAATCAATCTGTCCAACAGCAAGTAATTTGAAAAACAAGGCAGCACCAATCAAAATATCAACTTTCCGAGGTATGTCGAACTGAGGGTCCGCTAGTGGAGTGCTCTTAGGAATATTCCAGTCTGATGTATGGATCCTTTGCAATGGCTGCAATCCGACGAAATTTGGCACGATGAAAAACTCTAGCAATGAACTGAAATCGTTTTGTAGTGATTGCACGGTGGCAACGGTTTTCGAAATGCATCGGGATGTCGTCATACAAATTCCACTAATAGCCACATCAGTTTTTTCTCGTCGTAAACGAAGTTGCTGGGCGAGTCTCTCTGTCATGAAGTGCAACTGGGAACCGCTGTCCAATATTGCTCGACATTCAATTGAAGCTCCATCAGGCGATTTGACTCTAATAATAGCAGTACCCAAAATAACGCTGTTGGGTTAAGCATCTTCTTCCTGGCGGGACAATTGATGTCTAGATCTCGTTTGACAGCCGGTTGTTGGAGTTTCAATTTCAATCGACTGATGAGATCTTTGAAAGATGCCTGAATTCTTTACGTTACCGTGGAGTAGAGTATGATGGCTGCGGTTACATGTACGACACTTGCTCGATAAACAACCTTTCAATGAATGCCCCTTTCGAAGGCAATTGTAACACAAATTCAATTGCTTAGCTGTTTGGTAAATTTGGTCGGGTGGCATGCTCTTTAACCCATTGCAGTCGAATAATGTGTGTTCGCTGCGTGAATCACAAAAATTGCACTTCGCTCTCGTATCACAGTTACTAGCAATAAAACTAGTCCGCTTGGATTTATTGACGATTGAAAGAGGTCTGTTGTTGGATTTTGTTTCTTCTATGAATTCTAGCGCTAAGTATCGTAGATTCAAGAGATCAGTAAACTTTTCCCAAGTTGGAAATTGAGCGCTAGATTCTATGGATGATCGAGAACAGCTGGTAATTAATTCTTGCCATTTGAGCTGGGACTCAGCATCAAGCTTTGATACGAGGATGTGCAACAAGAATCCATTTGCGATATTTTCCTTTGTACTGAGGCTCAGTAAACAGCGCATATGCTTGTTTATAGCATCAGTCATCTGAATGGATTGCACTTGAAGCAAGTCGTTGATATGCGAAGCGAAAATGTATGGCTTGTTGTCGAATCTCCTTTTTAAAAGCTCCTTTGCCTTAGAATAATTTTCTTCGGTAAGCTCAATCCCCTCTATCACTGAAGCAGCTGTACCGGCTAGTGCAGAACGAAGATATTGGAATTTTTCCAAAGACGATAAGTGGGTATTGGAGTCGATCAATTTCTCGAACATCCCAAGAAAACCTAACCACTCACTGTACAAACCCGAAAACTTGGTCAAATTCAGTTTCTGCAAGTGAAGTCTGGTTGATGAGGTTTCGGAAGCAGCGGTCGAATTCCGAATGGCGGATGCATCGACTGATTTCCTCTGGCGAAGCTCCTCGATAATTGATAGCAAATTAGCCTTGAGTTAGCAATAACTGTCTTCATATAAGTTCCGTTTCCCAGATGATATCTCTTCTGCGTCTAAAACCTCGAGTTGGCACTGAACAGTTTCAAAGTTTTTGAACTGTGTCTCAAGTAGACCGAGTTTGCTTTCGGCCTCGAAAACGGATATATTATCCACTTTGCCATCGAGAAAGGTTTTCATCCGAGTTTGCTGGGCCAAGATGACGCCACGTTGTATACGCAATTCCAATATTGCCCTTGCACTTGAGGTGACCTTGGGGTCGAGTTTTGGATTATCGTCACCGGCCATTTTGCACAATTGAATTCACTGATAGCGCGATGAATTTTCACGAAAGGTTTCAAAGATGATCACGCAAATCACAAGGGGAAATGAAAACTGTGCGATTACTGATAAGTGTCAAGCGAAAAACGATGAGCGATAAATGCTTTAGATAATTAATTCCGAGAACGAAAACTGCATTGCGACAATCATCTGGCTCGACGGACCATGTAGAAATTTCAAGCGTTTTTGAAATTTGTTTCGAGGATTCATTTAAAGTTAAATCGATAATGCAAGCGGAACAAAGGCCGAGAAAAAGGCTTCAAACGAAAAGGGTAAATTGCCAATGTCCGCACTATGATAACGACAAATTTGAACAGGCGGAAGACTAATCGCAGTAGTAGCGTCACTCCCGATAGAAAAAAAATAGATTTACTGTTGTCGTAAGTATGTACTGGGGTGATGCCAGTACTGAGAGTAGCTTGTACATGATGCAAAATTATATGTATGTGTGTATGTGTATGAAGCTGGAACTATAATAGTATTGCTCGCCGCTGCTTTGTCATGAGAAGACTGAACAGTAGGATCTGTAAATTAAATATTTGCGCCAGTAAAACTGTATTAGTATGATTAAATTGGACGAAAGTAGATATCTTATTGTCCTTTAGAAGGTCTTTATGCTCTATAAATTTTAATGGAATGCACAGAACTTATAACTTTATTTTATTTTATTTATTTATTTTATAGAAACTATCGACATTACAACAATAATAACAAGTTATATAATAAAAGCAGAAAGTGATTAAAAAGTTTCTACAAATAGAAATGGTATGAATCATATAAATACAAATCTGGAAAGAGGTAGAAAACAAGAAGAAAGAAATACAGTTAATAATAGTAACAAAAAAATTGTGAAATATTAAATATAAAGATATTATGATAAAGTAATAAGATAATGATTATAAAATGTACTAGCAATTAAGACGATAAGACAGTATACTAACTGGATAAAAAGAATTCATCATTCAAAAGTACTCTGATTGAATATATGCTTGTGGAAAATATGTCAAGTTCCAAATATTTACGCGCCAAGACATTGTAGGCACTAGTGACTCTGTAAACATATGCATTTCGCTTATAGTTTGAGGATACAAGAGGTAGGTTGAAGACAGCTAGTGCTCTAGATGATAGTCTAGGAATTGCAAATGAGATCTTAGATAACCAATGAGGACTATTTAGAAAACCATTAACAATTTTGAAGAGGAATATTAAATCAGCCATGTCACGTCTTTGTTTTAGAGCTAGTATATGAAAAACTTTGCAGGAATCAATGTAACTACGATTACCTGCCCTAAAGCGGAAATTAAGATAACGAATAAATTTTTTTTTGATTTTTTTCAATTCGATGCATACTCTAAGTTACTCCTAACAAACGTATTGTATAAGATTTTCAGTGTAGCAATATTGTTTAATTCTGATGCTGCTCTTATAACAAAACCGAGTGATCTGCTTGCTTTGTTAACAATTTTATTTATATGTTCATCGAACAAAAGTTTAGAGTCATGTTGAACTCCAAGATTTTTCACTGACGAGGATCTTGTAACAGGTTGATTGTTAATTAAATACGTAAATTTTATTGGATCTCACTTGCGTGTGAACGATAGACAAGTGCATTTCATGGGATTGAGGTCTAATTTGTTGCGAACACAATAAGCATCAAGTCTATTTAGGTCTTCTTGTAGAAGTTCGGCGTCATTAAGGGAAGAAATAGATCGAAATATTTTCATATCATTGGCAAATGATAAAACAGTTGAGTTTTGAAAGCACATGTCAATATCTGAGATAAAAATGATAAATAACAATGGACCAAGCAGCGAACCTTGTGGAACACCACTAGGTACGTTCATCCAACCAGACATGAAATTGCTGCAAACCACGGCCTGAGACCTTTTACGAATATAGGAGTCGAACCAGCGAAACAAATTGCCCCTGATACCCGCACTATAAAGCTTCTTTATTAAAATATTACTGTCAATGCGATCAAATGCTTTGCTGTAATCTGTATAGATAACATCAGTTTGAACCTCAAGCTCCATGTTGTCTGTCAGGTGTTCATTTAGAAGTATTAGGTTGGTCACAGTTGAACGCCCTTTCAAGAAGCCATGCTGACAGTTAGTAATTTTGTTTTTTATTAAAGAATACAGCTCATTATAGACTAGTTTTTCAAATATTTTAGCAATAATACACAATTTAGAAATAGGACGATAGTTACATACGTCTGTTTTGGGACCGTTTTTGTGTACAGGGGATATAAAAGCTGATTTCCATACATTTGGTACAATACCTTCAGCTATAGATTTATGAAAAAGGATTGTCAAGGGGATTGACAAGGTGTCTATACACTTATACAAAAATATTGGGGGAATGCCGTCTGGGCCTGCTGATTTTTTAAGGTCAAGTTTACGTAATTGTTCTTGAACCAAGTCAACATTCACTTCAATTGTGGAAATGTCAAAGTCAAAGGGAAATGGATCTGAATGATCACTTAAACCAGCGTTGAATTAGAGTCAGGCTGAAGAAAAGTAGAATGAAAACAACTCGAAAAAAACTCACAAATTTCAGCCCCGTTGCTAGATGTTGAAGAACCATGTCCCATTGTAGAGGGAAGTGAATTTGTTTTTGTTTTTGGCTTAACATAAGTCCAAAAGTGTTTTGGATTACTTGATATTAGTCTTTCAGAATTCAGCAAGTATTTTTCATAACAAGCAGCCTCTTCCAGTTTTGCTCTTTTATTCAAAATGTCTAAAGATAATTCATCATGTTTGTTGCAATAAGTTTTGAATTTTTTATAATACTTATATTTTTCTTTTAAAAATTTCTTCAAGGCCTGTGAGTACCAAGGAGGAAAACAGCTAGTATGGAATTGCCGTTTGTGTATATATTTATCCCGAATAGTAAAGATTTTATCATAAAATGCATGAACTGATTCTTCGATAGTCTTATCTGAAACTCTGATGTCCAATCTATATTGGATAGTTCATCATTAATTGGACCATAATCAGCTGACTTAAATGAAAATACTATCCGTGATGCTGGTTTAAGTAAGTTCACTGAAAGATTACGTATTGCAATTATTAGCGCATTGTGATGGGCATCAAGGGGAACTAGTGGTTGCTGGCAATCAGAAACATCAACAAAGTCATTGCTCAAAACTAAATCTAAAATTCGGTTGAAGCTATTTCGTACATTATTGTATTGATTTAAGTTACTACATGCAATCTCATCTGCCAACGACAATTCGTCCGGGCAACGTGCGTAAGTGGGATGCAGCAAATTATTACTATCCAGAACCCAAGAAATACCACCCAAATTGAAGTCTCCTAGAACAAGAAATCGAGCATATGGATGAGAAGTGATCAAAAAATTTAAATTACTTAGGAAATTATTCAACTGTTGAGAAATAGAGTTTCCATTATTCTCTTTGCAAAATAAAGAATACATACATGAAGATATGGAGAACTATGATCACGTTTTTTATCAAGCTTTAGGGTAATCCATTGATCCTCGGCTGACGTATTCCAATCTGGTTTAGGCGTTGCATCCAGACTCCTCTCAGTTGCTAGTAGCTCGCCTCCACCCCGAGTCTGTCCAGTTTCCTCGTATTGTCTATCCCGCCTCCATACCATATACCTACCATCAAACAATTCGCAATCAGATATACTATCCACTAACCATGTTTCCGTCAAAGCAATAATGCTATAATTATTTAGATATATGTTACGCTTAAAGATATTGGTTTTGGTACGCAACCCCCGAACGTTTTGGTCATATATATTAAGAGCATCACTCAAGCCAACCATTGTAAAGGTAATTTTTTAGCATTATTGTAGGATAAAAAATAATAAATAAATAAGTGCAATTTCAAGTAGGGACAATTCTGAAGGTTATGGTAATTAACTGTAAGAAGCACATAAGTTAAAGCAATCAGTCTGACTAGTAAGTTTGAAAATGTCAGAAAATACCTTGAATAATCCAAAAGCAAAATGCATAAAATGGAATTTAATTAGAATGGGGTAAAAAAGCCAAAATACAGCAACATGAGTAAAGCTGTGTAATGAAAAATGAGAAAATAAAAAAATTAATAAGTCATGAACAGTTGCTAGTGAGTCAGGCAACATAAATACTTGGAAAAAATTCAAATCCATGATTAAAAAAGTCAAAGGAAAACCGATTTAGAGAAATATCAAGCAAAATAAAACAGATAATGAAACAAATTAACGCAGCTCGTTTAAATCCAAGGATGAATTAATAACTATGACAGGAGATGTATCGTTTTTTCTGACGTGAATTTTGCAGTATTCTATCCAAATGTGCTGATATCCATTACTTCTAGCGAGCACTTTGGTTTCAGTCAATAGCTTCTTATTGTCTTGTGAGGGATGGTCGTTGATATAGACACGCTTTGCCTCATTCTGAAAGCCGATTGAAGACGCCAGAATTTCTTTTTTGCTTCTTGCAGCAGCTATAAATTCCTCCTTCATATACCGATTTATGAAGCTGACGAGTATTGATTTGTCATTAGGGTGGAACGACGGGATGCGAGAAATGTAGTTAATTTGCATTTGAATATCATATTCAACGTAATTACTTACGTTTTCAATTATTTTGAACAAATTCTCATTTTTCTTTTGCGGTATGTATTTAATTTCAACATCATTAAGTCTCGCCCATTGGTCTCGCTTAGTAGTCTCGGCTATCTCAGAATTCAAACCTTCCAGCTGTGCAACATGTTTATCTATTAAATCAACTCTTTTCGTGAATTCATCGATCTTAGAATTCGAAAAAATGATCGCAGTTTCTTCAATGTCAGATTTAACTGCTTTCATACTACCAATTAAGATTGGCAGGTCAGTCAATTGAGCAGTTAATGTTTCCAGCTTTCCAACAATACCGTTTAGAGTTGAATTATCATGAACGGACGTGCTCTGTGAAGAATTACGGCAGAGAGCACATTTCCAAGAAGATCTTTTGGCTCCCAGCTTCCTAAAGCTTGATTCCGTTATTCCCGCACACGAAAAATCAAACACATTATGGCACACCGAACATTGAGCACCATCACCGCATTCAACTTTACGTGAGGAGCACTTCATAGTTAACAACTTATTTTTAACAAATCAAAATCAAACAAAATGATAAATTACGGATTATAATTAGCGTTTGCAATGCACTTCTTGCTTGTTCGCTTTCACTGAATGTAATGATGCACTTCTTGCTTGTTCGCTTTCACTGAATGTAATTACCGTTCGAATTTTCTCCCATTATAACAATCAAATACGGGTTTTCTACTACTTGGGCGAGACACTACGCTTTTGATTATATTTTCTCCAAACATATAATATAACCAGAAATATTTAAGATTCGGCATAATGAATGATTTTAGCAATATTTCAACAAAATGTTGGCCAGTGATAATGAAGTCTTCTTTTAAAGCAAAAATATAATTGTTGTGCATGTCATTAAAATTTTTCTTGAATTGAATCATTATATACTCATATGTCTGCCAATCGTATGTTAAGTACAAAACCCTTCCGACACGAGCGTAGTTCTGTCAACCTAACTTGTTCAACAACTTCCTTCCATATTAATTTGGCTTTTTGATACCTTTTTTCTGCTTTGGGGTATCAATGTTACGAGTATTTTTAACACTTTTGTTTAAAGATTAGAAGAACAAAAAACACTTTAACCCTCCATGTGAGAGTTTTTCCGGCCAGAGGCTTCGGACCCGGCTTGCCGTCGGAACGGTGATAGGGGGGTGCCACTGGCTTATACTCTGGTCCCAAGTAGCCACCAAGCGAGAAACGCGGCCGCCGAAAACCCCTCGCATAGCTGGAAATAAGTCGTTCTAATTTTTCTCTTACAAGGAAGAATTAGTCAAAGCCGGGGGCGACCACTTTGTTCTCTTTCGCCGGCATCAGTTTACCTGACGTAACTCGTACTGGGAGCGCGAGCTAAAATCTAAAACACACCCGAGCCAGGTGTACAAGCCACTCCTGAATAAATATTTCTTAAATCAAATCCACGATTTCAAATAAAAAAACACCATTCACAAGTTAAGATATGAATTTAAGTCAACCACTGAAAAATTGGTATAGTTACAAAATCTTGCCTTACGCTTTCTTTGTGAAAATAAGATATGAATTCTAGTCCTCTACCAAAAGCTTGATATAAATACAAATCCTTAACTTACTTCTACAGTTCCTGTTCTTTGTTTCCAGGTTTTTCATCGGCTCGATTTCAACTGGCTTGCCGCTAATTTTACTTCGGGGCGAAATTGCGGTTGGAGCTTGCATCAGCAATCCCCCAACTGGTGCTTATCGGACAATTGAAACCCGAATTTCCCTTCATCTAGTAAATTCTCCCATCAGGTGTAAATGCCAAAGTGACTGACATTCTGTCAGTATTGTGTTGTGCAAATGTTTATATATTTTTTTATCGAAGAACAATCACTCTCGTATAGAGAACATAATTTTGCTCGTACGTACTCTTGCACTGGATAAGTAATTGTAATATTTAAAAAAAATTTGTGTTCAGATTGTTCCTTATTCGTACTGCTGTGTTTTGCTTTGCACGTATTTTTTCGACGAGTGATGCTGGAATTCTATTCAAAGTGTTTGGTGGTGTTGGATATTTTATTGAATTCATATGTTTCTGCGTCTCCAAAAATGAATTGTCATTTTTCAAATCTTCCATTTTTTCCGTATTGAACAAATTTCATTCCGCTGACAACATATCTTTTGCTGGTGAGTGTTTTTCCATTTCTGGTGGCTGAGGCAGATCAGCTTTTCCTTTTTCTGGACAATTTACTAGATTAAATTCAGGATGCCAGATGTACATTAAGTGATGCTAAGAACTTAGCATGGACACCTGTAACTCTTTTTAATGATCGGATATGAAAGTTTTGTTGGCGTCTAATCAAAACCTGAGTTAAGGAAATTGCCCCCCTTTGCTCATTCGTGCGTTCCATTTTTACGTTAGTATAAAAAGATGGTGAAATAACAAGCTGATAATAATTCTGCTTTGAAGTTGAACCAATATTTCGCATTTTGGTTTGAGTGAATAGATATGCTTCCGGATATAAATGTTTAATTTGGGCCAAATGTGATTCACTAAAATTTTTTTCGTAAATTTTTGGTACGATCCCTTTTACCTTTTCGAAAGTAATTATTCCTTTTCTGTTGAAAAACATAGCACATACAAGATCTACGCGCTTGAAAATTTCAAAGAGATAATGGTAACTGCTCGGCAACGGTGGACTGTTTTGTTTTGTTTGTATCAAGACAGAATATTTTTGGTAAGCTCTAGTTTATTATATGATGTGACGTCTGATTTGTCTCTGCTGCTAACGTTATTTGGAAGCAATTTCGGTGTTTTTTTTACTCGGACTGGAACCTCTATGTCTTATTTAGTATGTTGTAGGACGAGCTATGAATTGAAAATCGTATCCTTTTGTCCGTATGAGAACACTAATATGTAGAGAAATTTAATTAAGTATTATCAAATCCATTTTCGCCTGAGTTTCTTTAAGAATCTTTCCATGTATCTGTGACTTCGAACAATTGTTGGGTAGTTGTGAGGCGTTAGAATTGACATTCAGATGTGTATTCATTTTATCCTTCAACCAATCTCCGACTTCTCGAAGAACCTAACCCTACTCCTGCTCTTTACGTCCGTTGGCGCTGGAATCTGCTTTGTAACTGGTTAACTTCACGTCCAATATTGATATCCATGCTCTACAGCGATCCTAACATATCCAACCATTTCTTACTGCTTTATATGCGTATTATCAATTATCAATGGACTTTATTCATTCAGATTCTACTCTTAACCTGTTTCCCCAATTAATTACCCAATTTTATTAAACTATCTTTTTTTTGTTTCATGTAATCATTTTGCTTGATTGATATAACTAATACCCCATAACGAAATCAACAGACTGATTGCATCTGACTCTATAAAAAAACAATAATGTTGTAGCAAGTGCCCACTAGCGCTGCAGTTGTTGAAGAGGAGAACCCCCATGAGTCTTCTCTAAAAAAAAGTGAGTTTTGGGCTTGACTGTGAATTTATAACAAAAAGTGAAATTCGAAAAAAAAACGACTTATGGAGTTTCTGAAATAACCGATTCAATTATTGAGTTGCGTTTTGACGATGGTGCGCAGAAGACCAACTCCTCGAATTAGTCCACCATCATCAAAAGCTTTGCAGATTTCCCCCAAATCTGTTCTGCCGTTCTCCTCATTTGAATATGACTGAAATTGATCGTTCTCCACCCAACGCCTTCATTGCATCGGTTGCAGTCGGTTTACCGATCATATATTGTCACGAACCTGATAATTCGAAGGCCGCTTGCGCGGAAGCCTTCCAAGTTTCGAAATTATCACGACCTCTAAGCCATTCCAACGTGCTCAATTGCGGGAGATAATGTCGGTTTATCATTTTTATGCTTGGCTGTGGTGCCAGCTTGCAATCAGTAAGGAAATTACACCCACTGACTTATAATATGAAAAATTTTCAAGAAAATTTCCTCACAATAACTCTCAAGATAGCTAAATTTACACAAATTTTAATATTTCAAGTCAATTAATCCCCTTGGCACTACCAGCCAGAATGGCAATTTTTTTGTAGGTACCCATATTTTTAAAAGCAACTAATTATTTTGTACGCCCTGCAAAGCAATGATATGCCTCGATAGTTTTCGCACTGTAACTTGTCACCTTTTTCGTGGATAGGGAATATCATTGATTGGCTCCACTCGTTTGGCATAAGTTCTTGTTGCTAAAGGTGCTGCTTGACTTTGTGGATGGCTTTCTGAACACCGCTGCCTCAATACAGGAATTTCTTCGATGTCCGGCGCTGTATTATTCTTTTGGACTTTGATGGTGGAACAAACTTCATCCAGAGTTGTTGGGGCCAATGGAAGCTCTCCGAGAAACTGCATGAGCTCCGATCTTCTGAAGCTATGCGGAGGATTAACTCTTTAAAGCACGAAGCTTTAGAAAATAAAAATACCCGGCTTACACAAATTTTTTTTCTTTTTAAATTTATCAAACTAAATTTTTTTAACAAAGTACGAAAATAATATAACATTAAACTTAACAAAAAATCAAGAAATTTCATTTGTATAGGGTGGGACTAGAAGAGAACCACAATCAATATTTATGATATTTATTGAAACCCATTCGATTTCCTTAGCACAGGGGCACTTTGCATACAGTGCATGACCATGATGTGCGAACAATTTATTTTTGGTACTGCAAACCCCACATCGTCTACAAGTCGAATGTTCCGGCTGATGTTTTGAGTCCTGTCGTCTTATTTATAATGAGACGCCCGGTTTTGATTTGCTGATTTGAATAGATGGTTGCTTCGATACAGTTGGTATGTTTTTGCTTATCAATATTCTAGCAACAAATCCTTCGGCAACTTTGCCCTTGAATGTTTTTAATGTAATGTCTTTTGCCAGCTGTTTATACAAAATATATGCGTTTACAACGGATGAAACAAAAAAATAAAATAGAGTGTGGTGCCACCATTTTCTACAACGAATATCAAGGTAGTAATTAGACACCAATTGATCAAATTTGCCCATTGCATTCATGTTTTTATTATAATCTGTAATCAAAGTTGGACAAGTTACGGGTATTTTAGTTCCACTACGATCTTTTCTTTGTAGTGTGGAGTGTTGTTCAGGGTCACGAAAATTTGAAAGAATGATGACTTCCTTATTATCTATCCACTTTGTTGCAACTATTCCCGTATTATTTACAAATGATTCATATACGAGGTGTAACAATTAAGTAATAATACTAATTTTATTGCCGCGTTTGTGGTAAACCTGCGACCTTCATCGCCATTCTTCCTCTTTTCACTGATATCTTTATCATTGCTCTAGCTTGTTTAGTTCGCCTGCTGTGCCGTATTGAATAGACGTGTATTGTTGGTTGTCGTCACGAAAATGGAGAAACGAAATCAAAACCAACGCGTCCCGATAAAATTTTGTGACAGATAGGGCTTCGAAACCGTACGCTAAAATTGTAAAAGTGCATGATGATTGTGTTCTTAGTCATGCCCAGGTGTTTTGTCCATTTTTCCTCAAATTTGGCCATAAATATTTCAGCTATTAGCGGAGAAAGGGGGTTCTCCATCGCAGCCCCATCCTTTGTTTTAAAAAACTTACCTCTAAAGGTAAAATAATTCTACCTAATGCATAATGCTGCCAACTTTACATATTAGCTTCTTGTTTTTTTGTGTTCACGATCGACATTGCCACCTTGTAACTAATCTTCGAAAAAACATAGTGCCTCTTTGACAGGGATACTTGGGAAAAGTGTACTAACATCAAAGGAAACCAACGTCTCGTCTTCTTGGATGTGTAGACCTTTGATTTTTTGTACTTAGTCATATGCGTTATGTACTGATCACCTACTCAGTTCCTTACCAATGTTACTGATTTCTGCAACCAACCATTTTGCAACCTTATACGTTGGGGAATTCGTGTCCGCTATAATTTCCCAAGTGTTTTGATGGCATAAAGAGTTTAAGGAGGGGCGTGAACGCGTGGAAGACGAGGCGAGGAGTGGGAGGCCAGTAGACGTGCGGACTGACGCGATTGCGCAGCGTGTGCGTGCCCTAATACGTGAAGACCGGCGTTTAACAGTTCAAATGTTACCTTCGGAACCGGGTATGAGCCGTGAAACAGTCAGACAAATTTTAACCGACGATTTTGGGATGAAAAATTTGTGCGCGAAGATGGTTCCAAAGAACCTTTCTGAGGAGCCCTCAGCGTGTCCCAGTATTTGATCTCTAAAGGGATTGCTGCGTTGCAATAGTCGCCTTAGTTGCCCGATATATCACCCTGTGACTTTTTTGTTCCCTAGAACAAAATCGGTGGTCAAAGGAACCCATTTTGAGTCGATTACGGATATCCAGGCGGCTGTGACGAGGGTACTCGCGGACATTCCAGTCGAAGCGTTCTAGAAATGTTACGAGGCATGGAAGCTGCTCAAGGGAACTACTTCGAAGGGATGGCAGATTTGTAGAATAATTTTTAAGTATACAGTTTTCATGGAATTCATGGAATCATGTCGGAGCTTAAGAGAGAAGCAGAAACACCAAAATCAAAGGAACCAGAAACTGCGCTGATGCAAATGTTGATGCTGATGCAGCAAGAGCAGTAACAACAGCCTTCAACTCATCAGTCATCTAGTTTAACAGCAAAGCTAAATGAACAGTCATCTAGTTAAACAGCGAAGCTGGACCAACAAGCGATCGAAATAAAGGCAGGTTTTCGAAAACAGTCAACCGAAATAAAAGCAGAGCTTGGTAGTCTGAACAAACAAATTAAATGCGTCGAGGAAAGGCTTACCAGGTCGAGGAAAAGGTCGGCCAGGTCGAGGAGAGAATCAACCATGAGATGGAAAAAGTGAAAAAAGAATTGGAAGCAGCGAAGGTAGTTGTAACCGCCTCACCAGCCCCGCTTACAACTGCAGCACAAAGCTCATCCAGAAATGTGAAAGCACCGATATTTGACGGACAAACGGTCTGGATTATTTAAAAATCCAGTTTGAAACCGCCACTAGGGCAAATCACTGGAATGAGCAGGAACGAGCAACTGCATTGATTCTTGCTCTAAGAGGTCCAGCTGCCGAGCTTTTGCAGACTATCCCCGATGAGTTGCACTCAAACCCGGCTGCTATAATGAATGCGCTCGACATACGTTATGGAGGCGATCATCTGAAGCAGATTTTCCGGTCACTGCTACGGCATCGGATGCAGATGGCTGGCGAAACCTTACGGCAGCTACAGCCCAAGACATTGAGCGAGTGGCACTCTTGGCTTACCCAGCTTACATCCCAGAACATCGAGAGGGCGCAGCAACAGAAGCATTCATCAGTGCATTAAAGGGCCAGGAATTGCAACAAGCCGTGCGTTTAGCTCAAAAGCAAACAATTTAGGACGCATTGGCTTAGAGTCTGAACTTTAAGGCAGCAAAAATGTGACTCGTACCACTGCCCGGGTTTGCGAGGTAGTGGCGGACGAATACAAGGGTGAGCACTCGAAATTGAGCGAGAGCCGCAAGTAAATGGTGCGCTTAGATGCTGGAATTGCGGTAAGAAGGGGCACCTGCAAAGAGACTGCAAGAAGCAAAGAAAACCGAGCTATTTTCCCGGGTGTGCAGCTAGGAGGAAATCCAGACTGAGTCAGGAGCCCAGAATGGAGCCCTTCAAACTGAGGGGGCTAACTTTGTGGGGCAGAGATTGGCTAGAAGAATCGACGTCCCCAACACCACTATCATCGTGTCAAGACTACATTGTGGAGAAGCAGACTTATGCCTTCCGGGTCAAGTTGACGGAGGAAATTGCACCATAACAATCGAATGTGGTAGTATGTGCTGACACTGATATACCGAAATCTTCCGAGAGCATTGTATGGGCCAAGCTTGATGGTGGTTCTGGAGACCGCCGATCTTATCTGATAGAGCAAACGAAGACATCCGCATTGCGCAGTTTGATCATAGGACGAAGCCTTGTAAGATCTATAAGAAACGGGTACGTCTCGGTTAGAATCCTTAACACCGCAGACTCAACCACAAGCATTGAAGCGGGAGAAATCATCGGCAGCTACTAGCCCGCTTCCACCATCACCTCTTCGGACGCTACTTACGACCATCATTGGAAAAAGAGGCAAGACACAGACAAAGCTTGGGAATTCACGTCTGCAATGTTAAGCAGACCAAATTGCCAGTGCAGCTATTCAATCGAGCCTTTGATATGGGCACCAAGTACAGTGACATCTTCTCAACAAGCCACACACAGGGAGCCAAGCCGATTCGACAAGCACCATGACGTCTTCCTATAGCCAAACAAGGAGAAGTGAGCGCACTGATCTTGTACATGGAAAAACAAGGTGTTATCGAGTCAGTCCATGGGCCGCGCCAGTGGTTTTACTAAAGAAAAAGGATGGTAGTACTCGTTTTTGTGGCGACTATGGGCAGCTTAATGACGTCACTAAGAAAGATTGTTACCCGCTTCCACGCATCGATGACATCATGGACACTTTGGCCGACGCAAAATGGTTTTCTACACTCGATCTCAAGTGTGGCTACCGGCAGACAGAAATCGACAAGAAGGACCGAGGGAAGACCGCTTTTTCAATCGGGACCAGATTGTGGCGATTCATTGTGATACCATTTGGGCTTTGCAACGCTCCAGCTACCTTCAAACACCTGATGCACAGTTTTACGTATGTGTATAGAGCGAAAGAAACGAATTCAAACTTAGGCCCCAAATTTCTTCAGAAATAAAATAATAAGACAGACAGACTGACAAAATAGGAATTGAAACTTAATGATAAATTCGAAAATTGCCTTGCTTTCGGTAAATTTGCCCTTCGAATTTTACTGTTAATTTTCTCAGAGGACTTCGTATAATTTTGCCGGTTTCCCATTGTGAAAAGCTCACAGTCAAACTGCGAATGACTATTAATAGCTCAAATATAAGGGATTTAAACCATTATCGCATTTCGATCATCCATCCCCATATTTAACCTTACATCCTTATTATCTTCAATTTCAAATGGAGGGGAGGAAGAAAAATGCAAAACAAAACACGAGGAAATCAAAAAATGCGGAACCTACGTGCATACTGCTTGCCAATTGCAAGTGTACTGACTTTGGATTCATCTGGTCATGCTACGAGGCCTAACCTGGAAGACCTGCTTGGTGTACCTAGATAACATCAATGTTATCGGAAGATCGTTCGAAGAGCATGTGCGGAACTTAGAACAGGTGTTCTTCCGATTACGACTGGCAAATCTGAGACTTAGTCCCGACAAGTGTGCCCTTTTTGCAACTGAAGTACTATAAAATACCTGGGACACGTTGTATCAGCAGAAGGGGTTAAAACAGACCCTGAGCAAATTGAAGCCGTGAAAAGCTGGCCAACACCAAACAACAAGCGCCAACTACGAAGTTTCCTGGGTCTGGCGATCTACTATCGCAGATTCGTCAAAGACTTTGTAAAAATAGCTAAGTGTCTCCATCAGCTAACCGAGAAAAATCGTCCGTATGTCTGGGATGAACAATACCAGGCAGCCTTTGAGACCTTGAAGGAGAAGCTGTGTGAATCACCTGTGCTGGCATATCCAAAACCCGGAAAAATGTTTGTAGTTGACACCGATGTGAGCAATGGCGGGATTGGAGCTGTAATCTCCCAGCAGATTGATGGCGAAGAAAGAGTCCTCTCGTATTACAGTCATGTTCTCGCAAAAAGTGAGAGGAACTACTGCGTGACCAGGAAGGAACTATTGGCATAATAGAGGCCACCAAACAGTTACACAAGTAACTATATGGCCAGAAATTCATTCTTCGATCAGATCATGCATCGCTGAGCTGGCTGTTTAACTTAAAAAACCCAGAGTTACAAGTTGCGAGATGGATCGAAAGATTGCAGTCATACGACTATGAAATATTCATCGGAAGGGTGGAGCTCATGGAAATGCTGACGCCCTATATCGTCGTCCATGTCCAGCTAACTGCAAGCATTGCCGACGGATTAAGGAAAAGGAACCGCCCGTTGATCTTTGATTGATAACGGCCGAATTCGATGAAGGTTGGTCATCGGAGGAGATTCGAAATGCCCAGTTAGTCGATGAAGATATCGACACATTGCTCGTATGGAAGGAGAGAACTGGTCGACCTGAGTGGAAAAACGTTTCAATGCATGGCGCAACCCTGAAAACTATTGGGCACAATGGAACTCCCTTCAGGTAGAAGGTGGCGTACTCAGGCGGAAATGGGAAACGGCGGATGGCAGCTCCTATAGGATGCAAACTATACTTCCCAAAAGCCGAATCCACGATGTGATTTAGGAGATGCACGAAGGGTCCTCAGGAGGCCACCTTGGTGTTAAGAAGACCTTAGCGAAATCGCGGGAAAGGTTTTACTGGCTCCACGCTCGAGAAGACGTAGAGGACTGGTGTCGTAGATGCACGATTTGCGCTTCCGTCGAAGGTCCAAGGCGACGACTGAGAGGACAAATGCAAACCTATAACGTGGGCGTGCCATTTGAAAGGATTGCTGTTGACATCGCAGGACCCTTTCCTGAATCCTAATGGGAAAATCAATACACGCTGGTTGTGGCCGATTATTTCAGCAAGTGGCCCGAGGTATACCCCATTTCTAACCAGGAAGCAACTACTGTAGCCGAACAGCTAGTGTTAAATTAGGTCAGTAGGTAGAGCGTACCTTGTGAACTATATTCGGATCAAGGCCGAAACTTTAAGTCACTGGTTTTTGGCAAAATGTGCGAGCTGCTGGAAATACGGAAAACGAGGACAACACCGCTGCATCTCCAATCCGATAGAATGGTTGAACGTTTCAATGGCACGCTCAATAAGCACCTGGCCAAGATGGTTGACGAGAACCAAAAGGACTGGGACCGGCACATCCCACTATTCTTGATGGCGTACAGAGCTGCCGAATATGCATCGACGGGTGAAGCCCCAGCCAAAGTCATTTTTGGAAAGTCTATTCGTCTGCCGGCTGATATAAAGTTCGGAACATCCCCTGAGAAACCCCAAACGATCTCGGAGTACGCAATGAGTTAAGGCAACGGTTGAACCCGATACATCGGACAGTGCGAAAACACCTCGAATCGGCTACTGACCGCATGAAAACCAGGTATGATTTGATGGCAAATTCTACTGGCTTCCAGCAAGATGACTTAGTGTGGCTATATAACCCACAACGACGAGAGGGTAGGTCTCCAACGTTGCAGCATAATTTAGAGGGACCATACCGAGTTACAAAGCGAATCAACGACATCGTTTATCGCATACTGGAACACCGTAAGCCGAGAGCCAAAATGAAAATAGTGCACCTGGACCGTCTTGCTCCATATGACATCCAGGGAGACTTGACTACAACTGGCGACACATCTTTTCGGGGCAAAAGAACTGAGGTGGGGGCAGTATTACATGTTAAAATAATTCTGCAAGCTACTGTCGCAATTGTTTTCATAACCATTAAGAACATCCTGATCAACAAACGAATGTACTCGAAAACCCACCAAGCATGATCAACATCTGAAAGTGACGTCACTGCGCCATTCAGTATTGCTGGAATATTCCAGGTAGTTCGCCAACGTACGAGAAGTGGATTGAATGACTAAAGACCCTATATAAAGGCAAGCTGAACAAATGGGGCGATTATTACAATCGCGACAGTAAAACTACGATAGTAAAACCGCGACAGTAAAACTGCGATATAGTGGAACGCGAAGTAAATGCGATATACTCGTAACATAACGGAGCATTTAATTTTTTGTTATTTAGAGTAATTGATATAGTTTGATTCTAAATGAGCACAACGCGTTGGTATAAGTGTAGGTTAGACTAAAAATTTTATAATATTACCATATATAATTAATTCAATTACAAATCATGTTAGCAACTCGCGTTACTATTTTTGGACATGTTTTTATATTGTTAATTTCTTTTTAAAATTTCAGTGAAATATATGAGCAGATATTTTTATATTAGGTATAAATAATAATGCAAAAACTTCGATAAAATTCTCTTTAATAGATATAGCAATGGTAAATTCAATTTTAATAAGCAGCTTCTTCTGGCTTGAATGCACAAAAATGAAAGATAAATGAAAATTTCATAACTGATGTTAGCAGGCTGTCATAAGTGGCTAAAAATCGACTTTTCTTTGAACACAGACAAAGGAATATTACCTTCACTTTTAAAACTTTCACTATCAGATCCATATATTTCTTCATAATAAGAACGTTTTCCTGAGATACCCATGTTTAGTTCTTCTGATGTTTGAGTCATTTGTAGCATATAATTTTTTCAATAAATTAAATGACTTTTGGAGATTCCAACAACTGTAGGTGCTTTAGAAAATACTGAATCCAGATTCATTTCTTTTGCGGTTTCATCAATTTTATTTGGTGAAACGTGAATCACTCCTATAGCAGAATCTTTGGCCACATCGACAAATTGGTCAGCATTGAAGACGACCACTTCCCTCTTCAGAACTCTACTTCGCACAACTCTTTTTAAAGCACCACCTATACCCTTTTCCAAAGGATGTTGCAAAATATTTCCAAACAAAATGCAAACTATTCCTGTCATCCAAAATTTTAGTGCTATTTGCTATATATTTGTTTTTGAACTGTGAGTCTGATCCATCTGACGATATATGCATTTCTGTAATACTTGCTGGCAGCTCCTTCAAGATTCTATCAACAAATATAAGGGAAGATGACAATGGGAAGTTGTTTTTTCTAAAAACCATAAAGAGACAGTAAAGAGCGTTACTTGAGGCTGTACCCAACTAAAGCTCTGAACTTCATCTTAAGCAAAATGCAAGTGAAATTCTCTGAAAAGTCCACCTGCATCAATACCATGGCTGGGTCAAATCTAGGAGGCGAAACTGCATATCTATCCTTTTGATAGCAGTCTGCTTGACTCCGTTTTATAAAGGAATGCTCAAAGAAACTTGGGCTTATATTGAAGATGTGTTCACACAATTTATCAACTGTATCGGTTTCTTGGATCTTGCTTAGTTTGCCATTTGAATCTTTCCACACCAACCAGATAACTTCCATACTAAGCTTTTCACTAGCCCACTCATTTAATTTCTCTTTTAAGACTTGTTTGCAGATATGACAAGCATTTAACCAGCACTCTTTGCTTGGATTGTGACAAATGACGGCCCTGATAAAGTCGTGATTGTATCTAGAGCTTTCGCAAATACTGCGCAGTGCGTTCAATGCTAGAATATAGTTCTTGTGATACTTGCACAAGCATATGTTATGTGGAAGCTTATTGGATAAATTGACTTGCTTAGATCTTACTTCTGCAAACTTGCTCTTTTTGACAATTTCTTCGTATTATTTTATAAATAAGGCATGAGTTTTTGAGAAGAGGGGATATAAATGTCGGATTTATACCTTTTCTTTCCCTCCGTGTTCATTGTGAATACTAATGAAATCGTTAAGGCCTGGAGCTTGTCGGTTAATATCGTCACGTTGATAGAACAATTTAATTTTTATTATATTTTCCTCACTCTTCGCAGATCCATGTTTTCTTTGATCTGGTGGAGAGGTGGCGGGTCCTATATAACAATCTTTCAATAGTTTATTGAGTACTTGCTGCTTCTTTATTGGGCACTTGGGTAGAGCTTTACAAGCACGTGCCGTTGCTTTTCCCAATGCTCCCTTCTCCTTTTCATTTTCTTAGCAGCAAATAGCGGCATTTCGGCCTAAACCAATAAAAATGCATTTAGACAAAAGAGCCTAAAGAAGATTAATTTGAAAATTAAATCACTGCCCCTTAACCCATCGTAAATTTTGAATCCCCCCTTTGATCACACCCATATTGAAAGAAAGGCTTACAAAGGGCTTCTTAGGCACGAGGAGAAAAAAACTTTATTTTACGCGTTCTTTTATGTTTTTTTTAACAGATACAGTATTGCTTTTATGGATCAACGCCACAAATTATCACACATTTATCATTTTTCCCATAAATTATAATAATCATCAGCCATCAAATGAATTTCCATTTTAGGACGTTTCTCTTATTCCACCATTAGAATAATTCACAGCGAATATTTCCATTAAGTATTCCACTCTTGGTAACTATCCGCAAAATTAATTGAAAATGGAAGCGCAGAATAAGGTCTCCAACCGGTTCCCTGACTTGTCTGCCATCACAACCATTTAGCATTTATTGTTAATCGACGTTTCAATCTTAGCGTTAACGGGCAAATTAATGATATGGCGACTACATATTAGTCACGGAAGCACTAATTAAAGTCAAAAATAAATTAATAAATTCTTTTTATGGAATTTACATGGCCGCGACGTACATACAACCATTACTGGAAGATAGAGCGCCATCCCTGTCCGGTAGTTCAATTTTTCCAAAAATAAAATGATTAATGCCGCAGAAATTGCATAGTTACTGCAATAATTAACATCCTGGCCGTCGATAATGGGTTATTCAAGCGCCAATAAAAGCCGACTGCCAGGACGAAATGTGCCAGACCAATTTTTGCAGGAAAATTAAAAAATGAACTTGAAAAGCGATTCATAAATTCAAATCGGCGGAGGGTCGTTGAGGACTTAAGCCAATATCCTTTTCAAAAGGTCATAAATTCGTCGAGAAGGAATGAAAATGTCGAAAGGTATCATGATAGTCTAATTTATTGTTTTAAATAAAACGTTTGGGTGAATTCCGGATTGTTTATTTGACTGGAAACTGATTCGCAAATTTGTCCTGTGATTCACACGAAACTGAAATTAAATTCCAGCCACGCCTACCCCTGCCTTCGGTTGTATCCGCTTTCGTTAATTTACAATTCTCTTGCAATCATGCTTCGAATGACACTCCCAACTATCAATCGTTCAGATCTCATCCGAATCCTCAACAAACACTTGTTCAAAAGGAACAGAAAAAAATAAATTCCCACTGAATGCATTAACCAGATTTTTACCTCAAAAACCAAACCCCAATCGGATAGTATTTCAAAGAGCCGCACCCGCCCGCAAAAAATCTCGAAAATAAGCTGAATTTCCTAACAGCATTTCTTCGGTGGAAATACGAGTAAATGTTAACATTTCCTCGCATCCACAGAACAGGTTCACCTAAAATATAAAAACAAAACCATATTAAAGATGGCAGGCGTAAAAAAAAACAACAAAACATACAAAAAATTTGAAATTCAATAGTATTCAGAATACAAATCATAAATTTTATTTTCGCAGCCCGCATTCGTCTTTCATTTGGTTATTTGGCGATGTATCGAAGGAGGAATATCAGTCAAAGACACAAACAAGTTAAAGTTAGATACAAGAAAAAGATTAAAATTGTAAAACCAGATTGGAAGAAATCAACATAAATATTTTCTCGATCGTTAGTTGCTCAGTTGAATGGGGGAAATAATAAATTTTATTCAAATTTTGTATATCAAGCGAAATTCAAGATTCCATGTGGGGCACGTGTTAACTTTCTTGCCAATGTGCTTGAGTATTTGCTTCGGAGATTTGGTTCGTCTTAAAAGAAAATCCTTGGAACCAATTATTTTTTGCTTTGTTTGAATCTCATTAAAGATTGTTTATTCTATTTAGAGATGAAAATTCAAAGCAAATTTGAGCATGAGGTGTGATTAAAAATGTGATTTAATGAGTTGGCTTTTGTTTTCGGAATCCAATGTAGCTTTTGAGACTTACGTACCTACTCGTACATAATTAAAATTAACAATTTAGTGATTGGTATCGATGTTACCTAAGAAAGTGTGATAATTAGTGTTGATTTGGCAATTGCACTGTCACAGCACGAACGGCAGCCAATAGCTTATCCTCTTACATCGAATGAGCTTTTTTATGTATATTTATACGGGATATAACGAAATTTGTGACCACGCTACAGTTGGCAATTTTAGCCAAGTTTTCAGGAAAGATGTATTGGATAAACATCTCATGGCGGTCATTTTAGGCGAAAATTCGTGATTCCTGTTTTGAGCGAGGTATAACTCCGATTTGGGCAAAATTGGGTACAGAGGTTCACACACCTATGCAATGGGTGAAATAAATATAAAAATGCTGATGATTTATCGTACCTAATGCTTTGATTGGAATGAAAACTTTGGAAGTAAAAATCCTTGTCTTTAGCTTTTACTCCATATTTATATGTTACTCTTTGGAAATGACAGAACTTATTACTCCCTTTTGTTTACGACGAGGTAGACGACTACGATGTTGAAGATGATGAATGATACTGTCGTTGTTGTTGATGATGATAATGATGCTGATGATCTTTTTGCTACTGATGTTGATGATTTTGTCGACTACGAATCAGTCGGATGTTTACCTAGGTTCTCTCATGTGTGTTAATTCATGAGAAGCTAGAAGGGAGGCTCAAGCGAGCGAATTGCTTGCGCCGCTGACATGGGGACATTTCTCGGTAGATGAGGTTCTGTTTGCGCCGTGAAGCGTGCGCTGACGTTGGGACGTTCTGAGTCGCTACAGTCACTCCCTCCTGAATGATCTTCGCATGCGTCGAAGGCAGTGAAAACGTGACTCTCTTCTTGGATGGCTCGAGTGGTTGTTCCGGCAAAATCTGCGCTGGTTGAGCCGTTTCCGAGGGCAGCAGAGGTGGTGTTGTAGGCGCCGGTGGAGGTGTTGAGTATGGCTGCTATGGCACTGGATGGGCATCGGATTGCGCTAGCTGGGCTGATTTGAGTTGTTTGGTGGAGAGTGTTTTGGTGATGCCGTTTACGTCTATGATGTAGGTGTTGGCGTTGGTCCTTCTGACGACTCCATGAGGTCCGGAGTGTGACTGATCGAGTGGCTTCTTTACAACATCGATGTGGCGAAACACGTACTAACAGCTGGCTAGGTCTTTAAAAACGAATGGTTGGTGAACCGAGTGTCTGGCTGACGGGACAGGACGAATCGATTTGAAGCGGCGGCGTTAGTCGGTGAGAAAATCTTGTGGGCCGCCAGCTGGTGTGTTTTGAGGCGTAATGAACTCGCCCGGGATGCGAAGCAATGTGCCGAAAACCATTTCTGCATAAGAGGCTTGCAGGTCCTTCTTGGATGTGGTTCGTAGACCCAGCAAAGTCGGTGGAAGTGCATGTAACTACAGTATCTCCGGAACACATTTTAATACTGCTTTGAGAGTGCGGTGCATCTATTCGACAATACCATTGGCTTGAAGGTGGTATGGATTGGTTGGTGCCCAAAAGGCGGCCGAGCTGATTCAGGAGGTCGGCTCCACATGTAATCTCCAGTGGCAGGCCAAATATTGATATCCAATGGTCGAATAATGCCCTGGCGACAGTGCTAGCTTTGATATCACGCACTGGCACTGCTTGAGGCCACCGGGTATAGTGGTTGATTATGGTGAGGCAGTTCTTGTAGCCTTCACACAGTGGCAGCTTAATCAAGTCGACATGGCGCGTCCACTCGGATGCGACAGTTGATGGACGATGTCGAAAGCCTGATGGCGGAGCGCAACTGGCAGGTAAGGCTTAATGGTGTCGTTAAACTCAACATAGTACGCTGAGTAACCATTCAGCACCAGCTTATGTAGTTTGAAACGGGGGCTCGCCAGGAGGTAGGGCAACTGGTCGTCTATTTTCTGCGCTTCCCTGATGACTTGAGCTGCGATTATGGGGGTATTGTGACCGTTTCTACACGTGAAAGTGCATCGGTGACGATATTGTCATCCCCTGGTGTGTATTCTACTCACGAATCGAATTGGGCAATGAAGTCCAGTTGCCTGCTTTGGCGGGGTAAGGCTTTGTCCGAGCGTTGCGTCAGAGCAAATATAAATGGCCAGTGGTTGGTTTAGATGATAAAGTGCCTTCCTTCCAAGATGCGATGGTAGAACTTGATGGCAGCAAAGATCGCAAGGCGCTCATGGTCGTAAGTTGAATAGTTGAATAGTTTCAGAGAACTTCCTCGAGAAGAAACCCAACGGTATCCAAGTGCCATCCCCCCGTTGTTGGTCCAAGGTCGCGCAAATCGCAGTGCTGGACGCGTCAGTGCGGCGTACCAATAGGTGCGAAGGCGATAGAAAACCTGACGTGGCTCCCTCGGCGATGCCTTGCTTGCAGCGTGGGGCTTGGAACTCAGTAGCGTGTGGCATACAGCGGCGATAAAAACTCAGCATCCCGAGAAAACGCTTCAGCTGGGATGAGTCGGCCGCCTTGGGAAAAGATACGATGGCTTCTGTTTTGGGAGGCTGGTGGTCAAAATTCAGTTTCACAGACGTGGTATCCAGCAAAGATGACCTCAGGCTAATGGACCTGGCTTTTATCCCAGTTAGCGTGGAGATTCGCTGCCTGCAGCATAGAGGGAAGTTGCTCGAAGTGGCGCTGGTGTTGGTCGTGGCTGGCCGAGAACACTAGGATGCCCCGGACGAAGTCCAACTTATTTGGAAGATGGTTTAGATTCCGCTGCATAATTTGGGCTGCGTTGCGTAGACCCAAAGGCATCCCCAGGAATTCAACCGGAATTTGGCAGAAGGCACGCAGGAGGTTGATTACTGTGCCGCTCCTCGATGATGGGCAGTAGGTAACGGTCCGGTAGAGTTTGGGTGTTGAGTTGACGGTAATCCCCAGTAGCTCACCAGTGGCCGCGATCCTTGGGCACCATGTGCAGAAGACTGGTCCACTGGCTTGATGAGGGTCGAATTATGCCTCGTTCCAGCAAGAAAGCGAACTAGGTTTTGGCCGCGGTGAGGTGTTCCCCCGTGAGGCGACGTGGTCTCGTGAAAACCATTGGGCCATTTGTGACTATCTGGTGGTGGACGGGCAGGTCAGCGACTGAGGCTTATTTCCCGGGCTGTGTGGGTGCATCTGCATATTTAGCGATTATCCCTTTGTACCGGATTCCAATGGTGTTCTTCACTTTAGCGACGGCGCTAATATTGTGTATAGCTGGAGCTGGGCCAAGGATGCAGGCTGTGGAGAAGTTAGTGAGATCGTCCAAGAGGCACTGGTTGCGTAGATCGATGAGTAGACCATGATGATTCAGTGCGTCAGCTCCTAGAATGGCTGTCTAAACATCTGCTATCATGAACGGCCAGTGGAGTGGCCGGTGTAGCCTGAAATCTAGGGTGAAATCCAAAGGTTGTGAAGGGCATGCCATTGGCTACCTCTAGCACAAGGCTCTACTGACGAAGAGGCCTGGCGATGCAACGGCTCGGCATGAGGGAGAGGGCGGAGCCGACGTGTACCAAGAACCTAGTTTTTGTGGTGCGGTTGGAGAATAAAGGTGTCTCTCCAAGGTGTTGCTGGCGGTGTCCGCTAAGTACAACGCCAGCAAACCTAGTTTTCTGGTCTAAAGCTGGGCCCCATGGCATGATACTAGCAGTGTCCTGTGCGACGGTCTGGCCCAGGAGTGGCTGAGTGGCCTTGTCGTTGGCTTGCGTTTCTTGACGAGGACCGCCCCCGCAGTGTGTTGGTGCAAGCGTGTGGTTGCTGTAGTGCCTCTTGAGTCAAGTTTGTTAGCTGCGTAATCGCCAGACGCAAGGCAGCTAACTCGACAGTGACTTGGTCTGAAGGAGAACGCGGTGAGGAGAGATTATTGGTGCATGGATGGTTGCACTGATGTGGCCATTACTCCCGAACCTATGTCTTGTGCCTCGTTTTACACATGTGTTTCCTCTTTGTTCATGTAAATTGAAGCTCAATCGATGCATTTTACTCGTTGCACATCCGTCATAATCAAATACTTCGTGGATGTTATTTCGATGTAAAATTCCACGATTCTGCGCTGCATTTTGATGCGCATGCCGTTCTTGCCACATCTGTAATGGATCCTTTTTGACTGATAAATTTACTGTCGATGCATTTTGCGCAATTACTTTGAATAGCACTTGAAATAATCCGCCTCGACGTCTTCCCACTGCTACGGTACTGTCATCATCTTTATCTACAATACAAGTTTCATCTTTTTCTGCTTGAATCGCATGACCATTTTCAAGTACCTTTAATTCCGAAAATAAGGCCAAGTCCCTCAACCGATTTCGATGGGACTTGGAATTGGAGGTAAGTAAAGGTAATTTATTATCCTGCAAAAAATTAGGAAAATCTAATGATAATAGACACTGAAGATGAGTCAAAGGAGTCAAAGCGCGTTTGCTGCTTTTTAAAGACAAAAAAAATGAATAAATAAATAAAAAGTCAAACATTTTAAATTTAATATTTTCAGCTATCATTTAAAAAAAAAAGTTCTATATTTTTGTTCTGTTCAGAGTTAAATCCCAAATCAAATGAGATTTGGCATACTTGGTGAAAAGACTCTAAGCCAGATTTTAAATGATTCAAAAAAAAAGGCATTAGAATTCCAAAGAATACTGATCCCTATAACACCGTAAAATCTGTAAGACATTTTACTCCCACCCTTGCATAAATTCTTTAGAAAGATCTTCTTCCACGAAAATTTTAGAGCAGCAAAATAACATTTCCCACAATAATAACATTTTCTCCAGATGGTAAGACATATTTGACATGCGAAGAATACAAGAAAGCGATTAAAAAAGTAACCAGGTGCACAAAGAATACACCCAGTGACCAACTCGGGCCAAAAAAGAACAATATAAAAGACTACGAAGTCAATTTAAAAAATGTGCCGAAGAAAGAAACGACTGACCATCAACACCAAGATCCAACAGAAAAACGAATCCATGACCCTACATGAAGTCAGACCGGCGTATTTCTCTATCAAACAGCTAAGGGATAGCTTCAATACACAATCAAGTCTTTGCAAAAGTGTACAAGGAACTATCATAGGCATATTCGATATTAAAAACAGATGGCTACAATATTTCCAGAAGCTATTCACAGCCTCCCCAACAACGGCTGTAGCTGCGAACATCCCAGAAGCAGAGTAAGAGGTCCCAGTCTCGCCACCAATCAGAGGTGAAGTACAGACAGCAATACGAGACCTCCAAAAAATAAGGCTCCTGGAATAGATGAAATGCCAGGAGAACTGCTCAAGAGTGGCGGTCTCCATCTAAATAACCTTCTGCATCGGCTACTATGCAGAATATGGTCAGTGGAGCAGTTACTAAAGGACTGGTGGAAAAGTATAATATGTCCTGTGCATGAAAGGAGGACAAATTAGGGTATTGCTGTAGTGTGCACCTCTAACAAAGTGCTCTCCAAAATCATAGCAGGAAAATTAAAGTCGTACTATGAAATATTATAGGAGAGTATCAGTGTTACGAGCGAATGAATTCAAGAAATTCTACGATCGTTTATATATTCACTAAGATCAATCACATACCCCCATTGTTGTCGAATCATGTACATGTCGACCAATGAGCAAGCGAAAAGAATACATCCAAACTCACTTGAGACAAAAAGTGAAAGCGCTACCTACTTGGGACTAAGATTTTATGCAGAAAATCGATTTGCTCTTGTGTTTGCATGTACGTAAACTCAATTGTAATCGTTTTTCCCTCTGATCAAAATGAAAGCTCATCGTCTTGCATTCGATCCAAGCGCATATGTAGGGCGATATTTACGGATTCGTTCGCTTTCCTACATTTCCCCATGAAGGCGTTTGCGAACCCTTATACATATTCAAATTGATCTTTGACGGTTGAATACCGCTAAGGTGGGAGTTTGTTCTATGTGGACTCGCTTGATAGTTCATGCACTCTGACTTGATGGAGTCTGACAGTTTCAGTTTTATGTTCGAGTCTCTGAGGGAGTGTGCTGCTACCTGGTCCCGTAATAGTAAGCAACGTGGAATTAAATAGGCGAAACCTTTTCCTGTTTCCCCAGAACTTGGGTCTGCGAGGATTAAATTCCAATGGCAGGGGGTGAGGTGTTGCCTTGAGCCATGAACCTCAATCGGCCTTTGGGCATTCCACTCCGTGTGGTCACTCCGATCCACAGGGTTGACTTCTTTGTTCCCTCTACAGGTTGGCGCTTACATGGGAAGTGCGGCAAGTCCCGCCGACATCATGGAACTCCAAGCCGAAGTGAAAATGAAGAGCGCTTCACTCAATATTGATAGTTTAAGGCGTACAACACAATAACATGTGAAAATGTATTGAATCAGTTTGGTCATAATGCAAATGTTCAAAAACTTAATAAAATAAAATAATTAATCAAATTAACTTTTACCTTTGTTGATTTAGTTTAGATTTGTACAGTTGAAGGTAAGTGTCATGCAGGAAAGTCTCTCTCCCCGGGAGCCTTGATGATGTATTTAATAGGATTTTTTTTACATAACCAGTATACTTTATGTATGCTGACATGAACTGAGAGCTCGATTTGATGTGTATCCTATATACGTCATCAAGGGTCCCGGAGAGAGAGAGAGAGAGAGAGAGATCTTCCTGCTTGACACTTACCTGCTACTGTACCCATCTAAATGAGATAAACAAAGAAAAGAGTTAATTTGATTAACTATTTTATTATTAATTTTTTGAAACGTTTACATTATGACCAAATTGATTAATTACATTTTCACGTGTCATTGTATTGAAAACCTTCAACAATCAGAATTAAGTGAAGTACTTTTCACGTTCCCCATGACTTGGTGTTCCTGGATGTAGGCGGGACTGGTCGTACTTCCCATGAGCGTCAGCCTAGAGAGGGCATCAAGAAAACGGGCTAATTAATCGGAGTCGCAACACTGCGTGAACGCCAAAAGACCAGTTGAGGTTGTGTACACGATTCCTTGGTTGTCCTTCTCCCGCCTTCCCCTAACAAAACTGACCTCATTTGAATTGGCTAACAGCTTCAATAATAAGAGCTTTCCGGAAGGTATCGGATAATTTTAAATTTTCATCTTCTTCACATAAATGCTCGAGTATCTTTCCCGATGTTTCACATACAAACTTGCTAGCGACAAATGTATCCAGTTGGGGACAAAACTTGCAATTTAATGCTAACTTTTTCAACCGTGCATTCCACGAAGCAATCGTTACATTCTCCAGTTTCTTTGCCGCAAAGAAAATCTTCCTTTCCCGATATACAATAACTGTTGGCATATATTGGTCATTCAAATGGTTAACCAGTACGTCATAATCCAAAACCGCATTACACAAGCTTCGCGAAACAGCATACGGTTTCAATTCGATCGAATTAAGAAGAACCGCTTTTTGAATTTTCGGATCTTTGCAATCGATTTCATCAAAATGAATCTAGAGCCTCTCGTACCGCAGCTGCCAGTCGTCCTTGTCGGAAACAAATTCCGGCATATGATTTGCCAAAAATATTTGCATAGAATCACTTTTGGAAAGAGTATCAGGCATGGTGAACTTCTAGGTTGAACACTTATCCATCTATTCTAATTACATGTACAACAAAATTGCACTCATCCGCCTATTTTAACTATGTATATGCACAACACAATTCCATTGAAATTGAATAAAAGAATATAATAAACTTTCCCTTTTCTTTTTTCTGATAAAATTCAACTGAGAAGTCTCCTCGTCGCCAATACGGTGTATTGATAGGTAGAAGGTTCGATGACGAAAAAGGGGAGATGCTTTATTGACAGAAGAATTTATACATATGTTTGTCATTTTGTCAAGCGTTCAGTTAGTCATTTACAAGTCTAATTAGTGTTGCCAGATATAATACAAAAACTTAATAATTACTTGTTCGTGATGCATGGTCGATACCATGATTACAGTCTTGTTTTTTTTTCTGGCATGAATGATAGTGAAGTGGCATCTTTAGCAAATCCGTATTTCGTTGACTTGACTGGGTGGTTCTTATCGAAAAATTCAGGAGGGATTTCCCTTAAGCCAACACCTCACCCCTTAGCATTGGATAGCACTATACATTGTGTAGCCCAAAACTTTAATGGCAGATGTCACGTAGCTACTCGCACGTTATAGGGATTTGTAGTGATTGAGTAGCGTCACGCTCCCTCAGAGACTTGAATACAGACTGAAACTGCCAGGCTCCACCAAGTGTTTATATTTGGTCGTAAAGTGAGCTTTTGCACAATATTTTCCCGAAATTTGCCATATATGCAACATATAATCTCCCATAACACGGAAGTGCTTCCTCCCTGTCTCGTCTCCTTTGTAGGTTTTTGAGGCGAATTGGCGAAATTGACCAAATTGAGCGAAGGAGAGCTTTTGTTTCGTCTTTTGACTCTCTTTGCAGCTTTACTCCGCTGGAAGCACACCACAAAGCTTATCATGTATTCGTTTACAATGTAATGACTCGTATGAAGCGAATTATAGGTGTCACGCCGAAAACAAATCTCACCGCCAAATCAGAGACTGTCAGGTATGTAGATGCAATCCTCAGAGCTCCTCTCGCTGTACCTGTGCCGAGCGTTTTCGGTATACGTCCTTACTGAGAACGTCGCCCCAAATTTCTGCTCTGCACCATGCTTCCGCGTAACTAGCTTGTAGCCAAGGCCCCATGGATTTTTGTTCACATTGTCAACTAGATCTTGCCAGCAGGGAGCCTTGCTATTCTTAATCAATTTGCAAAGGCATTTCCTGGCCGACTTATATGCTACTACCTGATTGCATGCCTCGTCACGGCACCGAGCCCGCTCAGCCTTACACCGAAGCTTGTGAGACTCTCTTTGCTTTTCAGCGATTTCAGCAGTACACTGGGGGCTTGAGGTGCCGTAGTTTTCCATGGGGCATAGAAGCGTTGCAAGTAGTTGTGATGATACTCACGGTTGAGTGCACCACGTCTTGAGCATCCAGTTTTTCTGTCCCTTACGAATCACCCTTCAGCGAAGCACTCGACGCGAGCACCTCGGCATCCATCCTTCCGGTATTCCACCTAATTGTAGAAGGCCGAATGCACAGACGTCAGGAGACAGCATCACTGATCTCAAGCAGAATGCACCGAGTCCTCTAATGCTTTCCAATTATGTATCCTCCATATTAAGGACTCTGAGGCGAAGGTCACTTCCGGTATGGTTCTTCGTAGCCAATATGGTTGAAATTCGGTGTATTTCCGCCGTTCTGGCCACTATTTCCAGGATTCGTTTTCCTCGAGCATCTGTTTTAGGCATGCCCCATTCTATTGCTTCAGTATTGAAGTCTCCTCCTACGAGCATTTGAGACAGTACCCTCTAGGGCATTCAGCTTGGCTTGGAAAGATGATATCGATTCCTTCGGCATTAGGAACACACTAAAGAAGGTGGTCTCTGATCACCGAACCCACACAAAACCATCCCCCCGTCCACAACTCTCCGCCTGAAAATCGCTGTTCCTAACCCTGAAGGCGGCAGTACCAGCTTCATCAGGTTACCATAGTGCAAAACTTTTATCGTGGCATTGCTCACTCAGCAGCATAAAGTCGGCTTTCATATCCCTCACAAACTTCTCAAGCAGGTTTTGGGCGGTTGAACAGTGGTGTAGGTTTAGTTGCAGAATGCGGGTCATCGAAGTTCTGATTTTGCTTTGGGCAAAATTTCCTGTAAAACTCGACATTTCCCCGATACGAAGACGTGCCAAAGATCCAGACTTGAATCAGCGTCCTTGCAAAGAATTCAGTTTGCCTCCTTTGTGTACTCTATTCTTTGATGTCCCATTTCGCTGCATTTCAAACATAGGGCACTCCTTTTGGGTCCTTTACATACTTGTGCGATGTGATCATAATCAAGGCGTTTGGAACATTGAAGAGGCGCTGCTCTTTGCCGTAGCCTGCAGACGATCCACCCTCTTCTTACTTTGTTCTTATTCAGATCAATTCGGTCTAGTCAATGATGGCCATGCGTTATCCCCTATGGTCGCATGCAGATTTGATTCTTCTTAGAACATCTTCCGCTTTTTGGATTAGCCTTTCTTCTTCATATTGCTGGGGGGGCAATTGTACTTTGCGACCACCTTTCTTGGGAGAGGTTATCGGCTCCCGTTTCCGAGTACAATCCTTCCACCACGGAAAAAGGGCTATGGGGCATTGGATCCTAGAATGTCAGATCACTCAATTACCCCGGTACTGTTAAGAAGCTTTTACAACAGGCCAGTCAATATAAGATAAAAATGCTGGCAATCCTGGAAATGAAGTAGAATTCAAATGATATTCAAGACATAAGATCGCAGACAGTATTCAAAAGTAAGAAGCCGTTTTGTTACGTCGTGAAATGCCGTTATGCTGGGGGATCACTCTTCTAGTGTTAGGGGAGAGCCTCCCTTTTTGTGCGTCACTTTTATCTGTTGGTACTGCCCGAATATAGTGTGTCACCTAGTTCCATTTGTCAACTGATTCAAGCATCACCGTGACTATACTGTCTGGAATGAAGTCTCTCGTCTACTTGTAGAGATCCCGTCGCAGTCTATGTCATTTTGTGCACACAAAACTGTGTGGCATGCATAGTCTTCCTCTCCTGGGCAAAACAGGCAACCTAGTGCAGGTAGAACTGAAAACTCTCCTGCCCGCTCAAGACCTCGGTCGGATCATAGTCAGTTTCACCACGCCTTCAATTTAGACACGAAACATCCGAAATGAGGCACGCAGTCCACCTTCCCTTCGTGCAATTCACCCTGTACTGCTGCCAATCATTGAGTGCGGACTGCCAATCGTTGAGTGCAACCGTCTCCCTCGCATCCTTGTTTCTACGCGATAAATAGTGCGGCGCTCTCTAGCAAGGTAGACAACAGGATTCACACTTGCGATAACACCCACCGTCAAGTCAAAGACTATCTGATGTGAAGATGCAATACTCAGTGCTCCTCTGCTCTGTACCTGTGCCAAGCGTTTTTGGTATACCTCCTTACTGCGGGCGCTGCCCCATATTTCTGCTCAACATTGTAGCATTGATGCTATTGCAGTCACCAAGAGGTGATAGCTCGATGGGTTCGGCCCCCCTACATTGGTTAGAAATCGAAACGTGTTTAGGTATCGAACCTTTAATCAATTCATTTCCCCTTATTAATTGTTCACTGCTCTTTGATTTTATTGCAATTAAAATGGGTTGATAATATTTATTTGGACCAACTATCAAGCGCAGCACAAGAAAAATGATTGGTTCGATGATGAGTGCCAGAATGCGTCAGACAAAACGAATCAGGTGTCCAAAGAGTACGTATGTAGGGAAACAAGGACTAAGAGAAAACACTATGAAAATCTCAGAAGAGTAGCAAATAAGATAATTAGAATTAAGAAAAAAAATACTATGATGACCAATTGAGAAGTATAGATGTAAGTCTAGCGAGCAGTAACACAAGGCAAGCATACAAAGTCGTGAAAAACCTGAAACGTGGTTACCACCCCAAAACCGTGCTCTGTCGTGATGACATCAGCAATATCATTGCTGATGAAACCAAGATTAAGGAAAGATGGGGTAGCAGTTTTCAAGAACCTCCTTAATCCTCCCAATAGCGCCAGAACAACGAAGCTTATAGATGTCTGCGGAGAGCTTCTATTGGCCCCACCAACACTCGATGAAGTTCTTTCCATCATCAAAGCCCAAAGGAATAATTAAGCGCTGGGTATTCATGAGATTCCAGTGGAGCTCATCAAATATGGCACCAGTGTTCATAAAGCTATTCCCAAAGTTGTCCAGTACATTTATTAACAAGAACATATGCCGAAAGATTGGAGCCAATCAATTATATTCTCTATCCACAAAAAAGATGACAAACTACAGTGTAAAAATTATAGAGGCATATGTATCACTACTTTGTACGGCGTACAAAATATTTTCTAAAATCTTATAAAATAAAATCGGATCATACGCCAACAGTATTATTCAGGAGTTTCAAGATAGTTTTAGAGCAGGTAGATTGACAAAAGACCAATTGTTCACAAACAAGCAGGTACTTGAAAAATGCTGGGAGTTCAACATTGACGTACACCAAATTTTCGTTGACTTTAAGCAAGCATACGACAGTATTGATCGTAACGTACTGTACCAAATAATGCTTTGCATTGGCATCGCAGCCAAATTAGTCCATCTTACCAGAATGATAATGGTGTCAACCTCCCAAGTCCGCATCAATAACAAACTCACCTATGCCTTTGACACAAATATCGGACTTAAGCAGGGAGATGGGCTAGCCCCATTGCTATTCAATTTGGCTCTGGAGTACGTCATAAGAAAGTTACCTGTCGATACACGAGATACATTACGATACAAGTCGAGCCAAGTAGTAGCCTATGCGGACGCCATCAACATTTTATCACGTTCATTAACAACTGCCAAAGAACTTTTTCTGAAGCTTGACAGCGAAGCAAAACTAGTAGGGCTACAAATCGATGAAAATAAAACAAAGCAATATGGAAAATGTGAGCAAATTTTTGTATTTAGCCACCAAAGCAGCGAGAACCAATAATGGAAGAGACGAAATACGCCGAAGAATACAGCTCGCAAATAAAATATTTTATTCAATTTAGACGATCTTGAAGACCTGCTGCATACACAGGAAAATAACGCTTCAAGTATAAAATTGTATGATAAGACCTATGTCATGCTTTGGGTTTGCAACGTGGACCCTAACCCAAGCATCCGCAAATAAATGGAACGCTTTTGCGCGATGATTCCTGAGGCGAATAATCGGAGGGAAGCTAAACGGGGACCAATGGTGAATTCCATGCAACCATGAGCTGTATGAAATTTTTGACGAACCAAAGGTCTCAACGAATGTCACACGGCAGAAGCCGCAATGGGCTGGACACGTGAATCGTATGGACGAACAGCGGATACCTAAAAAGGTATTCGTTGGTAGAACTGTGGGCCGGAGACTAAAGGGGGAATCGGGGAAACGCTGATCTGACTCGGTCGACGAAGACAGCTCATCGCTACTCGGATTTCAAAATTAAAGGACGTGGTTAATGGGCCGAGACAGTTAGAGGTGCTTGTTGCAGGAAGTGAGGCGCCAAGCAGGGCTGTAGTGCTACGAAGAAAAAGAAGATAAAGAAAAATGCAGGAATTAATGTGACAGATTCAAAAATCTAAGATGCATATAAAATGAAAAATACTCTGTTCTAAATAATATTTTGTCATAATTACGATATCTGATTATTTTTAACCTCTTTATTTTTGTCGTATTGTCCGGGACAGCGTCGTTGAAAAGTGGTGTAAAAAGTATATTGCTGCGGAAGAATTATTTTTTCGGTACATTTTACGTTTTTTTCCGGGTTCACTCTTCTCCGTAAAGGAAGCTAAACTTCCAAAAAACCTATGCCTGCTCAGAAACTGAAGTATGTAGAAGTCAGTCTTTGCCTTTGATCCAGCCGTGGTCTCAGATTTAGAGCGAGCTGAACAGCCAACCTTCCCTTCGTGCTATTCACCCAAGACTGCTGCCAATCGTTGAGTGAGCGCTGTCTCTCCATGTTGTCAGTTGTCTCTCTCTTGTTTTCATTTCGACGCAGGTAAATAGCGCGGCGCTATCTAGCAAGGGAAGCAATAGGTACCATACCTAGACTAACTCTCACCACTGAATCAGAGACTGACGGATATGAAGATGCAATCCTAAGCACTCTTCTTCTCTGTACCTGTGCCAAGCGTTTTCGGTACGCCTCCTTACTGAGAGCGTCATCCCATATTTCTGCTCCGTACAGTAACACTGACCATACGGTACATATCAAGAGGTTGAGTCCCCCTACGTTGGTCATAAGTCCACTCAGGGCGGATACGCCCGAAGCAACCTTCTCAGCCGTTACCCTGATTTGCTCAGTTCGTGTCTATCAGTATCGCCTCGTACTTCACCGCTGGTTTCGATTCGATTAGTGTGCCTCTAGTACTGACTCCCATGTTAGAATAGTGGTGGGAGTTAATGCTAATTTTCATCAACGTTAACGCTGCTAATGTTGACCATAGTTAGCAGCTAACGTTAACTGTTAATGTTAACTATTAATATTCACTGTTTAAGTTGGAGCTAGATTTCAAAATAAAACTATACAATATGCTACATTTTAATTTATATTTAATTAAGGCAAATATCAATATAACTCAATCAATATTCTTTATTCAACAGAGTAATATTGCTCTTAACTTCTAAGTATTATATCAAATCTAAAGAAATTAAGTTGAATCTTTGGTCATTGTCATTTCTTTGGTCTCTCCACTTCCATTGACAAACTGTAATAAATCCGATTAAATATTGTGAATGCTGAAACTTACAAAATTTATGTGACAGGCAAAATTACCTTAACCAACACGGGGAATTAGTTCCGAATTTGCATTTAGAAAAACTATTTTCCTTACTTTTCCAGATTTCAGGCTACATCTCCTATCTGACAATATGTTACCTGTCTTCGATAATATCCTTTCACACGGAACAGAAGAGGGCACAATTCCGCATTTCTTGATGAATATTGCTGATAAATTTGGAAAGTATACTCTATATTTTTACCACGAATCCAAAGGACAACTACGTCTGTCTAATAAATCTGCTTCTAAATAGTGTTCCAGCTCTTTAGTTGCTTTTGCTAAACAATTGTTTGACGGTTTACGTTTTTCCTTTTCAAAAATTGAGTCAATAACTCCCCCAAGAGAAATATTTTTTTTTGGAACAGTTAAACTATTTATTCCCTGAGTTGTATTTCCTGGTGCTTCAGCGGAGCAACTTGTAGCAGCTTGAATTTCATTTTGAATCAGTTTTATTAAAGTGGTTTTTGCCATTTCAGCAGTGTCTTCTGAAAAGTAGTGGCATTTGAATCTAGGGTCCAGAAATGTGCACAAAATGAACTTCGAATTTTCTTCTAGATTTCCAAACTTTTTCCGCAATCCAGTTTCTAATTGCTCAACGATCGATCTAGGGAGCGCTAAAAGTTGCAGGTGCCTTAACTGCTCACAAACAATTAGTAGAGCTTTCATTAGTACAATAGGCATACTACATGTCAAATATTTTGAACCACTTATAACACAAGTAACTTCTTCGAACGCTTCTAATATGTCACATAACTGTCCACAAATTTCCCATTCTTCTAGTGTTATCACAGGTAAATCTGCATCGATAATGGCCAAAGTAGCTCGAATGCAATCTTTCAGCTCTAAAAACCTTTTGATCATGTAATATATTGAGTTCCACCGGGTTGCAACTGATTGAGTTAGTCGTTTTGGTTGATGTACATTATTTTTAGCTGATATTCAAAAAGTTTCTCTGCAGATCTTGTACTTTTTTCGAAGTGAAGTACAATCTTCTTTATTTTAATAAGTCAAACAATAATACAGCTTCTTGTACAATCAAACTTAAGGAATGAGCAAAGCATGGGAAATGGTCATATAACAGATATTTTCGAAATGCGTTCGTTATATTAGAAGCATTATCTGATATACCCATGATAACTTTATCCTCCAAATTCCATTCTCGCAAAATTTGACGAATTTCTTTGGCAAGGTATTCACCCATGTGGTTGTCAACAAGTATGGAACAATCTAAAAGATCTGTTTTGAGTTGGAAGTTTTGCGTACAAAAATGCACAGTCAATGCCAACTTTGATTCTAAATTGCGAGATGACCAGCAATCCGTTGTAATGCAAACTTCTTTTGCCTCTTCATTGACGTATTTTTGAACTTGGATTAGGCATTCATCGTACTATTCCTGAAGCATCGAATTTAAAATTGCTTTCCTAGAAGGCAAATTGTACGAAGGATTTAAACTTTTCACAAATTCTTTAAAACCTTCATCTTCAACAACAGAGAAAGGTTGAAAATCTTTTGTAAAAAGGTTCATCAATGCATTATCGGCCTTTAATTTTTCATGAGGTCTAAGCTTTTGCGGAATGAATGATGTTATTGTCTTCTGCTTTCTTTTAACAGCTGTCAAATTCAATACTGACGCGCTCGCATGGGGACTTCTTGTGTAGAACAGCCCTCAATATTTATATTTTCCGCATTATTTTTCTCCGATTCACTCCGAAACTCGGATGTGTACGATGCCTTTTTATTCAAATTTAATTAGCCATCCATATGTGAAATCGCCGAAAATAGTATCGGATGCACTCTATTAAGATGAGACTTTAAATTTGTAATGGTTGTTTTGTAAGAGCACGTTTTTTTACAAATATTGCACGTTGCTTTTGTCTCGTCTAACACAGAAAAGTAATTCCAAACGGAACTTTTGCGCCTTTCCATTTTGAAAAATATCGCCTTAAACTAACAGATAAATTAAACCTAACATTACCTAACTTTTCAAATACTTTACCTCTCTTTTTTTATGACTTTTTTCCACAAACCGTGACTTCAAAATTTAATTATTGTCACTCACTGCACTTTGTTCTTGCATCCAGCCTAAGCTATGTATTGCACGTGTGGCAAAATTAACATCAATAGAATATGATATCCCATGCATCTCTTCTTTATGCGTTGATCACTCGACAGCATCAACGGATTCGATTCCGGCAACGTTGATGTAGCTGCTAGCAAATGCATTGATCGCTCGTACTATTGTTTCAGTTGAGCTCAATGTTAGCGCCAAATAACGCATGTATCAAGTTAACAGCTCCAATACCATCAACATTAATGTGTTTGCTATAATTTGATCTGGATGCTAACGTAAACGAGCCTGCTATCGTTAATGCGGCTGCGATCATTAATGCGGTCAAAGTCAAAGTCAAAGTCAAAAGCGCTTTATTTAATACCAATCGTTATAAATTTTTAAAAGAACATAAAGCAAATTCCAAACAATAAAACTATGAAAAACTTAATGGCCCGAACGGCTCTCTAAATTTAAATGTTATCAGTTAAACACATTTAATGAAAAAAATACACTTGCAAAAATAAATTAATTAAGATTATTACATATTTTTTGATTCAATTGGAAAAAGGAGAAAAAACCAACCAGCATTATTCAAAAATTACTTATACTACAAACACAACAATGAACTTATATCCTATACCTAATATGTTACACCCTAATTCTAAATAAGTTCAATCAAAAAAAAAAAAACATGTTACCTTATATTGAAACCTATACCTAATTTATAATACAAATAAACAACAATACTAGATGTAGCAATAATGAGATGAATCTAAAAAACTAAGTAACGAGAAAAAGCACAAAAACAGAAAATAAACACGGAAAATTTAGACATTGTCATTCAGCCACCAATACCTAGATTGTTCCATCTCAGCTCGACCAGCCTCAACGAATCTAGCAAATGAGTATCTCCATTGGAATTGTTGGTCTCGTGAACTCAAATTCGGAGGATATTTTATCTTCTTATCGGTGGCCCGTCGGTATATGTGATATATGATTGGGACGCCGTCAGAATCAAAAACATATCGATTCATGTCCAAATACACGAATGCTTCTGGAGGAACGAAGCCAGTAGTAAGGCAAGTCACAATATACCCGTCTGTAGGGTGGAACGGCTGTGAAATCGAAGGGTTTTCACTCACAGTTACAGATCTTGCGATATGATTCCGAAGAAGTTTCTATATGAAGATTTCGACTCTTGTCACTTGAGCGGTTTGATAAATTTTTCTATTCGATATATAGTGCTTCCAATCCGTCTCAGGCTTTCTGTACAAACCAGTACATGCACGAAGACATTTCCTTTCGAAAACTCTTAATCTTTCCATTGTACTAGCACTCTGGTTGTACCAGATCTGGCATCCGTATGTCAAAACTGGCCTAACCAGGGTCTTGTAACAAATAACTTTGACTTTTTGATCAATGTATCTGGAATGAAAGAGTCGCCGAAGGGCCATGACTACTTTTAGTGCTTTACTGAGCATGATTTTGACATGTTCAGTATAGTACAGATACTATCGAGATGAACACCGAGGTATCGAGCACAGGATTTATGTGGAACCCGTTCTGAACTACCCTCACCAGCCATAATGTGGAAATCCTTCCAATTACGTTTCAGGTCTTGACTGGCCCCCTGCAGCGTTGTCCGAAACAAAATTGTTTTGCACTTCTGCGCATTGATTTTCATTCGCCAATTGTCGGTGTAGAGCTGCACATCATTAAACATTTTTTGAAGATTGCTGTGAACTATTGTAGCTTTTCGGTCTGCCGTATAGATGATCAGATCATCAGCAAACGCTACCAATGATCGAGGTGGCGAGACATTGAAATCAAAGCTGTTCAATAGCTTGCGAATGAATATTGAGAAAAGCAGGGGCGCAGTAACTGTTCCCTGCTGTAGACCATTTAAGACCTTGAATTCGCGCCTTGTTGTCAGATTTCCATCAGTTACATCAAATGATTTCCCGTAAAACATATTACACATCATGGCAACAAGGTGTCTGGGGAACCTGTCCTGAAGAAGTTTGAAAACTAGTCCATCTAACACACCGTATCGAAGGCTTTCTCCATATCAATGAGACATGCTCCAACACATTCTTTGTTGTTTAGTTTCCAACAGATGTCTGAGGTTACTTTCGTTATTGCATGTATGGTCGAATGCCTGGCACGAAAACCAAATTGGCAATTCGGCATCAACTCATATTTCTCAATGTGGGCGTTTAATGCTCTGTTGAGTATCACTTCAAACACCTTGCTGATGTTAGGCAACAAGCTGATTGGGCGATACCTTTTAGAGCATGAAGATTCTTTTCCTTTCTTCAAGATCGGAAATACCTTAGCCTTTTTCCACTCATTTGGGAAATATGAATTGTTCAACATGTTGTTGAACAATATGCAATAATTCCTAATAGCAACCTCAGGCAAATGTCGGAGAACTATATTTGGAATATCGTCAGTACCACATGATTTTTTGTTGTTTATTCTGCGAAATATGAAACACAAGTCTTCATAGCTGACAAAATAATCAATAAGATTCATGGTCGGTTTGAGGTCAGATGTTAACGTTTCATCGAAATGAAGAATTGATTGGCCGTTCAGGCTTGATTTGAAGTCGGAAACTTCAACGACCTCCGAAAATATTTCATTCCTTCTCTCTGGGTTTGGCAGATTAACCAATTCAAAATGTGTTCCAATCAGGGCAAGCTTCTGCAATCCATCACATATAATCCTGTTTCCATTTCTATCCGGAGTCGTACTATCAATTCCGATACCAGCCCTATCGAGAAGATTTATCTCATCACTAGCGACTTCAAGATTCGATACCTTCACTCGAGACTTCCTGCGGAATAAGCTATTCACTTTCGCGAAAACGCCATCTGGGTCCTGTGGGCTAATACCCCTCAGTTTTTTCGCCCATTGATTGCTGACCTCACTCCTGAAGTATGAACGGATTAAGTTCCGGACATTCTTCAGATGTAATTTCAACAAAGCCAACGAGGGATGGTTGTAGTCCAAAAATCGTCGATAAATATTGTTGACGCGGGTGAGAAGAAGGCTTTTCAATCTTTCCAAACTTGCGATGGTTGGTGTTTCATATCCTTCCATATTGTTTGGATATTTAATCTTGGGAACTACTTTCACAATCGTTTCCAACGTCAGCTTCTCTAACTTCGACAAATAGAGATCTATTTCATCGTCAGTTAGATTTCTGTTATAAGGAACCATTGAACAAGCGTTGCTATCATCAGAAGAGGGACATTGATTCTGGTACTCCCGATTGAACTTCTTTTGAAACTTTCCCCAGTCTGGTTTTTTGAAATTCAACCGATGGTTTTCATGTTGAACTGGAATGAGGAAGAAATCATCCCTTTGATGATTGATTTCCATTACGATTGCGTTATGGTCGCTATCGTAAGGAAGCACCTGCAGTTTCCGTTGAGGACTATTAAAGCTGAATTCAAGTCTTGCGTCAGCAATGCAGAGGTCCAAATATGAATTTGTCCTTGGGTATGTTGGGAACTCCGACCCATATAGGTTGCACCTGTATTCAATTTGGTTCTCTGTTATCCATGATATCAGGAATACACCTCTTGGATTATTGGTGGCGTTTAGCGATGATGTATGCTTGGCATTCAGGTCACCGGCAAAAATATAATAACTATGCAGCCTGTTCAATTCGAGTATTTCAAACAAGGAATTGAGGTCCTCCTTGAACATGAGAACATTTTGACCAGTTGCATAGGCAGAGATAACGAAGAGGTTATCCCCACCTGGCAGTGAAATTTTGATGACGGACACTTCAAGAAATTCAAAGTTTTTGAATTCGACTTTTTCAATATTTTGGAAACAATAGGGTATTCTAACCAATATTCCGGTGCCACCTCCCCCATCACCTATTACCCTATCGTTTCTTACGAATGCAAAATCTTTGAATTCCATGGAGTGCCATAAATTGAGGTGGGTTTCAGTGAGAAGTATGATGTCAGGCTTTTGCCTAACAATAAATTCAAGGAGATAATCACGTCGATGTAAAGTAACGATAGAGTTGACGTTGATCGATATGAGGCGACAAGTTATTATTAGGCATGATATGACAAGTTATTATTAGGCATTTGAAAGACCTAAACGCTGAAAAGCAAAGTTAATTTTTGAATCTTGTTTGTCGATTCTCTCCGATAAAGAATTAAGTTGCTGGTAAATTTTGAGAAGCAGCTCATTATTGCCACTTACATTATTTACATTATTTCCAGCATTTCCTGCTGGTCCTCTAGCGGCGAGTGCAAATGATACTCCGGGCTTGACGAAGTTGGAAGGTATGATATTACAGTGTACTTGTGTTTGCTTTGGAGCAAATTTAACTTTTGCATCTTGATACCGGAAGCATCCTCGATATGATGCTGGGTGACCAAAAACACCGCAGTTAACGCAGTATAATTTTTCTTTAGGCTCCGTCTGAGCCAATTTGCACTCATCGGGAGCATGAACGTCTTTGCATTTAACGCAACGATAGTGCATGGCACAATTGGCAGCCAAATGTCCAAATCTTTGACACCGGTAACACTGGTTGACTTCTCTTTTCTGGAGGCGTTCCCACCTCACCACTCTGAAATTCAAGTACCTTATTTGTTGAAGGGCACTTGGACTGCTCTTATTTGCAATTTGTACCAGGTAAAGTGGTAAATTCTTCCTCTCTATGGTCGACCTTCTTGTCGCAAAGGCTTTGACTGAAACAAAATCAATATCTGGTGCAGCTTCCTTGAGCACCTGAAGAAGATCGACCGTTTCCTCTCCGCTGTCCAAACCCTTCAACAAGAAGGTCTGATTTTTTTCACTTTTTGGGGTATAGGTGAAGTGTGGAACCTCCCCAGAAATCAGCGCATCTTTGGCTGACTTGAAATCAACCAGTGATTTCGTCCTTATAGTTAATTTTTCGGCATTAACTCTTTTGATTTCGAAATTGGCCAGTTTATTTTCGGCTGCCAATAGCCGAACCATATCTTTCCTGGTTTATCCGAACACGTTGATTGGCGGAACTTTTTCTGACTTGTTGGAAGCTTTTTCAGAGGAACCAGCAGAACTGCAGGCTGGTTTTTTCTCCTTATTTTTGTTCTTTAAATATTGAATAAAATTAACGTCATTATCTTGATTAAAATTACCTCCGATGTTTTCTTCGATTTCCATATCTTCGGGTGATCCCTCCAGCGCTGCAAAATAATTTTGGCTCTCGTTGGTGCCACCAGCACTTAGAACTTCCTCTGGATTTACTTGCTTTGTACTTTTCTTCGGCTTTGTTACCTGTTGCCATTGATTTTGTGGCTGCGTCTTTTGAGGCTTCATCCCTTTCTTGAAAAGATCCTTGAGAGACTGTATCTCTTGCCTTAGTTCATCATTTTCTTTCTGCAATTTGGCCATTTGTTGATTGTCCGCTATTATTTGCAGCTTGCACCCTCCATCTACGGAGTTTTCTTCGTTATGTTTTCTTTTGGTGATTGTCGCCAGTTTCGTATTCGTCGTTTCCCCAGGTTGCCCCAACGGTGGGAAGCCGTCGGGCTCCTCAATACCAGCGGCGAAATTTTCTTTGTGAATTTGTTTTTCGTTACCAATCGAAGTAAAAATATTCGATAGAAATTTCCTGAGTCAATTACTTCAACAATATAAGATTTTTTCCGATAAAAATTAACTTCGGACAAACGTTTTTAAAAAATTAATTTAATTTTTGAAAACTTTTGACAGGAGCGATTTAAAAGACGTCTATACGCAAAGACTACTACGATCCATCCGATCATTAATGCGGCTACTATTGTTAATGTGGCTGCTTATGTTTTGGCGTTGGAACGATTCTTAGCTGTTAGCAGTTGGTATGGAATTAATGTTAGCTGTTAATTTATTTTTTCGTTAGCAGTGCTAATCGTTGGCGGCGGGTAACGTTAAGAATTAGCTGTTAACGATTAACTGGCACAGCTCTATGTTAGAATTAAAACTTATTTATAATGTACAAACGAAATTTAATCATATTTGAAAAGAACAAAAATTCACAACTCTAATCATAAGCACCCGTGTTGTAAACAAATGAAAGATTATTAATAAAGACTTTTTATGCTTTAAAAAATAAATTTAAAGTGCGAATTACTAGATCTTCTTAATTAGGTCGTCCCACTTGACTGGCATACTCGTATAAAAAGTCTAAAACATCAAACCCACAAAACAATTCAACTGAATTTCATTCGTTGCCACTTCTCATCCTTGAGCAATCATGTGGAAAGGCCAAAAATGTTTGTTTTTTTTTCACACAAACAAGTTTTCAAAACAAAACCAAATACGTTACTAAAAAGTATGCAAGGATTTTTCCATTAGTTGAACCAGAATTCAAAAGAAATAATATTATGATAGTTCTATTCTTTACATCGAATCAGCGCCCTTGGTATTCAGAATTGTTTTTCTCAAGAAACCAAAAGTTTCTCCGAGTTTGTAATGTGTTTACTAAATTTGATGTCACATTGTTACAAGGATCTACTTGAGTATGTGGGAAGATGAGAAATGAAAAGATAACAAAAGGCAGAAAAAAAAATTACTGGAATTGTTTTTACGCTCTAATCGAATATGTAACTTACACACATGGCTCTATTATCAGCAAATGGGCCACATGTGAGTTATTGAGCCTTGCTCGTACGCATACTATACATATTCAACTTATGGAATTGTTATCAATGTTAGACAAATTTCTACCATGTCAGCAATTTGCTACGCTCATGACCCAGTTTCTTGCGTTTTAGATTGAATATAGAAATTATTGATGACTCTATTTCGCAGGGTGTTCTCAGAAGCCTGTTTAGCTGCTTAAAATCATTTTCGAATATTAGTGCCCTGAATTGCACATGGTATACCAATTTCAAGGAATCGCGTGAAATGCTGGTTGTTATTGAATCGTAAAATTTAGCATAATGCCTGAACATCAGATATATGTATATATCGTAATATGTAGGATAAGATAGAAAGAAATGCTTTTGAACGTCGTTAAAAATGGGACCATACAACACCAATAGGTGCCTGTAATCTTTCAGGATTATTTCTACTCATGTGCTTATTATTTGATATTCATCATAAACGTGAAAATTTTATCAAAATCGACAAAATCACCCATTCTCGCCAACACCCTGTTTAGTAAAATGGTCTTAATTTTAGCAAGCACACCCTCCTCCCCCCTCTAAGAGCCCACAATCCGCCTTGCAAGAATTTAGAAATCTATCTATGTACGTATCTGACATCCTATCTAATAAGCTCATATATGTATAGGAAAAAGAAAATAAGAATTTGCCAAATTGTCAAACCCATTCAACGGGACTAACACTCGCAATAACAATGGAATTATAGAACCAACAGCAGCAGCAAAAAGCAACATACGAAAATATCTTTTGTGCTCGTAAAAAAAAAAATGGCAGCAATTGGAGGCATTTGCGTATATGTGAAAAATAACGAACAAATTAGGACATGTGGATAGATACTCGTACGAGCGAAAATATATTGTGGATGTCACGACATTTGATTTGATGATAACGACCATTCGTAACAATCCCTACGCCATCTTCTATGATGTTTTATACTCGTACTATATATAAAAGTCAGTTTGTTGGGAAATGAGCTTTTCTTGCTCCTTTTTCCTGCGCTTTGTTGTTCCTTCAAATGGATTTATTTACAGATCTTCTAAACTGAATGGTTGGATGAAAGACGACGAATTGCATGTCAGATGACAAACAAGGATAATGGGGTTGTAATAAGTAATTTGCGGCTTGTTGGGGTTCATGATGAAGTTGGAAATTGAAGGAAAAGTTTTCGATTTTATTGAGATATTACTTGCGAAGTAAAGCTTGGCATTTCTGGTCTTGAAGTAAATTTTGCAAGTTTTGATATTTTGACGAAAACTCCAAGCAAAACTTATTTAAATATGAATTTAAAAAATTTTTTAAGTTTGTTTATACCTTTGTAGTTAAGAAATTAGTACTGTTTCACGATAAAAAAACCATAATTCTATTTCAACTTATGTATTTCCAATTTTTGTATTTAAATATAATACTGTCTAATTCGCGACTTGAAAACCTTGCAACTAATTATAAACTATATCGAGAACGAGTTAACTGGTGAATGAACAATACAAAACTGCAACTAATTATAAACTATTTCGAGAACGAGTTAACTGGTGAACGAACAATACAAGACTGAACAATGGAAAAATCTCTTTCAAAGAATTTACCGTTTGATGAAAATTTCGGTACATTTTTTCTCGCGTAAAATTAATCTAATACTAAATTTATGATATTCTAAACAATTACGTGATTCTGCGATAATTTTATGATGGTCAGGTACTTCACTTTGAGTGACTGGACGTAAGAATGACCAAGCATCTTCATGCTTCATTATTTGATCGAGCAGACTGTACAGGGCTATGGTGTCTAACTTTAGGAATTCATCCGTGCGACGCACTCGTCGCAAATTATTATTGTTGTGCAAGATACATCCAAATTAAACTCCCATGAATGCTCACCATCATCTATAATTTAAAAATCCACACACAACATTATTTCCGAGGTCACCAACCCAAATCACCTTTAATCAACACCAGATACCTGTATCGGCATATTGAACTTCACACGATTACGCATATCAGCATATCCACCAGCGACAAACATCAATAACAATTAGGATATTGAACTTCACACGATTACGCATGTCAGCATATCCACCAGCGACAACCATCAATAACAATTAGGATGATTGAACTCCGCACGAGTACGCATGTCAGCATGGTCATTAACACCAAATGCATCAATACCGCACGAACTGCACCATCATCGAAATTTCCAATTGATCCAATTAATTTCATAGTAATTTTTGGTCAGCAAAATATTTAAAGTAAAATGTAATGTATAAATACGAAGAGATTTGAACAATAAAGTCACTCTGGTAAGATATTGTAACAAGTGCGTTTCATTTCAGATTTTTTACTTTCCAGAACATTGGTCCGTCGAGCCGGATAGTTTAACCTGGCAAACAACCGCATCAATCGCAGATACAATTGGAGGAGTTTGAACTGGATAGTTCAAACCAGCAACCAGCACCGCAACCAATCGCAGATACAATTGGAGGAGTTTGAACTGGATAGTTCAAACCAGCAACCAGCACCGCAACCAATCGCAGGTACAATTGGAGGAGTTTGAGCGGGATAGTTCAACGTAGCAAACAGCACCGCAACCAATCGCAGGTACAACTGGAGGAGTTTGAGCGGGATAGTTCAACGTAGCAAACAGCACCGCAACCAGTCGCAGGTTCAATTGGAAGAGTTAGAGGGCAGTAACAGCTAGAATACGATGGCTACTCCAATCGCAGCACAAAAACTAAATTTTGACAGCATCAATCGGGTCATCTCCAACTTCAGGAAGGATGGAGCCAGTAGACACTCGTTGGCATACTTCGAGACGAGGTTAGCTCGTCTTGAAGAACAATGGAAGGCATGTGAAGAATTACATGCTCAGACCTATGTGCATTTGCAGGAGGAAAAGGAAAAAGGCTTATTGGAAAAGTACATTGAAGATTATGCATGTATCGAGGATCTAGTGTTGGAACACAAGACGATCTTCAAGGAAGGTACCTACAAATATCGTGCTGGTACCTCAGGGCAACCACAACCAGCTGCAAATACAAGTGACAACCTACAGTTGGAGCGGATTAAAATTCCTACATTTGATGGGAACTACGGGAGTTGGATAGCGTTTCGTGATCTATTTAGATGCATGATTCACGAGAATGCAGCTTTGTCACATGTTCAGAAGATGCAGTATCTACGCAGCAATATTAAAGGTGAAGCAGAAAAGCTTGTTAGCCACCTAAACATAGTGAGCGACAATTATGATGCCGCATGGTCAATATTATGTGAGAGATATGATAATATGAAGATCATAGCGCAGGAGCTTATGCAACGTTGGTGGAGCGCAGGTTCAAATCAGACAAACCATGCAATAGGGCTTCGAGATATGGTAAACACCACCAATCAACTTATAGCAAGCCTGAAAACGCTGAAGATCGATGGGTTTGATCTCGCCATAGTATTTATTCTGAACAGCAAGCTCGATAAAGAGTCTAGAGCGGAATGGCAAAAACTAATAAGCGAGAGCACAGAAGTACCAACGCTAAAGAAGTTTATAACTTTCCTTACCCAAAGATTCACCATGCTAGAATCATTAACATTGTCAAAGCCATACTCAGAACCAAGACCACCAAAAAGGATTACTACGCACACTACACAAGTGGCAACATTACGGTGCGCTATGTGCACCAATCCCCATCGGTTGTTCGAATGCGAACGGTTCAAGAAAGCAGCCGTGGACTCACGCCGTGAATTGGTAAAGAACAAAAAATTATGTTTCAATTGTCTATCGGAACAACATACAGTGAAGCAATGCAAATCAAAGAGAACGTGTAAAAACTGCTGCAAGCGTCATAATACTCTACTGCACGCTGGAGATGAGAGGTCACAGCCAACGGAATTACCTCTGTCCAAACCAACTACCTTTCAGACCCAAGCACATAATGCCTTGCTTTGTAACACTCAAGTGCTGCTTGCCACAGCACTTATAACTGTAAAAACTAGTGAAGGTGCAGCTGTTACGCTACGAGCATTATTGGATATCGGCTCACAAAGATCCTTCATCACAGAATCTGCCGTCCAATTATTAGGGCTAACGCGCAAACACTCGAAAACGTCAATAGGAGGCATTGGGTGTTCAGAAGCCATAACATCTAGGGGAGTAGTTGAAATCACAGCATTGATCGGAAATAAGGAAGACGAGACTCTTTTGAGTTTCTCGGCATTAATAATTCCCAAAATTACGGCAATACTTCCCGCCGTAAGCATCAATGTTGCTCTACCTCCACGACTCAAGAAATTAAAGTTGGCAGATCCCGGTTTCAACCGGCCATCCCACATCGACCTACTTCTTGGAGCAGACATCTATGGCAGCTTACTAGCCAACGGGTTCGTTCATGGTCAACCATGCGCACAGAACACAAAACTCGGATGGGTTCTTTTTGGATCAACTGCCAGCATGCGAACCGACAAAAGCTCTCTATCGTTCGTAGCATCCGAAGAACTGGACAAAACTCTCAGGAGTTTTTGGGAGATCGAAGAACCTTCAACTACAATACAACCAGCACCAGAGGATGCTCAAGTTGAAAGACACTACTCTGAAAATACGTGTAGAAACGTAGATGGAACATACACAGTTATGTTGCCATTTAAATCCAATCGTGAGCACAGAGAAGAACTGAAGGAATCTGTTCGCATCGCACATATTAGATTCCGACAGCTGGAGCAGCGGCTTTCAAGTCATCCGGAACGAAAAAAGGAATACCATGCATTCATGGAGGAATATTTGAACCTTGGCCACATGGAAAAAGTGCCGGATAATTTAGTCCAGAATACCGATTGCTATTACCTTCCACACCATGAGGTTATTAAGGAGACGAGCTCCACGACAAGGTTACGGGTGGTCTTCAATGCCTCGCAGAGGTCATTAGGTGGAAAATCGCTGAATGATTTGTTACACGTTGGTCCTACAATACAAACTAATCTTCTGCATCTACTACTGAGATGGCGAAACTACCAGTACGTCGTTGCTGCCGACATAGAAAAAATGTATAGGCAAATACGAGTTCATGACAGCGATCGCGACTACCAGCGCATATTGTGGAGGTTCTCTAATAAAGACCCAATTAGTCACTACAGATTGAACACAGTGACATACGGTACAGCCTGTGCACCATTTTTAGCAATACGGACTCTTCAACAACTGGCAATTGATGAACGTGTCACCCACCCAGAAACCACTGAAACGATACTCCAGGATTTTTATGTCGATGATCTTTTGACTGGCTCAAATGATTTAGGTCACCTAAAACACTTGCAAGCCGAACTTAGAGTAGTGCTGCGCAAAGGGGGCTTCCGTCTTCGAAAATGGTCAGCCAATCACCAAGACCTTTTAGAAGCTATTCCAGAGGAAGATCGCGAAAATCAAAAACCGTTAGACATAGCTCTTTCGGAAGAAATTAAAACGCTTGGATTACAATGGCATCCGGCGCAAGATGTGTTTTCATTCCAAGTCCGGCTTATAGAAGAACAAAAGCTAACAAAGCGTTCTATACTTTCAGAGGTAGCGAGACTATTTGATCCATTGGGTTGGCTACAACCGTGCATAATCACAGGAAAAATTACCATGCAGAAATTATGGCTACTTAAATTAGGATGGGATGACGAGGTACCTCTAACCGCAGCGAAGGATTGGAATAACACACGCAAGCAACTACTAGTGCTCGAGAAACTTCGCATCCCTAGATGGAATAACTACACAAGCCACGCACCCATAGAGCTACATGGTTTCTGCGATGCCTCAAATGCAGCTTACGCAGCTGTAGTTTACGTACGAGTTTTGGACGCAAAGGGGTGCATATCTACTAGCTTGCTCAGCGCAAAATCCAGAGTTGCGCCATTAAAGACGATATCTATACCGAGGCTCGAGCTCAGCAGTGCGGTTCTCCTGTTAGAAACAATGAAACATGTAAAACAAGCATGTAAGTGGACGAATATTAAAACATACTATTGGACCGACTCAAAAGTTGCCTTGGCTTGGATTCAAAAACCTGCAGTAACTTGGAAGGTTTTTGTGGCAAATCGTGTAAGCCTTATACATGATGAGTCAGTACCTAATGATTGGCATCACGTTTCTACGAATGACAACCCAGCTGATCTGGCTTCAAGAGGAATTCGTCCGGAACAGTTGCTTGCATCCTCTCTATGGTGGGAAGGGCCAGGCTGGCTCACCAGTCCAGTAATTCCTACAACAAACAACTTAACGTTGACAGCAATTGAACAGGAAGTTGTTACGGATGAAACACGGTCAGTAGCGATAGTAGCAACTGAACCCACGCCAGAGCCAGAAATACTCGGGAGATACTCGTCGCTTCCAAAACTTCTTAAAGTTATGGCCTACATACGTCGATTCACTTATAATGCATCTCATCCAAACCACAAGCGGACAGGTTCTTTAGCTTTCGAAGAACTACAAGAAGCGAAAATTAAATGCATACGCCTATCCCAACAGCACGCCTTCCCACAAGAAATACATGCTCTACGCAACAACAACGAAATATCCAACTGCAGCAGCATTAAGACGCTAAATCCATGGATTGACGCCCATGGAATCATCAGGGTTGGAGGAAGATTGCAACATGCACCAATCCATGAGGAAGCCAAACATCCCGCAATAATTTCTCGCGACTCATTCGCAACACTGATAGTGAAGCAACAGCACTTGACAACATTACACGGAGGAATACAACTGGTTCTGGCAGTCGTACGACAACAATACTGGATTCTGAATGCGCAATCTTTCGTTAAGCGCATACTAAGGGATTGCCTCACCTGTTTTAAATCCATAGCACGTCCAGAAAATCAGTTAATGGGACAACTTCCTCCACCCAGGTTTCAAATGGAGAAACCCTTTGCACAGACAGGGCTAGATTACGCCGGGCCGATAACCATTAAATGGAATGGTGGACGGGGAAGTAAAACAAGCAAAGCGTACATTGCCGTCTTCGTCTGCATGGCAACTAAAGCCTTCCATCTGGAAGCCGTTAGTGAACTATCGACACCGGCATGCGTCGCGGCAGTTCGACGATTTATCGCCCGAAGAGGCAAATGTCACACCATATACAGCGACTGCGGCACAAATTTCCTAGGCAGTGAAAGGCAGTTAAAGGAGGCATTCAAGGAAGCCACGAAGAACTGTGAGGAACTTCTTATTAATGAAGAGATGCACTGGAAATTCATTCCTCCTGGCAGCCCACACTTTGGTGGACTCTGGGAAGCTGGAGTAAAATCCATGAAACGACACTTGATAAGGACAGTCGGGCAACAGTTACTAACAATCGAAGAGTTATACACCCTCTTAGCGCAAATAGAGGCCTGCCTAAACTCGAGGCCCTTATGTGAGGTAAGCAGCGACCCCAACGACCATACAGCGATTACTCCTGGGCATTTCTTGACGGGATACAACTTGTTCGAGATACCATCCCTCCCATCAAGTAAATCCATCAATGCTAAATGGGAATCAGTTCAAAGAATTAAGACACATTTCTGGAATCGGTGGAAGCTTGAATATCTCAGCCGACTGCAACAAAGGCCAAAATGGATGACGATTCGACCCAACCTCCAGGTTGGAGATCTTGTTCTCGTGAAAACCGACAACTTTCCATCCACGCATTGGCCACTCGCAAGAGTGACGGACGTACATCCTGGGTCAGATGGTATTGTCCGCGTTGTGTCCGTCAAGTTTTACGGTAGAGTCACTAGACGCCCTATCACCAAGATTTGCCGTCTACCGTTCACTAACACAAGTCCAGAGCCTCCTACAGAACAACCAAAATCGGCTACGCTGTTAGCGACAGCAGAACCGAGTAAAAGGAAACGACCCAAAATCGCACCTATTGGAAACACGTGGTCGAAGTATCTATCAACCTACTCCAAAAAATCCAAATCTGAACCTATAGACCCCACTCCAACGAAGGTACGAACCGCAGGAATAGCATCGAAATTACTATACTCCCTCCTAGTAGTTTTCTGTGTGTTTCCACAAATGAATTGCGATGTTAATATCACGCAACTTACGACTGGGTTTTACATCGAGCACCTCGGAGCCGCACAAATCCACAGAGGAGCGTTCAAAATACAACTGCAACTACCTTGGACTAATCTTGTATACGATCAAAAGAACATAGAAGCGGTCGTGGCAAAATTTCATGGACTGTGCCAATCTAGCTCTAGTATATCAACTGAAATCGGTAGCTTTGAACTAGTCCACCATTTAAAAGAGCTTAAAGAAGAAATTGTCCATAAAATGCTTACTTTAAAGTTGTTGCATCACAGAAGGCGAAGAGGTGCGCTTGGAACTCCATTAACCGCTGTTTTCGGAATAAATGACGAGGCCTACAAGGACATCCACAGTTTATCTGACAATCAAAAGAAAATCATACGATCTATGAACAGTCAAGACAAACTCATGCTAAAGGCAGTGAAAACCCTCAACAGCACCTCAGGTAGAATCGATACCCAGCTAAAACGATTTCAAGCTCAGCTACAAAGAGGTATAGAACGAGTCAACGAACTAGGCCGCTGGTACAAAACCATCGATCACAATAAAATCAGCATTCACCTTTTGGCTACGTACCAGCAAGCAGAAAACTACCTGCAAGAAGTTCACCAGAAGTATTCTAGTCTACTATCTACTCTCGTTTCACCAACAAGCATCTGGGAATGCATCAGAACAAATGATGCCCTTCAAGACATCAACCACACACAAACGCTGCTCCCTGATCACATGCAGATCTTATATCAAGCAATCGAACCCATTCAAATCAATGTTGATGATACTTATATCAACTTACTGGCATTCCTTCCCATTATCGACAACCGCCCGTACAACTTGATAAAAGCCACACCAGTTCCAGAATGCATCGGGAACAACACATTCCGAACATTTGACATACCATCAACGATTTTGGGCGTAAACTATAACTTGCAGCAGTATTTTGAAGCTTCCAGTGACGACCTCTCCAGGATCGCAGCCAATCAATATCTAGTAGACATCAGTATACTCCATGACGTGAATTCGAAACCAAATTGCTTGATCAATGAGATACACAAGGTATTCGGCAGAGACCCGTGTGCAGTACACACTTTCAAAATAAAACGTATAGTATGGAAACAACTGCACGACCCAAATACCTGGTTATTCACGACGCCATCAGCAACCCCAGCGCAAGCCATTTGTCAAGGTGACCGCCAAAATGTAATCCTTAATAACACTGGGATCATAAGACTGTCGCAGGACTGTAGTCTTAGAGTTGAAAATTCTCTGTTCACTGCCTCTTGGAAAGCCGCTACGCGGAACCTTTCCGTATACATGCTTCCACACCCACCTGTCCTCGATCAGACAATAAGCCAACAAACTATTCCTAATCTTTCAGCGCCAAAAATCATTAAATCCGAAGAATCCTTTGGAGCTTACATTCAACAAGAGCAGAACATCATTGAAGAAAACGAAACTACCTCTTGGTCAACCATTGGTCACCACGGGACAAACATCAGCCTGTCTGTCTTAATAACCTTGATTATTACATCAGCTTGTTTTCTTCTGATTCGATATCGTCGCAAAAAGGTCCAAATAACACCAAACCAGCAAAGGACTACGTGGTACGAAATGTCGACAAATTCTAAGAACTAAGAACCTCGGACGGTTCATGGCGGGCGGTAATGTGCAAGATACATCCAAATTAAACTCCCATGAATGCTCACCATCATCTATAATTTAAAAATCCACACACAACATTATTTCCGAGGTCACCAACCCAAATCACCTTTAATCAACACCAGATACCTGTATCGGCATATTGAACTTCACACGATTACGCATATCAGCATATCCACCAGCGACAAACATCAATAACAATTAGGATATTGAACTTCACACGATTACGCATGTCAGCATATCCACCAGCGACAACCATCAATAACAATTAGGATGATTGAACTTCGCACGAGTACGCATGTCAGCATGGTCATTAACACCAAATGCATCAATACCGCACGAACTGCACCATCATCGAAATTTCCAATTGATCCAATTAATTTCATAGTAATTTTTGGTCAGCAAAATATTTAAAGTAAAATGTAATGTATAAATACGAAGAGATTTGAACAATAAAGTCACTCTGGTAAGATATTGTAACAAGTGCGTTTCATTTCAGATTTTTTACTTTCCAGAACAATTGTTCTTGTTCAATTCTTCATTCGACGCTGATTTTAGATTTTTGTTCTGATTGCTTTGTCGGCGCTTTTTGGCTAGCGGTACATCATTGTCTTCATCACTGCTTGAAAGGGAGCATGATTTGATTGTTTTCCGTTTCTTGCCATGTTCCTCATTCAGCACTGATGAGTTCTGCTGGATGATTTCATTGCGTGTCTTAGCTGACCCAACAAGTACTTTTAAGTCTAAGTAGATACCTTCTCCTGCGATTGTAAGAAAATTGTGAATAACTTTTGACTTCAGTTGCTTTGTCGTAAAGTTGCTTTGTCGTAAACGAAACGGATGAAAGAAAATCAGTACACATCTTGGCTTTATGTAATACGTCATAAACCGAAAAAATCTAAATCGGATTTAGACGTGAAATCTTGGAATGTGTCAACGGACTGTTGCCGTTAGTTCAACAAGCCCGGACACCCTTAGTCTACTCCGAAGTGGCTGCTAGAAGGGTAGCTAGTTTGGAGAGCACCAACAACCCGAGTTTAGTTTACTTCAGTTTCATTTCTTTCCGATCATACGTCCAGTCCAAAAGAGAGAATCAAGAAAGAGACAACATAAATCAAAATCACGCGTTCCCGATTATTCACCAACGTGCGGTGCCAGAAACAAACTACTCGCTACCAAAACCGAATCAACCTTATCTAACAAATAACGCGAAGCCAAACTACTGTACCGTGTACCAAACCACAAAACCGAGCCAATCAATCGGGGATTATTGAAACCCTACCCATTTGGTGGCATGCTCACCTTTCGCTTTCCTTTCTGTATAAAAAAAAACACGGGTTTTACTGAAAAGGAAAGTAGTTAAGTTAGTTTGGCAATTATATTTTTTTGTTTATTATAATGAATGTTGTTTATTAAAATTAAAATTTCAGACCAGTAATAAAAATTGAATGATAAAATTTAAAAAGTTTTTTCAAAGTTATTGAGTTCCAAGAGACGAAATTGTGGACACACTTTAATATTGTTTCTGAATTTTATTTCAAATTCAAAGTTATATAAGAGTTAATATCTTGTAGGATATACTTTCGACAAATAATTTCCTGCAATCGATTTTGCATAGAAGATACCGGGTTTTGAGTAACCAGTGAGTCTATTTTTGTCCATTCTTCGAGTATTACTGTCTTGAGTTGTGATTTGGATGTAATATTAAGATTCCTGATGCGCCTTCCTCGTTCATCCTATAAATGTTCTATAGAATTGACATCAGGACTTTGTGGTAGAGTTGACAAAACGTGCCAGAGATTCCATATGGTCCACATATGAACAACTTTTGATATTAAAGGTGATTCATTATGAGGTTTGGTTTTTAATAGGGGTTTTTTTCGACAGATCACGTGTGGCTCCTGTCAAACTGTAATGTTATTTTATTCAGTGTTTGACAAATCATCATAAAAAGACTTACACTGCAACAATGTATCCTAATTGTTCCATAAGTGATCAATAATACACGTGACTGAGACAGAGTATAACAGATTTATTACAAAGAATCGACTTAAACGGTTAAAGATTTATTACAAACAATTGACTCTCAATTAATCAATTTAAACCAAATGGACACAACTTTCGAACCGCAATCAATAGACCAAAACCATCAATCTATTCTATTAAGTTTTCAAAAAGTGTCAAATTTTGACATGCGGGAGCCACATATCAAGTTATATAACCCTTCCCGTGATGTACATCTGATTTTTTGAGTACAAATAGCAACGTCCGTGTTTAACATTTTTCACCCAACCAATATACCATGGCAATAACTCCTGCGTATAATTTTTGGCTTGCTAAAAATACGAGTGTAACTCGTGGTTATTACTTTGGCCCGGATAATCTTCCACAAGTGAAGCTTGATATTGGGGGGCAAAGAACTAACGTTTTGGAGCAGCGCAGGAGCGACATGTTCCAGCTTTTGGCGGCTAATAAAAATCAAAAACTTTCAAGTAAAACGAGTGAATTCTGAAGGAAAAAACAAGTTTTGAATCACTGATTGTCTTCAACTCAACACGGGATGCGGTTAATAGTTTGAAAGTTCCCAAATTCACATACATACCAAAGTAGGAAAAAATCAAAACCTTTCTGTTGAAGGACTTGAGAATATAGTTGGTCTTCTTGAAATGTTACAGGAAGCTCCACCAGCTTGCAAATTTAATACTGTCAAAAATTTCAAATGTTTCTACTTTATTTGGTTCAAATAACAAACGAGAGCAGTCTAAGTGCACTTCAACAGGTATGGTGTTACTTGAATGAGTAGTGAGTTGGGAGTACTTCAAAAAAATAAAGGTCAATCAGTATTATCGGTGCCGAAGATTTGGTCATTTGGCTGCTACTAATTCTTAATATGTAAAGGTAGACTCGCCCCCTGGTGAGTGCAAATTGGCAGAAAGATTATACTGCATCAACTGTGGTACATTTGATCATCCAGCATCATGTAGAGGTTGCCCCCGATATCAAAATGCAAAAATTAGGTAAGAGGACCAGCAAACAATACTGTAAATAATGTAAGTTGCAACAATGAGCTGCTTCTTCAAATTGACCCACAACTTGATTCTCTATCAGAAATAATCAACAAACAAGATTCAAAAATTAACTTTGTTTTTCAATGCCTAGATCTTTCAGATGTCTCAAAAGAATTTGATATTCAGCCAAATTCCTATGGATGAGCTTTGCCTCATCTCAATCAATCTTAACTCCATTGTAACTCTACATCAACGTACCTATCTCCTAGAGTTTATTGTTAAGCAAAAACCCTGATATCGTGATTCTTGCTGAAATCCACCTCAACTCATGGAACTCAATGACGTTCATGGATTTTGAATTCCTAAGTACCGATAGAGTGAACGATGATGGGGGAGGTGGTACCAGCGTATTAGTGAGAAGACCCTTTTGTTTCCAACATATTGATAAAATCAAATTCAAAAACTGTGAATTTCTTGAAGAGTCTGTTATTCGAATTTCACTGCCAGGTGGGGATAATCCTATGCCTATGCAACGGGAAAGAGCGTTCTGAAATTCAAGGAGTTCGATTTTTTGTTTGAAATACTCCATTTGAACAAATTGCACTGTTATTATATTGTTGCCGGTGATCGCAATGCTTGGCGTACATCATGGTTGAACGCCAAAAAGAATCTAAGAGGTGTATTCTTAAAATCGTGGATAACAGAGAATCAAATTGAATACAGGTGCAATCTATATGAATCGAAGTTCTCAAAGTACTCGGGACAAAATCATTTTTGAGCCTTTGCAACGCTGAAATGCCATTTTGCCATTTTAATGGAAGTAAATCAACAAAGGGATGATGTCTTCTTATTCAAGTTCAAAACGGAAGTTATTAGCAAAGTTAAAAAAACCGATTGTGAAAAGTTCTAACGGCGGTAGCTCCAACTAACGACCAAATAGTTTTCTGTTAGTCAAAGTTAAAGAAGTCGGCATTGGAGACCATTGAGAAAGTAGTTCCGAAGATGAAACATTGAAACAATATGGAAAGTTATGAAACATCAATTTTTAGACTACCACCATCCCCCATTGGCCTTTTTAAAATTACACCTTGAGAATGCACGAAACTTAATCCGCTCATATTACACCTGTGAAATTAGTTGTCAATGGGCAGAGGAGCTGAAGATCCAGGATATAGACAGCGTGTTCACAAAAGTGTAAAGTATATTTTGCCATAAGTCTTGTGTGCATGTGTTGTATCTGGAAGTCACTAGTAGTGGAATAGATCATCTAAATAGGGCTGGTATCGAAGTTCATAGTACGACTTTAGATATAACTAAAAAGATTGTACGATTATGTGACGGCATAAATAAACTTACTCTGATTGGAATCCATTTTATTGTAATTTCAAGTTTAACGCAGGAAATAAATAAGACAAATTGAAGGACAACGATTTATGTTTATACTAAAAGAAACGCTCGCTTTTATGGAGTTCTATTTTATTGAATATTGATCGCTTGAATGTTCTGATTGAACTAACTGTGCTACTGCTTGAATGTGTGTATGAGAGTGACATTTAGGTTTTGACATTAAGTTTCGCAATAACAGTGCTGCCACACTTTGTGACAATGTTAATATTTCAACACTTCCACTCATTGTTACAAAAACTCTACGCTAATTAGTATTTGATTCAAAGGTTAAATCCATTAATTTGCACAAATATTTATGACGATTTTTGCTCAATGCTTTGGTCAGTACATCCGCAACTTGCTCTCTTGTGCCAATATGAATTAATTCGAAATATCCCTCTTCGTATTTCTCTCGGATGTAATGATATTGAACATCGATATGCTTCGTCCGCTGGTGGAATACTGGACTCTTTACCAATTGGATCGCGCCCAAGTTATCGACGTAGAATTTTGCTTTTAAATCATCAATCATCGTGAGCTCAGACAAGACTCCCCTCAGCCAAACGAGTTTCTTGATTGCTTGACGTGCAGCCATGTATTCAGATTCCGTTGAAGACAATGCTGTTGCGTCTTGTCTCATTGATGCCCAACTGATGACGCCCGAACCAATGTGAAAAACGTAGCCACTCGTTGACTTTCTCGTTTCACTGTCTCCGGCATAATCCGCATCACTATAGCCAACGAAATCAAAAGTAACATTACTTTTATAAAGGATACCTGTATTTAGTGTGGCCTTTATGTATTTCATTATGCGCTTTACTGCCTCAACATGTGCCGCACTCGGTCGATCTAAATAACGACTTACGGCACTAACAGCGTAGCTTATGTCCGGTCTTGTTCCGACATTCACATACATTAAACTTCCGACGGCCTGTCGATATGGATATGTGTCGCAGTGCTCATCGTTTACAAAATCGCCAAGGTTTTGATTAGAGTCCATTGGTGCTGACATGGGATTGCAATCCATCATGTTGAAACGATCCAATACTTTCTTTGCATATGCCTCTTGATGTATACGAATTGACCCGTCAGGTGATCGTTCAATTTGAAGACCGAGAAAATAATTTGCCTCAGAAATTTTTATTTCGAAATGGTTTTGCAAGTATGATGTAATTTTATAGATTTCATTCGCATCATTTGTCGCTATTAAGCCATCGTCAACGTAAATCGCAATAACTGCCATCGTGTTTTCACTTCGACGAATGAAAACGCATGGATCGTATGTACTTTGTTTGAAATCAAACTTACGCATGAATGATGTGAACTTCTGGTTACAACATCGCGATGCCTGCTTGAGACCGTACAAACTTTTCTTAAATTTGCACATGCGTTCAGTACCGTCTTCATATCCAATTAGTTGCTTCATGTAAACATTTTCCTTCAGCTCACCATGTAAAAAAGGCTGTTTTTACGTCAAACTGTTTCAATTTTATTCCGTTCATCGCTACCAATGACAAAAGTAGACGAATCGATGTGTATCTGGCCACTGGACTAAACGTTTCTTCATACTCCACACCATATTGTTGTGTAAATCCACGAACTACTAAACGCGCCCTGTATCGCTCGATTGCGCCATTTGGGTTTTGCTTTACCCTAAATACCCAACGATTATCAATTACCTTCTGATTGATCGGTGCCTCAACCAATTCCCATGTTTCATTTTTGATGAGTGCATCGTATTCATTGTTCATTGCTTGCTTCCACTGTTGTTTTTCTCTGAACGAATTGCCTCTTCATATGTTGTTGGTTCATACATTACTGCTGAATGACCATAATACATTAAACGATCTGGTGCATTGACTTTTTCTCGCAAACCGTATCGATTATTTTGTCGTTTATCTGGTGTTTGATTTGACGCATCTTCAAACGACGAATCACTTTCATTTTCATTCCGTACTGTTTCTTCAACCACCTGCTTGACGGCTTTGTCATTTGGTTGCTCTACCAAAGTACGTTCACTGCTTTCACCACTTGTTTTGCTGCTTCCATCATCGTCTGAATGCTCAATGATTTGGATTTAACATCGCAGCTCATGAAAACTTTACCCTTTTCTGGATTATACAGACCAAAATTCTTTGTTGTGGGCTCAAATCCAACCAAATTTACTTTCCTTGCTTTTGGATCCCACTTCTTTCGACCAGTTTGCTTGGGATTTGAACGAAACATTCCGTTCCGAAAATTTTGATGTGTCCCAAATACGGCTTTTTATCGAACCATAACTCATACGGCGTAGCGCCAATGCATTTACTGTTTGTTGTGCGATTCAATAAGTACGTCGCAAAACGTACCGCTTCTGGCCATAGTGACTTCGGTAAACCACTCGCTATGAGCATAGTTCTCGCACTCTCCTGAACAGTACGGTTGTCACGCTCGATTCGGCCATTTTGCTCAGGTGTATATGGTGAAATACCCTCAAATTGTATGCCCTCGTTTTGCAGTACATCAATTAACACCCGTTGGTTAAAAAATTCTCGTCCGTTGTCAAATCTAAAATATTTGATTTGAGCGCCATTCATGTTTTTGACCAGTGGAATCAATGCCTTCAAGTGTGCGTACGCTTCATCTTTTGACTTTAATAAATACGTGAAATGAAAGCTGGTTGCTTCATCTTTAACTAGCATAAAATAACGCATACCACCGATTTCATTGATTTCGCTTGGACCGCATAAATCTACATGCATGAATTCTCCTCTTGATGATTCTCGCTTATTGGATCGCTTGTGTGTTGCTCTGGTCATTTTTCCGTATTGACAATCTTCACAAAATCTTTTCGCTGCCAGCCAATTTGACGCCCGTGACCAGATCATTCTTGCACATTTTCTTGATAGAATCGACATTGACCTGTCCAAGCCTCCGATGCCAATGTTGTAGAGAAACAGCAGCCATTGCGTATTCACCAATGCGCAAACGAAAATCCAATTTGAGTCGATTCTTTGAGTCACGCTTTCCAACTCCAACAACTTTATTTGCTTCATCGATGAATTAGCAGCCTCCCTTTTCGATCAATACTTTGATGCCTTTATCCGTTAATACACCCGTTGAAAATAAATTTTCGCTGATTTCAGAAACATACAACACATTTTCCAAACGTATTGGCTTCCGCTGACTGTCAACTCTTGCTTCAATAAGAATTGTGCCAATTCCCTCGATTGGTAAAAGACATTTGTTTGCCACTTCAACTTTACACGGGCCAGTGTATTTATGTAGCTCTGTAAACCATTCTCGATGAAATGTCATGTGTTTGGTTGCGGCTGAATCGGCATACCAGCTTTCCGATTCTTCACACTTTGGCTCAGCTGTCACGACGGAACACCATGCCATTTCATTTTTGTTGCTTTTACTTTTATCGCTTTTGATTGACGATTCGTTGTGCTTTGGACAAACTTTATCTTTTGCCCAATGGCCTTTCTGACCACATGCATTGCACTTCGTTTTCCTCTTTAAATCATCGATTTTCGACTTTGGCTTTGAGTCTTTGGCTTTGGAATTTTTCTTTGTTTTCGCTAAAAACGCAGCACTAGAATTGGAGACTTTTTCTTTATTCAATCGTTCAAGATTGTCTTCCTCCAATTCTAATGACGACATCAATTCGGTGAGCGTACGATTCGATGTAGTATTGTACCATACCGTTTTGTAATTGTTGAATCTCGATGTCAACCCAGAAATGATGCGTGCCATTTTCAAATTTTCGGGTAACTTTTCCTTCTCTTTTTGCTGTTCAATTTCAGATGACAATTGATTCACACGAGAAATATACGCTGCTACCCCCTCATCGTCACGCATTTTCGCTGTGAAATACTCTTCATACAAAATCGTTATGCGGATTTCGGTATTCTTTTCATAAAGGCTGCCAAGTTGATCCATCATTTCTTTCGCTGATTTACAATCCAAAACAAGATTCGCGTTTGTGGCATCAACCGATTGAATAATTGCATTCATGGTCCTTCCCTCATTTCGATTGAATTTCGACTTATCTTCTTCTTTCGCTGTATCGTTGGATTTCTTACCCTCAATATTATCGGTCAAATCACGAGATTTCATGTATGCAGTGATTTGAAATTTCCATAATTTGTAACTCGATTGATCTTTCAATTTGTGGCCGATAAAATTGTGATCGTGTTTGTCGTTCATGGTGAAATACTTTCATCCAAAATCGCACAAAAAAAACTGTGTGTAAACACCGACGAAGAGTAGCCACTGCTTATTTAATCTGTTCTTTTGAATTCAATGACGACGTTCGACTGCTGTGCACGCGCACTTTACTGTAAACACAAAACGGCAGCGCTTGCACACTATTGTGAAATTCAAATATTTCATGCGACGATGAAGTCAATTGATTTGGCTTTGCACTACAAACATCGGGCGATGCTTGTCTATTTTGACTATGAATATTTATGGGATTTGTCCAACTTTTTATTCACTTTTATAGAGTCCAGAAACCGTTTTTAATATTTTCCATTACGCTATGACAAGACGACTATTAGAATAAAACACTTTACACATTCGACGATGTGACTCACTATTTTTCAATTGTCTAACTATTTTAGGCTCACTGGGCCCATAACCTATTGTAATTTCAAGTTTAACGCAGGAAATAAATTAGACAAATTGAAAGACAACGATTTATGTTTATACTAAAAGAAATGCTCGCTTGAATGTGTGTATGAGAGTGACATTTAGGTTTTGACAGTGAATTTCGCAATAACAGTGCTGCAACACTTTGTGACAATGTTAATATTTCAACAAATTTTGAATTAGCTCATCACCAAATTCTGACAGAGGGAACCAAATATTTTTAGTGGTCATTGAAGCAAAAGTTTCTGATTTCAAATCAAGCCTGAACGGAAAATCCAGTCTTTATTTCAATGAAACATTGACCTCCAACCCCATACCGAGCGAAAATCCTATTGATTATTTTGTCAGCTATGAAAACTTTTGTCTCGTATTTAGTAGAATAGATAAATGAATAATTTAGTAGAATAGATAAATGAATATAGTACTACGATATTTACCTGGGGTTTCTATTAGTCATTATTGCACATTGTCCAACCACATGTTGAGAAAGTCATATTTTCCAAATCAATGGAAAAAGGCCAAGGTATTTCCAATCTGGAAGGAAGGAAAGGAACTGTCTAGCCCTAAAAACGGTCGCCCATTTGGCTTGCTGCCCAACATCAGCAAGGTGCTTGAAGTGATACTAAAATAAGCAGTAAACACCCACATTGGGAAACATGAGTTGATATCAAATTACCAGTTTGGTTTTCAGGCCAGGCACTCGACCATACATGCGATAATGAAAGTAACTTCGGATATCTGTGGGAAACTAAACAATAAAGAATGTGTTGGAGCGTCTCTCATTACTATGGGGAAAACCTTCTATGTGGACTAATTATGTAATCTATTATATGGAAAACCGTTTCTTGTAACTGATGGAAATCTGGTGACGATTCCCAGTTTTAGTTTCTGTAATGGTCTGCTGCAAGGTATACTTACTATGTCTCTTTTTTCCTCCATACTCATTCACAACCTAGTAAATCGCTTTGATTCGAACCTTTCGCCAACGCGATCCTTAGTGACGTTTGCTGATGAGCTATTTATTTATATGTTGGATAAAAAAGCATCAGTCTTTTAAAGGAACTTTCATAAAATGTTCAACGATGTGTAGCTACACACGGATATTTTGCGAATTGAAGTTAATCGATAAAAATACGAAACAATTTTATTCCGGAGAATGATGTGGTTGGCGAGTCAAGACCTGAAACGTAACTAGAAAAATTTTCACATTATGACTGATGAGGGTAGCTTAAGACGGGATCCACATAAATCCTATGTTCAAAACCTCGATGTTGATTTCGATCAGAATTTGTACTGATCGACATCAAAACCATTCTCAGTTCATATTTCTTTGACGATTCTTTATTCCAGATAATTTGATGAAATGTTCAGATTATCTGTTACAAGACACTAGTCAGACTAGTTTTGACACACTATTGTCCAATTTGGTACAATCAGAGTGCTAAGAGAGGTGCCAATTAAGTAATGAGACTGATTCCATGAAAGCCGTATATTTAAAAATTATTCTACAACTCTGTCATTCCCTTCGAAGTAATCTCCTTGAGCAGCTATACAAGGATTCCAGCGTATTTTCCATGCTTCGTAACATTTCTGGAACGCTTCGGCTGGGATGTCCACGAGTACCCTCGTCACGGCCGCCTAGATGTCCGTAATTGGCTCAAAATGGATTCCTTTGACCACCGATTTTGTTCTAAGGAAAACAAAAAAAGTCACAGGGTGACATATCGGGCGAATAAGATGGCTGTTGCAACATGGCGATCCCTTTAGAGGCCAAATACTGGGACACGCTGAGGGCGGTGTAGTGTGGTTCTTTGGAACCATCTTCGCACACAACTTTTTCATCCTAAGAGCGTCGGTTAAAATTTGTCTGACTATTTCACGGTTCATACCCTGTTCCGAGGCCAACATTCGAACTGCTAAACGCCGATCTTCACGGATTAGTGTGCGCACATGCTGCGCATTCGCGTCAGTTCGTACCTTGACTGGTCTCCCGCTCCGCGCCTCGTTTTCCACGCTTTTACGCCCCTCTTCAAACTCTTTATGCCATCGAAACACCTGCGCACGACTAAGAGCACTATCACCATGCACTTTTACAATTTTAGCATACGTTTCCGAAGTTGTTTTGCCCAATCTGGCGCAAAATTTTCTCGCGATGCGTTGCTCTTGATTTCATTGCTCCATTTTCGTGACGAGCAGCACCAACACTCGTCCACTCAACAGCAACACAACAGGCGAACTAAACAAGCCAGAGCGTTAGTTAATATATCAACGGAGATGGGAAGGATATCATATAAGTTAGGACGATAGCAGACATCTATACAACCACAACCACAGAAGCAAAAACTATTTGCAGCAGCGAGGGCAAGTAGTCCACTACATGAGAAAAACCACGAAGCGAAAAGAAATTTAATTGACTCACTCGTGGAAGTGGCTTAGGAGTATCGACTCCAAACGAAACTTTGTGTTGGGCCGTACCATATGAAAATAGTTTTCTACTGTTCAGGATGGTAGTTCAAGTGAAACTAAGATTGTTTGGAACAGCGATAATACTATTTGCATCGAAAAATAAAGAAGACTAGTCAGCAGATGTTGGCAAAGTTAGGTACAGTACGGACGACACCTACGTGGAGAAAAGGTCCCACCTTTCACGTCCATATCACTGAAAGACGCAACTTAAAATTGGCGTCAAACACACCATTTCTATCTACCAATGGAGCAACAGCCTAGCCCGGGAAATTATTCCGTGAAATTGAAGAACCATAATTTATGAATAATTACCTCGAATATGGAGCCGCGTCTGGCAGCCTTCAACAGCAGCCCTGGAACAGTTGTGATGATCTCGTGCGCCACAATATAGAAGATTTTCTTCTAATGCATCAAACCAGCCATCAATATCATCAATTCGGAGCTGCCGACAATGAAAGACCTACACAAAAAGGGAAAACTCCGCACCAAACCCGAAGTAGAATTGAATTTTAACTTGACGATAGAGTAAACATAAACAAATAAAAGACAATTAACGATTCGATCATGCACCGCTACCAATGTTGAAAATAAAACAAAACCAACTAAATAACCACAAGGGGAAAAGCTTGCAGCGAACATGTATGTTAGTCTTTATTTTCCAGCAAAGAAGGTTGGAGTCACGGGTGGCTGAAGATGCGAAAGGTCAAGTGGCGCTGTAATCCATGATTCCAACTCGTTGCGGTCAACTTCACTGAAGGGTGTTTTAATGGGGATAGAATCCCAACCGAGGCTAGAACGGACCTGACAATGGACGAAAAGCGCTCTTCTATTTTGGGAGCCCGGACGGAAAGGACGTATCGGTGAGCAAAAGGGAAAGTCTATTGGAATCATATTTGGTAAGCGAGGAACATCATAATGGGATTTGGCAGCGAAGGAAAAAAACATTGGCTGAGTTTCCGGGTTTTTGTCTCCATGAGTTTCTCCAAAAATTTCGGTTCGACAAGTGTACGCCTGAAGGAGTTTGTTCACGCTGCATGCAGAAGCCAATCGAATGGGAAATACAACCAAGTGGAAAGTTCATCGGAGGCCTCTGTCGACGAGAGCTCTAAGTGAGGTTAATTGAATATATTTGTAAATTTAAGAAATAGTTTTATTTGTTGTTGAATCATATTTCAATTTTACGTGAATTATAACGTAAAGTGGATCGGTTTTTCTTTGTATTTTTTCCATTCAAGAACGTGCGAAAGGAAAAATTGTGAAAGTTGGCTCGGAAGTGTGAGTAGAAATTTTAACACTTCTAACTTTTGCGCAAAACTTTCGCAGGTGCTAAGGTAGATTAGCCCCTTTTTGGTCTCGATTTCCAGCTCCCGGTGAATGGCAATTAAGTCTCGCGATAGCTAGGTTACGGAATTATCGCGAAAGTTTGCTGTGGGATTTTTTTCCTTCTCCTATTTTAGGTTATTATAACGGCAGTGTCGAGACAGTGGAGCTATCTCCGGTGCCCATGATAGTTTTTCGTGGAAGTGTAGCCTCCGGCTCAAGCCAGGTTCGGCTCGGGGGACTCATTTACGGGTAGAAGAGCGGCGCCCACGTCCGTCTCCGACGAAGCGACCCGGGACCCAAGACTCCCCCGGCCGGAGTCGGTATTTATATTCGGATATTCCATTTGAGATAGTTAATCACGTAACAGATATTTTGGCCTACATATCTTCAAAGAAAGTTGTATAAAAGTGTTAAACTGGACGTTCGAACTGGCAGTCCCGTGAAATTAAGCGTTCGTTGAACGTGTTTTTCAATAAATCAACTATATTTTACGCTGTGTGACATGTAACACCATCCTGCTAAAATCTCAAATCAGCGACATTGATGTCTTCCAATTGAGGCACCATAAAATTAGTGATCATGTCACTGTACTGCTCACTGTTGACTGTAATATTGAGACCATCATTATTTTTGAAGGCATATGGACCAATTATCCCACCAACCCATAAAGCGAATCAAACGGTGACTTTTTCTGGGTGTAATGGTGTTTTAACAACTGCTTGTGGTTTACCGTGGCTCATTGGACTACATTTTTGAATAAAAAATTGGAATATTTTTTTTTTTTGTTTTTTTTTTGTTTTTTGTCTAATTTAAAAAAATAAATTCGAACAATTTGCAAACGTTGTTGCCAGTGTTTTTTTGATGGGACCCTATCATTAAAATTCGTCACATTGTACTTAGTTTACTTTTAATAAACCACCTAAGTAGTTATCCAACACTAATAATAATTTTATTATCAAGAGCATGGGTTTATACATTTACATTCATTCACATTCACCAGCCTATATACGTCCCACTGCTGGGAATAGGCCTCCTCTCTTAGGCGAGAGGGAATGGGCAATAGTCCTCACGCTAGCCCAATGCGGATTGCAGACTTCACATTCATCTTTCATTCGCTAGCTTTTCGGTGAAGGAACAACATCGTGAGGAAACCTGCATTCATTTACAATTAAATAAAAATAATTTAATTTCAATAAGATATTTATTAAGAAAAATCATTTCTTCGAGCTTTCTGTTCCGCAAAAGTGTCTATAACATCATCAAAGTTTAAAGATTGGGCCATAGAATTTTCAGTAGACAGAATAGCCAAGTTACATAACCTGTCTTGTCCTATAGAGTTTCTTGAATATGTCATTATTAATTTTATTTTTGAAAATGATCGTTCAGCACTAGCTGTAGCCACAGGAATTTTAACAAATCACATTAATGCAGTTCGTACTTCAGGAAAGTTGCAGAACATAAAATGATTCTTTATTATTAATAAATCAGCAAGGTCTCTTATACACGAAGGCTTTTCTATTTCGTCTCTGAAAGTAGACCGAAAAGTGAGAATTTCCCTGGCAAATGATTCAGATATGTCTTTTTTATATACTACTGTGACCAAAAAATAAGGATATTTGAATTTAAACTTCGCGCGTCGAAGGATTTGGAAAATTATTATTTTTTAGGTTGGTAGTACTGTCAGTGACATTTATGTCAAATTAACATGTCAAAATATTCATTAGTGTTTCAGATACGCGTCGTTTCCGGAATGGCCTTCAGTTCCGTCTTCGCTGCGGCTTGAATCTCCTCTATCGTATCAAAACGGTGCCCCCGGAGCGGTCTTTTGAGCTTGCTGAACAGTCAGATGTCGCACGGCGCCAGATCAGGAAAATACGGTGGTTGCGGAACGATATGGGTTGAGTTTTTGACGAGATGATCACGAATTACGGGTGCAGTATGGGGTGGTGCATTGTCGTGGTGTAAAAAACCAAGAATTGCCTTTCCACAATCCCGGCATTTTTAGGCGGATAGCGTTACGCAAACGACACATAACGTTTAAATAATATTCCTTGTTGACTGTTAGGCCCGGCGGAAGGAATTCATAATGCACAACACCACGATAATCGAAGAAGAGAAGAGGTTGATGGTCGCCCATGACGCTCTTCGTCTTCGACACGTTCGCGGCCGGCTTGGAACTCACTATACCACTTGTAAACATTTGTTTGGACATAACCTCATCACCAAATGCTTTCTGCACCATCCTCAACGTATCCGCAGCAGAAAATTGATTCCGCAAACGAAATTTAATGCAAATTCAACATATTTCAACATCGCGAAAATCGAAAAACTCACTTTTGGCAGCTCATAAAGCGACGCACAGTGTTCGATTTTCAAGATTTATGCGGCCATAATTGAAATTCCTAAAGTAAACAAAACCACTACGAAAATCCCCTCACCGTTCAATAACAATCTGTCAAACAATAAACTGGCCATCAAACATTGATCCTTCGCTGAGGGCCCGTGCGTAGGTAGTCGGAACTTCATTGTCTCTTGCTACGCTCCTGAACGTCTCTATTCGCTTTTGTGCACTAAACCTTTTCAAAGTGAATATTTATGATATTGAAATTATTTATCAAAGTGAAAGTGATGAACACTAATATGTTAGGTAAATACCAGGATAAAATCTTAGTTTTGATCTATTCTCAACTATAAGATTCGATTTAAAGCAGTCAAACTTTAGGCGTCAAGCTAGAAAATTTTTAACGTTTTTTTTGTATTCAAAAGGAAATTTTTTATATTATCGCCTCCGATCGCCTAACTTTGTTTTGTTTACGTGTTGCATGAGCTTGTTAGCATATTATTTTCGTGTAAATCGGCTGCGGATAGGTGCGGATTTAGAAAATATAGGGTGTATTTTACACCCAGTCACAAAACTGACATACGTTATATATTCATGTAAAGTTTTTTTTTTGGTTATAGGTTATCCTGGTTCATCGGGAACGAAAATAGTTACGCGGCAGTATCTGTATAATAAAATGCAAGGTCAACATTTGGCAAATTTGGATGATAAGTTGGACTATTTGGAAAATTACTTATTATCTGATTATGGTCACTCGGAAGAAAATATCAGAAGTCTGAAAAAAAAATTTCGCATATTTCAAAGCTGCAATGAAGAAAAAGTGGTCAAAAGCACAAAGAAAAGAAGATATTTTTTTTTAAATCCAACCGATCTTGGCTAGAAGGAACATTTGAACTTCCAATACAATCACCACTTCGTCCAGGACGTCCTTCAAAATCTTTCGAGGAATCAAGTGAGCGAAGCAAGCGTCGCAAAACCGAACAAGTTCACTAGAGTCTAGACTGTGAGGTTATTATCCATGCTGCACAATCAACTCTAAGAGCTAAAGGACTACGAGATGCCTCAAAAGTTCTTAAAGATATATCTAATTCACCTTCACGAGCTGGGAAACACAACAAGTTGGGTAGACAGACCTATGCTCATGTCAGAAGGGTTTTGTACTCAACTTCCAAAATGCCGTAACCATTAACGAATAAAATTAAGAAACACGTCATGTTCGAGGATCATACTATTATTAACTAAGTTGAAATAATTTTCTAATTCTGAGGTATTTGTTAAAATTATACCCATAAATATCTCGCTTGATAATTTTTTCAGATTTTTTTAGATCACGGGTGTCCATTCGCGAGGGAGAAAACACATTTTTCATGTATTTCCCCCTCCTCTGTGCCCCCACTGAAGCAAAAACTGTCAGTTTAAGAACTGTTTTGAAAAGCTCTCATAGAGAACTTTCATTTGATACTCATATCGGCTACCTTTCATAAAATTTTTTTCAGGGGCCACTCCTCTGTACTGTAAGCATCGATTCATGGCCTATTTTTTCGAATCCTAGAATGGCTACAAAGCCCTTTTGCTAGGAGCTCTCTCCTGCCTCTTCGACTTGTTTCAATTGTATGTAGTCATCCTCATGGTATCTATCATTCCTGAAACTTTCATGCAAATCCTAGCAAAGCTGTAGTGTCTAAGTCGGTAAAAAGCGCATATGGCTCCATAGCCATATGTTTCCATAGTAATACAGGGCACATTGTTCCATAGTAATACAGGAAAATTCAAACCGCTATAACTTCGTCAAATACTATTCGATCTTTATGAAACTTTCAGAAAAGATCAATCTTATAAATAGTCATCTGTTTGCTAAATTTTATTGAATTTAAGGGTACCATTTAGATTTTATTCAGGAAAACATAAAATCAATAAATCATACTATTACTAACAAAGTTGAGTGAATTTCGACTTCTCATGTATTTGTTGTTGTTGTACTCATTAAGGCCTACATTCATGATTTTTTTCAGATTTTTCGGATGGAAGGTGTCCAATCGCGAGGGGGGGTACGCGAAAAGTTCGCACATTTCCCCTTCCCCTGCCCCCCTCGGTACTTATAAGGCAATTTTAAGACCTGTTTTCAAAAGATCTCATTAAGACCTTTCCAATGACACCCTACTCGACTACCATTGGTGAAAAAATTTTTTTGAGGGGTCAACTCCCTATATGGGGAGACCCCCCTTAAACCCCTTCGAAAAATTTTTTCACCCTTGAACTTTCAAGATGTCACCACTTCTGGCCTTTCCACAAAGTTTCATGGCTGTAGCCTCTATAGTTTCGGAGAAAAAGTGCTGTGACATACAGACGGACGGACGGACGGACGGACGGACGGACAGACGGACACAGGTCGTGATTGCAATAGGGTTTTGTATTTTAGTACAAAACCCTAAAAAGGCGTATATTTCATCGCTGATGGCAGAAAATGTAACAAAGCTGACACCACAGGAAGCACTAGCAATGTTTGTTGAAGCCGATTTGACAAAAAATCAATATGAAATCATTCGCAATACAAACAAATCACTTTATCCCTGCTACGATCAGTTACTGGCTGCAAAAAAAGAGCGCTATCCACCTGAAGTACATGTCACTAGTACACACATTGAAACTTCTGTACAAAGCATAATTGATGTAACAATTTCTCGATTATGCTTGTACTTAGAAGACGTGTTGTTAACACTGAGTGAGAGTGAAAGCAAATCTCTGAAAATAATTTGCTAATGGGGATGTGATGGCTCTCAGTAGTCAAGATACAAGCAAAAGTTTGAAAATATTGATGATTCGGATGCCAATATATTTCTAAGCTCTTTTGTTCCACTTCAAATAGTTTGCGGAAAGGATGGGCAAAAAGTGATTTGGCAAAACCCTGTCCCATCATCTCCCAGATATTGCCGACCAATAAGATTTCGTTTTGTTAAAGAAAGTACGGACGTCTCTATGGAGGAAATAAATTATGTTCAAGAATCAACAAACTCTTTAATTCCAACCGAAATCGATATAAACGAAAGAAAATGCATTTTTCATCATATTTTTAAACTGACTATGATTGACGGCAAGATTTGCAATGCAGCAACCAATACATAATCAACTAGTCGATGCTATGTTTGTCAAGCAACATCAAAGGATTTTAACGATCTAAGCAAAAAACATGAACTAAATTCTTTGGCTGTAGAATTTGGACTTACTGTTTTACATGCAACAATTCGTTTGTTTGAGAGCATTATACATTTGGCGTATAAGTTGCCAGTACAGAAATATAGAACACCAAGGAGGAAAGAGGAAATAGAATCAGAAAAACAAGCCAAACAGAAAATACAGGAAAGATTTAGAGAAGAAACGGGCCTACTAATAGACATGCCTAAAAGTAATTACGGCAATACTAATGATGGCAATACAAGCCGAAGATTTTTGAAAACCCCCAACTGGCTGCTGAAATTACAGGTGTTGATTATCAGCTGAAAGTAATACTGGAAACAATATCTAGTGGCTACGAAATAAACCCAAAAAAATATGACGAGTACGCATTAGAAACAGCCAAATTATATGTGCAACTCTACCCATGACACCAACGATGCACAAAATTTTCATTCATGGAGCTGCTATTATAACAAAATCAATATTGCCAATAGGGCAGCTGTCGGAAGAAGCACAGGAGGCCCGCAACAAGCGTTTCCGTACGTACCGAGAAAATTATTCTCGGGAATTTTATCGCGTAGAGAGTAATAGAGATATATATCAGAGATTGTTGCTGAGCTCTGATCCATTCATCAGCAGTATTTCAGTCAATAAACAGAGAAACAAGAAAATAGCCAAAGCATTTTGTCCAGAAACAATAAATATGCTCCTCCCTAGTAGACGAAGCTTAGAAGATACTCATACTACACTGGAATCAGATAGCGAAGAATCAAGCTGATAATACTCAAAAAACGCCATAATGTAACTCAAAATTTTCCAATATTTTCTCAATAAACTTACTGTTATTTTAAAAATATGTTTTTTTTTTCATTAATCAACACATTTCCAAAAAGTTTCAGTAATCAAATAATTTTGACCGCATAAAACCACAAAATCGACCTATGTGCGACGCGTATCTCACACTAATGAATATTTTGACATGTAAATTTGACAGAGATGTCACTGACAGTACTACCGACCTAAAAAAAAATTCTCCAAATCCTTCAACGCGCGCAGTTTAAATTCAAATGTGACTTTATTTTTTGGACACAGTATATTATACGAGTATATCAACAAATTCTAGAGCTTTTTTTTTAACATGTCAGTGTCATTTAAAACTTGTAAAGTTGAAAGCTGCAAAATACTGAAATTTGAAACAATTTTATTCATCGGAACGAAACGATTTCAGTTGATTAATAATTATGTCCAATACTCGATAAAATATGTTCAATCTCATCTTCGCAAAGCTCGTCAAAATGGCATTTTACCTTCCTCTGACAAGTTTTAGAAAATTCAGGGGTGATGGACCATTTTTCTGCTACACTATTTGCATCCATTTTTCAATTTACAAATTCATGTCGATACCTTTCCAATTCTTTTAAACAAATTTTCAAACGTTTTAAGGCGTTTGAAAGATCGGTGGATTTAGACTGAAACGCTTTAGAGGCGGCATCGATAGTTTGTAGAATTTTGCAATGGAAAGCCAATAACGTAATAAAATTGTCGTTTTCGATCTTCTTCTTGATTGAAACAGCTTCATTTCTTTCATCTGATTTGCAATTTAACAGATGTGTTTCATTAGCGCTTTTAAGACTTCAACAAACCATACTTTTAAAGCAAAAACAGCATCATAACATCCTGCCCATCTATTAGGGTTTAAAGTTTTTAATGTCATTGAAGTTGAAGACTCACTTTCTTTATTAGATATAAAAATTGATAAAATATTCCATCTTTTGATACTATACCCAAAAACATTATAAATTTATTGAATTGTATCAAAAAAATTTTGCATATCAATAACCTCTCTAGATTTAAGTTATGAGCAGCACAGTGAACTTATACGGCATTTGGCTCGACATCTTTCATGAGTTTTTGAACTCCACCATAAGTCCCTTTCATTGTCTTAGCACCATCATATCCTTGTCCTTGGCACTTATTTAGAGGAATATATTTGTCATTAATGGATTTAATAATTTGCTTGGACATTGTTAAGGCGGTTTGATCCTTAACTTCATGAAATCCTAAAAATTTCGCTTTAATGACAAGTGCCTTTGGGATCCCATTACCAGCTTTTTCGATCATACAATAACGGTTAAGTTCATACATTTGATCAATTTTTGAAATATCTTGAGTTGTATCGAATATGATAGAGTAGAATGGTGCGCATTTATTTCATTTATGAGTGCATTTTTTCTTTTTAGAACTAGGACAGAATTTAGCTTATTTATATTTTTGGACTTGAATACTTTATCTGGCCCTTTGGTTTACTTAACTATTTTTGTCAAATCGGGTTGTATTTTCCTAATAAGAGCATGAGGAGCTTGGATCACTGCTATCTGCATTTTTTCTGTGGCCACGAAAGGCTAAATTACACGTTGAAAGTGTCAGAGTAACATCAAGGAGTCTAGAAAGTTCTTGGCGCTAAAACGGCTTTTCTTTTTTGGACTCTTGCTCTTCATTGAGTATTCCATGTAGCCGCCACTGTTGATATAAAAGACAAGAACCCAGATAAATTTTCGATGTCTGGTGTCTTTCCATTTCATTTAAAATATGTTTCCAGTCGTCATAGCCCTCAATCCAAACATTTTGTATTTTTTTAGATGCCCGATTTGCGAATAACCATCACGGTTAAAAATATGCCTTTTGAAGTATTAAGAATACGATAGCCAAGTACGTTCGAGTTTCACGCCAGATTTGGAAACAATATAATAATATATACGTATATAGTCAGTTTTTTTCTAATGTTATCATAATTATAATTAAACTAATTTTTCATTATACATTAGATCTTTTATTTATTTTATATACCAGCTATTTTCGACTAATATTTGCTGTCTTCTTCAGTACAATTTTTGGGTTACAAGATTTTTACTTAAGTACATATAACTTTTAAAAAAGGCAATTATATCTTTGATGTAATTAGGCTAAATAACACTGAATGGCAATTACCTTCATCCGTATTCATTCTCTGTTGCTCAGGTACTTGGATTATCTTTATTGCTTCCATCGCGTCTAATTCTCTAGGACAATTACTGCTCTTAATTACACTTACATCGGCAATATCCATCATGTGTTATTCTGCGATGATGTGTTTAGCTACGGCGGACCTCATGTGCGATCCCGGGTTTTCGCCTGCGATTCGTGCTTCCCTAATATGTTCGTGGAACCTGACCGGGATCAATCTTTTCGTTTATCCGATATAAATCATAGGACAAATACTACACGCTACTTTGTAGATGCCACTCGTCTCTTCCATTGTTTTTAGATCCTTGCCCGATCCCAATATGTTTCGTGCTGCGCATCTGCGACTAGAGGACACCATTTCAATTCCGTGATGTTTGAACACTTGCTTCATGTCTTTTGAATACCTGGAATATGTCACTGATATGCGCTTTGGAGTTTCTTTTGTCGGTTTCAATGTTGTTAAATTGTCCCTATTTTGTTTTCGGATCTTCTTCTTGATTATTGCTTCGATGCATTTTCCGTCGTATCCAGTTATGCTGGCTGTATTTATAATATATTCTTTTTCTTTCTTGAATCGCTCTACTGTTTATGGCACTGTCAGTAATCGGTGAATCATTGAATCGTATGGTATGGAATTATATAATAAATAATACAACAACGACATTCAGCCAACAAGAATTAAACGTACTGAATAAAGGATTGAATTATGCAGTAGAACCAATAAACCCCTTAGAAAATATTATTATTGATGTTGAAACGGGAATAAAACACCTAGATAGTGATGTAGAAGAGGATATTAGGAAAAAATTGACCAAAATATTACTGAATGAAAAACCAAATTTAATATCAGAAAGCAAAACCATAAGGCAGTTAACAGAAAAACCCGTTTTCTATCTAAAAGCTGATAAAAGCAACACAGTGGTAATAATGAACAAACTTAAGCATGATGAAATCATATTAAACACCTTATCGAATGGAAATTATATGGAACTGCGAAACAAGCCGCTCCCAGATTCCATAAAACGAATGGAAAAAACTCTCAAGGAATGTAGAAGAGTGGTAGCCAGTAAAAATTTGAGAATGCCGAATCCATTGCTCCCTCGCATCCGTATTCAACCAAAAACCCATAAAAACGGTGAGGAGGTACGTGAAATTATAGCCGACACGAACTCGCCATCATATAACGCAGCCAAATGGTTAACCAACCAAATTAACGAAATAAATATACCAATAAGCAGTCGGTCAATTAAAAACTCAGAAATGCTCATCAAAAAATTGGAAAAAATAGATGATTTGAACAACGAAGATATTATGGTGTCTTTTCACGTAAAAGCCCTGTTTCCGAATGTCCCAGTTAAAGAATCATTGTATTTACTGGAAAAGTGGTTATTGAGCATAGAAAACTCTAGTGAATGGAAAGAGAAGACAAAATGCTACCTAAAATTGGCTTGACTGTGCCTGAATGAAAATTATTTCATGTTCAGGCAACGATTTTTCAAAACAACGTCCGGTGCAGCAATAGGCAACCCTTTATCTCCTCTTATCAGCGAAATTTTTATGGCCCATGTTGAAAATTTCATTGAAGAAGAAGGTTTGAAAACAAAATTGTGGGTACGATATGCGGACGATATTTTGATCATCATTGCAAAGCAAGAATTGAAAATCAACAATATCCATCCGAAGATAAAGTTCAGCATGGAGATAGAAGTAAATGGTGAAATCCCGTTCCTTGATTTCAAACATATTAGGAACCAAGGCAGGATTGAAATCGACATCTACCGGAAGCCCTCAAGTACCTAACGTACAATTACTAGCGACTCTACCCATAGCTACCCCCAAAAAATGGTAGCATACCATTCAATGATTCACCGATTACTGACAGTGCCATTAACAGTAGAGCGATTCAAGAAAGAAAAAGAATATATCATAAATACAGCCAGCATAAATGGATACGACGGAAAATGCATCGAAGCAATAATCAAGAAGAAGATTCGAAAACAAAAAAGGGATAATTTAACAACATTGAAACCGACAAAAGAAACTCCAAAGCGCATATCAGTGACATATTCCAGGTATTCAAAAGACATGAAGCAAGTGTTCAAACATCACGGAATTGAAATGGTGTCCTCTAGTCGCAGATGCGCAGCATGAAACATATTGGGATCGGGCAAGGATCTAAAAACAATGGAAGAGACGAGTGGCATCTACAAAGTAGCGTGTAGTATTTGTCCTATGATTTATATCGGATAAACGAAAAGATTGATCCCGGTCAGGTTCCACGAACATATTAGGGAAGCACGAATCGCAGGCGAAAACCCGGGATCGCACATGAGGTCCGCCGTAGCTAAACACATCATCGCAGAATAACACATGATGGATATTGCCGATGTAAGTGTAATTAAGAGCAGTAATTGTCCTAGAGAATTAGACGCGATGGAAGCAATAAAGATAATCCAAGTACCTGAGCAACAAAGAATGAATACGGATGAAGGTAATTGCCATTCAGTGTTATTTAGCCTAATTACAACATATTTTTGTTTGGATGTGTTGAAAAGCTTAACGATTAACTTGAAATTGTGTTATAGTCTTTAATTGTCTCATCTTAATGGATTTTAAGCAGAACTTAAAAAAAATTATACTTTTCAAGTAAAACAAAATGCTCGGGTACAAGGTTAAATTATTATTTCTGAGCTTGCGGCCTCTTGGGTGAGGGGCCCGTGGCATTTGGCCAGCCCTGCCGCCCTTTAGTTATACCACTGGTTGTTGCGGCGTGAGTCTATTTATGGTGAATCGCCAAACGAAATCAACCTCCAAACAAACAAGAACCTTGACATCGTCTGTCACTAGAAATAGTGCTGCCATTTTGAATTTTTCCACCTCTTAAAAGTGCCCTTTATAAAAACCTTCCAACAGAAGCGTAATTCTGAATTGAATTGATTAAACACGTTTACCTGAATATGTTTTCAAATTAAAGCGTACAGTCGTTTAGCTAAAGAACCTGAAAAAGATGTTTTGAAACAGAACACTTTGAGTTAAAAATCGAAAACACTTCTAATTGTATATAAAATAACTACAAGGTTTTAAAAACTGAAATGCACGGAAATAAAATAATTGCAGCTTCAAATCTTTAAAAACAATTTATTGCCGGGGGGTTTTCTTAATGTATGAAAATAAAATTTCTTTTTGAACTTATTAACATTGATTCCAAGCTATAAATTTTTATGGAATTAATTCGTTAATGATATTTTTATGCACTTTTGCTTGAAAGTTGTTCTTTTTAAACAAGATCTGCAAAATTTTCATATCGTACAAGTTTTTTATGCTGTTATTTGGCTTACCTTATGAAAATCTGGTGAAATTCAATCCACTCAATTTACAAGACATTCGTGAAACTTTTTTTTCAAGCTAAGATCAAAGTCATCAATTCATTATCAATCCAAATCAATCTGCTTGCATCCAATCAATTCATTTTGGTTTTACCTTTTTTACTGAGATCATCGAAATGAAGATTTTCAAGCAGATAATGGAGTTGCAGTTGTTAAAGAAATCTGCTTTACGTAATAAAGATAAAAGGCTGAATATAAATAAATTCATTCAATTCAACCAAACTGATCAATATTGTGGATTAAAGTGATGGAGTTTTAGGATATTCACCTTGTCATACACGTAAACAATCAATTTTTTCGTCTCACGTCTTGTTTTCCAGCTGCTTGAGAATTCACGAATTTTCTTGAAAAGAATTCTTTATAAAAAAGTTTATGTTTTTCAGTTATCATTGAACTCATAGTTTCTTATACAGGAGAAAAAATAATACTCGTCTCATTGACCATATTGACACGGAATATTCATATTCCTTTGACTTCAATTGTAACTTATTTGCTCCATTAAAGTATATTCAGAGATCGATGGAGAGGCGTCAAACCGAACGCATCGCAAGCGAAAACACTAAAGTGTCAAAAATCAAAGTAATAAAGAAAATAAAATACAAGTATAGCGGAACAAAGGAAATCAAGCCTGGAAAACTGGCAACAGCAGAGGTACAAAGAGAGTCCCCAAACATCCAAAGATGGTCCGATGCGGACAATGACGAGAAGGCGCACCCACCAAAAACGAAAGCGACCAGGAAAGAAATACTACCGTTAGCAACAATGGAAGTAGAGCAAGCTGAAAAAATGTTCCAAACAGGGTAATTATCGACCGGATCAATATGATTTTGGGAGGATTAAGAACGGTTCAAGGTAAATTCCCAATTAAAAGAAAGTTACCCATTCTTATCCATGCACCAACACCCATAATCCAAACCCATATGCGCCTCTTTCGGGAGAAGGCAAACTAACCTCCAAGCAAAACACGTATGCCCCTGGAAAGAAAAAGTCATGGTGTCCTCATTTATTCGTAGAAGGAATCACAGTAATGACGGTTACAAAAATCATGGAAAGGAGCCCCAGAACGAAGTATAGAATTACTGGCCTGAGCGCGAGCAAATTAAAAATTACAGTTGACGAAGTCTTCATCCATGATGAATTACTGAATTTGATGTGCAGGTCGAAAGCGGAAGGTTACTCTTTCACACCAATGGAACCCAGAAAATATACGGTCATACTCAGAGGTGTAGACTCGGCATTCAGAGCTACATAGGTCCGAGAAGACATCGAAATTCAAGGTCCAGTCATCAAAATCCACAATTTCTTACCGTTAACCACCGGATGGTCTAAAGCGAACGGCGTGAACTTAGACTTATAAAAAATAATCCTCAACCAAAAAGAAGACCAAAACCGCCTCTTGTAATGATTCCCAATATTTCATACATAAGTTGCATAACACAAACTCAATGTAATGATTCATTCATGCAAAACTCAAATTGTATTCATACAAATTACATAATGAATGTAAACTCAATCATAACAAATACATTTCGTCTCATATTCCAATCCCATGGCAAAGTCATAAATTACTTTCATGAGCCATTGCATTGGAATATGAAACCAATATATATATCGCAAAGACAAATGTGACGAAGAACGTATGTAACATAATACCTACCTCATTACTCAACGTTCAATTTCTTTCACTTTTACTTTTCTTCCGCATTCGAATTGCCATGTGCATACTAGCGACCTAGTCATATGCACTTTGATACGATGGAATTTATGACCCAGAAAATAGGTCATAAATTGCATTCGTACATATGGATAGATATGATGAGTATAATGAATGGGAATGCGAGGTGTTAATGACCACACAAATTGAACATTGAATAATGAGGGCGTGAGAAGTAGATTCACGAATAGATTTGGTATAAAAGGAAAATGAATGTATCGATTCGGGATCAGTAAATTCTGACCCGTCCTATAATAAAGGTTTCGGCCAAAGTAAATCTTAGGCTGGTTTTTATTAAAAGACGAAGAAGGGATTTATTGTTCAAAATACTTTGGCTGGTTTATTCGGCCAAACTTAGTTTAGCTTACAGCATAGAAGTTCGTTACTTCGGTGCTATGTCAAATTTGGCAAGATACAAATCGGGCTAGACGACACTATAGGGAAATATTAATCAAATAAATTAAATCCTAAAAGGACTAACACAATACTCTTTAAGCTCCGTTTCATCCTTCATTAGAAAGCGACATTAGAAAAGCCCAGAAGGAGTGACATACTCTCTCGGTGAATTGTGCCTTCCAGGCAAGATGTGTAGCTTGTAGAGAGGACAGCAAACCCCAAGAATGCCCAAGAAAGGACATCGACAAAACAAGTAACCCACCTTTCTGTGTCCTGTTCAAAGAGGAAGGCCACCCATCAAACTTCTCCGGATGCCCGGAAAGGAGAAGATTGCCAGATAAGTCAGCGCTTTTAAAAAATAAGAGAACAACTTCCATTTCAACCCCATCTTTGGAATATATCCAAACCCCACATCAGCACAACCAGTACCTCTATACTCGGAAGTCACGAGTGGAAGAAATTCAGCTATGCCCCGCAATGGAGTACCACAAGAGAACCCCTTCAAAAACCGCACTACGAAACACTCCAAGTTATAGGAGTATCACTAGGGGAACTCCTAAAAAAGGTTACCTGATTCTGGCTGAAATACGATTTCAAAAGAAATGTCTCAATAAAGTTCTACTACTACTACTAAGTATATTCAGAAGTTTCAGATTATATCTTCTTTTTTTTATGAATTTTCGTTTTGTGCGATAATAATAGCAAGAATTTGGCAGACACTTATCACCTCTCTAAGTAACTTTCTTATTCTATAAGACCTTTTCTCCATAAAATTGCGAAATTATTACAAGCGGAAAAACGGAATGTTGCATAGCAAACATTTGTGTTAAAATCATAATTTGAATTTCGCGCCTTTATTCAACTCTGTCTTGACTTTTTCTGAACTTGACCGCTCCCTATCAACTTCAACACTCTACGTTGTGTGACTTTGACATGCAAGTGTTAATCGCGCCTTAATACTGAAATAAAAGACTTTTTTCTTGCAAAGTAAAAATATATTTTCAATTATTTCATCAGGTTATGGGCCCAGTAAAGCCCAGCAAAGCCCAAAAATAGAATCAGTGCAAAAACTTTCAGTGGAATAAACATTACTGTGAAAAAAAGTGAACACAACCTAAAACGCAAAAACGTGACTTCTAATTTAACATTTGCAAAGTGTATTCTCTGTTTTCTCGTGATAACTGGACTAAGAGTTCTGAAAAATGGCAGCATATAATCAAATGGCATTAATTGAAAAGTTAGTCGGTCGAAATAATTATGCAACCTGGCGATTTGCTGTAAAAACATATCTACAGCATGAGGAGCTTTGGGACTGCATAGAACCCGCCACAGGTGTTGAAGTGGACACAAAACGATATTCAAGGGCAAAAATTAAGATACTTCTACTAGTTGACCCAATGAATTATGTGCACATACAAGAGGCTAGCACTGCACAGCAAGTATGGGACAAGTATTCGATGACTCTGGGCTGACACGCCGTGTTGGGCTGCTGCGTGATCTCTGTAATACCTCGCTTACTGCATCTCAAAACGTTAAGGAATATGTGAGCAAAATTATGTGCACTGCTCACAAGCTCAGAAACATTGGTTTCCAAGTAGACGACGAATGGCTGGGTACACTGCTGCTCTCCGGTCTACCAGAATCCTATCAACCAATGATAATTGCTATTGAAAGCTCAGGCATGAAGATAACCTCAGACACTGTGAAATCAAAACTATTGCAAGACATTAGACAAACAGAAAGTGACTCAACAGTGTTCTCAGTCATTAAGAAATTTAAAAACAATTATAAGAAGCAAACTAAGGGTCCGAGGTGCTACTCTTGTAACAAGTATGGCCATAAAAGCTCTGAATGCAAATCCAAGACGAAGGATATTCAACGAAAACAAGCAGTTCTTCCTATGCTGCTGTGTTTGTGTCAACATCCAGCCAAGATGACGCCTGGTACGTGGATTCCGGTGCATCCTCACACATGACAAGACATAAGAATATGCTTGAAAATGTGACGGCTCCTGCCATACAGAATATTAGAGTCGCAGACAACAAAGTACTACCCGTGCAATGCTCAGGAGAAGTGAGTTAGATGTTTATGACGACGAAGGTCAAAACAAGAAGGTGCTTTTTACAAAAGTATTATGTGTTCCCGAACTCGCAACAAATTTATTGTCCGTAAGTCAAATTATTCACAGTGGTGGCCATGTTAAGTTTGACAGAACCGTCTGTGTTATTATGAACAGAAGAAATGAGATAGTAGCAACAGCAAGTGTCATCAACAACATGTAACGGATGAATATGCCAAGAAAAATCTATGCATGCATGTCTGATGTCGAAGAACCAGACTTTTACATGTGGAACCAACGAGTGGGACACCTGAATTTTAATAGTCTACGGAAGATAACAGAAAACATTGACCATGTCGTTTTCTCAACAAAAGCACCTGAAATCACATGTGTAACATGAACAGAAGGCAAGCAAACAAGACTACCTTTCAAAAGTGAAGGCTACAAGGCTAGAAATCTTCTTGAAACGGTTCACTCTGACTATGGGCGGTGCCTGATATTTTATAACATTTCTTGACGACTTTTCAAAGAAGGTGCTCGTGTACTTTCTCCGAAACAAGTCTGACGCTCTGAAGAAGTTCAGGGAATTCAGAAATGAAGTCGAAAACCAGCTGGGTGCTCTATAAAAATCCTTCGGACAGATAACGGCTTGGAATACGTCAACAAGGAATTCTCAGATTATTTAAAAGGTGCTGGCATCGTACATCAAACGACCACACCGTATACACCTTAACAAAATGGGACAGCAGAACGCATGAACAGAACTCTAGTAGAGAGAGCAAAGTGTATGCTCCTAAATGCCAATCTACCCAAGATGTACTGGGCTGATGCCATACATACTGCGGCACATGCAATCAATCGTTCTCCAACGAAGTCTTTTATCTTTTAAAACGCCAGACGAAATGTGGTCTGGTGAAAAGCCAAAGGTGAACTATATGCGTATATTCGGATGTGAAGCTATGGTACACTTGCCCAAAGAGAAACGCAAGAAATGGGATCCAAAGGCACAAAAGATGATCTTTATTGGATACTGGGATCATACCAAAGGCTACCGATTCATAATACCAAATACAAGAAAAGTGGTAAACAGTCGAGATGCTACATTCCTTGTATCTACCGTGAAGAGGGACTATGTTCCTGTAGAAATATCTGAGAAGAAACCTGAAACAAATAAAGAAGAAGTTAATAGTAACAATTCTGAATCACAGATGGATTCAACTACAAGTACTAATGATACTGTCCGCGAAAACCCGTCTACTTCAGACAGTGAATACATTCCGGACACCAGCATTGATCTTGATAGTCCTCCAGTCAGCAAAATCACCCTGAGACCAAGAAAGAAAAATAAGGAAAAGACTAATCTAGATGATTCCGTAGAAAATACTTACCTGTGTCATCACGAAGAGGTACTGTCAGATGTACCTACGACTTACACCGAAGCTATAAAATCGGTAAACAAAGAAAAATGGAGAAAATCTATCACTGAAGAACTGGTGCTCTACAGAAGAACAACACATGGACATTGGTAGAAAAACCCCCAAATGCCAAAGCAATTGGATGCAAATGGGTATTCCGTATAAAAGAAGAACCAACTGGTCCACGTTATAAATCACGTCTATGTGCAAAAGGATATGCACAAACTGTAGGTATTGATTACCAAGAAACTTTTGCTCAAACAGTCAGGTATGATTCAATACGATTGTTACTATCTGTAGCTGTACAAAATAATCTCAAAATTATGCAACTAGACGTCAAGACAGCTTTCTTATATGGAGAACTTGAAGAGACCATATTTATGACTCCACCAGAAGGGTTGGATCATGGTGAAAATATGGTATGTAAACTGAACAAGTATACGGGTTAAAACAAGCCCCTCGCTGCTGGAATGCCAAATTTGACTTTACACTGAAAAGATTTGATTTTGTAAATAGTAAAGTCGATCAATGTGTGAACATTGGTCAAGTCAATAAGAAGAAATGCTGTCTGTGTCTCTATGTTGATGATGGTCTCCTATTCTCAAGTGATGAATCAGCATTGAATGAATTTATAAGAGAACTGAAAAACATATTTGAGATTAAAATATTGGAAACTCCAAGTAATTTTGTGGGAATGTAAATAGAAAGATTTAGTAACTGCATATTCATACATCAGACTAAATACATAGAACAAATATTAAACAGATTTGTAATGAATAATGCTAATCCTAATACTGTTCCAGTCGACTCTCACATGAAGCTACAGAAGGGAGATGGAGAGTACGAGAAGAACGTTCCATGCAGAGAAGCTGTGGGCGCTCTTATGCATCTGGCTACAGTGAGTTGGCCCGACATAATGTTCACAGTCAGTTTGGTGAGCAGATTCCTAAATTGCAAACGATCTGGACACACGTCGTTCCGTCACTGGCTATGTTTTCTTCAAGAACGGGGCAGCCGAGTCAAAGACAACAAACTGTGGCTCTGTCGACAACTGAAGCTGAATTCATGGCAGCTTGTGCCGCCACTAAAAGAGCAATGTGGATGAAACGATTGCTAAGTGATATTGGTGAATATAAACAGGACTCAATATGTCTTCATTTAGACAATCAAAGTGCCATCAGTGTTATTAAAAATATAAACTTTCACAGGAGGTGCAAACACATTGACATTAAATATCACTTCATTAAGGCAAAATTTTTTTAAAAAATAATCGTATTAAAGTTTGTAAGCACTGACTCTCAGTTTGCCGATATATTCACAAAAGGATTGTCAAAAGATAAATTTCATTTTATAAGGTCCAAACTTGGCAAGTACTTGCATAACTCATTGTTATAAATAATCATTAATTTATATCATGTATGTTATTATGTAATTAATGAAATAAGGCATGAATTCAGGGAGAATGTTAAAATCGTAATTTGAATTTCGCGCCTTTATTCAACTCTGTCTTGACATTTTCTGAGCTTGACCGCTCCCTATCAACTTCAACACTCTAACTTGTGTAACTTTGACATTCAAGTGTTAATCGCGCCTTAATACTGAAATAAAAGACTTGTTTCTTGAAAAGTAGAAATATTTTTTCAATTATTTCATCAATTTGATTTTTTTATTTACTTTTCCATCTCAATGTTTTTAACATAACAGTTTTGTTGACTTTAAACTTGATACTTCAATCAAAACCTGATGAAAATCATGTCTGCTATAGAGCCCCAAAAAAATTATGTATCTTAATTGACGCTTGAAAAGCTGTTGGCGAATTTTTGAGAAGTGAGATTATTATAAGTTAAAGCCGAATAATTGATAATAACCTAACAAATAATTTGCTTCGTTGAGACCTGGCCAAAATAGGATCAAGTGTCAAGATTTTATGTAGGCCAGAGACGCAGTCAATACAAAACTGTGCCACAGTTATAATGCGCAGGTACGTCGGAAAAACAGTATATAGGGATTTAATTCAATAAGTTCAAGCGGAAGTCTTTTGAGTAATAGCTTCAGCGCCCAATACCGTAACACTTCCTTTCTCTTTACTAAATTTTGTTGCGATCAGCAAATGTCACATCCTGGAAATTTATTTACATCATTAGCAATCAAGGGTTAAAAACTCAAACTTCTAATAGTTATACCCAGCCTGTAGTAATTTCTTTCCAATATGTGGCAGTAATAACAGCTAACATTTGTTTACGTCATTCAATAGTAGATTTCGCATTACTTTTGAATGGTGCGAACATCTGGGCATTGTTAGCAACAATAATTTGCATCAGCTGGTTGCTGACGTGGGAACGGCATGGATGTCGTTAAGCGCACAGCTGAAAAGAACCTGCCATACTAGTGCCATGGAGCATCAGCCGTGCGTTTTTTGAACGGTATGTGTCAACAACGGCATTTCCCGGCTGATGAAGTCTTGACCGGGGACAGTTTTGGCGGGATTGAAGAGGCAGGGAGGTTTTCACCCTCCAGGTTGAGGATCCATCGGCTTGGGACTTTGGACCCGGTTTGCCCGTCGGAGACGGTCACGGGGGGCACCACTCGCTTGTCCCTTGGTCCCAAGTAGCCGCCAAGCGAGAAAAGTGGCCACCGAACACCCCTCACACAGTTAGAAACAAAATTGGTACTATCCGAGCTAGAAAAAAAGAATTATTCAATGCAGGGGGACCACTTCGCACTCTTTAGCCAGTATGAGTTCACTCGACGTAACATGCACTGAAAACCTGAACTGAAAACTGAAACACACTCGAGCCAGATGTGCAATCTACTCCAGACTAATTTTTTGAATCAATTCCAAGATTAAAAAAAAAAAACCAATCATTCAATACAAATTATAATTTAGTCAACCACCAAAAGCACAGTATCTTTACACTACCTGGTCTTACATCTAGTTCTCCTGTTTGGGGGCCCCCGAATTAACTCACGTCGCGTAGTTATCTTTCCAACGCGCTACTCGATAAACTTCTTCCGCAAATATTCCCTGTTGCTGATGTAAATTCCACTCGATAATTATCTCTTCCTACATAAACTTCCTTGTTAGCTTGTCGCCTTATCCATATTCAGCAGTCGATCCTGGTCCACCAAAAGATACCCGTCCTTTGTCCGCAGGTTCCTCATCAGCTCCGTTTCAACCGGTGAGTCGTTAATTTTTCTTCGAGGCAATTCAACGTTCAATTGCGGTGCAAGCTTGTATCAGCGACCCCCAACTGGCGTTCATTCGGTGTGAACCTACGTTCCACATTCGAAGGGTTGTCATCCGCAAATGTCAATTCGTGCAATCAAAACAAACAATTTATTCGGTTTTTGTTTGCTTCAAATTTGGCCGCCTTGATGGAGGTGCTTGGGCAAAATAGGTTTCGGAGTGCCAGTACAATAAGTACTTCGAATCAAGTGATTCCTTCAAAGTTATTTTGTTCTTATGGGTAAGTATATGCAGTCCAACCAAAAGTGCTGATAATTAATTTGGCATTCTGTCTAATGGATCCGTATCAGCTTTAGGTTTGGCATAAATTGTCCCATTCGATGTAAACTCTTTCAATGCGTAGGCCCTTGTTTGGAAGACGACAACAACACGATCCCGATGTGATAAATTGACCATCGCTAGAATACAAGGTAAAGATTTAAATGCGTAATCGGGAACTTTATTAGCTTGCTCTTAAAACATATCGCGATACGAATAGTAGGCTCATAATGTGAGTTTGCGTGAGATTGAAAGCAATTTCACCATATAAGTGTCGAAAAGTTCTTCGTCCTTGTGGATTTGTTGACGGAATGAAGAAAGAACAGATAATACACCGTTCATAATAAGTTGATTCTCAAATTTGCTACGTTTGTTTTCATTGATCATTTTATCTGGTGCTTTTGTGCCTAGTTTCAATATGATTGAATTCAGCCAATAACGTAACGTGAACGCAACTGTTTGTACCGAAAATACAAAATTTACCTCAATAATGTTTGTGTAAACAGTTCCAAAACTTCTGAATGTAATGTATTTACAGGACGAGCTTTTGATGGGGTAATGAGAACCATATCCAAGAATAAGCACTCTACAGGACATGTAGCACTTGGGAATAACTTCTTAAGGATCGGAAATATTTTCGTTAATACCTTCGATGATGCGTTGTATATTTTTCGAAAATATTGGCGACATTCATCCGCTAGCAGAGCTTTATGTGCTACATTCAATTCTTCTTGGATTAAGTTTAGATTCCTATAAGTTCGCCTCGCAGATCGGGGTCATATACACAGCAATATATGTGTACAATGGACTACAAACAGTTTGTGAACATTTGGCAGAAGGTGCAGATGTACATAATTATGACTGGTGCAGTTAATTTTATTGGTAGATAGATACAGTATGTAGACATTTAATAAGTGTAGACGTTACTATTCCGATATTTCTTCTTCTTCGTAGTACTACAGCCCCTCCCGAGCCTTTGCTTCCTGCAACAAGCCCCTCCAAATATCTTGGCCCATTGACCGCGTCCTCCAATTTTGAAATGGGAGCAGCAAAGAACTCTCTTCGTCGCCCAAGTCATATCAGCGTTTTCTCGGTTTTCCCACTAGTCTCCGCCCTTCAGTTCTCCCAACGAATACCTTTTTGGGTATCCATTGCTCGTCCATACAATTCACGTGGCCAGCCCATTGCAGATTCCGCCGTTTAATATTCTTTGAGACCTCGGGCTCGTCAAAATTTTCATACAGCTCATGGTTGTATTGAATTCGCTATTGGTCCCCATTTAGTTTCGTACCAATCATCCGCCTCAGGACCCGTTTGCGAAGGCGTTCAATGTATTGTCAAATGCTTCGGTTACGGTCCAAGTTTCACAACCATAGCATACCACAAGTCTTATCACAGATTTGTATACTTGGAGCTCTGTTTACCTGTGTATGCAGCTGGTCTTCAAGATCGTCAAAACTGAAGAAAAAAAATACATTATTTGCAAGCTGTATTTTTCGCGTATTTCGACTCTTTCATTAGCAGTTCCGGCTATTTTGGCTTCTAAATACACAAATTTGCCCACATTTTCGATACTGTATTCGCCAGGTGTGACAGTTATGGTATTCGAGGTATTTTTCCTTGACTACGTCATGAGCTTTGTTCTATTTTCACTGATTTGTAGGCCTACTAGTTTTGCCTGGCTGTCGAGCTTCGGGAAAAATTCATTGGAAGTTGCAAACAATCGTGCCAAAATATTGATGTCGTCCACATAGGCCACCATTTGGCTCAACTTGTATAAAAACGTACCTCTTGTATCGACAGGTAACTTTCTAAGGACGTATTCTAGAGCCAAATTGGATAGCAGTCCGATATTTGTATCAAAGGCGTCGGTGGGTTGGTTATTGATGCGCGCTTGGGAATTCATTGTTGTTTTAGTAAGACGGACTTATTTGGCTTGAATACAAAACCATGGCTTTATTTGGTACAGTACGGTACAATTAATACTGCCAAATGCTTGCTTAAAGTCAACGAAAATTTGGTGTAGGTCTATGTTGAACTCCAAGCATTTCTCAAGTATGCTCTGTCGTTGATCTACCTGCTCTAAAGCCACCTTGATACTTACCTGGAATACTATTGGCGTATGAATTTTTAATGAAATTTTTGACGAGCCGGAGGTCTCACCGGTTATAAAACTCCGGAAGCTGCAATGGGCTGGCCGTATGAATCGTATGGACGAACAACGGATACTCAAAAAGGTATTCGTTGGGAGAACTGAAGGCCGGAGACCACTGAGAAAACCGAGGAAAAGCTGGTCCGGCTCGGTCGACGAAGACAGTTCATCGCTGCTCGGATTTTGAAATTGGAGGATGCGTTCAATGGACCGAGGCAGTTGGAGGCGCTATTTGCAGGAAGCGAAGGCCCGAGAGGGGCTGTAGTGCTAAGAAGAAGAGGAAAATGATTTGATTTTTGCAAATATTTTGTACGCCGTACATAATTATGAATGGTACAGGTAGTTTTATAGATAGACTGGCGTAGTATGTAGATATTAAATATGTAAGGACGTTACTATCCCGATGTTTAACATGTAGATATTGATAGATTAGATTTGAATGGTGAGACATCGTGTTATGATATCATTACAGAACACGTTTCCAGCATTTATGAGTTCTGTCAATAGATAACCATTAAAATTTGAACACGATTAAATCTTATTAAAACCAAATTTACTATAAGATTTAGTGTAAAGTGAACTTAAATTGTACTTTCTCTGAAGTAAGTTGCAGAAATAACAAAATAAGTAAAAATCCTCCCATAAAGCGTTTTAATCGTATGACTGCTGTAGACTGAATAAACTGGTGCACTCTGTGTGAATGTTCAAATGTGATAAAGAATGAATGGTTTCAACATTTTTAAATATTTAAGAATATGTCTTTCATGAAAATAAGTGCTCATGAGTTTTCTTATTTCAGGTATCCCATAAAATATGCAAAAAATCAAAGTCAAAACTAAAGCTATCATCAAGTGAAAAGCAGGATAATTATGTAAGTTTTCATATTTAACATCCATAAAAAATTTCGAATTGGAAATATATACATAAAACATAAACATGTCAACATACTGATTTCAAAATAGAGCACTCTAGGGTATACTTGGTTGTTCAAGATACTCACTTATCAAAAAGAATTAATCATAAGCGGAAAATGAAATCTGTGAGAAATTGTTGATCATAGTATGCATTCATAGATAGATCATTCATCCTAAATCTAAATTACTCTGGAAGCAAATTAATCTGGAAGTTTTGAACATAACTAATGAGCATCCTATAGTAAGGACCAAAAAAAAATCTTTGCACAGGCATATAATGCCATACATTCACATAATATCAAAATTAGAGAAAAAAATTGAACAATAACCGTATTGAACTATCCTGAAAAACATGTGATGATGTTCTTCACAAACAAAATACCGTGTTAAGCAAAATATTAAAGTATTTCCTAGTTAAAAGTATCATAGTCGTTTGTTTTGCTTTCGTACAGCAGCCCCTTTCAGATCTTCGCTTAGAGGTAATTAGAGTATCTCATTATCTTGATCGAACATATCGGCACTGAGAAGGTGATATTGTCAGTACCATGCTTTGGCCGTATATTCGTCCACCAAGTTGCGATACTTTCTGACGTTAAACCACTAATTCATAACTGAATGGACTTAAGGTCGTTCCAATGAATCATTCAAAAAAAATTTCGTTATCACCAACGGGAATCGAACCAAGGAGCTTCTGCTTACGCAGCGAGCACTCTAACCATTACCTTACGCCAATGCGGATATCATAATCATAGTTGATCTTACAACCAAGAAAGAATTACAACAAACATTCCTCTGCACCCAATGAGTTGATCATCTAAAATAATCATCATCATCTATGGCGTGACAGCCCAAACTAGGCCTTGGCCTCCAGGATTAATCTCCTCCAATCATCCTCCTTCGCTAGTTGATGACGCCCAGCATAAAATTCTCCCAACATAATGGTCTATCTGTAAAAATCAAACTGAAGAGGAGTTTTCAAGTACTATTGAGGTGAAAGCAAACAAGTTGGGTAAACAGACCTACGCTCATGTCAGAAGGGTTTTGTATTCAATTTACAAAATGCAGTCACCAGATCGAACCAAATCAAGAAACATGTCAATGACGATTTTATTGGAGGAAATAGGAAAAACGAAGATCATACTATTTTTAACAAAGTTGAACGAATTTCAACTTCTGATAATTATTTCAGCTGTCCATACGCGAGGGAGGAAACACAATTTGTTCGAATCCTAGAATGGTTACAAAACCCTTTTGCTAGGAGCTCTCTCCCGCCTCCTTGACTTGTTTCACTTATGAGCATCAATTGTAAGTACTCATTTTCAGTCATTCATTAAATTGAATCAAGTGTTCAAAGCATGCACCTTAAACGTTGAAATTGGGAAAAATAACTCAAAATTATTCAATCTTCGCATTTAAAACAGCCACTATTTGGTTTTACGATTACTGATACCACTAGCTGAACCGATTCTCAAAGACATACATGACACCTATCATTCCTGAAATTTTCATGCAAATCCTAGCAAAACTGTAGTGTCTATGTCGGTAAAAAGCGCATTTTGTTCCATAGCCATATGTTGCCATAGTAATAAATGCAGCGCATATTGTTCCATAGTAATACAGGTAATTTCAAACCGCTATAACTTCGCTAAATATGATTCAATCTTTATGAAACTTTCAGGATAGATCAATCTTATAAATAGTCATCTGTATACTGAACTTCATAGAATTTAAGGGTACCGTTAAGATTTTATTCATGAAAACATAAAATCGATAAATCATACTATTACTAACAAAGTTGAGTGAATTTCGACTTCTCATGTATTTGTTGTTGTTGTACTCATCAAGACCTACATTCCTGATTTTTTTCAGATTTTTCGGATCACAGGTGTCCAATCGCGAGGGGGGGGACACAAATTTTTCGTGTATTTCCCCTCCCTGTGCGCCCCTCGAAGCAAACTTTACCAAACTAAGACCTGTTTTGAAAAGTTCCCATCAAGACCTTTCATTTGATACCCATATCGGCTACCTTCAATGAAATTTTTTTTTCGGGGGGTCACTCCCCTATATGGGGAGACCCCCCTTAAATACCTTATAAAATTTTTTTATAGTTGAACTTTGAAGAGAGCACCAGTTTACACCTACATACAAAATTTGATGTTTCTAGCTTAAGTAGTTTCCGAGAAAAACTGCTGTGACACACGGACGGACGGACGGACGGACGGACAGACAGACGGACAGACGGACAGACAGGACGCGATTTTAGAAGGGTTTTGTAAAATTATTTTACAAAACCCTAAAAAGCGATGAAACGTAACAGGAACTGCAAAGAAACACCGTTCCCAAGAAATCAAAAACCGAAAACGATCAATGTAATCAAGGATCAGTAACGTAGGGCAGATGCATCTTTGAATGACTATTTGTGTTAATTCAGTGAATAAACATGTCAATGGCACGCGTCACCGTTCACACTGCCCATGGGCACCGCAAAAATTCTAGCATTTCCAACAGTTCGTATCGCCAAGCAATGCGCGATGAAAAAAGTCCAACATGTCTATTAGACAAACAAGTATCTATGAAATAACGACATCATATGGCTGTTGGGGAGGAACTTGCTAATTTTTTGAGGAAAAAATTGCGGAATAACTTCTATAATAAAAGCTAAGCTATCCTCCTTCTTAAAAAAATTCAGGGACTGTTAAAATATATATTCAACTCTTTCACCCCATGGTCACCTTTTCATTCACATACACAAATACGTGAATTGTTCTCTTTTTGTTTTATAAATTTTTTCACTGTAGTAAAGCTGAATTTAAACGCATCGGACGTGTATAATTTTCCTTCGCTAGTTTTATCGCACGGGCCGCCTTAATTTTTGGGCACTTGTATTAACAGGTTATGGACTCAGGCACAATAAATGCCTGCGCTTGGAGTTGTATAAAGAATATCTGAAAACACGGCAGTAGATTTGTGATTTCGTCGCGTTAAAGTGATTTCTTCAAAATGGCGCAAAATTTTGTCAACTCCACTAGTCTGGAAATGCTATCTCGTGATAACTATGATACCTGGAAAATCCAGGCAGAGGCCATTCTGATGAAAAACGACACATAGGATTACGTAAGTGGCGGAATCCTGGAAGCACCAACACAAGGCACCGACAGTGAATTAAGAGCGTCGAAAAAGAACATGCGGTCTGACTCGCGTAAGACAGAAAAGTGAAATCGGACATCATCCTCACTATTTCTCCTTCCTTGCTGTGTCATATCAAAGAAAATTTGGGACAAGCTCGAGTCAATTACGCTTAAAAAGGCCCCGCTCGCAAAGCAACATTGTTGAAACAACCCACGTAGCATAAAATGGTGGATGAGGGAGATGTGAAGGAGCACTTCGCAAAGTTTTTTTGACATTGTGGTCAAATTGCAGTCAATTGAGGTGGAAATCAATGGCGCCCTGCTCACAATAATGTTGCTATACAACTTGCCGAATAGCTTCAAAAATTTCCGATGTGCGATCGAGACTCGAGATACTCTCCCAGATATCGAATCTCTGAAAATTAAAATAATCAAAGAGAACAGTGTAAGAAACTATCCTCACGAAAGCGAGACAGCTGGTATGTTCATAAAGCACCACACAAACAACATCAAAGATAAGAATGTGAGAATAGGAAACACTCAACAACACAAACGTCATAGTCTCTACGACAGACGGCGAGAAAACTCGAATTATGTTATAAAGCTTGATGATACGCTTTACGTTCCTGAATCCCGCGCTAATTTAATTTCAGTCGAGAAAATCTTCGACAAGGTCACGCAATTTCATTTCGTCAGGACTGTGCAATAGTCAAAGACGAGCAAGGCATAAAAAAAATGATCGCCGACCGCGAAGGTAATTTGTTTTATCATTGTAACCCGGACGACTAGGCTTGTGGGGTGGGTATCGAAGCAGCGAAGTTCGCTATGAAAATTTCGCATGAGGGACTCGGCCACATGAATCTAGACGATCTAAAAACATTACCAAAAATGACGATTTGATGTTATTTCACGAGAAATGCAGACCAGTTTCGAAATTGTAAAGTATGTGCCGCTGGTAAACTTACAAGAAAACCATTTCCAACTTGCCTTCATAGATCGCCAGACATTCTTGGAATCATACCTGCAGATCTGTGCAGTCCTATATGCTCAACTTCCATTGGCGGAGGGCGATATTTTATGAAATTAACGGACGATAAAAGCTGTTGGTGCGAAGTCTACTTTCTACGAAGTAAAGACGAAGCGGTTTCAAAGTTCATCGAGTATAAAAACTACGTGGAGACTAAAACAGGTCGAAAATCTCAAGCTGTTCAATTGGGCAACAGAACGGAATTTTGGAGTATAACGACCGATTCGATTTTCAAGCACGTTGGAATACAACCGAGTTTATAAACTCCAAATACGCCTAACAACCGCACATTTGTAGAATGTGCCCATTGTATGCTGATCCATTTCAAACTTCCACCATCCTTTTGGGCTAAAGCAATCACTATGGCTAATAACGTCAGAAATTGATACGCCATACAAAGCTTTAAATAAGGTACCCCATTCGAAAAATGGACAGGAAGAAAACTGGACATCAAATACTTCAGAACATTCGGAACCAAAGTTTATATGCTCGATAAATCTCCAAGAAAAAGAAAATTCGATGCCAGACGTGTCGAAGGAACATTCGTGGGATATTTGAATATATCAAAAGCATATCGTGTTTGGACTCGCAGCGAAAAAATATCTGGATTACCAGAGATGTAAAATTTTTTCACGAATTTGAAACTAAAAATAAATATGAAAATTTTATTTCCGATAACATACTCAGCCAGGAATCAACTTTTCCACAAGGTGTTCAACTTGACGATCCTCAAAAAAGATAGTTTAATCTCATCGAGCGCATTTTCATACCGAGCAAATCATCACCGAAAATTCCATATAGTGAAATCAGTTCAAGTTCTAAACCTCATTATGACAACGAGACGGCAGTAAAAGTACCAATGAAATGTGCTCCGGGAAGGCCAAGAATAATTGAAACCAACGGTCATGGCCGTCCCACCAAAATTTACAACATGGTTCCGGACGACAACCAGAATGTGGAAGTTTCGGAAATTTTAAATAACTCCACGAAAACCGCTGACATGGAAGACAATCAAGAAGAACAGATCAAGGAAGAGTGGCACGAGGTGCAAATCGCAATGTTTGCATCCAAAATACCAGTATGCTTTGCCATTTCTAGACCAGATAGGCAGGAATCGATACTCGCTGAGATAAAACAATTTATCATCAATGATACATGGAAAATTGTCAATCGTTCCGAAACCGGAAAAACCATCGGTTGTCGAACAGTTCTAAGGAACAGGTGGAAAACTGATGGTACACTAGAACGGAGAAAGGCCCTAATAGTTGCAAAAGAATTCTCTCAACATTTTACGATACATTTGCACCAATTGTGAGACTCAGCTCCCTTCGATTATTTACCCCACTGGCAACAGAGTCCGACATGAAAATATTGCAACTTGATGCAACTGCGGCTTACCTAAATGGTAGCATCGACACCAAAATTTACATGGGTTCACTTGAACTCTTGGAAAATATGCTCGAATCGATAGTGGTCAGGGAAAAGGACCGAGACCTCGTTCAGAAACCTACTTTAATGCTAGACCAATAAAAAATAGCGGCAAGGTCTACAAACTTAAGAAGACTCTTTACGGCTTGCGCCAGTCTGGCGGACAATGGCACGCAAAACTCAGCAAAACTTTCCAAGGCCTTAAGTTCGTACTCATAAATGCAGACCCATGTATGTACATCTAAAAACAAAAAGAAATGTTCATTCTCTTTTACAGTGATGACAAATTGATCGCCTCCACAAATGACACGAAAGTTCACAAAATCATAGACAGACTGCAAGAAAAATTCAAGATCAAGAATTTAGGAGAGAAATATTGTATCGGCATCGAAATCAATCGCCAAACGGACTCAACATATTTATCGCAATTTGGCTATATTCAAAAATTATCGATCGTTGGCTATATTCAAAAATTATCGAATGACTAATTGCAAACCCGCACATACCCCGCTCGCAACCGGAACTAACTTGGCAGATGTTTCCAACGACGATAATGTGAACACAGGCGAAGCAGTCCCTTTTCGCGAACTTATTGGTGCACTTTTGTACCTGGTCGTGGGAACTCTTCCAGATATTTCACATGCAGTAAGCAATTCGAGTCAATATACGAACTGTCATATAAAGTCCATTGGACCACCGGTAAACGTATTCTAAGATATTTCGCTTGAACAACGAATCATGGGCTATATTTTAAAAGGAATAACCTCAGGCTCATCGGTTACATGGACTCTGATTAGAGAGGATGCACAAAAGACAGGCGCTCATACACGGGTTCAGTGTTCATCCTTACTGGATCGTCTATTTCTTGGGAATCGCGAAAGTGGTAGACGGTTGCGCTATCATCCACAGAAGCTGAGTACATAGGACTCACATATGCAGCAAAGGAATAACCATATACAACGACAATCAAAGTGCCGGGAAACTTGCTCTCAACCAAAGACATATAAAGTAATGGACGCGAAATGGGCTTATTTTCATCCATACGTGAGTGAAGTACTTTTACTACATACATGCCTTCCTCTCGAATGCGAATTGAAATCCCCCTGCCTTTCACGCCGCTAGAGAATCCACACATTCAAGTTGCTCTCTAGTTGCTCTCACGAAAATCCCACTCGTCTTCTACCTTAACCCCCGAATTGTCAACGAAATACCAACCATATGATTGAAAACATATGATTTGTGAACATTCAACATTGATGGGAAACGTCTAATCAAGTTGAAATTGAAATTGTACACAAAACAATTTTTGCAAGATAAACCGTGTTGAATCTAGTGCAAAAGCGATGCAAATGTGATAATTTAGCAAACTGGATAGTTTGTTACAGTTCGCGATTGTTTTTGTTTCGAAAAATGAAAAGTGAAGTGACGTGTGCGGGACTGTAAAAACAGCCCTAGGCAGCATTTCAGGGACGTATCCTTCGTAGGGTAAGTCATGTTCAATCTTTTATATCGTTCAAGTTAGAATACCCGCACGGAAAATTGATTTAGTTCAAGATGCGAAAATTAGTGGGAGACGTCACGTCAAATTTATTTGAAATTCGAATCAACAGCTAATAACGCGCCAAACTTCCCGCTACATGATAAAGTGCTTCAATTCTCTCGATGGATTTCGTATCCTCTCTCTTACATCTATGCTCTCAACCCAAGATTTCACGCTCGATCCAAACACATACTAGGTATCTGTCTTCACTTCATCCGACAGCCTCTACAAGAATATCCAATCGAAGTCCGTTGCACTCCTAACCAACAAAATGATAGCTAACATCCTTTCAAAATCTTTAGTGCCATCGAAGCATCAAAAATGCATTTTGGCGCTCGAAGTTGCTAACCTGACACTCGATCAAAGCTCGACTTGAGGGGAGGTGTTAACGCCCTATAATTTTTCTTTAGGGTCCGTCTGAGACAATTTGCACCCAACGTGGGTATAAGCGTCTTTACAATTGACGCACGTGGCAGCCGAATGGCAAAATCTTTGACACTCGTCACACTGGGCTACTCTTTTCTGGACGTGTTCCCACATCACCACTATGAAATTTAAGTACCTTATTTGGTGAAGGGCACTTGGACTGTTTTTATTTGTAATTTGTGCCAGGTAAAGTGGTTAATTCTTCGCAAAGGCTTTGACGGATATAAATTCAATTTCCAGCAAAACTTCTTTGAGCACCTGAAGAAGATCGACCACATCTTCTCCGAAGTTTAGATCCCTCAACAAAAAGTTCTGATTACTTTCATTTTTTGGGGTATAGATGAAGTGTAGAACTTCCTCAGTATTCAACACGTGTTCAGCTGACTTGAAATAAACCCATGGTTTCATTTTAATTGTTAATTTTTCGGCAATGGCTCTTTTGATTTCGAAATTGCTTAGTTTATTTTCGACTGCCAATAGCCGAACCATATCTTTTTCGCTTTGTTCAAATACATTAATTGGCCGAACTTTTGCTGCCTTTTTCAGAGGAGCCAATAGAACTGCGATTTGGTTTCTTCTCCTTTTTTAGGGTTTTGTAAAATAATTTTACAAAACCCTACTAAAATCACGACTTGTCTGTCCGTCTATCCGTCCATCCCTTCCTCCGTCTGTTCGTCCATTTGTCACACCAATTTGTCAATGTCCAACTTTAAAAAATTTCATAAAGTAGTTGAGGGGGTCTCCCCATATAGGGGTGTGCCCCCGAGAAAAAGTTTGTTTCAAATGAAAGGTTTTGATGAGGAATTTCCAAAACGGGTCTTCAACTGTAATTTTTTGCTTCAGGGGACGCACGGGTAGGAGAAATACACGAAAAATTTGTGTTCTTCCCACTTTTATTTATTTATTTATTTCAGAAATTAACTTACAGACTAGAAGTCCAATTACAAGTCAATTAATACAAAATTTAAATACCAACATATGAATCCAAAATATGGCAGAAATTAAAGAAAAAAGATCATAATACGATATTAAAAATTAAGATTAAAAGGAATATTTATAAATTAAATTTTTCAAAGAAGTTTTGAATACGCCAAGAGATTGTGGTAGAGGACCAAGACTTTGCTGGTTGTGCATACGAGGTAAGCGTAGCAAAGGAGAGTGGAAAAAGGTGTTAGTACGTGCATACGGAACCTGAAATTGAAGCGAGGATCTATTAGGGTGAGTCGCGTCGAATGTATTTATTTGCCTGCATAAATTTGGAGGTAAAAGGCAATAATTAAGCTTGAACAAAAGCCATTCGTCAAGGAAAGATCGTCTGGACTCAAGGGTAGGAAGGTTCTAAGTATGAAGTCGGTCATCATAAGGGGAGTAAGGAAGGTTGAATTTGAAGAATAGAGACCGTGTGAATCGGTGTTGAACTGACTCAACAGCATCGATGAGCTTCCTGTGGTACCGACTCCAAATTTAGGAGCAGTACTCCAAATGGCTACGTACTAGTGAGAAGTAAAGACACATACAGGATGTAGTATGTTGAAATGACGAAGTGGATCGTAAAATAAATCCAGTTAAGCGCGAGGCTTTCTTAATAATAAGAGCAATGAGGAGATCAAACTTCAGTTTACAATCGAAAAGCACACCAAGATCCTTGAAGGAGGTTACATTGCTCAAAGGGATACCAACAAGCCTATACGTTGAGAGAAGAGGACATTTTTTACAGGAGAATGTCATCTGATGGCATTTGGAAGTATTCAAGGAGAGATGATTTGATTCACACCAGTCACTAAGACGCTGAAGATCGATTTGAAGGATATCCACATCTAAAAGGGAATCAAGAACTCGAAAAATCTTGAAGTCATCAGCATAAAGGAGACAGGGGGATATGATAACAGAAGGTAGATCATTGATGAAAAGTAAAAATGGTATGGGGCCAAGTATTGATCCTTGCGGAACTCCCGAGCTCGGGTGAAGTGAAGAAGAGAAGCAAGAGTTCAAAGTGACTACACATTGACGATTCAGGACATAAGAGAGAAGCCAGGAATAGAGACAACTAGGGACATTAAACCCTTAAAGTTTCTCAAATAGGAGAGAGTAATCCACTGAATCAAAGGCTATAGAAAAATCCATAAAAATAATGTCCACTTGTTGTAGCTGATCGAGGGCAGCTGCAATATTATGGGTAAAAGAAAGTAAATTTTTTAAGGGTAGATTTGCCTCTGGTAAAACCATGCTGTTGATCCGCTAAAGATGGGAGGACAAGTGGATACAGCAAATCAAAAACTACCTTTTCAAGAATTTTACTGAAACAAGGAAGAAGGGAAATAGGACGATAGTTTGAGACGATACTACGATCAGCATATTTGAAAATAGGAAAAATGTGGGCAATTTTCCATTGGGTGAGGAAAACCCCACAGGATAAACTCAAGTTAAAAATAATTGAAAGGGGAACAAGAAGCGAAGAAGATAAAGATTTTACTAGAAAATTTGGAATGCCATCAGGGCCCACACTGGTGCTACTGTCAAGATTATTTAAGAGTTGCTCAACCTGCAAGGGGTTTGTACGAAAATAAGTAGAGGAAAAAGCGCAAGAAGATTGATTGAAGGAGGGGGAATGTTTAGCCTTACCAAAAAAGGAAGAAAAGTAAGAAGCAAAGGATTCACAAGATTCTTGTGGAAAAGACGATGTCACGCCATTTAGACTAAAATTATCAGGGGCATGATGAGAGATCCTTAAAGATTTTACGTACGACCAGAACGCACGAGTTTTCAATGTGGTTAACATATGCATGAAGTGCAGAAGTGGCAATTTTCTTGGCTGCGGCATGACGCTCTTTAAATTTAACGAGGTCAAGTGGAAGACCACTGGATAAGAATTTTCTGCGGGCCGCATCTTAAGATTTAATTGCAGTGGCAACATCTAAATTAAACTAAGGAGCATCTTTGGGTCTTCTTGCTGGAAACACAGGAGTAAATTGCGAGATTAAGGATGAAAGAAACATATAGAGCTTATCAACACAATCTTCAATGGGGAGATTGCTGAAGAAGGAATACCAATTCACGGCATTAAGGTTAGCTTCCATGCTCGACAAATCGGCTTTTAAAAAATTAAAGCGGGAAGGTGAGGAATTCTTCAAAGAATGAGAAGATGAGGTTTTAAGCTCAATAGGGAGTGGTGGATGGTAAGGATCAGGTTTGACAAAGGATGAGAGTGCCACCGATGCGGACAGATGAGAAGGTAACAAGTTGGAAGGAACAAGATCAAGCAATTTGTTATTGGTATTGGGAAAAGTGTTGTATTGGGTGAAAGAACAGAGGGAAATAAAAGAAGAAAGAGCAAAAAACACGCTACCGCCAGAAACTATGGAGACATACATATCATTCCAAACAATAGAGGGCAAATTGAAGTCACCATAGACCAATATAGGGGTAGAAGGGAAACGAGCATTAATGTAGCTCAAGAATCCTGCAAAGAATCGTTCATAAACAATAGCAGGACTGTTACAAGGGATATATACAGATGATACGAGGAAGGAAAGAGAGCCAGATAGAGAAACTAGCACAATTATACACTCAACAGGTGAAGATGGAGTGAAATAATCACAGGATTTACTGGTAAGGGAAACATGTATACCCACTAGAACGCCTCCACCGTCAGACTTACCATTAGCATCACGGTCTCTATCTCTGCGGAAGACTAAATGGTTTGGAAGTAGCTCACTATTACTAATGTCATCTGTCAGCCATGTTTCCGTTAGACAGATGATATTATAGGGAAAAAGGATGGAAGAAATGCGAAATTCAGTAGTCTAAGTCCTCAGTCCACGAACATTTTGGTAATAGCAAGTTAAGAATGAATTCCTAGGGCTAAGAGATGTTTCTTCTGGAGTGAAAGGGCACAGGATGGTTCCGCTTACGAATCGGAGAGAACTTTTTGACGAATACGCCAGGTGGCCGAAATTCCTTATCAAGCAAGATACCTAGGTCAGCTTGAACAGTAATTTCAAAAGATGCAATCAATCTGTTCGTCTTTCCATCAGGCGTAAGCTTGGTGCACTGGAGCAACTCAGGACTAAAGTTCAGTTTGTACTTTATATGAGCGATAATGTCTTCGACTGGCGTGCTATATTCTAGTCCCGAGAGAAATATTTGTAGCGGTGGGGATATAGCACGCAGGGGGGCGCCAGGTTTCATCGCAGTAATGTTTGTCGTCATATCGCCTCCAAGTGAGGTCCCCCGGCTGGCAGATGTAGATCCTGGTGAGCCTACATTTCTTATCAACAATTCGGTATCAGCATTACCTTGAGTTACACATCTTGTAACAGAGGCTTTAGGCGGGCATGAAGACTTTGGGTTTGTCCCGATACCAACTAGCCGTTGCGGTGTTATAGAAGCCGGCTCCAGAAGTTCAGGTTGCTGCTGATTAGATGTATACTGTAGATGTTCCGGTTGTGCTTGTTGCTGTAGTTGTCGTACATGATGTTGCTTTTGAGAACCAGGTGATAGTTGCTGGTGAGGTTTCTTCGGAATGGCTCCCTTGCTGGCATCAACCACAGCACACACATCAGAGCTCTTGGCGAGAGTGCAGGAGGATTGTTCACAAGTGTCATCCGAAAATCTGCAACAAATTATGGGGGTAGATGTTTACAGCAACCAATATCTTAGAAGTGGAATTTCACTCAACTTTGTTAATAATAGTAGTAGGTTCTAATACTCTGCAAGTTCGATGAAAATCCAATGATATACACGGAAGTTATAGCTATTTGAAATTTATCCAAACACAACGACAATAACACACGATTTCGATATTTAATGGACTTTCCATCGAATCAGACACTACAGTTTTGATTTGATCTTCTTGAAAATTTCAAAAAAGATGAATAATATGAATATTTCCAGGAATTTATGATTTGTTTTTGTTTGTTTGCAACGAAATGACGACCGTTGAAGATGAAGAAACAATGGATTTTCTTTTAAACGGGCACATTTGTTTGACACATTTCTTGACTTTATTCATTACTGTTGACTGCATTTCGGAGAAGTTGGGTACAAAACCCTTCTGATATGAGCGTAGGTCTGTCTACCCAACTTGTTTAGTTTTGAAATATTGAACAAAATTTATATCATGCTCTTTATCAAAGTTACCTTCAATTCTTTCTTCAACTTCTATTTCTTCGCTTAATCCGTCTACCGCTGCAAAATCGTTTTGACTCTCGTTGGTGCCTTTACACTTTTCTTCGCTTTTGATCCCTGTTGCACTTGATTTTGTGGCTGCAACTTTTGAGGTTTCATCCCTTTCTTGAATAGATCTTTGTGGAACTGTATCTCTAGCCTTAGTTCGTGATTTTCTTTTCGTGCTTTGATTATTTGTTCATTGCCCGCTATTATTTGTAGCTTGAACCCGCCATCTGTGGAGTTTTCTTCATAATATTTTCATTTGTTAATTATCGCCAGTTTCATATTCTTCGTTTCCCCTGGTTGCCCCAACGGTGGGAACCCGTCGGGCTCTTCTATACCAGCAGTCCTTAATTTTCTTGGGTTCTTCGCTTTCCTTTACTAATCGAAGTAAAATAATTTTCGATAGAGCCGATTGCTTCGACAATTCAGGTATCCCTCCTACAACAGGGTAGATACGTTCCTGAAATGTCTCGTGTTGTGCGAAACCGTGTTATACGAGACTAGAAGCCAGCGCAAAATAAGAGTAATGTTCTAGTAGGTTATAGAAAAATTCCTTCATTTTACTTTAAATTTTATTTTTAAACTCCAAATAAATCACATAAGAATGCAAACGAAAACAAAAACATTACTTGATTGACTTCAATCATCAGCACTATGAATCGAGACCGTTTGTTTAGCGAAGAAATATTTTCTGTTATTTTAGAGTTTTCTCCTTGATTTGGAGTAACTCCTGCCTTTTTAAAAAAAGTCTGTAAATTTGCTTTGCTTACTTGCCCTAACAAAGTCGTTGTAAATTGTGCTATATGGTGATAAGCAATTTTGCAGCTCCCTTTGAAATTGTGAACTTCTTTCTGGTGAAAAAATTTAAGAAAAATAATTCCAGACTTTTTGCTATACCAAGACCTTCCGGTAATTATTTTAATGTAAAATTGTTCATTTCACATTCTTCTTCAGAGTCATCGTTTTCAGAATCTATAGATTTTACTCCGGATGCTATTTGGACTAAAGGGGGATTTAAAACACGTCCAAATGCAACAAATACTAGACGTAGAACTCTTTGAAAACACATCTGTTCGCAACGAATGCTAGACATATTCTTCCATCCATCAAAGGAAAGCGTAGTTACGAGTATATTAAAAAATATGTAAATTAAATAGGTAACTAAAATACTAGTTTAATGTATAGCCGCATTTTCACTAGTATAAAGCTAGCATCACCAAGAAACTATGCCAATTATGCCTAATTAAACATCGCTTTTCATATTAAAAATGGAAAATCGAATTGTAAAATGATTGCAGCATTTTTTTTTTTAGGTCAGCCTGACGTTTTACACATCAGAAGTTCTGTTTGCTTGTTCATTTCTTTCGAAAGCATGCGCACGTGTTTCATTTCTCTGGATAATGTTTAAAATTTCACCCAATTACCAAGTATACTTCGATTGATTCGATTTTTTTATGATTGACAAAATATTTAAACATTTATTTGCTCAATAAACCATGTCATCATATATAATGATAAGACCCCATTAAAATCAACCGTTAATAAAAGCTTCTCTCGCATAACGTCACCGCCGTATAAAAGGCCCATACATGTTTGATAACATCTCCTGAAGCTTAAATTCCATTATTTATACAAGTCGTTGAGTTTTTGATCATTCAAAACATCCAACAGAATGACCATAATGATGAAATTCACTTTTTATGAGGATGTGTCAAAAAAGGAGCAATACTGCAGCGAGAGAAAGGAAATACGTTTAAGAAAGTCAATTTTCCACGAAAAAGGGTGAGCCAAAAATATCACTGTAGAGGCTTGATTTTACAATCCTGCTGTTTTATCGCTGTGAGTGTGTGCATGAATTTTACGATCCCACCGAAAGGATGATTTGGTCGACAAACAACAGTTCAAATACGTAATTCGATAAAATCTTTCAAGGCAGGGACTTGAAAAAAGTACTAAAGCTATAAAAGAGTGATAAATTTCTTTTTATTTCAATTCACCAGAGTAATGTTAGCATGAAGTCAAGAAGGAAATATTTCCTGGTTGTATCGAAGATAAATCTAGGCCAGGCAAGGTGTGGAATTTGATTATGTTTCCTGACAAACAAAACAAAAACAGACTCGCTTTTGTCTGTAAATTAGGACAATCTTTGCATTGTATTCAAAAATTTCACGACCTCGCAGATCATTTTAGCAATTTACTTTTTATACCTACGTTTTGGTATTCATTTAAAATGGTGGTAACAAAAAATGAGTTTATGTTAACGAAAAAAAGAGTTTATTTAATTATTGGACATATAAATCCTGAGAGCGCAATTGATACATTTTTACGCTTGATTGTGATGTTGAAATTTCGATTGTAAATCGTATCGAAATTCATTTTATCATGCATAAAATGCCATCAGTAAGCAGAGAATGCAATGATATGGTCCATCATAAAGCGTCAAATCGACGTGTAAATAATCAATAATGAAATTCTCATGAAGCAATCTGCGCTGTATCCAATCCTTTGTGAATAAATATGATTGTTTACCCTTAAATGCAACAATTTATGTGATTGAGTGAAAAAATTAAATTTAGAAAAAGTGTAAAAATGATGCTTGGGTGAATGTTTCCAGGAAAATGTAAGCCCTATCAATGCTCGCCAGAATTGGCCTTGTCTGAGGACGCGTGAATGCGCTTTCAGACTAGCGTCGCGGTGTCGTGGGGTGGGTTCTTTATCCCCAGCACAAGAGCATGAATTGTACGTTAGAAAGATAACGCGTCAACGGTGTAGAGGTCAAGGTAATTTACCTAAGGAATCGACATTCGGAAAACGACGCCGATACTCGATTAGCGTGCGTGGGACGCGAGACGATGTCGTCCTTACTCCGAACACTTACGACCCCCAACTAAGAGTGGGGCATCCAGGTGGAAGCGGTGCTCCCTTGCACTCCCATCCGGATCAAAATTCATTGTAGATGTGGCCATTTACTTTATATTTACACGAAAAATGCATACAAATCAACTTATATGAAAAGTTTAACATAAATAAGAATCCCGTGTGGAAGACCACCCTACCCAAGAAGAGCCTCTGTAACTACTAAGAAAGGAAGGAGCTTGAGCCCGATAGCTAGCTCAGTACAGGAGCGTCCAGCCACCGTGGGGATCACATACTCGTTAAAACCCCGACCGGGTGGTCTATTCATCTCAGCAATTGATTCTTTATTTTCAATTTCTAGTAAATTTCTCAATCCTTAAAATTTGTTATAGGGCTATCGCGAATTTACAATTCTTAAAAACTCGTCACAATAACGTCTTGGGAAGACACAAAAATATTCTCGATGAATCTTAAACTTTAAACTTAAAATGAAAACTAAATCGCAGGTTTTTAACCAGTAAGTCCAAGTCGTGTTTCAGTAATGTTCACTTAAAGAGAAAGAGCGAGGTACAACAACTTTATGTGAATGAATAAATGTTACATCGCCCAAACAAAAATACCATCAATTTCAATCTCATCGGTCTACAATTGAAAGTATACAATTCAAGGTGAATTGAATAGTATCAAAATCAGTTCAATGTTTCAATCCCATGACACTTGGTAACAACTTTGTACGTTTCGAAATGAAATATTTGATTTTTTTGCTTTTTTTGTAATTTTTGGACGAAATATGATTAGTGATGAATATTTTTAACTACTCAAAATAAATTACAATCACAAGAGTACTCTGATTAATTAGTCCAATTGCATTCAACAATTTGAAGCCAAATAAAAGTGCTAACAAATATTATCTTATTGGAAATTTCAAAAAGAAATAATTCAAGGCTTTTCAACTATAATTATATATTCCGTCAAATGAATTCGTGTTTTACTACTGTTGATACAACTCACAATTTGTCTACGATTATGCTAATCGCAATTCATTTCTATTTGTTCTTCGCTATTTTATGTCAGGCCCCCCAGTGAGAGCTAAAAATTTCGATATTTTGAAAGGTGACGGAGATAAAAACTATGCCTGGCATTGTATATAGGAATTACTCGCAACTCTTTGCTTATTTCCCAGCCGGAAATTCTTATCCCTCAATAGTAGGTGATATGTTAGGCGATGCACTCAGATCAATCTCTTTTCATGGATGAGTAGTAACTACAATATTGTTTATATTTCATCAAATCCATTGGCCACCGAGCTCGAAAAAATTGTTCTTGATTGGTATGCCAAAGCTTTAGGCCTGCCAGAACTCTTCATAAGTGATGAGCTGGAGCACTCCAAGGTTCTGTCTCAGATTGTTTTTTCGTTTGCTAGATTACGGCTTGTATTCGTACCATTAAGAGATGCATCAGACTACGACTATATAGTCGTACTTCTGTCGCAAGTTACACATGGTTAAATGGAAGCCTGCACACTGCGGTTTTCGACAATTTTGTCCAGGTCGGCAGTCGCAAGAATTCGCGATTTTTCCTAAAACCAGTTTAGTAGGTAGTTTTTGTGATACTCGCGCAGGTGCACATCATTTGGACCACAGTATACACAACTAGTAACCACACTCCATCAACCCTCCGGAAAAATCCGAACACAAGCCGAACAGCGACCCATAAATCTTCGGTAGCAGGCAGATGGTAAACGCTGATGCGAGGAATGGCGCGAATGTAAACATATGCCTCGATGAGAGATTTCAGGGCTACCAGAGCTAAAAAATCAATAACATTACAGAAAAAAAAATTCGTTCCATGCAATCTTTTAGTTTTATTAGGAACTGGTAGCACTCTTATGTTCTGAAATGCGTAAAAAACAAACGTGCGTTAGAAATTTTATTTGCATTTTACTTTGTTTCTTGAGCGCGCCAAACATGGGATCAGCTGACGTTTCCCTGGGAAAATTCAAAAAGTGTGCAGCATAGGGTAAATGAAAGGTGTGGCTACTAGTTGAGTATACTATGATTTGGACATTTGACGCTGATGTGCGCAGAAGTTTCTTGCATAGCGCACAAATGAGTTAGCGCATGTGTTCCTGGCAAAGGCATACCTTCAAATGAGCATATTAGTTCTGCGCATGCCTGAAGTTCCTTTGCAAATCTTGTCACAGTGTGTTCGTATTTGCGTCTAAAAATCGCTGGTTACGACAGTAAAATCGCAATGTGGCCGAACCCTTAAACTAATTTTTGAATGCACACAAATTATTCAAATTGTTAACCAGTCGTAGAAAACTCACATAAAATACTTATATACCTAGGCTGGAGTTTGTTTTCGTTGTCAGTTCCATACAATATCGTCCAGCATGTGTCAGCTAATATTTGTAGATCGCTAATCTGCAGGAGATGCGCAAGCAACGGCAAGAGGGGTTGAATTTTTTTATTTGAATTGCAACAGTGCCGGATTAAACCACCGTGGGGCCTGTAGCAAATTCTGTCAAGAGGCTCTTGGTTTGCTTTAGGTTCTCAAGTGTAGGGTATTAAATAAAACAAAACTGCTATAAATAAACTTTTCTAGAGTTAATATGGGCAAATTTAGAGATAACACTTTCAATATCGGCTTCTTTAGGCAAATCATGCTCTATATTCTACATCGTGAGATGATTGAGACGTCCTTGGCCCATCGTGTTCTTTAATTCATTTCTAATACGTTTCCCCGCAGGGGGAATGCCGGTCGACAAGAGCACCCTTGGAGGCTAGCATTCTTTGGGGAGTTCCGCCCCCACGTACCCGAGGAAAGCCCGCAGGGGGAATGCCGGTCGACAAGAGCACCCTTGGAGGCTAGCATTCTTTGGGGAGCGACGCCCCCATGGACCCGAGGATATGCGGGGCGCCGTGAGGTTCCCTCCTGGGATGACAGGTAACGACTCTGATTGGATCTGGACTACGCTTTGGACAACGAACTGGAAATGATGCTTTGGGCTGGCGGATGTGATGGTTTGGAATAGGTTGCTTTGCACAGTAGCGCCGAGATGAAACTCGTATGTGAACGGCTCCAATTCAACTATCATACCGTCTCTGTCCCGGTAAAACCTTGGCAGGCCTCGGAGTACGTTCGAAGTTCGCACCATTGGGTTGGTGGTGTAGGTTCGGTTGAGACGGACTCCCGATTAGCGCTGGTCTGGCTCTGAGCACTTGTCCCCATAAGGGCTTGTGCCAACCCTCGCATGGCCTCCTTACTCTGAAAAGATAACCATGGGACCAAAAAGGCGACTACACACACGAACGGAGATAGCGGCTCCGAGGGGGGATCCAACAAAACTGGAGCACACAAAATCAAAAGACCATAAATACCCAGAAAAATAAACGAAGAATAATAACGATGACGCAACCAGCGGTTGCAGCCACGATGCCAAAAGTACATCGCGAGCGATACTAACAACAACAAAAACGAAGACTAACCCAACGACAATGAAGACGGACGAAAAACGAAGAATACAGACTGAGATTCCTGCGGCGTTCGGGCGCAGCAAAAAAATGATGTGAACGCCCGAGCGCCCTGCTAAGGAAAAACGGGAAACTCTGCAGGACACTTCAGGTGTTCGAGCGGTGGGAGATAACATAAAGAACACCGAAAATCCGATTGTCACTGCTGCGATCGTTACCGTAGCGACCGATGCAAGGGTCGCAAATCCCGACATTGCAACGAAAAATCCAGAAGCCAACGAGGAGATTACGGCACTAAAAGCAAAGAGTGACCAGACACCGCATGAATGCACCGCCAAAGTTGAAAATGTGGCGGAAGTAGTGCACTCAAAAACGGAACGCGATAACCTCTCCCAAGGATGGTTGCAAGGTACAATTGCGGCCCAGCGATATGAAGAAGAAAGACTACTCCGGAAAGCGGGAGATGTTCTGAAAAGAATACAATCTGCATGCGACTCCCCAAAAATCAGCAAAGCAGCAAAGAAAGGGCTCCTTGAACTAGAGGAGCTCCTAGATCGCATACACTATCGGAGAAGCTGGTTAAGGGCCGAAGACGAAGAGAAGGCTAAAGCGGCGCTTGGGGCGAAATCTAAAGGCGACATGCAGATAGCTCCACCATTAAACGTCTATAAAAGAATGGCGTCTAGCCCAATCGAAGGAGATCGGGATAAAAGAAGGAAGGAAGAGGCACTTGAAGGGCGTGGAGCACTAGATCAGGGGTTCCAGACAGTGCTTACAAAAGGAGCGAAGAAAGCTGCAAAGAAACTCCTTCAAAAAAAGCCAGAAAGTAAAGTTCGTACGGACGCCCAATTACAAAAAGGACCTGATGCAAAGCAGGAGAGGCAGAAGCCCCGACGAAGACCCCGGCAGCAGGCACTGCTTGTAAAGCCCCAAGATGGCCGATCCTACGCGGAAGTACTGCGGGACATCAGGGGAAACGTAAGACCCGTAGACACCTATACTACCATTAAAGTAGTACGACCAACGCGGTCGGGCCACATACTGGTCGAATTTGGAGCAGAGGCCGGCGATAAAGATGCATTCTGTGACGCAGTAAAGAAAGTCCTCGGCAAAAGCGCAACTATAGCTCCACTCGAGCCGATGGCAACGATCGAAATACCAGACATTGACTGCGTGACAGATCTGGCCGAGGTAGAAGAGGCCATCAAAAAGGAGTTCCCTAGCGTGGGAAGGATCAAAGCGAGACCGACACCAGAAAACAATAGGGGACAACGCATAGCCATAGTTGACTTGACCGAAAAGGACGCCGAACAATTCCTGAACAAGGGCAAAGTACGAATTGGGTGGGTTGTCTGTAGGATACGGCGAAGAGCAACGCCTCTTCAATGTTTCAAATGCCTTGGTTATGGTCACACCACACAAGTATGCAAAGGACCCGATAGGAGTTCCCTATGTTACAAATGCTGTGAAATGCGACATAAAAGAAAAGAGTGTACGAAGGAGGCACACTGTATCCTTTGCAAGGATGCTGATCCGAAACCTGATTTTGGACACATCTTGGGATCAGGAAAATGCCGGGTATTCCAGGAAGCCCTAGCCAAGGCAAAATCAGAGCTCCGATGACCCGCATCCTGCAGCTAAACCTACACCGCAGTTCAACCGCCCAAAATCTGCTTGAGCAGTTTGCAAGGGACATGGAAGCCGACTTCTTGCTGCTGAGTGACCAACACCATAATAAAAGTCCTGCATTATGGTACTCTGATGAAACTGGTACTGCCGCTATCTGGGTTCGGAACAGTGACTTTCAAGCGGAGAGTTGTGGACGGGGGAAAGGTTTCGTGTGGGTTCGGTGCTCAGGGATCACCTTCTTTAGTGTGTACCTAACGCCTAACGAGTCGATATCATCTTTCCAAGCCAAGCTTAATGCATTAGAGGGCGCTGTCTCGAACGCAGAGGGCAAAGTGCTCGTTGGGGGCGACTTCAATGCTAAAGCAATCGAATGGGGCATGCCTCAGATGGATCCGCGGGGAAAACGAATCCTGGAAATGGTGGCCAGGACGGTGCTCGTCGTACTAAACTCCGGAAATACGCCGACTTTCCGCCGTATTGGCTGTGAGGGAACCATACCGGACGTGACATCCGCCTTGGAGTCCTTAGTACGGAGGATACACAACTGGAAAGTATTAGAGGACTACTCAGCCAGTGATCTCCAGTGCATTCTGCTTGAGATAAGTGATGCTATCTCCCGACGTCCGTGCTCTCGGCCTTCTCCAACTGGATGGAACATTGGAAGAATGGACGTCGAGAGGTTTGTCAAGGTTTTCACAGCAGGTGAGCCGCTGCAGGGAGCTCCGGAGGGGATGGAAGAACGGACAGCTCAAGACGTGGTGAACTCTACTATGAGCATAATCACGACTGCTTGCTGCGCTTCTACGCCCCGTCAAAGACCCCGGCACGGCAAGCCCCGAGTGTACTGGTGGTCTACTGAAACCGCTGAAAAGCGGAGGTAGTGTCACAAGCTTCGGCGTGAGGCTCAACGGGCGCGGAACCGTGACGAGGCATGCAACCAGGTGGCAGCATGTAAGTCGGCCAGGAAAAGCTTTCGCAAACTGATCAACAGTAGCAAGGCTCGCTGCTGGCAAGACCTAGTGGACAATGTGAACAAGGATCCGTAGGGCCTTGGCTACAAGCTGGTCATGGGGAAACTTGGTGCCCTACGGAAGCCTTGTACACATGACGTGATACTGCGGGGACTCTTCCCCGCTCATCCCGTCCTTGTTGACGCTGTCCATGGTGAAACAGCAGTAGAGTGCCCACTCTTCACACAGCTGGAACTGGAGGAGGCAGTCCTCTCATTGAAAGCGAGGAAGGCTCCAGGTCCAGATGGTGTTCCAGCTGAAGTGTTGCGGCACGTCTATCACCATTGTCCTGACTTGCTGCCCAGCACATTCAACGCTTGCCTACGGGACGGGGTTTTTCCCGGTACGATGGAAGGTGGCGAGGCTCGTGCTGATCAGCAAGGGGAAGGGAAATCCCAAATCGCCGTCTGCATACCGCCCGTTACGTATGCTAGACACGGCTGGGGAAGTGCTAGAGAAACTCATCAAGGGAAGACTCACTGACGCGATTCGTGCTGCTGGGGACCTATCTCCTCGGCAGTACGGCTTTAGAGCGGGACGTTCTACCATTGATGTGATTGCAGAGGTGGTGGACGTGGTCCAAAAGGCAGAGGCATATAGTCGCACCAAGCGACGGAAAATCCTGCTGGTGACACTCGACGTCAGGAATGCCTTCAACTCCGCTAGATGGGTCGATATTCTGGACACGCTGGAAAACTCTTTTCAAGTTCCAGAATATCTAATGCGGCTTTTGAGGAACTACCTGAAGGACCGAAGCCTGCTCTACGACACGACACAGGGCCAACGAAGGATGGAAATAACATCGGGTGTTGCCTAGGGATCTATCCTTGGTCCGGACCTGTGGAACATGTCTTACGACGGGCTACTGAAACTTGAGATGCCAGATGAGTCGCGCTTGGTCGGCTATGCGGATGATGTTGCGGCTCTGGTCGCCGGACGCACCGTTGAACAAGCGCAACTTAGGCTAAGTATGCTAATGCGCCGAGTGAGGGACTGGATGACTGCTCGCGGGCTCAGTTTAGAAGAGAGAGAAAACCAGAGTGGTCATCATGACAAAAAAGAGAATCCCTAGAGTAAGGATGATCAGTAATGGAGATATACAAATCGAATCGAAGCCAGCGGTGAAGTACCTGGGGCTACTGATCGACTCGAAGATGAGTTTCTCTGAGCAAATCAGGGCAACGGCTGAGAAGGCTGCTTCGGGAATATCGACCCTGGGTCGACTTATGGCCAACGTAGGGGGACCCAGCCTATCAAGAAGACGCCTCTTGATGAGTGCTGTAGGGTCAGTGCTACTGTACGGAGCAGAGGTATGGGGCGACGCTCTCAGCAAGGAGGTATACCGAAAACGATTGGCACAGGTACAGAGAAGAGGAGCACTGAGAATTACATCTTCGTATCCAACAGTCTCCGACTCGGCGGTGAGAGTGATTGCAGGCGTGATACCTGTCGCCCTCCTTGCTAAAGAGCGCCACGCTATTTACCTGCGCCGAAACGAGGATGCGAGGGAGATGGTTGTCCGCGAGGAGAGACAACGCTCGCTCAACGATAGGCAGCAATCTTGGGGGAATTACACGAAGGGAAGGTGGACTGCGCGCCTCATCCCGGATGTGAGACCGTGGCTAAATCGAAGGCATGGTGAGACTGACTTCTATCTGACCCAGCTTTTGAGCGGACACGGGTGTTTTCAGTCTTACCTGCACAAGATCGGTAAGTCACGGTCTCCCGATTGTCGGTTTTGCCCAGGAGAGGAGGACAATGCCTGTCGCACATTTTTTGCGTGTACCAAATGGGCCAGGCTGCGAAGGGAACTCTACAGGGAGACGGGAGAGCTCACCCCGGATAATATAGTTGCGGTGATGCTCGAATCGGTTGACAAATGGAACCAGGTGGCACATTATGCTCGGGCAGTCCTAAAAGATAAAAGGGACTCGCAGCAGCCGGAGGTGCTAGGGCTGGGGGATCGCTCTTCTGGCATTTCCTCTTCCCCTCTCCCCTCCCGCTAGGAAAGGGACTCCCCAGCTTGAAGGCGCCCCACGGCGTAACAAAACGAGACCTGCGCCGAAGTAATGTGTCAAACGGTTCCAGGCTAGGTTCTCAGATTGACAGGGGAGGTGTTTAGTGGGTAGCCCAAGGGTATCCTCCATGGGAGTCCCACACTGCCAGACTCGGCGGGCGTAAATGCCTTCACCTCCCTAGAAAAAAAAAAATACTACTATCATATGTACAATGATATGCAACTTCTGTATTTTCTGATTTACTTTCTGTAGATTCAGGAACATCACTCCGAACATTAAAATACTCGATAAGCTTACGTGTTTTTTATTGAACAGCTTCGTTCTTTTTTTCCTTTCATCTCTTGCCTTATGCTTAGCACTTCCAGAAGCATAGTGCCGACCCGAATCTCTAGATCTACTGCTCATGTTACCTACGGTTAGAGAAATATCATTTTGTATTAATTTTTTGTTGAAATGCGTAAATTCGGAGATAATAATTTTTCTTGTTTTTATTACATCCATTGTGACATTTCTTTATTTTACAACGGCCACATTAATCCTATAATTACTGCAAGAAAGCATAAACTACTTTACTACTGTCATTGATAATGATAAGTCATGTCATGACCTTTTACCAACTTTAATTGATTGATTCAAGTATAAATCTGCAACGGTGCCACATTTATGTAAGGGCGTTTTACATCACTAATTGAAAAAAATATTATTTGTTTTGTATGAAAAATCGATCATATGAAAAATATCAAATACTTAAACGAAAAATAAATCTGTCGTTGTATTGCTGTAGGTGGTCTTGTTCACACCCTAAAGTAATGGGAATTCAAAAAAACGCGTTGTATTAAAAAAATTTGTAATATGCAAAACATACCTAGTAAAATATCTTACCTTAAGTGAAGTGATTCTCGTTGATATTTTTGCCTTTGTACATACAAAAACTCTTCTATTGTATTTTAAAAAAGATAATTCTATATATTGCACACAGCACCACATCAGGCACGAAAACAGTACTCGAAGAAAAGTCAAAACAACTTTTCTCGAGAATGGCTCACATCTAAAGTGCTTTTAAAAGTTTTTACGTTGTGTCAAAGGTTAATGTATAGCAATTTCTTATTATTTCATAGTCAATAGAATCCTATTTTATTTGTTCGAGTTACGACTAGCTCCATCGATGACAATATCAGGGAATTCTCCTATTAGTTTTGAAGTGCTTCCAACTTGCGTGTAGTGCAGTGCAAGTAGTACAACACATAACTTCGCGTTTAAGGCATGCAAGATATTTTACGCTCCTATCTTAATTGATATTTTTTTAATTACGGTCAGACAAGCTTTGGAGTGCGGGCCCCCCAATTCGCGGGGGCCGTAGCATTTGCTACTCTTGCTACGTGGCTAATCTGGCACTGATTGCAAGCAATGGATTTTTGGATTTTTATTGGATATTGTACGATTGATCTAGTTGTTTTATTCTAAAGCTGAGCTAGAAGAAATCAGATTCTTTTGGCGTATCGCATTTTTACTATCTGCGAAGCCTTTTACTGCACTAGAACAAAGTGCCCACTCACTCCTTTCCACTCGATTTTAGCAACAAATACTATAACTCACATTGCTTGTGTATTTTCGTAACTTGGCTAACGTGCAGTTGTTATGAATTCGCTGCCACGCCTTTACGCGAATCTGTTTACTATTGATTTCGGTACACAAAACACTCACCGTTTGAACTTAGCTGACCCACAGCTAGTTATGTCTACTTTGCACGTGAAGGTTAGGTGTTCGTCCGACTAGGAAGCATAGCGTCTAGAACTCGTGGATCCAACGGCGTCGTGGCTTGTGTATCCAAATAAAGTGGGCGTCCATCCAAAATTCATTGCCTATAATCCAAAGCAATTTGAAAATCTTAACCAATTCGAACGAAATATTACCATTTGCGGAAAACCGCCTTCTAAATCTTTACCGACGCAACTGCTGGTTGTGCAATATAATTACGTCGCATGACCTGAGGTTTAACTGTTGATTTTCTCAGGACCGGAAAACTCCAGCAGATAACTTTGTCCGGTTGACACCTTGTGTCACACAATCACACGTCATGCCATCTGTCTATAGGTCGTCAAGAGGTGGTTACGTAGCAGATATTTGCCATCCAATACTTTTCAGCTACTTGAAATCTTTGAGGAACGGAACAAATGGAGAGGCTATGCTCATATAAGCTCCATAGAAAATGATTCGACCACCTTCTGAGCATGATTGTCATTTCATTTCCAATAATTTCCACAATTTCTCCTCTCGAGTGCCAGATTGTCAATTTGACGACTAAACATGGACGCGAAATTTACCTGGCGCGTGAGATACGATTCGGAATTTAGTCGTTTTTTCGGTTCAAGAACGTGTCCGGAGGTACATATTGACTGTAGTGAAAGTAATATTACACCTGGTTTAGGGATAACAACATTTTAAGGAGTGACATTGTAAATCGGAGCGAGGAACTCAATTAAAAGTGTAATGTGCGTTATTGCTAGAAAACGATGGGTTATCGATACGACAGTGTTTTCTATCCTAAGTGGCCATAATGCTTTATTTGTATTCAATGCTATTTTTTTGTTCTGTGAAATGTTATTTGCAATAAAACCATATTCACGAGTGCATAAGCGTTTGTTTACTTTCTTGTGACAACCCATTGGGTTCCCCTTAACTAGCTTTAGAATCACGGTCGCAGGGGTAGGTGCAAAAAGACACGTAGTTAGGCAGGCGGTCGCAGGGGTAGTTGCGACAAAGTGTACACATGGATGTCCACTCCGGTTTTATCTTGTTCCTCAAAGCTTGAAATAGTGTAGGGATAACCTATATCTGCTGGGTATTGCTATGCTGGTAATGCAGAAAGTTTGTGGCATAATATTGCTGCCAAAACAGCATACGCGATGCGGATGAATTTTGTGGGTGCATTTGCTAATTTATCGAGTAGTGCGTGGGGTGAACTGCTCGATGAATACACTTTCTTTTTTCATATTAATTTTTTTTTTGAACTCTTAGTTGTCTGAATGGCCCGATAATATTATTTTTCGGATGTTAAAGGCTTAGCTGGAAACCTTTAATTGTGTTTGGGATAACCTAAGCTGAACTTAGTGATATAAATATAATCATAGTAATCCTTAATCATAGTAATCCTAATTATCATACGTTGTTTGACCCCACCATGAATTAAATTCCATTCTGTTACCAATTAAAGTTCATTGAACTTAGTCATCAAGTGCGCGTGATTTCCCTTTACATCTGCACGAATTACCTATGTACGAGTATATTGTAAAATTTCTGTAATCTAAATAATTTTTTGCAAGCAAACATGTTACAGAATCAAAGATACTCTCATCACCACGTGTTGAATTCTAATGAAATTTGCATCGGAAAACAACCAATGTAACAGAGTGGATTGAAGTCGCAACGGGGGCGCTACGATATGTACTTTGCCTCACCACCCGAGATTACTATAGTGTAGAACATTTTTGTAAACGGCTACTGTTAAAATTACAGCCGAATCGGACCTGTAGTTTTGTTTTGATCGCTTGTGCAAAATGATGTGTCCAAGGATTTTAGAAAAATAGAGAAACAGCGATATCGGCCGGTGATTCGATTCTTGTTTTTGGAAGGGAGATCGCGCAGTGGAATCAAAGAGCGCTTGGAGGCTGTGAGCAGTGACTCTGCTCCTGCGATGGCTGTAAAAATTTGGTTTAACAAGTTTCAACATGGTCGCACGTGGTTTCGTGATGAACCATGCCCAGGTGCCCCCGCGAACGGCAACCACGGAGGTTAGCGTGACAAAAATCCACGATCTCGTATTAGCAGACCGCCAATTGAAGGTGAAACAAAAGGCATCTTAAAAGACCGGATGGGTCATATTTTGCATGGAATTTTGGGGATGAGAAAGCTGTTGGCTCAATGGGTGCGATGTTTGCTCGCTCCGGACAACAAACGAAACCGTAAGTCCACTTTAGAGCCGTATTTGACGCTATTTAAGTGCAACCCGAAGAAGTTTTTGCATTGTTTCGTGACCATGGACGAAACATGTTTCACTGGTACACACTTGAAGCTAAGGTGCAGTCAAAACAGTGGACTTTAGCCGGCGAATGTGCTCCAAAGAAGGTGAAGACTGTCCTTTTGGCCGGAAAAGTGATGGAAACCCTTTTCTGGGATTCACAAGGCGTGATCAGCATCGACTACCTGAAAAAACGCAAAAATTATTGAGCCAATTTGACACCAAATTGCAGAAAAAAGACACCATTTGGCGAAGAAAAAAGTGTTCCTCCACCATGACATTTGGAAAAGTCACCCGCCAGGCAGAAATTTAAGTGAAATGAGGAGGTCATCGCCACCATGGAGGCCTACTTTGCAGACTTTGAGAACACGTATTTTTCAGACGGGTTAAAGAAGTTGGATCATCGCTGAGTCAAGTGTATCGAGATAAGAGGAGATTGTGTTAAGAAATAAATTGCGACTTTTCGAAAATTTTCGTTTTTCTTTTATGGGCCAAGTAATGATTGGATCATATGTATGAAAGCACTTGCTTTGGAGTTGCTTAGATATTATCAAATTCATAGTCATCACCTACCATGAAACCGTATTCAGCCCTCGACATGTAACTCATCTCAAGACTGAGCCAACCAAATTCAAGGTAGGTCAAGTCTATTTCCGCCCTCAGAATGGAACTCTGGAGCATGTAGTGTTTTTGACCTACCCACTAAACATAACCTCTGTCAAAAAAGTCTAATTTTTTTTACTTTTTGGGGTATAGGTGAAGTGTGAAACCTACGTAGAAATCAGCGCATCTTTGACTAATTTGAAGTCCACCAGCGATTTTCTTCTAATAGTCTCTTTTTCTCCATAAACTCGTTTGATTTCGAAATAAATTAATTTGTTCTCGGCAGCCAATAACCGAACCATATCTTTTCTGCTTTGTCCAAATACATTGATTGGCGGAACTTCTTCTGTCTTTTGGTGGCTTTTTCAGAGGAATCACTAAAACTGCGAGCTGGTTTCTTCTCCTCATTTTTATTTTTTTATGTACTGAATAAAATTTATATTATTACCTCTCTTAGAGTTACCTTCAATACCGTCCTGCGCTGCAAAATAGTTTTGACTCTCGTTGGTTCCACCAACACTTAGGAATTGTTTGCTTTACACCTTTCTTTGCCTTTGATTCATGTTGTACTTGATTTTGGGGCTTCATCCCTTTCTTGAATGGATTTAATCTTTAAGGGACTGAAGTTTTCTTGAGTACTTCACTTTTCTTTACTCATCGAAGTAAAAAAACATTCAATAGAAATTTCCTGAGTAGATTGCTTCGACAATGTAAGCTTTTTCCAATAAAAATTAACTCCGGACAGACGTTTTAAAAAAGTTATTTAATTTTTGTAAACATTTGACAGGAGTGATTTAAAATAAGTCTATACCCTACGAATGCTAGACATAGAATTTTGAATTTTGCCTTGATGGTTACTATCTAGATGGTATTCGGTTATTAGAGTATTTTGTTCATTGTCTTCACTAATTCCTTTCAAAATTTCCATGTACCTGACGATTTTGAAACTATTAGATTGTGAAAAGTAGTTTGTGTAAGTATCCTGTACTATTTTAAAATTTTTTTCTGTTATATAGGGTTTTCCATAGGGACATAACAATTTTATATCTTTATATAAACGCACCCTTATACTTTTTAAATAAAATGATAATGTCAAAATGTTAGTTGAAGTTGACATTTTCATCGTGCTAAAGTTCACGAACCAGCAACGTTTGGTAATTATTAAAAATCACTACCAAAATTCTGAATCAGTGGTTGGAACTTCAAGAGCGCTTACTTTAATTTTTGGCCATAGTAATCGATCCCGCCGACAGACTGTGCTTGCTATAGTGGAATAATTTGAGTCTAAATTTTCACTATTAAACGTTTCGGTGCCAAAAAGGCGTTGCACCGCTCGAAGCGAAGGAAATATCGCAGCCAAATCAGTCGATCCCACGTCGTTCTTAAAAATTGAGGATCGTTCAAACGACACTCTGGCGCATTTCGCGGAAAGTTCTTAGCCTACATGGTTACAAGATTAAATTGACTCAAGAAATAAAGCCACTTGACCATTCAAAATGCCGAAACTTCTCCAATTAAGCTGAAACAAGTTGAAGTAGCAGGAGAATGCTCCTGCCAGAAGGGTATTGTAAAACAATTAGTGAATCAAACAATATATTCTGCATATCAAAACTTGACTAATATAATAGATTCCATAAATTGACTTCGAAAAATTATTATGGTAATTATGATTTTAAGCTCGCCACCATTTTGGTTCAAGTGGTTTGACCTCGTCGCTTGATTAGTCATGATAGATATTACAAACCATTTCTAAAAATTTTATCAAAATTCCTATATATTTGTAGTGTCTCGGTCCGTTGCAAGCACGTATCTTCCTAGTATCACGTGTAAATGTTGTTGTAATTGTTAAATATTCAATCGGCTGTAACTTAGCTGTTTATAGTTCAATTATTGTGAAATTTTCGAACCATATACAATCATTTTCAGAAAATTTAAGTTATAGGTTTTGGGAAATCTAAGGGTCACTCCTTGATTTTATAGACAAAAAAAGCAAAATTTATAGAATGTACTATTTTTAACAAAGTTGATCGAATTTCGACTTCTAAGGTATTTATTACCCTTGTGAAGGAAAAATTGTCAGTTCAAGTACTGTTTTGAAAAGCTCTTATAAAGAACTTTCATTTGATATTCATATTGGCTACCTTTGATGACATTTTTTTTCAGCGGCCACTCCCCTGTACTGTAATCATCGATTCATGGCCTATTTTTTCGAATCCTAGAATGGTTACAAAGCCCTTTTGCTAGGAGCTCTCTCCTGCCTCCTCGACTTGTTTCACATATGAGCTTTAATTGTAGGTACTCATCTTCAGTCATTCATTAAATTAAATCAAGTGTTAAAAGCATGCGCCTTAAACGTTGAAGTTGGGGCAAAATAACTCAAAATTATTCAATCTTCGCATTTAAAACAGCCACTTTTTTGCTTAACGATTACTCCTACCACTAGCTGAGCCAATTCTCAAAGGAATTCATGATACCTATCATTCCTGAAACTTTCATGCAAATCCTAACAAAGCTGTAGTATCTGAGTCAGTAAAAAGCGCATATTGTTCCATAGCCATATGTTTTACAGCGCATATTGTTCCATAGTAATACAGGAAAATTCAAATCGCTATAACTTCATTAAATACCACTCGATCAATAGTCATCTGTGTACTGAATTTTATTAAATTTAAGGGTACCGTTAACATTTTATTCAAGAAAATATAAAATCGATAAATCATACTATTACTAACAAAGTTGAGTGAATTTCAACTTCTCACGTATTTGTTGTTGTTGTACTCATAAGGGCCTATATTCATGATTTTTTTCAGATTTTTCGGGTCAAAGGTGTCCAATCGCGAGGGGGGGGGGGGACACAAAATTTTCGTACATTTCCCCTTCCCCTGCACCCCTTGAAGCAAAATTTGTCATTTTAAGACCTGTTTTGAAAAGTGCTCATTAAGACCTTTCATTTGATACCCATAATGCCTACATGCGATGAAAACTTTTTTTTCAGGGTCAACTCCCCTATATGGGGAGACCCCCCTTAAAGACCTTATAAATTTTTTTTCGTATTGAAACTTTGAAGAGGGCGTCACTTTGCACCTACCTACAAAATCTTATGTTTCTAGCTTATGTAGTTTGCGAGAAAAAGTGGTGTGACACACGGACGGACGGACGGACGGACGGACAGACGGACAGACAGGACGCGAAACTAATAGGGTATTGTAAAATAATTTTACAATACCCTAAAAATGAAGAATTTCATCGAAAAATCATCTTCAGCGATGATGCTCATTTCTGGCTCATAGGCTTTGCTAATAAACAAAATATGCATTATTGTTCTGCAACAAGCCCACATGCTTGTTAAAACACCGTTGCATCCGCAAAAAAAAACTATTTGGTGCGGTTTTCATGCCGGATGTGTGACTGGGCCATATTTTTTCGTGGTTGAAAACGATCGCTAGCGTGTTATGTTGGAAGATTTTTTGTTGCCAGAATTGGATTTGTTGAAAGACGAATTTCGTGATGCTGTAATCTCGAGAAATAGCCTGGTCGAATGGCTGCTAACGCCTTTGGATTTCTTTTGATGCGGCTGTATCAAGAAACTGGTCAAAGACAACATCCAACGTTAAATTGCTAACGTTCCGGTCGAAATGTGTGCCAGAGTGGTGGAAACTTAGGTCCAAAAATCGATCTAAAATATTTTTGTGTTTTATTAATAGTTAAAACTGTTATGTCCTTGATGGAAAACTCTTTATATATTGCGATTGTCGCATTCGAACTATACGGCGTTGTTTGCTGGATTCAACTGTATTTTTAATTTCTTCAAGTACTAATTGGAGAGAAAATTTATTCAAAGGACGTTCAGAAATTGATATTCCGGTATTATGATTTTCTTCTGCAGAGTGCACAATGAAACCTCTATTACTCTGTGTAGACGTCCTAGTAGTATCGTTCGGCTTAAGGCGTCTGCGTTACTGCCTCGACTGCACTTTTTGTAATACAATTCATAATTGTATTCTTCTGGTTTGAGTCTTCAACGTATCAATCGCGAATTCGAATCTTTAAAGTTCATCATCCACGTAAAGGGTTTCCCAATAAGAGGTGTTATTTTGAATAGCCCGCTATTTCAGTAGATGTCACTTTTGAAGCTCTCATTTTTTGACATTTGACTAGTAAAAACTACGCTAATAATAATAATAATACACGCTTCCACAACGCATTGAAATTATTAAAATTCACTATAAAAATTTGGCAGAGACGGTTCGTAAAACTCGACAATTTTTGGGTGGTCGTGAAGCACCTTGTCGAACCGCAATACAGAAATTGGATGGAAATATTCCAGCTCCGCCATTTTCGCCACTACGTAGAAGGCGCACCATTTCACACCCTTTCAGACCACAAACCGCTTAGCCACGCATTCGCGCAACTGTCAGACAAGGCTTCGCCATGGCAACTCCGACATTTAAACTTTATATCGCAGTTCTCCACAGACAGACGATACATAGCTGGAACTGCTAACAATGTCGCGGACGCATTATTGCGAATCGAGGAGATTACCGTACCAACTGCAGTGGACCTGGAAGAATTGTTTTTTTTTTGTGGTAGGGAGGTGAATGCTATTTATGCACAGAGTGTGGGACACCGATGCGCGACTGGACTACCCTCTAAACACCTCCCCTGTCAACCTGAGAACCCAGCCTGGAACTGTTTGACACATGACTTCGGGCCATGTCTCTTTTTGTTATGCCGTGGGGCGCCTTCAAGCTGGGGAGTCCCTTTACTAGCGGGAGGGGAGAGGGGAAGAGGAAATGTCTGAAGAGCGATCCCCCAGCCCCAGCGCCTCCGGCTGCTGTGAGCCCCTTTTATATTTTAGGACTGCCCGAGCATAATGTGCCACCTGGTTCCATTTGTCAACCGATTCGAGCATCACCGCAACTGTATTATCCGGGGTGAGCTCTCCTCTCCCTGTAGAGGTCCGTTCGCAGCCTGACCCATTTTGTAGTCGCAAAAAATGTGTGACAGGCATTGTCCTCCTCTCCTGGGCAAAACTGACAATCGGGGGACCGTGACTTACCGATCTTATGCAGGTAAGACTGAAAACACCCATGCCCGCTCAAAAGCTGGGTCAGATAGAAGTCAGTCTCACCATGCCTTCGATTTGGCCACGGTCTCACATCCGGGATGAGGCGCGCAGTCCATCTTCCTTTCGTGCAATTGACCCAAGAGTGCTGCCAATCGTTGAGCGAGCGCTGTCTCTCCTCGCGAACAACCATCTCCCTCGCATCCTCGTTTCGGCGCAGGTAAACAGCGCGGCGCTCTCTAGCAAGGAGGGCGACAGGTATCACGCCTGCAATAACTCTCACTGCCGAGTCAGAGACTGTCGGATACGAAGATGCAATTCTCAGTGCTCCTCTTCTCTGTACCTGTGCCAAACGTTTTCGGTATACCTCCTTGCTGAGAGCGTCGCCCCATACCTCTGCTTCGTACAGTAGCACAGGCCCTACAGTACTCATCAAGAGGCGCCTTCTTGATGGGCTGGGTCCCCCTACGTTGGCCATAAGTCGACTCAGAGCCAATATTCCCGAAGAAGCCTTCTCAGTCGTTGCCCTGATTTGCTCAGAGAAACTCATCTTCGTGCCCATCAGTAGCCCCAGGTACTTCACCGCTGACTTCGATTCGATTCGTAAGTCGCCAATACTGATTATCCTTACTCTAGGGATTCTCTTTTTTGTCAAGATGACCACTTCGGTTTTCTCCAGTGCTAAACTGAGCCCGCGAGCAGTCATCCAGTCCCTCACTCGGCGCATTAGCATACCTAGCCTAAGTTGCGCTTGTTCAACGGTGCGTCCGACGACCAGAGCCGCAACATCATCCGCATAGCCGACCAAGCGCGACTCATCTGGCATCTCTAGTCTCAGAGGCGCATCATAAGACACGTTCCACAGGTCAGGACCAAGATCCCTGGGCAACACCCGATGTAATTTCCATCCTTCGATGGCCCTGTGTCGTGTCGTAGAGCAGGCTTCGGTCCTTTAGGTAGTTCCTCAAAAGCCGCATTAGATATTCTGGAACTTGAACAGAGTTTTCCAGCGTATCCAGAATATCCACGCATCTAGCAGAGTTGAAGGGATTCCTGACGTCAAGTATCACCAACAGGACGATCCATCGCTTGGTGCGACTATATGCCTCTTTGGACCGCGTTCACCACCTCTGCAATCGCATCAATGGTAGAACGTCCTGCTCTAAAGCCGTATTGCTGAGGAGATAGGTCCCCAGCAGCACGAATTGCGTCAGTGAGTATTCCCTTGATGAGTTTCTCTAACACTTTCTCAGCCATGTCTAGCATGCACCTTCCATCGTACCGGGAAACCTCTGTCCCGTAGGCAAGCGTTGAATGTGCTGAGCCTGGACATGGAAGAATTGGCACGTGAACAACAGACGGATAAGGAGCTACAGGAATTACTACAAAGCAATACCACGTCACTCATCTTACAACGTGTCAGCATGGGTGATAATCTACAAGTAATAGTCGACACAACACTAGCAAACGTTTGGCCGTTTGTTCCAGCAGGATTGCGTAGAAATGTCTTTGACGTCTTTCATCATCCATCACATTCAAGTGGTCGTGGTCGAAAAAATTCATCTGGACAGAGATGAAAAAGGACATTCGAATATGGGCACGTAGCTGTATACCATGTCAGCAATCGAAAGTTGGCCGCCACAAAAAAAAATCCGTTGCAGGAGTTTTCAATACCCGAGGGGCGATTTCAGCACGTGCACTTAGACATTATTGGACCATTGATCCAGTTTCAAGGATATAAATACTGCCTGACAGCAATCGACCGATTCTCAAGGTGACCCGAGGCAATACCGTTGACCAACTAAGCCGCCGAGATGGTCGCGCAAGCATTTTACAACAACTGGGTTACTCGTTTTGGTGTGCCGCTAACAATAACAACAGATCAAGGCACTCAATTTGAGTCCTCGCTGTTCAAGGTGCTTACATGGCTTATGGGATGCAATCGTACCATGAAATCACCCTATCACCCCGCTTCTAACGGACTCATCGAGCGATGGCACCCCACGCTCAAAGCAGCAATCATGTGTCCCGAACTGTATCCAGCCTGGCCGCAATGCCCACGGTATTGCTGGGATTACATGGAACGGTCAAAGAAGACCTCGAAGCATCATATGCCGATATGCTATACGCAACTACACTCAATTTTCCTGGAGAATTAATCGTACCACAGCAGACAACCATTGAGTCACACGAATTCCTACGTAAGCTGCGAGAGACCATGATGCAGATGCGTCCTTCAGCTACAGGGCAACGCAATACTCAAACGCTATTTATAAACAAAGGTCTTAAAACTTACTCACACGTCTTCATGAGAATCGACGCAGTTAAGAGACATTTAACTCAGCCGTATTCAGGACCACACAAAGTTTTAAAAAGAATTAGTGACGTCCTCTACGTAATCGACATCAATGTGCGCATTGCCAACATTAGCACCGAACGGCTCAAACCCGCCTTTATCGAAGACGTACATGAACACACGTCGCACCACAAAGAGAAACGCCGCAAAGGACAACAGCAGATAATATGTTGCCCACAACATCACCATTGCAAACAGCAGCTGATATCATGATACCACAATCAACACCAGCCGAATCCCAAACACCAACTCCAAGAACAGCAAATCCAAGAGTAATACCGCCGATAAATACTCCGCCAGCAGGTTTGAAAACATATCCACCCAGCAGGAAGCTACATTTGCTTTTGGCTTAAACCGGAATAGTAGCTCCGTTCGCAGCGTCAAACGACAAGATGCCTCCCGAATCTAACTCATTTAGGTTTTTGTGAGACGGCACTCCTGCGTGTAAATATAGTCGGCTGATCGTGACATTTCATCCATAAGTAATGTCACTTGGGAGGGAGTGGTTTAGCGCCGCGAATTTGCAACCGCAGTGTACAAATGTAAATTCTCTCTCACTGCAACGTACAAAGAAAATTTCTTGAGGATTCGACTGCGATATTCCGACGCGTACGGATCGAGCAAAACTTGAAGTGTAAGATTCATTGTGTCATTAAATTAGCGTTGAATATTATTTCATACGCTCGTCCGTACATACATATAATCGCGGACTGCCCGCTGCTTTACATAAAATTGAAGAATTAAGTTATGCTGATTAAGCAGCGGGTGTAAAAAATAGACTTTACTGAAAACTGATGATGAAAATGATCATGAAAATTATGAGTTAGTATCTAGACTAGGATTATAAAGAATTTGTAAAACTGATAGGTTGTTGTGCACTTGAATGCGGTAAATATGTGATTCGAAATAACTCGCACCATTTCCGTACCAATTGTATGCATGGTTACTACACATGTTATTTTTCTTGCGTGCAGCATGAAAAATTTATGTAATATTTCGCATGGTTTAATGATGTATAAATAGTAAAGCTAAGATGTATTATTTCAAGCAATGGCATGTTTAAGCAATTTATTTCAAATATTCAAGAAAATGAAACTAATGGTAGCTTTGAAAACCGCCTCAAATATCATATAAAGGTTTTCTTGACAAATAAATGCATCATTTTAATGTGAAAGTATGGAAATTTGACCACATGCCATGGGTAGTGAGTGTTTGCAGAGATGCATTGCAATTTGACACCAATTACCTGGGAATGCATAGAAAAAGCTTCTTGAATATCCCTCACTTTGATTTTCAAAATTCAATCAAGCGAATTACCTAAATAAATCATTTAACATGCTTCATCAGTTTCGACCATCAACATGCTCCCAAAGGGCCCTATCGTCTTTCTTCTCGATTAAATTCTCAATGCCACACATCACACCACATCAGATGTGACACGTTGCAATTACCAGATCCCTGCTGACACATCAAGCATGCCAAATTCCGAGAATTCATGCTTTCGCTTGTAACAACTCTCACTTCCAGATACCGATGTACATCCACTTTTGAGTTCAAGCTGACAGGAGAGCAATGAGTAAAAGCATAAAGTACCTATGTGCTTCACTTGTAAGGACGATTATGTCAGATTCACTTTCCCATACTCTGGAAAATTTACAGCATAGTTTCAGCTACCAAATACCATATCAATTTATTTTTTCACATGAAAATTGCCACTGTATCAAGGACCATAATCTATTGGCCAGTTGAACAAAAACGATCCAAAGGACTCTTGAGAATGAAAGTGATTTATGCTAACATGTGTGGGAACAATGTAATTGAATTCTATGAAGCGAGCATACATCACACAAAGTCAGTAGATGGGGCTCGCGTCGGTTCCGTTAAGATTTTTCCCGAATGTGAATAAGTTCTGACCTGAATTCGAAATTTTATTGTGGCTATTAATTTTGGTTGTGATGATAAATGATAATGAAAAACAACGATGTTATCATGATGTTCTTACGGTTTCATTGTGCTCGATAAGAAATCAGTCTAGACGAATTAAATTGAATTTGTATTCATTGAATTTCATCATTTGAATGGAATTCTTTTACATATACTTATACCTCGAAACACCAATTCAAAAGGTAAAAGTTGTCATAATATTCATCGCATATGATTTGTCGTAAGCTTAGCGTGCACAAATCAATTTCCGCTGAATCCATTATGGATATACAATATGATTAAATAATTTCAAAAGGTTAATCACATTCATGACAAGGAGCCTGGGAGAATGTCAGCATATTTCGAAATTTATTACCAACTTGAATATGACAGGAATAATGAAATATTTCAAGGAAAGAAATTAATATGTATAAGATAAGAAAGAGCCTCTACATAATAAAAGCAATGGTCACTAGATTTACGCCTGTGCATAATTTTCTTCCATCTCACATCTTTAAGGTATTTAATGACTTCCTGGAAAAAATGAGAAATACCTTTCAAGCCTTCAAAGTTAATTACCTTCGGTTTAGGTCATCTTAGACAATGTCCGTACTCTAGAGAAATATGTACGTGTTAACATCAAAACACTTCCTGATTCTCCCTCAAATAATTACTATCGTCCTTGTACACCAGCTTGATAGACTAGATTTATTCGATAAGAAATTGATCCGACATGATCTTGCCCTCTGCACCTTTTATCCTGCTCATCTTCGAGTCCAACTTTTTATCTTTCGTATGGAATTACCTCTCACACGACGATGTCTACGGTACTGGCAAACTTTTTTCAATTAATGGGATATATCCCTTCCACTTCACACCATTCGAATCCATTGCCATCTTATTTCAAACCAATTATTGCATTGCTCTCGATGTGCTTGTTACAGGAATCCTTTAAATCCAATAATAAATACCAAGAGCCCAAGACGCTGCCATGGGATTGCTGAGCATGTTAACTTGGTGATACATATGACCATGCATGTTGGGAATGCGATACAAGGACCATTGAGGACATGATACTTTTTCGTGTGATTTTCTCTTGCAGAAATTGCTAATGTCAAGTGCATAAGTCTCTTATTAAAGGTAATGACATATCGTTACTAAGTTCCCAGAACTGTCGTGGATTTTTCTGGGAAATCTCAAGGTAAGGCGCTTTAACGCAAGTTATCGTTAAAAAACAAATTTATGAAAAAGAGAATGGGAATGATTGGAAAAATGTACCATATGCTCTTTCATGGGAAGTATAATATCCTGTTTGGATGCTTGCCAATTTATCGGGAGGAAGAAGAATAGATGTAGGAGGATTACAGTTCCAAAGATGATATGCATAATGGCAAATATAAACTGTGTATTCTGAAGAATTTACTTAGGCAAATAGAGTATTGATGGAAAATGTCAGTGTAATAAATTTGCATGGATACATTTATGTCTATACCAAAAATTGACTGTGTGGGTTGAAGTGAAATTTCTTTACTGACGGAGTGAACATTTTCAGATTCAACGAAAAAGCACAATCTGTGGCAAGTAGAAATTTGCTCATGCTGCTACATAAATTTAGGACGATTTGCGACTAAGCTATCGTATCCCGTAAGGTAGATTCTTAGCAAACTGGTTTTGGTGGTTGCTAGGCATGAATTTTTCGTGGTGGCGGATAGTGGCCATCTGATGGTTAATTGTGAAAAGCAAATGCGTGAGTATCCTATAGAACAGCCATACTCTAAGTGTGTTCCGCGGAACCCTAGGGTTCCGCGATACCCCTGTCGGGGTTCCGCAAGAAGTTAGAAAAAAAAATCAAAACACCTCTCTCTGGTCGAGATTGCTTACACCACATTTTTTGAATTTCTATTTTTATATCGGCTTTTTATTTATCAAAGACGCCGACTCGAGTATTTTTGAGAATGTTCGAGATTGAGGCTAGGACTATAAAAGCGATGATCAAGCCTTGACACTAGTCAGTCGACGATTAGCATTCGGAGCGATAAGTACCTACCTGCTAGAAAAAAAATGTGTATTGTTCTACTGCTGTTTTCTGATTGTATCAGTTTTGTACATTTCTTCTTTGGACTAAAGTGCTAAACTCTTCTACGCAGTAACGACCGTGCATTATTTTAACTTCACCATCCTGAAAGAATGGAACGTTGGCTTAAAGGCGTTAAACGTGTCGCAACAACATCTTCCAACGAAGCCGAATGTTCAAAAGCAGTCCGCGTGGAGTATACAGCAATTACCGATCCAGACGATGATGCAACGACGTCAAGTTCCACGGTTTCAAAGGCGAAAAAAAGGAAGTATGATGAATCATATATCAGTTTTGGATTTGTTGATTCCAAAGGCTCACCTCTCTGCATGTTATGTAGTAAACTGCTTCCTAATAGTTCTATGGCACCTGCCAAGTTGCGCCGACATTTAGAAACTGTACACCCCGAGTCTAAAGACAAGAATAAAGAATTTTTCGTACGTAAAAAAGAACAGTTATTGGAAAGTCAAAAAACAATGATGCATGTAACCCAAACTATCAATGAAAAGGCCACGGAGGCATCATATTTAGTTAGCTATCGCATTGCACAAGCAGGAGAAGCGCACACTATCGCTGAGAATTTAATAAAACCATGTGTATTAGACATAACAAAATGCATGCTCGATGAAAAATCTGCAAAGCATCTTTCTACTGTGCCGCTATCTAACGATACTGTTTCACGGCGAATTCATGATCTAGCAAGCTACGTCAAACAAGAACTAGTTACACGTCTACAAAAAACACAATTCGTCTTGCAAATGGATGAGTCGACTGATGTCGCTGGTCTGGCTATCTTGCTGGTTATCGTGAGATATCCATGTGAAAGTTCTTTTGAAGAAGACATGCTTATGTGTTCACCTCTACCCACAAACACTACCGGAGAGGAAATTTTTAATAAAATAAATATATTTTTTGAGGAAAATAATCTCAGTTGGAACGATTGCATTGACATTTGTACAGATGGGGCCAAGGCGATGACGGGTAAAACAGCAGGAGTAGTGACACGAATAAAAAATAAAGCGCCTAATTGTAGTTCCAGCCATTGTATCCAGCATAGACAAGCACTTGCGATGAAGCAAATACCGTCCAATCTAAAATCAGTTATGGATGAAGCGGTAAAAATAATTAATTTTATCAAATCACGACCACTACAATCCCGATTGTTCTCATTATTGTGTGAAGATTATGGCAGCACACATAAAACACTGCTGCTCCATACAGAAGTGCGATGGCTGTCTCGGGGTAAAACTTTAACAAGGCTATTTGAATTTAGAGCCGAGTTACAAATGTTTCTTTCAGATACTTCTTTTCATTTGAAAGACCGTTTGTATGATAAAATTTGGTTGTTCCGACTGTCTTTTATGGCGGATATCTTTCAGAAACTGAACGAATTAAATTTATCATTGCAAGGTAAACAGACAACAGTGTTCCAGGCCTGTAACAAAATGACTGCCTTCAAAAGAAAATTAGATTTTTGGATTATTTGCGTTGGAAATAGAGAAATAGAAAGCTTTACGTCACTCAGTGAGTTTGTTGGCGATAACAACTCAGAAATATTTCAAGATGATGTATTTGAAGAATTGGTCCAATATCTCACTTCGATGCGCGCATCTTTTGAGAAGTATTTTCCTGAAGAACAGAATACAAAAATGAAACTGAATTCATGGATTCATAATCCTTTTTTACCCAACTTACAAAAGCCCGAAAGTATGTCAAACGAGATATATGAATCTCTTTTAGAAATGTCATCTGACACAAGTATGGAGTCACTGTTCAAAACGACGCCTCTTAACGATTTTTGGTGCAGAATCCGAAATGAATATCCAATGCTTGCCAAAATGGCTTTGAATATTCTTCTCCCGTTTCCAACAACATATTTGTGCGAAACAGGATTCTCAACCTATGCAGCCACGAAAACAAAATACCGCAATAGACTGGACGCCGAACCTGATATGAGACTTCAACTGTCCTCTATGAAACCTGATATCAACCAATTGATGAAAAATAAAAAACAATTTCATACATCCCATTAGTTAGATTTTTTTTCTTTTTCAATGTTATATTTATTATTATACTTGTTATGTAAGTAAGTAATAAGTAACTGTTACATGGTACTCTAATTATGCTTATTAATAAAAAATACACTTAAAAACCATTGTTTTATTGTAGGGTTCCATCAAGTATTTTGCTATCCAAAAGGGTTCCGTCACCAAAAAAGATTGAGAACCGCTGCTATAGAAGTTTTTCTTGGTGCTAGCACTGACTCCCCTGATTCGTAATCAATGCAATTGATGGTGGTAGATCTTTGTACGTGAATGGTTTGCTGTAAGCCGTCCTTGATCCTAACATTGATTCTATAGATATGCAATGGATTGAAGTAGCGATGGTGGATGATGATTGATGAGTGATAGATGATCATGAATGAATGCATGATCGATTGACGGTAACCGTCCTTGGTCCTCACACTGATTCCGTCAATCTGTAATAGAATTAAGTTGTAACTTCGGACGATGGCTCATGGATGGTTGATGATCATAAGTGAATGTATGATGGATCATCAGTAACCTTCCATTTCCTCTATTTGCAGTCGATTGAAATGGCGCTGGCGGATGATGTGTAACGGGGAATCCAGGAATAGTTAGGTCAGCCAACTTAAGCACCACCAGTGGCGCTTCAATTTAACGTAGAATGATGAGTACATCCACGAGCCAAACTGGGTTAGGGAGCTTTACAGTGTATTGTACGAATCCTTTGTAAAAGTAAAGAGAAATCGAAATCATAATAATGTTAACGACTAAAGTAGAGTAAAGTAGAGAGCTTTCGGGTTTTTTTTAGTTCAAAAATTTCCAATCGAGAGGGCGCAGGACACAATTCGTTTGTATACTTTCCCCTCATCCTGCACCCCTCCTTGAAAATGCCTTTTGTTTAGGACCTGTTTGAAAAGTTCTCACCAAAAACTTGTATTTGACACCCATATTAGCTACCTTTGCTTTAAAAAAATGTTTAAGAGTCACCTTCCTGACTAGGGAGATTTTTTTGCACTTGAACTTTTGAGAGGACACCACTTTTGACCTAAATATAAAATTTCATCATTCTAGTTGCTGACTGATGGATGGACGGGACGTGCAGACGGATAGATAGTTTGGAGTTTTAGGAGGGTATCATAAAAATATTCTATCATCCCCTAAAAAGCGTATGCTTTCTAAGCATCCACAGTTTGAGACATTAGTTTATGGTAGAGGATTCTTTCGCCCAAGTGACATACTGAGGCTGGCTAGTACTCAGTCATGTCGTGAGTCTTCCGGGAAACCCTCTGCCTGTGTTGGACCACTTCAAACACAAAGACTAACACCAAAAAAAGGAAGAGAAGTATAAAGGAAGGGATCATTTTTTTTTGTGTTTGGGAGGTGTATTTCACTTATGCACAGAGTGTGGGACTCCCATGCTCGCAAGAAGGTGGCTGGACTATCCACTAAACACCTCCCCTGTCAACCTAGAACTGTGTGATACATCACTTCGGGCCAGGTCTCATTTTTTTATGCCGTGGGGCGCCTTCAAGCTGGGGAGTCCCTTTCCTAGCGGGAGGAGAGAGGGAAAGAGGAAGTTCCAGAAAAGCGATCCCCTAGCCCCAACGCCCCCGGCTACAGCGAGTGCCTTTTATCTTTTAGGACTGCCCGAACATAATGTGCCACCTAGTTCCGTTTGTCAACCAATTCGAGCATCACCGTAACTATATTATCCGGGGTGAGCTCTCCCGTCTCCCCGTAGAGTTCCTTTCGCAGCCTGACCCATTTTCTACACGTAAAAAACGTGTGGCAGGCATTGTCCTCCTCTCCTGGGCAAAACCGACAATCGGTGGATCATGACGTACCAATCTTGAGCAGGTAAGACTGAAAACACCCATGCCCGCTCAAAAGTGGGGTCAGATAGAAGTCAGTTCTCACCATGCCTTCGATTCAGCCAAGGTCTCACATCCAGGATGAGGCGCGCAGTCCACTTTCCATTCGCGCAATTCACCCAAGCTTGCTGCCAATCGTAAACGGGCGCTGTCTCTCCTCGCGGACAATCCATTCCCTCGCATCCTCTTTTCGGTGCAGATAAATAGCACGGCACTCTCTAGCAAGGAGGGTGACAGGTATCACGCCTGCAAAAGCTCTCACCGCCGAATCAGAGACTGTCGGATATGAAGATGCAATCCTCAGTGCGCCTCTTTTCTGTGTCTGTGCCAAACGTTTTCGGTATACCTCCTTGCTGAGAGCGTCGCCCCATACTACTGCTCCGTACAGTAGGACTGACCCTACAGCACTCCTCAAGAGGCGCCTTCTTTATGGGCTGGGTTCCCCTACGTTGGCCATAATTCAACTCAGAGCTGATACTCCTGAAGCAGCCTTCTCAGCCGTTGCCCTGATTTGCTCAGAGAAACTCACCTTTGAGTCGATCAGTAGCCCCAGGTACTTCACCGTTTTTTTGATTCGATTCTCAAATCTGCAATACTGATCATCCTCACTCTAGGGATTCTCTTTTTTGTCAAGGTGACCACTTCGGTTCTCTCCAGTGCTAAACTAAATCCGCAAGCAGTCATCCAGTCCCTCACTCGGTGCATTAGCATATCTAGCCTAAGTTGCGCGTGTTCAAAGGTACGTCCAGCGACCAGAGCCGCAACATCATCCGCATAGCCGACCAATGGTGTCTCACCTGGCATCTCGAGTCTCAGTAGCCCGTCGTAAGACATGTCCCACAGGTCTGGACCAAGCATAGATCACTGGGCAACACCCGATGTAATTTCCATCCTTCGTAAGCTTTGTGTCATATCGTAGAGCAGGCTTCGGTCCTTTAAGTTTTTCCTCAAAGGCCACATTAGATATTCTGAAACTTGAAAAGATTTCTCCAGCATATCCAGAATATCCACCCATCTAGCGGAGTTGAAGGCGTTTCTGACGTCGCTTAGTGCGACTATATGCCTCTGCCCTTTGGACTGCGTTCACCACCTCTGCAATCGCATCAATGGTAGAACGTCCTCCTCTTAAGCCGTACTGCCGAGGAGAAAGGTCCCCAGCAGCACGAATCGCCTCAGTGAGTCTTCCCTTGATGAATTTCTCTAGCACTTTCCCAACCGTGTCAAGCATGCATAACGGGTGGTATCAAGACGGCGATTCGGGATTTCCCTTCCCCTTGCTGATCAGCACGAGCCGCGCCACCTTCCAACGTACCGTAAAAAACCCTGTCCCGTAGGCAAGTGTTGAATGTGCTGAGCAGCTAGTTATGGCAATGGTAATAGATAAGCCGTAACACCTCAGCTGGGGCACTACGTGGCCTGGAGTCTTCCTCGCTTTCAGTGAAAGGACTGCCTCTTCTAGTTTGGACTGAGTGAAGAGTGGACACTCGGCTGCTGTTTCACCATGGACAGAGGCAACTCAGACGGGATGGGCGGGGAAGAATGCCCGCACTATCTCGTCCATCTTTCCCGCATCATGTACGAGTATGCAAGGTTTCCGTAGGGCACCAAGCTTCCGTATAACTAGCTTCTAGCCAAGGCCTCATAGATCCTCGTTCAGATTGTTCACTAGATCTTGCCAGCAGTGAGCCTTGCTGTTGTTGATCAATTTGCGAGGGCATTTCCTGGTCGACTTATATGCTGCTACCTGCTTGCTTGCCTCGTCACAGTTCCGTGCTCGTTGAGCCCCACGCCGAAGTTTGTGACACTCCCTTGGGTTTTCAGTGATTTCAATTGACCACCATCGCACTGGAGCTTGCCGTGCCGGGGGCTTCGACGGGACATAGAAGTTTTGCAAGCAGTCGTAATGATGCGCATAGTTGAGGTCATCACGTCATGAGCTGCCAGTTCTTCCGTCCCCTCCGAATCTCCCTGCAGCAGAGCACCCGCTGTGAGTACCTCAACGGACCTCTCGACGTCCATCCTTGCGATGTTCCATCCAATTATAGAAAGCCGAAAGCACGGATGTCGGGAGACAACATCACTGATCTCAAGCAGAATGCATTGATGATCACTGGCTGAGTAGTTCTCTACTACTCTTCAATTGTGTATCCTCCATACTAAGGACTCCGAGGCGAGTGTCCCGTCCGGCCTAGTTCCCTCACAGCCAACGCTGCGAAAAATTGGCGTATGCCCGGTGTTTAGTACGACAAGAGCCACCCTGGCCGCCATTTCTAGGATTCGTTTTCCCCATGGATCTGTTTGAGGCATGCCCCATTCGATTTCTTTAGCGTTGAAGTCTCCCCCAACGAGCACATTCCCGTCTGCGTTCCAGACAGCGTCCTCCGAAGCATTAAGCTTAGCTTGGAAAGATGATATCGATTTGTTCGGCGTTGGGTACATACTAAAGAAGGTGGCCCTGAACACCGAACCCACACAATACCATCCCCATGTCCACAGCTCTCCTCCTGAAAAATCACTGTTTCGAACCCAGATGGTGGCAGTACCAGTTTCATCAGGATACCATGATGCTGAACTTTTATCATAGTGTTGCTCACTCAGCAACAAAAAGTCGGCTTTCATGTCCTTCGCAAACTGCCCAAGCAAATTTTGTAAGGTTGAACTGCGGTGTAGGCTTAGCTACAGGATGCGGGTCATTTAAGTTCTGAATTTGCCTTGGCTACGGCTTCCTGGAACACTCGGCACTTTCCTGATCCCAAGACGTGTCCGAAATCAGGTCTTGGATCAGCGTCCTTGCAAAGGGTACAGTGTGCCTTCTTCGTACACACTTTTCTTTTGTGTCCCATTTCACCGCATTTGTAACACAGAGGACTCCTATCGGGTCCATTGCATACTTGTGCGGTGTGACCATAGCTAAGGCATTTGAAACATTGAAGAGGCGTTGCTCTTCACCGTATCCTACGGCGCCCTTATTCAGAAATTGTTTGGCGTCCTTTTCGGTCAAGTCAATGATGGACATACGTTGTCCCCTTTTTGATGGCCTCTTCTGCCTCGGCCAGATCTATGACGCAGTCGAAGTCTCTTATTTCGATCGTTGCCATCGGCTTGAGCGAGGATATAGCTGCGGTTTTGCCGAGAACTTTCTTTACTGCGTCGCAGAATGTTTCCCTATTCTTAGCCTCCGCTCCGAATCCGACCGTATGTGGCCTGACTGTGTTGGTCGTACTGCTTTAATAGCAGTATTGGTGTCCTTGGGCCTTACGTTTCCCCTGATTTCCCGCAGCACTTCCGCGTAGGATCGACCATCTTGGGGTTTTATGAGTAGTGCTTGCTGCCGCGGTCTTCGTCAGGGCTTCTTTCCCTCTTATTTTGGACTGTCTGGAACCCCTGATCTAGTGTTCTGCGCCCATCAAGTGCCTCTTCCTTCCTTCTTTTATCACAATCTCCTTCGATTGGGCTAGATGCCATTCTTTTATTGTGAAGGGTTTGCGCGTGCCCTTTTTATTTCGCCCCAAGCGCTTCTTTAGCCTTCTGCTCTTCTTAAGCCTTTTGGTCCTCTTCGGTCTTTAACCAGCCCTCCGATAATGCCCTATACGATCTAGGAGCTCCCCTAGATCAAAAAGCCCAACCTTTACTGCTTTGCTGATTTTTGGGGAGTCGCATACAGATTGAATTCTTTTCAGAACACCTCCCGCTTTTCGGAATAGCCTTTCTTCTTCGTGTCGTGGGGCCGCAATTGTACTTTGCGAACATCCTTGGGAGAGGTTATCGCTTTCCTTTTCCGAGTGCAGTACTTCCACCACATTTTCAACGTTAGCGATGCAATCACACAACATCGCTTTATTTGCCTGGCAACCCGGTTCTTTTCCTGCCGTAATCTCCTCGTTGGCTTCAGGGTGATTTTTTATTATGTCGGCGTCTACGACCCTTGCATCGGTCGCTTCCGTAATGATCGCAGCAGTGACCATAGCATCCTCAATGTTCTTTATATTTTCTTCCACCGCCTGAACACCTGAAGCCACCTGCAGAGTTTCCCGCTTTCCCCTGATAGGACGCTCTGGCGTTTGCATATTTTTTTTGCTGCGCACAAACGCCGGAAGAATCTCAGTCTGGACAAGATAGTCTGCTAATCTTCGTTTTCACTGTCATTGTATTTATCGTCTTTTTTGTCATCGTTGGTACCGCTCTCGATGTACTGTTAACATCGTGGCTGCAACCGCTGGTTGCGTCGTCATTATTTTTTTTTATTTCTTTTTTAGAGTTTTTTTGCTCTTTTATATATATGTTTTTGGTTGCTCCAGTTTTATTGGTTCCCCCCTCGGAGCAGCTATCTTCGTTCGTGTGCGTGGTCGCTTCTTGGTCCCATGGTTATCTTTGCAGATCAGGGAGGCCATGCGAGGGCTAGCACAGGCCCTTATGGGGACAAGTGCTCAGAGCCAAACTAGCGCTGATCGAGAGTCCGTCTCAACCGAACCTACACCAGCAACGCAGTGGTGCGAACTTCGAACGTACTACGAGGCCTGCCAAGGTTTTACCGAAACGGAGATGGTGTGGTAGTTGAGTTGGAGGCGTTCACACACGAGTGTCACCTCGGCACTGCTGTGCAAAGCAACTAGGTCCAAACCATCATATCCACCAACCCAAAGCATAAATTCCAGTTTATTGTCCAAAACGAAGTCCAGATCCACTCAGGTTCGTTACCTCTCATCCCAGGCGGGAACCTCACGGCGCCCCCCATATCCTCGGGTCCGTGGGGATGGCACTCCCCAAAGAATGCTAGCCTCCAAGAGTGCTCTTGTCAACCGACGTTCCCCCTGTGGGAATTTCCTCGGGTACGTGGGGGTGGAACTCCCCAAAGAATGCTAGCCTTCAAGAGTGCTTCTGTCCACCAGCATTCCCCCTGCGGGAGAAATGGTTTACTTTGGAAATAATTATGTAACCGATCATTTTTTAAAACAGTGTTGACCGATCAAGTTATTATTAGCCTTACGAAAATAGGGGTGTTTACAAGGAACTAGTTTTTCCAGCTGATCGTGTCAACGGGGTTTTTCTCATCCATCGATTTAGTCCTAAAAGATTCATTGGAGAAAATTGTCATAATAAATAAAGCACAGGGCCCGACATGGCCAATTGTACGCTGTTGCCCCTCGTGTAATTTCAAAATGTAATATATTGTTATTTGCACCTTATATTGAAGAAGTAACAAATATAGGCGATCAAAAAAATATTTTAAATTGAAATTTATTTGTTTATTTATTTATTTGACAAGCAAGGCATATCCTTACACTGAAAAAACCACAAAACTATAAAAATCGGAAACAAGACATTTTTCTTAAATTTAGGTACAATTATGTTGAGGAAGGAAGGGATTTCAGAATATTCGTTTTATTCAAGGCTTTGGAAATGGATGGGGGGTAGTATTGACTAAAATTTTTGAATGCCTTACAACTTCCGTTTAATGGCTCATTGTCTGCATAGGTAGTGTGATGGCGATCTACGATAAGTATTGGTGATTGTCTTGTGATTCTAACACGTTCATTCAAAGTATTTTTTTTGCTATGTACTGAACCTTAATATTGTCTCTCAGAATGTCGAATGCCAGACATTCAGATATCATCATTCTCCTAGAATCGAGTGGTGCCATATTAACTTCTTGAAGCCGATAGCTATATAATGGTAGGCTGTGGAAACTTCTAGTGTCGTAAAGGGATCTTAGTGCAAAAAGAAGAAACTGTTTTTGGATTGATTCTAGCCTGTCAGCGTGGATATCGAAAGCAGGGTTCCAAATCAGGATGGCATATTCAAGAATAGGGCGCACTGATGAGATGTTTAGTGATTCAGTTTCTCAAATATTCTTGAGTTCGTTAGCTCTTCTTTTGGCAATCCTAGCATTTTATTAGCCCAAGATATAACTCCACCATACTTTAATTTAAAAGGAAGCCTTTAGTCCAAAATAACACTAAGGTCTACAATGCTATCGACTCTACTAAGTGTTGTGTTCTTGATGTGAAAGTCTAATAAAAGAAGGCTCTTTTTTCTTGAAAAACGTATCACCTGGCATTTTTTCAAGTTTAGGGAAAGTTGATAATTGTTGCACCAATAAGAGAGATTGTTAACCTTGGACTGAAGGAATATCATATCCGACAAAGAAGATATAACGTGGTAAACTTTAAGGTCATCTGCATAACACAGATGAGGTACATCATGTAATACTGATTTGAGGTCCAAGAGTATTTCTTGAGGAACTCCAGAAAGAGCATGAATTTGTTTGGATAATCGTCCTTGAAATTTAACAACTTGAGTGCGGTCTTTAATGTATGAATGGATCCAGCTGAGTAAATGGCCTGTCATACCAAAATTAAGAAGTTTATTTATCAGAGCTTCATGATTTACACGATCAAATGCTTTGCTAAAATCTGTATATATTGCATCAATCTGGTGACCCTTTTCCATCTCACATAGAATATTTGATGTCATAATGAGGAGATTGGTGGTAGTAGAATTATTTTTACGGCACCCGTGCTGCTCTTCATCAAGCCGCGGTTCTATAATAGGAGATATCTTCTTGCAAAGTATCTGTTCAAAAAGCTTTGGAATGGATGATAATATAGCAATGCCTAATTTTGAATACAACATCTATCATTGTTTTAATGGATTGGTATTAGGTACGAAGATTCCCAGTAAGAAGGAAAGATGCCGCTAGAGAGGAATTTATTGAAAATGATGGAGAAAGGCACGTTTAATTGTTCTTTGCACTGGATCAGAAAGCTGAAAAGAATAAGATTAGGGCCACGTACCTTATTTGAATCCAAACCAGCAATTGCATGTGCGTAATTGTTTTAACACAAGTGCTTCCACGGTAAATCCATGTGTGCATAAGTTGTCCATTATATACTCCTTGTAGATTTCCTTGATAATGAAGTTAGATCTAGTACGTAGATCAATTAGGATGGATGATGATAGAAGGTATTTATCGCTGCTGATTTTTTGGGCGTTGAAAACATCTGCTTCCGATGTCTCAAAGTATATTTGATCCTTTTAATTAACTCCAAGAATATTATTGCTGCAGGTAAACTCAAGGTATGTTTTCCCACTTTGATGTTGGGGAATGAAAGTGGCTTTTATTAAGTCAAATGGCTGTTTGTCGACAATGGGTAGATGTCCTTGTATGTCAATATATTCTTCATTGCGGAAGACTGTTATATCTGCTGTTGTTATGTGCAGTAAATCCAGTTGAGGAGATAACAGAGCATGTGCTCTCTGAATGTCAGTCTCCAGTTCTGCTAACTGGATGCATTCCCAAATTCCGGTTCTTGTATAAAGAGCAGTTCGAATACGGTTGTATTTACTTTGCACTTCGTGAACGAAATTGATTGCTTGGTGGTACGTTCGTAGGAACTGTATATTCATAACATTGTGGTCTGAATCTTGGCGAAACTGGTTTATCCGTTTCAATCCTTCCTCAAACTGTTCGGAAAAGTGGTTAGGTAGTTTCCGTTGCTTGAGGGATGGTTCTCCCTTGATGAGAAAGCAATTGCTGTAGTGTTTCTTGATTTTCTGCCAAGTTGTTGACATCGGCTATCACTTGACTCCAAGTCAGCATCTGCCCAAGCAGTCCACGCTTAACGCGATTCGTGATGAATTTCAGAGTTTCAATTTTATGAATTGTTTCTTCAGTGTAATTATTCATGTAACTTGCCAAACTTTTGCATTGTATTTTCGTTGTTATCCTATATTCCAAGGTGCAGAGGTTTTTAATTCCATTATTGACCATCTCTAACGTTTGACCATCTCGGTCTAAGTTTGACATCGGAATCTTTATGTTCAGTTGCAATGCCAATATGCTCGATGAAGAACCCTTCTTCTAAGCGTGTCACATTGGCTGTGCCTTGAGTTGGCGTCACCAAGGTACATAATGTCAGCAACGTTGTGAGTAGCAGTCTTTAAAAAGTCCCCTTTTTCAAAGTGGATTCTCCCTTGCCCCGTTTGTTGTGCATCGTGTTTATTGTCGTGTCCATGGAAGTGGTTTTTCGTTTTTTTCTTTGATAAGGTTATGTTGTTTGTTGACGCATGAGTTGTCTGAGGGTTTTTGTTAGTTGACGACTCCTTTGTTTGGCTGCTGAATGGTAGTTGCTAAATCTTTGTTATGCGTCGTTTTGTCACATTTCCGTTTATTTTTAACGCAACTACCATTACGAGTCCATCCTCGCCTGGATGAGTGGGTAGTATTCTTGCCAATGACCACTGTAATGATGGAAAATGATCCTGTTTTGCCAAAACCAGGTCACCAACTTATGGATTTTCTTGTGGTTTGAGCCATTTTGGTCTTTTTTGAAGTCTTTGAAGATACTCTCTTGACCATCTAAACCAAACCGCCCGCACTAGTCTCCATCTTTTCAATAACGTTAGGTTCGCTTCTTTCGGACCACTCTTGATCTCTCATAAGTTGTCACCAGTCAAAAAGTGCCCTGGTGTTAGGGCAGCGTTGTCTCATAGATCATCGTTTATCTTGGTTAATGGTCTAGAATTTAGGCATGCTTCTACTTGTGCAAGAAGTGTGTAAAACTCTTCAATGGTCAGCAGCTGTTTACCAACGACTTTAAAGAGATAACGCTTCATCGATTTGACACCAGCTTCCCAGTGTCCACCAAAATGTGGACTTCCGGGAGGTATGAACTTCCATTCTAGAGCTTCTCGAGCTATTAACTCCATGCGTGTGTGTATCGTTTTTTCGGATTCACCTCGAAGCTTCCTATTGGCACCAACAAAGTTAGTATCACAATTACTGTAGAGTCTGCGGAAATTTCCTCGTCTTGCAATAAATCGTTGAATTGCTGCAATGCACGTATCTGCTGATAAGTCTGAAGCTAACTCCAAGTGAAAAGCCTTTGTTGCCATGCAAACGAAGATGACTACATACGCTTTGGTGGTTTTCGCACCTCTTCCTCCGTTCCATTTAATTGTTATAGGGCCAGCATAGTCAATGCCAGTATTTTTGAACGGATTTGATGGACGCACGCAAATAGATGGCAATGCTTCCATTAGTTGGTAATTGTTCTTTGCTGTCACCTTGAAACAGGTAAGATGACTATAAACTTCCTTCCTTACGAGTGAAGAGCAAACCGTGTATGGTTTGTTGATGAGCTTTTTTTACTAGTAGCTCTGCTAGCTTGCCTTTTGGTATGATAGCTGGATGTTTTGTATTCAGTCCTACCAATGCAAAGTGTAGTCTTCCGCCCCCCCCCCCCCCCCCCCCCCTGAGAATGCCCTCAGAGTTTAGACCAGGAGTAAGTGATCGAATGTTACTCGATTTAGGTATGGGCTTTTTATTCTTGAGATGCTGAATCTCTTCTTGATAGGCTTGCTTCTGTGCTAACATTATACACATGCAATGTGCCAGTTTGAGTTCTATAATGGGGAGACTGCCTTTTTTTTTGTCTGCAGATGTACGACAATTTTGAACAAAACGGTTGCAATGGGCTATTACTCGATTCAGCTTGTTGAAATTTGAGTAACGTGAAAATATTTCAGGTTCGTTTGACGCCTTTGTTACTATGAGTGCAACTTCACGCCTTTAAACTTCCTTGCTTTTCTGTTTAGGTACCGTACTTTTGTTAACTTTTACCTCACGTTTTCTTAACCATGATGGTCCATTTCACCATAAAGAACTTTCCATCGATTCGGCTGGACTCAAACCTCGTGTCGCAAGATCGGCGGGATTTTTTTGTGCTGCAACGTGGTTCCAGTTTGATGGCCATGACTTCTGTTGTATCATGCTAACTCTGTTAGCGACAAAAATATTCCAAGTAGATGCAGATTTCTGTATCCATGCCAAAGCAGTTTGTGAATCCAACCAATATTTAACTGGGACTTGTTCCCATCGGTTGTGCTGCAATGACTTGCTCCATGATATTGGTTAGCAATACTGCTCCACAAAGCTCTAACCTAGGCATCGACTCAATGTTGCTGGGTGTCACCTTCAATTTAGCGGTGAGAAGACATTTGGTCATCGATGATTCGTTAATGATTCTTATGTATATGGCTGCAGCGAATGCCAGTAGTGATGTGTTGCGAAATCCATGAAGTTTAATTTTAGCGGATGGACTGTACCCTATCCACTGAGGGATCCCTTATTGGCTGAGTTCATGCAGCTGTCGATGCACCGTGAGCCAGTCGTTGATTGTCTTCTTATCGAGTGGCTCATCCTAACTACATTCTGTTTTCCATAGCCTTTGCATTGCCATTTTTCCTATTATGATAATAGCCTGCAACCATCTAATTGGATCGAACAACTTTGATATGTCAGGCAGAACGTCTCGTTTGGTGCATGGCTCATCCTCTGGTTTAATTTTAAAAGAAAATGTATCGGTTGCAGGGTGTCAGTAAAGGCCCAGAGTGTTAATAGTGTTTGATACATCAATGCTTAAGGTTACTTGGGTTGCCCGATCAGCAAGAGGGACGTTTTCCAAAAGTTTCATGTGATTTGCGCTCCACTGCCGCAAGTGAAACCCACCTTTTCGCAATAAAGTTTGAAGATCTTTCTTGAGTAGTACTAACTCCGACAGTTTGTGTGCTAAAGCTAAACAGTTGTCCTGCGAAACCCTGGCTGCAGTTGGAAGGCTTTGACGTTCATCTTTGGCTTGTTGTTGAAGTGTTTAACGGCTAAGTATGGTGCACTGCTTGTTCCATATGTATTGATTATAAGACATATAGAGTATTTGAATCGGGTCTTTCTTTTTGAAGTGCCACAAGATTCAAAGGCAATTTATGTAAGTAATAGCTCGTTAAGTGATTTTCCGGATTTCATCTTTTGCGATGCGTTGAAAACTCCTCAAAGCTTGGTTGTTGTGGTACTGTCCTTGATAACTGCATGATGTGGTAAATAGTAGGAAGGTTTTCGTGAATTGCATTGATTGGGACTCGTTCCATATGTCCCAGGCTGAGATATTGCTTCATAAATTCGTTGTATTCCCTGTGTAAGGCTGGATCTCTTTGAAAACGCTGCTCTAATTGACGAAATCGAACAAATGCTGCCTTTTGTGTGTCGCTTATATCACTTTCCATGTTTGTATTTGATTTGAATGGTAATCACACTGAATAGGACCCTTTCGAAAGACGTCGTGTAAACTTGCGGTAGTGCTTTTCTGCTTCCCTTTCCTCTGCTGTCAATGGAATGGTTGATTGAGTTTCCTGAAGTTCCCAAAAATGACGCAATGACTTATCCAGTTCATCGTATGATACCATAACTTGAACCCTTTGTCTGTCTGTTGATTGTGCCACGGGATCAAATAACATCCATCCAAGCTTTATCTGCTGTGCTGATGGACTTCCTGTTTTTAATCCAGGTAGTACGATTTGGCTGAGCATATCTGCTCCAATCAGTAGATCGATTTTCGAAGGCCTATGATACCTCTGGCTTCAGCCCTTCCGGAAAATGTCTGTTTGTTTGTATAGAAGGTAAAGGAGTTGAAATGACGTTCAAGATGAGTGGGTGTAACATCAATATTTTTTCCCTTCCATTTTTTCCTTTTATATGCGCTACGATTGTCGTCTGTCCACATGTGGTAACTTCATGACCTCCACCAACACCTCCAATAGATAAATTAGCCTTTCTCCTCTTGGCATTTAATACTCTCATAGCCGCTTCACTAATGAGTGATCTTTGTGCTGCCTTATCCAATAACGCCCTCAGTGTGAGAAGTTCCGCTGTCTGTGGTCCAGTGTTGAAATGTGCGCTCACACGAACCAACGCTGTTGCTAACAGAACTTGGCTTCTGTTGTCAGCTGTGCACATATATGTGCTGCTATTATTGGTTCCTTCCATGCTTACTGACTGTGCGGTCAACACATGCAATGTTGTGTTGTGTTTTTACCCGCACACCTTGCACCCACGTTTTGATGAGCACTGTTTTGCTATGTGCTGATCGCTGAGGCAGTTGAAACATTATCGCTTCAGATTGACCAGTTCTCGTCTTTTTTGTAAACTTGTCTGACTAAATTTTGTACAGTTGAATAGCCGGTGATCTTCATTGCACATTGGACACTGTGCACTGGTACTTGCTGAAAAGATGGCGGCCGCAGGCCGTTTAACGGGTGGTTTCGTTCAAGAAGTTGATAGGGCTTCCAAATGACGAATTGGTTCTTCAGAAAAGTCAAAAATTCTGGAAGAGCTGGAACGTTCTATGACTGCCCGATTTCCTTCTGCCATTCTTTCTCATCCAGTTTTTGATTGAGAACGAATGTCGCAACCAAGTCGACCGCGTTGACATTGAGTGTTGAAAGCGTGGTCACCAACTGATCAGTTATATCGACCATGCGCTTGAGCTATTTTACGTTGTCTTTGTTGCATCATGGTTAGTCCCAAAACCTTTGCACCATCTCGTTTGAGATAGCTCTGTCGTTGTCATAGCGCTCGCATAATAATTCCCCCGCTGGCTTGTTATAAATTGTTTCATGTATGCAACCACCCTGCCTTTGTTGGCGTGGTGATCGCACTTCCTCACGCAAACCTTGATACCTAGAAAGGAAAAAGCGCTGCCCTTTAGAAATAAGAAGACCATTTGCTATCCGTTTTACATTAACAAATCTTTATTTAACTAAACGTTTCTTTGCACGCACAAATGCAAGTTTTCATTAACTAATCAAAATTCCATTCAGAAACATTAACTCTCGACATTTTTTGCTTTAAAAGTTTCCGAGTTGATAAACTGCTGCTAGCACGTGCGGCTGATGTCCATTGCTGATGATGGCGAACCCCGTATCATCGTTTGCATACCGTGGTGCACGCGGATGAAAACTGGAACCGACCCCGAGCACTCCGTTTCCCGTGGATACCTTCACTGTCTTCACTTCGTTGGTTCTGGTTGGCGTTGCTTTGCGGCGAACTTCTGGTGTGGGTTTCCGTGTTGGCTAGCTCTCGTGTGACTAGCGTAGAATAAACTGCTAATTTTCCCAATTCGCCACTAGCTTAAATACAAACAAATTGCTTGCATTGCTAGTGAGAGTCGTAGACCTTCGATCCAGTAAATCCGCAAAACGCTGAGTTTGTAGATGTGCTAATTCCCCTTAACCTGCTTTACAAATTCATTCCTCTCTTGTTCTTCAGGAACAATCTTGTTGTATGAAAAGGAACGCTAGCTCCAATCTCATGCTTTTGGCTCTTTTCTTCCTCAGTATTCACATATCTGAATATTCGACGACTTCTCCCCATACAATTTCTGAGTTGGTTGTCGCGGCGAATTGGTACTCAGATGAGCGGATTGCGCATAGTACACACATTCAACTGTATACATGTACTCCAAATGCTCTCAACATGGCAATTGTATGGACTACCATGTATGCGTGTGGAATTCGCCGCAGAGCAAATTTAGCGACTTGACCAATGAAGCGCAAGATATAAGTTCTTATATACATCGAATTACGATTATGTACTATGTTTAGGGCGTCGCCGTTCCCTACGTATGGGCGGTGAAGAATACATTGCTTGTTGGAACGTGCGATCAATGATTGGTTTTGTGATTAACTGTTATGAATTTTGTTGTAGCGTGTCTTAAGCGAGGCAAGAGGGCGTGATTAATTGTCATGGATTTCTGAGCAATTGTATTCGATTGTTATCGTGTTGGCTCGTGCGATCAATGATTGGAATTGTGAATAACTGTTATGAATTTTGTTGTAACGTGTCGTAAGCGAGGCATGAGGGCGTGATTAGTTGTCATGGATTTCTGAGCAATTGTATTCGATTGTTATCGTAACAGGCTGGTCGTTTGCTTCAGTGACAGCCAAGTACTGGATGAGGTTCTCTGCCTCATTTCGTAACGAGTTTCTGCACTGCATTAATTTTCTCGTTCTCATGAACCATACATTTGCACCGATCCCCAAATGAGCACCACGACGAACATCAGCCATCAAAAGATGGAATCTTGATTCTTTCCAGTTTGATGGCTTCCATCTCATTCCCTGAAGCTGTCGCAGTGGAAGAATTTCCCTCGTAATCTTTCATCTTCTCTAAGAATAGCGTCTCATAGTCTAGAGCTATGTTTCCCAGTGCCTCAAACTCCTAAATATACTGCGTGCGTTCCTTGTCACTCTTCACCTTCTGGCAGCTTTTGAAACCTGGCGTTGAAATAAGCAAGACTGTAACGCCTCGTGCTACCCTTTTTGAAGTTCTCGACAAGCCTCTGGATTGCTCTAATGTTGAGATCTTGGGTTGCTTTTTCCGACATCTTTGCCTAATGTTGAACCTCTGTCTTCTTAATTTGCTTCTTGACCTGCTCACGGTATCTGCTTCTAATATGAGCTTCTGATATCCGACTCGACGGACCAATGCTCTGACGCCTCCTCGATGAAATAAAACAATTCTCTTGAGTTAATTGAAATGACTGACTTTATTTTCCTAATTGCTTTGTTTTTATACATTCTAATGTGGGAAAAAGTTCTGTGAAAAAAATCGTTAAGCTGATGGATCATAATGATCCGTGAGACAAATTTTTCCAGGTGAAAATTAACACTGGACATATCTTCTTACTGCCTGGTATTTGGAATTTGTAGATGAATCTGATGATGTTGGGAATGTTAAATGTATGAAATGTAGAATCTGATGATGTTGGGAATGTTAACTATGGGAGTATGTGTTAGTTAATTAGATTCATCGGAATATTTTTCTTTATGGAATTTATGTGCGAACAAGCACAAAGATGTTTTTTAATGCTTTCATAATCAGCATTGCGAAAGTCGTATATAATTGAATTTTTGTATGAAATAGGGATAGAAATATCAGTAGTGGAAATCTCAATAGTAAGTTGAGAGTGATGAAGACTGTTAGAAAAAAGGTGCTCTTTGTCGTTGGTTGGATTGACCACTGCATCGTCATATGCGTTAGTAAATATTAAGTCTAACCAATTTCCATTTTGGTTAGGCGTCGGAGGTATTTGATGCAGATTGTTGCCATAAAAAGTACTCATCAAGTTGAAATCCTGAGTGTCAAGAAGTTTGATTGGGAGAAGACGATTATGGACTTCATCAGTTACGAATTTCAAATTCGGTCGATTAAAGTCTCCAGTAATAATTATTATGTCATCTTCTTTAGTAGATGTAGCTAGAGAAGAAACGATTTCGATGACTTCATGATGGACGATTTCAGAAGAGTTTGGGGGGACGTAGTACACGCCAAGATATAAGCTAAACTTTTTTGTTGATATATGCAATGCAAATGTGATGCCTTACGATGCCCTGCCTCATCGATATCCGGTAAAATTACTACTTACTCTCTCTATATAGATGAAAAGTGTTAACCGTGGGAAGCCGAGGTGGGTTCCTAGTAGAAATCTAAAAACATCTCACCATAGGCTTTTGGTCCTTCAATTCACCAACGATAACTGGACAAAAGTTTTCCTTTGGAACGTTTTGAGTAACAACATTGCCTTAATCAGTTTTTGATTGTAAAAAGCAATAACCCGGAAATCATTTAAGCGAACATCTTTATCTGACATTTTTTCGATATAATTCTAGAAAATTATTTAAATCCTACCAGATACTTCCGAGAACTGATAGAAAATTGGAAAATATTTCCGGCCTTTTTAATTTTTTTCCCTTCTAGTACGATTTATTTTTAGTAACTTTCTGAAAAGAAAATTATTCACTCTACTGGAAAGTAAAAAGCTCTCAAATATTAATCTCATGCCAAAATTAAATTATGTTACACTAAAAAGTACTCTATGGATTTCCTGAAACAATGAATTCCTGAAAGAACTCTAAATTTTTTTGGACATAAAATTTAATGGAATGAAAGAGACAAAAACTGTTCTCGGAAGTAAGTTTTCAATCTGCAATAGTTTCTAAGCCCGGAGCCATGTTCAAAAAAGATATGTGGTGAATATAATTAAAATTTACGAAAGAGCCTCGTGCAGAGTAAACCATTTTGATGGGTGGGTAGGACGTGTGAGATACTACTCGTTAATCTATTTTTGTGATAAATGTGAAGGAGTAATGACGAAAAGTTTGTCCTCACACAGGATAATGATAAGTGCACCATGTGCCCAGAGTGAGCTCCAATTCGTTACCGGGAGAAAAACTTCCTCTGAATGAATTTCACTTCACAAGAGTGGTTCAATAAGCAGCGTTAATGTAATAACATGTAGAGATACGAGCACACCAATTATTTACGCCGTGAAATTCACATTGTAAGCCTGATAAAGACATTACATATTCTGTATCCATCTTGAAACCTTTAAATTATAGCACTAAAGAGTTATCCTTTTCAATGAGCAGGCAGCATTAAGGTAGTTAAAGAAGAAGAATCGCCCCTATGTTAAAGTTTCTGGAATATATCTCCATCAATTCATTCTCATCGTCCTCTTCCATTAAATTCGATTTCCTGTTCTTCCTTTCCAGCCAATTCCAAATGTCTATTTCAAAACCATGCCAATCACTTGAACCCTGGGATTACTCCCATTTATAGCGCCGGAAGAACAGGAGCATTGGCAACGAGCGGGATATTCTTTCCCAGCTTTGATAAGCAAAATTCATTGCCGCATATAAACAGCCAGCTATCAGCTTAATCGGATTTATTGATTCCTACGTAAGTTCAAACACGAGGGCTGATAGATTCCGTCGGTTCTGCTTCCTCGGGGCAGGCGGTGTTCAGAATTGAAACATTTTTTTCGTTTCCGGGTAAATAAACCCCATTCAATGTTTCGGTTAGCCCAGCGTCACGTTTTGGTTGTATGTCTCACAGGTCATAATGCCTGATGTTCGTTGGATTACGAGAAAATCGAAACAGATACAATCCATAGTCCATAATCGATCGAAAGCTCAAAATCAATTCCTTCTCAAATGTTGGCCAACGGGCGTTCGTATTGACTCAAGCTAAGAACAATTGAAGGCCGAAAATGATCCTGCATCAACAATTTATGGCGCTCATCTGAAATTAATATTTGCTGACTGCTGGGCTCGGATCCAAATTAAAGCGCCAACAAGTTGCGGAAGTCCCTTGGGAGCTTATTCAGTTGCTTATCACTTCAGTTGAGTATTAAGTTGGCGCATCTGTTAGATTGTCGGAAAATTTTTGGATAGTACAATATTGATTAGTTTCATAGGAGATACTCATTACGTAATATATTGTACACTGCATTTGGTTAATTTGACCTTGTTTATTACTGGAACATCAGATATTGATTTACTACGAACGTTTTGATAGTTAATCACATTGGGCGGATGGTGGAAGTGAACAATGGCTTTCGTGGAAACGATACTAGGCTTCAGTAATGCCAGTGTGCACTCACATGTGTTTAAATTGTTGGCCGGATGCTAGTGATATCGTGATTTGAAGTAAATAAATAATAGAGTGGGGATAATTTAAACTTGCATTCTTCGTTGATGGATTTTATTATGTATGCATGGTTTAGATATAGCAATAGTTTGACTTTAAAGAGTTTTTACGAGTATGAAAGATATCCCGACCAAATAATAGTGTCGAAAAAGGTTAAAATTAGGTCCTTTAGTCTAATTTACGGGTCAGCAAGCAAATAATCATGGAGTCCAAATGTATTCGGAAATTTTTTTCGAGGTACAGAGGAGGGAGGCTGTGGTAAATTTTCAACAATCCCGCTATGAAGACTTTCCTGAGTGGTAAAGAGGAATCTATTTTTCTTTGAGCTTCTTCTAAGGTTCGTATTTTTGTTGCTCTTTAGGTGGCTTTAACACTCTAATGCATGAGTTGCTTTAAGGTGGAGTTCATTCAAAGAGCTGCCACTCACGTATAAGATTATATTATGCATTTTCCCGCACCCTTTTGCCTAGCTTAGTATGTCCGTAGCATGCATAGTTCTTTTTGTTCTCATAGTGGCATCGGTAGCAAATACGAGACAGTGCAGAGAGAGCGTAGCAATTTTTGCGTAGGGACTTGTTTTAAATCGCTCCTGTCAAAATTTTTCAACAATTAAATTGATTTAAAAAAAAATCAAGCTGCGAAAAGAAAATTACGAACTGAGGCTAGAGATACAGTCCCTCAAAGATCTTTTCAAGAATGGGATGAAGCCTGAAGAGTTGCAGCCGCAAAATCAAATGCAACAGGTAACAAACGTGACGAAAAGTACAAAAGAAGCAATTTCAAAGAAGTTCTAAGTGCTGGTGGCACCAACGAGAGTGTTACGAAACATACAATTAAACAAACCCCGGAGCCACTCCTGGAAGAGAAGGGTTCCTTGTACTCCAACATTTTAATCGGAATATTACCAAGGAACCACTCCACGGGCTGAAGTACTGGTGGGAAGGAATATGCTGTCATGGTTGATGATTGGATTTCAAGTATCAGAATAAAGTAGAAGCAATGAAGTCGAGTTTTAGCCAATCGAAGGGTGCTAAGAGACTCTATCTAGCTCAAATAGAATATGCAAAACAGATAATTGCCGAAAAGAATATTTCTGGTGCATTGGGAGACAATAGTGCAAGGTTAAAGGAATGCCGGTCGACAAGAGCACTCTTGGGGGCTAGCATTCTTTGGGGAGTTCCACCCCCACCTACCCAAGGAAATTCCCGCAGGAGGAACGCCGGTCGACAAGAACACTCTTGGAGGCTAGCATTCTTTAGGGAGTGCCGCCCCCACGGACCCGAGGATATGCGGGGCGCCGTGAGGTTCCCTCCTGGGATGACAGGTAACGACTCTGATTGGATCTGGACTACGCTTTAGACAACGAACTAGAATTGACGCTTTGGGCTGGCGGATGTGATCGTTTGGACCTAGTTGCTTTGCACTGTAGCGCCGAGGTGAAACTTGTGTGTTGACGGCTCCAATTCAACTATCATACCGTCTCCGTCCCGGTAAAACCTTGGCAGGCCTTGGAGTACGTTCGAAGTTCGCACCATTGGGTTGGTGGTGAAGGTTTGGTTGAGACGGACTCCCGATTAGCGCTGGTCTGGCTCTGAGCACTTGTCCCCATAAGGGCTTGTGCCAACCCTCGCATGGCCTCCCTGCTCTGCAAAGATAACCATGGGACCACAAAGATGACTACACACACGAACGGAGATAGCAGCTCCGAGGGGGGACCCAACAAAACTGGAGCAAACAAAATCAAAAGTCCAAAAACATCCAAAAAAAGAAAAAAAAAATAATAACAACGACGACGCAACCAGCGGTTGCAGCCACGATATTAACAGTGCATCGAAAGCGACAAAAACAAAAAATAACACGACGACAGTGACGGTAGACGAAAAACGGAGAGTAGCAGACAGTCTGGTTCCTGCGGCGTTCGGGCGCAGCAAAAAAATGATGCGAACGCTAGAGCGTCCTATTAAGGAAAAGCGGGAAACTCTGCAGGACGCTTCAGGTGTTCAAGCCTCGGAAGATAACATGAAGAGCACCAAAAATTTGATTGTCACTGCTGCGATCGTTACCGAAGCGACCGATACAAGGGTTGCAAATTCCGACATTGCAGCAAAAAATCCAGAAGCCAACGGGGAGATTACCGCGTGAAAAGCAACGAGTGACCAGACACCGCGTGATTGCACCGCCAACGTCGAAAATGTGGCGGAAGTACTGCATTCGGAAACGGAACGCGATAACCTCTCCCAAGGATGGGTGCAAGGTACGGTTGCGGCCCAGCGATACGAAGAAGAAAGGCTACTCCGAAAAGCGGGGGATGTTCTGAAAAGAATACAATCTGCATGCGACTCCCCAAAAATCAGCGAAGTAGCTTCTTGAACTAGAGGAGCTCCTTGATCGTATAGGGCACTATCGGAGGAGCTGGTTAAGGGCCGAAGACGAACAGAAGGCTAAAGAGGCTCTTGAGGCAAAATCTAAAGGCGACATGCAGATAGCTCCACCATTAAAAGTCAATAAAAGAATAGCGTCTAGCCCAATCGAAGGAGATCGGGATAAAAGAAGGAAGTAACAGGCACTTGATGGACGTGGAGCACCAGATCACGGGTTTCAGACAGTGCTTACAAAAGGAGCGAAGAAAGCCGCAAAGAAACTCCTTCAAAAAAAGCCAGAAAGTAAAGTTCTCGCGGACGCCCAAGTAGAAAAACGACCTGATGCAAAACAGGGGACGCAAAAGCCCCGATGAAGACCCCGGCAGCAGGCACTGCTCGTAAAGCCCCAAGATGGCCGATCCTACGCGGAGGTACTGCAGGACGTCAGGGGAAACGTAAGGCCCGAAGACACCAATACGACCATTAAAGTAGTACGACCAACGCGGTTGGGCCACATACTGGTCGAATTCGGAGCCAAGGCCAGCAATAAAGAAGCATTCTGTGACGCAGTAAAGAAAGTCCTCGGCAAAAGTGCAACTATAGCCCCGCTCGAGCCGATGGCAACGATCGAAATACGAGACATTGACTGCGTGATGGATCTGGCCGAGGTAGAAGAGGCCATCAAAAGGGAGTTCCCTAGCGTGGGAGGGATCAAAGCGAGACTGACACCAGAAAACAACAGGGGACAACGTGTGGCCATAGTCGACTTGACCGAAAAGGACGCCGAACAATTCCTGAACAAGGGCAAAGTACGAATAGGGTGGGTTGTCTGTAGGATACGGCGAAGAGCAACGCCTCTTCAATGTTTCAAATGCCTTGGTTATGGTCACACCACATAAGTATGCAAAGGACCCGATAGGAGTTCCCTATGTTACAAATGTGGTGAAATGGGACATAAAAGAAAAGCGTGTACGAAGGAGGCACACTGTATTCTTTGCAAGGATGCTGACTCAAAACTTGATTTTGGACACGTCTTGGGATCAGGAAAATGCCGGGTGTTCCAGGAAGCCCTAGCCAAGGCAACATCAGAACTCCGATCACCCACATCCTGCAGCTAAACCTGCACCGCAGTTCAACTGCCCAAAATCTGCTTAAGCAGTTTGCGAGGGACACGAAAGCCGACTTCTTGCTGCTGAGTAAGCAACACCATAATAAAAGTCCTGCATTATGGTGTTCTGGTGAAACTGGTACTGTCGCCATCTGGGTTCGGAACAGTGACTTTCAAGCGGAGAGTTGTGGATGGGGGGATGGTTTTGTGTGTGTTCAATGCTCAGGGACCACCTTCGTTAGTGTGTACGTAACGCCTAACGAATCGATATCATCTTTCCAAGCCAAGCTTAATGCTTTAGACGGCACTGTCTCGAACGCAGAGGGTAAAGTGCTCGTTACGGGCGACTTCAACGCTAAAGCAATCGAATGGGGTATATCTCAGATGGATCCGTGGGGAAAACGAATCCTGGAAATGGCAGCCAGATGGCCCTCGTTGTACTAAACTCCGGAAATACGCCGACTTTCCGCCGTATTGGCTGTGAGGGAACCATACCGGACGTGACATTCGCCTTGGAGTCCTTAGTGCGGAGGATACACATCTGGAAAGTATTAGAGGACTACTCAGCCAGTGATCATCAGTGCATTCTGCTTGAGATAAGTGATGCTGTCTCTCGAGGTCCGTGCTCTTGGCCTTCTACAACTGGATGGAACATCGGAAGGATGGACGTCGAGAGGTTCGTCGAGGTGCTCACAGCAGGTGAGCCGCTGCAGGATGCTTCGGAGGGGACGGAAGAACGGGCAGCTCAAGACGTTGCGAACTCGACTATGAGCATCATTATGACTGCTTGCTGCGCTTCTATGCCCCGTCGAGAACCCCGGCACGGCAAGCCCCTAGTAAACTGGTGGTCATCTGAAATCGCTGAAAAGCGAAGGGAGTGTCACAAGTTTCGATGTGAGGCTCAACGGGCACGCAACCGTGACGAGGCATGCAACTGGGTGGCAGCATATAAGTCGACCAGGAAATGCCTTCGCAAACTGATCAACAGTAGCAAGGCTCGCTTCGGGCAAGACCTAGTGGACAATGTGAACAAAGATCCGTGGGGCCTCGGCTACAAGCTGGTCATGCGAAACTTGGTGCCCTACGGAGACCTTGTATACATGACGCGCAAAAGGTAGACGCGATAGTGCGGGGACGCTTCCCTGCCCATCCCGTCCATGTTGACGCTGTCCTTGGTGAAACAGCAGTCGAGTGCCCACTCTTCACACAGCTGGAACTGGAGGAGGCAGTCCTCTCATTGAAAGCGAGGAAGGCTCCAGGTCCAGATGGTGCTCCGGCTGAGGTGTTGCGGCTCGTCTATCACCATTGTCCTGACTTGCTGCTCAGCACATTCAACGCTTGCCTACGGGAAGGGGTTTCCCCGGTACGATGGAAGGTGGCGAGGCTCGTGCTGATCAGCAAGGGGAAGGGAAATTCCGAATCGCCGTCTGCATATCGCCCGTTATGCATGCTAGACATGGCTGGGAAAGTGCTAGAGAAACTCATCAAAGGGAGACTCACTGACGCAATTCGTGCTGCTGGGGACGTATCTCCTCGGCAGTACGGTTTAAGAGCAGGACGTTCTACCATTGATGCGATTGCAGAGGTGGTGAACGCGGTCCAAAAAGCAGAGGCATATAGTCGCACCAAGTGACGGATCATCCTGTTGGTGACACTCGACGTCACGAATGCCTTCAACTCCGCTAGATGGGTGGATATTCTGGATACGCTGGAAAACTCTTTTCAAGTTCCAGAATATCTAATGCGGCTTTTGAGGAACTACCTAACGGACCGAAGCCTGCTCTACGACACGACACAGGGCCAACGAAGGATGGAAATTACATCAGGTGTTACCCAGGGATCTATCCTTGGTCCGAACCTGTGGAACGTGTCTTACAACGGGCTACTGAGACTTGAAATGCCAGATGAGTCGCGCTTGGTCGGCTATGCGGATAATGTTGCGGCTCTGGTCGTTGGATGCACCGTTGAACAAGCGTAACTTAGGCTAGGTATGCTAATGTGCCAAGTGAGGGACTGGATGACTGCTCGTGGGCTCAGTTTAGCACTGGAGAAAACCGAAGTGTTCATGTTGACAGAAAAGAGAATCCCTAGAGTAAGGATGATCAGTATTGGCGGCTTACGAATCGAATCGAAGTCAGCGGTGAAGTACCCGGGGCTACTGATCGACTCAAAGATGAGTTTCTCTGAGTAAATCAGGGCAACGGCTGAGAAGGCTGCTTCGGGAATATCGGCTCTGAGTCGACTTATGGCTAACGTACGGGGACCCAGCCCAACAAAAAGACGCCTCTTGATGAGTGCTGTAGAGTCAGTACTACTGTAGGGAGCAGAGGTATGGGGCCACGCTCTCAGCAAGGAGGTATACCGAAAACGTTTGGCACAGGTACAGAGAAGAGGAGCACTGAGAATTGCATCTTCGTATCCAACAGTCTCTGACTCAGCGGTGAGAGTTATTGCAGGCGTGTCGCCCTCCTTGCTAGAGAGCGCCGCGCTATTTACCTGCGCCGAAACGAGGATGCGAAGGAGATGGTTGTCCGCGAGGAGAGACAGCGCTCGCTCAACGATTCGCAGCAGTCTCGGGTCAATTGCACGAAGGGAAGGTGGACTGCGCGCCTCATCCCGGATGTGAGACAGTGGCAAAGTCGAAGGCATGCTGAGATTGACTTCTATCTGTCCCAGCTTTTGAGCGGGCATGGGTGTTTTTAGCACTACCTGCATAAGATCGATAAGTCACAGTCTCCCGATTGTCGATTTTGCCCAGGAGGGGAGGACAATGCTTGTCACACATTTTCTGCGTGTACCAAATGGGTCAGGCTGCAAACGAACCTCTATAGGGAGACGGGAGAGCTCACCTCGGATAATATAGTTGCGGTGATGCTCGAATCGGTTGACAAATGGAACCAGGTGGCACATTATGCTCGGGCAGTCCTAAAATATAAAAGGGACTCACAGCAGCCGAGGACGCTGGGGCTGGGGGATCGCTCTTCCTGCATTTCCTCTTTCCCGCTAGGAAAGGGACTCCCCAGCTTGAAGGCACCCCACGGTGTGACAAAACGAGACCTGGCCCGAAGTAATGTGTCAAACGGTTCCAGGCTGGGTTCTCAGGTTGACAAGAGAGGTGTTTAGTGGGTAGTCCATTCGCGCATGGGAGTCCCACACTCTGTGCATAAATCGCATTCACCTCTACCACAAAAAAAAAATGCGGGGAACTCTTACGGGCACATTACATCGATTCACATTAGTTTTGCGTCGTAATAAAGCATCGTAATAAAGCAACTATTTGAGGTCCATTTCGAAGAAAGCCAACAAATATTGTGATCTGAAAATTCCGTTTGAGGTATACAACAAATTTTGACATAGATCTGAAGAATCGAAATGTTTAAATATTTCACTACTTTCCAAGATAACACTTATTTCATGCTTTCGGCGCAGATTATAAATACCAAAAAATCCATTTCCGAAATTCACGAAGAGTTTGAATTAACACTGAAGCTTGTAGACGCATTGCTAGATGATCAAAATAATATGCTGAAAGACGTTGAACAGTTGGCGCAGGTTTTGAATGAGTCCCAATGGGAGATTGTAGAAAAATCTGTTCGAGGAACAAATAATGAACCTAATATACCTGATTCAGATGGAATTTTGACTGGGTTGTTTGGCGGTACAGCAAATGGACCACCTAGAACGACATTTCCAACCGGCTACCGTTAATACCATATCAATTCAATTTCATATCAATTCATTTATTAAGAAATTAAAGGTATCAGGACGTAGCTTACTTGTAATTTATGGATCTCAAACAGGAACTGCTGAAGAATTTGCAGGGCGTTTAGCTAAGGAGGGTATTCGTTATCAGCTGAAAGTAATGGTGGCTGATCCTGAAGAATGTGATATGGAAGAACTTCCTTCACTTAAAAAATATTCCGAAATCGTTAGCTGTATTTTGTTCGGCTATATATGGCAAAGGTGATCCTACTGATAATGCCGTCGAATTTTATAAATGGATTCAGAATGGTAAACTAGATTTGACTGGATTAAATTATGCTGTACTTGGTTTGGGCAATAAGACCTACGAGCATTACAGCAAAGTAGTAATATACGTAGATAAGATATTAGAAGACCTCGGTGAAACAAGAGTATTTGATGATGGGCGAGTTCGCAGTTATTAAAATACGATTTCAAATTAAATTAATATGTACTTCCGAAATCCCCGGACTTATTGCCTCACACACCGAAATATCCCTTCACGGACACAATTATGGCATCGATGGCGAAGAGGACTAGTATGACCCGACAGGGCAAACCCAATACGCCACCATAAACGCGTACCGTTCTTATTTTCAAATATTTTGCGATGGACGTAAATATTCGTGCACACGTGCATCAACACAATAAATGACACGTCAATCGATATGGTTGTTATAGATAATGCAGGACTGTGCTCGAGGTAAACGCTGTAAGGTTAAGCAGCGGTGAATGTTGAGGCTTTGAATTTGGGCTCTTCAACTCAAGCCAAAGTTTTAAAAGAGCCAGTGACGGTGGAAGCGGTCTCTTTTACGGATATTTGGACAGCAAAGAAGGACGAACGTGCGGAAAAGAGGAATCACAACGAGCCAACAGGTGCGAATACTAGAAGGAAGGAGCGTGGAAGTATTTATGAGACAAGGAAGGAAAATTTGCTCCAGACAACAAAGAAAAAAATTGATTCGGACAGCGATCGAGTTGAAGTGCGAGGATTTCGACCATCGACGAGGCCCCCAATGTAGGAATAAAGAGAAATCTTGTAAGTGTAAGGATTTCAAGCTTATAAATAATGACATTGCCTGATACTTGAGATTATCTTTGAATTATTATTTAATTTCTGGGAGCCTCAAGCTCGCCAATTGGCTCCCGGGGGCAATACTAGGGGTGACGATCCTACCCCATCTCCACGGGCTAGCCGGGACCCCAAGGCCCCCATCCGGAACCGCTTGATATAATGTAATATTTTTTAATGTAAGGAGAGTCAACATTTCTTTGCCGCGCTGGAGGGATTAACCAAAGAAATGGAAGTTGAAGAAAACATCGCAGGTAATTAAAATCAAGATAATGATTTAATTTTTTTCAGTATTTAAAAAAAAATAAGGAGACGAAAGTAGCTCGGTTCTTCTGAAAAATTTTCCGACAAGGCAAAAAAGTACCACCAATCAACGTGTCCGGACAAAGCGGAAAAGATGTGGTTCGGCTATTGGAAAGCTGAAAACAAACTATTCAATTTCGAGATCAAAAGAATTAATGCTGAAAAATTAATAATTAAAAAGAGACCACTGGTTGATTTCAAGTCTGCCAAAGATGCACAAATTTTCGCAAGATTCCACACTTCCCCTATACCCCTTTTTATTCAAGGGCTTGGGCTGCGGAGAGGACACTGTCAATTTTCTTCATGCGCTCAAAGAAATGGCACCAGGATTATAATTTGCCCTTGCGATAAGAAGGTTGACCGTAGAAAGGAAGAAATTGCTACTATAATTGGTACAAATTACAAATAAAAACGGTCCAAGTGTCCTTCAACAAATAAGGTACCTGAATTTCAGAGTGGTGAGGTGGGAATGGCTCCAGAAAAGAGAAGTCAACCAGTGTTACCGATGTCAAAGGTTTGGTCATTCGTCTGCCAACTGCGCCATGCACTATCGGTACTTCAAATGCAAAGACGGTTATACTCCCGGTGAGTGCGAATTGGCTCAGACGGAGCCTAAAGAAAAATTACACTGCGTTAACTGCGGTATTTTTGTTCATCCAGAATCACATCAAACATGCTCCGGATATCAATAAGCAAAAGTAAAATTGGTCGAAAGCAAGCCCAAGTGTACCGCAGTGTCATACATTCCAACTTCGCCAAGCCCGGTGTATAATTTGCCCTCGACGCTAGAGGACCAGCAGAAAATGTTGCAAATAATATAAACAATGTAAGTGGAAATAATATATAGGCCTTTAAAAGGTCTCAAAATAACTTGTCATCCAGTCACATTCCCATGAATAGGCTTCACCTTATCTGGATCAACGTCAACTCCATCGTTACTATACATTGACGTGACTATTTCCTGAACCGGGTTATTGGCGAGAAAACCCTATTGTGTCCAAAATATTGAAAAAGCCGAATTCAAAAACTTCGAATCTCTGGAAGTTTCCGTTGTCAGAATCTCACTGCCAGGTGTGAATAACCACTTCGTTGTCTCTGCCTGTGCAACTGGTCGAAATGTTCTCAGGTTCAACAAGGAGGGCAACCACTTGTTTGAAATACTCGAATTGAATAAGCTCCATAGTTGTTATATTCTCGCCGGTGACCTGAATGCCAAACATATATTATGGCTGAACGCCTACAATAATCTAAGAGTTGTATTCTTGAAATGGTGGATAGCAGAGAACCAAATTGAATACAAGTGCAATCTATATAGGTCGGAGTTCCCAACATACCCTAGACTTGAATTTGGCTTTAATAGTCGCCAACAAAAACTGTAGGTGCTTCCTTACGATAGTGACCATAATGCAATCGTGATGAAAATCAATCATCAAAGGGATGATCTCTTTCTCATTCCAGTTCAACATGAAAACCATCGGTTGAATTTCAAAAAAACAGACTGGGGAAAGTTTCAAAAGAAGTTTAATCGGGATCGCCAGAAGCAACGTCCTCCTTCTGATGATGGCAAGTCTTGCTCAATGGTTCCTAATGACAGAAATTTAACTGACGCTGAAATAGATCTCTATTTGTTGATGTTAGAGAAGCTGACGTTGGAAACGATTGAGAAAGTAGTTCTCAGCATTAAACATCGAAACAATATAGAAGAATGTGAAACACCAACCATCCTAAGGTTGAAAAGATTGAAAAGCCTTCTTCTCACACGCGTCAACAATATTTATAAGCGACTGTTGGACTACAAATATTCCTCGTTGACTTTATTGAAATTACACCTGAAGAATGTCCGGAACTTAGTCAGTTCATACTTCAGGAGTGAGGCCAGCAATCAATAGGCGGGAAAATTGAGGGGTATTAGCCCGCAGGACCCAGATGGCATTTTCGCAAAAGTGAATAACTTATTCAAGAAGAAGTCTCGAGTGACGATATCGAATCTCGGAGACATTAGTGATGAGATAAATCTTCTCGATAGGGCTGTTATTGAAATTGATAGTACGATTCCGGATAGAAATGGAAACAGGATTAACTGCGATGGATTGACTTGCACTAATTGGAACACAGTTTGAATTGGTTCATCTACCAGGGAATGGGAATGAAATATTTTCAGAGGTCGTTGAAGCAAAAGTTTCCGACTTCAAATCAAGCCTGAACGGCCAATCAATTCTTCATTTTAATGAAACATTAACATCTGACCTCATACCGAGCTTGAATCTTATTGATTATTTTGTCAGCTATGAAGACTTGTGTTTCATATTTCGCAGGATAAACAACAAAAAATAATTTGATACTGACGGTATTCCAAACACAACGCTCCGACATTTGCCTGAGGTTGCTATTAGGAATTATGGCATATTGTTACACAACATGTTGGGTAATTCATATTTCCCGAATGAGTGAAAAAAGGCTAAGGTGCTTCTGATCTTGAAAAAAGGGAAAAATCTACGCGGTCTTAAAGCTATCGGCCAATCAGCTTGCTGCATAACATCAGCAAGGTGTTTGAAGTGATACTAAACAAAGCGTCAAACGCCTACATTGAGAAATATGAGTTGATGCCAAATTGCCAATTTGGTTTTTGTACCAGGCATTCGACCATATAGGCGATATTGAAAGTAACCTCAAACATCTGTTACAAATTAAATGATAAATGAATGTGTGGAGCATGTCTCATTGGTATGAAGAAAGCTTTCGATACGGTGTGGTTAGATGAACTAATTTTTAAACTCCTTCAGGATAAGTTCCCCAGGCACCTTGTTACCATGATGTATAATATGTTGTATGGGAAATCGTTTGTTGTAACGAATGAAAATCTGACGACAATGCGCGACTCTAAGATCTTGAATGGTCTACAGCAGGGAACAGTTATTGTACGAGTACTTCTGCTTTTCTCAATATTCATTCCCTAGCTGTTGAACGGCTTTGATTTTAATGTCTCGCCAACGCGATCATCGGTAGCGTTTGCTGATGATCTGATCATCTCTACGACAGACCGAAAAGCTACAATAGTTCAGAACAATCTTCAAAAATATTCAATAATGTGCAGCTCTACACCGTCAATTGCTGAATGAAACATTATCGGAAGAATTTCCGCATTATGGCTGGTGAGGGTAGTTTAGAACGGGTTTCACATAAATCATGCATTCGATACCTTGGTGTTGATCTCGATCAGCATCTGTACTATACTGAGTATTTCAAAATCATGCTCAGTGAAGCACAAAAGTAGTCGTGGCCCCTCGACGACACATTTTTGTCGAAAAAAACATAGTTTTTGTGAAGATTGAGCTGTAATGTTTATTTATTATGAAAATTTGGTCCCTTACAATTAAATATGAAACATTACTTCGGGCATATGTGCACCTCACGCTGCTTTACAGACTATTGACTTATTGAAGACCAAGTTTGGAAATCGAATAATTTCACGAAATGGACCCATAAACTGGCCGACGAGATCGTGTGATTTGACTCCGTGTTACTTCTTCATTTGGGGATTTCTGAAGGATCTTGTTTACGCTGATGCTCCCCAGACTACTGAAGCATTAAAAAACAATATTTGAGCCAACATACGCTTAAAAACTCCGTAAATGTGCGAAAATGTCATCGAAAACTACAATCATCGTTTGATACTCTGTAAAGCAGCACGAGGTGCACATATGCCCGAAATAATGTTTCATATTTAATTGTAAGGGGCCAAAATTTCATAATAATTAAACATTACAGCTCAATTTTCACAAAAACTGTGTTTTTTCGACAAAAATGTGTACACTTGTTATGAATCACCCTTTAGATGTGAGATCTGGTACAATCTGAGTACTAGCACTATGGAAAGATTAAGAGTTTTCAAAACAAAATACTTTCGTGCATGTACTGGTTTGTACAGAAAGCGTGAGATGGATTGGAAGTATTATATTGGATATTCTGAAATGTATTAAGGCTTTTTTTATCATTTTTCGATTGAATATTTCTTTTATTTAAAATGGAATTAATTTAAGTCGAGCAAGATGCTGGGAACAGCATGACCAAGAAGCGAGGTGTTGTTTGTTTTCACTGCTTATATAGCCAGAAGAACACAGAAGAATGGCGAGTTATATACATTTTTGCGATCTTAAGAATATTAAGTCGCCGTCCCTCTTGTCCTCTACAACTTGCAGAGGATATTGTTCATTGGAAGGCAATTTGGCCAGCACTTAAGAGGACACGAGAGTTGGCATTTTATGGAAGAACAATAGAATTTGTTCTTGATTTTTCTTATTAAATGTGTTTCATTGATAACGTATAGATATAAGGAGCCATTTGGGCCATTTAGTTTTCGTAGTCATAGTATTGTTTGGAAATAGCTATATACTTTTTTAAAATTTATTGGCATTGGTTTTGGATAAACTGCCTTTGACTTTGGCTTTGACGAGACAATTGCAAACTGTGACTTTTATTGATAGTGCGAAAAAATTCACGTGGTTTTTCGGTTATCTTTAACACAAAATATTTTGTAAATTCCTAGTGCGAAAATTCCGAAAAAAACTATAAAAATATACCTTGGAATGTTTTAAATAAGGTTAACCGCATCGTTTATTCTCAAAAATACCAGGCAGATGCCTAAAGTAAACTTACCTGATTCGTACTCCTAAACTAAAAACCTCTACAAATTTAGCACAAATAAAAGTCATTTAAATTTGACCCCAAGTACCTGTTATTTAGGCAATGTTTTTTTTTAATAGTCCAATTAAATTTAAAAAAAGTTAAATAAACTATTTTCAAAAACTAGGGAAAAGTACAATTTAGCGCCATTCATCGTACTGGCATATTCTCAAATTGAACTTAGAGATCTTATTGATATTTTCAATTTGGCGCTGTTACATAACCAGTATACCTAATGTATACTGGTATGAACTGGGAGCTCATTTGATGTGTATCCAATATACATCATCAAAGCTCCCGCGGAAAGAACTCGCTGTAATACCACTTACCTGCTACTCTGTCCATTTAAACTATATCAACAAAAGACGAGAGTTTATTTATGGGTTTTAACTTTATTTCCCGGTTCACTTTTTTCGAAACATTTATAAATTACACGCATAAATTATTGAAAACATCTACTTATATTGAGTGAAGCGCTTTTCATTTGGCTGGTCGCGCTTCACACGTGAGCCTGTACAGGGGATCAGCTAGACGAGCTAATGGTCCGGGGTGGCCACACGATGTGGAACGCCAACGGGTCAATTGAGGATCGCGGCGCAAGCCAACACCTCACCCCTTACCATTTCGTTAAACACTTTTGCTATACATCCTTCTGAATATTTTGCTCGCGTAATTACCTGTGGTACTTGAACCACCCTTTAAAGGTGCTGAGTAGCCGAACACATGCGCTCTCGCTCCACGAAAGTTTTTCCTCCACGTTTCGTCTCGCTTGCTCGGCTGGTGAATATGCGAAACTTGGGACATTGAGCGAAAGAGTGTTTATGCCGGAACTTTCGGTTTTCCTTTCCGCTTACCTCTCTTTGAAGCACCCCGTTGGTTCACAATGTGAATATTATTGCGGGTTGAACTTTCTCGTTTACTTGACTGCTCACTTATTTACTTGCGTGTGTGCTTCTTTGGCTGATTTTCATTGGCGAAGTGCGAGTACATAGGTGTTGTTTGCTTGCTACTACTGCAGTTATGGAGCGGAAATATATCCGAGCATGTTTTATGTGTTCGCTCGCAACAGCGCACCAAAATCTTAATCAGCAATGAACAAAAACGTGAATGAATTAGTTTCACTAATTTTGGACGAGGCGCAAGGTTCGTGTATTCATATTTCATGCCCCTCCAATGTCATCTTCCAAATTTTTCAGAACCAACTATCATTTTCATCAGGTTTTCGTTTCATTTTTTTATTTTGCTTTCTTGCCCTTACAAAAGATGTATTTTTCTTTTGAATTAGGCTTTTCAATACAGTTTTATTTTTGGACTCTTTTATTTCATTCTCAAATTCTTCTTTATAAGAATTTTCTGTAATAACAAGAGCTCCTGTACTTTTTCTTTATTTGCTTTCTCTACTTGTAAATAGCCAGCACGTATCAGTATCTGCCCCAAAACCACCTTGATACTCGCCAACATAGTACATTCACATATTATCACACTCTACCTTCTTCTTCTTCGTAGCTCTACAGTCCCTTTCGGGCCTTCGCTTAGAGATAGTTAGAGTATTTCATTGTCATGAATGTATCGGCACTCCATAAGGTGATATGATCATTATCACGCTTTGGCCGTGTGTAAAGTCAAAGTCAAAGTCAAAAGCGCTTTATTTAATACTAATCGTTATAAATTTTAAAAGAATACAAAGCAAATTCCAAACAATAACAATAAAAAACTTAATGGCCCAAATGGCTCTCTAAATTTATACGTCTCATTAACACATTTCATTAAAAAAACTATAGCAAATTCCATTAATTAAGATTATTACATATTTTTAGAATTCAATTGGTAAAAGGAGAAAAAACCAACCAACACTATGCTAAAATTATTTATATTTTAAACACAACAGTGAAACTTTGATCCTAAACCTAATATGTTGTAACTTAATTCTAATAAAATGCAATCAAAAACTTTATCTTATACTAAAAAATATTATATATTAATATTCCTAACCTAAGCGTTTAATCTTATCTCTAACGTAATATAGTAAACATAACATATACCTAACCTATACCTAATTTTTAACAGAAATAAACAACAATACTAAATGTAGCAATAATGAACTGAAACTCAAAAAACTAAATAACGAAAAAACCATAAAACTGGAAATAACACGAACAATTTAGACATTGTCATTCAGCCACCAATACCTGGATTGCGCCGTCTCAATTCGATCAGCTTCAACGAATCTAGCAAATGAGTATCTCCATTGGAATTGCTGGTCTCGTGAACTCAAATTCGGAGGATATTTCATCTTCTTATCGGTGGCACACCGATATGTGTGATACATGACTAGGATGCCGTCAGAATCAAAAACATCGATTCATGTCCAAATACACGAATGCTTCTGGAGGAATGAAGCCAGTAGCGAGGCAAGTCGCTATATACCCGTCTGTAGGGTGGAACGGCTGTGAAGTCCAAGGGTTATCACTCACAGTCACAGATCTTGCGATATGATTCCGACGAAGCTTCAATATGAAGATATCGACCCTCGTCGCTTCAGCAGTTTGATAAATTCTTCTATTCGATATATAATGTTTCCAATCCGTTTCAGGCTTTCTATACAAACCAGTACATGCACGAAGACATTTCCTTTCGAAAACTCTTAATCTTTCCATTGTACTGGCACTCTGGTTGTACCAGATCTGACATCCATATGTCAAAACTGGTCCAACCAGGGTCTTGTAACAGATAATTTTGACCTTTTGATCAATGTATTCGGAATGAAAGAGCTTTCATAGGGCCATGACTACTTAAAGTGCCTTACTGAGCATGATTTTCACATGTTCAGTATAGTACAAATACTGATCGAGATAAACACCGAGGTATCGAACACAGGATTTATGTGGAACTCGTTCTGAACTACCCTCGCCAGCCATGATGAGGAAATCTTTCCAATTACGTTTCAGGTCTTGACTGACCCCCTGCAGCGTTGTCCGAAACAAGATTGTTTCACACTTCTGCGCATTGATTTTCATTCGCCAATTGTCGGTGTACAGCTGTACATCATTGAACATTTTTTGGAGATTTCTCTGAACTATTGTAGCTTTTCGGTCTGCCGTATAGATAATCAGATCATCAGCAAACGCTACCAATGATCGCGTTGGCGAGACGTTAAAATCCAAGCCGTTCAATAATTTGCGAATGAAGATTTAGAAGAGCAGAGGCGCAGTAACTGTTCCCTGCTGTAGACCATTCAAGACCTTGAACTCGCGCATTGTTGTCAGATTTTCATCAGTTACAACAAACGATTTCCCGTATAACACATTACACATCATGGCGACAAGGTGTCTGGGGAACCTGTCCTGAAGAAGTTTGAAAATAAGTCCATCTAACCACACTGTATCGAAGGCTTTCTCCATATCATGAGACATGCTCCAACACATTTTCTATCATTTAGTTTCCAACAGATTTCTGAGGTTACTTTCGTCATTGCATGTGTGGTCGAATGCCTGGCACGAAAACCAAATTGGCAATTCGGCATCAACTCATTTTCCTCAATGTGGGCGTTTAATGCTCTGTTGAGTATCACTTCAAACACCTTGCTGATGTTAGGCAGTGAGCTGATTGGGCGATAGCTTTTGGGGCATGAAGATTATTTTCCTTTCTTCAAGATTGGAAATACCTTAGCCTTTTTCCACTCATTTGGGAAATATGAATTGTTCAACATGTTGTTGAACAATATGCAATAGTTCCTAATAGCAACCTCAGGCAAATGTCGGAGAACTACATTTGGAATACCATTAGTACCACATGATTTCTTGTTGTTTATCCTGCAAAATAAGAAATACGGCTTCATAGCTGACAAAATAATCAATAAGATTCAAGCTCGGTATGAGGTCAGATGTTAATGTTTCATTGAAATGAAGAATTGATTGGCCGTTCAGGCTTGATTTGAAGTCGGGAACTTTTGCTTCAACGACCTCTGAAAATATTTCATTCCCTCTCTCAGGGTTTGGTAGATGAACCAATTCAAAATGTGTTCCAATCAGGGCAAGTTTATCCAATCCTTCACAAATAATCCTGTTTCCATTTCTATCCGGAATCGTACTATCAATTTCGATACCAGCTCTATCGAGAAGATTTATCTCATCACTAGTGACTTCAAGATTCGATACCTTCACTCGAGACTTCTTGCGGAATATGCTATTCACTTTCGCGAACACGCCGGCGGGGTCCTGTGGGCTAATACCCCTCTGTTTTTCCGCCCATTGATTGCTGACCTCACTCCTGAAGTATGACCGGATTAAGTTCCGGACATTCTTCAGATGTCATTTCAACAAAGCCAACGAGCGATGGTTATAGTCCAAAAATCGTCGATAAATATTGTTGACGCGTGTGAAAAGAAGGCTTTTTAATCTTTTCAACCTTGCGATGGTTGGTGTTTCATATCCTTCCATATTGTTTCGGTGTTTAATCTTGGGAACTACTTTCTCAATCGTTTCCAACGTCAGCTTCTCTAACTTCGGCAAATAGACATCTATTTCATCGTTAGTTAGATTCCTATCATTAGGAACTATTGAGCAAGAGTTGCCACCATCAGAACGCTTCTGGTACTCCCGATTAAACTTCTTTTGAAACTTTCCCCAGTCTGTTTTTTTTTTAAATTCAACCGATGATTTTCGTGTTGAACTGGAATGAGGAAGAGATCATCCCTTTGATGATCGATTTCCATTACGATTGCGTTATGGTCGCTATCATAAGGAAGCACCTGCAGTTTCCGTAGAGGACTATTAAAGTCGAATTCGAGTCTTAGGTCAGCAATGGAGAGGTCCAAATATGAATTTGTCCTAGGGTATGTTGGGAACTCCGACCCATATAGATCGCACCTGTATTCAATTTGGTTCTCTGTTAACCACGATTTCAGGAATCCACCTCTTGGATTATTGTTGGTATTCAGCCATGATGTATGCTTGGCGTTCAGGTCACCAGCAAGAATTTAATAATTGTGAAACCTGTTCAATTCGAGTATTTCAAACAAGGAATTTAGTTCCTCCTTGAGGTTGAGAACAGTTCCACCAGTTGCATAGGCAGAGATAACGAAGAGGTTATCCCCACCTGTCAGTGAGATTTTGATAACGGACACTTCAAGAGATTCAAAGCTTTTGAATTCGACTTTTTCAATATTTTGGAAACAATACAGTCTTTGAACCAATATCCCGGTGCCTCCTCCCCCATCACCTATTACCCTATCATTTCTTACGAATTCAAAATCCTTGAATGTCATGGAGTGCCATGAACTGAGGTGGGCTCCGGTGAGAAGCATGATGTCAGGCTTTTGCCTGGCAATGAATTCAAGAAGATAATCACGCCGATGTATAGTAACAATGGAGTTGACGTTGATCGAGATGAGACGAATCCTATCCATGAGAATGTGACTGGATGATAACCTATTTTGAAGCATGTTGGCCTAAACGTTGATAAACGATATTGATTTTTTGGTCTTGTTTATTGATTCTATCTGAAAGAGATTCAAGCTGTTGGTAGATTTTAAGAAGCAGCTCATTATTGCCACTTACATTATTATGTTATTTACATTGTTGTCTGCTGGTCCTCTGGCAGCAAGTGAAAATGATACCCCGGGTTTGATGAAGTTGGGAGGCAACAAATTGTGATTTATTTTGGGGAAAATTTAGCTCTTGCACCTTGATACCGAGGGCATCCTCGATATGATGCTGGATGACCAAATATACCGCAATTAACACAATACAAGTTTTCATTTGGCTCCATCTGAGCCAATTTGCATTCACCGGGGACGTGAATATCTTTTCACTTAACACAGCGATAGTGGATTGCACAATACGCAGCCAAATGACCGAATCATTGACACCTGTAACACTGGTTGACCTCAGTTTTTTGGAGGCGTTCCCACCTCACAACTCTAAAGTTTAAGTACCTTACCTGTTGGAGGGCACTCGAACTGCTGTCGTTGGAAATTTGGACCAAATAAAATGGGAATATTTTACCTTCGACAGTTGATTTCCTTGTAGCAAAATTTTTCACACAGATGAACTTAACAGCTGGTGCTGCTTGCTGCAACATTTCAAGGAGATCAACTGTATTCTCCCCACAGTCCAAGCCCTTCAACAGGAAGGTCCGATTTTTTTCCGCCTTCGGCGTATATGTAAAGTGGGGAGCTTTGACACTATTAAGAGCATCTTTCACCAGTTTGAAATCAGCCAGTGTCTTTGTCTTGATCGTGAGCTTATCAGCGGTCACTCTCTTAACTTCGAAGTTATCGATTTTATGTTCGGCTGCCAATAACGGAGCCATATCTCCTCCACGCTGCCCAAAAACGTTGATTGGAGGAACTTTCTCATTTACCTTAGTAATTTTATTAGGAGAACCAGCAGACACGGCAGTTGGCTTCTCCTTTTGCTTATTTTTTAATCTTAAATATTGAATGAAATCATTACTACTATCAATATTACCTATGCTATCGTTGCTCTCCATCTCGATGTCCATTTCTTCGTCCATTGCAGACAGCACCGCATAATAATTGGCGCTGTCGTTGGCTCCTCCTGCGCTCAGGATGTCTTCAGCATCATGGATTGTCTTGCTCGTATCTTGCGATTTCGTGTTATATGTTTGAATCTTCTGTGTTGGTACTGCTTTCTCGCTGGTCTTGCTTGTTGTTGTTGTTTCCTTTTTCTCGTTCTTCTTAGTAAATATCGGTTCTTCTTTGCCGGACGTATTCTGTGGCTTCACTTTTGGTTTGCTCCCATTCGATAACGTCCGGACCATATCTTCCAAACTCTGTATATGGAGTTTTAACACGTCATTTTGTTTCGTAACCCTTGCATTCTCCCTGGTTACTTTTTCATAATCTTCGCTTGAAAGCGTAATACGCTTTCCAGGCTCACAATTGTCTTGTTCATTTTTCCGCTTGTTCATTTTATCATTTGCAATTTTCGAAATGCCTGGCTCTGGGTCCCCCAGCGGTGGGAAGCCGTCGGGTTTCTCCATTCCCCCGGTGAAAAAAAAACTTTTCTTCTTTTTTGAAACTTTCTCGCAGGTAAAATCCAGATACTCGATAAATTGTTCGAATAGTTCAACGATGTAATAAATTTCTTTCTAAAATTACTTTCTAATTGACGTTTTTAAAACTTATTTTAATTTATAAAAATTCTTGACAGGAACGAATTAAAAACACGTCTACACGCAACAAGTGCTAGACGTAGAATTCTTTGGCCATGTGTCCGTTCATTCAGCTGCGATACGTTCTGATTTAACACTCAACCTAGGCTCTGAAAAACCAAACACAAGCCGAAGCGCGAACCATGAATCTTCAGCAGCAGGTGCTTTGATGAGAGATTTCAGGATTACCAGATATCAAAAAATTAAGAACTTTGCAGAAAAACAAATTCATTCTATTCAATATTTTAGTTTTTTACTAGGATCGAGTGACGTTCTCATGCCCTGAAATACCCAAAAAATATGAGCGTCGGAAATTTGGTTTGCTTTTTATTTTGTTCTTTGAATCCGATAGGCCTCGGCTTAGTTGACCGGCCACTGGGAAAATTCAGAAATTTTGCAACACAGGGTAAATGGAAGGCGTTGATACCCCCCAATAATACTGTTGGTGAATGACCTGATTTTATTTTCTCAGATTTTTGAAAATATTTTGTACGCCATACAAAGTATTGACTTGCCTTTGCAGTTTTCGAACTTAGCTTGTCACCTTTTTTGTGGATAGGGAATATAATTGATTGGTCCCACTCGTTTTTTGGTATATGTTCTTCTTGCCAAATGTGCTGAATAACTTCATGGATTGATTTCTAAGCAGAGCTGCACCATAGTTGATTAGCTCCATCAGACTCTCATCGATGCCCGGCGTTATATTATTCTTCTGGGCTGTGATGGTAGAACAAACTTTATCCAAAGTTGGTGGGGCCAGTTGAATCTTTCCGGGAATATCTGTAGGCTCCTATGCTTTAGAGCTGTCCGGAAAGCTTAGGAAATTCTTAAAATGTGAAGGTCATTTTTTTAGGGTTTTGTACTAAAATAAAAAACCCTATTGCAATCACGACCTGTGTCCGTCTGTCCGTCCGTTCGTCCGTCCATCCGTCCGTCCGTCTGTGTGTCACAGCACTTTTTCTCCGAAACTAAAGAGGCTACAGCCATGAAACTTTGTGGAAAGGTCAAAAGTGGTGACTTTTTGAAAGTTCGAGGTTGGAAAAATTTTTCAAAGGGGTTTAAGGGGGGTCTCCCCATATAGGAAGGTGACCCCTCAAAAAAATTTGTCACCATTGGTAGTCAAGTAGGGTATCATTGGAAAGGTCTTAATGAGATCTTTTCAAAACAAGTCTTAAAATTGCCTTATGAGTACCGAGGGGCAGGAGAAGGGGAAATGTACGAACTTTTCGCGTACCCCCTCGCGATTGGACACCTTCCATCCGAAAAATCTGAAAAAATCATGAGTGTAGGCCTTTGTGAGTACAACAACAAAAAATACATAAGAAGTCGAAATTCACTCAACTTTGTTAGTAATAGTATGATTTATCGATTTTATGTTTTATTGAATAAGATCTAAACAGTACCCTTAAATTCTATAAAATTTAGCGATTAGATGACCATTTATAAGATTGATCTTTCTTGAAAATTTCATAAAGATTGAATGGTATTTGACGAAGTTATAGCGGTTTGAATTTTCCTGTATAACTATGGAACAATATGCCCTGCATTACTATGGAAACATATGGCTATGGAGTCATATGCGCTTTTTACCGACTTAGACACTACAGCTTTGCTAGGATTTGCATGAAAATTGCAGGAATGATATGTATCATGAAGATGAGTACATATAATTGAAGAGGCAGGAGAGAGCTCCTAGCAAAAGGGCTTTGTAGCCATTCTAGGATTTGAAAAAATAGGCCATGAATCGATGATTACGGTACAGAGGAGTGACCCCTGAAAAAAAATTTCATGAAAGGTAGCCGATATGCGTATCAACTGAAAGTTCTCTATGAGAGCTTTTCAAAACAGTTCTTAAACTGACCGTTTTTGCTTCAACGGGGGCACAGGGGAGGGTGGAATACATGAAAAATGTGTTACCTCCCTCGCGAATGGACACCCGTGATCTAAAAAAAATGCAAAAATTATCAAGGGAGATATTTATGGGTATAACTATAACAAATACCTCATAAGTCAAAATTCTTTCAACTTTGTTAATAATAGTATGATCCCCGAATTTCACATTTTCTCCAATAAAATTGTCTTTGACATGTTTCTTGATTTTATTTGTTGCTGGTTACTGCATTTTGTAAGTTGAGTACAAAACCCTTCTGACATGAGCATAGGTCTGTCTACCCAACTTGTTTAAATCCTGTTTCCATCAGTGATGATGTTCTCGATGTCCTTATGGCAGAGCATGGCCTTGGGCTGATACCTTCGTTTCTGGCTTTTCTATACTTTGTATACTTGACTTATGTTGTTGTTCGCAAAACTTACATTGATACTTCTCAATTAGTTGTCATAGCATTTTTTTTCCTTCATTCTAATTATTTTCTTCACTACGCTTCTGAGATTTTCATAATGTTCTCTGTCCGTCCCAGTTTTCCTTCTCCAGTATTGTTTGTACGCTTGAGTCTTTTTGTCTAACGTATTTTGGCCCTCATCATCGAAACATTCCTTTCTTTTGCATCAGGTTTGATGTCCGATCGTCTGTTCTGCCATGGTCTTAATAGCCGCTTTCACTTCCACCCATAACTCGTTACTTGTTTTCGGCCATGTGCCTGATACCATGAGGCCAGCTGGTTGTGGTGGGCCTCCGTGAAATGTTTTGCCGCAGACGCCGTTTGGTGCCTTTCGATGTCGAATTTTCGAAGAGGGCTGGTCATCGCCGACTACGCTTTTGGCACACAACATCGATAGCTTAATTTTATTAAGTAATTATCGGAGTTAGAATTGGCTCCTCAGTATGTTCGGACGTCAAGTCCCTTTTCTTTTATATAATTAGAAACTTAATTTTAAATTCAAACAATTTTGGTGAAGATTTTTGAGTGCGATATTTTCTTATTTTTTGCAGATAATCGTCAAAAAGGTTCTCGATATTGGTCAAGATGAGTGTAATAGATTTTTCTTGCTTACAAAAAGCTTTCCTTCATGGCTTGTGACTACAAACAGAATACTCAATAGAGCACGCTTTCTACGAAAACTAATAGAATAAATATTTTGAAATAAAAGCTCTCCTTAACGAAACTCAAACAAAATGAATATCTCCGAAGTTTTGGATAATTTATGTCAGCTGGTAAATCATTCAGCTGAGGTGACATCATGGGATGCACTGTTACAAAACTATAGCACGGATTTCAATCTAAGTCATCTACTTAACACTAGTTGTATGACACTAACGGAAGAGTTAGTGAAGGAATCATCACGCGATGCGATACCAATTTTAGCAACAATAACCGTTTGTTACATATTCATCTTTATTGCCGGTGTATTGGGCAATTTGATTACATGTACTGTGATATCTAGGAATAAATTCATGCATACAGCTACCAACTATTATCTATTTAATTTAGCCATTTCGGATTTATTGTTATTATTGTCAGGTAAGTTTACTTTTAACCCTTAACATTTATTCAAAAATTAGATCCTAGTATAATGTCAATCCATTTATAGTATCATAAATTAAAAGTTTTTTGTTTTGTTTCAATATATTTGCTGCATATTTTTTCATTGAAATTTAAATAATTGAATAATACGCTCAATTCATCCTTATTCATTTGATTGGATGACAAAGTTGCAACCAATTACCTGGTTGAAGAGAGTTGTTTGCGCCATTGATATATTTCTGATTGTTCTCTTTATTTGAATGCCAGGGATGCCATATGAAATCTATGATATCTGGTTTCCATCATCATTTCCATTTACGGATCCTGTTTGTATTCTGAAAGGACTTCTATCGGAAACATCAGCCAATGCAACAGTGTTGACCATAACAGCTTTCACTGTGGAACGTTACATAGCGATATGTCATCCATTCAGGTATTTACTATTATTTACTTCAATATGCTAGTCTGTAGCATGGAATAGATACACATAGAAGGAGAGGTTTGAACAAATTCATTCAACTGGCCCGAAGACCTTCAAATACACAAGACAGCGTGGTCTCATACAAAAACTTATATTGAACGAAAACAAGTAGTATACTTAATATGGCTGTGATGCGAAGCTTTTCTTCAAAGTGTATCTATTCCATAGTCTGTAGTATGTCATTTACCGAAGAACGTTGTAGAGCAGTTAATGTACTTGAGATAACTTACAATAGAATACTGTAATAATGTTTAACCAGAAATTCGATTCAAAATGCTCGTACATTCTTTTTGCAATTCGACAGATTATGCAGGGACCATTCGGCATATGTCTATCAAAATTAATATTCATTAAAAATTAATATTTTACTCTAAATAATTGGAAGCTATATTAATAGTTAAGTAGAGAAGTGAATAAACCGATTTCAAAGGAGTCTGGAATAAGAAATTGCATAGTGTTGCAACCACGAACGTCACCGCAGTTGCGCTCAGTCGTGCTGTGGGTCTTCCGGGACACCCTCTGCTCGTGCTGGGCCACCAAACATTAAAAACCTATCGCTATGGGAAGTAAGCGGAAGAAAAGGAATTCACATCCAGAGAAATAAAAATAATTTCAACTTAAAACATCATAGCCGTTTTATTTACTGATTAAATGCAATTTCTACAACAATTCAATGATATAAGGGAAATAAATAACAAAATACAGATTCAATACATAAAAAATACAGATTCAATACATAAAATCCCCCTTTTATTACAACCGAATCAAAACGGGTTATTTAAAATAAATAAATTTAGAACAATTGTAAAAACAAAAATTTTTAATTTCAAGCATTTAAACAAATGCAAAATAAAGAATTCCTCACACTTTTTAAGCTGATGAGTACTCTTCGACTGGAAGGGGAGGTGGAGAAATTAATCAAATTTTATAAAATCAAATTGACTTCAACTCAACAAAAAATCGATCAGTCAAACTCAAGAATTATCGCCGATAATTACTACACACGTCCTTTGTTGTCTTGACTTGTAATTCATTAAATTTTGATTGCCAAATTTATGGAATATTGAGATTATCGAAGGGACAAAGAGACGATAGGTTTGAAGAGAAAGATAACTTTGAATATACATGAGTACGCTTTATTTGTTTTACACAAAGGAACTTCTTATTACACACGTCTCGTACGTAACAGTCACAGACCAACTAAAGAGAAATTACTGGTGACACAAGTAGTGCGCTCCGGCGCCTTAATACTGGGTTTTTCTCACGCACACACGGTGAGCCTATCGACGTACAATAACTTTATTTCTCAACACTCCCGCCGCTTGAGGGCGCCGAGGACCCTATGCCTGAACCGTTACGTAGATGCTGAAACTGTCTCTTTCGAAGTGCTTTGGTAAATCTATCAGCTAGCTGCCAAAACTGACGTTAGATAGGAAGCCATATGGCAGCAGCGCTTACTACCACACACATGACCATTAGTAGGCCGACTTTGCTGGCTAGCTTACATGGCGTTATATGAAGAATTGTGGAGACGGATTTCTACAGTGAAATCCAGATGGTCCGCGGAGAACACAATAGCGCTCCTAGTGAAGTGAAAATTATTTCAGTTCTTATACCCGTTTAGTTTTTATCCTCTTCGAAAGTGAATAAATATGAGTTTGTTTACATCTCAACGCTGAGCTATCAGTCGAAGGTGCAAGACGTGTGTTTCATATGCTCGTCTTGGAAAGTTTAGGAGTACAGTGGGCTATACAAGGTGAATTTACAGCATGCACGGAATGCGTTCCGCACGTTTTTTATTCGGAAAATAGTATATATGACGAAATATAAGCATTTGCTAATGCCGCAGTTGGGTGACAGCTACCGGAAGCTTGTCCATAGTAGGCCGACTAATACATATGCAAATTGCTACCATATGGCTTCCTATCTAACGTCAGTTTTGCTAGCTGCGGATCCGTAGGAACATATTCTACCGATATTTCTCTACTCTCCACAGTTTCGCGAACATAGTGCTGCTTAATGTTTATATGCTTGGTTCACTTGTGGAACTCCGGATTTTTGATTAATCGGATCGCGCTTTGATTATCTACTCGCAGAACTGTCGCAGTTACCGGTGAACACCCGAGATCGTTTAACAATTTTCTCAGCCAAATGGCCTCTTTCGCAGCCGCTACTGCCGCGACGCACTCAACCCCCGTTGTGCTGAGTGTGACTAGCTTTTTTTGTTGGGACGACCATGTCACAATTCCGTTCGATAGACAAAACGCATACTCCGTGGTAGATATACGCGTCTCGACGTCACTTGCGAAATTCGGGTCTGAAAACTCCTGTAACTCCGAGTTCCTCCCGCCGCTTTTGTACATTATTCCCACTTTCATTGTTCCGACCAAGTACCGGTAGATTCATTTCACCGCTTGCCAGTGGCTCTCGTGGTGATTGCTTAAAAAATTTACTTACTGAATTCACTGAATATACGATATCCGGCTGCGTCACAACTGCAAGAAACATTAACGAGCCCACTGCTTCTCGAAACGGCACCGTACTTGAGCTTTCATCATCGCGATCGTTTGGAACTAGTCGCGTGTGCGGATCGGCAGGCGCACCTGCTGCTTTTGCATCGATGATCTTCAATTTATTGAGAATTTGATTCACATACGCTTCTTGATGCAAGAACATGGTTTTCTTTATTCGATTACGTTCTATTTGTACCCCGGCAAATAACTTTCCGTCCCCGATCGTAATTTCGAACGCGTTACCCAATGATTTGATTACCGACTTGAGGGCTTTACATGTTTTTGCTGCGATGAGTCCGTCATCTACAAAAACCACATCTACACCGTCTACCCGTCCTTGAAAGATACACTTGTCGGCTTCCATTTCGCAAAACTGATATTTCTCTAAGAGCTCACAAAAATTTTCGTTCCAGCACCTGGGTGCTTGTTTCAAGCCGTACAAGGACTTGTTCAGTTTACACACGAAACCACGTTTTTCTTCTTTATTGATGTTGAGTCCTTCCGGGATTTCCATGTAGATCTCTTCCTTTAGCTCGCCGTGAAAAAAGGCTGTTCTCACGTCAAACTGTGTGAGCTCCAAGTCCTGTTCAGCCACCATGGCCAATAGAACTCTCAGTGAGTCGTATCTCACGACTGGCGAGAAGGTCTCCGTGTAATCGAGTGCACAAAGTTTCACTTTGTACCGGTATACGTCACCTGACGTGTCTCGTATAACTTTGAAGACCCATTTCGAATCTATGGGCTTTCGATCCGTTTTCCTTGGTACGATTGACAAAGTCTCGTTCTGCTCATGCGCGTCGAACTCTTCCTGACTCGCCTCAGCCTAATTTTCTTCCTCGGCACTGTTCATCGCCTCCTAAAATGTGTTTGATGGATTATATTCAGTGAAGTCGACCTCATACCTCATCGGTCGTCGAATGTTTGCTCGATCCTGCAGTTGTCTGTCACTACTTGGTTGATTTTGATCTTCTTCTCGAGGATCTTCTGGTTGTTTTTTTCTTTCAGGTTCTTCCTGAGCCTCCTGGCATTCTACCTCCTGTTACTGCTCGACGGGTTCTGCTACATCTTCGTTTTCGTTCGCTAGAAGAATGTATTCGAATTCTTTTCCTTTTTCTGGCCCAAGTTGCGACTTCTCGTTGAATGTGACGTCTCTCGATACAGATATTTTCTTGTTCTGTGTATTGTACAAACGGTAGTTCATCGAGTCGTTCTGGTACCCAACTAAGATCAACTTTGTAGCCTTTGGATCTAACTTCTTGCGAAATTGTTTGTCGATATGCATGTCCGCATCCGATCCGAACACTCGGGAATGGGACACATCTGGTGTTTTTCCAAACCAGATCTCGTATGGCGTTTCTCTTTACCGGTAGCCAGAACTCGATTGTGCACGGTCACTGCTGTACCAACTGCTTCCGCCCATCGCGACAGAGGAAGTTTATTTACCGTTATTATCGTGCGCGCACTCTCGATGATCGTTCTGTTGTCGCGCTCGGCTTTCCCGTCCTGCTGAGGAGTGTAAGGTGCCGTGTTTACCAGCTCAATACCAGGAGCCTCGAAATATTGCTTCATTTCACGGTTGCAATACTCTCGCCCATTGTCCACACCTTCATCAGCTTGCCGAATTTGTTGTCGATCAACGTTTCGTATTTCTTGAAAATATCTAAAACATCTGACTCATGTTTCATGAAGTGAACATACCGAAATCCTAATGCCTCATCCTTGAAGCTTATGCAGAATCTTGCACCATCGATGGACTCTGTTGAAAATGGTCCGCATAAGTCTGAATGTATGTATTCTCCCGGTTTTGTGCTCTTTTTTGTCTCGTTCTTTTTTAACGGTAGCCTGTGTGCTTTTCCGAAAGCACACAAATCACAGAAGAAATTGTCAATGTCCGCTAATTCCACACCTCGAATTAGCCCTTTTTGCGTCAATCCGCGCAAAACTTTGTTATTTACGTGTCCCATTCCTTCTTGCCAGACACTCAAGTCGACAGTTGCCACATTTGCTTCTCTCGCAACACTTGGTTTTCTCACTTTAAAGACCATTTGGTAAATCTGATTGTCTTGTTGCACACCGACACCGACCACTTCACCGTCACGGTTAATTGTTACTAGTTTTCCTCTAAACAAAACATCGAAACCTTTTTCAGTGCACACGCCGACTGAAAACAAATTCTTTCGAATCTTTGGGACGTGTAGCACGTTTTCGATTCGAGGTTTGCACCATTTACCGTTCACTAGTCTATCAATGAGCACAGTGCCATTACCGGTAACGTCGCACACGCCATTGTCCCCCAGCGATATCGAATCGCCACTGCTTGGTTCGAACTCACTGTACCAGTCCCGTCGGTAAGTGATATGCCTGGACGCACTGCTGTCGGTAATCCAGACAGCGCATGTGTCGACTGCCATGGGTCGTTCTACGACCTCGCTACTTGGCACTGCCTCCGATTTCACTTGTCGCTGTTTTTGTTCACTTGTTGAAGTAACAAACGTACACTCGCGAGGATTTTCTCCGGCATTGTCCTTGTCCCTTTTCTTTTTCCGGCAATCGCGAGCTAGATGCCCCTTCTTTATACAATAGAAACACTAGACACTCGTATTTCTACTTTCGCGATTTTCCTCACTGTTATTGTTTTGATTAGCGGCGAATTTTTTCTTCTTGTTCCCGCCAAGATTAACAGCGGCTAACGCTCGAGTGACGTCATCGTCACCTTCAAGTCTTCTTTTGTTCTAGTAGATTATCAAGGGTTTGACTTTCTTCGGGTACACTGTCCCATGCTGTCTGGAGAGCATTATACTTTACAAGTAGGCTGCCAAGTACCTTCGCCATTATGGCCGTGTCCGAAACCGCTTCTCCCAGGTCCTTCAGCTAAGACGCCATGTTTTGTACCCGTTTGGATCCATGCGATGTCCGTGGAACTTCTGTAGCAAGAGCATCTTGAACAACGCTGATTTTTGCTCGTGGATTCTCACCAATTCGTCCCACATTTGCTTCGCTGTTGTGCAGTTGAGCATACAGTCGACCTGAGAATCCTCTATGGAAGAGGAAACTATGCACATGGCCTTCACGTTGTCTTTCAGCCATTTTCGCCATCGGCCGAGTTTGCGTCTGCCGACATCACTCGCGCACCCGTAACGACTTCTTGTAACGCGTTCGCGATAAGCATCGAGTTCATTCAAAATTCCCACGCTTGAAAATTTGAGCCATCGAATTTCTTGATGTTCTTTATCAGAGTTGATTCAACCATTTTCGTTCGATTGTTTTCGCGTTTACCGGTACACTACAATGGCGACTACATGTCGACCATCCAGATAGAAAAAATCGAGATAACCGTTTTCTCTCTATCGTTCTCTGACTTCGATAATCGGTTGTTACGCAGGCTGCTTGCCTGGGCCCATAGCCTGTCGAGATTATCGAAGGGACAAAGGGACAATAGGTTTGAAGAGAAAGATAACTTTGAATATATTTGAGTACACTTTATTTGTTTTACATAAAGAAACTTCTTATAGCACACGTCTCGTGGGTAACAGTCACAGGCCAACTAAAGAAAAATCACTGGTGCGCTCCGTTGCCTTAATGCTGGGTTTTGCTTACGCATGCGCGATAAGCCTATCGATGTACGATAACTTTACTTCTCAACATGGAACCGAGATGTCTTTCAGGGGGTTAGTTAATTAAGGTCTAGTCTACCATTGTTATTTGATTAAACGCGGGAGAATACAGCCATACACTAGTTGAAATTGTTTACTCCTAACCTACACTCCAGACAACACAACGTCGCTTTACATTATGTCAATTTATCCTCAGGTAATAGAATTCAATTTTCCCTCTAATCTTCGTTTTGTAATTTTATACAAACATTTGCTTTAACCACCGGTATACAATGACCTCATAGAAGTTTAGATCATATTTGACCACAACTCATTAGTTATAAATCCAAAATAATTTCCAATATACGTCTAGTTTTGCTAATTTTGGGGAATAATTCTATATGCCAGCTTTGAGATTTAATTTCTAGCTGCATAATCACTTCCAAATCTTTCTATTGATTTTCTCAAATCTATCTCTCGAATGGGATTCAAAAAAGTGTTTTGCACTAAGCAATTTTTCTCAAAGCTCGTTTATTTTTATTCCATTGACATATTTTTCACTTTGTGCGATTATTCAAAGTAATTCCAACGTCCTTTGACACTATCTTACTCCGCAAAGCAAATTTACAACCGTCATTGAAATACCGCAGCTCGCTTTCACATTTTCCCTCCATAGTTCCAACCAGACCCACCATCTCAACCCAACTAACTGATCCCGCAGGGGGAGTGCTGGCCGACAGGAATACTTTCGGAGACTAGCATTCTCTGGAGAGTTCCGCCTCCACGTCCTCGAGGAAGTTCCCGCAGGGGGAGTGCCAGTCGATTGGAACACTCTTGGAGACTAGCATTCTTTGTGGAGCGCGTTCCCTCCTGGGATGACATCTAAAGACCCCAATTGAATCTGGATTACGAACTGAAATTTATGCTTTGGGCTGGCAGAGATGGTGGTTTGTACCTAGTTCCCTTGCATGGTAGGGTCGAGGTGGCCCTCGTGTGTGAATGGCTCCAATTCAACGATCATACCGTCTCTGCCTGCTAAAGCCTTGGCAGGCCTCAGAGTACGTTCGAAGTTCGCACTATTTGGTTGGTGGTGTAGGTTCGATTGAGACGGACTCCCGATCAGCGCAAGTCTGACTCTGAGCGCTTGTCGCCATAAGGGTTTGTTTCAACTCTCGCATGGCCTCCCTACCCTACAAAGACAACTGTGGGACCAAAAAGGTGACTACGCACTCCAACGGAGATAGCGGCTTCAAGGGGGGATCCCATAAAACTGGAGCAACCAAAAACCTTAAAAAAGAAGAAAAAAGAAAGCGAAATAACAACAATGATGACGCAACCAGCGGCTGTAGCCATGATATTAACAGCACATTGGGAGTGGTACTAACGATGACAATGATGACGATGAATACAATGACAGTGAAGATGGACGAAAAACGGAGATTGACGGAAAGTCTTGTCCACATTTCGCGTTTGGGCGCAGCAAAAACTGATTCGAACGCCAGCGCGTCCTAAAAACGAAAAGCGGGAACCTTTGCAGGGCGCGCCAGATGTTTAAGCGGTGGAGGATTTTCATCCACATCGAGAGCTCGATGATCATTGCTGTGACTGCTACTGAAGCGACCGAAGCAAAGGTCGTAAATCCCGAAATAATACCGAACCATCCTGAAGCCCACAAAGAGATTTCGGCAGCGAAAGACAGGAGTGACCAGATAAAGCGCTGCTGTGTGATTTCATCACCGCCGTCCGAAATGTGATGGAAGTACTATACTTGGAAACTGAAGCCGATAACCTCTCCCAAGAGAAGTGGTTGCAAAATACAATTGCCGCCCAGCGACTGGAAGAAAAAAGGCTAGTCCGAAAAGCGGGAGAAATTTTAGAACGAATACAATCTGCATGCAACTCACCAAAAATCAACAAAGGTGTAAGCATTGGTTTCCTTAAACTAGAGGAGCTCCTAGACCACATATGGCATTATCAGAGGAACTGGTTAAATGCCGAAGAGGACCAGAAGGCCGAAGAAGTACAAAAGGCTAAAGAAGTGGTGCGGGCTAAGTCTAAAATGCACGTACAGAGAGCTCCACCATCAAATATCAATAAAAGAATGGCATCTAGCCAAACTGAAGGAGATCAAGATAAAGAAGGAAGGAAGAGGCACATGGTGGACGTGGAACGCCAGGTCAGAGATTTCAGAGAGTGCTGATGTAAGGATTGAAGAAAGCAGTAACGAAACTCCTTTAAAAAGTGCCAGAAAATAAATGAGAAAAAGACCTGAGGCAAAAACAGGAGAGAAAGAAGCCCCGACGAATATTTCGGCAAAAGGCACTACTCGTAAAATCCCAAGATAGCCGATGCTACGCGGAGGAGCTGCAGGATATCAAAGGAAATGTAATCAAACACACCAACACTGCTTTTAAAGCAGTATAACTAACGTGATCGGGCCAAACACTGGTCGAATTTGAAGCGAAGGCCGTCAATAAAGAAGCATTTTGCGATACAGTAAAAGTGCAACCCTAGCCTCACTCGATGATGTCAATGGCAACTATCAAAATAAGAGACATTAACTGCGTCGCCGACCTAACCGAGGTAGAAGACCGGGGGCAGGATCAAAGCGGGGCTGACACCAGAAAACCATAGAAGACAACGTATGGCCATCATTGACTTGACCGGAAAGCACGCCAAACAATTTCTAAATAAGGGCAAAGTAAGAATAGGGTGAGTTGTCTGCCGGATACGGTTAAAGCAGTATCTCTCCAATATTTCTAATGCCTTGGCCATAGACATACCGCACAAGTATGCAAAAGACCCGATAGGACTTGTCTATGTTACAAGTGCGGTTAAATGGGATATAAAAGAAAAGAGTATACAAAAGAGGCACACTGTGTTCTTTGCAAGGATACTGATCCAAAACCGTAATTTGGGCTCATCTTGAGATCAGGGAAATGTCAATTTTTCCAGGACGCCCTAGCTAAAGCAAAATTAGAACTTCGGTGATCCGTAAACTGCAGCTAAATTTAGACCGCAGCTCAACCTCTCAAAACCTTCTTGAGTAGTTTATATGGGACGTGAAATTTGGCTTTTTTTATACCATGGTGTCCTGATAAAACGGTACTGCTGAAATTTGGGTTCAGAACAGTGATTACCAGGTGGATGGCAGTGGATGCTTTCATTTGGGTTGAGTGCTCAGGGATGACCTTCTTTAGTGTGTACCTAACGCCGAACAAACCGATATCATCTTTTCAAGCCAAGCTTAATGCAACGAGCTCGTTGGGGGAGACTTCAACGCAGAAACAATCGAATGGGGCATGTGTCAAACAGTTCCGTGGGGAGTTCGAATTTTAGAAATGGCAGCCAGGGCGGCACTCATCGTACTTACCATCGGAAATATGCCGACTTTTGGCCGTAGTGGCTGTGAAGGAACCATAACAGACGTGACATTTGCCTCCGAGTCTTTAGTACGGAGGATACACAATTCGAGAGTATTAGAGGACTATTTCGCCAGTGATCATCAGTGCATTCTGTTTGAGTTCACTGATGCTGTCTTCCGATATCCGTGCTCTCGACCTTCTTAAATTGGGTAGAACATAGAAAGTATTGACGTCGAAAAGTTCGTTGAGGTGCTCACGGTAGGTGCTCCGCTACTGATTCATTCGAAGGGGACAGAAGAACTAGCAGTCAAAACGTTGTGAGCTCATCTATGAGCATTATCATGATTGCTTGTAATGCTTCTATGCCCCGTCAAAAATCCAGCCCGGCAGTCCCCCAGTGTACGTGTGGTCAATTGAAAGCGTTAAAAGGCGAAGTGAGTATCACATGCTTCAGCGTGAGGCTCAGCGGGTTTGGAACCGTGACAAGGCATGCAATCAGGTATCAGCATATAAGTTCACCGTGAAATGCCCTCGTGAATTGATTAACAGCAGCAAGGCTTGCTGTTGGCAAGATCTAGTGGACGATGTGAACAAGGATTCGTGGGGCTTTGGCTATAAGCTAGTTATGTGGAAGCTTGATTCCCTACAGACGCCTTGTATACATGATGCAGAAAAGATGGATGAAATAGTGCGGGCACTCTTCCCCACCCATCCGGTGCGTATTGACGCTATTCACGGTAAAACAGCAATCTAGTGTACACTCTTCACACAGCATGAAACGAAAAGGCAGTACTTAAATTGAAAGCAAGGAAGGGGGTTTTCCCGGTACGATGGAAGGTGGCGAGCTCGTGCTGATCAGCAAGGGACAGGGAAATCCCGGATCACCGTCTGCATACCGCCTGTTACGCATGCTAGACACTGCTGGGAAAGTCCTAGAGAAACTCATCAAGGGAAGACTCACTAAAGCAGCTCGTGCTGCTGGGGGCCTATCTCCTAAGCAGTACGACTTTATGGCAGAACGTTCTTCCATTGATGCGATTGCAGAGGTGGTGAGCGCGGCTCAAAAGGTAAAGGCATACAGCCGCACCGAGCGATAGATCGTTTCATTGGTGAAACTCAACGATAGGAACGCCTTCAAGTCCGCTAGATGGATGGATATTCTGGATACGCTGGAAAGCTTCTTTCAAATTCCAGAACATCTGATATCGCTTTCGAGGGACAACCTGAAGGATCCAAACCTGCTTTACGACACGATACAGGGCCAACGAAGATTGAACGCTTCTCAAGAATTTATTCTTGCACCAGACCTGTGGAATTTGTCTTACGACAGGCGACTCAGGTTGGAGATGCCAGATGTATTGCACTTGGTCGGGTATGTTGATGGTGTCGCAAGACACACTGTTGAACAAGTGCAACTTAGGCTAGGTATGCTAATGCACCAAGTGAAAAACTGGTTGATTAGGGATGGGAAAAACCGCACCGGTGTAACTAAAAACCGGTTTTTTCATTCAAGAAACCGGTTTTTCCTTCAGGTTTCAACGGGTTCTTTTCTTTCAAATTCAAGAACCGGATGAAAACTGAAAACAAACAAATATAAAAATACTGAAGAAAAAAAAACCGGAGATCGATTACTTTTTGTGTTTTCAACCAAAATCCGCCATCGCTATATAGGTAGCATAAATAACCATCGAGATCAGAACAAAGCGAATTTCGATTTTTGATTGGTTCTTGGTACTGGTCATTTTTTTTTAATTTCGCACAAATATCTTCAAGTCGAATGTAAAGTGAAGCTAGCGAATGGTCCATGGTAAACGCAACATGCTTTGGTACTGAGCGAAAGGATCATTCATGTTTATTCTGTAAATGAATGACTTACCTAAACAGTAAGCTGTCAGCTTCAATTTTAAAATGTTAGTCTCTAGTTTTCAACACAAAAATGAAATATCCCGTAGTTCATTTTGATTTAAATAATTTTGTAAATATAAAAACAAAAATCCGGTAGAGGCAATTAATTGACATAAAATGTTTACCTTTAATTTTGATTAGAGCTTTTTCTTTTAATTTATTTGCTAAGAAAAAACCGGAAAACCGATTCTTTTCCCTGTGAAAAACCGTCCGGTTAAACTTAAGGTTAAGAAAAGCAAAAAACCTGTTATTTTTTACCAAAAAGCACCATCCCTATAGATGACTGCTCGTGGGTTCAGTTTAGCACTAGAAAAAACCGGACTGGCTATCTTGACAAAAAAGAGAATCTTTAGAGTAAGGATGATCAGTACTGGAGACATACTAATCAAATCGTCGCCAACGGTGAAGTACCTAGGGCTAATGATTGATTTGAAGATGAGTCTCTCTAAGTGGATCAAGGCAGCGACTGCTTCGGAAATATCACCCCTGAATCGACTTATGGTCAACGCAGGGGGACGCAATCCATCAAGAAGATGCATCTTGATGAGTGCTATAGGGTCAGTGTTACTGTACAGAGCAGAAATAGGGGGTGGCACTCTCAGTAAGGAGGTATACCGAAAACGGTTGGCACAGGTAAAGAGAAGAGGAGCACGGAGGAGAGTTTTTGCGGATGTGGTACCTGTTGCCCTTCTTGCAATAGGGCGAAACACTTTTACCCACGCCGAAACGAAAACGGAGGGAGACTGTTTCCCGCGAGGAGAGACAGCACTCACTCAACAATAGGCAGCAGTCTTGGGTGAATTCCACGAAGTGAAGGTGGACTGTGCACCTCATTCCAGATCCAAGACCGTGGCTAAATCAAAGGCATGGTTAGACTGAATTCTGTCTGACCCACCTTTTGAGCGAGCATGAGTGTTTTCAGTCTTACCTGTATAAGATTAGTAAGTCGCGGTCCCCCGAATGTCGGTTTTGCCCAAGAGAGGAAAACGATACCTGCTTGTTATTTTTGTGTGCAAAAAACGGAAGATGCTGTGGCGGGATCTCTACAGGGAGACGGAAGAGCTCACCCTGAGTATTATAGTCGCGGCGTTGCTCGGATCTGCCGACAAGAGGAACCATGTTGCACACTATGTTGGGGCACTCCTAAAAGATAAAAAGGACTCACAGCAGCTGGCGACAATGTGCCGGGGGACTGCTTGTTTGGCAATTCCTGTGCCCCTCTCCCTTCCCGCGAGATGAGGGATCTCCCATCTTGAGACGAGATCTGGCCCAAAGTAATGTGTTAAACGGTTCCATGCTGGGTTCTTGGGTGACGGGGGAGATTTTTTGTGGGAAGTCCAATCGCTTGTGAGTATGGGAGTAAATGGCGTTTATCTCCTAAATATAAAAAAAGCTGAGGTATATACCTTGTTACGAAATTTAAAATTTAAAAAAAAAACTCCCGAGCCACTTCTGGCAGGAAAGGATTCCTTGCACTCTAACATTTTAATCGGAATATTTTCAAGGAACCACTCCACGCGCTGAACGACTGTTGGGAAGGACTAATTAATCCAGTAGAGGTAATAATAGTATAAACAATGTAAATTGTTAGCGCTAAGTAAGGTTAGGTATTAAGTCAAAAGAGGAAGCAGCTATTCTTCGCCATCGAACTTCAACTCCGCTCTCACGACGAGGATTGGCAGGAAAATCCGGAGCTAGGGAAGCGCAACCTTCCAAAAAAACGACTCCGGGGGGCACAAACTACTCAATGTTAAGATGCTATATAGTTTATCATTATTCCGACGGTATGGAATACGATGCTAACGTTCTAACATAGTGCGGTGTGTTACTATTAAACGTATGATACTGGCTGATAACTTCATGCTGATGGTGATCCCCAGAATGAGTCCAATAATAATAAATTACCGTTTATTCTTTTTAAATGAAACTAATAAGCACGAAATCCCGGCGAAAGAATCGAATTCCCAGCGATACTTAAGAATCGGAAACATGGAACTGAGGTCATGTTTTATGTTCAAACACAGGCGCAACATTGCACGATGTTTTTACTAGGGCCATTGAGTGATGCTGTCATGGTTGATGGTTGGATTTCAAGTATAAGAATAAAGAAGAAGAATTGAAGTCGAGTGTTAGCCAATTGCAGGGTGCGAGGAGACTCTATCTAGCTCAAATAGAACATGCAAAACAGATGATTGCCGAAAATAATATTTCTGATGCATTGGAAGACAATAGTGCAAGGCTAAAGGATCGTTTCGAAAAATGTGGGGAACTTTTACGGGCACATTACATCGATTCAGATCAGTTTTGCGTCGCAGTAAAGCAACTATTGAAGATTTAAATCAAAACTTGGGGTCCTTTTCAAAGAAAGTCAACGAATATTGTAATCTGAAAAATCTGTTTGAGATATACAACTAATTTCGCGGTGAATCTGAAGAATCGCTGGCTGCAACCAGGAAAGGAATGTTTAAATATTTCACTACCTTCAAAGATGACATTTGTTTCATGCATTCAGCGCAGATTATAAATATCCAAAAATCCATTTCCGAAATTCACGCAAAGTTTGAATTAAAACTGAAGCTTGTAGACGCCATACTAGAGAAACAAGTTAATATGCTGAAAGACGTTGACCAGTTGGCGCGGGTTTTGAATAAGTACCTATGGGAGATTCTAGACAAATCTGTTCGAGTAACGAATGATGAACCTAATATACCTGATTTGGATGAAATTTTGGCTGGGTTGAATGGCGCTACAACAAATGGGCCCACTGGATCAATATTTCCAATTTGCAATGGATCAAGTATCAACGGGATCGATGGTTGGTCGTTGATGAGTCTCAGTGAAGATAGCCAAGCAAGTTGTCGAAAATTAACGTTTGGGCGAAAGGCTTGAAAATATGTTGTAAACAAGAGTATTTGATGATAGATGAGTTCACAGTTATTAAAACACGATTTCAAATTAAATTAATATGCACTTACAAAATCCTCGGACTTATCGCCCCGCACAACGAAATATCCCTTCGCGGACACAATTATGGCACCGGTAACGAAGAGGACCACTGAAACTCGACAGGGTAAACCAAATACGTCACCATAAACGCATACCGTTTTAATTTTAAAAGATTTCCTGATGGGCTTAAATATTCGTGCACATAAACACAAGCATCAACACAATAAATGACACTTCAACCAAAACAAGTCGATATGGTTTTTATCGATAATGTATGATTGTGCGCGAAAGAAATATGCCCACGAAGAAAAAGTGGGGTCGCGTCCGAGGTACTGTAAGGTTGAGGAGCCGTGGTGGATGTTGTGGCCTTGAACCTGGGTTCTTCAACTCAAGTCAAAGAGCCGTTGCAACAAGGTGATAAAAGAGCCAGTGACGGTGGAAGCAGTCTCTTTTACGGATACTTGCACAGCGAAGAAGAACAAACGTGCAGAATAGAGGGATCACGACAAACAACAGGTGCGAATATTCAAAGGAAGGAGCATGGAAAAATCGATTCAGATAACGAGAGAAAATTTGCTCTAGGCAACGAAGGAAAAAATTGATTCAGACAGCGAGCGGATTGAAGTGCAAGGATTTTGACCATCGATGGGGCCCCGAACGCAGGAATCAAGGAAGTGTTGCAAGTGTACGGATTTTGAGTTTATAAATAATAACATTGCATAATACCTGAGATTATCTTTGAATTATTATTTAATTTGTGGACGAGATTTCCTCGTTTTGTGACAGTGTTTCAGTCAGTGTACTTATGCGTGCAGCGCGTTAGAGTGAATAAACATCGTCTTCATTGCGGAATTCCAATTTGATAAGTTGATTCTTAGTGGAAGTTAGAGTGTACCAGAATCCCCTCTGTCGGGAATCCCAAATTTACACAGCTGGTGTTTTCTTTTAGTGAAAGGGGTGGTAGGCAGCTCGACGAGCCGGGTAAGGGCCATTAGCGGTTTTTTAGTGACTGACACATTTCGGGGAGCCTCAGGCTCGCCCATTTGCTCCGGAGGCAATACTAGGGTTTGCAAGTGGTGCCTTATCACCCCGCCTTTACGGGCTACCCGGGACCCCAAGGCCCCAAACCGGAGTCACTAAGTGTAACGTAACAATCTTGATGGGTTCATCATTGCTTCCCAAAAAAGGGCCTTTTCAGAGGGTGGGACCGTCTGAAATTGGCCTAATACAGAACTTTGTGGGGCTTCAATGCCGATATCAAATTAGTCTGACTTAGCTCCACCAGCCGCTGCAAATTTAGTTTTTCCCCTGCCTATAATTTTCACAATATGAGGAAGAAAGCCTAAATTTATCATTTTGTAGAGGAACCCATTGATCCATACAGAATCAAATGCTTTTCTTACATAGACTAGGCAAGCTACAATAAGTTTGTTGCCATTTAACTTTTCATTGTTAAGGGTGGTCCAACTAAAATGCACCATGTTTATTGTAAATAAATCAAAAAGGTTTCAGAGAATTATTCTAATGTTTTTTATTATAATAGAAGGATCAATGACAATTATGTGTGTAAGAAAATATCGCCCAAACACTTGCCATGGCTACGGTGGCATATTTCTATCCATTGGTCCATATTTTTAATGACTTGCGACCCCCGCTAATTCGTGGTGCTCCTTCGAAACCGCCGACCGGGGCCCTTGGATCCGGTAAGCCCCCGAAGAGGGGTCGTACGCCACTCGCTTGGCCAGTGGGCCCCAAATGAGGTCGCAAAGCGATTATCCGACCAAGTCGAAAGGTTCACACCGGTCTAACCTTTAATTTAATTTCGCGGAGAACTAAACCCTACCTAACCCCGAATAACGTCCCTAACTTTGCCCCGTACTGCAGCGCGCTTTGCGCTTCTACCCCACGGGTGATGCTCGGAGACACTTTCACGCGGTGGTTGAGAACCACCCCGAAACCTTGTCACTGTCGCACCAACACCTCAAAAACCTCGCGAGCCAGACCTCACAATGTTCACTAAACACACACTTCTTGTTTTTTCCACTTATTCTAAAAAATGTATTTATTTATGAATATGTAAATTTTCAATATTTATGAATATGTAAATGAATATATAAATTTTCAATTATTACAAAATTCCAACAAATTAGTTACCTACTACCTATCGAATTCCACGTGGCCGGGGGCCCCCAATTTCCCTCGATGGTGGGTTTGATTGGTGGGTTGATAATCGTGGCAACAACTGTGGATTTGATTGGCGGGTTGATACTCGTAATCGTGGCAAAAACTGTTGATTTGATTGGTAGGTTGATATTCGTGGCAACAACTGCTCGTCATCCCTCCAAGATTCGCTCGTGCCATTTCTTCTTCGCCGCGTGCTGACTTGTCGCCGTTTCTCCTTGTCGTCTAGCTCCTTCCAATTGATACGAGAAAAAAAAGAGTTTTTCCTCATGCTTCGGGGTCTTTTATAGCCTGGTGGAGACACGGCCCCCTATCGTACAACACACATTCCAGTGTTTGTTAAGCTTTGCACCCGGCAACATGGCTGTGCCTCACTGCATTACCGCCCTGTAGCTTCCAACATCTACCAGCGGGCAACTCGTGTCATCATTTACTTGCTTTGCTGCTGCACACATACATTGGGAGTGGAACTATGCACACATTGAGACAAAATTGGATTGGTGAAAGAAATATTGTTCGAATCCACAACGCATTCCACTTAATGCACTTATCCTATGCAATTTGATAATTTTAAGGCCTACTAAAGGCCTCGATCGTAGTTTCGCTTACCATCGTTGTGCACTGTATTTAAATTTAGTGGATTAATTCCCAATACTACACTGAGCACACAGACAGCCTTTATAGGAGCTGCTTCCTACACACCACTGGATATATTTGTTTGAGTTTCAACTGCATTCATATTAGCCGCTGGTAGAACATACCTTGCACCGACAATCCTATTGGTTTTAATCATATCAACACTGCGTGATTTTTCCAACGTGCCTGTTTATTTGGATCATTCAGTTGTAATGTACTTTTCCCAGATATCGAAGATTTATAGTCTTCACGACTTTTCCCCGCATAATGCGAATTTGAAGAATCCGTACGTTGCCCAACAAATCGCTATCGCAGGCATTGAATATAAGAATAAAGTGTATTGTCTGATATGGTAGATTCATAACCAACTTTGTAGAGTATGGGCGATAAAATGCACCGAACCCTTCGTTTCTATAGATTCCTCTCGTGCATTCTAAAGCTGAATTGTATGGCGAATTGTGCATTTGCAGCCTATGCTTTATCACGTCTGCTGGATTTGATATGGCATCATGTGTGAGTGTCGTGGCAAAGATAGATACCATGTAATTGATTTGATTGTGCTTTGTGTATCTTGCTAACGTTTCTTTTGTACTGCAGATAGAATTTTGGTACTATCTTTCCCATTGTCGAATTTAGCACTGTGAACTATGCAATCACCAAACCATCTTCAAAGCTGTACCTACAGCAATATGGGAGAAAGTGCCTTTAACCGATTCCGCAAATGTTAATGGCTCAGTTACATTTAACCAGTCGTGATCTTACTTAATTTTGGAATGTTTTTCGCCTCCGGATCAGCTTCCTCTAAATATTTTCCCGATATTTCTTCAGTTTCCTCAGTCGTTTTCGCCAATCTCAAATATTTCAATTTCAAATCGGAGTTCCTCATTAGTGTTCGAAGCTTGTACGCATCATTTTATAGAGACACTATGATTTGGCATTCCGCTTAGAATCTACTCAGCCTAGTCATTACATGCACCAAGAAAATTACAGTTGAAAATACAATATTTGATTTAAAAAATTCACGTTACCCATTCTACTTCAATCTGGCTGGCGTGATAAGTATTAGTTTTAGCTCGCCGGGTCTTGCTTGTAGGATCGCGTGTGAAAGTGTCCCGTGACAGACTCTGAGACATTATTGATGTTCAATGTCGTTGACGTGCTGAATTATCTCATCGTTCAGCTCTTGAATTGTTCTTGGTTTATTGACGTACACTTTTTTTTAAATATCCCCAGGAAAAGAAGTCCAACGGTGTCAAATCACATGAGCGTGGCGGCTAATTAACATCGCCACTGTTATGTTCTTGAACCAAAAAGGAAAATACACACACTTATGTTTAATGATAGTTTATTGTAAATATTAAATTGGTGATACAATTTAGTGTGGAGGTCGGTACGTGTTATCTCGAGTTGACGGAGCGTAGACTGAACTGTGCACGGCGCATGTTTACGTATGAAACGCGGCGCGGCTCATCGACTCGCGACACACACACTCGTACACATACCTATCATACGCGCTCACTCACCACATACTTATCATACACCACAACTCTCTTCCCTCTAATTATTTAAGTTTTGGAATCGCGGTGACCTGCGTAATTCTTTGTTCGACCCCGGGACTTTTACTATCTGATCCTTGTGGCGTTTATGTATAATATTGTCCTCGTCTTTTACGGCGAAGGTGGACGGTGATAGCTTTTTAATAATTCTTGCCTTGCTTCTTTTCTCGGCATTCACGCGGTAGTCGTCTATGAATACTTCGTCGTCCTTTTCTAATTCCAACCGTCGACTGCCGCTTCTTGCCACTATTTGTGCTCGTTGATGTGCTTGCACCGTTTCTGCCGTGTTGTTCCTGAATATTTCGAACCTGGTACGCTTGTACATCATTTGGTATGGGCTTTTACCCGTGGTGCAGTGTTCAATGCTCCGGTAGTCGAATAGGAACTTGTTTATTGCTGATTCGACTGTTTCTCCCCCTTTTATGATTTACGATACCTTGTCTTTGAATATACCCACGAAGTTTTCGGCTGCACAGTTTGTTGCTGGGTGATACGGAGGAGTGAGACTGTGCTTTACGCTGTTTTGTTTTGAAAACTTTTCGAATTCGCTGCTGCGAAATTGTGGCCCTCCGTCCGTCACCAAGTGTACTGGCAATCCGAACCGTGCGAAAAGAGTTTTAAACTCTTCTATGAGTTTTTGAGCCTTAGTATTTTTTTTGAAATTTATTATTTCAGTCCATTTTGAGTGGGCACGAATTACGACAAGGTACATGTCTCCGTAAAAAGGTCCCAAGAAGTCTGCGTGTAATCGGCTCCACGCGCGATCTGGCCATGGCCACGTTGTGAGCGGCGAGTTCGGTGGTTTCTTTGCTTCAATAATGCACGTGCTGCAGTTTTTCACGGTGAATTCGATGTCGTAATCTATTTCTGGCCACCACACATAGGAACGAGCGAATATTTTGATTTTTACAATTCCCATGTGCGAGGCGTGGAGCTCACGCAGAATCGTTGGCCTCATGCTGGCAGGTACTATCGCGCGTAGACCCCAAAATAAACAGCTTCTTTCTGTGATAAGGTTTCAGTACGTCCGTGAGATCGCACAATTTTGGCCAATCGCTTTTTGTGTACGCCATAACTTTGTTGATTACTCCATCTTTGATGCTCTCTCGGGCTAATTTTTTGCTATCGACTATGTCGATTGCTTCATCGAAATAATGCACATTTGAAAATGTAGCTTTTAGTAGGTGTATGTCCGCTTCTGTTTTGACTGGCAGTCGAGATAGCGCGTCGCAATTTGCGTTCGCTTTCGAGCTTATGTGCTCTATTTTGTATCTGAACCCGGACAAGTAGTAGGCCCAGCGTTGGAATCGGTTGTCCGCTGTCTGTGGAATACCTTTCCGTGGTCCGAGAATGAGTTGCAACGATTTGTTGTCGGTGCGTAGAATAATTTCTTTGCCGAATACAAAGTCTCGGAATCTTTTGAATCCGAAGACTACTGCCATGGCCTCTTTGTCTAAAAGGGTTCGTTTTTGTTCTTTTTTTGGTATTATGCGCGATGCATATGCGATAGGTTTTTTCGTGTTGTCCTTGTATCTGTGCGATAAAATAGCCGATAATCCGTAGTCGGAAGTGTCGCTTGCCAGTACAATCTGTTCATTTGGGTCGTAGTTAGCCAGTATTCGGGGAGATATTAGTTCGTTTTTGACCCATGCGAACGATTTCGTACACTCGCCGTTCCAAACGTAATCTTTCTGATTTGCCAAGTCGTATAGCGGCTTCAGATTTTCGGATCGTTTCTCTAAAAAATGGGCGTAGAAGTTTATTAACCCCAGGAACGAAGCTAATTCCTTTGCATTTGACGGTATCGGCGCATTTACCATGGCGTATACTTTTGATTTTGATTTGTGCAGTCCGTCCTTGTCAATTACGTAACCCAACACATCGAGTTTGTCTTGCATAAATTTGCTTTTGCCGGTGTTGATGCGGAGATTGCAATTTTGCAGTCTTTCGCATACTGCCCTTAAATTTCGCAGATGCTCTTCGTTGTTCCGTCCTGTGATGTATATGTTATCGATGTAGGTTATTGTGCCGCTTATTCCCGCTAAACATTCGTCCATTTTCTATTGGACGTCCGCTGGAGCCGGTGCAATTCCTTCTGGGATTTTCGTATACCGGAATAGCCCTTTGTGAGTGACGATCGTAAGTGGCGCCCTGCAGCTTTCTTCCACTTCAAACTGCATATAAGCATGGCGTAGGTCTAATTCCGTGAATGTTTCGCCCCCTTGCAGCGCTGAAAAAATGTCGTCGATTGTATGCAACGGGTATTTATTCATAATTATGAATGGATTCACCGTAATTTTGAAGTCGCCGCAAATTCTTATATTTCCATTGCTTTTGAACATGGGGACTATGGGCGTAGCCCATTCGCTGACTTCCACTGATTCTAAATGTTTCAAAGATAAAAGTCTGTTCAATTCATTTTCTATTAATGGCCTTAGCGCATGCGCTACATGTCTTGCCTTGAATGCGACTGGCTTAGCATCGGCTTGTAAGTATATTTTGGTTTTGCTTTTATTGTAACAACCCGGGGTCAAACTGAACAAATCATTATATTTACTTACAAAATCATTGGAGATTCTTAGTTTATCAATTTTGTTTACTGCAATATTATCCCGTTCTTCGATGTGCAACGGCCAGCACCCGAATGCCGAAAGCCATTTACGACCGATCAAAGCCGGGCCCGATCCCGATAAAACATAGCAATCAAGCTTGCGGGTTTTATTTCTAAACATTACTTTCAATTTTGTTATTTTACCGATCGGACTCATTATGGTGCCATCGTAACCGCGCAAATCTACCGGTGTATCGGAAAGCTTTGCGTTCGCAAATTTTTCGCGCCAGATTTTATTTGAAATTCGTATGTGCCCGAATCGACTTCCATTCTCGTGTTTACATCGTTTATACGTACATCAATATACATCGGCGCGCCGTCACGATCTCCACTTACAAAATGTTTGTTTACAAAATTATTTTCGACTATGTCGAGCGTGTAGAAATCTTCATGATGATCCTCAAAAGATCGAACGGACCGCGCAGCATCTTCGTCCGCGTCGCTGTCTTGCTCACTGCCTTCCTTATCGATCTTTTTGATACCGCGCTTGGCATTTGCACGTTTGGCGAAACAGGCATCTTCGATGTGTCCACGTTTCCTACAGTGACCGCATGACGCGACGTCTTTGTACTTACATACATCTCTCCTATGCCCAGTTTTACCGCAACTGGCACATTCATTGCGTTGTTTTGATGTTCCTGGGCTTGGGCATTGATAACGAGTATGTCCGCGACCGCCACAATTCCAGCATGAGTTGTCTTTAGCTTCGCGTCCTTGATGTCGGCTTTGCTGCGTGCGTGGTCCCTGTTTGTTGTTGTAGCTCGACCTCTCGCGATGGCTATTATCATGCCCGATAGCAAGTACATCTTGCTGGTGGTTAATCCTCACGTTGCTTTGCGCATTTTTCTGCGCCATTTCTCGCGCGATTGCGCTTTTTAGTGCTGTGTCGAACGTTAGCTCTTCTGTTTCGAACAGTTTGATTTTCGTGTCCTTATCAGATAGTCCGCATACGAATTGGTCTCGTAGGGACTCTGTTATTTTAGCGAAGTTGCACTTTAACGACAATTTCTTCAAACGTGCGGCAAAGTCGGCAATGCTTTCGCCTTGTTCTTGGCTTGCTTTGTAGAAATTATTTCGTTCCATCAGTTCAGATGGCTTAGGCTCGAGGTGATCTGCCATGAGCTTCGTGAGCTCCCCGTATTTTTTTCCGGATAGCTTTTGCGGCGCACAAAGATTTTTAATAAGCCCATACGCGTCCTCGTCAATTGAGGTGAGCCGTATGGCCGCCTTCTTCGCGTCGATAGTTGTGTCCCGAGCCAGAAACTGGAACTCAAGGCGTTTGACGAATGTTTCCCATTTGTCTTTATTTAGACAAAATTTTATTCGCGTACTGTTCTCCGCCATGTCACTATCGCTATCTGAGTCGTACTCTTGGAATGTGTCTCTGGGGCACTTTATGCTGCTAGTGTTTACTTTCTGCTCGTCTTGCGTTTTTACCGATTCTTCTTGTAGTTCCACGGCTGGTTTGTCTTTATTTTCCGTGTCAACTGCGGCTTCTCGTTTTGCGTTTGCCTCGTCGTGCACTAATAACACTAACGTGTCACGTATGTCGTCGCGTGTTGCGTTTGGATCGACTTGTACTCCGCGTTTTTCTAGTTCGTCACTAATTTCTTTTTTCGTTAATTTCCAAATCCATCCAACATCCGATTTACCTGGCATTTGTACACCCTGTCACACGCGTGAATACAGTTCAAAACATCCTCGTCGCCACTAATTGTTATGTTCTTGAACCAAAAAGGAAAATACACACACTTATGTTTAATGATAGTTTATTGTAAATATTAAATTGGTGATACAATTTAGTGTGGAGGTCGGTACGTGTTATCTTGAGTCGCACGGAGCGTAGACTGAACTGTGCACGGCGCATGTTTACGTATGAAACGCGGCGCGGCTCATCGACTCGCGACACACACACTCGTACACATACCTATCATACGCGCTCACTCACCACATACTTATCATAGGCCACTGCCACAACGTGAGATAATCCGGCCGTTGCATTTTTCGCGCAAAAGAGCCATTGTTTCGTTGGCTGTGTGGCAAGTGGCACCATCCTGTTGGAACCACATATCGTCCAGGTCCAAAACCTCAATTTCTGGCAAAAAGAAGTCTGTTATCATATCGAAATAGTGAACAACATTCACGGTAACTGCTTGGCCGTCCTCATATTCGAAGAAGTACGGCCCGATGACACCACCACCCCATAAATTGCACCAAACAGTCTCTCTTTGTGGATACATCGGCTTTTCAACTATCACTCGTGGATTCATTCATTTGCCCAAATTTGGCGATTCTGCTTATCAACGAATCCACTGAGGTGAAAGTGTGCCTCTCCGCTGAAGATGATTTTCTTTGTAAAATCATCATTCCCTTCTGTCTGTTTAACCAACCATTCGGCGTGTTGCCAACGCTTGAAATGGTCAGTAGGCTTCAGCTCTTGAGCCAATTAAACCTTTTGAGCATGCAAATCCAATTCTATTCAAAATTCGCGTCAGTGATGTTCGTGAGATGTTCAATTGTTGGGCACGACGACGAGTCGAGGTTGATGGCTCTTCTGCGACACTATCGCAAGCAACAGCAATGTTTTTCGCAGAACAAACTGAGCGAGCATGCACAGTTGAAATCACTTTTCCTGGAAACCCGGTTTGCTGAAATTTGCGCACAATTCTCCCGATTATGGACAAATTTGGTCAATTATGCTGGCCAAAAAAATCACGAAGTGCACGAAATAATTTTGATAGTTGAGTTTGCCAAACACTAAAACAAGGAAACATTAAATTAAATTGGGCGAAAAACTTGACGTTAAGGTGTGACCCACAATCAATATCGTGCATTATGGTTGGACCACCCTTTATTACCTTGGGACATGGCCAGAGCATTTACCGTCCCTTTCCGGCACAATTCTCGCGTCAGCAGAAAATCGTATGATAACTTCCAGCATTACCCGTTCAAGCAGCTTAGCGATGTTTGAAAGCTGCGAAATCGGACGAGTATTGACTACGTTAGTTCTGTCCGCCTTCTTGGGTATTCAAAATATCTTTGCCAATTTCCATTGCCGTGGGAAGTAGCAAATATTGTTACAGTTATTGAAAACTTTTTAAGCATATAATTAGAGATTCCACCCGCCCCTGCTGGTTTTTAGGGGTTCCATCATCCTAAATTTCCCAGGGCCTAATAGGTAACCCATAGCTATGCGTGTAGCTATAGTCCTAAATATTGTTTTTAAGCCCGTCATTTATTGTGCTGAAGGATGATTTCACTAGCATCATATAATCACTAGACTTCCCAGTCTATTTTTATGTATAAATTTTGAATTCTCACAAGAAGACAACATGCATAGAAATAAACGGACAAATTGACATGGAAAAACATTTTATTCACGCCTCCGCAACATCTTTCGACTTCAATACTGTTAATGATAGTTTAAGTATTCAAGTCAGATAAAAGCTTGTCGCCGCCACTGCTTATTGATTTCTCTCACAGCATTAACTTTGTCTTGAAATAAAAAAAAAAATATATCCTCCAGCTGCCACTTCAGTAGCAGCAATTCGAGTGGTTTCCACAAGAGCAACTACAACAGAATTCCGATAACGACTGAGCAATTTTACATCAATGAGCATTTATGCATGTTATCCTTTTCCAGACAACACACCATGTCGAAACTATCGCGCGTTGTGAAGTTCATCCTGCTGATCTGGATGTCGGCATTCATCCTCGCCATACCTCAATCAATGCAGTTTGGCGTGAAAAATGGCGAAAATGGAAATCTGTGCACTGTCACGGTAAGTGAATTTCTATTTTTAAGCTCCAGACGAACGTCCCAACAATGAACAATATGCGAACAATTTTCCCATGTCAACGTGTCATATGAACGAAATCCTGCAAATAGCATGTAATAATTCCTTTATGATGTCGACGAGCTTAAATTTTTTTTTATTTCTCGGCTTTGGCTCCCTTCGAGGGACACTAAAAAATAAACTTTTCTTTCTTTACTGCTTTTGTTTCGGTGATATTTATCTTTCATTCACAGAAAAACTTCTACATGGCTCACGCATTCGAAGTATCGGGATTTTTGTTTTTTATTGGACCTATGACAGCAATCTGTGTTCTCTATGTCCTTATTGGAATCAAGTTGAACAAGAGCAAATATTTACAAGAAGTTAAACGGAAGCCCAGCGAACCGAACCGTAATGTTAGTGGGCAGACCAGAGTCATTCGGATGTTGGGTGAGTAGAAAAAAATTCACAATTTGCAGGATTATACTATAAGTGTGTGTTTGGCGTGTGGTTCTTTTTCCTTGTACCACTTGAGGGAGAATAATAAAATAATCCATAAAGTCGGCAAAGAGCGAGTGGTATTAGTTACGGATGAATGAACGGACTTCTAGGAAGAGCGCTTTCTGCGTTTAAACTTAATGGTTAAATGCTGTATATTTGCTGCTGTTTATCCTGGTTGGCTCACGATTTACAAAGTCTGTAAATTGATTGAGAATTTTTGCTTTAAAATTTTAACGGTTTGAAAAAATAAGTATTCATGTTGCCTCATTAAATGTGAACAAGTTGGGTAGACAGACCTATGCTCATGTCAGAAGGGTTTTGTACTCAACATACAAAAAGCAGTAACCAGTAACGAATAAAATCAAGAAACATGTCATGTTCGAGGATCATACTATTATTAGCAAAGTTGAAAGAATTTTGACTTCTGAGGTATTTGTTATAGTTATACCCACAAATATCTCTCTTGATAATTATTTCAGATTTTTTAAGATCACGGGTGTCCATTCACAAGGGAGGAAACACATTTTTCATGTATTCACCCCTCCTGTGCCCCCACTGAAGCAAAAACTGTCAGTTTAAGAACTGTTCTGAAAAGCTCTCATAGAGAACCTTCAGTTGATACTCATATCGGCTACCTTTCATGAAATTGTTTTTCAGGGGCCACTCCTCTGTACTGTAATCATCGATTCATGGCCTGTTTTTTCGAATCCTAGAATGGTTACAAAGCCCTTTTGCTAGGAGCTGTCTCCTGCCTCTTCGACTTGTTTCAATTGTATGAACTCATCTTCATGAAATCTATCATTCCTGAAATTTTCATGCAAATCCTAGCAAAGCTGTAGTGTCTAAGTCGGGTAAAAGCGCATATGGCTCCATAGCCATATGTTTCCATAGTAATACAGGGCATATTGTTCCATAGTAATACAGGAAAATTCAAATCGCTATAACTACGTTAAATACTGTTCGATCTTTATGAAACTTTCAGGAAAGATCAATCTTATAAATAAGCATCTGTGTCCTAAATTTTATTGAATTTAAGGGTATCGTCTAGATTTTATTCAAGAAAACGTAAAATCGATAAATCATACTATTACTAACAAAGTTGAGTGAATTTTGACTTCTCATGTATTTGTTGTTGTTGTACTCATATAGGCCTACATCCATGATTTTTTTCAGATTTTTCGGATGAAAGGCGTCCAATCGCGAGGGGGGGGGGGTACGCGAAAAGTTCGTACATTTCCCCTTCCCCTGCCCCCCTCGGTACTCATAAGGCAATTTTAAGACTTGTTTTGAAAAGATCTCGTTGAGACCTTTCCAATGACACCCTACTCGACTACCAATGGTGAAATTTTTTTTTTGAGGGGTCACCTCCCTATATGGGGAGACCCCCCTTAAACCCCTTTGAAAAATTGTTTGACCCTTGAACTTTCAAGAAGTCACCACTTCTGACCTTTCCACAAAGTTTCATAGCTGTAGCTTTTATAGTTTCGGAGAAAAAGTGCTGTGACATACAGACGGACGGACGGACGGACGGACGGACGGACGGACGGACGGACAGACGGACACAGGTCGTGATTGCAATAGGGTTTTGTATTTTAGTACAAAACCCTAAAAAGGAAGTAATATAAAAGAATGATAAGTAGGCGGAATAGCATTCATTTGGCCTAAAATCAAATTTTATCACATTTAAATGTAGTAGGGAAATACAAGGAAGTTATCAAGGGCGCAATAAATTTCGGAAATTTAGAAATTTGTCCAGCCACGACTCAATTCGGAATTATAGCAGACTTGAGTAAGCTTTAAGCAAATTAAATGGTGTAAACAAATCGGTAAATCAAACAATGTCCTTCGAACATTAACTTGACGCAAACATAGTACTTTTGATTGAGTAGATAAATGCTTTTATGCATTTAAATTTTCCGCCATTTTCTTTGCTTTCCAGACCTAAGCGTTGGGGTTTGTTTATTCGTTATAAATCTTATAAATTTTTAAAATATTTAAGTACTCAAAAACCTAACAGCCACGCTAAATTTTCATGGAACCGTCGTGGTGCTTGGAACCGTCGTGGTGCGTGGAGGTGCTTTATATTTGCTCCGCAACCAATTCTGAACATTTTCATTAATTAAATCTAAATAGTGCTAAGTATAAAATAAGATAGTGTTAAATTGGTGTCTTTATTTATAAATAAATCCAAGTATTTATATTTTAAATTTATAGCAATCGTGACCCAATTGTGCCATAAACTCAATACCGACGTTTTGTACCAGTGACCCCATTTCTGTGATTGACTGACAATAGTGCTTTTAATGAAAGTTATATTTATATTTGAGCCGTAAGCACATTTTACCGCAATATTTCCCGAAATCAACGCGCCGCATGTTCCCTGTTTAACTGATACACAGCCCAGTAGTCCACTATCACCAAGTCCAAAAAGCCCCAACTTCATGTACAAACTTGGAATCTTCTGGCCAACAGAAGAGTGGGATAATCACATCAAAAGACTTGCGGATTCAAACCAAGAGGCAAACTTCTGCACTTTCTATGTAAAAGGTTGTAGAAGAATTTGTAATGAGGCCATAATTCGAAAAACAATTGAAAATGATCAGTGGATGCAGAGTTGAGCAGCTACCTTCCCGCAATCAGCAAAGAAGTGGCTTCAAAGTTTTGATTCCAACGCGATATGCCTGGCTTTTCACGAGTTTCAAGAGGAAGAATGGTATTTGTTCCCGGTGCGGCATGGTTTTCAAGAAATAGATTGATCAAATCGCGAGCCCTGGATCCAAGGACAGTAAAAAAATAGGTAGCGCTAAGTATGTATGTAAGCCCATTACCCTTACTAATGGTCCAATAGCAACTTCTAACATGAGTCCTAAACCTCAATCCCTATTTTCTCCTTCGAAACGCTTGAATGCCTTCAACGCTTCGGATAACTGTAGCACTTCGGTTGTCGACCCAAACCTTCACTCTATTAGCGTTAGTGCTGGTCAACTGGAAACAGTCATAGACGCAGAGACGTATACTGCACAAAACCTAGAAGCAGCTTCCTCTTTAAACTATAAATCTTCTACTATACAGGGCACTTATAATAACTTCGTGCGTGGAGAAGATTTAATTCCAAATTCGTCCGGATCAATTTTACAGCCCATATCACTTGCTCCTACTAATAACAACCCATCCTTTTTAGACCCGTTGTTGCCGCCTACAGTCAAGGCCACTATAGTTTCAGGTGCTGACCTCGAAAAAAGATATTCAATATCTCGACTTAGAGATAATAAAATTTACGAATCGGTTCGGCTCTACCGGTCATATATGCGCAAGGCATCAGAAACCACTTGAATAGATGGGAAAACGAAAACAAGTCTGAAAATCGTGATTCAGGGAGAAGGTCTTCCAATTGATCTGGACGCTCTCCGGCTTCTGTATTTTTCCTACCATGAAGAACTAGGTATCACCGTTAACCAGGCAAAAAGATCTCGAAACCTACGCATCACATGTTAGTTCAAATCATATCTCATCATTGCAAGGGGCAAGGGAACAGCACCATAAACATTTTCGTCCCCAATAAGCAGCAGATGTTAAAATTATTTTACCATAACTGTGGTGGTTTTCGTAGTAAGTTAAACAAACTTTTTCTTGACGTAAAGTCGTGGCATTTTAATGTCCTAACCATGGAATGATTCTCACATTAACGAAGAGGTCCTTGATAGTGACTGGCATATATACAGAGACGAAAGAGATTGTCACAGCACAGGACAATCACGAGAAGGTGGTGTTTTAATTGCAGTACACGACTCCTTTATGAGTGAGCTAGTAAATTCCATGCAATAAAAATTATTCCAACATAAAGTGGTTAAAATAAAGTTGGGAAGATCTTATTTATATATTGGCATTTTTTATGTCCCCCCAAATTCTAGCGATACTGTCTACGATGACGTTTGTCAAATCGTTGCTGAAATTGGTGCAATTAAAAATGAAGAAGATAAAATTATAATTACTGGTGACTTTAATCGTCAAAACTTAAAGTTTGTGGTCGATGAACAAGACGGCCTCCTTCTTCCTATCAATCTCCTAAATAGTAATGATTTTAATCTCATGAGCAACTTTTATAGTAACGATTTGCAGCAAGTAGCTCCTATACCCAATCAAAATGGCAGATGGCTAGATCTTATTTTCTCTAACTCTTACGACGAAGTAGTGGTCAGTTAAACTGAAGACAACGAGCATCTGTTTTCTAATTCAGTTCATTGCTCCACTTTTACCGTTGAATTGTCCACTTCTGATACTTCTAATTCTATATCGTACAATTCCACCATTGTATGTGACTTTCGTAATGGCAATTACGAGCAAATCAATTGTCTTTCATCCCGAGTAAATTGGAATGACACTTTGTCAACGTTAGACTTGGATACAGCATTATCCACCTTTTATGGCATCATCTTTGACGCCGTTGAATCATTCATACCTAAAATAAAAAAAAAAGACAAGACTTCAGAGCCATGGCTAAGAGATCTCCGGCATTTACGCAACGAGAGAAATAAACTTTACAAGCTCCTTAAACGCAATAATGATGCCAGCGATGAGATCAAGAGTAAGTATACGGAATTGCTCTCGAATTCAAACTAAAATCCCAAGAGGAATATCAATCGTACGTTTACGTTGTAGCGGAGGAAACTATTTTCAATCCAAAAAAGTTTTTTGACTTTGTAAACATTAAGCGTAAATTTCATGGCTATCCTTCGATTATGACATACAAAGACTCGACGTCATCTTGTGTAGAACAGATCTGCGAGTATTTTGCAGACCACTTTCAGCATGTTTACTTGAACTCTGCAACTCCACTAAACCTAGAGCCCCCGGAACAATCGTCTGGAACCTTTATAGAGAACATGTCAATTCCAGAAGATGAAATTCTCCAAGCTATCGAGGATCTCGATTTAAATAAAAGACCTGGCCTAGATCTTATTCCACCCTGTTTTTTGGCCCTCTGCAAAAGTGAACTGACTAGACCCCTCTTCATTATTTTCAATAAATTTCTATCTAGTGGTATATTTCCCGCAATTTGGAAGCCATACTTTATAACATCAATACATAAAAAAGGTGAAAAACGGCTTGTGGTGAACTACAGGGGCATTGCTATCTTATCTGCTATGCCAAAACTGTTTGAAAAAATTATTTGTAGTAAAATTTCTCCCATTATCGAACAATTTCTTAATGAAGAGCAACATGGTCTCTGTAAAAACAGATCTACTACCACAAATCTTATCACTTTGACGTCAGATATTCTTTGTAGAATGGAGCAAGGAAATCAGATTGATGCCATATACACAGATTTTAGCAAAGCATTTGATAGAGTGAACCATGGAATTGTGTTGCAAAAACTCCGTAGCTTGGGCGTATCAGATTCAATGCTAAGCCGGATTCAGTCTTATTTGAAAGGCCTCACACAATTTGTCAAGTTTCAAGGGCAGTTGTCGCATGAGATCAATGCCGCCTCTAGGGATTCTCAGGGCAGTCATCTCGGTCCACTTCTCTTCAATATTTTCATCTCAAATCTTTCGGAAGCGCTGTCTGATATTTCGCACCTTTTTTATGCTGACGACCTCAAACTATATCACACTATACAATCTTTGACTGATGTATCTTTTCTTCAATCCAAACTAACCGCCCTCCACCAATGGTACGATATGAACCATCTTGAACTCAATCTGGAAAAATGTTACGTGATAAGCTTTTCAAGAAAAAGGAATGTCGACACATATAACTATGAAATTAGCAACACACAACTGCGAAGAGTTGTTAAAGTTGTAGACCTTGGTGTTGTATTAGACGCCAAACTCAGATTCAAACTTCACTACAATTAAATTTTGTGCAAAGCTTATAAGACGCTGGGTTTTATTAAATGGAGGGTGAAAGAATTCATCAATATTTGGGCCACAAAATCCTTGTTTGCAGACTGGCTCCTTTTTACACTTCGCGTAAGATTGGATGCTTCATATGATCTGTGGTTATTATTGAACTATTATCAGTTTGAATGTTAAGGAGTCAGATGGCACTATTCGATGCTTTAGTGTTGTTTTCCACTCAATCAATCCAAATCATAATTTAAAATAATTTCTTTAGAATGGGATAAATATACTAATATCAGGTAATCATATATGATTGATTGATTTGTAATTATTAATTTATTTTGCAAAAAAAAGGATTTTGAAGTTGAGAGTGCAATATTCTGAGATAATTGTCACGTCTAAACCACAATTTCAACCACACCGCTTCCACCTGGATGCCTTACTCTTATTTGTGGGCCATAAGTATCGTCAGCAAAGATGGAATCCCCTCAAGTCCGTCTGCTTTCTTCCGGCCCAGTTTGTTACTGGCTTTATGCAATTTCCACCCTTAGTAGATTAACTCGGCTTCGACGTTAGTCGATCAGCAATATACCTTTGCAATTCGTGGATGCAAAATTTCTTTTGTAGCGCATCCTGGTGCTGGAGAAAAGAACCCGCCTCACGACACCGCAATGCTAGCCTGCTAGCGCATTCACGCATCCTCAGACAAGGCCAATCTCAGTGAATCCTACCATCCTCTCTCGCCGTGGCAGCAGACCATCGCTGCTGTCCTTCCTGGACATATATCTACCTCATTTCACTACAGAAGTAATGATTATTTTAAGGTCATTAGCATCGATATGATGCCAATTGTTTGCATCACGACTCTTTTGTCCTGGCCTCTCTTCTCTTGTTTCACAAGATAAGTCGTTTGGATTCCAATAATAATAAAATATTCCTTTGAAAAACAAGGTCCTTTCTCTTCTGTGGTACAAGTTTTTTTTGAAAGCACAATGATCTAACAACACTTCGGCTAAATTCTGATCTTATACTGTTTCCATCAAATGTGAACCTCTGACTGACTCTTCCAGGATCAAGCGGGAAACCGTCAGCAGTTTCAATGCAAGAAAACGCTGACTCTTGAGGGTCTTTAGGCGTCTCTTGCCTGAAAATTGCCGACGGTCACGTCTGATACGGGAAAGAATGTGGAGATCCACATTACATGATATCTGATACATTCACAAGATAAGATCCCAATACACTTTGCCGACTCCGGCGCGTCAGCAAAATGATCCGAATATAACTTACAATGTATGCTGATAAAATGCTTGAACAATATTTTGCCGACTCGTGCGCGTCAGCTAAGAAATTTCAACTTAGTATACAGTGGCTTCCAAAGTTTTAGAGTCACATAAGGTGACAAAATTAATTGTGCATCGAAATTTACAAGATTGTTTGAATTGAATTAAGGACTAACATTTACAAATTGACTAAATTGAAATTAAGTTAAAGCCACATTAATTAATTGAATTAACGAAAATTGAAATTTCACCTAAATCAACTTGGCGTTTGAATTAGAAATTTAACCCAAATTAAATTCGCGCTGCTGGCCGAGTGGGCATTAACACTAATAATAATATAACACAAAGACAATAATAATAACACTAAAATTGATATAAAGTTCATTTATTTAGAGAGGAGGCTTCACGTTATATTGGGGAATACGTTCCCGATGAGGACTAAACAACCTTTTTAAGGTTTTGTAAAATAATTTCATTAAGATTTATATAAATTTGATTTTTCAAAGAAGTTTTGAATACGCCAAGAGATTGTGTTGGAGGACCTAGACTTTGCTGGTTGTGCATACGAGGTAAGCGTAGCAAAGGAGAGTGGAAGAAGGTGTTAGTACGTGCATACGGAACCTCAAATTGAAGCGAGGATCTGTTAGGGCGAGCCGCGTCGAATGTTTTTATTTGCCTGCATAAATTTTAAAATAAAGGGCAATAATGAAACTTGAACAAAAGACATTCGTCAAGGAAAGATCGTCTGGACTCAAGGGTAGGAAGGTTCAAAGTATTAAGTTGGTCATCATAAGGGGAGTAAGGAAGGTTGAATTTGAAGAACAGAGACCGTGTGAATCTGCGTTGAACTGACTCAACAGCATCGATGAGCTTCCTGTGGTACGGACTCCAAATTTAGGAGCAGTACTCCAAATGACTACGTACTAGTGAGAAGTAAAGACACATGCAGGATGTGATATGTTGAAATGACGAAGCGGATCGTAAAATCAATCCAGTTAAGCGAGAGGCTTTCTTAATAATTAGAACAATGTGGAGATCAAACTTCAGTGTACAATCGAAAAGCACACCAAGATCCTTGGAGGAGGTTACATTGCTCAAAGGGATACCAACAAGCCTATACGTTGAGAGAAGAGGACATTTTTTACAGGAGAATGTCATCTGATGGCCTTTGCAAACATTTAAGGAGAGATGATTTGATTCACACCAGTCACTAAGACGCTGAAGATCGGTTTGAAGGATATCCACATCTAAAAGGGAATCAACAACTCGAAAAATCTTGAAGTCATCAGCATAAAGGAGACAGGAGGTTTGATAACAGAAGGTAGATCATTGATAAATTGTAAAAATAGTATGGGGCCAAGTATTGAACCTTGCGGAACTCCCGAGCTCGGGTGAAATGAAGAAGAGAAGCAAGAGTTCAAAGTGACTACACATTGACGATTCAGGACATAAGAGAGAAGCCAGGAATAGAGGCAACTAGAGACATTGAACCCTAAAAGTTTCTCAAATAGGAGAGAGTGATCCACTGTATCAAAGGCTTTAGAAAAATCCGTAAAAATAACGTCCACATGTTGTTGTTGATCGAGGGCAGCTGCAATATTATGGGTAAAAGAAAGTAAATTTGTAAGGGTAGATCTGCCTCTGACAAAACCATCCTGTTGATCTGCTATAGATGGAAGGACAAGTGGATACAGCAAATCAAAAACTATCTTTTCAAGAATTTTACTAAAACAAGGAAGAAGGGAAATAGGACGATAGTTTGAGACGATATTACGATCACCAGATTTGAAAATAGGAAAAATTTGGGCAATTGTCCATTGGGCGGGGAAAACCCCACAGGATAAACTCAAGTTAAAAAAAAATTGAAAGGGGAACACAAAGCAAAGAAGATAAAGATTTTGCTAGAAAATTTGGAATGCCATCAGGACTCACACTGGTGCTGTTGTCAAGATTATTTAAGAGTTGCTCAACGTGCAAGGGGTTTGTACGAAAATTAGTAGAGGGAAAAGCGTAAGAAGATTGGTTGAAGGAGGGAAAATGTTTAGCCCTACCAAAAAAGGAAGAAAAGGAAGAAGCAAAGAGTTCACAAGATTCTTGAGGAGAAGCTGATGTCACGCCATTTAGACTAAAATTATCAGGGGCATGATGAGAGATCCTTAAAGATTTTACGTACGACCAGAAGGCACGAGTTTGATTCGACATTAACGAAGTTTCAATGTGGTTAACATATGCATGAAGTGCAGAAGTGGCAATTTTCTGGGCCGCGGCATGACGCTCTTTAAATTTAACGAGGTCAATCGGAAGACCACTGGATAAGAATTTTCTGCGGGCAGCATCTTTAGCTTTAATTGCAGTGGCAACATCTGAATTAAACCAAGGACCATCTTAAGGTCTTCTTGCTAGACACACTGGAGTAAATTGCAAGATTAAGGATGAAAGAAACATATAGAGCTTATAAACACAATTTTCAATGTGAAGATTGCTGAAGAAGGAGTACCAATTCATGGCATCAAGGCTAGCTTCCATGCTCGATAAATCGGCTTTTAAAAAATTAAAGCGGGAAGGTGAGGAATTCTTCAAAGAACGAAAAGATGTGATTGCAAGCTCAATAGAGAGTGGTGGATGGTGAGAATCAGGTTTGACAAAGGATGAGAGTGCCACCAATGCGGACAGAGAAGAAGGTAACAAGTTGGAAAGAACAAGATCAAGCAATTTGTTATTGGCATTGGGAAAAGTGTTGTATTGGGTGAAAGAGCAGGGGGAAATAAAAAAAGAAGGAGAAAAAGACACACTACCGCCAGAAACTATGGAGACATACAAATCATTCCAAACAATAGAGGGCAAATTGAAGTCACCACAACCAATATAAGGGTAGAAAAGAAACGAGCATTAATGTAGCTAGATAATCCTGCAAAGAATCGTTCATAAACAATAACAGGACTGTTACAAGGAATACACAGATGATATGAAGAAGGAAAGAGAGTCAGATAGAGGGACTAGCACAATTATACACTCAACAGGTGAAACAGGTGATTTGGAAGTATTGATGCATTTTTCTTAAAAAACCTATTAGTTATGCTTTTGTAAACTTAAGGTATGCCTTATTTGGGTCAGTTCTTCTTCTTCTTTTTCCTAGCACTGCAGCCCCTTTCGGGCGTTCGGTTCCTGCAAACAGCGCATCCAACTGTCTCGGTCCGTTGACCGCGTCTTCCAATTCCGAAATCCGAGCAGCGATGAACTGTCTTCGTCGACCGAGTCAGACGAGCGTTTCCTCGGTTTCCCCACTGGCCGCCGACCTTCAGTTCTCCCAACGAATACCTTCTTGGGTATGCGTTGTTTGTCCATACGATTCATGTTTCCAGCCCATTGCAGCTTCCGCAAATTTGTAATCCTTGAGACCTCCGGTTCGTCAAAAATTTTATACAGCTCATGCTTGCATCGAATTCGTCATTGGTCCCCGTCTATCTTCGCTCCGATTATTTGCCTGAGGACACGTCGCTCAAAGGCGTTCAATATATTTGCGGATGCTTGGGTTAGGGTCCATGTTTCACACCCATAGCATAACACAGGTCTTATCACAGATTTGTATACTTGGAGCTTTGTTTTCTTGTGTATGCAGCTGGTGAATAAAATATTTTATTTGCGAGCTGTATTCTTCGGCGTATTTCGTCTCTTTCATTGCTGGTTTTCGTTATTTTAGCGCCTAAATACACAAATTTGCCCACATTTTTGATACTGTATTCGTCAAGTGTGATACTTTGTGTGTTTGGGGTATTTTCCCTCGACTGCGTCATGAGCTTTGTTTTATTTTCGTTGATTTGTAGCCCTACTAGTTTGCTTCGCTGTCGAGTTTCAGAAAGAGTTCTTTGGCAGTTGTTAGTGACCGTGACATAATGTTGATGTTGCCCACATAGGCCACTACTTGGCACGACTTGTATAGTAATGTACCTCACGTATCGACAGGTAGCTTCCGTATGACGTACTCCAGAGCCAAATTGAATAACAATGGGGACAGCCCATCTTCCTGCTTTAGTCCGATATTTATGTCAAAGGCATCGGTGAGTTGGTTATTGATGCGGACTTGGGAGGTTGTCGACGTCATTGTCATTTTGGTAAGACGGACTTATTTGGCTGGGATGCCAAAGGAAAGCATTATTTGATACAGTACGTTACGATCAATAGTGTCGTATGCTTGCTTGAAGTCAACGAAAATTTGGTGTACGTCTATGTTGAACTTCCAGCAGACTGTGAACAGTTGGTCTGTTGTTGATCTACCTGCCCTAAAACCACCTTGATACTCCCCAATAATACTGTTGGCGTATGATCCGATTTTATTTTCTAAGATTTTAGAAAATATTTTATACGCCGTACAAAGTAGTGATATGCCTCCATAATTTTCGCACTGTAGCTTGTCACCTTTTTTGTGGATCCAGAGTTGGTGGAGCCAATGGAAGCTCTCTGCAGACATCTATAGGCTCCGATGTTCTGGAGCTGTGCGGGGGACTAAGGAGGTTCTTGAAATATGATGCCCATTTTTCCCTAATCTTGGTTTCATCAGCGATAATGTTGCCGCTGTCATCCCGACAGAGCGTGGTTTTGGGCTGTTAACCACGTTTCAGGCTTGTCAATACTTTGTATGCTTATGTTGTTGCTCGCTAAACTTACATCTACACTTCTCAATTGGTCGTCACAGTATTTTCTTTTCTTTATCCTTATTATCTTATTTGCTACTCTTCTGAGAGGGTCAGTTACCTTCTGTTAATTTTGAATATAGCAATCACGGAAATATTTTTAATCGGCGATCAAAAGAAAGCAAAGAAAAGTAATGTCGTCAATATGAGAGGTAGTCAGGTGAGATTTTGGTCAGGTATGAAAACGGCTA